>JAWDJD010000006.1:52501251-53733751 GCA_035047305.1 Bradypodion pumilum | reverse complement strand
CACACACAAACCCCCACCCAAAACCCTAAACAAAAAAACACCCCCCAACCCCAAACCCCCCTTAAAAAAACACACACACAAACCCCCACCCAAAACCATAAACAAAAACACACAAACCCCCACCCAAAACCCCCCCTTAAAAAACCCCCGGAGAGAACTTACCAAAAGACGACTTGCCCCGATGAAACCCGGAAATGAAATGAGGAGAAGAAGAGACTCAACGGAATAAGCAATTCCAAAAAATTGCTCAACACCACCACCCAGTGGCCAAAGGAGAAAAAACATCCAAAATATTCCCAAATATTCAATAAATCCCCAAAAATAGGGTAATCAATTAAAAAAACATTCAAAAATATCAAAAAAATCAAAAATAATTCACAGATAAAATAAAAAAATAATTTTTCCATAAAAAATAAAAAACACTGTAAAATACATTCAATTTAAAAACACACATAAATTTACAAATTTTTAAAATTATTATCCAAAATAAAACAATTTACAAAAATTCACAAAGTAACACATTCTTTTTTAAAATACAATAATTAAAAAAACAAAAACAACCTAACCTCTTTTTAAAATCTAAAAAACAACAACATAACAACACAGTTTAAAACAGTTTTAAAAATAAACATTTTCACAAACACAAATAACACACTAACCTCATTACCACAAACAAAAAAACCCTTAAAAAACCACTTCAAACAGCCCGGCACTAAGGAAGCCAGCACACAAAAAAAGCCCCCACTGGGAGTGCAAGTCCGCCGCAGGCGGACGCAGCGCCTCAAAGCCAAAAAAACAAAAAACCTTACACCACCATTTAAAAAAACACAGCCCCATTGGTTCAAGAAAAAAAAAGGAACCCTTTACTATCCAACACCACCGGGCAAAATATACTAGTACATAATAAATACACCAAAGTACAATAAGCAAAGTATCAAAACATCAAATACAATAAAATTATACATAATACATAATAAAAGCACCATAGTTAAATAAGGACAATTAGGCCACCGAACAGAACAAAACACCCTCCCCAGTCCGTAGGGCCCAGGGAGTGGAACCCAGGGCTCGACATCCATGAATGGAGCCCAAGGCTCAATGTACCTGACAGAGCCCGGGTTCTATGCTCCCACAGAGCCCGAGGATCAGCATCCCTGACAAGAGGAGGGGCAGCCCTGGGATCACCTGTGGTGGCAGCAGCAGGTCTTCGGCTGACCGCGTCCCGTCGGCTTCTTTTCTCCTCCGAGACTGGGAGGGGGATGTGGCCCCGGGAGCATCTATAGTGGGGCCCAAGGCTCAATGTCTTCAGCTTTATCCCTCCCTGCCAGTAGTTGCGGCGGTCTGTTCATCTAGACTAGAAAATACCCAGTCAAAATGCATTATAAAGCCTCTGTAAGATACTTGAGATTCTGAAACAAGGACTTTTAATGGTGTGGCTGCTTTGGAAAAATGGTTTGTAGCAATTTGGTTTTGCTGCAATTTGATTTGCAGTCTGTATTGTGTTTGAAATTGCAGTCAATGCTCACACAGGGGCTATATATTGATCCAGAAGTTCATCATTCATACTGGATGCAATGTGAATCACAAGTCAGTTTACATCCTCCCATCTTTACTTGTTTTGTGTAGAGATGAATACACACACGCCAGGAGATGTGGGTGCAAGGAGGCAGAACCCAAACAAAGGAAGCCTGCTCAATTTATTGCCTAGAAAATCCTCCCCCTTCATGTATGTAAGGTAAACATGGGGGTGTACAAACTACAGATCATGTGATATCTAAACATATTCAGGATATAGGTGAAGAGCATAATATGTCAAAGAGCCCTGGCAATCAATCTTCTAGGTGATGGGTTATAGCATAGGAAAGCATAGGAAGGCATACACTGCATAATCTTGGTGTCAGGGCGTCTGGGTTGCTTGACCTATAATAGGCTTGCACTGGCTGTTACCGGTTCTATATAAGCATGCCTCCAGACGTCCAAGCTTGTGATTAGATTGGGCTTCCAAGAGGGCAAAGGGATGTTTCCGTACCATCTTCTGCCAGGAGACCACTAAGAAATGCATCTTAGTGTTATAAAGGACTGTGTTGGTCCAAAAGCCCCCTTTTAGAAGGGTAGAGTAAATTAAAAAAAGTTGTCATTACTAATGTGATGTAAGATTAATGTATAGAGGTTTATCCAACAGTTGTGTTTCAGCATTTGCCAATCATTTTATTAGTAATGATGACCCCATTATAAGGTGATAGGATTATCTAGAGCAGTGGTTCCCAACATGGGGCACAGGCTCCACAGCGGGACTTCAATTCTCAGAAGCCTAAATCAGTACATTGCCTGATCAGGGCTTTGGGGAATTGACTTAGGCTTCTGGGAATTGAAGTCCGAAAATCAAAGGTTGGAAAACACTGCTCTCATATATGTAAACTAGCATAGGTGCCTGTCTTCAATGGTGTTTTTTTTTGGGGGGGGCTGAACCCATGAGATGGGGGTGGCTTGGGGAGGTTTTTTTCCTTTTTGCCTCCCCCCACACCATTTGTTATGCCCCTTGGCTCTCAGTAAAGGAACCTGGGCAGACTCACCCCAGTGTGATGATGAGGGAGGGATGGTAGATAGTGAGGGGGAAATTTAGGAGGAAAGGAAGACGGGAGGGTAAGAATGAGGGAGGGAAGGAAAGAAGGAAGGGGAGAAGAACAGCTGGAGGTAGGGAAGGAAGGATGAGAGCTAATTACCTGGCCTTGGCCGGGGGGTGTTTGTTGTACTTTTAGGTTTTTCGGACCCTGATACACCCCAACACACAGAGACTCTCTCTCTCTCTCTCATTCAGGCACCCCCCCACACACACACACACACAAGTGACTGATCCAGAACCCACTGTCTTGTGCATTGTCTTGCACACACACACACACACAGACATACACTCCCTGTCTCTCTCTGTCTCTCATTCACACAGCATTGATGCACATTGAAAGTGTCTCGTTCCAGGGCTGTAGAGGCTTAAATGGAATGGGTTTGTTCCATCCACATCAGGACCTCTCCCCATCATTCATTCACTCTCAAGTTCAACCAATTGAAGTTCAACATGCAAGTCAGCTCTCTCCAATATTCTGTTTCCAGGCCTGGCTAGATTCTCTCCGGAATTCCAGGACCTTACCCCATCAGTCATTCACTCTCAACCAATCACAGTCCAACATGCAAATCAGCTCTCTCCAACATTCTGTTTCCAGACCTGGCTGTTAAACTGCCGTTTTTCTCCCATGGCACCATGGAAGTTGTAGTTTCCGTTCTTTTCCCCATTTTGTGGTGCTTAGGCCCCACTCTCGGCCCCTGGACCCTCACGGTGCTGATCTTGGGGACAAAAGGTAGGTGTGTACAGAGCATTATGGGATAGGCTCCAGGGGTGTGGGTATGCATTCTGCACATGCACGGCCACACCCCTTCCTTATAGGAATAGATTTTTAAAAGGAGGACAATCAGTGGAGAGGAAAGAAAGTAGAGGGGGTGTTACCTCAGTCCTGAACATCATACCTCCACTGTTTACATAATCACTTGAAGACATACTCCACCTCCATCTTTACACAAACATCACAACTACCCACATGGGGGGGGGGGAGACAATTCAAATAGTTCTGTCTTGAAAAAGTAAAAGAACCCTCCCCTCCCCCAGCAGAGGGGAAAAAAGCCAATTTAGGACCAAAATGAGCTGGACCAATTCAAATCTACCCTTTGCATTATGTGGACAAGAAAAACAGAACAAATCCTGTGATATTTTACCATGTGATCACAATTTACGGTGGGTTCTCTGCATATCCTCTCTTATAAAAATTGAATACATAGGCAGTATCCCTGAAAGGTACAATATCAGAGTAGTAGCAGCAGAAATTAAACTTTTTTGATAGTAGATTTAAGGCTATTGAGGTGTTTATTGGTCAAAAGTAGTCCCACTTGGATTAGCAAGAGAGGGAAAGTATCACTAGGCTAAAGTGCACCTAGCAAGTCCATAGAACTTAGACTGGTGACATTATGTATAACTTTGGCTGAAACTTTGGCCACCCAAACAGCCATCCAAGGATTATGATGGATTAACATCACTTAAATTGTCTCATTTCTGCTTTAATAGTGCTTGAATCCCTATTTCCAGAGCCCTGTGTGAACAGTAAGATTGTATAGTCATGTACTGTATGTATGTATGTATAGGGTATGTATATGCTAGGATCTTACCTGTTGGTTCCGCTCTTAATCACTAAAGGGTCAAGGTCATTTCTGCATACATCCAGATCCCCATGTGCACAAGTTCCAACTTTGAGCTGGCATCATACAAAAACAGAATACAGATTGCAGATAAGAATTCATGTGCATTATGGTGCCGATGGATAGCATTGATCTCTGTACAGAGTAAGTCTAGTAGGGGTAATCTGTCCTGTAAACTGACCTGAATGTAGTTACTTAGTGATGTTAATTGGATTTGCATTTGCTCTGGAACTGGAAATGTCAATTCTCATAGTAATTGCTGATGACAAAATCCAGGCTTCCTGAGTAAAACCTCCACTGACCATACAGCTGTGAATTCCAGAGCATGCATTGTCTGTCTTAGTAAGAGTAGTTATCACTTTTTCTTTCTCACATCCAGGTTCACTACCATCCTGTCTTTTTTTTTCTTCACACATGGGAAAAAATCTGAAGCTCTGGGGCAATTGTTACTCAAATATACTGGATTTAGTTCCTTGGCAGATGAAAAAAAACCAAGCCTTTATATCAGTTGCTCTCATGAAAAAGAAAAGTGATGCAAATATCTTTCTCTAGTGATGAAGAGTTTGTTCTGTGATGGAGAAATTATATTTGTTCAATGACTTCAAATGATAGTTGTAGCTCCTAGTACTGATAGCAAACCTTTTAGTGACAGAGTGCCCAAACTCAACAGGCAGCAGTCCACGCCATCGAGGGGCAGGACAAACTTTGTGCTGGGGGGAAGAAGGAAGCACTCTCATTGGGCTTCTGGGCAGAGGGGTGTGGTGAACTCTGTGCTGGGACAACGGCATGCGTGCCCCACAGAGAGGGCTCTGAATGCCCTCTCTGGCACACGTGCCATAGGTTCATCACCACTGTTCTAACATTTCTTTTTCATTTGCTTCTGCTGGTCTTTCAGAAATTTATGTGACCTATGCTTCTGGGAATATCATGGTGATAGTTGGCTAGTCTGCTAGCATAACTACTGACTGGCTATGCTACTTTCTTTCCAATGTATAAACATGTTGAAACATTAAAGCAGGAATGGCCATATTAAAAGGTCATGTTCTTCCTCCAGCTGTTCTCTAAACTTTAAAATATTATCTTCTAACTCTTTATTAAAATTAAAAACAAATCCCAGTACTCTGTGAGTACTTCTAGGACTGCTGTGTTTGCTATATAAAAATGTTACCATTATGCAATCCTCTTTTCACTGTGGTGATATTGTACTTTAATTCTGCATGTGATGCTATTTAATTTGTCTTTATTTTGCCTTCTTCATTTACAGTTCAAATAAATAACCAGCAGGAGAGACTGCAGAGAAGGAAAAATGCAATTTTAGTGGATGGCATAATTTTAAATGGCCCAGTAGCAGATTCAAAAGCAGGAGAAAAATTTGTGGAAGAGGCCAGCAAGATAATTATGGAGGAGGTGATAAAGAAGGCTGCTGATGTATCAGAAAAGGTAGAAATATTCGATGTAATACTTTTGTATGGATAATTTGAAGTACACCTTTTTTCATTTAGTAGTGCTGAACTGGTATCAGTTTGTTTTTATGTGTTCTAACCCAATATAAAAGTTGGTAAGAATTTTTAATCTATGCGGGCATAATACAACTATCATTTCAAATTTTTATCTATGACTGAGAGAACTGGCAGTGAGAGATTTATGCAAAGGAAGTTTCATAGGGTATTTATGATTGGAGATTATTGGAGATGTTGATCTCCAATAAAAGCTGAATCTTCAATACAATATTGTGGATGTTAGAAAATGGTTTTGGCTTTAATTTAGATGACGAATGTTAAACCAACTTTCTTTGGTAAAAGTATAAAAATAAAAGATAAGAAAATGTCTTACTAATTTTATCTAAAAACAACCAGGACAATTTTCATACCAGTTTTTTTTAAAAGCCAGGTTCTTTTTATAATGTATGTTGCAAAATATTTAGAAAATTACTTTGTCAAATTTTAAATTTTGTCATCATTTAGTTTCTTTCCATTGACATAATATTTTTCCTTGAATAGGTGTGTGAATGGCACCCTCCAGAAAAGCTAAAAACTCTTCTTGATTTGGAATTGAGGGACACCGGAGAGACGCATCAGAGACTCTTGCAGTTTTGCCAAGATGTTATAAAATTCAGTGTCAAAACCAGTAAGAATGTTATCCCTGGATCTGGTTTTATTGTCCTAGATGTTATGATGTTCCTATAGTAGATTTTTGTGGCATAATACTGTCTTTACTTTTGGTCTTTGATAAAGATGATGATTTGTTAGACTTTTCATTTTCTTCTATGTCTACTCGTTTCCCATGATTGCATTGCATGATTAGATAAAGCCCCTAATAGTTTTAGGCTTTAATCCAGTTGATGAACTTGATTAGAGAGTAGACTTGCTGCATTAATAAGATTTATATAAGTGCTGATACACCATTCAGAAATTGATTTAGTTGAGCCACTCTAGCTGGATTGGGTTGTTACATTCCAGGCTTCATAAACTGTGATCTCCCACCTTCATAAACTATAATTTGTGAAAGCTGCGAATGAAAATTGAGACCACATACTCCTCCTTGTTCTTTTGGATTTCATTCTGGCATAATACACAGGTTAGTTAACCAACATTGAACCAACATTGATTTAGAGCAGGGGTTCCCAACCTTTTTATGCCATGGGACTGACCATGCCCCCTGGACAGCTGAGCAGGCCTGACCACACCTCCCAGAAGCGGAAGCAGAAGTGGGTGCATTTATGACAGCCATAATGCACCCACTTCCGTGTTTACAAAAGCTGTGGGTGCGTTTACGCATGCGTGGGTGCATTTTATGGCTGACATAAATTCATCAACTTCCACTTCTGGGTGCAGTGGTGGAGGAGGGCCACAAGAAACGGTGTTGTGGGCCAGGGCCAGTATGCAGGCCATAGGTTGGGAACCCCTGTTTTAAAGGAACTTTGGGTTAAACAAAATGCACATTCTGTTCTAGAGACAATGTGTAAGGAGAGAAAGGAATAAAGAGACACATCCTCCAGATAATGTTTGTTCTTGGTATCATAAAAAAGTATACAGTATATGAAATGAATATTCCTATCACCCTACAGATGTTATTCAAGACTACATAACTAGGGTGAATTTCCTACTGCACCCTGTGACCCGAATGTGAAGATGATATGAATTAGAACCAGGACATAGTTAGTTTTCTTGTCCCACATCATTTAAGGGGTAGGGAAATACTCTCTGACAGTTTGTGTGGTTACTTCTACCTTGCATCACATTCTCTGTTTATTAAACACACTGTGAGGACAGCAACATAAACATCATAAGAGTAATATGAAAGCTAGTTTGTAGGAAGTGCCTTGACTTCCCAAGCATGCTAACAAGAGTGCAGAAATCTGGCCATATGAATGTCTCCAATATTCATGTAATTGAGAATGGTTGTTCAAGATGGCAATATGGATCACAGAAGTAGAAAGAACCTAGAATAAAATGTTGCAGAGCCTTTTACAGTGAGAAATGATGACTTGTTGCTAAGGTTAGCTCAATTCATTTATTAGTATTCTATGGAGTTCTCTAAGTTATGGCCTTTTTTTTTGTTTGAAACATAAATAGCACTGTTTATTTATTATTTATTTAAAATATTTCTATCCTGCTTCCCTCACTCAAGAGTGACCCGAAGCGGCTGAACAACATAATTAAAAACAGGAATAAAACAGATTAGCAGTTTGCTAAGTAATCAGAACTTTGGTGTGTAATCAGGACTGGGAATTCTAGGTTAGCAAACATAGGAGTTGATGTGGGTAAGTAAAGCAAGGAGATGGAACTAGGAGCTTTGAACAGTCTGGCAGAAGATGTCACAAACACTTCAAGTGAGGACTGAATAAAAACTAGATAGGCAGATATATGATGAAAGTTCCTGTGGATTCTACATTCTTTCAGCTATACTACTTATCTCTCACACTTCACATTGCTAACTTGAAATTGCATGATATGACATATATAGGGAATAATTTTACACAAGATGCTTGTCAAGTAGATGCACTATATGTTGAGTTGCGCATTTCAGCTGGACTAATGTCTGTACTTTTCAAAAGTACAGTGGTGGTGTTTGCAGTGGGAACAATTGTTTCTCCTTAAAGAAAGAACCTTAGGCATCAAATAAAATTTCATGTATGGCAAAACAATGTGCAGGGTTTCCCCCTCAAAATACTAACATTTATTGGTAATAAAAAAATTTGGGCACCATCTCTGTAAGGCGAAATGGATTAACTACATACTGTTTTTATAGATGTTTTAAAAGTTTTAAATAATTTTAGTATTCAGTTTTAACTATATGGGGGATGGGTTTTTTGACCACTGTCGCCTTGGGTCACTTAGGCGAGAAAGGTGGGCATACAAATCTAGAAATAAAATAATAAAATAATAAATACGTAAATAAATACGGAGTAAGGCTGTTGAGTCCAACTGATACTAAATGGAGTTTCCCCCCTCTCTCACTGCTAAAGTTTGACTACTACAAGGCAAAGAAAATGCTGAGGCAATGGGTAGGGGATATAAAAAGACAATTGGATCTAGGGCAAATATGGTGCCTGATTCTACTAGATACACAGTCACCCCCGTGATATATTTCAACCAGCTAGAGCAGGAGTGCCCAAGGTTTTTGGGCCACAGACTGGTCACATGGTTAAGTGGACCAGTCACATGGTTCCTCCCACCGGAAGAGGGAGTAAAATGTGCCCGTTCATGCATAAAACACTGACATAAATGCACCCACGGCTGTTGTAAATGCATTTATGACTACTGTGGGTGCTTTATGGTAGCATTTTGCGCATGGATGGGCATGAGTGCATTTAACTTCTGCTTCCAAGAGCGGTGTAGGCAGCATGGTCATAGTTTAGGCATCCCTGAGCTAGAGGCTGCAAGCCACTGGAAAGCCTTTTCGCTTGCAAGATGCCATGCACTTCCCACAGCTGTATTAGAAGGCAAGTTTAATAATACACCATTTGTTGAAAGACTTTGCCCTTGCGGCTCTGGAGAAGTCGAAACTACTCGTCATGTTCTGCTTATATGTTCCTTCTACTGGGATACCAGAATCAAATTAATTTATCCCATCATCTGTGAGTTTCCCGGTCATTCAGATAGGAACTATCTTTAATTTCTGCTTATAGATGAGTGGAATATAGTCATGGCACAGGTGGCCAGATTCTGCACAGTGGTGTTAAAGGTTTGCAGACACTGTATCTGAAGGGAAACCCTTAGTAAATGTCTAATGCTATATCTTGTTAAATCAATGCATCCATTTATATATAAGTCCTAGATAAAACTTAGACTTAATTCAGACATTTTTGATAAAATTTAACCTGTATTTCTGTTTTTTAAAAATTTATAGTTAGTAATTAACAAATCTAGACTGTCACATTTTGGATGAAATAACTTACCACATCATAAGCTTTTTAACTCATGTTTTAGACTCAATTCTTTTAATGTACGTAATTTATTTTGCACTGGTCTATGACTGTAATAATAATAAAAATAGTTAATGACTTAATTGAATCTAAACTTAATTCATTAAAGCAATCTTCCATGTAGCCTTTTAAAACTTTCATTACTGGAAAAGGCCATGGGAGCCAAATGCACAGAGTACATAGTTTGTTTAATGTTTATTGCACTAGCCGTAGACCACAGCAAGGTGAATACTTAATTAATGTTAATTTATTCACTATTTACCAAAGCTTCAGATGAAATATTTCCAAGTTTAAATAGATCAAGTGGTATTTGTGGGTGTGACTCAACAGTAAAAATAATAGAATGGCTAGATTTCTTTAATATATTCTTCATCATTATTGATGCTGTTTTATCTATTGTGTAAGCACATAAAGCTATTCCCGTGTAAGATAACAGACTGTTGATATGGTTTTAATTATTCTTTCCATTGACTTTCTTACGAGTCTCTAAAGATAGCCATAAAAAGTAAGAATACTGTATAAAGAAAATACATTTCTAGATTTTTGGGAGTAAAAACCTCTTTTTTAATTAAATGAAGGGTGTTTTATAGATCTCCCCATATAAATTCCCAGAGATTCTGGCTTTTTCAAAGTAATAAAACAATAAGTACTACATATTTTTATACCACCAAAATAAAATAAGAAAGCAAAATGTTTTTGAAATCACATGAGTTTTGTTTTCCCAAGCCATGTTATCACGATCATCATTGTCTTACAGTGTATGAGTAAACTGATAGTATATGATGGTTGATGCAATTTTGTTATATCTGAAATAAAGGAAGTCTAGAAAATGTCTTATGTCATGCTGAAGATTAGGAAGTGCATAGCAATTTCATAAAGTAAAACTGTAGCTGATGCTTTTGAAGATCAATAGATGCAGAAGTTATTTTCTGTGTGTGCATTGTTAATCAATTAGTCTTATGAGCCAAGCTCATCAATATTAAATCCAGATAGTGCATACAGAGCATATAATAATAAAATTTCAAATCCTTTGTGTATCTGTAGAAACCATGTAATGGGACGAGAGTTATCTTCCTAGGATCAGAGAAAGAAAAAAGAAACAAGCAACACAACAAAATAATGTGAAACCAAAGCTCAAACTAAACTTACTCATACTTAGGCTAGGCCTATTGAAATAAATATGACTTAGCTTTGTGACCAGGCTATGTCCTATTGGCCAAAATCCCATTGCTTAACTTAGTAAATTGCATTACAGTAGACCCATGGAATCAATGGGAATCCAATGAGCCTACTCCTTTATAAATTACACTGATTCAAATGGGCCTATTCTAAATGTGACTTCCTGTGCTAAAGTAAGTTTTTTTGTTGTTCAGTCGCACAGTCGACTCTGACCCTTTGCGACCCTATGGACCATTGTCCTCCAGGCACCTGTGTCCTCCACCATCCTCCTCAGCCTGCCCAGCTCTGTGCCCACTGCATCTACAATACCATCTAGCCATCTCATCTTTGGCCGCCCCCTTCTTCTTTTGCCCTCCACCTTTCCCAGCATCAAGACTTTCTCAAGTGAATCCTCCCTTCTCATTTGATGTCCAAAATACTTTAGCTTCATATTTACTATTTGACCTTCTAAGGAACAGTCAGGGTTGATTTCTTCTAAGATTGACCTTTTTGTAGCAGTTAGATTAAACCCATTTGAATCAATTATATTTATTGAGGAGTTGACTTTCCAAATTTCCATATTCAATGGGTGTACTCTAGTGTGATTTACTACACTAAGCAAGAGAACATGTCTATCAATTTCACTTGGTTTACTACATTGGTACACAATTTATTCAGTGCTTTAAAAAATGTGAACCTGAAATTTCACAGGGTGAATAAGTGTGCATTGAGCAGACCAATACTGGACCCCATTCCACTTCTCCTTCTCCATAGCAGTCCTTTAGTTTCTTTTCTAATAAGAAAAGGTCTTATTTCATGCTGAAGATTCAACAGTAGGCACCAGAAGGCATGTACACAGGAGAGAGAGCTTTGCCTAATGATAATCACAGGACTTCAATGATGCACTGCAGCAGGTTCTGTCAGGTTCTGCAGAACCGGTAGTGGAAATTCCCCCAGGCCACGACCATTTGGTTGGACATGCCCACCTCCATAGCCCATAATGCAGGATGTTGGCCCCGCCCACAGAGTTGGCCCCGCCCACAGATTTGGCCAGCCCACAGAAGAGGTAGTAAAAAATTTTTTGCAGTGCATCACTGCAGGGCTTGTCCTCTGCTGCCCATCAATTTTTCAGCGGTCAATTTCAACAAAGATCAAAAATAGTTTTGCAAAGATCAAAAATAGTTGAGCAGCTTTTCTATTTGTGCATTGCTTTTCATGTCTTACTCATGTTGACTGAATATGTGTCTTATTATTTACAGATCATCCAAGGTTTTTTAATCAGTTATATGCTGGGATTGATTATTACTCTTTAGCTGGACGTTTCATTACTGAAGCATTAAACCCAAGTGTGTAAGTGTATTTTGTTTAAAATCCTGCTGCTAAGTCTGAAATGCAGTGTTACAGTTTCTATTTCCTGTAGATTTTCATTTTGTACAATAATGTATGTATTATTTAAATATCAAATTAATTAAGCTAACCTTTATGTATTGTAAACTTCATTTAAGCACCCAAGTACAGATAAAAAGGGAAACCTATTAACTCAAATCTGATTAAATAGAGCATTCTATTCTGTTCATTTTATTGGGTTTTTTCTTCCTCCCTTCTTCTATATGGTAAACAGATAGGTAGGTATGCTTTTACACCCTAATCCAGAGACTGGAGACAAAGAATTGTCTTTACATTTATTCATATAATTAAAGCTACATCTTAAAGTTAAGCATAAGTTTTTATATAACCCAATATAAAATTATAATCTTATTAGCATGGCCATTAGCTAAATCAGTGGTCGGCAACCTACAGTCCTTGGTCCAAAACTGGCCTGCAACATCAAAAAATCCAGCCCCTACCCTTGCTCCAACTGCCAATGCCACCACCGCCACCACCACCACCACCACTGCTGCTGCCAATGCCATGGACGCATTTACGGCAGCCATAAACATGTTTACAACATCTGCGGATGTGTTTATGGCAGCATTTATGGCAGGGGGCACCAGTCCAGCCCCCTCAACTGTCTGAGGGAGCATGACCCGGCCCCCAACTTAAAAAGGTTGGCGACCCCTGAGCTAAATGAACCAATAGATTTTACAGCTGTAAGAACATTCAAGATGTAAATATCAATATACAGTAATACCTCATACAAAGTCCGCTTCATACAACATTGGATTCATACAACATCGCCTAATTCCTTGGAAAAAGTTGATTCATACAAAGTTGTGTGACGTTGTATGAAGTATTGGGGTTTTTCCCAGGTTGCATTGTGCCTGGGCAGTATAAAAGGCAGGACACATGCGTGCATTGCTCTTGTGGGTTTTGCATGAGGCAAAGAGTGTTTAGGAGTGGTTTTGAGCGCGACTTTTGATTTTTTTTGGATTTTTCATCAGAATTTTTAGAAACATTCCTGGGATTTTTCCAGCATTCTTCAGGTTCTTGGACAATCAGGGTTGTTTGACAAGTTTTTGTAATGTTTTTAGCCTTTAGACAATGATTTCTTAAAGTTCTGTCAGTTTCCTGTCTGTTTCCTTGACTTTGTCCTGAATCTGTGCTGTTACAGTACAATGTATCTCTATGGAAACGACATTGTACGAGGCATTGCGGCAAGGATTTGGATGTTGTATGAGGCATCGTGGCTAGGATTTTGCATGCCTCATACAAAGTCCAAATCCGTATAAAGTCAAAACTTGTGGAACCAAGTTTGGACGTTGTATGAGGTATCACTGTAAATGTATAATGGTTGCTTATGTTCACGTGATATTTTGAGAGTATATATTTTGTACACTAGTTAGTTGAAGGGTCTTTATTTTTCTGTTTTGGGTAGGATTTTCAAATTCAAAATAGAATTGTGGTTTTATCCATTTGGAGATATTTAGGGTAGATTGGTATAACTTTTTCTTATTAGTACAGCAATATCATGGTAGAAAGTAAACCTTTCTTCATCTGAGCCCAAATGTCTTAGAGGAACTGAAATCCTTTTACAGAAGATTTTTATTCAACAACATTTTTTGACATCATGACTCTGATTCAAGAGGATTTTTACACAATCAGTAGAGGCACTTCACTTTTGCCTT
Source organism: Bradypodion pumilum (assembly GCA_035047305.1). Classification (NCBI taxonomy): domain Eukaryota; kingdom Metazoa; phylum Chordata; class Lepidosauria; order Squamata; family Chamaeleonidae; genus Bradypodion; species Bradypodion pumilum. The sequence goes on along the minus strand of JAWDJD010000006.1, from coordinate 53,719,858 downwards.
AGATTGTCTCCTCTGGCCATTTACAAGAAACTAACAGTAGCACAGAAAACAACAAGCTTCAAAACAGAATAATTTATTGCTATGTGAGGTCACGTAATACTGACACATTGATCACTTGATCACTTTACAAATTTTTTTATTTATATTTTTATATTCATCCTTCCTCTTGCAATTTTGTTCTGGGTATGCCTAAAATGAACAGTTGCCTAAAATCATTAGGTCTGTGGGATAGGTATAGACTTGAGCTGCTAAATGATAATGCTAGAGGGTCAAGATCACAAGGCAAAAATTTAACTAACACTTCACAAAAGAGAAAATAATTTGGTTTAAAGCAATAAATAAAGTAAAGGCACTCAAATCACAGATTTACACAACCCCATAGGCACTTGCTTAAAAATATTGGCACATTGATTCTTTCTTAATATACTTTAACTTCCAAACAAAGAAAAAGGGAACTAAGGTCCATTCTTGATTCTCTGGAGAGAAAATCAATATGAACATGAAACACAGCAAGGCTTCCATCTCCTGCATGCAGATAGTTGTACTAATTTAGTAAATTTAAGTGTAATCAGGATAGCACTGCAGACCTCTTCCTTATACACACTTACACTATCAAACCCTTCCTTTCAGTCCCTGTACCCCACTAATGATGTGCTCCATAGGTTTTGAAGATAGCTAATGAGATTATATTGCAGTGTTTATTAGTGTCTGACATAATAACTATTTTGTGTCAGAAATTATTCTGTGTTGAAAGGATTTTTGATGGAGGAACTCCACTCAGGGGATACCCGAATGAGGCTCCATTCATGTCCCCAAGATCTTTTCCCACCGAAGAGCTCCCTATTGATCTATCTGCAATTTCTTGCTTTCAAACTGCTAGGTTGGCAGCAGCTGGGACAGAAATGAGCTATCATTCTGTCATGCAGTACCTGGGTCTCAAACTGCTGACTTACCAGCCTTCCAGCTAACAAGGCGAGCTTCTTAACCACTGAGCCAACCTAGCAGTTTGAAAGCAAGAATTCACAAGTAGATAAATAGGGATCACTTCAGTGGGAAAAATCTTGGGGACATGAAATGAACCTCATACGGGTGTCCCCTGAGTGGAGTTTCTCCAGCAAAAAATCCAAAATAATTTCTGACATGAAATTATTATTATTAGTGACTGACATGATACAAAAAGGGTGTATCATTGTGCCCACCGCAGCTCTCCTGGGCCCCCGCCATCAGCCCAGGATGGGAGCCACCTGCGGCAACCGGCCCCGCCTCCCTCCGGCCCTGCCTCGACCGGAGGGATGAAAAGACGCCGCGCCGCAGCTGGGACGCCGCCGGGACGCCGCACCGCAGCTCTCCTGGGCCCCCGCCATCGGCCCAGGATGGGAGCCACCTGCGGCAATTGGCCCCGCCTCCCTCCGGCCCTGCCTCGACCAGAGGGATGAAAAGACGCCGCGCCGCAGCCGGGACGCCGCTGGGACGCCGCACCGCAGCTCTCCTGGGCCCCCGCCATCGGCCCAGGATGGGAGCCACCTGCGGCAACTGGCCCCGTCTCCCTCCGGCCCTGCCTCGACCGGAGGGATGAAAAGATGCCGCGCCGCAGCCGGGACGCCGCACCGCAGCTCTCCTGGGCCCCCGCCATCGGCCCACGATGGGAGCCACCTGCGGCAACCGGCCCCGCCTCCCTCCGGCCCTGCCTCAACCGGAAGGATGAAAAGACGCCGCGCCGCAGCCGGGACGCTGCCGGGACGCCGCACCGCAGCTCTCCTGGGCCCCTGCCATCGGCCCACGATGGGAGCCACCTGCGGCAACCGGCCCCGTCTCCCTCCGGCCCTGCCTCGACCGGAGGGATGAAAAGATGCCGCGCCGCAGCCGGGACGCCGCACCGCAGCTCTCCTGGGCCCCCGCCATCGGCCCACGATGGGAGCCACCTGCGGCAACCGGCCCCGCCTCCCTCCGGCCCTGCCTCGACCGGAGGGATGAAAAGACGCCGCGCCGCAGCCAGGACGCCGCACCGCAGCTCTCCTGGGCCCCCACCATCAGCCCAGGATGGGAGCCACCTGCGGCAACCGGCCCCACCTCCCTCCGGCCCTGCCTCGACCGGAGGGATGAAAAGATGCCGCGCCGCAGCCGGGACGCCGCACCGCAGCTCTCCTGGGCCCCCGCCATCGGCCCAGGATGGGAGCCACCTGCGGCAACCGGCCCCGCCTTCCTCCGGCCCTGCCTCGACCGGAGGGATGAAAAGACGCCGCGCCGCAGCCGGGACGCCGCCGGGACGCCGCACCGCAGCTCTCCTGGGCCCCCGCCATCGGCCCAGGATGGGAGCCACCTGCGGCAACTGGCCCCGCCTCCCTCCGGCCCTGCCTCGACCGGAGGGATGAAAAGACGCCGCGCCGCAGCCGGGACGCTGCCGGGACGCCGCACCGCAGCTCTCCTGGGCCCCCGCCATCGGCCCAGGATGGGAGCCACCTGCGGCAACTGGCCCCGCCTCCCTCCGGCCCTGCCTCGACCGGAGGGATGAAAAGATGCCGCGCCGCAGCCGGGACGCCGCACCGCAGCTCTCCTGGGCCCCCGCCATCGGCCCAGGATGGGAGCCACCTGCGGCAACCGGCCCTGCCTCCCTCCAGTCTGGCATTTGCCGCGGGGGGACAGTGAGCACCTGAGCTCCCTTGTAGTGCACATGTAAGTGCAGACTGTAGTATATATTTTGTAGTTATATTTGTGGACAGAGATTTTTGTAATTGTACTTTTGATAATTGTTTTTTACTGTATTCATTGTATATTATGATATTGTATTTTTGTATTTATTGTCCGCTATGTAAACCGCCCTGAGTCGGGTTTGCCTGAGTGAGCGGTATATAAGCGTGAAAATTAAAATTAAATTAAATTAAATATTTAGAGTGAAAGGGGGAAAGATCTATGGGGAAAAATTGCTTTAAACCAAATGCCTTTTCCCTTCAGAGAATTTTCCTGGTTTGTAAAACATAGGAACATATAAACATCAGTGCTATGATGGGGTAGTCTGTATTTACTGAACAACCACCACTTCTATAACATAATCTCATTAGCTATCTTCAAGTGTAGTATCAAGTGTACTTAACAATCTAAAAGTGGAACCAATTTTTTTAAAAATAAAACAAAAAGTCAACAACAAGAAAATATCATTGTGAAGAAACTACCCATCAAAGGTTAATAATTAAATTGAAGGGCCAAAGTAGCTAAACAGAACAAAAGAGGATATAATATGGACTATGTAGTTACACATGTGGCTACACAGTTTGTATAATAATTTGTTATTATACATGTACTTTAAGTATATAGACTTAGGTTTATGTTATAAAAATGTTTTAAAAGGTAGCAATCTTCTGGGGTAGCCAGCTAGCAACTAAAAATATTTCATTTGTTCATATTTACTCTATCTCTGCTGTCATTGGGTGCTGTGTCCTCCTCCTTCCTTCCTTCCATCTTGCCTTGTTAGTCCAATGTATTTGTTAATCAAACTAAATTAAAACAAATTTTAAAAAAGAGAAAGGGCTGCATCATACATCCATAATGAGTTATACTCCTGTTCTGTACCCTACTCCATTTTTACTCCAATTTTCCTCTTAGACATTTGATAAAAGATTACTGTGTTTTGTGCCATATTTCTATTTATTCAGGTACACCTATGAAGTGTCTCCAGTATTTTTGTTAGTAGAAGAAGCAGTCCTAAAGAAAATGATTGAATTTATTGGATGGGAAGAAGGTGATGGTATATTTAATCCAGGTAGGAAGATCTTGTCTTACTATTATTACTGATTCTATTACAAGTTTGTGTTATGTTACACATTCTAATACCAGAAACTAGAGTTAATCCTTTGTTGAATTAGTACAGCATTAGTCCTTTGGTAATGTCTGGATAGTTGTTGGAGATATTTCTTCCCTTCCTTGGACAACATGTTGCTTATAATGAGGTGGAAGGCTGCAGAGTTTATGAATTGTGAAAGGTTGTTTAGTCTGAGTAATCTCTTTCCCCTGCTTGCTAAGATCTGTATTGCCACCTGTGTATATAGGTAAAGGTAAAGGTTTCCCTTGCTCGAAAGCCAGTCGTATCTGACTCTAGGGTTCAGTGCTCATCTCTGTTTCAAAGTCAAAGAGCCAGTGCTGTCTGCTTCTGCAGACATTTCTGTGGTCATGTGGCAGGCATGACTAGACACCGGAGCGCACGGAACATTGTTTACTTCCCACTGAAGTGGTCCCTATTTATCTACTTGCAATTTCTTGATTTTGAACTACTAGGTTGGCAGGAGCTGGGACAAAGACAGGAGCTCATTTCGTCCTGCAGTACTCAGGAATCGAACTGCTGACCTTACACCTCCCAGTCAGCATCTTAGCCACTTGAGCCACTGCAGTATATATGATCCCACAAATAATTGCCTATGTCTTTAAAACACTTTCTTTAATGCTGCCATTGGTGCTTCAAGTTAATCAAATCCAAGAATTGTTTTTTTTTTCATTTAATTTTTAATTCACTGTAGAAAGTATTACTCTTTTTAATTAATTTTTGGAAAGCAAGTATTAAAAAACAGTGGCTTGAAATGAATGTTTCCTTTCAGTTTACATTTTTACTAGTGTGGCACTGTTCCATGTCTATGTCAAAACACTGAATATTTTTACACTTACAATTTGGAGTTAGGTTATATACAGTACTGCATTTCTTCTTCTTCTAGGTGGATCAGTTTCTAATATGTATGCAATGAATTTGGCAAGATACAAATACTGCCCTGACATAAAGGAAAAGGGGTTATCAGGAATGCCTCGACTGGTTGTCTTTACATCAGAAGAGGTAATTTTTCTGTTATAACCATAATTGGAATATATATCTTAAATGCAGAAACTGAGGCAGGGATTTGTGCCAGGCCCGTGCTAGGGAGCGAATTGACTGGGACAGGCGAATGCGCGCCTCTGCTCAAAACCCATACCTTAAAGGGAAACGCCACCTCAGAAATTTCTGCTTCGGTTCCTCTTGCCAGGCTCCGTTGCACTCTGTGGGAGAAAGTCCAAAGCACTTCGGCAGCTTCGGCAGATTCTCCCAAAGCTGTCAAAGTGCTTCTGACTTTCTCCCACAGAGCAGAGCGGAGCCTGGTGAGAGGAACCGAAGCAGAAACTGCCGAGGTGGTGTTTCCAGTGTTGTACTGTGGCCGGTTCTCACCGGTTCTTGTGAACCAGTAGTAGTAATTCCAGGCCACGCCCACTTGGCCAACCACGCTCACCTCTCGGCCTCCCCCTCCCAGCGCCACTGGAAACACGTCCCATTTGCCCCACCCAGGGCTGAAGGTACACCTTTTTCTTTTCTTTTTTCTTGAGGGGTGTGGGGGTTTGAGGTCACACCCACAGATCACCATGCCCACATATTGCCACGCCCACCGAGTGGGTAGTAAATTTTTTCACAGTGCATCACTGGGAGTTTCCCTTTAAAGTATGGGTTTTGAGCAGAGGCGTGAGGCCACCCGCCACAGTAAATTAACTCCCCAGCACAGGCCTGATTTGCACTGGATCCCAACATCTGACTGGCAGTCATGATCTCTGAGTCTATGATGGCTTTAAAGTTATATTTTGTTGAACAGTCTACCAATTGCCACTATATTCCTGGGCTATAAATGTTCCTCCAGTTCTTCATTCATCTATTGTTGATTTGTAAAATGCTTGTCCCAGCTCTATGGGGTGAAGAGCAACTACTCATCCAGTCTGATCCTCCCAGACCTTGTGACTACATCTGTCAACTCTACTCTGAGAGTGTCCAGCAAGGCAATAACTTAATAATAATTTAATAAGAAGAATTTGAGTCTGCTTGATTGTAGCATCCACCCTGTAAGATGCAGTACAACAGGAGATACACCAGGCCTCCTCCTCTTTCATTTTTAAAATACTCCTGAAAACAGAGTTGTTCAGAGAAGCATTTGCTGACATCCCTTCCTTCAGGGAATAATCTGGCGTCTTATGTTTGTCCTGCTGCCTTAAAGTATACATTATTTCTATCCAAATTATGCTTTATTCCATTTTGGTTATAGTGTGTGAGTGAATCATATTTATTTTATGATTGTATGTACTGCCCAGAGTAGTGAATTTCCATTAAGTGGGCAGGATATAAACTTATATATAAATAAACAAACATCTTTTCCACCAGCCCTTCTCTTGCTTGATTCATTTTTCTCAGTGGAACATAGTTTTCTTAAAGTGGGAGGGTAAAGTCAAGAAAGCATCTGCTTGTTTTTCCTCTTTTACTCAGTGTCGAGAAGAGCGATGCTGTTATAAATTAAAGTGGAACTATTTCACATTCATTTCAGTTTTAAAAATAGCATGGGCAGAATAAAACAACATGTGATATATATTTTCCTTTTTAAAAAATTGTTACCAGATAGTTACCAGATTGATAAGGAGAAATGACATCTTCCTAAAAGAGACAAGACCTGTTCGGAATGATTCACCAAGCAGGAGCAATCTAGTCTAGAAACAAATCGAAACACTTGTTTAGGGTGCATTGTTTTGTATGAGCTAAATGGGAGAATCTGCATTGTGATGGTTGTATATATAAGGTTACTAGCAGAGGTTGCCCGGCATTGCCAGGCTGTTTTAAATTGTGTTGTAAGGGGTGTGTGTGTGTGTTTTTTTTTTTTGGTAATGTATGTAAAAAAGAGGTTAGTCTGTAATTGTTTTTTTTAAAAAAAATATTTATGTACATTTTTAAATGTCATTTGTTAAATAGATTGCATTCTTTTGATACTATAAAGTAATAATAACTTGTAGTTTCTATTTTTTGTAATGTATTTTTGAATATTTGTTTTAACATATATGTTATTTTTAGTTACAACTTTTTTTGGAAAAAGAATAAATATATTAACATTTATTTTTGGGGTTTTTTTGTGGATTAAAAAAAGAACAAAGGATGATATAATTTTTATCAAATTGATTTATTTAACCAAATAATGTTTCATTTTTGGTTTCTTTTTAAATAGTTGTACCGTAGGTAATAATTTTAAAAATGTGAAAGTACATGTTTTTTTTACATTCAATGTTTTTAAACTGTGTTTAGATGTTTTGGGTTTTTATTTGAGTTAAAACTCAGCACAGGATTTTAGAAATCTTTTTATTTTATTTTTTTGACATATGTTTGTGATTTGTGTAAAATTGTGATTTATTGTTATGTTTTTGAATTGTTTTTATTCTTGTGGGGCTGTTGAGTCTTTTTGAGTTGTTTTTACTGTTCTGCCCTGCAGGTGGGGCTGCTAGGGGTTTTGCTTTCATTTCACGTGTTTTTTCTCTCCTGGTCTCTGGGTGGGGGTTTCTTCTGGAAAGTAGTCTCTTTGTTTCTTCATTTCTGTTCTGGTCGTTGTGGAGGGAGGTCGTGCTGGTAAGTTGTCTGGTTTTCTTTCTTCTGGGGTTCTTCTTTGTTTTGCTTTTGTGGTGGTGGGCTGGGAGGTGTTTCTGTTTGTTCTTTTTTGTTTTGGTTTAGTTTTAGGTTGGTTTAATTGGTTTGATTGTTTCTGGTTGTGTTTAATTTGTTTTATTTCATTGTTGTTTATTTTTGTAATTAGTTGTTTGTTTGTGTACTTTGTGGTTTTTTGTGTTATAGTTAGGTGTTTTCTTTGTGGTTTTGTGCCATTGTGGATGTTTTTGTTTGTGTATTTTGTGGTGTTTTTTTTAAGTAGGTTGGGGGAGAAGGAGGAGGCAGATGGTTCTCTCTTCTCTGTTTCCTTTTTCTCCTGGCTTACCTAACTGGAGATCGGCAGGCAGCAATCCGTAAGGGGTGGTGCTCTTCCTTGCAGATTGCTGGCTGTTGTTTTTGTATTCGGAAATACAAAGGCATCAGCCAGTCATCCGCCAAGGAGGGTGCTTCCCCTAATGAACTGCTGCCTGTTTTTGGGGTTTTTCCCCTCAGATACGAGTTGCAGCCAACAACGACATATTATGGATATTTTGAGTTTCCCATCTCTTTCAAGCAAGTGAGGAATAGATGGAAAACTGAATTGCTTGTGATGATGATGATGATCATTTATTTATTTATTTATTCATTCATTCATTCAAATTTATATTGCTGCCCACTTGCCGTAGAGACTCAGGGCAGCTTACAAGCAATACATTACATTACAATATGTTGATGGGGGCTCAAGGGGAGGGGCGGTGAAGTCCTCAACCAGCCCTGGCTTCTTCTTCCCTTGGCCATTGGTGTGGGCTCAGGGGGAGGGGCGGCGAAGCCATCACCGCCACCGGCGCCGCCGCCACCACCACCACCACCACCATCATCTGTTGTTGTTCCCATAGTGATCAGGGCCCTTAGAGCAGTATCTAAAGGACTCCTTAGATATTTGGAAATTTTGGACTTATCTGATTTGAACATCATAGCTCTCCAAAAAACAACTCTACTGGGGACTGCATATATACTCAGATGTTACCTTAACATCTCTTAGGTCCTTGGTTAGGGCTTGAACTGTTAATTTTATTTCAGTTCTCAACTGTGAACCAAATGGTTGATTTGTATAATAATAATAATAATAATAATAATAATAATAATAATAATAATAATAATAATAATAATAATAATAATAATAATAATAATAATAATAATAATAATAATAATAATAATAATAATAATAATAATAATAATAATAATGTTGTTATTGTTAATTGCATTTCTATACCACCCATTTTGGTGTTATCCTACTCTGGGCGGTGAACAAACAGATACAAAATAACAACAAAACCCCCAGCAGATCGAAACAAAAAACCATCAAATACATCACAAACTAAACTAAAATATTTTGCCCAGATGTCTGAACTGGCGCAGTTTGTGAGTTGAGTTGGTGGGTGGGTGTGCCTAATCACAAAATTTCAAATATTGGCACCCGACTTCTGTAGTCATGTCACAACACAAGGTGAAAAAGTGACCATAGTCCTTTTCTTTTGATCTAGTTATATACAGCTATCTCCAGGGAGTACCCATGTAAGGGGTGGGGGAGCAAGACTCCTGACCCCCTTGTGTGTTTTGTGGTTTTGCAGTCTACAGTCTTTCCTTCCGATCAAGTAGGCTACAGTTCATGGAAGTAAATCAAATCAAATTGTATAAAACTTTCTTTAAGCTGCCACAAAATGCTGCTGCTTTTGTACACAGTTAATAGCTAAAGCTATGATTCTGTACAATAACAGTTTTCCCCATCTTGTAGATTTTGCCGAGCCCTGAGAGGTTTGACATTTTCCAAATAATTCAGTGTCATACTCTTTTCAGTTGAGCTTAATAGGCAACTGTTTGTGTATTAATAAGGAGCTATTTTGTAAGAATCACTTGCAATTCAAATGAAAATCTACTGCCAGAGTCCAAACCTCTAGTGAATGGTATGTTGCAGCTCTGCACACGTATCTCATTATTGGTGTAATGCAGTGTAACAGAAGATTAATTATCTGCCTATGTATGTTATTAGTCACAACAATCTGACTGAATAAATTCTAAAGGCTTTGTGAATATGTCATGTTAGAGAAGTTTGGTTGCTGACAGCTGATAACTAGTCTTTGCATTTTGTCTAAAACTGAGGAAAGAAGACCTGTCAAAAAAAGAGGGCACCCTTTTTAGGGGATGTATCTCATAAAAATTGTGACAGGTTTGAATGTCTTTAATATATTCATACCAACACCTTAAGAACAGTAGATTTTTCATAATTATGTTCCTCCATAACTGCTTTTTTGTGAAGTCTCTGGAAGAAAACTGAATTAATTAACCACCTGGTTTCATTTGCTGTATGCAAAGGAACAATTTAGGCTTTTTTTGAGGATTGTTGGCAAATGTATTAATTTAACCCTTAAATAACAGTAAGAGTGGCTCTGGTTTCTGTTCTTTTTCTTAGAACATAGATAAATAATTATTATTCTGCTAAAATAATAAGTCAGTTCTCATAGGCTTTCTTGCCACATGCTGTGCATTCTGAAGCTCTGTTAAATCATTCATAGGCTTTCAAGATTTGCTGCTAAGTCAGAGATGATTAAAGTATGTCAAATCACTGAATGATTTCACATGTGTCATTATTTGTATGAAGTTACAATTGCTGGGGTTGATCCAGATGTTTCCTGTTTCGTCACAGGATTACTTCTGCAACTGAACCCTGTTTGTTCTTCTGTGCCTGGTTTGGGCAACCATTTTATACCTAAAGGCTGCATATCATAATGATCAATAAGTTGTGGGTTGCATCTTAACAATGCATGGTCCTATTTAGGCATTCAGCCTGAGCATACATGGATCAAAGGTGGGGTTGAGGACAGAGTAGGGTTACCATAGTTTCTTCTCACAAAAACGGGACAGAAGTAAAGGTTGTCCTTGCTTGAAAACCAGTCGTATCCGACTCTAGGGTTCAGTGCTCATCTCTGTTTCAAAGCCGAAGAGCCAGTGCTGTCTGCTTCTGCAGGCATTTCTGTGGTTTTGTGTCAGGCGTGACTAGACACCAGAGTGTATGGAATGCTGTTTACCTTCCCACCGAAATGGTATTGATTTGTCAATAAACAAAGAACATCTTATCTCCAGAAATAACCCAAAATTTTTACCCAGTGGATGGAGCTGATAAAGCCAACTGAGTTGTTTTACTGTCTGCCATTTAAACGAAGCCTAGGCAATCTTAATTCATACACAAAATCAAAAATAATAATTGGAATATAAACTTTAAAATAAGAGTGAAACATGACCTAAAAAGCAGAAGGGAAAAAGCTGTCAAAACTGTAAACCTCCACTGATACAATGAAAGGAGATTTTTGGTTTAATGGGTTTTTTATGTTTTATATCTATAATCTGATTTTGAGTCGTAATTTGGAGCTATGACACTTGTGAATATTAAATACCTAGCCATGAGTATGCTTTTTTAAAAAAAAAACCTCAGTGTTTCCTCCTGTACTGGACATGTGGGGAGGATTATGGTCACTTGTTAGGCCTCTGTGTGCATATAATTGGGCTTGTGTGCTTCTGGTTTTGCTTAGCATTTTCAGTTTTCTTGCCATAGGAAAGGTGTTTTAAAATGTGCCCACTGTTAAATGCCTACTCAAATCCCTCTTTCACATCTTTTGCATTTATTTAGTGTCATTATTCTGTGAAGAAAGCAGCATCATTTTTGGGACTTGGCACACAAAATGTTTACTTCGTCAAATGTGATGAAAGGTAAGCGATCCAAAACCGTTGGTGCGATCCTATTAAAATGCAGTAGTGCTGTAAGTAAGTAACCTATTTGAACATAACTGAAAAGTTTTAAATCTGTGTCCCATAGAGGTAAGATGATACCTGAGGAACTGGAGAAACAAGTCCTGCGGGCCAGGAAAGAGGTGAGAGGTGGGAGAGTGAATGAAAGAGCAAGAAATAAAATGTCTGTGAAAGTTGTGTTGGTGCATCTGTGTGGAAGAGTGTGGAAGAGGGAAGAATGGAAATTAAAAGAGCAGTTTATATATAAAAATGTTCTTCTAGGTGCAGTCTGCTTTTGACAAACTGTGCCTTTAAGGTACACATTTCGGGTTCCAAGCATGTTCTTTTGTTTTGATTCAATGTGTAAAAAGGGGATTTCGTCTCTCCAAGAGTGACAGTTAATTGTTTTGATCTTCAGTATTTATGTTTCTAAATACTGACAGGCTGGCAATCAACAATGACTCTTCCATTAGAGTCCTAAACCACTTCTTTATACATCTCAATTAGGTTACATCTGCAACTGTTATTTATATTGAGGTCTCTCATAGTGATCTACATTTAGCAGGCCACTAGTCTACAGATTGTACACTAATTATTATAGCCTTTTGTCATGTACAGTCAACCCTCACATAACAACGCATTTGGATAGCATCATTTTCGCTTAACAACATGTTATTATGCACCACATGTTCCCCTGCACAACAACATTTTTAGTGTCGTTGTCCAGACAACAATGCTAAAATAACCGGACAATGACGCTAAAAATGTTGTTATGCAGAAAACTCCATAGAAACCAGCATAACCACAAAAATCGCTTAGCAATGCTACTTGGGGAACCAAGTAACGTCGTTATGCGAGGGTCTACTGTATTTGATTACATTTGAGCAAATAGATGAAATCTGGGGTAAAATTAAAACAAATGTATCCATGTGCTATAAAGTCAGTTTGTCCATTCTGAACAAGACTAATGATGAAAAGCAAGAACATTTCCCTTACATTTAAAAGGATTGTTGATTTAAAAAACTCATTTGATTTTAAATGAAACCATTTCATGGTAGAACAATACTTGACTGTATCCATTTTCCCTGAACTCTTTAAAATACATACATCCTTATTAAAATATAGATGTATTTCTCTGTATTTAATCTAGTTCAGTTTTCTTGAAATGAGAATTATCAGCATTTGAAAGTTTCTTTTATCTTATTTTAGCATCTCTAAATACAGTATTTGGGATTAATGTCATTTTCTAACTCCATCCATTAGATGGAGATGAGATCAGTGATGCACTACATCAGGTTCTGCAGTACCGGCAGCGGAAATTTCCCCAGGCCACACCCACTTGGTTGGCCATGCCCACCTCCATAGCCCATAATGCAGGATGTTTGGCCACACCCACAATTTTGCCACCACCACCCCAGATTTGGCCAGCCCACAGAGTAGGCAGTAAATTTTTTTGCAGTGCATCACTGGATGAGACCTTTTAAGATGGTCTAGAAGATTCTTGGACCTAATTGTGTTCTAGAGGGCCTTAGGAGAATTGCAACTCCTGTTGATCACTGGGTGGAATACTGCGGTGGTCAGGGCAGGTGACATGGTCACACCTTCCTAGGCACTCTCTCCATTGCAGAGCTCACCCTTCTCCATAGTTCATGGATGGGTTGTGAGTGATGAAGCAATCCGATTAGAGCATCAGATCCCCTCCACCAACTAAGCAAAATAGGAGAAACCTAGAGTGCAAATGGAAGAAATTTCCCTTGGATGGGTACCTGGTCACAGTAAGAAATGTATGCAGGTAACATTCAACAGATGTGAAATCTGCCCAAAGAAATCATTTCATTAAATATAAAAAAATGAGGCTTAAAATTGGCAGGTAGAACTTTGTAGAGATCTTAGAGATTTCACTTCCTCTGTACAGGGAGATTTAGGGCTACAATCTGGTCTTAACATCTGTGTGAAATTTGCAGCTCACGTTACATCAAAGGTTCAATCTATTCAAAGGGATCTTTACTTGTGAAGAGATTTCTAATGCACCATCCTGCCCAATTGTGTTATATCAATTTCAACCTTTGGCACCTGTTGATGTGGACAAGACATTTGCATGGTGCAAAGGCACGACTTCTCCACTTGTCCCTATTTTCTTTTTGGCTTGTGAAAATGGCTAAGGAGGTGGTGGTGGTGGAATGGGCTACTCAGATTGTTAAAACATCTCTGCAAGAGGAGACTTTCCCTCTCCTGTTGAGAAGAAATAAAAATGTGACTCTTTCATTAAAAAAAACCCTGAATACTAAGACTGGGGACCTTAACAGCTTTAGACCAATCACTAACATCCACTTTATGGGCATTTTAGTGGAAAAGGTTGTGATGGACCAGTTGAAGGCATTCTTGGAGGATGCTGATAGGCAGGACAAAGACAGCATTGGTCACCCTGCTAGATGACCTCTTCAGAGAGGCTGACAGGGGTAATATGTCCCTGCTCATCCACCTGGATCTCTCAGCAGCTTTTCATACTGTCGACCACAATATCCTCCTGGATAAGTTAGCGAGGTTGGGAATTGGAGTGGTGGTGGTTAGTTCTGAAATGGCTTTGGTCCTTCCTCAGAGACTTCAACTTGAGGAGGTAGCTTCAGCCCCACAAGTGTAAGGAAGTAAGAGTCTGTCATCTCCCCAATGCTATTTCATATCTTCACGAAACTGCTGGGCAAGATCATTCAGAGTGTGATAGCAATATGCTGATGACACACAGCTCTATCTATCCGTTTCATCATCAACAGTGGATGTTGTTGAGTTCCTGGATTGTTGTCTGGCTGCAATAATGGATGGATAAGGGTGAACAAGCTGAGGTTGAACCATGAAATGACAGAGATCTTGTTGTGAAGTTCATATGACTGGTTGTGTTATATCCAACCTTATCTGGACACAGTTACTCTTCTCTTGAAGGATCCGGTTTGGGATCTGACTGTTCTCCTGAACCCAACTTTCTCCTTGGAGAAGTAAATATCTGTTGCGTTCAGAGCTGCCTTTTTCCATTTAATGCAGACAGCCTACTCTGACCATTCCTTGACCCGAAGTCCCTCACAACACTGGTTCATGTGCTGGTAATCTCAAGAATCAATTACTTTAATACACTCTATATGGGGTTACTTTTGAAGTGGTTCAGAAACTGCAACAGGTCCAGAATGCAGCTTCTTAGTTGTTGGAGGGGATCTGATGTTCTAATTGGATTTCTTCTAAGCTGGCTGGGCTACACTGATTACCTGTAGGCTACTGGGATCAATTCAAGGTCCCTGTATTAACTCATAAAGTCCTAAATGGTTTAGGACCCCTCAGTATCTGGTGGATCACCTCTCTTGGATGAAATGGGCCCAGACAACCAGAACTTCTCAAGCCTCTTACTACAGCTGCCATCCCTGAGGGAGGCCAGGAAGATATCAATGAGGAGTAGGGCTTTCTCAATTGTGGTGCCGTTGTTGTGGAACTGTCTTCTGTCAGACACCTATCAGGCTCCCTGCCTTCTCCTGTTTGGAAACTGGCTAAGGCATTGCTTTTTAAGGAGGCATTTGCTAACATCCTGCCCATGAGTTATTATTTTCTGTTAACGTTTACAAGTTAATTGCTGACATTGTTGTTGGGTTGGAATTGTATTTTTGTTTTATCTTTCTTTATTTTCTGTTATTGGCTTGTATGGAGTACTATATTATTTCTTTGTATTTTATCTGTTATGTCACTACCAAGAGTGACAGTTGTCAATGGTCAGTATAACCAACCAACCAACAAATATTTTTGTACAAAGTGATCTCATACACAATTCTTATACATTTGGCACAGTGGGGAGCAGAGAGTTGTCACTTTATTTTCTGGTTTTCTGTTCACTTATTCAGGATTACAGGAAGAAAAACAAAACCTGATTTATGTGTTTGGATAGGAAATTCAAAGTATATTTGAAAGCTGATGCGTACATGAAATTGCATAGGAAAGTGAAGGGTATCCACACTGGAAGTTGTTGATCTCAGCCTGACATACCTGGAAGGGCAGGTGTTTGGGTACATTTGACATCCACTTCAAACATTGCATAAAATTATAATGATGACATACTATACAAAAGACTCCCCTGTGAAAGCAAACATCAATATAGTATATTTCATGTGTGGGCTGCAATCCTGGGAGTGAACTGAATAGTGCTTGTTTTTATGTGGAACTTAACAGAACTGCAAGTGACATTTGGTTGTCCTGAAAACAGGTATTTTATGGGATCTTGTTCTCACTTAATGTTACATGCCATAGTAAAATTTATAAAAGGGAAGAAAAGCTAGAATGGTGCAAAATAAGTATACATTTTCCTGGTCTAATAGCAATAGAAGATGTGAATTTGCCATATAGACTGAAATTTAAAAAATGTTAATTTATTCCCAAGCTTTGAGGAGTGTCATATTAGTACCATTGTTGCTCTCAAGTTTGGATGTCTTCATGATGAGAGTGCCTGCATGTAGATGCTTTGTGTTCATTACACTGGATGCACAGAACTCTGCACATGTTAAGTTTCTCATTTACTTTAATAGAAGAATTACTTTATTTATCTTTTCAGAAAATGTTTATCTTGCCTGTCACGTAAAAATACCTAAGGTAGCATACAATAACAACATCAACAACAATAATAAGGATAAAAGAATTGTATCAAGCAATTATAGACCCATAATTTACCAACAATGTTCAAAGTGTTCACGGGATATTAGAAGATTCTGTTTATCAACATCTGTAGTTATGCAGCATTCTATACAAGAAGAACCAAAAGGGAATTGTTGAAATTCAATTACTTACTGACAAGATGAATTTGAGGAACTGTAAGAGAAGGAAATTTATTTACAGTAATTTATAACCCGCCATAAGCATATAATGCTACCCTGGATGGTTCACAAAAAAACCAGCAACACATAAATAATTTAATGGAATTAAAGCAATCATACTTACATACCACTCCATAGCGCTTAGTGCACTCTGGGTGGTTCACATGTTAATTAGCATTCTGCCCCAAACATGCTGGGTACTCATTTTACCAACCTTGGAAGGATGGAAGGCTGAGTCTACTTTTAGCCTAGTCAGGATTGAACTCACAACCTTTTGGTTGCAATACAGCAGTTTAACCACTGCACCACCAGGGTTAATATAATAATTAAAAATTAGAACATATAGCAAAAGCAACCTACAACAAAAAATCACTCTCACCACACCCAGCAAAACAATACAAACGTTATAGGCACCAGAATCATATAAATTAATTCTAGCATATAGTTCATTTGTTATTAATAAAAGCTCCCTAGAATCATAATTCATTACAAAGTTTATATAGGAAATGCTTCCGTAAATAAAGTCTTCAAAATTTTACAGAAGAGCAATAATGTGGGAGCTGTTCTGATCTCAGGGGGCAAGGAATTCCATAACTGCAGAGCCACTGTGGAAAATGCTCTACTTCTTACAGATTTTTCACTTCTTTCGGCATAGAGACTCATAACTTCATTATTTGTGTGCTGCAGGTAGAAGTTCCCAGGAAGAGGTGCTCCTGGAAATAACATGGTCCTAAACCATCAAGGGCTTTGTAAATCAATACCAGCACCTTAAACCTAGAACGAAATGTCACTTCAGTAAAACAGACTTGACTACTGAATTGGAGGGGGGGGGGTAGGGTTTCAGTTCATCCCAAAAGGGAAACAGAGTCTGGGAACCCCTTAAAAGAGATGGTCCCCCTTTCCTTTTGAATGATGAAGGAGAACAGAACCAATATGCATGTTGTTTGGATTGATTACAAAAAGACATTTCCGAGCCTACTGCGTACTTGAATAAATGAATCAACAACAGCATCAGGAGATGCTTGACAAGAATGATGAAGCAATTGAGTACCACTGTAATGGCAAATGATACCGAGTTAGGAAATGTTAGAATCAGGAGAAAGATATTTCAAGGTGACTCATTATTGCCTTTACTATTTGCAGTAGCCATGGTGCCATTGATGATACTGTTGAATAATAAGGGTCATGGATATCAAGCTTTGAGGACATTTGAGAGAATTTCTCACCTGCTATATAAGGACAAACTTAAACAATATGGAAAAACAATGGATGAAATCAAAACACTTGTGTACAGTCCAAATATTCAGTAATGATATTACGGTGAATTTTGGAATAGAAAAGTGTGCAACTTTATCAGTAAGAAAAGGAAAGATTGGTGAGACAGAAGGAATACAGCTGGCAGAGTGAAGAACCATAAAGAATCTTGGATATGATGAAAACTATAAGCATTTGGGAATTTTACAAGCAAATGAAGTAAACTGTGCAATAATGAAAACAAGGACTAATGCAGAGTATTTAAGCAGGAGAGTAAGAAAAATCCTGAGCAAGACAGAATGGTGGAAATATAAAAGCAATAACTACTTGGGTGGTGCTGGTGATAAGATATAGTGCTGGCAATTTAGATTGAAAGGTGTTTGAGTCAGCTGCTTTAGACTGGAGAATAAGGAAGGTGATGACCACAAATCGTGTTCTCTATCTGTGAAGTGATGTGGATAGATTGTACCTGCTGCAGTAGGATGGAGGATTTTTGAAAGTCAAATAAATGGTGGAAGGGGAAAAAAGGTCTCTCAGTGAATAAATTCATGGCAGTAATGAGAAGATGCTAACTGAAGTTTCTAGGGAAGGTATCGTCAAGACCAGGGATTCTCAACCTGCAGCCCACGGGCTGGATGCGGCCCATATCACTATTTCATGTTATCCCCCACCACCTCCACCACACCAGGAAGTGCCATGTGGTGGAAGAAGGGCAAAATGGCCAGCCAGCTTCCAAAGCTATCTGAGGGAGTGTGCCCCAGCCCCTGGCTTAAAAGATTGAGAACTCCTGATCAAGACTGTTAAGATGAAAGATGAATACAGGGAAGAAATGTTAAGGAATAGAATAAATACTTGGGATATAATAATTTCGTGTCAGAAATTATTCTGGATTGAAAGGATTTTTTTGAGGATGAAACTTTGCTCATGGAATGTCCAAATGAGGCTCCTTTCATCCCACCCAAGAGCTAGGACAGAGACAGGCTAATAAACCATTACATGCTCAATATATAATAAACATGGAAGGTAAAATGAATAGGGCTAATTATTGGATATGACTAAAATCTGGTATCTTAAAAATGAGATGTAAGGACTTATATATGATGTGCAAAAACAAGCATTGTGAACCAATATAATTAAAGCAAAAAAATGAAAAAGTGGAACTTACAGTAACAGTAAAGAAATGGATGAAACAGTGGAAGACATTATCAGTGGATGCAGTAAATCTCACTGGCATAGAGTGACTACAAAGGAAGGCATAATGGATTCACAGCAATGTCACATTAGAATCTGTGCAAGAATTATGGAATTCCGTCTTTGAAGTACTGGTGGTAACATAAACCTGAAAAATTGGTTGAGAATGAGGATAAGATGACTAAGATCTTGTGGGACTTTAAGGTCCAAACCAATAGGAAGCTCAAACACTACATTCCAGAAATTTTTGTGGTTGGAGAAAAAATGGTTAAACTGATTGAAGTTGTGATCCCAGGTGATGGTTGAGTAGAAGAATAAAGAGAGAAATATCAGGATCTGAGAACTGAATTTCAGCATCTCTGGGAGAAAAGAGCAGTAGTGATGCTAGTAGTGATAGGGATGATGTGAGAAATCGCAAGAGGGTTGAGAAAACATCTGAGTTTGATTGGCATTGATAAGATCATATTAGAGCATCGCAGAGAATAACACTATTAGGTACCTGTTACATTTTCAGGCACTATCTCATTGATTTTTGGGTCCAGGGTTAGGACGCATGCAGTGAGGTGTCAAATCTCTGGTATAAACATCTGGTGGACCATGTACACGTTTGATGATAATAATAATTGTACCAAGTTAATTCTGACTTGTGGTGACCTTTTTCTGGGTTTTCTAGGGACAAATTACTCAAACATCTTTTATTCTCTTCCTCTGGGGGACACTCTGGATTTGCACAGCTTGCCCAAGGCAACATAAACTGGGCCTTTTGAGATGCACAGTGGGGAATCCAACTCTCAGTTATCTTACTCACTTAGCTACGCAGCCAGCTTAATTAAGGCATGGCAATAGATAAAACATAGATCTGAGACTTGCTTGGTTGATCTGGAATTCACACCTAGTTTGGCATGGCGGACCAAAGCATCATCTCCCAAAAGATTTTTGCAGCCTCTTGCCATTGGGAGGTCCTACCGCTACCGTAGCAGGGTCTGGTGGTGCGTGGGGAACTGAGACCTGTTTTTTTGATGCTCCTTTAACCATTTTAAATATGACGACACAGCTGTCTTGGCTCATGTTGAATTTGGCCATGTTAGAGCAATGCACTGGCCTGGTGCATTGCCCAAGTACCCAACCCCACTTAGCTGACTGCAGTTCCAGAACAGAGGACCGTTCTGGACCACTAGCCGACACCTTTGTGGCATGATTGAACCTGCCAGGGGAATATACCTCTGCCACAATTTCTGTTGGATGGCCAGGGTCACCTCTCTGCCATGCTAAGGCATGAGGTGAGATGTGCAGCAGGATCTGAGACTACAATCTAAAAACTGCTAAAGTTGTGTGAAAACAACATCAATCATGCCTGTTGCCTAGTGTGTGCTATGTTGCCCTATTGAATTTTATTCAGAAGTAAGTGAAATCATGAAAGGTTTGATAAATTGTAGCTAAATAACATGTGTTAATCTCATGTCTCTTTAGGATTAGATGTTCATCCAGGTGTGTGACAGACGTATTGGCCACTAAACATATAACATATTTCCTTTTAGAACACAAATAAGGAGCACCATTAGGTCACAATCCAGAAAGGGTTTTCTGCTCTTATTTGTCAGCATGTCAAAAGAAGGGAGGTTGAACCTTATTTTTTTTCTTTACATAAAATTCAGGTAGTAGTTTAGCCCTAAAAGCTAACAACAACATGAGCAAACATATATTTCTGCATGGGGAGTTTCATTATTTCGGCAACGCATAACGACAGTGACTGCCCATCAAATTTTCAAGATTAATTAAATTCATGTGAGAAAAAGAGGTTCTTTTGGTGTGAAGGTCCTGATATAGTAAGGGCTTTAAAGGTGAGTTTATAAATAAATAAAAAATAGGTAGTGGAGATGTTTCAATAGTGGTGAAAAGTGGTTGTTATAATCTGCCCATTATGCTTTTTCCCATGGATGAATTTCAGAGACAATGCATTACAGAGCCATGAAGCTTTGTTTCCCAGAAGAAATTCCTTCTGCAGAATGTTTTTATTTTAGATTAACCTCCCAAGGAGAAACTGTTTCTTAACTCTCATAGGATTAGCCTTATTGGATGTAATCTCCTTGGTGTCCATCTACGCAACAGGCATGATGTCGTCATTGTCTGCAGATTGCCTCTGACGAAAGGTTTCCTTTTGCAAGTGTGCAAGGTTTACAAGAAGGGTAGCAAAATTTTGAAGTGATTATATCCAGCTTTTCTCCTAACAACACAAGTTAGCTCACAATGCAATAAACTAAAAGTAGGTAAAGGTCACCCTTGCTTGAAAGCCAGTCATATCCGACTCTAGGTTGAAGTGCTCATCTCTGTTTATAGCCAAAGAGCCAGTGCTGTCTGTGTCTGCAGACTTTACCGTGGACATGTGGCAGGCATGCCTCAACCCCGGAGTGCACAGAACACTGTTTACCTTCCCACCAAAGTGGTCCCTATTTATCTACTTGCAACTTCTTGCTTTTGAACTGCTAGGTTGGCAGAAGCTGAGACAGACAGGAGCTCACTCTGTCATGCAGTACCCAGGAATTGAACTTTGACCTTCCAGTCAGCGAGTTCAGAATTTTAACCACTTGAGCCACCGCAGTCCCTAAACTAAAAGTACATGTGTGTTAATGCCCAGTTTAAAAACTTACAATGTTAAAAGTGCTGCTGAATTAAAAGCAATCAAAATGTAGCAATAAAGAAATATAGTATCTACCCATCCTCAGCAGTCAGTCAATTGTCAAGAGCTTGTCTGAACTGAAAGATCTTTGATTCTGTAACAACCACAACAGTGAGGGGACTAGTCTCCACTGAAGAAGAGTTCTACGGCCAGGGATCAATCTATCAAATAGGAGGAGGTACTCAGCAGATGTTGGGAAGAGAAACATCTCTAATGCATTAGAGTTAGTTAGTTAGTTAGTTAGTTCATTAGTTCTTTCTTTCTTTCTTTCTTTCTGCATTGATATGACAAAAACATTAAAAGATTTTTTTTAGTAAGAACTAGCAGATTTTGCCCGGCAGTGCCGGGCATTTTAAAAATGTGTTGGATAGTTAAGGGTTTTGTTTGTTTTCCTGAACAAATGGTGCTGGGCTGTGTTTAATGGTTTTTAAAGGTTTTGTGATTTTTTGACTTGGAGGCACTGCGTCCGCCTGTGGCGGACTTGCGCTCTCAGTGTGTTTTTAATTTTAATTTTTTGTGTGCTGGCTTCCTCAGTGCCGGGCTCTTTAAATTTGGTTTTGGATAGTCAAGGGTTTCATTTGTTTTCTTGAACAAATGGTGCTGGGCTGTGTTAAATGGTTTTGAAAGGTTTTGTGATTTTGTGGCTTCGAGGCGCTGCGTCCGCCTGTGGTGGACTTGTCCTCCCAGTGTTTGTTTGATTTTTATTTTTTATTTTTATTTTATTTTTGTTCATGCAAATTTTATTTTGATTTATTTAATGCAATTTTTTTAATTTAAAATTTAATTTTGTTGTTTTATTTTTTGGTTTGGTGTTTTGGTTTTTTGGAGTGAAAAGTGATTTATTTATTTTTTTGGTATTTTTTGAGAGTAGTGTGTATATTTTTGAATGTTGTGCTAACTTATTTTATGAATTTTCGAATTTTTAATTTATCTTTGCAGTGGCAATGTTTTTCGATATCTTTTTTCTTGTGGCCTCTGGGTGGGGGTGGTGAGCTTTGCTTCCTCTCTACCATTCTCTTCTTCTGTCCTCTGGGTGTCGCTTCTGGTGAGTGTTGCTTCCTTTCTTAGCTCATTCGAGTTCCTGTCGCCATGAAGTCAAGACGTCTTCATGGCAAACTCTCTGATTTATTTATTTATTTATGGGGGGTTGAGTTTTTGTTGGGGGTGGTCTGTTGTTTTTTGTTGTGTGTGTTTTGTTGATGTGTTGTTGTTTATTTTTTAATGTTAGATTTTTGTTTTTGACTGGTTTTGATTGTTTTTGGTTCGTGTTTTTGTGTGTCCGTTTTTAGGGGGGCTTTCGTTCCCATGGGCCATGCTGGGTGGCCCGTGGGAAGGAAGGGCACTGGCGGCGGGGTGCCTTTTGTTCCCATGGGCCATGCTGGGTGTCCCATGGGAAGGAAGGGCACTGGCGGCGGGGGTGCCTTTTGTTCCCACAGGCCATGCTGGGTGGCCCGTGGGAAGGAAGGGCACTTGCGGCAGGGGTGCCTTTCGTTCCCACGGGCCATGCTGGGTGGCCTGTGGGAAGGAAGGGCACTGGCAGCGGGGGTGCCTTTTGTTCCCATGGGCCATGGTGGATGGCCCTTGGGAAGGAAGCGCAGTTGCGGGGAGGGTGCCTTTTGTTCCCACGGGCCATGCTGGATGGCCCGTGGGAAGGAAGCGGAGCGGCGGCATTTTTTTCCAACTTTTCATTTTTAGCACACTGGCTGCCTCAGCGTTCTGCGTGCTAATGGCACACAGGACGCTGGGGCTTGTAGTTTTGCCTGTGCGTGTTTGGGTACAGCAGCGGGTTTTTTCCTCTGGCTTCCTTTTGATTGGCTGCGGCCGGTTTTCGAACGTTCCTTTTGCCTGCGCCGCACAGCCTGATTGCCTCTGGTGCTGCGCAGCACAAGGAATGTTGGGGCTTGAAGTCCTTTTTTTTTGTTCGCGACTGGGGGGGCCCTGCCCCCGGGTCGAAAATTTCAATCCAACAGTTACCTGTGAACCCAGTTCGGGCGAGTGCAGGAAGGCTCGGACGGGGCTCGTGGGGACCGGTGCAACATCCTTTGTCACATTCCAACGGTTAATGCACCATTTTATAGGTATAGATGTGTTCAGCAATAATTTTAGTTACCTCCTGAATTGCATGGTAAAAGAGAAAAGAAATTTGTACTTATCTATTCCTTCCCTTTCAATGAAGTTCAAAAGAGATTCAAATGTTTTTTCATAGTCAAAAGAATTCATTTGGTGGGATTAGTGTGGGTCTTTCACTAGTTGTAGAAGATACTATTTTGTGATTTTGTTCAGTATTTTATGTTCATAATTGGGAAGATCCTTCAATCAACAGATCAGTGTAATGAAAACTTACAGCTGTTTACACTGGGAGGAAAATACTATTTTACTCAGTATTTTTGCTTCAGTCATTTAAGAGAAAGTATTGCTGAAGTTATCTTGCAGTGAGGAATTTGAAAGCAAGAAATGACTATTTCAACTAGGTGTGTTGTTAGCCCTATAGCTAAAATTTATGTAAAGTCGTATGCTCCATTTTTTGTTATTAAAAAGCTGCATGTAATATGTATGTGACACCACATTCATGTTATCTGAAAAACACTGCTTTAGGCCAAATTGCCATTATGCAGTAAAAAACAACAGCAGAAACCCAACTTCCTTTCCTAAATTTTATAAACATTTCAACTAGAAAACCTTATCCTGCTGTCAAAGTGAGTTACAAGAATTTTGGGTAGGAGCAAGTTACAGTTGAAAAACATCTTTAGCTTTTTTATTCACTCCCACACATTCTTTGTGTGGCCATTTAGGCTGTGAATCCTATTTAGGAACAGCACTTTGTTTCCCCAAGAATGCAATAACACTTAGAGCATGAAACAGTAACTTTTCCAAGTACTGTTAATAGGGGTTGAATTTGATGGGGGCAGGACTTGTCCAAACTGCAGCTCTGAAGGTGGTTGAATATAAAGTTAAGTAAGTAAGTATAAATAAACAAATAAATAAATACCCAATCCCTGCAGTTCACTCATTTTGACAACTTGATTCATTTCTAACATTTCCCAGCCCATCCACACTTAGAACAGCAGAAACTTTGCAGTATGCTTTGTCGAATTTGTGCTTTTGGTGTGTGGTTTTCTTCTCCCAACAGACCCATTTCTGCACATTTCAAAAGATCCTGGCTTTCTCCTATAGCAGGGGTTCCCAACCTAAGGCTGAGGACCGGATCTGGCCCATGGCACCATTTCATGTGACCCTCCATCCCTCCAAGGGCATTTGAGAAACAAAATGGCTGTCCCTTTGAAGCTGTTGGGACAAAATGACCATCCCCATCATGCAGGCAGGGCAAAGTTGCCAACTGGCCCTTGAAGCTGACTGAGAGAGCATGACCCAGCCCCTAGCTTGAAAAGGTTGGGAACCCCTGTTCTATAGCATGTGAAGCTGCCATACTGGATTCTTCATTTTTGAATCATTTTGACTTCTTCACTCTCATCTGATGGCTAATTCAGTCATTCTTTCCTGAATTCTTGCTTGGTGTTAGTAGGGTTCCCCAAGAGGGAAAGAATCTTTACTTGCATAGGATCTCTGGGTAGCTGAGCCAATTACCATGTTGTTACTATTTGAATTAATATTGAATTAATTGAATTGAATTAATATTAGGCCCTCTTGCTTAGTTCTGAAAAATAATTCTAGAGAAAAGCTTGTTATGGAAAAGCATTGTGACTACAAAATGTATGCTGTCATTAAACTTTTTAGTGCTGGCCTGGCCATGTTGGCTGGGAGATTCCAGGAGTAACATTTCCATGCTCTGTCATTTCTGCTAAGGAGATATCCTCAATGGAAATGGAACCAATAAATGTCACATTCCTACCAGATTTAGCCCAATGTCCATTTTGACTTTCCTTTGGGGATCTCCTGCTGCTATCATTTTTGTTAAATCCATGTTCCATTGCACAAAACAAATTTGAGGACCCTTTTAGGGAATGAGGATGCAGAAAGGAGGTGATGAGTGTTCCAGGTACCCATAAATGTTTATATTTACTTGTGTGACACACCTACAGTACATTAGTCATTTTGTATTTGGGGCATGAACAAAGGATTAAAACACCTAGGACAGTGTGTACTGTAACTTCTTAACCTCCCCTGCCGTGATCCTTGTCAAGACTAGTTGCTGTCTTGGAGATAGGAGCATTCTTGGCTGCAGCTGTAACAAGAAAACCTGGCTGTTCTCCTCTACGGACTTCAGCTGGCTGTTCTCCTCTACGGACTTCAGTTCCAGTCCAGACCATTCCACTGTATCTATTTTAGGTTAAAAACATGATCACATTAAATGTCACTACATGCTTAATGTAACATGTCCCTTGTCCTTTATGGAAATACCCCTTCTCTTAAGCTGTGTCTGAGAAGCCAAACTGTGGGTAAGTTTTAAAAATTGTGGTGAAGGTTTGAGGTCAGCCATGGGGCTGAATGAAGTAGGTTCCTCTGATTTTTTTTAAAAAAATACAATTAAAAAGCACCAAACTGTGAGTTGTCTATTTGATTATATTTTCCATTGCTTGGGAGCTGTCATAGAGTTACCTGGTAATAGAAATCTTTCCTCATGGAATTTCAAGAAAAATAACCAACTTCTTCTTAGCAGCGTGTGCGAAGAGCTCAGAATTGTAACCAACTCCTATAATACTGAAAAAGAACACAGATAATCCACAGTTTCTGTTTGATACATTAATACTTAGATAATTCAGGTTTTACAGTATACCTCAGTTATAGCAATTTTAAAGACCTGACCTCTGTAGTTTTCCACTGAGAATGTAATTATCAGTCTTGTTCTAGATTCCCAGACCTATTGTATTTAGCATGTTACACTGAGTGGAGAATTTGAACAGTACAAACAGCCTTTTTTTTGTTTTGGATCATTCCACAGGGTTCAGCCCCATTTCTTGTCAGCGCTACAGCTGGCACCACAGTTTTGGGAGCGTTTGATCCTCTGGATAAAATAGCTGACATCTGTGAAAGACATGACCTTTGGCTGCATGTTGATGTAAGTTACTTTTAATAACATTATTTCTTTGTTTGCCTTGTATTCATCCTTTTTGTACCTGAGAATTTATTGTGACAAAGAGAGCTGTAACGACTAGCCTGTAAATTTACTTACTTTGCAGATAAGATTCTGGAAATATTTCATCTACTATTTCTTTTTAAAAGTTGTATATTATCCTGTTCTGTGCCAGGATGAAGAACCTATGGCTTTCCATTTGGGCTTCAACTCTATCCAAGCTAGTGGCTAGTGGTGTTAAGAGCTATAATTTAAATCTGGAGGAGCGTATGTTTCAGATGTTTAAGAGTGCTTTTATTTGTATATAATATTAGCATATTTTGCCCGGCGGTGCCGGGCTTTTTAACATTGTGTTGGATAGTAAAGTTTTTTTTTCTTGAACCAATGGTGCTGGGCTGTTTTAAATGGTGTTGTAAAGTTTTGTGATTTTGTGGCTTCAAGGTGCTGCGTCCGCCTGTGGCGGACTTGCGCTCCCAGTGTTTTGTTTTTCTGTTGTTGTTGTTTTGCGTGCTGGGCTCTTTATATTGGTTTTTGAAGGTTTTTGTTTTATGTTTATGCAAATTTTATTTTAATTTAATTAATTTTATTTAATTTAATTTTATTTAGTTTAAAATTTAATTTTCGTTTTTTAAATCTTTATTTTTATGCATTTTTTTGAGTGAAAAGTGATTTCTGGTATTTTTGGTATTTTTTGAGATCACTGTGATTATTCTTGAATGTTTTTATAACTTATTTGATTAATTTTGGAATTAATCTTATTAATTTCAATATTTTTGAATGTTTTTTTCTCTTTTGGCCTCTGGGTGGGGGTGGTGAGCTTTTCTTCCTCTCTATAATTGTTCTCTTTTGTCCTCTGGGTGTCGCTTCCGGCAATTTTTTTTTAATTTTCTCATTTGAGTTCCGGTCCTCATGGATAGAAGACGTCTTTTGGTAAGCTCTCTGTTTTTTTTGGGGTGGTGGTGGTAGTGGTGGTTTGGATTGGGGGGGGGGGTTCTTTGTGTTTTTTCTTGTTTGTTTTTAGCTGTTTTTGTGTTTCCTTTTTGGATTTTTGAGGGTTTTTGATTGTTTTTGGTTTGTGCTTTTGTGTTTACTTTTTCAGGGGAGGGGCTTTCATTCCCACGGGCCATGCTGGCTGGCCCGTGGGAAGGAAGGGCAATGGCAGGGGGGTGCTTTCTTTGATTTCTTCTCCACGGGCCATGCTGGCTGGCCCGTGGGGAAGAAGGGCAGCGGTGGCAGGGGGTTCCTTTTTTTCCCCACGGGCCATGCTGGCTGGCCCATGGGGAAGAAGGGCAGCGGCAGCGGGGGGTTCCTTTTTTTCCCCGTGGGCCATGCTGGCTGGCCCGTGGGGAAGAAGGGAAGTTGCGGGGGGGGGTTACTTTTATTTTTCGCGCACAGGCCGCCTCAGCGTTCGGCATGCTAATGGCGTGCAGGACTCTGGGGCTTGTAGTTTTGCCTGCATGTGTTTGCTTACTGTAGCAGTTTTTTCCTGCGGCTTTTTTTGATTGGCCGTGGCGCGTTTCCGAACGTTCCTTTTGCCGTGCCGCTCAGCCTGATTGGCTCTGGTGCGGTGCGGCGCAAGGAACATTGGGAATTGAAGTTCCCTTTTTTTGTTTGCAACTGTGGGGCTCCTGCCCCCGGGTCGAAAATTTCAACCCGACATTTACCTGCAAACCGGGTTCGGGCGAGTGAAAGGAGGCCCATTACGGGCTAGTGGGGCCTGGTGCAACATCCTTTGTCACATTCCAACTGTTAACGCATCATTTTATAGGTATAGATAAGCAGTGGTGGGCATCAGCAGGTTTGCACCAGTTCATCAGAACCGGTAGCAGAAATTCTGGCTGGCCCCGCCCATCCAAGTTTGGAAATAAAGTACTGTAGTCCTAATTTGGGTGCAATGCAGGGCTTCCCTCCTGTCCATGCCCACCATACCATGCCCACAGTGTGGTAGTAATTTTTTTTGGAGCCCACCACTGAGTATGAGCCAGTTAAACTGAGGCTTAAATTTCTTCATTTAAGCTTGAAACTAGCCACTACATTACAAACAGTTTAATTTTATCAGATGATTGCAATGTTGGAAATAACTTTGGATTTTGTTAAAGGTCATGTTGTTTCTGATATTGTTTAACACCCAAGAGCTCTTGGTACTTCTTAAATGAATGGAATCTCTCACTTCCTTGAACTGCATTCCTAGGAAAATAGTGTTTGGGGCTGTGTGTGATAGTTGACAAAGCCAGAACACCCCGCCCCCACTTCCCTCTAAGAACATTGCCACCTCTCTTAATCTAAGGGTTCTTCTAAACCAGTGGTTCTCAACTTGGGTCCCTAGATGTTCTTGGACTACAGCTCCCAGAAGCCTTCAACATTGGCTGTGCTAGCCAAGATTTCTGGGAGCTGCAGTCCAAGAACATCTGGGGACCCAAGGCTGAGAACCACTGTTCTAAACTGTTGAAATAAACCAGAACTTGGGTCTGTTTTTTTTTTAAATTTAAAAATCAGTTTAATGTCATATAGTCTATATTGGGGTGGCCAACCCCCATCCCATGGGCCTAGTCCAGCCTGTACATATCATTAATCCATCCCGTGGTGGCCACTCAGGTACATGTAGTTCCAGCCCACCACCAGAAGTCATGACACATCACTGCGGTGGTGGGAATCACACGTTTTTTTTCCTGGGGTTTTGCACAGCCTTCCCAGGGCAACAGGAGGCTTTTTGGAGCATGTTCGCTCCGTTTTTGGAATTTTCTGAGCCTTCTCTGCTGTGATTTGGCAGCTGGAGAGCAGTGGTGGATGACTTCTGGTGCCGGGTGGAGCTTACAGTGTGGAACCAGGAAGTCATTCACCACTGCACTCCAGCTGCTAAAGCACAACCACGTGACTGGACTGTGTCCTGAAAACTTTGGGCACACCTGGTTTAGAAGGAGCTACTTACTGCTTCTAAGACATGGGTCACAATTTCTGCTTTCCCACACTGTTCCCATCAGTTGGATTTATGGGAAGATGTAGGAGATAATCTTAGGATTAATATAAGGCAACCCCTTTCATACCATGCAAAGGCAAAAAGTGCTGCAAATACTGACAATGTCCTCTCCTCTCAACAGTTTTATTCTTTTTCTGCTAGCTGCTTATGCTTCCATGCTCCTGAATATAAAAATGTGTGGACTAAAGTCTGTTTATTCTATTAAAAAACAGAGCCAGTATGGGCTCCCCTCATGACTGTCTCACTGGTTTTGTTTTCCTACTAATATTGTGAACAAATGATATTATAGAAAGTTACATTCTCAAAATCCTGCATGCATAAATGGCTCATGGCCACAGCAAAGGGGTGCCCTCCAAATTCACCACCATAAACTGTATCTGCCTAGATATCTTCAGGACAATAAGTGACCAACGTATATAGCAGGTGTCAAATATATACCAATGGAAGATGAATACAAAATGGAAATACCCTCCACAGCACTACCTTCCTGATATGTGGAGAAGGAATATTTAAGAAAAGAAACTAAAGCAGTTATCATTTTGTTGCAGCTGGGTTTGGCATATAGCAGGCAGTTGTCCAAGATCTCCCAAATTGGGTGGAAATAAATGTCTTTAAAACCTGCTGCAATCTAAGGAAGATTTTGTATGCCTCAGAAATGCCATTTAATTTTCAGTAGTCAAGAAGAGCTGTTAAAAGGTTCCTGGCATCTTCTTGCTTATCTCTGGCATTCTTCTCCCAAGTTCTTTCAACCACCCTGAGATTTATGATCCCTTTTATTCTGTAGGCTAGATCAGAGGTGCACATGTAGTGAAAAAGGCAATGGGAATTTCTCCTCAATCTCCTTGTCCTTGTGGATAAGGGATTATGGTTGATGACAGGGCAAATATATGTCACTAGGATTCTCCAGGGCTGCATTGACTAACAAAAAATGGTGGAGGGAGAAAGTTGCTAGAAGTCAAATTCTGGTTTTGCAAAATGGGTGGATTTTGGGGTATTATATTCTTCTTTCTTTGTATCAGAGTGTCACACAATTTATAATATGAAATATTGGTAAAATTCAAAACAAATTGAAATATTAAAATAATTAGACTACTTTTGACTAGAAGCATTATTTTGGCCATTTGCTAGATCTTCTTTTGTACATGTGCTAGGACATAAATTGAATGCGCTTGAATGCTATATTGATTGAATTTCTCCACATTCACAGAAAAATTGTTCTGTATTCAAGTAGTCCCATTTTACTTGATTATTCTTTGACCATCCTGCTTTTATTCCATATCTATTCAATGACTTCTTATTTTAGTGGGAGACACTCTTTGGCATTTATCCATTCAGGAACATGGGTTGCTTTTGCTCTCTTAGATTTAGCTTGACCTCTTCTGTCATAATATTTTAGCTTGAGAGACATGCATGAATTGGATGGATCTGGTGCCATATTACCTTACTCAATTCATTATTTCCTTACAATTCCTGACATATTCCCAGAAGGGCAATGCCAGCCAAATAATAATCTGTATCAGTGAGGGTAGGTTTCAGTCAGTCAGTAAAAATGCAGCATAATTTATAACTACATCATTTATCTGGCATGAGCTAATTAATGCCATATCTCACTAGTATATTCTGTTGTGGAGTAGTACAGGGACAATTTGTGTTAATTTTGGCAGCAAATTTATATTTGTTGTTTAGGTAGGTTTTTTTGTACAAGTTGCACAGTAGCTTTTGGAATGTGATTGTTGTTTGTCTGGTTTCAGTATATTCTTTTTTTTTTTGCTGGCATTTGTCCAGTGGTTATTGAAGAGTTGAAAAACCATTCCTTTGTGTTTTTGCTCAAAAATGTTTCTCTTATCATTCTGGATCTCATCAATACTGCTTTGTCATTCCTATTTCTTCTTATGGTTTCCTCTAGTTCCACCAATATGAAAGCAGTAGCAAGTTCATTGGATTCACTCTGAATATCCCTTTGATGTTTTATATTTTTATCATGCATTGGTTGGTCTTCCTTGCTTCCTGCCTGGAGCAGTTGAAGCACCATTTATATTGTGGTTACAGTTGTGTATAATGTCCTTTGCAGGCGCACCCCCCAATAATGGACTCAGACACCATTGAAAGTCGATAACGCCATTGGGCCACATTTATTGATTCATGCCCTAGTCCGAATTATAAATTTGTATTGGTAAAACGACCAATCATAATTCTTAAGGCAAGCAGGCCGAAGTAACACTGGTAAGGTACCACCCAAAATTGCCAACGGCAATTGGTTACAATGTATCAATTTGTGTCAATTTGTTTGTTGACAACAAACAAATTGTTGACCGTAGTCAATATCTAACTCATGACCCCACCCTCTGACTCGTATCCGTGAAATCACGGGGTGATGCATGCTGGCTAGCTATCGCCATCACCCCGTCGCCTGGTTCGTCGTTGACCGGACAACGTTTAACTAATTTATTCCTATCTAGTGTTGTCCAGTCAATTGCGAACCTGCCGGATACCTGTGGGTCATAACTGTTTACCTTACCAGTGCTACCCGCCACACGGAGGGGCTTCAAAGAAGGCCTGACGCCCCCCCCAGACCGTCAGCTCGGTCAACAGGCCTGCTCGCCAATCACCCAACAGGAGATCCATACCTCCTCGCGACAGATGGACCCCATCCCCTGCATACAAATCATAATTTTCTAGGCCAATAGCGGGGTGACGACTGACCCGTCCCCAAGCCTTGTCGGCAAGGAACCGCGCCACCACCCTATTGACCACGCGCCTAGCACGGTCAAGGGCCATGAGGTCAACTCCTCCTCTGTAAGAATGGCGCGGGACCATGTCCGACCAAACCAGGGTTGCGGGAGGCCAGACGTAGTGCAAGTAGGCGAGGTCCTCGCAAATCGCATGCTTGAGCGACAAGCCGGTGACCTGACCCAAATCGTTGCCCCAGGTGCATGATGAGAATGTCAGGCGGGGCAGCACTTCTGCCTGAAAAAAGAAAAGGCAGCAGCTCCCGCCATAACATCCCAGGCTTACCATGCCATGTGAGACTGGCGTGTTCACCCAGTCCCAGTCGGGGTCCCCACTCTGTCGCCGCAGCGTAACGCGCTGCCCTTTGCACATAGCTGTGGCCCACCAGCCATACTGTCACCGGTGTAATACGACACCCAGGGTCTGTAAGAAAATTGAGGAAAAAAGGAAGGTAAGGTGACTGTATTGGTACTCACGGCGGAAGTGGGCGCACATAAAACTGAAAACATTGTGAACCCCACCTCCCCATGCTGCGTATGTCAGCCCCGGAGTACCCAAAAGCAGCTGCTGTAGAGGCTGCCCCAATACGGAATGAATGTGTGCCATAACGGGCACCTGGTAGGCCCACCCTGGCGAGGGCTCTGCCTGTCACCTTCCAAAACTGAAATTTAGTAAGGGGAGACCCATCTTGGTGACAGAAAAACGGGCCATGGTGCGTGCCACGCAGTGCAAGAAACTCCTGTAGGGCACCAACCGGACAGATGTCTGCCAAAGAACACCGTAGCAGTCTTACACCACTGCCTGCGCCCTGCTGATCAGTCTTAGAGGAGCGTATCCTCAACTGGGCCCAGTCTTTGGCAACATAGACATCTTCGAGTTCCAGTGCCCTACAACTTGCATCCGCCTTAGACAGCATCACAAGTTCGCTGATGCGGAGCGCTCCAAAAAATGCCACCGTTGTGGCTGCATGAAAAAGGGCTGCCTCATAATGATCAAAACAGAGGCCTGGCCAGCCCCGGGCCAACTGGGTAAGAACCCCTGGGGAAATAGGGTGCCGGTCGTCCAGGCAACGCCCGCGCTCACGCACCCACCCCTCCAAAACATGTCTCACACGGAAGTCAGAGGTGCTGTCCACATGACCCCTCACCTTGGCCATGAAAGCCAGCGCCGAGAGCTTGGATGCTATGGTGCAAGGTGCGAGGCCCTGGGAATGCAGGTGAACCATGAACCGCAGAACATGATCCACCGGGATAGGCCAGGTCTCTGGCAGGTGAAATTGGGCAGAAAATGCCCTATAAGAATTAAAAGCTTGTTGATACGCCTTATGCATGCGGGGCGCCAGTGACAGGCCGATCGCCCGGTTCACCTCTCCCTGCCAATGGTCCATATCTCGTCCGGGAGTGGCGAGGGAAATTCCTCCGCATCCGGGGCCAAGGCACGGAACCGGGAGATCTGCAGGCGGGACAAAGCGTCGGCAATATCATTATTAACCCCTGGGATGTGCCTAGCCCTGAACAAAACGTTGAGGCGCAGGCAGCGCAGCACAAACTGGCACACTAGGTCCATAACCCTGGGCGATTTGGAAGTCTGTGCATTGACAATGTGGACAACAGCAGCGTTGTCACACCAGAAATGCACGACCGAGTTGGCCCATTCCTCGCCCCACAGCATCAAAGCCCCCAGGATAGGAAAAAATTCAAGGTATGTGAGATCACGCAGGCGACCAGTGCCTGCCCATGCCGGTGGCCACCCACCATAGGCCCACTTCCCATTGAAGTACATCCCATAACCCAGGTATCCTGAGGCATCAGACTGGATCTGAAAATTTGGGGAAGCCAGGAGGTCAGACCTCCAAAATGAGACCCCATTGAACTCCCTCAGGAACTGTAACCAGACGAACATGTCTGCCCTGATACCCCGGGTAATCCTGACTCTATGGTGGGGCCTGGATAACCCTGCCATGGCGTCGCATAAGCGCCGAGCAAAAGCCCTGCCCGGTGCGACCACCCTGCAGGCAAAATTGAGGTGACCATGTAACACTTGGAGTTCCCTCAGCGATGCCTTGCGCTTGGCCAGCAAATCCGAGATGAGGGCCACTAACCGGGACACCTTATCCCCCGGTAACCTAGAAGCCTGCGCTACTGTGTCGATCTCCACCCCCAGGAATACTAGCTTGTTAGATGGGCCCTCGGTCTTTTCGGGCGCTAAAGGGACACCGAGTTCCTCCATTAGCGTCTGAAATGTGTTGAGGAGACGTGTGCACGTGTCCCAGCCCCGTTCACCCCCGAATAAAAAGTCATCCAGGTAATGGGCTACAGACCGGGACCCTGACCTGCGGACGAAAGCCCACTCCAGGAAGGTACTGAAACGCTCGAATGCAGAGCATGATATGGAACAGCCAAAAGGCATGGCCTTATCAAAATAATATTCGCCCCGAAATTTGAAACCCAGCAACTCGAAGTCGCCCGGATGCACCGGCAGTAGGCGAAAAGCCGACTTGATGTCGCATTTAGCCAGTAGGGCACACGGGCCGCACGAGCGCACCATGTGCAGCGCGTGGTCAAAGGATGTATACCTGACCGCACAAAGGTCATCAGGGATAGCATCATTGACCGATCGGCCGGCTGGGTAAGACAAATGATGAATAAGGCGAAATTCGCCTAGCGACTTTTTGGGAACTAAGCCTAGGGGCGATACCTTAAGATTGGGGAACGGGGGTGCAGGGAAAGGGCCAGCGACCCTGCCCGCATCAACCTCCTTCCTAATGCTGGCAGCAGCCACCTCCTCCCTTCCCCTAAGAGATAAAAGATTGGGGGCATCCTGAGGGGACCTATCACCCATGAAAGGGATACGGAACCCTTGCTGAAAGCCTCGAAGGAGATACTCCGCATCCTCCCTCTTCGAGTACGATGTGAGCCAACGCTCCAACATACGCACATTAATTGGGGAGGGGGCCTTTTGGTACACTACCTCCATCTGCGGCAGTCTTGCCAGCCCACTGTCCGCCCTTCCCTCTGCCACGCATCCCTCCAGGCCTGGGACAAGCAGAGGCTGCGTGGGGGCCCGCACAGGTGGGACACTCATGCCTGTACTTGCAATTTTTCCTATTGCAGGAACCATTGGACGAGAAAGTCCAGCACAGCAGGCGGGCTGGAACCCCCTGCCCCGCCACCTGGCGGGGAACCTGAGCTGGAGCCGCTCGCTGGACCGCATGTCCGCAATGGTATCTCTCCCCTGGCGCGGGGCGCGTGGGCGTCATGTACAGAAGCCAAAGCCTCTGGCACGGCTCGTCCCACCTCATCTCGGGGTGCAGGGGAATCCGCATACGAAATTCCTCGTCATAAGCCGACCACGAGGGGCCCGGAAAATCGACCCTCGCCCTATAGATGTTGTCCAAATATTGGACCATCGGAATAGCCAAATCCGGCCGCGCTCTCAAGTACACTGCCATGTAGATTAAATAAGCCGGCAGCCAGTTGGCCCAGGTACGTGGTGGCTTGCGACGACGTGCCTGCTCCTTATCCTTCTCGTCCTGCCCCTCCCTCTCCTCCTTGGTGGGCTCTCTGTTTAAGAGTGAGAAGATATCTACATACTCCCCCCGTCATATCTTTTCTCTGGTGGCTTGTGCTAGGTGGTCACCCAGTGGCAAAGAATATCCCGCCGTTGGCAAGGCCGAAACCGGGACCGCAGACAACGCGGGCATCTGAAAAGGGGCCTGTGCTGGCCCCGCCACCCCCAATACATTCCCGGCAGGGTAGGGAACACCTGCAACCCCAGGGGTCTGGGTAGCAGTTGTCATCGCCAAGTGGGGCGCCGGCGGCTGGGCCACCGCACCACCCGCGCGAGGCCAAGGCCATTGAAAGGCCACCCCCGTAGTGGCAATGTGTGTAGGTGTATTGGCTTGTACTGCATACTCACATGTTGCACCCCCGCAGGCCGCCCCCACCGGGGGTTCCGGCCCACCGGGGGCATCGGAGCTCACGACTGCCGTAGAGCTCATCATCGGGGCCTGACCCACACCTGCTTGCTGGCCGGGGAGCTGCAAGGCAGTGGCCGAAGTTGCGCCACGCGCCTGCAGCAGCTCGACCCGTCCCGTCGCCTGCTGCTGCCCGACCGACGGCGCCTCGAAACGAACCCCACAAGTAGCCCCAGCATGGCTGGCCCGAGCCAAGGAGGCCTCAAGGGCCGCCACGCGGGCCAGTAAGGCCTCCACGCTGACCTGGGGCCAAGGGCCGGCCGGCCCGCCTGTACCCCAGGACCCGAATAGGGCCATTGTCCCGCACCGAAGCCCGGAAGGGTCGGTGCAGGCACCTGCCAAGGCAGGGGGCCACACCACCCCCCAAGGCTAGAAGGCCCCGGGGGGAGCTGCGCCACAACTGCTGCAGGCCCAACAGAATGGGCAAAGCCAGGAGCGGTGTCCACCGCTTGCGGGCCGCGGGGCGCAGCCCTCACCGAGCCCATGCTTGGGTCTCCCGCTTCCGGCCAAGGGGTGATCGACCCCATCCCGCCGGTCCCGGCGGGTGCCGGCAAAGGCGGCTGCTGGGGAGGCACCACCGTGGTCCTCCGACCCGGATTGCGCCTCCTACCCGTGCGAGCCGCACTCGAAAGCGCCTTCTTCTTCGGAGGCATCTCACTCAAGGCAAAAGGAAGCCGAAAGAGAAGATTCGCCGCCAAAAGGCTTCCAATCTAGGTAAGGAGCGACGGAGACACAGGGGAAAAAACTTCTCCGCTCCGTCGCTTAGCTAAAATGGCAGCTCGGCTGCCTCGTGGCCACCCCTTTTATAAGGGAGCTGGCCACGCCCTAAACTACCCGGATCATTCGTCCTGTGGGGGGGGCCGCAAAGAGCGCGGCGGCCATTTTGGCACCGCGCTTGCATTTGTTTGATCATTGTTCAGTCTTTTCAGTACTGTCCAAGCTTTCTGTCTGCTTCTTGCCATAACACGCTCTGTTATAGTGCCTATCAAACAAGTTATTTTTGTTTTTGCAAGAATCATATTCCCCCTAGGTTTTATTATATGTTAACCAAAAAGATTTTCTTCAAAGTGTGAAATATAATCTTAATATTGGCCATGTATTTCCAGGGTGAACCAGGGATGTAGTTGGTCTGGCACTCTATTTGAATGGAGAATATTCCAAAATGAAATATACAAATTGACCATAGTTCTCTGGTTAAGGGCTAATCTGAAGCACATTGTTGTAAACTTTTCCTGGATAGATTTATTGAAATTATACCTTCTATAGAATGGCATAGATTGAGGTCAGATGCCTGTGTAGATCTGCCATAGAATTAGTGTGTGCTGAGTGTTTGAGGTTGAGTCATCTATGCTCTTAATGCACTGTTGAGCTGTAGGCTCATTAACCAAAAAAAATAATGATCTAGATTGTAGTCTCTCTGCCACCTGCCATTGTTAAATGAACCGGGTAGTTTAAGATATTATTTATTAAAATCTCCAACTAGAAAGTGAGTTTTGGTTTTCAATATAAGATGGCTTCTTGGAGCAGAATGATACATTCAGTAGTTTATAAATTGATGTGCCTATACATGCAACCAGTTGAAAGAAATATAATACCTGCTCTTACAAAATTGGCATTTCCGTATTGTTTGTGAGGCTTCTCAGCAACAAGACACATCCCAGGAGCTTTGGTTGATGCTGATCAGTTCCTCTGTGAGTTTCTTGAACACAAAGAACATCACATTTCCATTCAGTAAAGTTAAGAGTTCCTGTTTGGTTGAAGAGACGTCCTCTATATAAGATAGAAATTGTTGTTATTTGTGGACCTAAATAGGACCATTGGGACATTTTGCTCATCAGCAAGCTTACAGTGCAAGGGATAGGCCATCTGTATGCTGTTGCCCAGGGGATGCCCAGGTGTATTCGTATTGTTTTTTGCTTTTTAAGGAGGCTTCTTCTATGTTGCTCAATTGTCTATAGTACAAGGAACAACATCACCAGGAAACTCACAAAACTATAAATGGGGAACGCAACTATCCACACAACCATCAGCTTTGGCCCTGAGCGTCTTTACAGCAGAATATGCTGCTCCAGTATGGAACACATCCATACATGCAAAAAAAAAAAAGTTGAAATTTCTGTTAATGAAACCATGCGGATAGTGACAGGATGCTTTAAACATACACAAGTTTAGAAGATATACCTCCTTGTTGGCATTGCTCCACCTAAGATCAGGAGAGAAGTAGCAACAGATGCTGAAAGAACTAAGCAAGAGAATACCCTCAACACCCTCTGAATGGATATGAGCCTCAAGTCCACCGGCTCAGGTCCAGGAAGAGCTTAATGGCAAGAATAAAAATTCTTGAGGGTACACAAGAGCAAAACCAAATTAGAAGATAGAGGAAGGAGCTCACAGGGAAAGGGACATAATTTAAAGTGGATATAGCTGAAGATCTTAATTTCCCCTATGTCACCTGGAGGACACTGAATAGGCTGAGGGTTGGAGTCCCTAAATGCAAGACCAACATGCTCAAGTGGGGACTGCTGATGGACAGCAACACATGGTGTGAATGTGGAGAGACACAGAGTCTGGCCCATTTGTTGGTCTTCTGATTGCTGCCAGAGACATGCACCAATGAGGGTTGGAGTCCCTAAACGCAAGACCAACATGCTCAAGTGAGGACTGCTGGTGGACAACAACACATAGTGATATTGCGTTTGAGCAATGACAAAGCAAAGAAAATAGCTTCATTTTGGCAGTCCAGGGGTCTGATCATGACATGAAAAGGAAAGAAAGTATTGTTCCACATTCTTCTGGCTGGAGTGTTCTTTTTTTTTTTTTAAACAGAAGCATGCTTCATCTGATGCCAAGGAATTCATTCAAAAATAAGTCTGTTTAACTATGTAATGGGCATCTATTATCTGTAATAAAAAAAACAAATAAACATTGACAGCTAAGTTTAACCAACCACTTCATAATAGATATAGTGTGGCTTGCTGTTTTTGCTCTTCTCTTAAATTATTTACACCCTAAAATGTGCACCAAAATGATTGTTTCCACTCTTCTGAGAGGCTCCTTCTATGTCTCCTTCTATTCCTCTTTCTACTGCAGTGAAAATCCTTGTTTCTGGTGGCAGGGGAAGGGAGAAAATTCAGAGGATCTCACTTTGCCCATCCCTCACTTACTGAAATTACTCATTTTACTGAATGAAGTAGCCAATACTATGTTTCTTTGTCCTAACCAAGAGAATTAGGTCGAAACTGTGAAAAGATTGTTGAAGCATTTTCCAGTTTGGTTTTTCTAATTTATGAAAATGGTAAGGCATAGTACTGAAACCTAAGGGCTGCTCATTATCTTCTATCTAGTGAGAACATTCCTGGTAATGGACAGGAAATGCCAATCAAAGATATATTTAGCTTCCTGTTAGCACTATAGCACTGATATTAGTGTGCAATAGTGATACTAAGGTATTTGTTATCCTAACATTTAGTGAACTTTGAGTTATTTATACTAAGTATCTGGTTATTCTTTTTTTAAAATTTTATTACTAAAACAAAAGGAAAAAATAAACAATACAGAAATTCAAATAAAATGCAATTACAGTAAAACCTCGGGTTACAATGGAGGTCCATTCCAACAGCATCCGTTGTGACACGAAAAAATTGTAACCTGAAACATCCAAAGGGTGTAAAAAAAAAAGGTCACTAATTTTCGTGTTCAGGGAATGAAGAAGCAGACAAGTGAAGTAGTGAAATTCAGCTCTTTATTAGTGGGGTTTAAACACAGTTTGGATGGGGCAAAACTCGGACTTATATACAGTAACAATAATACAACAATCCCATTGGCTAACAGAGTGTGCACATTTTTGATCCACTTATTTGCATAAGAATAGACACATGAGAAAAGATACATTCCGCTCCTATAAACAGTAACAGTAACAATAATAGAACAAGCCCATTGGCTAACAGTGTGCACATTTTCGATCCATTTATTTGCATAAGAATAGATACATGAGAAAAGATACATTCTGCTCCTGTCAGAAAACACAGTTAACATACATAACATTCTTCCCCCCTAGGTAAAAACAAAATCCTTTAACTAGGATGGCGGTCTAGTTTCCCTTCTGGGTCGGACGCTTGGCTGAGCCGGCTCAGGGGCTTGTAGGATGGGCGACCTGACTGGAGTGAGGGGTTGACTAGAGGGGGAGGATTGTAAACCCAAATTAAAGCCCCGTTTGTCAGATGGAAGAGCAGGGGATTGCTCAAAACCAAAATCTAATTCTGTGGATAAATAAGACAACTCAGGTTCCCTCCTGTGTGTACTAAAAGTGGAGGGCGACTCCAAACAAAATTGGTCATCATCAATAAAGGAATCCAGAGTTCTAGGCTGGGACAGTGTAGGGGTACACCTGGCCAGAATAGGGGAGCATTCCACAAATTCCCCTTGAAATTGGTTCCTAGAAGACACTTCTGGGTCAATGTTGGTTGGCTGCTGACTGTTACCTCTGCCCCTTGGGTTTAAATGGGTGGGGGCCAACCCTAGCATTGAGTGTCTGCATTCGTCTTGTGGGACCAGTACTCTGGGTCTCAATTGATCCGCGTGCCTCCTCCAGATCAGACCAGTGGCTGTTTCAATTATGTAAGAAACAGGACCAGTGTGAATGATCACAAACCCAGGCACCCACGTAGGGCCACCAGCTGCATAATTGCGGCAATGTACAGGGTCTCCGGATGAGAAACCATTCTGGTGTTGGATTGCTATATTTGTGCCTTTGTCCTCTACCCTAGAGGGATCCAATCTGTCCAGCAAGGATGACAGTTTCCTTCACTGGAGCAATTCAGCAGGGGACAGCCCTGAGGCAAGGGGAGTGAGCCTATATGTGAAAAGAAACTGGCATAACTGGAGCTCCAAACCCCCTTCACCCATACACCAAAGTGCATTTTTAGTTGTGCGCACCTGCCGCTCTACCTGGCCATTGGTAGCTGGGTGGAATGGGGTGGCAGTGATGTTCTTTGCATTCCTTTCCATGAAGGATTGGAATTCTGTAGATGTGAACGTGGACGGGTTGTCGGACACCAGCACATCTGGAAGTCCAAATGCTGCAAACAGACTTCTTAGGTGCATTATCATGGTGGCTGAAGTGGTATTAGGCACCCTAATTACTTCCAGCCACTTAGAGAATGAATCCACAACCCACAAAAATTGGGCACCCCTAAATGGATCTGCAAAATCTATGTGCAACCTGGACCACGGGCCCTGAGCAGAATCCCATTCCTGAGAGGGAAGGTGGGATTGCTCTGGGCAAGAGGATTGACAATTGGCACAAGTGCCGACCATTTGTTCTATGTCTTGGTCCAGTTGAGGCCACCAAAAGTAACTATGGGCAAGGGCTTTGGAACGGACAATTCCCAGGTGACTTGTGTGAAGTAGATGTAAAACCTTTTTCCTGAGAGTGACAGGAATGACCACCCACTGGCCCCATAGAAGGCAACCTCGTTCCACTGACAGTTCCAAATGCTTGTGGTGGAATGTTCTGAATTCCTTGGCTAGAGGAGAAACAGGCCAGCATTTTTGTACCCAAGACATTACTTTAGACAATGTTACATCCTTGGCCGTAGCCAAGGGGATGACTGAGGGCGAGTTGAAAGCCTCAATCATAAGGACCTGGTGGTCGCTTTTGATCTCGCAATCAGCATCCCTGACTCCTGGCAGTGGAGAACGTGACAGGGCATCAGCATGGCTGATGTTCTTACCAGGCCTGTGCACCAAAGTAAAATCGTATGCATTTAGGAAAATTGCCCAACGCAACATCCTTGGGGACAGAATTTGAGGCATGGGCTTCCCATTCACAAAGATTCCAAGGAGGGTCTTGTGGTCAGGTACGATGGTAAAAGGTCTTCCATAAAGGTAACCATGGAATTTCTTAGTGTCAGCCACGATTGCCAATGCCAACCTGTCTGTCTGAGCGTAATTTTTCTCAGGCTTTGAGAGTGAACAGGAATAGAATGCTATGGGGGCTTCCCTCCCGTCATTTAGTACATGGTATAACACAGCTCCCACCCCCACAGGGGATGCATCACACACAAGTACAACTTCCTTGTTAGGATCAAAATGAGTTAATACAGCATCCAAAGATAACAGCCTTTTAAGTTCTAGGAACGCTTTCTCCTGGCAATGGCCCCAGTGCCAAACAGTATCTTTCTTAAGAAGCCGATGTAATGGTTCAGCAACTGAGGCTTTGTGATGGAGAAAAGCGTGATAGAAGTATAACAATCATATAAATGATTGCAATTTGGCTTTACATTTTGGCCTGGGTGCATTTCGCACAGCCGCCACCTTGGAGTCAGAGGGCATGATACCTTGGGGTGTAATTCGGTACCCCAGGAACTCCACTTCCTGTGCCAAAAACACATATTTGTCTTTCTGAGACATAGACCAGCCCTCTCGAAACTTGAGAGGACTCTATCGAGCCTGGCCGCTAGTTCGACGGTGTCCTTAGTGGTGATCAGGACATCATCAAAATATGGCAGGACACCAGGCAAACCTTTTAAAATATGTTCTACAAGAGATTGAAATATTCCAGGGGCCACATTCACCCCGAATTGTAGTCTA
The DNA here is from genome assembly GCA_035047305.1 of Bradypodion pumilum. Taxonomy (NCBI): domain Eukaryota; kingdom Metazoa; phylum Chordata; class Lepidosauria; order Squamata; family Chamaeleonidae; genus Bradypodion; species Bradypodion pumilum. The sequence goes on along the minus strand of JAWDJD010000006.1, from coordinate 53,677,410 downwards.
GTTACCCTAAATGCCCCCCTATGGTCTGGGCTATGGCAGCAGCAGGAGACACAGTCAATTGTTGGTAAGCCTGGGCAAGGTCAAGTTTTGCGAAGCAATTTCCTCCATGCAAGGAGGCAAGAAGGTGGCTTACCACGGGCACAGGATATGCGTTTGAGCAAATAGCTTTATTGATGGTACACTAGTAGTCAGCACATATTCTGACCTCCCCGTTACTTTTCAAAGCAGTCACTATTGGTGTCTCCCATTCTGCAGAGTCCACTGCCACTAGGATGCCCTGCCTCACCAGTTTGTCCAGCTTGGCTTCTATCTTCTCCTTTAAAGCAAAGGGTACCTGGCGTGGCTTCATCCGGATGGGCTAGACGGTTGGGTCAAGCTCAAAGTCCACAGGGGGTCCTTTGTATAACCCTAAACCCTTTTTGAACACCTCAGGATGTGCAGCACAAACATCCCGGATTGGGGCAGCATCTATTGTGTGAATGCCAGAAAGCCGGATTCCCAGGGGCCTAAACCATTAGGTCCCAATAAGGCAGTTAGTGCTCTGCTTAACTACAACCAATGGCAAGGAGGTGCGGATGTTTTTGAATCTGACCAAGAAATTTCCCACCCCCAGGACCGGAATCTGGCAACCTTGCACATCCCGGAGGGAAGTTTTAAAATATTTGAGCTTGGGCCGAGAGACAGGGGGAATTCTCAAAAATTTCCGCTGTGGGATTATGGAAAAGGTAGTACCTGAATCCACCTCCACCTTGAAGGGGACGTCCTGCAGGCTGAGGTCTGTGAAGAAATGCTCGCTTATGATGCCCACTTGGCATGGCTCAGGCTCTGGTGACACTTTGGCGATGGACATTTTGTGGTGATGACTCTTCTTGGACTCAGGTGCTGGAGTTCTTTGCTTTTGCTGTCGGCATACTTTAGCAATGTGCCCTCGTCGCCCACAGTTGTAGCATTCTGCGGTGTGGAAGGGACACTTCCTGCGGTCATGCTGAGCTCCATAGCCATCACACTTGCAAAGGAATTTCTTCTCCCGATCGTCACGGTGCTCTCGGTGCTTTCATCGGACCACTCAGACTTCTCCCTCTGCATCGCTGGAAGAGGTGAAACTAGGCGATGTTGAGGAGGATGAAGATGAATTTTGCTGAGCTTGCACAGCTGAGTCGTTGGCACTGGTGGTGGAGTGGCAATGCCCGAAAAGCTTGATGCCGGACCGTGCAGCCTCAGACGCTACCGCCTCTTCTAGGACAGCCTTGAAAGTTAGCGTCTTCCTGATCATGAGGCAACATTGAGCATCTTCATCCCTCATGCCGGCCAGCAGACAGTCCCGGAGTGCTTCTTTGATGTTGTCCCACTTGCACGGGGCGGCAGCAATGCACAGAGTGGCGGCGTAGTCTGCAATGGACTCCCCAGGTCGCTGCTCCCTTCTGTGGAAGGCCACCCTGGCCGGGAAGATTGAGACCTCTGGCTGCAGGTGTTTTCTCAGTGCGGACATGATTTCTGCGAGCAGCACCACATCCACGTCCCTTGGGAGAACGAGTTGGGTTTCCAGCTCAAGCGTCTCAGAACCGCACTGAGCGAGGAAACAGGAGCACTTCCGGTCTTCATCAGTGATCTTCTGTGAGGCCATTGCGTGGCGGAATCGGCGTTCATATGTTGCCCATTTCTCTGGACGCGCTGGGTCAAATGGGCCAATGTTGCTGCCATGTGGGGACGCCATCCTACCTTCGTTGCCAGTTTCGTGATCAGGGAATGAAGAAGCAGACGAGTGAAGTAGTGAAATTCAGCTCTTTATTTGTGGGGTTTGAACATAGTTTGGATGGCACAAAACTCTGACTTATATACACTATAAACAGTAACAGTAACAATAATACAACAAGCCCATTGGCTAACAGAGTGTGCTCATTATTTATCCACTTATTTGCATAAGAATAGATACATGAGAAAAGATACATTCCGCTCCTATAAACAGTAACAGTAACAATAATACAACAAGCCCATTGGCTAACAGAGTTTGCACATTTTCGATCCACTTATTTGCATAAGACGATACATGAGAAAAGATACATTCTGCTCCTGTCAGAAAACCCAGTTAACATACATAACACTAATTGATCATCGTAACCCAAAACAATGCCATCAAAAATTCATAACCCAGGATGGCATTTCCATAGGATTTGCCATTGTTGTTGTTGTTGTTCAGTCGCACAGTCGATTCCGACCCTTTGCGACCCTATGGACCATTGATCTCCAGGCACCCCTGTCCTCCACCATCCTCCTTAGCCCGCTCAGCTCAGTGCCCGCTGCGTCCACAATGCCATCCAGCCATCTCATCCTTGGCCATCCCCTTTTTCTTTTGCCCTCCACCTTTCCCAGCATCAAGGCTTTCTCAAGTGAATCCTCTCTTCTCATTTGGTGTCCAAAGTACTTCAGCTTCATCTTTACTATTTGACCTTCTAAGGAGCAGTCAGGACTGATTTCTTTCAACATTGACTTATTTGTTCTCCTCGCAGTCCAGGGTACTCTCAAAACTCTCCTCCAACACCACATCTCAAAGGCATCTATTCTTCTGCGCTCAGCCTACCTAATGATCCAGCTCTCGCATCCATACATTACCACCGGGAATATCCTTGCTTTGACTATACGGATTTTTGTTTGCAAGATGATGTCTCTACTTTTCACTATGTTCCCCAGGTTTCTCATGGCTTGTCTCCCTAGAATCATTCGCCTTTTTATTTCATGGCTGCAGTCACCATCTGCAGTGATCCTAGATCCCAAGAAAGTAAAATCCGTCACTGCTTCTACTTCTTCCCCGTCTACTTTCCAGGTGCTGATAGGGCCTGTTGCCATTATCTTGGTTTTCGTGATGTTAAGTCTCAGGCCAGCTTTTGCACTCTCTTCTTTCAACCTAATCAGTAGCTTCTTTAAATTTTCCTTACTTTCTGCCATTAGGGTGGTATCGTCTGCATATCTCAAATTATTGATGTTTCTCCCAGCAATTTTTATCCCATATTGTGATTCCTCCATCCCTGCATTGCGCATTATGTGCTCTGTGTATAGGTTGAAAAGGTAGGGTGATAAAATGCAGCCTTGTCTTACTCCTTTTCCTATTCCAACCCATTCTGTCATTCCGTATTCTGTCCTAACTGTTGCTTCTTGATTCGTGTACAGATTTCTCAGGAGGCATATGAGGTGCTCTGGTATTCCCATTTCTTTAAGTACTTGCCACATTTTATTGCGGTCCACGCAGTCAAAGGCCTTGGTGTAGTCAATAAAGCAGAGGTATACTTGTTTCTGGCATTCCTTTGTTTTCTCCATGATCCACCATATATTAGCAATGTGGTCTCTAGTCCCCCTGCCTCTTCTGAACCCCGCCTGCTCCTCTGGCAATTCTCTCTCCATGTGCTGCTGAAGTCTATCCTGTATTATCTTGAGCATCACCTTGCTATCGTGTGGGATGAGCGCAATTGTTTGACAATTTGAACACTCTTTGGCACTACCCTTCTTTGGGATTGGAACATATACTGATCTTTTCCAGTCCTTTGGCCACTGTTTTGATTTCCAGATCTGCTGCCATATCGAATGCAGTAATTTGATTCCATCATCTTTTAGAGCTTTGAAAAATTCAACTGGGATACCGTCATCTCCACTAGCTTTGTTGTTTGCAGTGCTTTTTAGGGCCTCTCTGACTTCACTCTCTAGGATGTCTGGCTCAAGTTCAATGTTCTCATCATTGTGATTATCAGTGGTGTTGAGGTCCTTTTTGTAAAGTTCCTCTGTTTATTCTTTCTATCTTTTCTTAATCTTTTCTGCATCAGCTAACTCCTTGCCGTCTTTGCCCCTTATCATGGTCATTTTTGCTTTGAATGTTCACTTGATTTCCCCAATTTTTTTGGAAAAGATCTCTAGTCCGGCCTCTTGTATTGTTTTTCTCTATTTCTTTGCACTGTTCATTTAAATAGATTTCCTTGTCTCTCCTTGCTTTTCTTTGAAATTCTGTGTTCAAGTGACTGTATTTTTCTTTTTTCCTTTGCCTTTTGCATTCCTTCTTTCCTCTGCTATTTTAAGAGTCTCATCAGACAACCACTTTGCTTTCTTATGCTTCTTTTCTTTTGGTATGGTTTTCCCTGCATGATGTCCCGCACATCTGTCCATAATTCTTCTGGTACTCTGTCTATCAATTCCAAATCATTAAATCTGTTCCTCACCTCCACTGTGTATTCCTTAGGGATGTTGTCTAGGTCATATCTGTCTGGCCTGATTGTTTTCCCTATTTTCTTTAGTCTAAGTCTGAATTTTGCTATTAGTAGGTTGTGATCTGAGCCACAGTCTGCTCCAGGTCTTGTTTTTGCTGACTGTATGGAGGTTCTCCATCTTTGGCTGCAGAGTATGTAATCAATCTGGTTTCGATGTTGGCCATCTGGTGATGTCCATGTGTAATGTCACCTCTTATGTTGCTGGAAGAGGGTGTTTGCTATGACCAGTGTGTTATCTTGACAGAACTCTATTTATCTTTGCCCTGTTTCATTCTGCATTCCAAGACCAAACTTGCCTGTTATTCCATCTACTTTTTGATTTCCTACTTTGGCATTCCAATCTCCCAAGATAATGTGGACATCATTTCTTGGTGTCTGTTCTATGAGGTGTTCTAGGTCCTCATAGAACTGGTCCACTGTGGCTTCATCTGCGCCTGTGGTTGGTGCGTATATTTGGATTACAGTGATATTAAAAGGTTTGCTTTCTATTCTGACTGACATCATTCTATCATTTTTGAGATTGTATCCCATTACTGCTTTTCTCACTCTTTTGTTGACAGTTATGGCTACTCCATTTTTTCTGAAGTTTTCTTGACCACAGTAGTAGATGTGATGGTTTCCCGAGTTGAATTCACCCATCCCTGTCCATTTTAGCTCGCTGATTCCCAAGATGTCAATGTTTATTATTTCCATCTCATTTTTCACCACTTCCAGTTTTCCTTGGTTCATCGACCTCACATTCCATGTTCCTATGCAGTATTGTTCTTTGCAACACTGTATTTCTCCTCCCCCTCTCCCATCTTTCCCCTTCTTTTTATCTGTGTTAAGCATCCTGTTTCATCTAACTTGCCTCTTTTGTTTTGCCTTTTGTTCTGGTCCATAGGGTTCTCTTGGCAATACTTTCTGGCGTGGTTTGCTGGTTTCTACACCAGTATCCTCACATTATACATGTTGTTACAGTTCAAAAAAAAAGTATTGTCATGCATATTATCAATTTAAAATAAAAAACACAGTTCTACTTCATTTGTTATGAAAGTAAAAGTAAAAACTTAGTATGAAGGAAAAGTCCACTATATCAAGTCTCTGCATTGCTATAGTTGCAGACTACATTGTTTTAGTTAAGTTACTTGCATGCTTTTTTGATTATGGCTGGCGGTTTAAGAGATACCAGCAAAGTTTCCTCTGACAAAGAAAGCCAGACATCTTTTCTTTCAGACTACATTACATGAAGCTAATATGCATCTGGTGCACACAGGCCAAAATTTTCTTGTGGCGTTACAATGGTTGAATGGCAACCATATATCACGGCAAAGTCACCATTTGGACTTCTGGCTGTGCACCAAACCATCCAATTGGAAGGCAATGAGGGATTCAACCTGCAACTTGTTAATTAGTGGCAATTTGCTGCTGCAAGTAATGATGTCGCCAGCCTAGGCCAGCAACAGGATTCTAGACACAGTGTATCTATATCCACATATACCTGCATGCACGCAATATCCCAGACAGAGAGACAGGTATCAGCCATGTGTCACAGCCCAAAAGGAAGACAGAGCTAGACCTCTTACTGGTGCCCTGGTAGTGCTAAAACTGCTGATGCTGAGAGTTCGATCTTGACGGGGCTCAAGGTTGACTCACCCTTCCATCCTTCTGAGGTCCATAAAATGAGTACCCAACATGTTGGGGCAAAAATGCTAATTATCTTGTAAATCACCCAGAGAGTGCACTAAGAGTGGTATGCAAATTTAATTGCTTTTACTATTGCTACTGGAAAAAGTTATCAGTATGTTTGGTCTACAACTCTCAGGAAAATTCTGGAAGCTTGACTCCAATTTTTTTTTTAATTTCCTAGGCTTTAGCTCTTGCCCATGTATGAAACGCTACCCTCCCTAGAGAGAGCCAACCACAACTAAAGAGCATGGATTAATTCCACACCCATTATGGTCCCCATTAAGGCTTGCTACTGTCCATTGGTTTGTGCCTTCCTAGGCATCAAGATTGACAACACAGAGGGTTTTCTCCCCTAAAACATTCTCCATCTTGTCCCCAAATGAAAGGCTATCGAGGTTGTTGCTCCGGAAGCTCATCTTTTAGCTCATCTGGAGAAATTCCCTCATGTTCTTCCTCCAGAACCACCAGCTGCTTCTCCTTGTCAGTCTTCATGATAATGGCCGCATTGTTTGTTTCTTTGTGGAAGCAAAATTTTCTCAGCTTTTCCACAAGGTCTTTTTAGTGGCCTTTTACGAATATTTGCCCCTCTTCTACATCTCCGTGGTCTTCGTCTGCTTCTTGGTCACCAGTGGCCTCGTCATGGGATGGTCGGTGCCCGGGTGGGATGGCCATTGTAAACTGCAGCAAACATTACCTGAAGCAGTTGTAACCCGAGGTTTTACTGTATAATTGATCTGGAGTTATTCCTAAGTGTCTATTGCTATGCCAATTCAACAATTATTTTGTTTTTCTCTGGGGATTAAGTGTTCTGTTTTTTCAACATTGAGTTAAACTACAACAAGTAACTGAGAGACTAAATATTTTTGTAAATTTTCAGTAAAAGTACATTTGAAAATAAAACAAAGAAGAATTAACATGAAGTGGTAGTTTGGGGCATTTGGTTTGATTGTATTTGATAATATTTCCTACTTTTTATTTTTCCTTTTTGACAGATGGTTTATTGAAGATAATATGTCACAATGCTCATTGTTGTGAGCTTTAGAGAGTTTGTTTTGTTGATTGTTGGCAATAGTTCTTTTCAGAGACTCTGTTTCCTTTGAGTAAATAATTTGCAGAAATGAAGAATAAATTGTGTCCCTGGTGTTTTGTTTCATATTGCCTACTGATGCAGCTGTCACTTCGGATATTATCTGATTATTGGTAAAATAGAAAGTATTGTTCATGATTTCTTAATTTTCTCTAGTGATCTCTTTGTTCATTGAAATATAAGGAAAATGTCTGCAGGTAAGCATGGATCCCACATTGATGGATCTACACACATTTTAAAGGCACCTCTACTGTAATTTATCATCCTCTTCTTTTCAAATTTCCAAGGAAAATGGTATTTGTAAAATGTACTAAATTTATGCTGGCTGGGAACGCATTCAGATCTCCAAATATAGTATAGGCTGCTATCTGTAGTTTGAGCCTATATGAAACAAAATATCAGTACAAGTAATACCTCATACAATGTCCAAACTTGGTTCCACAAGTTAGGACGTTGTATGAATTCCGACTTTGTATGAGGCATGCAAAATCCTAGCCATGATGCCTCATACAACGTCCAAATTATTGCCACCGATGCTTTGTATAACGTTGTTCCCATAGAGATACATTGTAACAGCACAGACTGCAGGGCAAAGTCAAAGAAACAGAAAACTGACAGAACTTTAAGAAGGGCCAGAGGGGTGCGTTTCTCCACCAGTGTGTGTGTGATGATGATGATGATGATGATGATGATGATGATGATGATGATGATGATGATGATGATGATGATGATGATGATGATGATGATGATAATAATAATAATAATAATAATAATAATAATAATAATAATAATAATAATAATAATAATAATAATAATAATAATAATAATAATTTATATACTGTACCGCAATTCTCTCCAAAGGGAGATTCAATGCGGTTTACATCTCCAGAGGTGGGGTGCTGCATTTGGGGCCACGGAGACGCGAGCCCCAGGTGCGGTGAGTTCTTTTTCCCCTGCCTCCTCCGGCCGGCTGCCGGTCCCAAAAGCGGCTCCCTGCCTCCAACGGACCCCACCAATGCTGGGGCTTGGAGGCCCCACGGAGCTTGACTGGCAACTGGCCGGAGGAGGCGGGGAAAGAAAGAACTTGCCACACCTGGGGCTCACCTCTCCATGGCCCCAAAAGCGGCTCCCCACCCCCAATGGACCCCACCGATGCCGGGGGTTGGAGACCCCATGCTGCAGTGAGTTCTTTCTTCCCCGCCTCCTCCGGCTGGCTGCTGGTTGAGCTCCGTGGGGCCTCCAAGCCCCGACATTGGTGGGGTCTGTTAGAGGCAGGGAGCCACTTTTGGGGTCATGGAGAGGCGAGCCACAAGTGGGGCAAGTTCTTTCTTTCCCCGCCTCCTCCGACCGGCTGCCGGTCGAGCTCCATGGGGCCTCCAAGCCCTGGCATCGGTGGGGTCTGTTGGAGGTGGGAAGCCACTTTTGGGGCCACGGAGAGGCGAGCCCCAAGTGTGGTGAGTTCTTTCTTCCCCGCCTACTCCAGCTGGCTGCTGGTCGAGTTCCATGGGGCCTCCAAGCCCCGGCATCGGGCGATGGTCAGCATCTTCACTGCGGGCCTCCCCACCCGACGAACAGCTGGGCAAGGGCCAAAGGGTCCTATAGGGTCACAATGGGTCAGAATTGACTGTGCGACTGAACAACAACAACAACAAAAAACACAACTGCACTTCTAATGTAAAAAACCTAATACCTCATACAACGTCTGGCGACAGTGTATGAGGCAACTTTTTTCCAAGAATTGGGTGACGTTGTATGGATCTGACATTGTATGAAGCGGACGTTGTATGAGGTATTTAATTTAATTTAATTATCACATTTATATACCGCTCACTCGGCCAAAGCCAACTCAGGGCGGTTCACAATAAAAATTAAAAACACAAGTTAAAACAGTTAAAACAGTTAAAACTACCCACCCCCTAAAAACAAGGGCTGCAGGATCCAAAGGCACCATGGGGAAGAGTTCTTCTACACCAACCACCCAATGGCGGTTACCCTTCCACCTGCACCCCACACTTGACCTGCCAGCCAGGTTTTAAGATCTTTTCTGAAAGGCAGCAATTCCGTCCGGAGACGTAGCTCTGTTGGCAGGAGGTTCCAGAGGGCCGGCGCAGACACGGAGAAGGCTCTCCTCCTTGTGCCAGAGAGGCGAGCCCCTCTGGCTGATGGAACAATTAGAGAGCCCCTCCGGTCCGCTCTGGTTGGACGGACAGACGTCCTCAGGGCGATGCGGTCTCTTAGGTAACCCGGCCCACTACCATATAGGGCTTTAAAGGTCAAAACCAGCACCTTGAATTGCACCCGGAGACAAACTGGCAACCAGTGCAGCTCCCGGAGCAGTGGCAAAGCACGGGCATAACGCCCACACCCCATCACCACCCGGGCTGCCGCATTTTGGACCAGCTGTAGCCTCCGAATGGTCGTCAAGGGCAGCCCCATGTAGAGCGCATTGCAATAATCTAGTCTGGAGGTAACCAGAGCGTGAGTGACCATGAGCAAGGAGTCCCGGTCCAGGAGTGGGCGCAACTGGCGGATCACCCGAAGTTGGGCGAAAGCCCTCCTGGTCACAGCCGCCACCTGTTCCTCTAGCAGTAGCCGTGAATCCAGGAGGACCCCCAAGTTGCGCACTGGGTCTGTCTGGGGCAAAATAGCCCCATCCAGAACCAACGATGGTAGCTCCCGGGTTAATGCAGAACCCCCTATCCATAGCCACTCAGTCTTGCTGGGATTCAGTTGTAGCCCGTTAGCCCCCATCCAGACCCCCACAGCTTCCAGGCATCTGGAAAGGACTTTGACGGCATCACTGGGGTCCCCATGGGCCGAGATGTACAACTGAGTGTCATCCGCGTACTGATGGTACCGCACCCCATGGGAACGAATGATCTCACCCAGCGGCTTCATGTAGATGTTAAATAGGAGAGGAGAGAGCACCGAGCCCTGAGGCACCCCCCATTTGAGGGGCCTAGGACTGGACCTCTCACTCTCCAACCACACCAACTGGGTACGACCCCTCAGAAATGAGGAAAACCAGGACCACACATTACCCTGGATTCCCAATCCTCGGAGCCGTCCCAGAAGGATACCGTGGTCAACGGTATCGAAAGCCGCTGAGAGGTCAAGAAGAGCAAGGACGGATGGGTGACCACCGTCCCGCTCCCGCCAGAGATCATCCATCAGTGCGACCAATGCCGTCTCGGTACCATATCCCGGCCTGAATCCTGACTGAAAGGGGTCCAGATAATCCGCTTCATCCAGCACCCCCTGCAGCCGACACGCCACTGCCTTCTCCAACACCTTCCCTAAAAAGGGGAGGTTAGAGACAGGCCTATAGTTGGTTAGGACAGCTGGGTCGAGGGAAGGTTTCTTCAGGAGGGGGCGCACCAAAGCATGTTTTAAAGGTGCAGGAAACACCCCCTCCCGCAATGATGCATTGATCACAGCCCCAACCCAGTCACCTGTCACCGCCTTGGAGGCTTTCACCAACCAGGTGGGACAGGGGTCCAATGGGCAGGTAGTGGCGCGCACAGCTGCAAGGAGCCTGTCCACTTCATCAGGGGCAACTGGATCAAACCGGTCCCAGATGGTATGGCAAGACTGTACTCCAGCTCCCTCCGGACTCTCCCCATCCACGCCGGAATTAAACCCAGAGCGAATCCGATCGATTTTCTCCACTAGATGGTCAGCAAAGTCCTCAGCCGACCCCTGCCAACCAGGCACCGGGGTCCCCCTACCAAGGAGAGACCTGGTAACCCGGAACAGGGTGGCCGGGCGATTGTCAGCGGAGGCAATAAGGGTGGTGAAGTATTGCCGCCTCACCACCTCCATCGCCACTAGATAGGCCCTAATAGCGGCTCTAGCTAGTGTCCAATCGGAGTCTCTCTGGGTCTTCACCCAGCGGCGCTCTAGGCGTCTCTTTGCCCGTTTGAGCTCCCGCAGTTCATCTGTGAACCACGGAGATGACCTAGCTCCATGAGCTCTGAGAGGCCGTAGTGGTGCGATTTCATCCAAGGCCGCTGTTGTCATCCTGTTCCACAGGTCAACCAGCGCCTCGGGCGAATCGTGTTGCCGATCCAGAGGGAAATCCCCCAGTTCCCTCTGGAATCCATCAGGATCCATCAGTTGCCGGGGGCGGGCCATTCTAATAGGCCCTGCCTCCCTACGATGAAGCGTCGCACCCAGGAAGTCTAGAGCCACCAAATAGTGATCTGACCATGGCCCAGGTGTTATGTCTAATTTCCGTAGTCTCAGATCACTCTGCCACCGCTCCGACAAAAAGATTAAATCTGGTGTGTGGCCACTGCCCCTGGTCGGGCCCTGAATTACCTGAATCAGGTCCATATCTGCCATGGAAGCCATGAACTCCTGAGCCACCCCGGAGCCAGTCCCCAGCGAAGGCAAATTGAAGTCCCCCAGAACCATCAATCTAGGGAACTCCAATGCCAACGCTGAGATGGCCTCCAGGAGCTCAGGCAGGGAGTCCCTTACCCTGCAAGGGGGCAGGTACAGGAGTAAGACTCCCAACTGACCCTTAAAGCCCAGACGCAGAAGCAGGGCCTCACAACCCAGAATTTGTGGAGCGGTGGCCCTGGTGACTCCCAGTGACTCCCTGGCTATGATGGCAACGCCGCCGCCCTTACCCTCATCCCTAGGCTGGTGCCAAATACTGAACCCAGCTGGACACATTTCTGACAGAGGAACCCCATCCTCTGGTCTCAGCCAGGTCTCAGTGATACATGCCAGGTCGGCCCGCTCCCCCATAATGGAGTCTTGTATCAGGGGGGCCTTATTACATACCGACCTGGCATTCATCAGCAGCAGCCTAAGGGCAGGGTCACCCTGGGTCAGCTGCTCAGGACCTAGAGGTGTAACCGTGGGGCTGGAACGAGGGACAGCTACTAAGCATCTGCCCCGCGTTCCCCGGGTGCGGCCCGCCCCTCGGTACCCGCTATATCGCCCCATGCCCATCACAACCTCTATATTGGTCTCCGGAGCCTCCCTGCTTGCCCTGGACAGAATGCTGTCTCTCCTTCCTGGCTGGCCTGGCAATCTCTCCCTCCCTCCCTTCCACCCCAATATAAAACCGCCCCATTCACTCCCCCCACCACCCTCCGCACGGCTCCGGTGGTGATGGAAGTGGTGGGGCATTCTTCCACAACTGTGTTGAACCCTCAACTGCCGGGCAGGGCCCGAAACGCCGGCCGATGGCGAGGACAGCGAGCCTCTTCGCCCCCGCCGTGGCCGAACACAGCGGCGGTGATGTTTCGTCCGGCAGGCCCCCTCGCCTTTTGAGTCCTGGCGAGGGGCGGGGGGCGGGGCCCAAAACGCCGGCCAATGGTGAGGCCAGCGAGCCTCTTCGCCCCCGACGGGGCCGAACACAGCGGCGGTCCTTGGCGTTGGCCCCGCATTTGAGGCTGCCTGCCGAAACTCCCTCCAGCTGTACCTGTTCATCTCCCGCCGGTCTGGCCGGGAGGGAAAGAGAGCGCCCGGTGTCCTTGGCGTTGGCAGCGTCGGCCCCACTTTTGAGGCTGCCTGCCGAAACTCCCTCCAGCTGTGCCTGTTCATCTCCCGCCGGTCTGGCCGGGAGGGAAAGGGAGTGCCCGGTGTCCTTGGCGTTGGCAGCGTCGGCCCCACTTTTGAGGCTGCCTGCCGAAACTCCCTCCAGCTGTGCCTGTTCATCTCCCGCCGGTCTGGCCGGGAGGGAAAGGGAGCGCCCGGTGTCCTTGGCGTTGGCGGCGTCGGCCCCACTTTTGAGGCTGCCTGCCGAAACTCCCTCCAGCTGTGCCTGTTCATCTCCCGCCGGTCTGGCCGGGAGGGAAAGGGAGCGCCCGGTGTCCTTGGCATTGGCAGCGTCGGCCCCACTTTTGAGGGGCAGGTATTACTGTATATAGGCAATCCATGGTGCAGTCCTTAATGAATTTAGATATACTGTATTTAGGAGAGAACTCAACACATTATAGTATGTTTTTAAGATGTCATATTTGAAAAATCATTTTGCTTCTAAAAATCTACACTTAACAATTTGATTCTACTTGATTCTTCTTCTGCTGCTGCTGCTGTATCCATTTCCAAATATTGACAATCATAATGGCAATCAGCCATGAAGACTGTCCTGAAAATATAATGCAGTGGCCTTCCATTTGCTTTCTGCATCGCCACATATGACATCCATACCACTGGCCCAGTTCTGTGTGTCTTTCTGGTTCTGAGTCCCTTTGGCACACAAAGTCCTCATCAGCCCTATGCCAGTATTGATGAAGCTGCTGCCCTCCATTGTGATTCAAGTGTGATTTAATCAACTTGGGGACTATCACCCTTCCCTGTGGACTTCGTCACCCAAGGCTGTTAGTCCTCAGAGTTGTCAGGTTAGCTAACTGTTGCCTGACAATCATGTTGAGTCACTGGCAGTATGGTCTACTCTATTACCATAGCAGGATAACCTAGTCAGGCTGAACTATAGTTCTCAGAATTCTATAGCTAACATGACTATGGCTATGAAGCCTGTGGCAGGTGCTAAAACAGTAAATTTTAAACAATAAAGCCCTTTGCTGAATATCTTATCTATAGTATATTTTTCTCTTAAATTGACTTTTTAGTTCCTTCACATATTCTGTACGCTGTCAACATTATCCTCCTACACATTCTTTCTGTGTAGCTAGAATGTTTACAAACATTCCATGACAATTCATCATACTTCACATATATATAGTGGCTGTGTGTGGAACTTGCAATGTGCAAGAAAGGTATTATATTCCTTTGCTTTTCATTAATATCTAGCCAGAGAAAGGTGATTATATTATACCACCTTCACAAAACTTTCCTGTAAAATTCTCTTTCTCAACATAGGCTGTCTCACAGAACAAAGGATGTGCTCACACAGTAACACAAAGGTTAAACTCATTAGAAAATGTTCAATGCCAGGTGTTTGTTTGGAGGTCTACCCTCCATTTTCATTTTAAAAGGGGACATTTAGAGCTAATCCAAATAACAGCCTGAGATAATCTGCTACAGCCAGTTGTAAAAAGCCATATTGATTTGCATACTTATTTGTCACGCTGACCAATCACTCTGTGTCTCTATATCTGATGTATATAAATTGCTTTTTGGATATCTTCAGCGCTTGGCCAGGTTTTTTGTCCTTGTATATAAATTGATGGCATGAAGTTTCACTCCCATGTCTAATGAAGTGGACTTGATCCACAAAAGCTCACTGTAAAATATAACTTAGTTTTTAAAGTGCTACAGCCATTTTGTTTTTGTTTTGTTTTGTTTTTTCTCTGATATGACTGAAACACAAACTAATACGGCTACTATTAAAAAAAATAGTCAGAGAAAACTGCAGAATTTCATTCTGCTTCAATGCATGTAACTGGTAAAATGATGATAAAATAAATTTCCCAGAATTTGTTTTGATAATTCTTTATGATTACAGTTAATCTCATAATTGTTTACAGAACTATTCTAAGTTTATTCAGTCAATTAGTGATTCAGATTTATGAGCTGACCATGGCTCAACTTATGCTTGCTGTTAGAGTAACTGTAAAACAGTTCTGAGGAATTTACAGTATACTTTAGGCTCAATAGTTCAGGGTGATAGATCTTTGGATATTAAATGTATACATACTTTGTGCTGTTTTGAGAAGGTACTTACAGTCTGACATCCTGTTGTTTATTATAGTAAGTCACATCTTGAGTAAGCCTATTGAATCCATTGGGGTTTGGTGAATCAGCTCCTCTGTAACTTCCATTAATTCAATGAAATGAGTCTAGTTCAGTCTTTCTGTTCTAACCAAAAAGATTTCAGCCACAATGACATATCAGACGTTATAGTTAAATTATCTGTTTGCCAGGTTTACACATATATACAGTACTTGTGCAAATTGTATGTATCATTTCACAAGGGCATGAGACACTGATGGCAAAAGGAGAGCCTTTCTGTATCTAAGGTTATATTTCAGGATGCCAGACAGTGTACTTCTCTATTTATTTCTATTTTGGAGTTGTGAGTTGGAGTTAACTATGGAGTTGCAACAGTTAAGAAATTCCAATAAGTACCCTGCTGAAGCTTTTAAAATTACCTGTTGTAATGACAAAATTACACAATGCCTGAAGTACTGTTTTCTTTTTTCCAAATAAATATCTCCATAGGCTTCATGGGGAGGATCAGCTTTGCTGTCAAGGAAGCACCGCAAACTGCTACAAGGCATCCACAGGTATAAAATTTAATTTTGGGAAGAGTGGTGCTAATCCCTAGAAAGCTAAATAAGATATGGTTCCTCCAATCCTGTGGAATACTCCTAATACAAGGGAGAAAAAAAATCTGTTTTCCTTCTTACATCACTTGTGCAGGGCAAATTCTGTTGCATGGAATCCTCATAAGATGCTAATGGCGGGGATACAGTGTTGTGCCCTTCTAGTGAAAGACAATTCTGTAAGTAATCCTTTTAATTTCCAAATGTGACTCAGTTGTATGTTTCTTCTGCTACTAAAAACACACCAGAGTGCTTCTTCATTTAACTTTTAAAATGCAATAAATAAAAAAGAAAAAATATGTGGCCTGCTATTATTTCTGCACAGGACTGCTGCCACCTGCTAGGTGAGAGCCTTGTCAGTGCTGCCCATTTCTTACCAATGATGTTAGACTGGGACTAAAACTAACAAAAGTGTCCTCCATCGGATCCCTTGGGCAAGGTGAAAACAGAGGGCACACGTCATGGTCCGCCTAGCCTGCGGGTGACATGATATCCAAATGGCTAAAAAAAGCATGAGAAATCAAGTCCATTTGCATGTGCAGAAATGTCACAGAGATGTCTACCAATGTGCAGACTCCTCACTGAATAATGACTCCAAGGTATCCATAGTATCAAAGTAATATTTATTTAGAAGTATGAGACGATTGTTATGCCTTATTATGCCCTGATACCTTCTTCTTTCCCTTTTATACAATTTGTTATTGTTACCTTTGCCTTTCCGGTCCTAGGTTTATTCCTACAGCACTCCCATTTTTGTTTAGAATATACAGTGGAACCTCATACAACAATCGCTCCGTAGAGCAAAGAAATTGCATAACAATTTGGTTTTGGGGGGAAATGGCATCCTGCATAACAACTTTCCCTATGGAAAAAATCGTACAACAATTTTTCAATGGGAAAAAACACTTAGCAAAAAAAAAAGTTGTACTATGCATCCCATAGGGAAAATCGCTATACAGTGCATGCATCATATAGCAATTGTTTCGTACAACAATGAGCCCCGTGAAACGGATTAAAATAGTTGTATGAGGTACCACTGTATCTCCTCAATAGCAATTAGTTTCATGGCCAAAATCCTATCGGATATTTACATTGCTTTAACTGAAGTGGTGTAGATTGCAGTTAAAAATTGCTACTTGCGTTAAATGTTTTATACCATGCTACATGACTGTATACATGGTGACTCAGCTAGGGGTGCCCAAACTTTTTGGGCCATGGGCTGGTCATTTGGTTTAGCAGGCCAATCATGTGGTTCAATGGGCCGGTCACATGTTTCCTCCCACAAGAAGTGGGAGTAAAACATGCCTTGCAACCTGTAAAATAGATTTTAAGCTGCCATTTTCTCTGCTTAAACCAGGAGTGCCCAAACTATGGCCTGTGGGCCAGATCTGGCCCCCGATGCCAATTCATCAGGCCCATGCTGCCCACGTGACTCCCAGAAGTGGAAGTAAAATATTCCCATACGAGTGCATTTTACTTACACTTCCAGAGTCACAAGGGTGGCACTGGCCAGATGAATTGGCATCGGGGGGCAGATCTGGCCCACAGGCTGTAGTTTGGGCACTCTTGCTCTTAACTAATAGCAGTATACCACTGTAGTTTCTGCCTGTGCAGTCATGCCAACATAAATAACCAGAAGGTTTCTGGACACTGCTCTATAAAGTGGTATTTATGGGCTAATAACAATAATGGTTTTAAAATATTTTGATATTTATTGATTATTGATTTATAGTAGATTTTTTTGGATTGAATTTAGTTTCAGTGATGATAGAAGTGTTATCATGTAACCATTTTTAATGCTATTAGTTAACTTGAGTGCTTTTTAAAGAGGAAAGTTGTATTACAAATATAATAATAAACATAAATAACAATTATGGAAAGTTGTTGGTTAGCAGTAATCTGAGAGAAAATGATAAAATCCAGTTTAAATTATATTCAAAGTAACTGAGTTGTGCCCAGACTAAACTGTTCTTCAAGTAACACACTGAAAAAAGTGGTTATCTAGCAAAAAATCCTGTGACATTTTATGAAAAATAAAACTTGTTGGTCAAAACAAGATGCCACAAGATATTGCAAGACATTTTGTTGGATCAGCCCTGCTGGTTTCATGTGCTATGGTCTACTTTTAAAAAAAAGTGAAATCTATCCTCTGTAGATAGGAATGTCTACTACTGCTGAGGAGGTCTTTATGTTAGGCATGACTTATTTGTCCCAATGATTTTAGCCAGTTTGTTCTAGCCATGACTGAAGTCTATATGTAATCCCTGCAAATATGTAGCATTTGACACAAATCCTGAAAAGTCTTTCCCCTCATGGATTTTCTGGGATTACTCAGTGCATATATTATTTTGAGATAAAACAACTCAAAATAGCATGTATTATCTAGAGCTCGGCACTGATCTTTCATCAGGCTATTTTTTTTCCACAGTGGAAATTTGTGCTTTAGGATGTATTCCTTTTTAATGGTCACTTAAGGACAAATAGACTTTTATGGATAAATCAGAACTATGTAACAAGGGAGTGAGTGATTGCACTATACCAGTGATGGCAAACCTTTTAAAGAACGAGTGTCCAAACTGCAACCCAAAAAACACTTATTTATCACAAAGTGCCAACACAGCAACAGGGGAGGAAGTAGACACTCCCGTTTGGCTGCTGGGCAGAGGGGCAGGGTGAACTCTGAGCTGGGGGAGGGAGGAAGAGCTTCCATTGGGCTGCTGGGCAGGGGGGCAGGGTGAACTCTGTGCTGGGGGAGAGAGGAAGTGCTCCCATTGGGCTGCTGGGCAGAGGGGTGGGGTGAACTCTGTGCTGGGGGAGAGAGGAAGTGCTCCCATTGGGCTACTGAGCAGAGGGGCAGGGTGAACTCTGTGCTGGGATGACTGCACAGGTGCCCACAGAGAGGACTCCAAGTGTCACCTCTGGCACATGTGCCATAGGTTCACCACCACTGCGCTATACCTATTGCTAGAATATGCCCTGAATTAAAGAGGCAGGTGCCACTCTAAATGAACTGAATGTTCCTCTTGTTAATGCTGAAGATGAGGAAACTCCTTTAGTTTTGCTTTCTCCTATGTTCATTTGGGAGAGGGGATCAATCTCATTCTATTTTAAATATGTGATCTCCCAATTCAAGAATTCAAGTCAGTTTACAAAATTGGGATGTGTTCAGCCCCATGGTGGGGAGAGATTTTACTGGGACGGATGGACATGCACTGCTGCTTAAAGCTCATATCTTAAAGGGAAACACCACCTCAGCATTTTCCGCTTCGACTCGTCAGTCTCTGCTCTGCTCCATGGGAGAAAGCCCAAAGATCTTCAGGCAGCTTTGGGAGAAGCTGCCAAATCTGCCCGAAGTGCTTTGGGTTTTCTCCCACAGAGCAGAGCGGAGACTGGTGAGAGGAAGCAAAGTGGAAAATGCTGAGGTTGTGTTTTGTGCTTTGAGCAAGCCCGTTCATCCTGGTAAAATCTCTCCCCACCACGGGCCTGGATGTGTTTTTGGATGTGTAGAAAAACAGAGGCATATATTATTATTTTTTAAAAAACGTACGTATAATATTTAAAGACTTAAAACAATTTTAAAACATTATTTCAATCAAACATACGTATCTGTTAAAATGGTGGGCTTTTTTAAAAAAAAAGGAAAGAGAAGTTCTTTGTTAAAGATGACCTTTGCTGGCTAATCAGTGGCCAAAAACATACCTAAAGGTAAAGGCCAGTGGAAAGTCAGCAGGGAGAAGGGCAATCTCATCTCATGGTCTGGGAGTAGTTTATGTTTCTGCCCCCTCCCAAAATGTTTAGATGTTGAAATTGGGCATCCTTTCAACAGAAAACAAAAGCTTCATGAAAAGTAATCCTTATTTCATCTTGGCAACAGTATTTTCATACTGTTTGATCTACAAACTATGTTTGTCCTCAGTTGCTGAAGAAGGTCCAACAGCATATATATATATATATATATATATATATATATATATATATATATATATATATATATATATATATATATATATATATATATATATATATATATATATATATATATATATATATATATATATATATATATATATATATATATATATATATATATTGCAAGCGCGGCGCCAAAATGGCCGCCGCGCCCTTTGCGGGCCCCCCCCCAGGACAGAGAATCCGGGTAGTTAGGGGCGTGGCCAGCTCCCTTATAAAAGGGGTGGCCACGAGGCAGCCAAGCTGCCATTTTACCTCAGCGACGGAGCGGAGAAGTTTTTTCCCCTGCGTCTCCGTCGCTCGTTAGCTTACCGGGAAGCCTTTGGTAGCGGTTCTGCCTTTCCGGCTTCCCTTTTTGTTCCGGTGGAGATGCCTTCGAAGAAGATGGCAGCTTCGAGCTCAGCTCGCGTTGTTAGGAGGCGCAACCCAGGTCGGAGGACCGCGGTGCCGCCTCCTCTGCAGCCACCTTTGCCAGCCCCGGCCGGGGCCGGTGGAATGGGGTCTATTGCCCCTTGGCCCGGGGTGGGTGATCAGAGTGCGGGCGCGGAAGGGGTTCCGGCCCGCGGCCCACGAGCGGTGGACACCGCTCCTGCTCCTGCCCACTCTGTCGGGCCTACTCCTCTTGGGCGGCAGCCTCTCCCGGGGCCCTCTAGCCTTGGGGGGTGGTGCGGCCCCCTGCCTTGGCAGGTTTCTCCACCAACCCTGCCGGGATTCGGTGCTGGCCAATGGCCATATGTGGGTCCCGGGGTACAGGGACCTGTACCCATGCCTGGGCCAGGCGGGCCGGCCGGCCCTTTGCCCATGGTCAACGTGGACACCTTGCGGGCCCGCATTGCGGCCCTGGAGGCGCCGTTGGCGCGGGCCAGTCAGGCGGGCGCCCCTTTCGGGGTTCCTTTTGAGACGCTGTCGGCTGGAGGACAACAGCCGGCGGGGAGGGTCGAGCTGCTGCAGGCGTGTGGCGCGGTTTCGGCCACTGCCTCGCAGCTCCCCAGCCAGCAACCAGGCGCGGGTCAAGCCCCGGTGATGAGCTCTACGTCGGTCGTGAGCTCCGACGCCCCCAGTGGGCCGGAACCCCCGGTGGGGGCGGCCCACGGGGGTGCAGCGTGTGAGTATACGGTGCAAGCGAGTACATCCACACACATTCCCAATCTAGGGGGGGGCCTTTTAATGGCCTTGGCCTCGCGCGGGTGGTGCGGGGGCCACGCTGTCGGCGACCCACCCGGCGACGACGACTGCCACCTTGGGCACTGGGGTGGGCATGGGTCCTTACAATACAGGGAATGTTCTGGGGGTGGCTGGATTAGTTCAGGCCCCTTTTACCAGGCCGGCTGTCCCTTTTTCGGCCTTGCCGACGGCAGGGTATTCCTTGCCATTGGGTGATCACCTGGCACAGGCTACTAGGGATAAGATATGGCGAGGGGAGTATGTAGATTCTTCTCACTCCTGAACAGAGAGCCCACCAAGGAGGAACGGGAGGGTCAGGATGAGAAGGACAAGGAGCAGGCACGCCGCCGTAAGCCGCCGCGTACCTGGGCCAACTGGCTCCCCGCTTATTTAATATACATGGCGGTATATCTGAGGGCGCGGCCGGATTTAGCTATTCCCACGGTCCAATATTTGGACAACATATATAGGGCGATGGTCGATTTCCCGGGCCCCTCATGGCTAGCATATGACGAGGAATTCTGTATGAGGATTCCCCTTCACCCCGAGATGAGATGGGATGAGCCGTGCCAGAGGCTTTGGCTTTTGTATATGACACCCACACGCCCTGCCCCGGGGGATAGATACCATTGCGGACATGCGGTCCAGCGAGCGGCTCCAGCGCAGGTTACCCGCCAGGCGGCGGGGCAGGGGGTTCCAGCCCGCCTGCGGTGCTGGACTTTCTCGTCAATTGGTTCCTGCAATCGAAAGAACTGCAGGTATAAGCATGAGTGTCCCACATGCTCTGGCCCCCACGCAGCCTCTGCTTGCCCCAAGCCTGGGGGGGCGCGAGGCAGAGGGAAGGGTGGACAGTGGGCTGGCAAGGATGCCACGGATGGAGCTAGTTCTCCAAAAGGCCCCCTCCCCAATTAAGGTGGACATGCTGGAGCGCTGGCTCGCATCGTACCCGAAGGGGGAGGCAGGGAGTATATCTTCAAGGTTTTAAGCAGGGATTTCGTATCCCTTTTGTGGGTGATAGGTCCCCTCAGGATGCTCCCAACCTTTTATCCCTTAGAGGAAGGGAGGAGGTGGCTGCGGCCAGCATTCAAAAGAAGTTAGTCGCGGGCAGGGTCGCTGGACCTTTCCCCGTACCCCCGTTTCTCAATCTTAAGGTCTCGCCACTGGGTTTGGTCCCCAAAAAGTCCCTAGGTGAGTTTCGCCTTATTCATCATTTGTCCTACCCAGCCGGCCGGTCGGTCAATGATGCTATCCCTGATGACCTTTGTTCAGTCAGGTATACATCGTTTGACCATGCGTTGCGCATGGCGCGCTCGTGTGGCCCGGGTGCCCTGCTGGCCAGGTGTGACATTAAGTCAGCTTTTCGCCTCTTGCCAGTGCACCCGGGCGACCTTGAGTGGCTGGGTTTTAAATTTAAGGGGGAATATTATTTGGATAAGGCCATGCCTTTTGGCTGCTCCATATCATGCTCGGCTTTCGAGCGTTTTAGTACCTTCCTAGAGTGGGCTTTCGCCCGCAGGTCAGGGTCCCGGTCTGTAGCCCATTACCTGGATGACTTTTTATTCGGGGGTGAACGGGGCTGGGACACGTGCGCACGTCTCCTCAACACATTTCAGACGCTAATGGAGGAACTTGGTGTCCCTTTAGCGCCCGAAATAGACCGTGGGCCCATCGACCAAGCTAGTATTCCTGGGGGTTGAGATTGACACAGTAGTGCAGGCTCCTAGGTTGCCGGGTGATAAGGTGTCCAGGATCGTGGCCCTTATCTCGGAATTGCTGGCCAAGCGTAAGGCATCACTGAGAGAACTTCAGGTGCTACATGGGCACCTTAATTTTGCTTGCAGGGTGGTCGCACCGGGCAGGGCTTTTGCCCGGCGCTTATGCGACGCCATGGCAGGGTTATCCAGGCCCCACCACAGAGTCGGGCTCACCCGGGGTATCAGGGCAGACGTGTTCGTCTGGTTGCAATTCCTGAGGGAGTTTAATGGGGTCTCATTTTGGAGGTCTGACCTCCTGGCGTCCCCCAATTTCCAGATCCAGTCTGATGCCTCAGGATCCCTGGGTTATGGGATGTACTTCAGTGTGAAGTGGGGCCTGTGGTGGGTGGCCACCGGCATGGGCAGGCACAGGTCGCCTGCGGGATCTCACATACCTGGAATTTTTCCCCATTCTGGGGGCTTTGATGCTATGGGGCGAACTGTGGGCTAATTCGATGGTGCATTTCTGGTGTGACAATGCTGCTGTTGCCCACATTGTCAGTGCACAGACTTCCAAATCGCCCAGGGTCATGGACCGAGTGCGCCATTTTGTGCTGCGCTGCCTGCGCCTCAACGTTTTGTTCAGGGCCAGGCATGTCCCAGGGATTAATAATGATATTGCTGACGCTTTGTCCTGCCTGCAGATCTCCCGGTTCCGCGCCTTGTCCCCGGATGCAGAGGAATTTCCCTCGCCACTCCCGGACGAGATGTGGACTATTGGCAAGGAGAGGTGAACCGGGCGATTGGCCTGTCACTAGCGCCACACACGCGTAAGGCGTATCAACAAGCATTCAATTCTTACAGGGCATTTGCTACTCAATTTCTTTTGCCAGAGACCTGGCCTATCCCGGTGGACCATGTTCTGCGGTTCATGGTTCACCTGCATGCACAGGGCCTTGCACCTCGCACCATAGCATCCAAGCTCTCGGCGTTGGCTTTTGTGGCCAAAGTGGGAGGTCATGTGGATACCACCTCTGACTTCCGTGTGCGACATGTTTTGGAGGGGTGGGTGCGTGAGCGCGGGCGTTGCCCGGATGACCGGCACCCTATTTCCCCAGGGGTTCTTACCCAGTTGGCCCGGGGCTGGCCAGGCCTCTGTTTTGATCATTATGAGGCAGCCCTTTTTCACGCAGCCACAACGGTGGCATTTTTTGGAGCGCTCCGCGTCAGCGAACTCGAGATGCTGTCTAAGGCGGATGCAAGTGGTAGGGCACTGGAACTCGAAGATGTCTACGTAGCCAAAGACTGGGCCCAGTTGAGGATACGCTCCTCTAAAACAGATCAGCATGGCGTAGGCAGTGGTGTAAGGCTGCTACGTTGTTCTTTGGCAGACATCTGTCCGGTTGGTGCCCTACAGTAATTCCTGGCACTGCGTGGCGTGCACCACGGCCCGTTTTTCTGTCACCAAGATGGGTCTCCCCTTACTAAATTTCAGTTTTGGAAGGTGACAGCCAGAGCCCTCACCAGGGTGGGCCTACCAGGTGCCCGTGATGGCACACATTCGTTCCGGATTGGTGCAGCCTCTACAGCAGCTGCTTTTGGGTACTCTGGGGCTGACATACGCAGCATAGGGAGGTGGGGCTCGCAATGTTTTCAGTTTTATGTGCGCCCACTCCCGCCATGAGTACCAATCCAGTCACCTTACCGCCTTTTTTCTCAATTTTCTTACAGACCCTGGGTGTCGTTTTACACCGGTGACAGTATGGCTGGTGGGCCACAGCTATGTGCACAGGGCAGCGCGTTACGCTGCGGCGACAGAATGGGGACCCCGACTGGGACTGGGTGACCACGCCAGTCTCGCATGGCATGGTAAGCCTGGGATGTTATGGCGGGAGCTGCGGCCTTTCCTTTTTTCTGGCCTGGGTGCTGACCCGCCTGACATTCTAATCATCCACCTGGGGGGCAATGATTTGGGCCGGGTCACCGGCTTATCGCTTAAGCATGCGATTTGCGAGGACCTCGCCCACTTGCATTATGTCTGGCCTGCCACAACCCTGGTTTGGTCGGACATTGTCCCGCACCATTCTTACAGAGGGGGCGTTAACCTCCTGGCCCTTGACCGTGCTAGGCGCGCGGTCAATAAGGCAATGGCGCGGTTTCTTGCCAACGGGGCTTGGGGACGGGTTAGTCATCACCCCGATATTAGTCTACAAAATTATGACTTGTACGCAGGGGATGGGGTCCATCTGTCGCGAGGAGGTATGGACCTCCTGTTGGGTGATTGGCGAGCAGGCCTGTTGACCGAGCTGACGGTCTGGGGGGGGGCGTCAGGTCTTCTTTGAAGCCCCTCCGTGTGGCGGGTAGCACTGGTAAGGTAAACAGTATGACCCACAAGTATCCGGCAGGTTCGCAATTGACTGGACAACACTAGACAGGAATAAATTAGTTAAACGTTGTCCGGTCAACGACGAACCAGGCGATGGGGTGATGACGATTGCTAACCAGCATGCATCACCCCTGTGATTTCACGGATACGCGTCAGAGGGTGGGGTCATAAGTTAGTTATTGACTACGGTCAACAATTTGTTGTCAATAAACAAATTGATATAAATTGATACATTGTAACCAATTGCCGTTGGCAATTTTGGGGTGGTACCTTACCAGTGTTACTTCGGCCTGCTTGCCTTAGGAATTACGATTGGTCGTTTTACCAATGCAAATTTATAATTCGGACTAGGGCATTGAATCAATAAATGTGGCCCTATGCTGTTATCCACTTTCAATGTTGTCTGTGTCCGTTATTGGGGGGGTGCGCCTGCAATGCAAGCGCGGCGCCAAAATGGCCGCCGCGCCCTTTGCGGCCCCCCCCCACAGGACAGAGAATCCGGGTAGTTAGGGGCGTGGCCAGCTCCCTTATAAAAGGGGTGGCCACGAGGCAGCCAAGCTGCCATTTTACCTCAGCGACGGAGCGGAGAAGTTTTTTCCCCTCCACCCCCTCCCTAGTTAACAGTGTGATATTATGGTCGCTTCGGGGCCGGGTGGGAATTTTTGGTTGGGACCCATATTGGCTCTGGGTCCTGGCTTTTTTGCCCATCCCACACTGTTGCTATGGTTTGATATAGGGGGCTTTATGTGTTCCTACTGTTGACTTTGGTCACATTGGCGGGTAGCACTGGTAAGGTAAACAGTATGACCCACAAGTATCCGGCAGGTTCGCAATTGACTGGACAACACTAGACAGGAATAAATTAGTTAAACGTTGTCCGGTCAACGACGAACCAGGCGATGGGGTGATGACGATTGCTAACCAGCATGCATCACCCCTGTGATTTCACGGATACGCGTCAGAGGGTGGGGTCATAAGTTAGTTATTGACTACGGTCAACAATTTGTTTGTTGTCAATAAACAAATTGATATAAATTGATACATTGTAACCAATTGCCGTTGGCAATTTTGGGGTGGTACCTTACCAGTGTTACTTCGGCCTGCTTGCCTTAGGAATTACGATTGGTCGTTTTACCAATGCAAATTTATAATTCGGACTAGGGCATTGAATCAATAAATGTGGCCCTATGCTGTTATCCACTTTCAATGTTGTCTGTGTCCGTTATTGGGGGGGTGCGCCTGCAAATAAATAAATATATATATATATATATATATATATATATATATATATATATATATATATATATATATATATATATATATATATATATAATAAAAAGTATATATATATATATATATAATAAAAAGTATATATATATATAATAAAAACATCATAGTTTTTTGGGGGTGGGGGGATTCAGAAGAACCTGTTCAAGTACTTTGTTGTCAAACCAGTGTACATCATTAGCATACAGATTGATAAATGTTGCGATAATCTTGCTTTATGATTGCATAACTTGAACAGCGGACTGCATAAAAAACTAACTTTGAAGGTAATACTCAGTCCTGCGCTTTGTTCCTTGTTGCAAGAGATCTGTTTCCTTTTAATATTACTGGCCAGATTCCCAGGGCTAATCCTGACTAGATCAGATCCACTGACTCAGCTGGATTTATATAAATGTCATCTTAACTACTCAGCAGTTGACCTTGCTCTCTAGTTGAGAATAGGAAGAGGATACTGTATTGGCTACTGATTTTTAAAAAACTAAATGAGGAGTTTTCTGTCTTTTCCATCTCCCTCCAGCATGAAAAAAGACAATTGAAATAGCAAGTTTTTTTTAAAAAAATGATCCATATTAAGAAATAACATACAGTAAAACCCCGGGTTACAACCACCTCGATTTTAAGTTTGCTGCGGTTTACAACGGCAAATCATATGGAAATGCCATCCTGCTTTACAAATTTTAATGTGTTTTTTGTTTTTTTGTTTACAACGATCAATTCAGGACCATTTTTTTATTTTTCAATGCATTCCTATAGATGTTTTGGTTTACAATTTTTTCGGGTTACAACAGAGGCTGTTGGTACAGACCTCCATCACAACCTGAGATTTTACTGTATATTAATATATACATTTTGTGGTATTGAATGGAATCTGATTACTGAACTTGGTTAATTTTATCAGATTTCCCCCCTCAAACTATGGCACCACAAAATACAGTATTTACATTGTGGTGCATGTGGTCAAAAGTAACCCATATTGAGTTCAGTAAGATTTACTTCCTGGTAAATGGCAATAGTTTCTAGTCTAAATAAATCAGTGTTCAGAAAAACTGAAGTGTATATATTGTGGGGTAGGGAAGAGATATTGTATGGCAGAGTATGTCTGAATATTATTGAGCTAAACAAGAGAGCAAAGTTCCCAGTTGGGGACAGGAGAAAGTTATTGAAATTGATTGAAACAAGAAAATGTTTGGACTACAGAGCAGTGAAACTGAGAGATTATTAATCTATTGTGAAAGTAGAGATCAATCAAAGCAATTTCTGGGTGTCCACTTGTGTTGACATAAAGTGCAACCAGAGAGCACAGAAAGTACTATGGTGAACTGCTAAAATAAACTTTTCCCTAAATAAACCCTGTCAAGCTTAAATTAAAGTATCTGCCTGTTTAGTTAGTTAGGAGAACAATAACCAAACAGGTTGGTATGCAACTTTTATGTATTTTGCTGCTTTTAAAAAAACAATGTATTACCGTATTTTTTGGACCATAAGACACACTTTTCTCCCTCAAAAGTGGGGAGAAAATGAGGGTGTGTCTTATAGTCCAAATGCTGGTCTTCAACCAGCTGTAGCTGTTGTAAAAGGATATTTTACAAGAACCGCAGCTGGTGGAAGACTACTACTGCCGCCTCTCAGCTGTTCAGGGTAGGGGGAAAACATATGAAAAAGAAGTGGCCACTAGAGGGCAAAAATCGCAATTTCCTATTTAAATGCATTGGAAATAAATTTCTTGTATTCAAAAGTTTTCTGTTTGTATGTTCCCAATGCATTTAAGTGGGAAACCAAACCTGTGCTTAAAAAGAAAGAGTTTCACTTACCTTGATGCCTTTGTCTCTACTCCATGTGGACAAAATGGAGGGGGGAAACATGCTTCCTGGTTGAAAGGAGAGCAAGAGGCTAGGCTAGAGTATCACTTCCTTCCTCAGTGCAATTGGCTTGGCCTGCCCATTTCCCCTGCAGCGCCACCACTGGTTGCTGGTGCAAAATACAATATTAATTATTTTTTTTGTTTTCCTGCTCTGAAAACTGGGTGCGTCTTATGGTTCAAAAAATGCAGTATGAACATCTTAATCATTTGCATATCTGTATCACAACAGATCCCCAGATTTAGAAAAATTCCAAAGAATTAAATCATGTCATTTTTAACATTAATTATGCTGATCTAGTTGCACTCTCCACACACAGGGTAGATTTCAGTGCACATGGAGAAGTGTTGTAAAGAGTATGCACTTCAGTGTTGTGGGAAATTCCACACATGCAATTCATTATGCAGTTAATTGTTTCTATGCATCATAATAAAGGGAGACAGTCCCTATTTATGCTAGTCTTGTGGAGCACATTAAATCTACTCAATGCTGATTTGGGCCCTAAATCTATCTATGTACTATATCCAAATACAGATGGAATAAACATGGAAAGAATGCTTGCTAATTTCTTGGATTTTGTTGATTTAGGTTACTTCAACAGGCTGAGATTGTCTCGCCACACAGGCTAGCCAAGCCTGCTTGGCACAGATTCTTTTAGAAACTGGAGATAATAAGCGCTCAGTGGTTGAGGAATCAAAGCTTTATTAGACAAATCTCAAAGCAAGGAATAGAATAAGAAAGAAAGATAAGCAAATGCATACCAAGCATGTATTCTCCTTCTTCTAGCTGCCAGGAGCCTGGTGGCAGCAGGGAAGCCCCTGGGCTGTCTGGGACTCACAGAACTTTGGTAGTTAGTCTGTAGAGAGCTCCAACACTGATGCTCAAATCTGCCTTCTTTTATTCCCTTAGCCAACGTGCTGGCTCATCTGTCTTGGCTCTATGTCCCTCACTTACATTAGGCTCTTTATCAGTCAAGGACATTGGGATGGCTTGGCATCCTAGCATGTGTGGTGTCACCAGGCTCTTTATCAGTATATAATATAAATATAAATATAAAGTCAGTCAAGGACAGTGGGCATGTCATCATGATCCCCTGCATGCCTATTCATTCATTCATTCATTTTTTCCAATTTGTATAGTCACCCAGCTCAAAAGGTCTCTGGGTGGCTCACAACATTAAAAACAGCACAGCAGTCCGAAACATTAAAAACCCAGAAAACCCCAATTTTAAAAGGCTACAAAGATTAAAAGAATGAGGATTTTCCAGGAACTCATCCTAGTATGTCTGTCTTTTTCTGTCAAGAATTCCCTAAAATTCCTCCAGCTGTGCTTAACCTAAACATTTAAGGATCAAAAAACTAATTAGTCCTTTCTCAGGACAATTAACATTCCTTTCCCATACAGCAAGCCAGCTCAATTTCTTAGCACAAGTTAGCCATTTGAGAGCTTGCTGGGAGAAATGGCAGTGATCACTGCAGTGATATCATGGGAAAGGCTGAACTGTTTGTCCTGTTGCTGAGCATAATAAGTTGTCCTAGGACAGTGATGGTGAACCTATGGCACACATTCCAGAGGTGGCACTTGGAGCCCTCTGTGTGGGCACCCATGCAGTCACCCCAGCACAGAGTTTGCCCTGCCTCTCTGCCCAATGGGAGCATTTCCTTCCTCCTGTTGCTGTGTTGGCACTTTGTAATAAATATGTGAGTTTGGGATTGCAGTTTGGGCACCCAGTTTCTAAAAGGTTCACCATCACTGTCCTAAGGTAAGCCCCTTCTATCATTGGGGATTTGGTGACCCAACTCCTCCAAAAATTATGTTGATTAAAATGGACCTACTCTAATTGTGATTATTATGCCTAAATAAGTTGCAATTAAAAGTGGCCCCTTTGAATTTGTAGAACTTATATAAGAGTAGATCTACCAAATCCCATTTGTAAAATGGACCTGTTCTAGTATGGCTTACTTCACTCCACAACAGGATTTCAGCCAAAGAATTTTTGTGAGAGCAAGAGAAACGGCTCCTTCCACAAGATCTCTATAATTAGTGTAATTACAGACAAGTAAGACAGAATGGTTGAGTGATTGTTAATAAAGATTGTTAATAAAGACACAAACAACCCATTCCTTGCTTCAAATTCTTAAATAAGCATATATTCATCCTAATTTTGTGCAATTTGTGCAATTGCAGAATTGTACAATTTTCTATAACAAATAGGCATTTTGCGCAAACATCTTCTTTGCAAACATGAGAACCCTGAAATCATCAGATAATTCTTTACTCTCCTTAACAACAAATATTGCATTTTCTTATCCTCCAAATTTTTTGCTGATTGGCAAAGTTTCACAAAGCAAAATTAATATCCAGTAAGTTGTTTTTTCTTTTTCTAAAAAAGTGACTTTGCTTTAAAGAAGACTGTGTTCAGAATTTAGAAAAGGCTTCTATGCAAACCATGTTAGTGGTTTGTGTCTTCATCCTTTTCTATATTTTATAGTTAAGTTGTATAGAGCTAACCCATCACTGTCATCTCATGAGTCTAGTTTTCCAAACTATCATTATCAGCAGTTTTTGCAGTGCCAGATTAGCAATATATCAGGAGTAGCAAATGCTATGGGCCCCGCATCTCTGGCGGGCCCCACGCCATGCCATCAACCCAGGCACTAACCCTTCCCTGCCTCCAGGATGGGCTCCAGGCAGTGCTAAGCCCGGCTCCTCATTCTGAGGATTCTGAGGGGAGGGAGCTTTCTTTCCTTGCCTGCCAGTCAGCCTTGTCACTCGCTGGGGTGGGATGGGGGACAGAGAAGGAGGAAGGAGGGAAGACACCTCCTCCCTCAAAAGCAAGCCAATACATTTAAAGGCGGAAAGCCACACACCTCTTTAGGCATTCTCACCTCTGATCTTCTCTTCCTTCCTCCACTTCTTCCGCCTTCATGGAACCACTTCAGTGGAAAGGTAAAGAGTATTTGGTGTTGAGGCATGCCTGACAGATGTCCACATTAATGTCTGAAGATGCAGACAGCACTGGCTCTTTGGCTAATAAACAGAAATAAGCACTGAACCCTAGAGATACTACTGGCTTTTGAGCAAGGGTGACATTTACCTTTATTTTAATGTTAGTGCCCCCCCCAACCCCTTACATGGAAGTAAACGAATGGGAGAGGCAGGAAAAATGGATCCTTCTTTTTTGAGCATATCAGAGTAACCAAAATAAAAATAGTAAACAAAACAGGGGGGGGAAAGACAAAAATATTGTGGCCCCTTAAAGACTAACTCCTATATTTAAATGTGAGATTTCATGGATCAAATCCACTTCATTAGATATGAGTGAGGCCTCATGGCATTAATTTATACACATCAATTACACAGGCACACAATGATTGGCCAGCCTAACAGAAAAGTAACATTAATGTTTTATAGTTTTTATTTTTGGATTTTAAGAAGTTTTATATCTTAAGTGATTTTTTTTAATATTAAAGAGACATAATTTTATTTAAAATCAAAATTCTGTTTAGATTGAATGCTGTTGTATAATGCAGCCATGCCTCTCTAAATGTCATTAACAGTCCTGCTCAGTTCTTGAAAACCTAAGGCTGTGGCTTCCTTTGTTGCATCTATCTGTCTCACACTTGGCCTTCAATGTTTCTAGACATTGTTGTCTTTCCCATTGCTTCATGTCTTTGCATAGTGTGCCGAAAGTATGACTGCTTCTGTTTCAGGGCTTTTCCTTTTAGAAAGAGGCTTTATTTGATCTAGAAGCCATTTATTTATCTTTCTAACTATCCAGGGCATCTGTAAAGCTATCAGCACCACATTTCTACTTCTGGTGCTTCTGGGTTGAAAGGATTAGCCCATGAAAAATCTCCATTGCTGGTGTTAAATCTCCATTGCCCAGGGGACGCCTGATTGCTGAAGTACAGTAGCAATTTTTAGGGAGACTCCTTTCATGTCCCACCTGATGTTGGCAAGAGGAAATACAGTACTGTTGAAGTGGCCTGATATTGGGCAGATGTCATCTAGCCCTTTTAAATTCTATTTTGATTTTAGATGTGTTAATTTTTAGCTTTGTATGTTATGCTGGTGGTGCATCTGACATAAATAAATAAATAAAGCACCACATTTTGAATAAATCAGTCTTTTTCTGCTGATTTTCCTAATGGCTTGTTTCCCTTTCCAGCTGTCAGACTTGTGTATAGTAATTAGGAATAAAGTGGTATGGATGGCCTTGGCTTTGGTCTCCAGTGACATATCCTTACACTTGATTATCTTTTCTATACCCAAATAAAAATTCAAAAGGATGGATACACAACCAAATTGCAGATCCCATATAAAGATATAAGATGGTAAACATGGTTGCATTTCCAATGTAGAACTTCTATGTAGGTCAGACATGAGACTGCCAAAATGAAGGCACCTTTTGGTGTGTTCATTCTGCAGTTCCTTTCGCCTGACCTAGTGAGAGAAAGATTAGCCGGCAACACAAGGTTGCCATTAGCTTCTTTATAAATGATATTGGGTATAGCATATATAATTTAGGTTGTGGCTTGGCATATTCCCCATCTATTTTATTATTAATTTGACAGAACTATTGATGTTGTATTATAATGCAGATGAAAGGCTGTGCATTTCAATGCAGAAATACAGACATTTTAATTAAGGGTGTTGTCACGCTAACTATACCACATCTTGTATCAAACAAATAAGAGAAGGCACATGAAATACTAAAACCTAACTTTCTGTCACCTTAAGATGGCATCTAATATATCTAGTGGAGTGTGAAATGTTTGATCAACTGTTTGATGAACATTTGAACCACTGTGTGGTATTATAACTTTTATGTTCTGTTCAGCTGTACACCTTTTGACCTTAACAGTGACGTGCAAAGAATTAACATTTCTGAGACCAACTTCAGTAGTGAATTTGAATGGGGAATCTTCTCTTCAAACTGGTTTTGGTTCTCTTTTTTCCCCACCCTGTTTTGCATCCATGTGTTTATGATATATCTCTACTGAGTTATCTTTTTTTACATTTCTTTCACTATCCTCTGTTGTTTGCTCTGCAACTCCAATACACATTTCAGTGTATTGTTTTTGCTTGTGCATGTGCATGCACACATGGCCCTGTGTGTGCTGCAGATAATGCTTTATTTATTACCACAATTATGGTTTGGAGTGGTACATGTACTGTTATTGCCATTAGTCTTACCTCCAACAGATAAGAACTGCAGTTCCAGCATGTAGTTATAAGGATTTAATGATCAGAGTAGTTGCAATGTGTGTCCCTTCCAGAAAGGAACACATAAGCTTCACTTTAAAATTAAGCTCATGTGGATCCATTTTAATAGAATCAGTTGAACTGTATTACCTTTACCTATCCTGTCAGTTGTTTTAGTTTTCTTCATACTTCCCTGTCTTTCAAAGAGGTTTCCTATTGAGCTAATGTTACAGGTGCCATCTTTGTAAAACTTCAGAAGGGTACAAATGGTTGCTTGTTTGGACTACACAGTCTCCAAAATCCCTCAGCCATCATTGCCGGAAAAGCTGGCTACACTTGAGTGCATACATCCACTTCTGTAATATGGCAAAAATAAATAAATTCTAATACTGTTTTTTCTTATGT
The DNA here is from genome assembly GCA_035047305.1 of Bradypodion pumilum. Taxonomy (NCBI): domain Eukaryota; kingdom Metazoa; phylum Chordata; class Lepidosauria; order Squamata; family Chamaeleonidae; genus Bradypodion; species Bradypodion pumilum. The sequence continues at coordinate 53,644,187 of JAWDJD010000006.1, read as the reverse complement.
TACATCGAATAACAGGACTTGCTTAAAAACTGCTATTCTGCCAATGCCTCCTACCTGTTCCAGCAAGACAAGTTCTATGACATCAGCTATGACACAGGTGACAAATCAATCCAGTGCAGCCGAAGAGCAGATGCGTTCAAATTCTGGATGACATGGAAGGCGCTGGGGACAATTGGCCTTGAGGAGAGAGTAAACAGAGCCCTTGCCTTAGCCAGGTACTGTATTTCAATTGCAGGGATTGTGATGTATGGATTATAAAATCATAAAGCAATGCCAACAGATTAATAATATATTAAGATATATTAAAAGTTTTATTTACTATGTTCCTTGACATAAAAGTATGGCTGGGGAAAAATTAGAGATACTGATGCAGATCAGGCCAGGTCAAACATAGGTATCTCATCCTTGGGGTGTTTCACACCAAAAACAAAGCACTAAGTATGGCAATTCCTTTCTACTTTTCTTACATACCTTAATACCTGAAAAAAACATTCCTAAATATCCACTAATAATAATAATTTTGTGTCAGAAATTATTCTGGGTTGAAAGGATTTTTGCTCTTGACAAATCCCTAGTTTATTCAATTGAAATTGTTTTACTGTATATACTCGACTATAAGTAATCCCGAATATAAGTTGAGGTACCTAATTTGGATCACTAAAACTAGGAAAATAGATTGACCCAAGTATAAGTCGGGGTGGAAAATGAGCAGCTGCTAGTGAGTTTCAGTAATTAAAATACATGAAAATATGGTAAAAGCAATTTAGTCATACATTTGTGTGGGTATGTTTTTGAGTTTTTATGGTAGTATTAGTGCTTTTTAAAAAAATATGTTTGAATTTGCACCACCGTGGTTTTGGGACCCTCACGGTTGTTGACCTGAGTATAAGCTGAGTCCCTTTTTTGGATCTCATTTTGGGGGCTAAAAAACTAGACTTATTCTCAACTATACACAGTATCTGATGGATTAATATGACTTTGGATCATTTCACACAATTGAAAGATGGACTTTAACTGCAAGAATTATTATGATACAATATAATTGTATTTTCCAGGCTTAGAATGTAATTGGAAATGACAATATTTCTGATATCCACAAATCAATCAGTAAGCAATGGGCTTCAGGAACTATGTCTAACCTAATGAATTTTACACTGGTAAGAGGAGTCAGCCAAAGGACAAATGCTTCCAGGGGGGAAATATCTCTTATTAATTACTGAAATAAAATTAAAGATAAAATGTATTACTTTATAGCAGTCTGAAGACAATTTTTGTACTGAATTACTTTTAGGGCTTCTGCACACACAAAAACATTCTATCCCCTTTTTACCACTCAATGCTGCATGAGTGGAAAATTTATTGTGATTTACATTCAAACTTGTCTTTAACACTCAGCTTCCCTTCTCTTTAAGATTAATCCAAATTCCAAATTCAAATTCTTTATTGTTACAGCCCAAGTCCAGTATTACAGTATCACAAATTTAAGCATCAACACAAACAAGGCAACCTAATAAAACAGTCACAAAGTCACAATCGCTAGATTATGTGCAACCAGAAATTCAAGTGTTATTATTTCTACGCCCTACAAACATACTCAATGACAGTCAAGTGCTAATCTGAGAGCATTGTCCTTATGCCTGTGGTTTTATCTTGCCTTTACGAATACAAGTTGCATACCAAGCAAATCAAGCCACTGCTATCGTCATATCTTGACCTTCACCCGACAAAAGAATACTCAGTGTCCTGTCTTTGTTATTAGACATCAGATTCGGAAAGACACTAAGAAAGTCTCTCCTAGTTTTGTTATATAAGAGACACTCTAGCAGAACATGCTTGGAAGTTTCTATCATATTTGACTGACATGGGCATAAACGTTCGAACACTGGGACTTTCTTGAAGAAACCCTCCCTGTAGGAGGAGAGAAGCATTTTATACCCGATAAGTGTGAAAGAATGTCTATGATCCAGATTTCTTATTAAAGACAAATACGCTAGGGACCTAGCAACATTGGAAGTTGATCTGTCAAACAGGGGAGAAACTAGTTTGCTTAAATCATTTCGGCGATATATGTCGAGAATTCTTTGTCTTATTAACTCTCTGGCATGAATAGGTCCTAAGGAGAGAACATAAAGTTTTGAAAGGCCATAGGTGGTCAATGTCCTTTCAGGAGAACTAATCCTCATCGGCTGCAACTCAATAAAATGTTTTTTCTGGATTATAAAATATTGAAGAAAACTTTAAAGATGAACTTCTCTGCTGGATTTGCAGCAGTTGCTGTGGCTTTTCTCTTTGGAGTTATTGTTGTTGTTGAACAGTGGTTAGGCACTGCTTATTTGGAGCTTCTTGCTCTGAACATGTAGTAGTAGTTGTGTTTTTTTTAGAAAGAGGTGAAGTATATGTCGACAGGAAGGGGTTTCTAGTGAGGAGGATTCTTAATGAGGTTTCTGATTAAGTAATCTGTAAGATATCTTCCAGTCAGGAACATCTTGTAAACTATGCCCCCAGTACAAACCGACAACAAAAACTAAAACTACAGTAAAACCCCAATTTACAAATGCCTGGAATTACATAAAATTTGACTTACATAATGATTTTGTGCTAAAACAAGTCCCGATTTACACAATTTCCTATGTGTTTGCTTCGAGTTACATAAAGATTCTTTTTCCTATGGATGGGTTTGCTTTGGGTTACATAAAAATTCATTTCCCTATGGGTTTGCTTCAATTTACATAAAAATTTCATTTTTTTCCTGTGGGTTTGCTTCGAGTTACGTAAAAAGAATAATTTTTCCAATGGATTTGCTTTGAGTTACATAAAAAACTGATTTAAGCAAAAGCCTATGGAATGGACTTTTTTTGTAAGTTGGGGTTTTACTGTAATTGTTCTTTTACAGAATTTAAAAAGGAATGGAAAGTCGAACACACACACACACACACACACACACACACACACAAGTAATGATATTAAGAACCGTTAAATGAGAAGGTTTATAATGTCCCACCTGTGGTAGGAGTACCTAGTAGTTATATGTAATTTTGTTAAGATTTTAAAAAAACGAATCTATATTTGTTATGATGTTTTTATTTGTTTACTTTGTGGGGGGAAATGAATGGAAAGTCATGGGGGGGGAGGAATATGTGAATGGGAGAAAGACTTACAATATTTGGATAGTAGGAAATATATCAATAACATCAATGCAAAATCTCATACTTTTACAAGAAGCAAAGGTTAACCTGGATAAGCTCTTAAAGACATTTTTAAAACATACTAGCAGAGGTTGCCTGGCATTGCTGGGCTGTTTTAAATTGTGTTGGAATGTTAAATTGTGTTAATGTTTTTAAAACATTGCTTAGTCTGTAATTTTAATTTTCACAATGTTTATTTATGCAAAATTTTTTGGCTTGGCTGTTATAAACTGTGATCTGCTTTTTTTGGTTTTTTTGAGGATTAATAAAAGAACAAAGTATGATATGATTTTTTCAAATTGTTTTATGTAACTGAATAATGTTTTAGTTTTTGGAATTTTTTTAAATAGTTGTACCATAGGTAATAATTTAAATAATGTGAAAGTAAATGTTTTTTACATTCAATGTTTTTAAAATGTGTTTAGATGTTTTGGGTTTTAATTTGAGTTAAAACTCAGCACAGGATTTTTAAAAAGTTTCTATTGTATTTTATTGACATATATTTGTGATTTGTGTTAAAGTGTGTTTTAGTGTAATTTTTTGACTTGTTTTTATTCTTGTGACCTTTTGTGTAAAATTGTGAATTTGTGTAATTTTTTTGATTTATTTTTTCTCTTGTGGCCTTTTGTTTGGGGCTGTTGTGTGTTTTTGAATTGTTTTACTATTGTGACCAGCAGATGGTGCTGGTAGGGGTTCTTGTATTTTGACTGTTTTTTCCTCTCCTGGCCTCTGGGTGGAGCTTCTTCCGGTAAGTAGTCTCTTTCTTTATTCATTTCTTTTCCAGTCCTCGTGGAGGTAGGATATGTTTTGGTGAGTTGGCTTGTTTTCTTTCTTTTGTTTTTTTTTGAATTTGTATTTTTTGACTTTGTTTTGTTTTTAGTGTGTTTTTGTTTACTTTGTATTGTTTTTTGGTGTTGTTTTTGTTTGTTTTTGTGTATTTTTGAATGTTTTTGACTGTGTTTTAAGTAATTTTTTTAAAAAAATATTTATTTATTTTTATTATTTTTTGAGAAGCTCGGGAGGCAAAGGTGTCTTTGCCTCATGGGGAGAAGAAATCCCCACCAGGGAGGGGGTTTGCTTCTTTCTGGGTTTGCTTGGTAACAGCGTGGTTACCGGGGCCATGCCTCGCCCCCCACTCCCTAATCAGTGCTACCGCACTTACCTCCTGAGTCCCACTGGGTCTTTAAAAGTCTTTCCCTCCTGGTGGTTTATTTTTTAACTTTGGCATGCCATGCTTTGCCAGCCTCCTCTGCGCTTGTGTCCCTCAGCCTGAATGGCTGAGGGGTTGTGCAGCACAGAGGACTCTGGGATTTGTAGTTCATGCTGCAGTTTTTTTCTGAAGCTTATTTTTGATTGGCCATGGTGCGTTTCTCAACGTTCTTTGTGGTCACGCCTCTCAGCCTGATTTGCTGTGGCATGGCGCGGTGCAAAGAATGTTGGGAAATGAAGTTATTTCCCTTTCTTCACATTTGTGGGGCTCTTGCCCCACTGCCGCTTTTCTCAATCCTTCATTGACCTGCGGACCCAGTTCGCCCGTGTGCACAAATGGTGGGTGTGGGCTAGTAGGGCCAGGCTTAGGAACCTATGCGAAGTTCCAACAGTTAACACTTGGTTTTATAGGTTAAGATTTGATCTGATAAGTAAAAATATTTTATATTGGAAATAGTCTAAAGGTATCCAGTTGGTGAGTATATGGCATTCTTCTCCTTGAGTTCCCTGTGCAGCTTCAGACAATCCTCTCCAAGCTGCAAATACTATCTGAAGTTGAAAATACAACTTATACAAGTAATAAATGCAAAGCATTTTGAATAGTTTCTGAAATAATGCAGTTAAAATGAGAAATTGTTCATTTCATGTTCTGAATTGGGCAGCACTTCAGCAGGTGCTTTTGCTGTAGGCTTTATGAGGAAGTAGTATGATGGAAAATATACTGGAAAAAATTGGGCACTATTTTTGCAGAAGAGTTGACCTTTGGGCTTTGCAAAGTTGCAGTTGTGTCTATTTGCAGCCCATCTTATTCTGATTTCATTAGTTGATCCCCTTCATCAAGGTCACTCTCACAAGTTCACTTTGCTAAGAATATATTGATTAATGATTCTGTTTGGATCAATACGTCCTTTTAATGGTTAGGGTTAAGCCAAGGGTGTACCTAACTAGAAGTGTCACTGTTTTCCAAAAGAGAAAATTGTCTTAATCTAATAATAACTATCAGTGATATTCATCACAGGAGCTGTTTTGCTAGCCTTAGGTGCCAGGGCTTTTACAGCAGAGGCATCACAGTTTTCCTGGGCAGTAAGCCAACTTGGTTAACTATTTGACCAACTGTACAGCGTGTTTCTGAATATATTACAGTAAGCTTCATTATGGCACTGCAGAGATAATATTTCAGGATCCCAGAATAGACTTGTCTTCTGAGAGTAGCCTACTGACCTTATAAATTGAAAGGAAGGGTTTTTGCAGCAAATGTTTTACGTGGATTGCAGAATGATTTGTATTTTTCATCTGTTATGTGCAGCATATATCTGTCTTCTTTCTGTTTTCCTGGAAATAATTGCATTCCAAATCTTCATATTACATTGCTGACCTGAGTCCCAGTCAGTTCATTCACTTTCCTTGCTGGGGCTTTGTATATTAAAATAATTGCAAAAGAGTGCAGCTGTAAAAAGTCGATCCCTTCGGTCATGTCCAACCTGCTTTGTAGAAGTCATGCCTAAGTTGTATAGGAACTACTTTACTGTCTTGGCCAAACACAGATTTACTTTTTGTAGTATTAAACAGAAACTGGGTAGAATAATGTCTGCACATTTCCTTCACATCTTTGTAATTTTTTAAAAAAGTTATTTATTAAAATCCTAAGGAGATGAGAACATGTGACAGAATTCCACACTCCTAATTTTATTGTCTCTTTATTTATGTAAAGTACTTATTAATTGCTTTCCTGCTCCCCCGCCCCAGACCTCCAAAGTGATGCAAAATAAAAGATATTGAAAAACATTATTTAAAAATTCATTAAAATATAATTTTTTTTTAAAAAAAAGTTGGTTTTAGAAAGCACAGATCAGGCAGAATCATAAGAATTTTGTCTGCCCACCAGAGGCTCATCAGAGATACTTTATCTCATTACTATGGTTTTGTTTACTGAGAATTAAAGTTAGTATTCTACATCTTGATTTGATAGTTTGTGTGTGTGTGTATGTGTGTGTGTGTGTGTGTGTGTGTGTGTGTGTGTGTGTGTGTGTGTGTGTGTGTGTGTGTGTGTGTGTGTGTGTGTGTGTGGTTCCATGACTACCCACTAGATACTTTTGCAAAGCACTGTGAATACGCTTGCAGTCCCATTACTCATTTCAAAGAATAAATTCCTCTAAATCTTGGATCAGTTGTGTTATAGCAAAATGAGCAAGACTTGAAAGATTACATTCTTTTCCCAAGTCCAAAGCTTAAGTACAGTTTACTAGATTTGGATTGCATAAATTTAGTAACACTTGGAAAATAAATAGCAAAGGACAAGATTTAATTGCTAGTTGACACAGGTTGTTAGTCCCTAATTAACTATAAATTACATGTTGCAGTCTTAGAATGGAACATTTAGGCTAACCAAAATGTCAGCACCATTTATATATGTTTAATTACAGATACCTAGTGGATGAAATCAAGAAGAGAGAAGGATTCCAGTTACTGCTGGAGGTAGGTTTCTGCCAACTGCAATTCAATAGTGTCTAGGTTACAACAAATATTTTCACATTGATGATGTAAGAAATGCTAAAAGCAATGTAACATAGACAGTATGTCATCCACTCAGCTCCATCGAGGACATTGAGCCCCAGGCTCCGATGAGGATGTAGAGCCCCAGGCTCTGATGAGGGCGTTGAGCCCCGGGCTCCATTGAGCCTGGGGTCTGCCGAGGACGTTGTGCCCTGGGGTCCATCGATATAGTATAATTGCTGTGTATATCGTATACTGTATTTTTGTGTTTGCTGCTAAAATTTACATTGTATTGCTATGTATTTACTTTGTATATTGTTGATTTATGTGAGATTTTTGTGAGCTGCCCTGAGTCAGCGTACACTGAGTGGGCAGCATATAAATTGAATCAATCAATCATTTAATCTGCCTGACTGCAATGTACGATTAGGGAGAGGAGACTTTAAAACTGTAAGTAATTAAGTATGTAGTATGTAATTACATATGCAGCAAATGGGCTGTTCTAATCTCATGGCTTCAATTGCTACACATTGGCCAAAATTGTTGTTTAGTGTAGCATATCACAGCTAGAGTTGGCTCATTGAATCAATGGGTATTTGGTGAGTCAGCTCCTCTATAATCTATTGTTTCAAAAAGGCCAACTCTAACTGCAATTTACTATAATAAAGAAAGTTAGAGGAAGCCACTTGAATCAATAGAATTTACAGAGATGTTGACTCACCAAATACCCATTGATTCCAACACCCTACTCTGGTGCAATTTATTATGATAAGAAACAGGATTTTAGTCACTGAATGCTTTTCCTTAAACCTATGGCAAAATGTAAAACTTGGTCACTCATATGAGAGTTGCATGAGAAATAACACTCCTTGAAAAATTCCTTATTTTTTTTTGTCCAAATATTTCCTGGACACTTTAGCAAGGCAGTTGATGTAATAAATTCACTGCTAATTCCATCAAAACTAGCATCAGTAGGAAACTTGTCCAGGAGTTTGATCTCAGGCCTGTGTTTGAGGCAAAAAGGCTGATTAGCATTGTCACACTGAGAGCCTCAATAAATAAATTTCATGTCAGAAATTACTCTGGATTGAAAGGATTTTTGCTGGAGAAACTTCACTCAGGGGACGCCCAAATGAGGCTCCTTTCATGTCCCCAAGATCCATTGTGCAGCTCTCGGGTATCGAACTCTGACCTTCCAGTCTTCAAGCTCAGAATCTTAACCACTAAGCCATGGCAGTGCTGCCTCAATGAACCCAATACTTTAGCAGGGAAGGGTATTGTGCCCAAAAAGTCCCAATGGCAGGCTTTGTTTTGCACTTGTTAGATGACATTCTTTGAATCAGGTTCTGCTTCAGAAATGAGAAAAATGTATGGGGTAAATTGGGATATTCTGGGTGCCCTAAAAAAAGGAACTTTTACATCTCTGGATTGCTCCTATGGCTACTAATCAGAATGTATTATATCTCCCTCTCTTTATTTTCTTTTTCTCTTCTCTTTCTCGTGACAACAAAAGAAGGCAGAAAAACAATTGGGAGCACATGGGAGGGTTACAAATATGGAGGCAAGAGTGATTTCTGGACTCCCTTATGAAATTCTGTATTTGCATTAGAGTCCTTGTGCAAGAAGGTCTCATCTAGAAAGACTCCCGCCCCCCTTCAGATGCATTTGAAAAGAAAATTTAGCTTTCAGTATCTACATCAGGCATTCTCAACTTTTTAAAGTTGGAGAGCAGGTCACACTCCCTCATACAGCTTCGGGGGCCAGACGGTCATTTTGCCCTTTCTCCACCACATGGCACTTCCGAGTGTGGTGGAGGCAGGGGGGGGGCACTTGAAATGGCTTTGCAGGCTGCATCCAGCCCACAGGCCACAGGTTGAGAATCCCTGATCCACATGTACCTCAGTCTGTTCACGTTAGAGTGAAAAAAGCTTAACTTCATCTCATTTCATAGCAGCAGGTGGCATGCTTGTTGATCTCTTCCTGCTGACAACTATATTTTCCTTGATGATTAAACTTTATTTAATACATTCTTTGAAGGAGGGCAAAAAAAAATGTTATGAATAGAACCAGTGTCCTTTCATGAAATAATTTAGCACAGCTGGTAGTCTCTATCCACTTGGAAGAAAGATTAGAACTGCAATTGGGGTACTGTTCACATTTGGGGGAAATGACAGGGCATTGTAGTATTTTTCTCTCCCTCAATTTGTCCCTATCCCATTATTTAATCAAAGTTTTTGGAAAAGTCCTATACTGTGTCTGTCGATGGCAAGTGTGCTATAATTGCATTTCCCCCTTCTTTTCTTTTTTGAAAAATATATATACCTGTACAGCTTATCCTAATGGGTTTCATGTATCATTAGAAGTGTCTTTTGATGGGAGTGAGTGTTAGCTTAGAGATTTTGGTATCTGGCTGAGGATCTGGGGGCTGGGATTTTGATTCTCAACTCTACATCCTGGAAGAAGAGCAAACCTTTTTAGACTTGTGAAATTTATAATACCAAAGCACCCTCATATGAAGGAAATGGTAAACTACCTCTGAGTGGTCTTGAGCTAGAAAGCCTTGGAAAGGTTTGCCATAAGTCAGAATTGACTTTGGGTCATATCACAATTGTCAACACCACAATTAACGGTGGTTTTATTAGACTAAAACAATAGCATACACGCAGCCCTATGCATCTTGTGATGCAAATCAACAGAGAAACAAAATGTAGATCCCACAGAAATATAGGTTAATATTTTTCTATAGGGTTTATTTATTTATTCTTCAAATTATATTGCCGCCCAACTCGGCAATGACTCTGGGTGGCTAACAACAATTAAAAGCAACATCAAACTAATTAAAAAGCCCTTTAAAAGCCCATTAAAAATTCTAAATAATTTACCCACTCACCTCCATCCATTAAAGAGAGAGAGAGAGAGAAATCTTTATATGAGCCAGCAGGTGGGGGTTACCCCTCCATCGGGGTAGCCGCGCTCTCCCCGCCCCCACCACCGGCGGGGGGATAAAGGGAGCCTCCCGTGGCCCGGGAGGCTCCGAAAATGCCGCCGGAGCCGCAGCCGCGCTCTCCCCGCCCCCACCACCGGCGGGGGGATAAAGGGAGCCTCCCGTGGCCCGGGAGGCTCCGAAAACGCCGCCGGAGCCGCAGCCGCGCTCTCCCCGCCCCCACCACCGGCGGGGAGATAAAGGGAGCCTCCCGTGGCCCGGGAGGCCCCGAAAACGCCGCCGGAGCCGCAGCCGCGCTCTCCCCGCCCCCACCACCGGCGGGGAGATAAAGGGAGCCTCCCGTGGCCCGGGAGGCTCCGAAAACGCCGCCGGAGCCGCAGCCGCGCTCTCCCCGCCCCCACCACCGGCGGGGGGATAAAGGGAGCCTCCCGTGGCCCGGGAGGCTCCGAAAATGCCGCCGGAGCTGCAGCCGCGCTCTCCCCGCCCCCACCACCGGCGGGGGGATAAAGGGAGCCTCCCGTGGCCCGGGAGGCTCCGAAAACGCCGCCGGAGCCGCAGCCGCGCTCTCCCCGCCCCCACCACCGGCGGGGAGATAAAGGGAGCCTCCCGTGGCCCGGGAGGCCCCGAAAACGCCGCCGGAGCCGCAGCCGCGCTCTCCCCGCCCCCACCACCGGCGGGGAGATAAAGGGAGCCTCCCGTGGCCCGGGAGGCTCCGAAAACGCCGCCGGAGCCGCAGCCGCGCTCTCCCCGCCCCCACCACCGGCGGGGGGATAAAGGGAGCCTCCCGTGGCCCGGGAGGCTCCGAAAACGCCGCCGGAGCCGCAGCTGCGCTCTCCCCGCCGGTGGAGATGACGGTGCGAGGAGGGATTCCTGCCTACCCTGGAACTCTTACACTGTTCTGGGGTTTTTAGGCTACTTGCAACTGTTGTGCAGTTGGAATTGAGGACTTTCCTTTCGTGCCCTCTGGCCTATGTATGTATTTTTGTATTGATCGTTTTAACTGTATTTTTTGATTAATTATTGTATTACTATTGCTGCTTATGTCTTTATTGCATTTCTGTATTTTTTGGTATTTTTGAAATTATATCCTTTGATTATATTGATCACATTGTTGCTATTGCTGTTATACTGTGTTTTATGGATCTTGTATTTCTAATATTTATTGTTAATTTGCTGTATTGCAACACTGTACCATTTGTAATTTTTGTATACTGTATTTGATTTACTTGTTGTAAGCCGCCCAGAGTCGGCCCTGGTCGAGTAGGGCGGGGTATAAATCGAATAAATGAATGAATGAATGAATGAATCGGTGCCCCACACCTGCCCTGACAGCCAGGTTTCAGTTCTTTCCTAAAGGACAGCAATTCCATCTGTAGTTGCAACTCTGTTGGCAGGAGGTTCCAAAGGGTTACAATCCTCTCTGTGTGTGTGTGTTTAAAATCTGACATAATAATAGAGGAACAGTCTTAAGAATTTATGGAATGATAAGGAAAAATGTGTCAAATAAAGAAATATTATACATAGCAAACAACTGAAATAAGTACTGTACCACTCAGGAAAATATTAGTGCTGTTCTTTAATGCAACTGATGTAAAGGAATTTACAGCCCAAATGTACTTAATTGGCCCATTATCTGTGGTAAGATTTCTAGTCTCACTGTATTGATTCTCATATCTGTATAGAATGAATATGATGTCCAGTTGGCTTTCTGTGTCCTGAAGGCTCTTTCTTTTCTCCTAGCCGGAGTATGCAAATGTCTGCTTTTGGTACATTCCACCCAGTTTGAGAAATATGGGGAAAGGACATGAATTCTGGGAAAAGCTCCATCATGTGAGTAGCATATTTTCTTCATAGGATTGCTTACTTTGAAAAGTTAGTTTGGGATTTTAAGAGTTGACAACTCTACTTATGGGACTGCAGCGGCTTAGTGGTTAATACACTGAACTTAATAACTGGAAGATCTGCAGGTCAGCAGTTTGAGATCTGAGTGCTGCTGGAGTGAACTCACGTCTTTGTCCCTGCTCCTGCCAACTTAGCAGTTCAAAAGCAAGAAATTGCAAGTAGATAAATAGGGATCACTTTGGTGGGGAGATAAACAGCATTCTGTGCACTCCGGTGTGTAGTCATGTCTGCAGAAATGTCTGCAGACACAGACAGCACTGGCTCTTTGGCTATAAACAGAGATGAGCACTGAACCCTAGAGTTGGATATGACTGGCTTTTGAGCAAGGGCGACCCCAACTCTACTTATTCATGGAAATTTTTATAGATTTATGCTCCATACATGCCTTGGAATAGAACAAAAACCAGGTTTGTGCATTATTTTGATCCAAAGATAGGTGTTCACAGAATTATGAAGTTTACAGCTATCTAAGTTTCGACAAAGTTAATTAGGTTTCTTTCTTAAGATAATAGATGCGGACATTATACAAGCTTTCTGCTTGCTATCAAAGCTGCTAACAGATGGCAGAGCTGAGAGAAGATGAACAATGTTGTCTGCATCCATTGTCTAGACAGAACACTTATTACCTGTTTTAGACAGCTTATGTTGTCCTTGGGACTTGCTTTGAATTATCAGTGGGTATTATAAGAAGAGAAATGCATGCAAGTACATTTCTAGTGTTAAGCAGCCTATAAAAGAAATTAGAAATCAAAATGGGATGAAATTAACGGTGATTCTTTAGGTAACCTTTGTAATTTTCATGGAAAATGCTATATACTATGGAAGGAAAAGTGAAGACTTAGAAAAGTAGGGATGGGAAAAACCAGAATTCATTATGAGAAAGAAATGCACTGAAGACCATACACAGACTTGTTCATTCTGTTGCTCCAAAACAAAGATACAACCAAGTTTCATTTTGAGTTCAACTGGAAAAAGAATAATTTTACCCATTTTGTTTTATAATATTTAATAATTGTGAGCCCTCATGGTACATTGTGAGTTTGATCCTGACAGGGATCAAGGTTGACCCAGCCTTCCATCTTTCCTCGGTCAGTAAAATGAGTACCCAGCATGTTGGGGACAAAATGTTAGTTACGTGTAAACTGCCCAGAGAGTGCACTAAGCACTATGGAGGCAGTATATACTGTAAGTGCAATTGCTAATTATGGATTTCTTAGATAAATGAACAGGAATGTCAATGTGGTTCAGGTGTGGGCTGCAGTTCTGCCTGAGCCTCTGTTTGGATTGTTGAATTGATGATGAGGTTGGGAAAAGTTTGTTTTGTGTGACAAAGCCTGTAGGATTCATACATGTTTTTAATGTAACTAACATTGGCAATTTTCACCACTTTTGAGAAATAAAACGGTAAATACCTTAATTTAAAAACTGTAGTGATAATAATAATTTCAAGTCCGAGATTACTCTGGGTTGAAAGGATTTTTGCTGGAGAAAATCCGCTCAGGGAATGCTTGACTGAGGCTCCTTTCATGTCCCCAAGTGCAGACCTTGGGTTTCAAAACCTGACCTTCCAGTCTCCAGCTCAGTGTCTTAACCACAAAGGGGTGTGTGTGTGTTAGTGATAATTGCTACTGTAGTGATAATAGTACTTGACTATTTTGAGGGACTATTTTGAAGGACTATATTGATTACATAATAGTTTTGAAAGAAACGTTTGAAATTCTCATGTTCCAGAACCAGGGTTGTAGCCAGGGGGCCCCTTGGGGGGAGAAAACCCTCATGAGCTAACAGCCGAACCCCACCCCCCAACTCACCCCGGGATGCCAATGTTATATATGCCAATGTGTGTGTGACATTGTTGCCCCTCCTGAAAAATCCCCCCCACCCCCCCACCCCCAAAATCTAGAATCCTGGCTACGGCCCTGCCCAGAACCTGGCAGAAAGATGTTAAAGCCAGCACAAATGTACTATATTCCTTTAGTATAATATTTATTTATTATTTAGACTTATATTGCCGCCCACTCACCATGGCAGCTCAAGGCAGCTTACAGTCGACAAAAACAACAATCACAGTACAAAATCGAGTTGCAACATTATAACTAAAATAGTATACTTAAACAGCTAAAATAACCTTATTAAAACATCCTTAGACAGTTAAACTAAAGTCCCCAGATGGCGAGTTATTTAAAGTAATCATATGAGCCAGTGAGGGGGGGCTGCTCCCATTGCGGCACTCCACACCCGCTGGGCCAGCCAGGTCTTCAGGCCTTTCCTGAATGCTAGCAATTCTGATTGGAGTCAGAGGTCAGTTGGCAGGAGGTTCCAAAGGGTCAGAGTGGCCACCGAAAAGGCCCTCCATCTGGTGCTAGAGAGGTGAGCCTCTCTAGTCCCCTCCAGTCCACTCCAGTGGATGGGCTGTTATCCTTGGCATGACACGGTCTCTTAAGTAACTTGGCCCACTACCATGTAGGGGTTTAAAGGTTATAACCTGGTCCTTGAACTGCACCCAGAGGCACATTGGTAGCCAATGCAGCTCCCACAGCAAGGGTGAGGCATAGTCATAGTGACCACACCATTACAGCATTCAAAATTTCTGCAGCAGCTCTGAACTGGACAATATTTTTCATCATTCTTGTTTATACACAGAAGGGAGATGAAAGGATTGGAGGTCCTTCCCGTGCTTTTGAATAGACTTCTGTTAGTAACTTCTGGCTTTGTATCACACGAGATAATGTGTATTACCTTTTTCTTATAACAATGGTGTTTCAGGAAAGTGGAGCAGTGCCATGAAGCTAATTTCACATGGTTATTTGCACATAATCTACACTTTCCTTTTGTGAATTTATTGTTGTCCGTTATTGCTTCATCAGCCAGAAGAAAGATGAGGACAATCATAGTTTGTTTTAAAACAATCTTATTAAGAAGACTGAAAGAACAGATGAGATATGTGAAGCAATCAGATTTGCAAAGCATAAAATCTATACCTATAAATCCAAGGGTTAATCGTTGGAACTTGCTATACATTTCTGCACCCGTCCATCCTATCCCGTACCAAGCCTCTTGCACTTGCCTGAACCCAGCCCGCAGGTTACTGCAGGGTTGCCGAAGGCGAAAAAAGGAAAATAACTTCAATTCCCAAAGTCCTCTGCGCCGCGCCGCGCCTCAGCCAATCAGGGTGTACTTTTGTATGAAGAACGGGCTGCCTGTCGGTTCCTCTTTTCCCCATTGCTGCTTCAAATTTTGGTTTTGATGCAACAATGGGGAAAAGGAGGAGCTGGCAGTCAGCCTGTTCTTCCCCTGGTAAGGTTTGTCAGGTAGGTTGGGGGAGAAGGAGGCAGAGAAGAGCTATCTGCCTGACAATGGTTCTCTCCTTTCTGCCTCCTTTCTCTCCTGGTTTACCTAACCGGAGATCGGCAGGCAGCGATCCATAAGGGGTGGTGCTCTTCCTTGCGGATTGCTGGCTGCTGCTTTTGTATTACCTCCACCACTGTTTCATGTTAGTTCTCGAAACAGTGGTGTCAGAAGTAAAAAGGCAGCAGCCAGTCATTCGCCAGGGAGGGTGCTTCCCCTGATGAACTGCTGCCTGCTGTTGGTTTGTTTTTCCACCCTGGCTCAAGGTGTCTTCGGCGGGGTAGCGTGGAGGAGAGGGAGTCCCTCTTCTGCCTGGGTGGGCAGCTGTTTAAACCCATGTGCCCTCGGTCCTAGTCCAACACTCTAAATATTTTTGGACCATAGTTGGGTGTACCACAAGCAACGGCAACCTTGTTGTGCCTTCATTTTGCCAGTTTCATATCTAGCCTAGACATGAAAGAAGAAGATTAATATATTTCTAGTTCAAAATGTTATGGTTTTTGCTTCTGACCAAGGAAACAAATGTGGAACCTATGATAAAGGTGATGTTGTAATCCAATTTTCACACTTAAAAAACAATACATTTTGTGAATAGCTATTAGTTGGTGGCATGTCTGTTAATCATGCTGCTAAATTTGGGCATTGAATGAGTTTCACTGTGACAACAAAAGGGTCCAGAAAAAATGTGTTTTTACAACAAAAAAAATCTGGGAAACAAAAAAACAACTACTATCATTAGATAGTACTGCTGAGATATGGTATTTTTTTTGCTAAATATATTGTATCCACTGTTGTTGAACTGAAAGTGTTGCCTTTTTTAGATGGCAAACTTTTAGCCTTTTTAATTTTATTTTTGAGATAACACTGAAGCTGGTTTTGCTAATACTGTCCATGCCCCCTGGTGGTACATTTCTCCTTTTTTCCCTTACAAGCATGATACAGTTAGATTTAACAGAAAGGTGATGTTCTGAGACTTTAAAACAGGGATTCTCAACCTGTGGCCCATGGACTGGATGCAGCCCATTACACTATTTCATGTCCCCCCCCCCCGCCTCCACCACACCAGGGTGTCATGTGGTGGAGGAAGGGCAAAATGGCTGTACTGCCCCCAAAGCTGTTTGAGGGAGTGTGACCCAGCCCCTGGCTTTAAAAGGTTGAGAACTCCTGCTTTAAAAGAACTACAGTGGAACCTCAGTTAACAAACAGCTCGTTTAACATAAAAATTGCATAACAAAAGAAAATCCATAGAAAATAGTGGCTCGGTTTATAGATTTTTTTTGAATGGATTAGTTGGTTTTCAATGCATTCCTATGGGAGACCAATTTCCGTTTAATGTATTTTGGTTTTCAGTGCATTTCTATGGAAAATTGCATCGATGCATTCCTATGGGAAATTCACTTAAAGTAATTTTCACTGTAAGAAATGTCCCAGAGAACACAATTATATTAACCGCGGTTCCACTATATGTGAAGAGTTGCTTTTGCTTTGACTCGTGTTTTTATGGTATTGGCTTTCAAATTTATTCATTACTTTCCTTTGCTCTGCTAACAGATTTAAATAAGACTGTTCATATGTTTCAGAAAGAGAATTCTTGTACAATTCAGGAAATTATTGATGGTATTCTTCCAGCTGTTTTACACTTGATTTCTATAAATTATAGTGAGAAATGGTGTGCACTTCAATTTTTGTCAAAGAAAAAGGGCAACAATATTCTTCTAAGTTAATAACTGTGTGCTCTTTCATGTGGGGGAAAAAATAAAATTGTTGGATTCATAGAGAAAGAACATGAAAGAATTAACAAGTAGGGTACACAAGATTCAGTCCTGGACCCAGTGCTCTTCAATAATTTTTTACTACTGACTTAAATGAAGGGGGTGCAGGGAATGCTTATCAAATTTGGAGAATGACATAAAATTGGACTGAATAGCTAAAATTATATATATATATATATATATATATATATATATATATATATATATATATATATATATATATATATATATATATATATATATATATATATATATATATATATATATATATATATATATATATATATATATATATATATATATATATATATATATATATATATATATATATATGATAGGTTTAAGCACTGAGCTGAAATCAACAATGAAATTTAACAGGGAGCTAGCTACAGATAAATGTTTTTTTTTTATTTTTAGTACAATTTGACATCTGATTAAATTAGAAGGCACCATCTGACAGTATAAAAACTGTCAGTATTACTCCCTTTATAAAAAAGAAATGTGAGGATTAATGAGATTTTTTTCAGTTTAATTCACATTTATTTTCTGGAACCATTCATCTTGGATGTAAAAGAAATGACTGTATAAAAGGTCTTGGGGGTGGGGGTGGGAAATGAATTTTGGTTAGTTTGTTCATTTTTGGGAAGTTTAGGGATATCCCTTTGCTACTGTTTCAGGAAGTTATTCATTTGCCTGAACATCAGCTCTTATCCAAATCTGAGTCCTTAGTAAGCCTTTTTTCTTATCGTTTCCTTTCCTTGCCTCTCCCTTATTCTTCCCCTCCCCCAACTATGGAAGTATGGTTGGATCATGTTGGAGTTACAAAATGTAAGCTTCCTTTTCTGTAATACAGAAAAAAGACTCTTTTGTCTGTTTTTAATATCTCATCCAGACGGTTGATGGTGTACAGTAGTCAATGTTACAATCTCATAAACAAATCTAGATATGTTTCCTGATACAATAAGGGAGATACACTAGAACCCCGGTTAATTACAGCATTGGACAATGACAAAATTGGATAATGACACTAGATTTTTAGAAAAGTCATGCACTGGGCAGCATCATTTTGTCATTATATGGTGCATCATTTTTGATCTCCTACCTTGTCACGCTGTTTGGGGCCGGAAATAATCACCATCTTCGGGTGAATTTTCCGGTTCTCCAGCAGGCTCGGGGTGGGTGGGAAGAGCTTTTCCATGCTATTCCTGCTTTCCTAGGAGGTCCCTGGGCCGCAAAACAGCTGAATAAAGTTGTGGCTGCCATTTTGTGCCTTTGCACCCCCCGGCCCCTTCTGGGAGGCTCAAGGGACCCTATCTGCACTGTTTCTGATGTCCACCCCCCTCTGGGCAGTGCTGCAAGGCAAAACCTCCAGCTGACAATATCCAATACATGCACTGGACAACGACAAAAACCGGACAATTACATAAGAACATAAGAACAGCCTTGCTGGAACAGGCCACAGCCCATCCAGTCCAGCATTCTGTCTCACACAGTGGCTCACCATTTCCTTCAGGGTATTCCCAAGCAGATGCCTTCACCTGCTTAGGATTCCCTGGAAATGATATTGAGAGATATCCTGCCTATCTCTCCAACCCGGAGGTTGTCCTTAAGTATCCATAATTATAGCCATTGATACTCTTGTCCTCCATGAACTTGTCTAATCCTTTCTTAAAGCTGTCAAGACTGACAGCTGTCACCACTTCTTCTGGCAGGGAGTTCCATAGGCCAGTAATCCTCTGGGTGAAAAAGTACTTTCTCTTATTTGTTTGAGAACTAGTACCCAAAAGTTTCATGGAGTGTCCCCTAGTTCTAGTGTTATGCGATAGGAAAACAGTTTTTCCTTATCTACTTTGTCCACACCGTGCATGATTTTATAAACTTCAATCAGGTCACCTCTTAGACGTCGTCGTTCAAGAGTGAAGAGGCCCAACCGTTGCAGCCTCAGATGGTAAGGAAGGTGTTCCAGTCCCCTAATCATTCTGGTTGCCCTCCTCTGCACTTTTTCCAGCTCCATAATATCCTTCTGGAGGTATGGCGACCAGAACTGTACACAGTATTCCAGATGGGGCCTCACCATAGATTTATAAAGAGGCAAAATGACACTTGCTGACTTATTTTCTATACCCTTCCTAATGATCCCTAGCATTGAGTTTGCTTTTTTCACTGCTGAGGCACACTGGGTTGACACCTTCATTGAGTTGTCCACCAGGACACCAAGGTCCCTTTCCTGGTTTGTCGCAGAGAGTTCAGACCCCATCAGTTTATAAGTGTAATTTGGGTTCTTTGCCCCAACATGCATCACTCTGCACTTACTAATGTTGAAACTCATTTGCCACTGTTTTGCCCACTCCCCCAGTGTCGAGAGATCCCTCTGGAGCTCCTCACAATCTCTCACAGTTTTCACTACCCTGTATAATTTAGTGTCATCTTACATAAGTTGTGGAACCAGGTTTTGTTGTCGTCAGGGGTATTACTGTATGTTTTTCTTTCAAATCATAGTAAAATGTACAATTTTATTTTAAAACAAATTTTCAGTCTGTTGGAGCTCTGCCCTCGTTGACTTGAATACTTTACCCCCAGAATGGGTTGTCTGGATGATTCTGTCAGGTAGACTCTTTCCTTCACTAGAACCCATAGGATTCTGGACTACTGTAATAATAGGAGCTTAGTATCATCATCGAAGATCTCAGTGTTAATTTGTTAGAACAAGGGTCCTCAACATTTTTAAGCCGGGGGCCAGATCACACACCCTCAGACTGTTGGTGGGCCAGTTAGGTACTGAGGCCACCACCACCTTTGGTAGTGCCAGTGGCAGTGTGGGGGAGTGGTGGGGGCTCTGGGTAGTCCCACCGATGCCACCCTGAGCCCTCACCACCCCCCCACACTGCCACCAGTGACAGCAGTGGGGCTACACCCACCACTCCACCCACACCACTGCCACTGCTGCCCACCCTGAACCACCCACCACTCCCCCACCATGGCACTTCCCTGCTTACCAGCCTGGAGGTGCTGCATGGCATCACTCCAGCCGTTGCTTCCACTGCTGCCACCTCAATTCTTGTCTCCTCCACTTGGCTTGGGGTGGCCATAATGGTGCTCCAGAGAACCATTGTAATCCTTATAACATCCACCCTGCTATGCCGTGCCATTAGGGACATGCCATGCCAAGCAGAGGAGACAAGGATTGAGGCAGCGGAAGCAGTGGCTGAAGCAAGGTCATGGGCTGGATGAGTTGGTGCCATGGGCCAGATCTGGCCCA
This sequence comes from Bradypodion pumilum, assembly GCA_035047305.1. NCBI lineage: Eukaryota > Metazoa > Chordata > Lepidosauria > Squamata > Chamaeleonidae > Bradypodion > Bradypodion pumilum. The sequence goes on along the minus strand of JAWDJD010000006.1, from coordinate 53,624,075 downwards.
CAAGCCATAGGCTGAGAACCCCTGTGTTAGAGCAATGCACAGCCACAAGTGCACTGAAGAGAGTGGATTGTCATCCCTCTACCCGCCATTGTTCATGAAAGAGATCTATGCCTAATTATTAGCAATTTCCCCTTTATTTCCTCCCTTTGCCCAAATGCTTAAGAGAGTTTTTTTAGTTGTCTGGCCTCTGAGAAGTAGGGAAATCATTATTCACCAATCGTAGGGTTAGTTAACGTTACATTTTGGACCATGGCTCCCACAACTCCCTTGGGATTCTGGGTGTTGTAACCCAATGGGTGATTTTTCCAAGGTAGATTTCAGTGACACTTTCCCTCTAGAACAAATGTAATGTGACATAAGGTTAGGTATGATCAAAATCAGTTACCTGCATGGGGAAATAGCTCCATTCAGACGTCTTGAGCTTTTCCTAGAAATGTCATAAAATAATGTGGGGAGCTTGAAGAAGATGCCACTGCCGCTGCCGCCGCCGTGCCTCCCCCCCCCCCCCGGTGGGGAGTTCAAAAGGAGCCTCTTGTGGCCCGAGAGGCTCAAAGAAGACACCGCTGCTGCTGGCTGAGCCACTGCTGAGCCGTCGTGCCTCCCTGCACCCCCCACCGGCGGGGAGTTCAAAAGGAGCCTCTTGTGGCCCGAGAGGCTCGAAGAAAACGCCACTGACACCGCCGCTGGGCCACTGAGCAGCCACGCCTCCCCGCCCCCCACCAGCAGGGAGTTCAAAAGGAGCCTCCCGAGACCCTTCCCCGGTCCAGCATTGGCCGTGGGGAAGGAGGCAACACCCGGGACTCCTGAGGCGCTGGTCTAAAAGCCTGCCATCACTGCCACTGCTCCCAAGACCCTTCCCCATGGCATTGGCCATGGGGAAGGAGCTGCCCTTGCTCTCCAGGATGGCCCACCCAGATAATAGAAAAGGAAGCCACCACCTGCCACCTTAAGAAGCTCCCTGTCTCCTCCTGGGAGCCCACACCACCGGCTCCGTGAGGGAAGAGGCAGGTAGGAGCCATCACCGCAGACGCAGCTGCCATCACGAACGTTCGAACCATGGGGCGCCTTTGTGACTGCTGGGTGGTTGAGGTTAATTTTCATACATTTTTATAATGTATGTTATTTTCTTGATGTGATTTTTTTGAATTGAATTGTATTACATTGTATTGTTTGAGATGTTGTTGCTGCCTTGAGTCGGCCTCGGTCAGAGAAAGGCAGGGTATAAATAAAAATTTGATTTGATTTGATTCCTTTGTTCACATCTTCTTTATCCCACGTGTGTGCGTGCGTGTACACTTTTTATTAAAAAGTAATAAAAGAGTAACTTTTCTGAAGCTGTTTCAGGTAAAGGTCTCCCTTACTCGAAAACCAGTTGTGTCCGACTCTAGGGGATGGTGCTTATCTCTGTTTACAGCCAAAGAGCCAGTGCTGTCTGGTCTGCAGACATTTCTGCAGGTATAACTAGATGCCAAAGTGCACAGAATCTGTTACCTTTCCTGCCAAAGTGGTACCTATTTATTTTCTTGCAGTTTCTTGCTTTCTAACTGTTAGATTGGCAGGAGCTGGGACAAACGACGGGAGCTCACTCTGTTCCGCAGCACTCTGGTCTTGAAATGCTGACCTGCCGACCTTCCAGTAGTCAAGCTTAGCATCTTAACCACTAAGTCCCAGAGGCCCCTTCTGTGTCAGACTGATAGCTATTTTGGAAATAGCTAAGTAGCTAGTGTTGGCCACTTGGTTCCCTTCCTAAGAATCACCAGCTTTTGATGTGGTCACAGTCAATAGCAGAAAGAAGAAAGGGATATTTCTTTTTATTTAAAATGGAAAGGTGGGGGTGGATCTCTGCTATGTTTTCTTGCCATTTGATCTGCTATAGCACAAGCCCCAACTTAAAACGGAGAGTTTGGCATCTCATTTTAAGATAGGTAGTGGAGAAAAGTCATAGAAAGATTTTAAAGTTATATACAGCCAGAGGCCTTTAACATTTACAAGCTTGTAACTAGAATTGTGAAGGATGAAGATTAGAAGTCTTAGGACTTTCCTTTGGAATGCATTCATTCTGGTTTAGAAATAATAAAAACTGTACATTCTCTGGAATATTCTTGTGAAATTTACAGATACAGGTGTTAATCATGCATGCACATGTTTGTGTGAGTACACACACATCTTTCCCCTTTAATCCTCTCCTTAACATTCTTGACCAGCAATGAAAGAATAAGCCATTGGGGGCACAAGTGCAACATAAAAGAATAGCCATCAAATTAGAGTACAGTAATACCTCGGATAACGTTTGCACCAGATAACGCTAAAACTGCATAATGTTAAATAATCTGGGGGGAAAATATTGCATTACATAACATTGAAATCCTACGGGATGTATCGCATAACGTTTGCTGAAGCCTGTGCCAGTTGCAACGTATTTCTATGGAGTTTTAACTTTATGCAATTCATCCCATAGGATTTTAACGTTATGCGATGCATGTATCGCATAACGTTAAAAATCGGACAATGCTAAGACTCGTGGAACCAAGTTTTAGCATTATCCAGGGTTCTACTGTACTTGTTAATCTCTTCTAGGTAGAATCATGCAAATCTCCATCTTTTTAAAATAAAAATCTGTTTTTTTAAAAAAAATCAGCATATTTTTTTCTATGATGTATTAACAGAGTGCTCTTGTTTCTGAAAAACTAAGCTGCAACCAGGGAATTCTTCACAGATTGTTTGAATTGCATACTGCCTTCTAGCATTCAAAATCTGTTCTCCTTTCTCAGATGAAGTTTTATGTTAAGGATTATATTACATGGAGATTTTTCAATTGTCACAGTCCCGTCTTTTTGAAAAAGTAAAAACAGCTCAGTTGGACTTGGTTTGTAAGTGACAGCATTTAGGATTACAGCGATAGGACAAGGCTGTGCTAGTATAGAGTTTTCACTGCAGGCTTCTGTAAAGGCCAGGATGAATTAAAAAATGGAGACACCTTGGTTCTGATTTTTGTTGGGGGGGTGGAAGCCTGGGTTTCTTTGGGCCCTGGCAGGAGAGAACATGTATTTTTTCTATGGAGAAGGCCTGCAGCTGGTTCCCACAAGATTACCTGCATGCAATCCTTTCCTTAAATACATTTTTAAACTTTAAAGAAGTGACTGGAGTGTTTCTTTTGCTGCAAAAGTCCTGAGTTGCTGGTGGCTGAAACAGCTTGGGCAAGGTAGAGGGGGTCCAGATGGCCGAAAAGTCAAAGGGCCGCCAGAGGCTACCTTTTCAGCTTCAATAAAGGTAAAGGTTTCCCTTGCTCGAAAGCCAGTCGTATCCGACTGTAGGGTTCAGTGCTCATCTCTGTTTCAAAGCCGAAGAGCCAGCATTGTCTGCTTCTGCAGACATTTCTGTGGTCATGTGGCAGGCATGACTAGACACACGGAATGCTGTTACCTTCCCACCGAAGTGGTCCCTATTTATCTACTTGCAATTTCTTGCTTTCAAACTGCTAGGTTTGCAGGAGCTGAGACAAAGACCGGAGCTCATACTCGGGAATCGAACTGCTGACCTTCCGCCTCAAGAAATTCTACTTATCAAAGCTGAGGAGTTTTGCATTTATCAGGAATGTTGTAGGCTATTGGTTGTTCAGCATACATTTGCATTTCAGAAAATACTAGTGGATTTATAAATCCAAGGCTCCATTCCTATTCTTACAGTAGGATTCCTCTGTGTGTGTGTGTGTGTGTGTGTGTGTGTGTGTGTGTGTGTGTGTGTGTGTGTGTGTGTGTGTGTGTGTGTGTTAGAGAGAGAGAGAGAGAGTCAGTTCCAAGAATTATTAGATTGCCTGAAACCACAGAAACATTGGGACCATGGAGGCTTAATGGTTAAGATGCTGAACTTGATGACTGGAAGGTCGGCAGGTCAGCAGTTCAAGACCTGAGTCATATACGAGGGAGTGAACTGTTGTCTGCCCCAGCCCCTGCCAACCTAGTACGGTGGCACCTCAGATAAAGTCCAATTCGGATAAAGTGGCAAAGACTGTGAACATTCCTGCAACAAATTTATTTAGGTTGATAAATATATCAGGTAAGACCTGAATAGAAATCTAACAGACTCATTTCCTTGTAAAAGTCTCTGAGATGATTACTGGCATGTAAATCAATTAGTTCCATCTGGAAAAAGTAACTTGCATCCTCTGGTGCTTCTTCCAGTGAATTCCAAAATATTCTTCTTTGCAGGCGCACCCCCCAAAGAAAGACTCAGACACTGGTATATGGATAAAGGCATAGGGCCAATTTTATTGAATAATGCCCTAGTCCGAATTATAACTTTCAATTGGTGTATTCATCCAATTGTAATTCTTAAGGCAAGCAGGCCGCAGTAACACTGGTAAGGTTCCTCCCAAAAATGCCAATGATAATTGGCTACAATGTAACCATTTGTATCAATTTGTTTGTTGACACAAACGTGTATCCGTCAAATCACGAGGTGATGCATGCTGTAAAGCTCCTGCCATCACCCCTTGCCTGGTTCGTGGCCAGTCAATTGCGAACCTGCCGGATACCTATAGGTCATCAATCTTTACCTTACCAGTGCTACCTGCCACACGGGAAGGCATGTATGAAAACTCACCGCCCCACCACCCCTTAGACCGTCAGCTTGGTCACCAGGCCTGCTTTCAAATCTTCAAGAAAGAGGTTCATACCTCTAGCCGACAGGTGGACCCCATCCCATGCATAGAGATCGTAATTTTGCAAACTAATCGTGGGATGCCGGATGACCATCCCCAAACCCTTGTCTGCCAAGAACCGGGCAACTGCCCTGTTCACCGAGCGGCGAGCGCAGTCAAGGGCACGTAGGTCAATACCTCCCCTGTATGTATGACACGGTACGATGTCCGACCATAGCAGCCTTGTGGATGGCCACACATAATGCAAATAAGCTAGGTCACTGCAGATCGTGAATTTTAAGGAAAGGCCAGTGACCTGGGCAAGGTCATTGCCCCCGAGGTGCAGTACAAGGACATCAGGCCGTTCAGCATCCCTGATGGAAAACAAGAATGGCAACAGTTCCCGCCATCTCATTCCGCGCTTACTGTACCAACGTATACGTGTGGTTGCACGTAGTCCAAGCTGGGGTCCCCACTCTGTCGCCGCAGCATACTGCACTGCCCAGTGCATGTAACTGTGGCCCACCAGCCATACAGCCGCCGGTGTGCGGGGACACACAGGGTCTGTAAAAGAAGAAAAGAGAATAATGACTTAACTGGTACTCATGCCTGAAGTGGGCGAACATACAATGCAAAACGCATGGATCCCCATCTCCCCATCCGGCGTATATCAGCCTCAGAGTACCCAAATGCAGCCGCAGTGGATGCAGCACCTATCCTAAATGAATGGGTGCCGTAACAAGCCCCGGGGAGGCCAACACTGGATAGTGCCATACCGGTCACCTTCCAAAATTGGAATTTAGTAAGGGGAGACCCATCCTGGTGGCAGAAAAACGGGCCAGGGTGCGTGCCACGCACTGCCAAGAACTCATGTAGGGCACCAACCGGACAGATGTCTGCAATGGAACATCGTAGCAGTCTAACTCCACTGCCTACGCCGTGCTGATAAACTTTTGAGGACCGTATCCTCAACTGAGCCCACTCATTAGTGACATAGACATCGTCGAGTTCCAGTGCCCTACGAGTCACATCCGCCTTAGACAGTAGTACCAACTCACTGATGCGGAGCGCTCCAAAGAAAGCCACCGTGGTAGCCGCGTGAAAAAGAGCCACCTCGTACCTATCATAGCACAAGTTATGCCAGCCTCATGCAAGGTGGGTCAGTACCTCTAGTGAAATTGGGTGGCGAGTGTCCGGGCGGCGGCCACGTTCCCGTGTCCACCCCTCCAAAACATTACGTATGCGGAAGTCATTAACGCAGTCAGCAAAACCCCACACTTTAGCGATAAATGCCAGTGCCGACAGCCTGGATGCTATAGTACGAGGAGCCAAACCCTGACTGTGTAGATAAACCATCAATTGTAAAACCTGTTCCACTGGAATGGGCCACACTTCGAGCAACTGAGTTGTACACAAAAAAATCTAAATTGTATAAAAGCATGATACGCCTTACCCGTGCGGGGTGCCAAAGACATGCCGATCGCCCGGTTCACCTCTCCTCGCCAAATGTCCAAATCTCGGCCAGGAGTGGCGAGGGGAATTCCTCTGCTTCCGGAGCCAAGGCACGGAACCGGGGGATCTGCAGGCGGGATAAAGCATCAGCAATATCATTATTAATGCCTGGGACATGTCTGGCCTTAAACAGCATATTTAGGCGTAGGCTTCATAACACAAACTGGCAAACCAACGCCATCACCCTGGGTGATTTAGACATCTGAGCGTTGACAATGTGCACCACTGCCGCATTGTCACACCAAAAATGGACCACTAAGTCGGCCCACTCCTTGCCCCGTAGCATCAAAGCTCCCAGGATTGGAAGGAACTCAAGAAAGGTAAGATCGCGGAGGCGATCCATGCCCCGCCATGCGGGAGGCCATTGGCCATAAGTCCACCTCCCCTCAAAATAAATCCCATATCCCAGGGAGCCAGAGGCATCCGACTGTACTTGGAATCTAGGGGGAACCAAAAGGTCTGATCTCCAGAAAGAGACCCCGTTAAATTCCCGTAGGAATGTGAGCCAAACCAAAAGGTCAGCCCACATGCCCCTGGTCAGTCGGACCCTATGGTGGCGCTTTGACAGGCCAGACATGGCGTCACATAGGCGCCGGGCAAATGCTCTGCCGGGTGTCACCACCCGGCAGGCAAAGTTAAGATGGCCATGAAGTACCTGAAGCTCACGAAGTGACACTTTACGTTTGGCCAGCAATGCCAAAATCATCGCGGAGATCCGGGTGACCTTCCCAATGGGTAACCGGGATGCCTGTGCGACCGTGTCAATTTCAATACCCAGAAATGTGAGCGTAGTAGATGGGCCCTCGGTCTTTTCGGGCACTAAAGGGACACCCAGTTCCCGCATTAGCATCTGAAATGTAGTGAGGAGACGCGTGCACGTGTCCGAGCCCCATTCACCCCCGAACAAAAGTCATCGAGGTAATGGGCTACAGACCGATACCTGGACCTGCGAACAAAGGCCCACTGAAGAAAAGTGCTAAAACGTTCGAATGCCGAACATGAAATAGAGCAGCCAAAAGGCATGGCCTTATCTACATAGAACTTCCCTTGGAATCTAAAACCCAATAGGTCAAAGTCCCCAGGGTGCACTGGCAGCAATCGGAATGCCGATTTAATGTCACATTTTGCCAGGAGGGCACCGGGACCACAAGAGCGCACCATCCGTAGGGCTTGGTCAAACGACGTATACCTGACCGAACAAAGGTCATCAGGAATAGCATCATTGACAGAAGAAGCCACCGGGTATGATAGATGGTGGATTAAACGGAATTCACCCGGGGTCTTTTTAGGTACTAGCCCCAGAGGGGAGACCTTCAGGTTAGGGAAAGGTGGTTCGGAAAAGGGGCCCGCTACCCTCCTGGCCTCCACTTCTTTGGCAATACTCAGGGCAGCTACCCCCTCCTTACCCTTCAGGGGAACCAAATTGGAGGCATCTTGGGGTCCCCACACCCCTTTGAATGGGATGCCAAAGCCCCACTGGAAACCCTCCAGGAGGTACCTCGCGTCCTCCCTTCTTGGATAAGTTGAGAACCATCGCTCCAACATATACACATTAACTGGGGAGGGGGACTTTTGACTGGCTAGCTCCATCAGCAGAAGCCCTGCCCGTTCCCTGTCCACCTCTACCTCTGCCCCGTGACCCACCAGCCCGCGGGCACGCGGAGGTGGCATGGGGACCAGCGCAAGAGGGACACTCATGTTTGTATCGACACTGTCGCTTATTGCACACGCCATTAGCTGAGAAGTTCCATCACAGCAAGCGGGCTGGAACCCCCCGCCCCGCTGGCTGGCGGGGAGCCTGTGTTGGAGCAGCTCGCTGCACAGCATGACCACAATGGTACCTATCCCCAGGCGCCGGACGTGTGGGGGTCATGTACAAGAGCCATAATTTCTGGCAGGGCTCATCCAATCTCATCTCCGGGTGTAGGGCCACCCTCATTCTAAATTCCTCATTGTAAGCCAACCACAATGGGCCAGGGAAATCAACCATCGCCCTGTAAATATTGTCCAAGTATTGGACCATAGGAATGGCCAGATCAGGCCGGGCCCTAAGGTATACCGCCATATAAATAAGATATGCCGGCAACCAGTTGGCCCAGGTGCGCGGTGGCTTACGACGACGAGACAGCTCCTTGTCTCTGTCATCCTGTCCCTCTCTCTCTTCCTTAGTGGGCTCATGGTTCAATAGGGATAATATATCCACGTACTCCCCTCGCCAAATCTTCTCTCTCGTGACCTGTGACAAATGATCACCCAGCGGCAAGGAATAACCAGCCGTCGGCAAAGCCGTCATCGGCACATTCTGTATAGAGGGCATATGCCGTGGGACCTGGACAGCCCCTGCGATGCTTGGCACTGCCCCAGGGGTGGAAACCCCCGCCCTTAACGAGGGGCCATTTTGAAACCATGGGGCACTGGGATAGGTTGGTAACTGATGCCCACTCGCCTCAACTTGACGAGGCCAGGGCCACTGAACCCCACCACTGTAAGTGGGCTGTGATGTAGGTGCACTAAATTGAACCTGATACTCACTAGGTGCATCCCCATGAGCCGCCCCCACCGGGGGTTCTGGCCCATGGCGGGCGTCGGAGCTCGCGACCGGAATCGAGCTCTGGGACCACACCTGACTACTCCCAGTCTGCACATCGGGATGAACGGGGAGCTGCAAGACACCAGCTGGTGCCGGCCGGAGCGTCTCAAGCAGCTCAACCCGGCTGGCCGCCCGTTGAAGCGTTGCGGCCGTCGAGGTAGCCGGGGCCAACGAAGGTGCCCCAGTGGAAAGAGTAGCGCCCCCCTCCGCAGGAGGCTGTGCAATGCCCAAGGATGCTTCCAGCACTGCTAACCATGCTAACAGAGCATCAACTGCCACAGAGCCCCCAGCATAAGTTGGGCCGGGTGGGCTGGACGGCCCACTTGGCAGTTGAAAAGGTAACCCAAAAGGCGAGCCAGGGCCAGAATAGGGCCATGCCCAAATCTCTGGCCCATGAGTGGCCGGAGGAGGAGCGGGTTGGATACCCGCACCAGGCCCCCCCATGCCGCCCTGACCCATGGCCGGTAACGGTGGGCTGAGGGCCGAAGCCCCTGAGGGGCTGGCCTGTAGCTGCCCAGCTACTGAGCTGGCCAGCCCGGCTGCCAGGTGTCAGCCTGCGTAGCCCCACTGGTACCAGTGGGCAAGGCTGGCACATTGCCCTGCCGCGAGGGCGCAGCCCTGGTCCTCCAACCTGATAGCTGGCCCCCGTCCGGCGCAGGGCCGGTAAAAGTTCTCCCCCTCGGCCGCAGCTTCATCGCCGGGGCCTTCCGCTTGGGAGCCATATCACCCTAGGAGAAGAAAAGCAGGATCCCTATCCAGGGATCGAACTCCTACTGCCTAAGCACCATGGTAGCCAAGCAAACCAAGGCTCCGCATGCGGTAATCCTCCTTTCCCAGCCGGGAAACGAACTGCAAGGGCTCAATAGCCGAAGACTAAGAGGAAAAACAGCAACGGAGAAAACTTCTCCTCTCCGTCGCTATATCTAAAATGGCAGCTCGTCTGCCTCGTGGCCACCCCTTGTATAGAGGGGTGGCCATGCCCCCTAACTCACCCAGATGTCTGAGTCTGGGTGGGGGGGGTGCAAAGAGCACGGCGGCCATTTTGGCGCCTCGCTTTCATTCCTTTCTGTGCTTATGGCAATCAGATAATCTTTTCTGGAAGTCTACCTGCCTTGGTGGATCGAGATTCTAGAAAGGTTGAATATGTAAAACACTTTGTATACTTTTTGCCATAAATGCCAGGCCAGACATCTCCTATACTCATCCACACCTCTGCTTTATCTTCCTTACAATTGAAAATAGAGATTTCAGCATGATAATGTATGGAGAGGGAGAGTGAAAAAGCTGAACCAATACGAGTACCTGAGCTCCACTGGCTAGCAAAGCACCCACAATTGTCAAAATGTTAATAAGGAGGATAATATCAAGAGGGATCTGACAGAAGAAACCATGTGGCTATTGTAGTAGTAGTAGTAGTAGTAGTAGTAGTAGTAGTAGTAGTAGTAGTAGTAGTAGTAGTGGTGGTGGTGGTGGTGGTGGTGGTGGTGGTGGTGGTGGTGGTGGTGGTAATGGTAAGAGAGGGGCAGAAGAAACAGCTGTAGCTGGTACCACTTAAAGTAGGAAGAACAATTTGGTTGCAATAATTTTCTGCAGAAGAAAACTAAAATTGCTGTTTTTGGGACTGACTGGATTATTGAGTTACTTTAAATGTAGCATGCAATGGAATTACTTTCCTCACCAGAGCCTGTTTAGGGTTTATCTGCATGAAACACTCCCATAACCATGCTTGTTTCCCTCCATTCAGGACGTATGCCCAGAAAAGTGACGCATGGAGAAACCTGAGAACATTACCCAATGAGCTTAGGTAGTTTTTAATGTTTCACAGGCTAAAAAGCAACATGCCTTGAATTTTAATTGAAAAGCAAAGGCAGATTTCAGGTATATATAAGGATAACTTATGAGGTAGAAATTATTTGGGGGATAATTCTCTTTAATTTTTTTTTTAAAAAAATCCAGCTGGTGAATAGTCCTGAGAAATTAATTAGCATCTTAGTTGCAGTTTATCAATTTCTTACAGGCATCTCCTCTGATAATTCTTATTTTTTTCAGGTGGTGTTAAAAACTTTAGGCAACCTAGCATTTCCCTCTCAACTCGAAAGAGTATAAAAGCTAAGTGTGGTCATGCAAATATACCCTATCCCTGTCTCCCTTTGCACACATTTACACCCATAGAAAGTTAATTGTAATTCACTAGGAGGGGGAGATTTTTTGGTAATTAAATACTTCCTCCTCTTTTTGGCAGTATGCCCAACTTGTGATCAATCCATTTCATTGCATGGATGCCATGTGAGCTGTGGGACAAAAACAGGAAGTATTGCAATCCCTTCTTGCTAGTTATATCATCATCTTTCTGCAGGTATAATTTATGCAAAAGGACTTTGGCTTAGTTTACCTTTTTTGCATGAAAAAAGTATACTTTGAAACAGAATTGATATTTCCATCTAGTTCAGTACTAATTTGATTTTAATATCAAAACTGGGGTACACAGAAAGAGCCTCCTTGAAAATTGGGGTATTTTTCAACCATAATCTGGCATACGCTGGCAACAGCAACCTTGCGTTGCCGGCTAATCTTTCTCACACTAGGTCAGGTGGAAAGAACTGCAGATTGAACTCACCAAATGGTGCCTTTAGTTTGGCAGTTTCACGTCTGGCCTAGACATGGAAGAAGAAGAACATCATTACTTTCATCAAAACAATGTGTATAAAAGAGATCTAAAATAAATGATGATTAAACATATAATGCCCAAGATAATTTGGGGGCATCAAATTTCATCCTGATGTTTGAAAATCCCTGCCTTAAATATTTAAAATGCATCTGTTTTTTCTAATGAGATGACCAATGGAACTGTTCAAAAGGTATAGATTGGCAGCATTACTGCCTTGGCTGCAGCGCCTATAATCTACCTAGAAGCAATGATGCAGCTGGAATTTCTGGGGTTGAAGTCCAGAAAATAATGTTGCCAAATGGTGTAAAAAAAATGCCAATCCTACAAAAGATGAGACAGTAAATTCTGAAATTAATTCCTAGCCTTTCTGCAATTCCTTAATTCAATCACTAGATGGGGATCAAAAGCAATATAAATGTATTCTTACCCTCCCCCCTTTCCTTTTTCTAATCAGCAGTCATACACCAGAAAATGAAAATGTAATATTGACTACCTCCTTTGCCAAGCATTCAAACTTCTCTTTCCATTCCCAAAATGATTAATGTTTTTCCCAGCCCCACTTTTTTTTTTTTGTTGAGATTACCGTAAACTAGAAAGGATTGGTTTTGAGTTATGTGCACACCGGTGAAGAGTTACATCCTATTGTGGCTGCTATTATTGTGTTTATTTTGCAACACACGGTAACAGTTCCCTCTTGACAGGCTAACCATAAGATGATAGCAACTAGAGAATAAAATTAGTATTTTTACTTGATTAATTTTTAACAACAGTAATGTGAGTAAACTGAAACCAACATAATGTGGCTCCGAAGGAGTTAGAAGGCAGCCTCTACAATTTCTCCTTTTTCCAGTTACAACTTGGAATGAAAGAGGTCTGAAAGGATAAAAATAGTTAAACCTGGATAGATGTGTTTGGTTAGGGAATAATAGGTTTTCCAGATGGGAAAGAGGAGACTGCTTTAAGAGAAAAATACAGAAAGTATATGAAGCAATTTTACACTGAAGGACAGTTCAAATGTGAGGAATCTTCTATGCAGGCAGTGAGTTCAAATGGGGAGAATTTCCCACTGCATGTTGCTATTGTTCCTATATCTGTTTTATATATATAAATATGGGAGAAAATAGTATAACAAATGCATATATATTAACAACATACACATATATAAATCACTGTTCAACTAGGCTGTTAGTTTGTATTTAGTGCTGTGGAAAGCCTTGATACTAACTATCAGGGGTAGAGAAGTGCTTGACCTACAGAAATGAAATGGCAGAGAGAGCCTCCTTAAAGATTGTGTTATTTTTGGACCACAATTGTGAGAGCATTACATGGTCTTCAAACTCTGTGCACCACTGGTTATGGCTCTCAACTGTCTTGCCCTTGACCTAGCAGAGGTAATAGCATGATATTATACTGTGAATATGGCAAGAGAGAACCCCCAAATCGCTTGCTAACATATTCCATGTGCCAGGACATCAGTGTGCTGTTAGTGGAACCATTATTTTTGTAAAATTCTGGCTATGTATGCCTTTATCTTTCTGAAAAATCCCATATTAATTTTAACAGGAAGAATGCTTCATTCTTGTACAGTAATACCTCATACAACGTCCAAACTTGGTTCCACAAGTTAGGACGTTATATGAATTCTGACTTTGTATGAGGCATGCAAAATCCTAGCTGTGATGCCTCATACAATGTCCAAATTATTGCCACTGATGCTTTGTATAACATCATTCCCATAGAGATACATTGTAACAGCACAGACTGCTGGGCAAACTGACAGAACTTTAAGAGGGGCCAGAGGGGTGCGTTTCTCCACCAGCGGGGGGGGGATGATAATAATAATAATAATAATAATAATAATAATAATAATAATAATAATAATAATAATAATAATAATAATAATAATAATAATAATAATAATAATAATAATAATAATAATAATAATTTATATACAGTACTGTACCGCAATTCTCTGCCCAAAGGGAGACTCAATGCGGTTTACATCTCCAAAGGTGGGGAGCCGCTTTTGGGACCACAGAGAGGCGAGCCCCAGGTGTGGTGAGTTCTTTCTTCCCCGCCTCCTCTGGCCGGCTGCCAGTTGAACTCTGTGGGGCCTCCCAGCCCCGGCGTCGGTGGGGTCCATTGAAGGTGGGGAGCCACTTTTGGGACCAGCAGCCGGCCGGAGGAGGCGGGGAAGAAAGAACTCACCGCACCTGGGGCTCACCTCTCTGCGGCCCCAAAAGCGGCTCCCTGCCTCCAATGGACCCCACCAATGGCAGGGCTGGGAGGCCCCACGGAGTTCGACCGGCAGCCGGCCAGAGGAGGCGAGGAAGAAAGAACTCGCCGGAGAGGCGAGCCCCAAGTGCGGCGAGTTCTTTCTTTCCCCGCCTCCTCCAGCCAGCTGCTGGTCAAACTCCATGGGGCCTCCAAGCTGCAAGTCCAAACTCCTGCGGTAAAAACCGGAATACCTCATACAACGTCCGGCGACGTTGTATGAGGCAACTTTTTCCCCAGAATTGGGTGACGTTGTACGGATCCGACGTTGTATGAAGTGGACGTTGTATGAGGTATTACTGTACTATTTTCAGGCTTTGTATGCTGAACAGAGTAATGGGTTTTGATTTCATATCATAAAACCTTATCTGAACAGCTTTGACAAATCTGCTTTAATCAGGAAACATCAAATCTTTTTTGATGGAGGCAATCTTTAGCCACTTTACAGCATCCAAAGCAATTCCAACATCCAAACTAATGGCCCGAGTAAGACTCTTGAAGCCCAGTTTTCACATATTATTTAGGCATCCTAATTTCAGAAATTTTGAGGAACAAGCAGAATTTAAACCACCTACAAATCTTCCCCTGTTTGATTTATATTACTAAAGATGGAAGATAATTTGTGAAAGGCAAGCAAATTTTATAATAGCCCCACTTGGTTTACCTACATCACTTAATCATTTTTTAAGCTTCTTCAGTCCATTTTGAACTTTGAGAACTTCTGTATGCTTAGATTTTGTTTATCTAGTGCACTTAGATTGACAACTTCCATGCATTTTAAGGCACATTTTTGCCTAATATTGACATTTTTGGAATTGTTTCACCCTAATGTAATCCATCTAAACCTTTTATTTTCAGTAATACATGATTTTAACTTTTCTTTACTATCAAACCTTCTTGACATAAGAACTTGTTGCATATTTCAAACAGCAACTGACTATGACCCAGGGTTCCAGAATGTGAAATTAGGTTGAATTAAAATAGAAATCAAATATTTTTCTCTCAAAATTAGTAACGTCAGAAGCGAATATTAATTTTCACATTGTATTCCAAAGAAACCAAGCTAAAGACAGAAGCCATATAGAACAATATTGGGAGGTGCTTATTGTAGCCAATGCTGAGCTTAGTGAACTTAATTTTTTTAAAACTTACTTGGTGTAAGGCAGTTTTCTGGAGCAATTTTATTATGAAGGAAGGTCACCATTTCAGATATTTGTTTAGTTGGTAATAGCTAAAGGTGCAAAAAAAAAAAAAAGCAAATGAGGAGATATGAAATATATGGTATGGACAACATGCATAGGGAGTGTATTTTCCTGCTCTCTTGTGAAATACTGTAGTAAACAACTGGTGAAGATGAATGATGGCATCTTCCAAGAAGATAAAATGAAACACTTTGCCATATAGCAACATATTGATATTCTAGAATTGAAGACCAGAAAATCAAGGAGCTGTTACCAATCTGGGCAATTTTTAAAGGAGATTAGACAAGTTCATGAACGCACGCTGAAGTTCATCACTTGCTGAAGAACATGAGAAGGAGATTGTTGTATTCATGTCGTCCTTGAAGGCTTCACATAAACATGACACTGTCCTGAGTAGGAATAGAATGCTACACTAGATAAGCCTTTGCTGTGATCTTCTGGAGTCTCCTTACATTTGACTGTGTCTACTCCCTTTTTGGAACATAATGTGTCCAATATAAGGAAATATGAATTTACCTGAGGTTTATCTTACAATCGCTAATTCACACATTGAAGTCATTACTAATACTCATATTTGTAAAACAAATTGCTACACATTATGGATTCACCAGTGTAAGCGTTATGCATGGATTCACCCTTGTTTCTCATGAAAACATTCAGGTTGCTGTGGATTTGATTCCCTGTATTCTTAACTTCCCATGCCTGCTGGATAGCTCAGTGGTGTGGAGCCAGAGATTGGGAGTTCAATTCTCCTCTGTGCCTTCACTACCTAGAAAACCCTGAAAAGGGTCACTGTAAGGCAGAATTGATGGCAAAAAACAATAATTCTTGTCCATCGAGAAATATAAAGGAATGAAGAGAAATATATAAATAGATTTCAGAAATCTGAGCTATGGTTACATTCCTTTAACATTTTGATATATTGAATATCACTCAATTTAATCATTAGAAGTACAGTAATTATACTTCGTGTTCTGGTAATGAATATTGGCACATAGTTCACAAGTGCATTAAACTTAATTAGCATTAATTGGATGGACTGGACAATAGAAAAAGATTAACATCTGTTATGAACCCAAAACAATAGTTATTTGAGAAAATATTGACTTTCCAAATATCAATTCAATAAAGCTTCTGATTGGCCTTCTTTTAAACTGCCACCTGAATTCACAGAGAAATGCTGGAATGTGTCTGCAGTTCAGTTGCCCACTCCTTTTTCTTGTGTTTGTTTGAAGAAAATAATAATCAATAGAATACCCTCACTGACTACAAGCAGGAAGAGCCTAGTTTTTTTTCCTTGAGCAAATCCTTTAGGGTTTAGCAGATAGTCCTGAGCTAGGAGAAATATAAGCACAATTATTACAGTATGATCCTATTCATAGATAATACTAAAGTTCCATACACTATGCACTTGCTTGGTAATATGACCTCTTGAACGTAGTTGACCTTGCGTTTGAGCAGAGATACACAGGATTCAACTGTCATGTTTCCTCCCCTTCTGTGTAATTTTTGAATACTTCAGTTCCTGGTTTAATAGGACAGTGAAACCCCTACTTACAAAAAAAGTCCATTCCATAAGCTTTTGCTTAAATTGGATTTTTATGTAACTCGAAGCAAACCCATAGGAAAAATTATTATTTTTCGTAACTCGAAGCAAACCCATAGGAAAAATGAAATTTTTATGTAAATCGAAGCAAACCCATAGGGAAATGAATTTTTATGTAACTCGGAGCAAACCCATAGGAAAAAGAATCTTTATGCAACTCAAAGCAAACCTATAGGAAATTGTGTAAATCAGGACATGGTTTTAGCACAAAATCATTATGTAAGTCGAATTTTAACTCGAAGCATATGTAAGTCGGGGTTTTACTGTACGTTGTTTCTGATTTAATAGTAAATACTGTATTTGCTGATGTATAAGACCCACTTACCCCAGCTTAAAATACACTGGGAAAATGGAATGCATCTAATCTTTTGGTAAAAACGGGGTGCATCTTATAGTCCAATGCATCTTATATGCCAGCAAACACAGTAGTTCATATGAATTTGAATGCAAACCATAATCAACTTATAAACCAGGGGCTTCATAGGTGACACATTATGTTCTGCCTGTTCCAAGCAGGATGTTGGATTCTAATTAAATAAAATGTTTTTTATAATTCTCCTTGTGTCCTCTAGTGGGTGTTGGGGGTCATTGTGTCATGTTCCCACCAATTACTCTGACTGTTCCATACCATCTTGTTAAAAAATACATTTGCTACTAAAGCAGTTGTTGTTTGTAAGAAAAGAAACCAGGGCCATAGCTAGGGGGCCCCTGGGGTATCCCCCTGAGCTAACAGCCTGCCCCCCCCCAACCAAGGTGTAGCATGCGATTGCCAGCTCCGGCCCCCTTCCGTCTGAGGAAAAGAGTGCAAAGTCTTCCTTTCAGCCTCTTGCGGCTTCCTTTTCCTCCACCTTTCTCCAATTGCCTGTGGTGGGGGGGGGGAGAGGATGAGAGGAGGGTGGCCAGGTGAGAATGAAACCTCCAGGGTGTGGAAGGAGCTGGGGATTGAACCTGCAGCCCCAGGGGAGGGGAGATACAGAGGAAGCCCGGGGAGGGACCCAGGACGGGTCTTGCAAGTGATGCCGTGCTGCAAGCGCTGGACCAAGGCACCAGGCAGGGTGCAAGAGCTCCCGTCATTTGTCCCAGCTCCTGCCAACCTAGCAGTTTGAAAGCAAGAAATTGCAACTAGTTAAATAGGGATGAGGGGCCACTTTGGTGTCTGTGTGTATACACGCGTGTGCATGCAAATGTGAGGATGAAGCCTGCAGGGCATGGAAGGAGCCGGGGATCGAACCTGCTGCCCCAGGGGAGGGGGGATACAGTGGAAGCCCAGGGAGTGTGTGTGCGTGTGCGTGTGCGCGTGCGCGTGCGTGTGCGTGCACACCATTGTTGCCCCTCCTGAAAAAATATTCTCTCTCACACACACACACACATAGAATCCTGGCTACGGCCCTGAAAGAAACATATTTTAGGGTTTGTAGGGCATAGGGGTGGGTACAGCCCTGCAAGATCCAGGGATGGGGATGGAAGTTACCCAGCCTGATGCAAACTGAATGGATTGGATACAGGATCTTCTTTTTATGAATGGGAAAGCTTCACTCCACAGGTTGCCAGATTCATCAGGGTCTGCTGAGACTCCATTCTATTTATTAGACTAGTGGACTTGTGATGTGAAAATGGATGGATGGGAAAGTCAACTGCCACTAGCTAACTTACATAGGTATAGATGTGACTCTAGCTCACTCAGCCGTATACTTTAAAACAAGGGTTCTCAACCTACAGACCGCAGGCAGGACCAGGCCTGCAGCACAGTGGTGGGATTCAATTTTTTTTTACTACCTACTCTGTGGGCATGGTATGGTGGGTGAAAGCCCTGTGTTATTTCAAAACTTGGATGGGCGAGACCAGCCAGAATTTCTGCTACCGGTTCTGGTGAAATGGGGTGAACCTGCTGAATCTCACCACTGCTGCAGCACCATTTCATGTGCCCCACACTACTGCCACTGCCGGAAGCAGAAGCACACACATTTATGACAGCCGTATATGTACCCATGGGTGTCATAAACACATTTATGACAGCCGCAGATGTGTTTTATGGCAACATTTACAGTGGGGGAAACCACCAATCCAGCCCACTCAGCTGTCTGAGGGGACGTGGTCTGGCCCACAGTTTAAAAAGGTTGCGAACCCCTGCTTTAAAGTATAAATTGTGCTGTAATTATTAATTTTTATGCTATAGTGGCTTAATGGTTAAGACACTGAACTTGATGCCTGGAAGGTCATCAGTTCGAGACCCAAGTACTGCATGGTAGAGTGAACACCCATATCTGTCACAGCTCCTGCCAACCTAGCAGTTCAGATGCAAGAAATTGCAAGTAGATAAATAGATACCACTTTGATGGGAAGGTAAACAGCTTTCCGTCATGCCTGTCATATGTCCAAGGAAATGTCTCCAAACACAGACAGCACTGGGTCTTTGGCTATAAACAGAGATGAGCACTGCACCTTAGAGTTGGATACGACTGGCTTTCAAGCAAGGGCAACCTTTATGTATTGCATATGAAACTGTAAGGAGGTTGTGAATATTTCACATTGCTTCGGAAAAATAATAATAAGAAGGAAGGCTGCTGGAAATGTTTGAAGACAGAATCTAGATTGGAGGTGGGGAATAGATCCATATGGCCTTGCAGATGTGAAACAACAGCACCCCTTATCCTCTGCTCAGCAGCCCAATGAGAGTACTTCCTCCCTCTTCCCAGCACAGAGTTCACCCCGCCCATCTGCATCACGGATGGCAGCAGTGGTGGGCTCCAGCAGGTTCGGGAGAACCAGTAGTAAAACTGGCTGGCCCCGCCCACTGCCCTACTCTGCCCCGCCCACCACCTCCTCCTCCTGCTCCTCCTCTTTTCACCCCACTCCGGACGCGACCCCAACATCCTTGCTGCTGGGTCCGGGCGCCCAGAGTGGGGTGAGGCTGAGCCAGCAGTTACTCTGCTGCAGTTTCTATTTAAAGGAAAATTAGAGCATCAATGTGTAATTGCTAACTACCGTATTTATTCGTGTATAACGCGCAAAATTTTATACCAAAAAAAGAAATCAAAGTTGGGGTGCGCGTTATAAACGAGGACTGGTGTGGCAGTGGCGGCCGGTCCCTTGAGGGCGCGAATGGTGAGTTCCCGCGAGTTCACGTCACCTTGTCGTGTACAGTGTGCGTCACAAATAGGGTTGTGCCGCTTCATTTCCTCGCCCACACGGGAGACTCAGTGAGCGCATGACGTCACCCACCCTACAAGGACGGCGCCGGCGTGGTTTTCTCCAGCAGAACGAGGCGTGGCCTCCGCCTCCAGCCATTTCCCGCCATACGCCTCCTCACTCCCAGAGTCCCACCCCCGTCGCAAGCCTCTTTTACTTCCTTTTTAGAATTGGGTCGGCTGTCTATTGCTGCGGTGGGTGAAGGGGAGGCGGGGGCGTGGCTTTGAAGAAATTGACGGGATCTGATTGGGTGGCGCGGGAGACGAGCCGTGGCCCGGAGGTAGCTCTTATGAACAAGCTTTTTCACCACGCATTCAATTACAATGCGTGGTGTGAAACAAAATTTTATACCGAGGTTTCATGGAAAATTAGGGGTGCGCGTTATACACGAGTGCGCGTTATACACGAATAAATACGGTAATGGTCTGACGAAGTGGACTCGATCCACAAAAGCTCACATTAAACTACAGCAGTTTAACCACCATTAAACTACAGCAGTTTAACCACACACACACAGCCACCTGGCCATGCCCACATAGTAGGCCACACCCACAGAGTTGGCCATGCCCACAGTGTGGTAGTAAAAAAAATTTAAGCCCACCACTGGACGACAGCCTGTTGAGTTTGGGCACTCAGTCTCTAAAAGGTTCGCCAACACTGAAATTGGCCTACTGAATCAGTGGAACTTGCGCAAAAGCCGACTCCTCAGATCTTCGCTGATTTAGCGGGCTTACTTTAGATGTCACTTACTACTGGATTTCAACCTATTTTTCTTATATCTGAGTCAGGTGTGAGCACCACCGATATACTGGATGAGGGCTAACCACCTGAAGTTGAATCCTGGACAGATGGTGTTTCTGTGATGGGTGATTCATGGGTCTCGTAGAGGTTTACTGACCCTGGATATATATTACAGGGATAGGTATATACTCTGGGAGTGTTCGTAGATTTGTCTCTGTCACTAGAGACCCAAGTGGCCTCATTAAATCTCTATTATGAGAATTGGCTGGTGGGCTATCCTTTTGTTTATGGTTTTGACCACAGTAATACATGTACGTATTGGAAACTTCAAGATGACTGTTTTAATTCACAAGAGGTGGGGAATGTCATTCAGAAAAATGAAGTTGGCAGGTTTGCTTACCCATCTTCCTGTCATTGTCTCTCATTTTCCTATCCTGCAAGCTGGCACTCTACCACTTTTGAGAACATTGTGCTGTTGCCAGCATATCAAAATGTGAAATGTGGAAAGCGGTAAAATGCAGAGCTGGAAAAGTGTTTGGAATTGGCTTTGAATAAAGTGTGGAGCATTTCATTATTTTTGCCATAAACATCAAAATCTGAGTAGATACAGAATGTAGCACACCAGGCAGGCTACAAACTGTGTCCCCACGTTAACCTTCATTGCTTCCTCATATTAACTTTTAAACACTGGTGCTCATTAGAATTATGAATCATTCTAAGGTCAGAAAAGTTTACATTTGGCATGGTGCACCTTTCTTCACCATAATTAGTTTGTTAGTTCTTTTTTTCAAAATCTTGCCAGTGACTTAAACTTCATAGCAAAAATTGTATATGTGCAGAATATTGCATAGTAGTCAAATTTAATGAAAATGATATCGTTATTTTAAGTGCCATAGACAGTAGCAATGTTCCAAAGAAAATTTTTGGTTCAGGATACATTATATTATCACTGGGTTCTCACCGTTAACTTTGATATAATTTGTTTAAAAAACCATTAAAAATGAAGTATCTTTTTAGTCAAATATGCATCCCAATCCTCTGTAAATTACCTTGTCCATGTATTCATGAGTCCCCCGGGTTTTCATTACAAACTTTGGAGAGACACTCTCCATTTCGGATCTGTCACATACTCTGCGGCAAACTTTTAATTCTGCTTAAAATATTAATCACTAGTTAATTAGCTGAGTTTTATAACTTTTCTTTTTCTTAGATTGTAATATTTGGATTAGGGTGTAACAAAAAGTTGGTGCTTTAGGGTAGCATTAATTGCTTAGTTTATATTGACATTGTAAAATATTTATTGAAAACCATATAATTGCATTTAATTGTTTATTGGCAGCACAGCTGTAAAGAGACTTAATATCCCATCTGGCAAACAGCTTTTGCCTTTTAGCAAATAAAATAAATAAATAAATAAAACAAAAGTATTTCATGGTCATGTTACAAGGCTTTGCACACTTTGGGATGAGTATCTTTAATCAAGAATTGATTGATTGTTAACATAAAGCTACATGTTCTCAGGATGTAGAAGCAAGCATGTGGAAAAGAGTGTATTACAATGAGCCACACAGCATTGTCAGGACAAACCTGAAGTGACATGGCAGCTAAAACCTTTTTCAGATTCGACTAAAGACACTTTTAGGAAACCATGGGTAGATGGACCTATTTCAACATGACTTTTGCACATACATATCAACCCTGATTGCTCCCTGGAAGGACAAATACTGAAGCTGAAGCTCAAAATGGCCACCAAATGAGAAGAGAGGACTCACTGGAGAAGGCCCTGATGATGCTGGGAAAGATTGAAGGCAAAAGGAGAAGGAGGTAGCAGAGGACAAGATGGCTAGATGGATGGGTGCAGATCTGGGTGAGTTACGGAGGATGGCAGATGACAGAGGAGCCTGGCGTGCTGTGGTCCATGGACTCGCAAAGGGTCGAACTTGACTGTACAACTGAACAAGAACAAAATGCACATGGAGTCTGTTCAAAAAGTCATCTCATGAAGAAAAAGAGATCATGAAATTGAATAATAATCATCCAAATGAATCATATATATTTTTGGATTAGCCAAAGGAGAAGGAGTGAGTAGGGTCCCTGTGAGGTTTATGTTGTTTCTGAGTTTCTAAGTCATGTGTTACCAGAATAGCTGCTTGAAAGGGCACAATGAATTGATTGACCAACTGACCAACACAGAAAAGTATCCTCTCTTGACAGAGAGCAACATGGAAAATCTTAGCACAAATGTAGTACTTTTTGATAAACAAGACAACCCCAGACACACTCAAATCCTTTCATCATATTAAGATACTCTTCCAAGAAAATTATTCCCATGAAGATTTGAATCATTCATACTCAATTGTAGACAAAAGAAATTCCTCTAAGGAGAAATTTTGAAAACATTCTCACAATTCAGACTTGGGATTCTTGTGCTTGCCTTACCTCAACTGAGGAATATGAATTCATGCTTCAACTTTCATTGTACAATTATTTTTGAGACATCCAAAGTCTCGCTAGGTTTCCCACATTTAAGGGCTTTTTCAGATCAGGAAACTAAATAGGTGTAATACAGTGCTTTCCAACCTTTGGTTTTTGGACTTTTAATTCCCAGAAGCCTAAGTCAATTCCCCAAAGCACTGATCAGCCAATGTACCGACCTAGACCTCTGGGAATTGAAGTCCCCTGTGGGGCTGGGGCCCATGTTGGGAATCACTGGCCTAATACAAAAAAGACACATAAAATCGAAAACAAATGCAAAGCTATCTACCAAGGGCAATTACAACAAGGGAGAAAAGTGGAATTGTTTGGGCAGTTGTAGGACAAATGATGAAATGGTGCTAGGCTTGCCACATTCCCAGTACTTGAAGCTTATTTGACTCATAACTGCTGCAGGGTTTAATGTATTATAACCATCTGCAGCAAAGACAAAATGCTTGCTTTTTTGTGTTGAAGATTACTCCAGGTTGAAAGGATGAGGCTCCTTTCATGTACCCAAGTGCAGGTCTTAGGAGTCGAAACCCAACCTTCCAGTCTCCAGCTCAGCATCTTATCAGTAAGCCATCGGGGGAGCTGCTAAAGACAAAATGTATTTATAATTATTACTCCCAAAATGTAACATTTGGAGGCCATGGGAAAGATGCTGAGTTCAGAAAAATGACACCTACTACTGATGCAACATTGATCAGGAAACAGTTTTCTGAGGAACATTTTGACTGAGTTGAACTGTTAGCCTTTGTTAATAGTTTTCCCATTCTGAATAAAACTTAGGTAAATCAGAACTACTAGTTGGGTTTTTCTTTTTCTTACTGGTACCAGAAAGTCATTTTACAGAATTTTCTTCCAAATGAGATAGTTGTTTCCTTGGCACCATTGCTACATTGTCCTACAATTACATGAAGAATAGGGCATTGTGGAGGAAGCAAAATGGTGGCCAGACTTTCAGTACAGCTGCTCATGTTGCCACTGGGCAAAAAACAAATATCCTTGAGACGGGGAGAGGAGAATAAAGCTATGTTCCAACTGTTATTAATAGCAAGTCCCATCTGTGAGAAACTACAGGAGATTTTCTCCTTTCCCTGGGAGAAAAAATTGGTAAAAACGTTGCCTTTGTTACTACCAAATAAGGTAGAGCCTGACTTTCCTTAATTACAATTTACAATTAAGGTACAGATACAGAGTCTCTGATGAAGATGGCAAATTGCAGACAGACTCACAGGGAAGGAGAAAGTTTTTCAGATAAGTTGTCCTTAAGCTGTGGATGGTTTTTGTAATATTTCATGTTAAGCTCTATATGAAAGAGCTTGGGTACACAATATATCTGATGGCAGATGCTAGCTCAGGTAATGATAATAATCATTGTGAATAGGAGGGAACCATTCCAAATGTCTCCAGGGACACTTATTTTCTGGTAGAGTAGAACAGTGTCAGTTTTTTAAAATAGCAAGTCATCAAATAATGTACCATTTCCTACTGAAATGTACATTTTCATGTTGCAATGGGACTTTGGTCCCCCCCCCGGGGGAGGGGAGAATAAAATGCATACAAATGATGAAAGGGGTCTTTAAAACCCTTTCAATATTATGTGCCCACATTTAATTCCTCTCTTGGGGATTAGGGAGTGGAAAGTGAGCCATGAAACAAAAGTTGACATGACTCTGTAGGTGAATAACATATAAATTACAGTAGAACCCTGTATAGTGATCACCCAGTACAGCAATGAAATCGCATAGCGATGAGGCTTGGAGGGGGAAAAGCCATTCCTCATAGCTATCGTTCCTATGGGAAAATCCGTACAATGATTTTCCAATGGAAAAAACCACTTAGCACCAAAACATTGTTGTATGGTTTTTCCTATAGGGAAAATCGTTGTACAGATTTTACCATAGGGAAGATCATACAACGATGAAAACCATATTGCGATCAGCTCCATGGAACAGAATAAAATCGTTATACGGGGTTCTACTGTAGTTGGTTGTGTTTTTTAACATTAGAAGAGCTGGTAGACTTCTGTTTTATGTTTATCCATGAAAGTGGAATTTGGCAGCAATTTATCTCCTATATGGCAAAACAGCCATTGATGGTGATCTGCTTTAAAGATCCTTAAGTGAGAAAGTGGGGGGTACCTCTAAAACTCTTGTGCATACAGAGAGATTTCTGATGTAGAGTTTTATATTCCAACCCTTGTATTTCACAAAACAGGTTTTCTACTTACTGTATATACTCAACTATAAGTCATCCCAAATATAAGTCAAGGTACCTAATTTTGAGCGCTAAAACTAGGAAAATAGATTGATCCAAGTATAAGTTGGGGTGGAAAATTCAGCAGCTGCTAGTGAGTTTCAATAAATTAAAATACATGAAAATACAATAAAGTAAATTAATTTAGACATTTGTGTGGGTATGTTTTTGAGTGTTTATGTTGACCTGAGTATAAGTCAAGTCCAATTTTTGGACCTCATTTTGGGGGCTAAAAAACCCGACTTATATTCAAGTATATACGTAGTTTTGTCAGTGTGCAGAAATTGTTGTTCTGCCTTTGCATGCTTTGTCCTGTGTTTGGCCACAGTTCTCTATATTATGTTGCCTCACAGAGAAATAGAGTATTGTGCTCGGCAATTGCATTAGAAATTACATACATATATACTGCTGCATAGATCTTAGTGTACTCTCTGGGCAGTTCACAAGGTAATTAGCATTTTGCCCCAAAAATACTGAGTACTCATTTTACTGACCTCAGAATTGTAGAAGGATGAAGCAACCTTGATCCCCTTCAGGGTTGAACTTAGATCATGAGCACAGTTTTGGCTGCAGCACAGCAGTTTAACCACGGAACCAGGAGGGCTAATGGCTGAGATATCCCTAAGATAATACTACAATCCTTGTCAAGGGAGGGTGGTCTGCATCCCTGGAAGTTTATTTTAAAGACCTGTGCAAGTAATTAACTAGTGAACTACCCAGAGAATGCATTAAGTGCTATGGGGCAGTATGTAAGTGTAATTGCTTTTGCTAAACATTTTAGGTCTCTGTAAGAGCAACCTTTTTCTTCTCCAGCAGATGTGGAGCAAGAGGTGAATGAAGTAGTAGAGACAGAAGGGAGGGGTGGCAAAGAGAAAAAATAGTGGCACCCTGGCTCTGACATCCAGTAGAATATCCCTGGAAGAATATTCTTGAGGGAATATGATCTTGAACAGGGAAGACAGAAGGACATGACAGAGTATGTGTACGCCAGAAACCCATTCTAGCCATAACTGGGTAAAATACAGATCCATTATTTCCCCCCTCACCCTTAATAGTAGACAGACTAGACAGTGGGTTAGAAGAAGGTGGAAATGGTTTGCCATTATTTTGACAATAGCATTTATCTCTCCATTTAATTGTGTGATATAACATGAGAGGAATTCTTATGTAGACAGGCATGGAAATCATGTATTAGTGGTTTGGGGACATGGGCTCAGAACAAATTCTAGACTGGGTTGCCCAAATTTTTCAGGCCATTGGCCAGTCACGTGGTTCAGGGAGCTAGTCACTATGGCCTGTGGGCTGGATCTGGTCCCTGACACCAATTCATCTGGCCCACAAAGCCCTCGTTGCTCCCGGAAACAAAAGTATGGGCAAGTTTTACTTCCGCTTCTGAATAACAAGGGCTTCACGGGCTGGATGAATTAGTGTCGGAGGCCAGATCCAGCCCACAGGCCATAGTTTGGGCATCCCTGTTCCTAGACTAAAGAAAAGCAGGCTTGCTGTGATTGGAAGTGACAATAATTGATATTTGGTATTTTGTTTGTTCTAATCAGATTGACAGTTAAGAAATGATCTAGATTTTGTTTTAGATACCACCTGAGATGAAATTTTTGGGAACAAGATGCCCTTACATTCATCTACAATATAATAAATACACAAAATATTTGTGGTATTTAACTCATCTGCACAATATTTTCTTATAACAAGTAAATAAATAAAGAGCACAGGATTAAAATAATAAAGTTAAACCCTTTGGGTGGGGGCGGGGGAGTACTAGTTCCTAAAATTTGAAATTAAATTTAGGACCTCTGACTGGAACAATTTAATTATTTATTTCAGCTGAGTTACTTTTTTCTTTTTGTTTTATTAATAATCTTTTCTTCTTCTTCTTGTTTACTTCCTCTTTTACCCCTTTGGGAGTCAAGGGAATTAAAAAATCTTCAGTAGCTATTAATGACACATACCTCTGAGAAAAAATGGAATAGGATTATTGGGTCATATCCAGACTTCATTATCTCAAAGTAAAGGTAAAGGTTTCCCTTGTTCAAAAGTCAGTCATATCTGACTCTAAGTGCTCATCTCTGTTTCATAGCCGAAGAGCCAGCGCTGTCTGCTTCTGCAGACATTTCTGTGGTAATGTGGCAGGAATGCCTAGACACCGGAGCGCACGGAATACTGTTTACCTTCCCACCAAAGTGGTCCCTATTTATCTACTGTACTTACAATTTCTTGCTTTCAAACTGCTAGGTTGGCAGGAGCTGGGACAAAGATGGGAGCTCATTCCATCCTGCAGTACTCTGGAATCGAACTGCTGACCTCCCGCCTTCCAGTCAGCATCTTAGCCACTTGAGCCACTGCCTCAAAGTAGATGCATTTAAATGATTGGAGCTTATTACTCATGGTTACGTTAGAGCCTTATTGATTTCAGTGAGCCTGATCAAAGCATGACTATGCACGGTTACAACTCAGCAACTTCTGCTGACAGATATTGGTAATATCATTACAGATCTCATAGTAGCACAAAAAAAGCCTTTGACAGCCACCTTCTTTCAGAAAGTGTAGTAGCCTATTTTGCACTTCTCAGACTAATATGCAGGTCAAAACACAATTATGCTTCAGACTCTTCAATACTCTGAGTTTTCAAGTCTATTTGCAGTGTACTTCAAAAATGTGTACTGGCTTTCCTGGGTTGATAGTTTAGCAATAGCAATTACACTTAGTTTAATTGCTATTACACTCTCTGGGTGGTTTACCTAGGCCACTTTCTGGGCGGTTTACAGGTAATTAGCATTTTGCCCCCAATATGCTGGGTACTTATTTTACCAACCTTAGAAGGCTGAGTCAACCTAGATGCCTGTCAAGATCGAACTCATAATGTTTTTTGCTGCAGTTTAACCACTGTGCCGCCAGGGATCTTTATTTCTTTTTTTGCCATCCGAAGGCTGATTCTTAGAAATTGATTGGTGGTGTCATAAGAAAAGCAGTTAGATTCCCCTTTCAGATGAAATAATAAACATACTGCAAACCAAAACTTGCTCTTTCATGTTTTATCCCAGGCTCATATGGGATAATACCATGGTTTAGTTGGTAGCCCCTCTTTAATAATCAGCTTCATTAAAACAAAAGGTAAACATTTCCTATCTCTATAGGGATTAATGGAAATTTTCATGACAGTTTTCTGTATTACAGCCAAAGTGTGACTTTTGGCACAACTGGTATGAAGAAGCAAGTGAATTCAACAACTTGAGCTAACAACCAAATACAGTGGAACCTCAGTTAATGTAATTAATGCGTTCTCTAGGACGTTTCTTACAGTGAAAATTACTTTAACTGAATTTCCCATTGGAATTCATTGAAAACCAAAATACTTTAACCGAAATGCAGTTTCCCATAGGAATGCACTGAAAACCAATTAATCCATTCCAGAAAAAAATCCATAAACCGAGCCACTATTTTCTATGGATTTCCTTTTGTTATGCAATTTTTATGTTAACCTAGCTATTTGTTAACTGAGGTGCCACTGTATCTTCCTTTCAAAATATGTAAAAGCTGTGCCTAATGGGAATGAACTTAGTTTAAAGACTGTATTTTGACCTACCTTTTGAGGAGATGCTAACCTGATTAGAAATTTGGGTCAATCTATACCTATAAATCCAAGGGTTAACCGTTGGAACTTGCTATACATTTCTGCACCCTTCTATCCTATCCCATACCGAGCCTCCTACACTCGCCCGAACCGGTCCCGCAGGTTACTGCAGGGTTGCCGAAGGCGCCAGTGGGGCAAGAGCCCCACGAATGCAAAAAAAGGAAAATAACTTCACTTCCCAATGTCCTCTGTGCCGCGCCGCACCCCAGCCAATCAGGCTGAGAGGCACGAGCAAAAAGAACATTGGGAAACGTGGCACGTTCAATTAAAATCGAGCCACAGAAAAAAAACCGCAGCACGAAAACAAACAAAAAATGCAAAACTCAAAGTCCCAGTGTTCTACATGCCATGAGTGCACAGAATGCTGAGAAAGCCAATGCACACAAAATAAAATGGGAGCGCAAGTCTGCCGCAGGCGGATGCAGCGCCTCAACAGCCTCACAAAACAAAAAGCCACAAAAAACCACCACGAGACACCCACTGACCTTCTTTCCCGGAGCAACGGAGAGAAGAGGGACTCCCTCTCCTCCATGCTACACCACCGAAGACACGGCGAGACCACTGCCAGCCGGGGTGGGAAAAGAACCCAACAGCAGGCAGCAGTTCATCAGGGGAAGCACCCTCTCTGTCGAATGACTGGCTGCTGCCTTTGTACTTCCGATGCCACTGTTTCGAGAACTAACAAGAAACAGTGGTGGAGGTAATACAAAAGCAGCAGCCAGCAATCCGCAAGGAAGAGCACCACCCCTTACAGATCGCTGCCTGCTGATCTCCGGTTAGGTAAGCCAGGAGAAAAAGGAGACAGAGATGAGAGAACCATCAGCTCTTCTCTGCCTCCTTCTCCCCCGACCTACCTAACGAACCTTACCGGGGAAGAATGGGCTGACTGCTGGCTCCTCTTTTTCCCCATTGCTGCACCAAAACCAAAATTCAAGCAGCAATGGGGAAAAGAGGAACCGACAGGCAGCCCATTCTTCATGCAAAAGTACACACCCACAACAAACACCAAAATTAATAAAACAAAAATAAATAAACAATTTAAAAAACCATTAATAAACAAAAAGTAAACCACATAATCCACAAACAAAAACATCCACAATACCACAAAAGCACAGACAAAACACTTAACTACAACACAAAAATACCTAACTCTAACAACACAACTACCACAAATTACACAAACACCAACAAAACCACAAAAATAAACAAAACCAGAAATAAACAAACCAATTACACACATCTAAAGCCCAACCAAAACAAAAAAGAACAAACAGAAACACCACCCAGCCCACCACCACAAAATCAAAACAAAAAAAATCCCAGAATAAATAAAACCAGACAACTCACCAGCATGTCCTCCCACCACGAGACTGGAACAGAAATGAAGAAACAAAGACTACTTACCGGAAGATGCCCCACCTAGATGCCAGGAGAGAAAAAACACGTGAAATGAAAACAAAACCCACAGCCCCACCTGCAGGCCGGAATATTAAAAACAAGTCAAAAACAAAACAGCCCCACCTAGAGGCCACAAGAATAAAAACAAGTCAAAAATAACTACAGTGATGCCTCATACAACATCCAAATCCTTGCTGCGATGCCTCGTACAACGTCATTTCCGTAGAGATACATTGTACTGTAACAGCACAGACTTCAAGTCAAAGTCAAGGAAACAGACAGGAAACTGACAGAACTTTAAGAAATCATTGTCTAGAGGCTAAATACATTACAAGAACATGTCAAACAACCCTGATTTTAGGGGACAAACCATACAAGAAGTTTTTAACTTTTGAAAATTTTATGAAGTGTAGTTTTAAAAGTTAACATGTCCCATCATGCAGCACAGTGTTAATCTGCAGCCATGTGGATTTTGTACAAGCTACTGTAAACAGTTACTGGATGGAAGCAAGGACAAAATGAATGCCAACATGTCCCATCATGCAGCACAGTGTTAATCATCCAAAAAGCAGCAAACACCAAACAATTGACCACCCCACCAAAAAATTTGCCCTCCCCATCCACCTCCCCACCCCAAGCCAATCTGAAACAGAAAGCCTCATTTACCTACCTTTTCACTGTGCCAAAGAATGTTCAAGAACCTGAAGAATTCTGCAAAAATCCCAAGAATGGTTCCAAAAATTCTGACGAAAAAATCCAAAATCGTGCTCAAAACCACTCCAAAACACCCTTCGCCTCATGCAAAACCCAAAAGAGCAATGCATTCATGCACCCTGCCTTTTATACTGCCCAGGCACAATGCAACCTGGGAAAAACCCCAATGCTTCATACAAAGTTGCAGCGACTTTGTATGAGGCAACCTTTTTCAAGGAATTAGGCGATGTTGTATGAATTCGATGTTGTACGAAGCAGACTTTGTATGAGGTATTACTGTACATCAAAAGTTTACACAAATAATAAACATATGTTAAATAAATACAATAAAAAGATTTATAGCACCCTCTGTTGATTTTTAACTCAACTCCCCTCCAAAAAAAAGCTAGACACAAGTTATAACAGCCCGGCAACACCAGGCAACCTATGCTAGTATCTTACATATTTGTAAAAGCTGGCCTACTTGTCTATATGCAGTCTAGTGCTCGGGGACACCCTATGGCTTAGTGAAAATGCCACTTACAGTATTTTGCAGAATACTACACGGGAACATTATGTGAGAGAAAAGAACTGTGCTTAGAGCCAATATTCTTACCTATGCAACTATAATCTGTTAACACTAGTGTGATTTAGAAAAGGTGGGTTCCATAAATTGATTTCTAAGTTTGTATTTTATAGCACAGTACTAGAAAACTGAAACTTGAGAGCTAGTAGTCCTATAGCAGTGATGGCCAACCTTTGCACCCCAGATGTTCTTGAGCTTCAATTCCCAGAAGCCCTGATCAGCAGTTGTGTTGACTTGAGCTTCTGGAAATTGAAGTCCAAGAACACCTGGAGTGCCAAGGTTGGTCATCACTGGCCTATAGATTTCCCACATATTATGTGTGCTTCTCCTTTAGCTCCACCTCTTCTCATAATGTACTTTGCAGAATTGGATGGATTTACTTACAGTCTCAGTTCTGGTTTGGTTCAAAAACAGATGCAAGATACTTGGACACACTATGGTGGAAAGTAAAAGAACTGCAGTGAATCTTACACTGGTTCCTGGCAGTGAACATAAAGTCATTGTTTCCAGAGCCATGAAAGTGAAGCAGTAATTTTCAATCAATTCTTCTACAATTTATTTGCTGAAAAAAGAGCCACTATAGCTTTTTAGGTAAGCAGTAGGGGGTAAATAGAAAGAGCCTCCTTGAAGATTGTTATTTGATTGATATTTTTTACCCATAATCCAGTGTACCCCCCAGACAGTGGCATCTTTGCCATGCTGGCTAATCTTTCTCACACTAGGTCAAGCAAAAAGAACTACAGAATGAACTCACCAAAAGGAGAGATCTATTGCTATTAAGCCAAAGGCAGGCAGCATCATACATCTTGTGTAGATCAAGCTGGAGACACTGCTGTTTGCTTTGTGGAACCAAGTAAATGAATGCAAAATCAAAGTTGGCAGTATATTTGCTCCTTTCAAGGAAGCATCCCACAGCAGGTTGAAGTGAGACTATTCTTTTAACGGTTGCATGGCAGGCATTTATT
Source organism: Bradypodion pumilum (assembly GCA_035047305.1). NCBI lineage: Eukaryota > Metazoa > Chordata > Lepidosauria > Squamata > Chamaeleonidae > Bradypodion > Bradypodion pumilum. The sequence goes on along the minus strand of JAWDJD010000006.1, from coordinate 53,591,629 downwards.
TTCTAAATGAGTACTTGTCATACCAAGTATGACCGCTTTGTGCCTCCCTTGGGAGAGGAAAGCGGGGTATAAATGACGAATATAATATAAAATAAGATTTCCATCACAGTATGGTTCCACTACCTTTAGATGGGTTTCTGTGCTGTGATTTTCATAAAGCAATTGTATTGTGAATATTATCCTGATTATGAATTTAATTTATTGGAATGGAGCACTGTTCCAAGCCAGGATTGCATGCTGAGACTGCAGCCCTAAAATCACAATTAATTGGAAATAAGTAACTTTCAACTCAGTTGGGTTTACATCTGAGCAAGCACACTTAGGGGTGCATTCTATTATGCTATAAGTTGAGGGTTGTAAGATATATATGCCAGAGGAAAACTATGTAATAGACTTTAGCCTATGCTTTGATTTAGACCTTTCTTCCTATTACAGATGTTTATGTCAGGAGGTAGTTGTGCTATGTTGTTGGGAAAACACTATACACATGCTCAGAAGCACTCTTGGTTGCATGATTATCTTGTTTATCCCATCACCTAGTTCTAGCATTAGCAACAATCCCATTGTTTGGCTGTGATTAAAACCTGAAAGTATATTTACTATGACCCAGACAAAGTAACTAAGCATATTTCTTTATTGTTTTATTAACAGTCTTTAAGCTTTCACAATGTCATGTATGAATAATAGATAGGACCTAATGGATGAAATTATGTTGTGCAATTCCATAGGTAGTGGGCGAATGGTGTAATGGTCAGATGCTACAAGTTGGGCTTTAAAGGGTCACACTGCAGTTCTTGGCAGTGCATGCTCCCATTGGCTTGGTGTGCACCTGAATATAACAGAGGAGACTCTTTAATTGCTGGTTGGAAGCAAGTGAATGTTACTTCCTCTGCCTTCTTCCTACATAAAAAAACCTAACAGGACTTCAATCAGTAATGTTTAATTCATTTTAAAACTTCTATTAGCTGAAGTTCTCTAGACAGTATGCAATATGTTAAAATGTTTTGGAAAACCTTTTAAAACACAGCAATAATACAATAATGCAAATGAAATGTGATAGAAATAGAAGAAACTCAGTAAATGTTTCCCTTGCTCGAAAGTCAGTCTTATCTGACTCTAGGGTTCAGTGCTCATCTCTGTTTCAAAGCCGAAGAGCCAGCACTGTCTGCTTCTGCAGACGTTTCCATGGTCATGTGGCAGGCATGACTAGACACCGGAGTGCACAGAACGCTGTTACCTTCCCACCGAAGTGGTCCCTATTTATCTACTTGCAATTTATCTATTGCTAGGTTGGCAGGAGCTGGGACAAAGACGGGGGAGCTCATTCCATCCTGCAGTACTCGGGAATCGAACTGCTGACCTTCCGCCTCCCAGTCAGCGTCTTAGCCACTTGAACCACTGCAGTCCCTAGAAGAAACTCAGCATGGTTATAAATCTTTCAGCAGCAGTGAAAGGTCATTGACATTCCTTGGGGATGACAGATAGAGTTCTTAATGTTCATTCTTAAGAGTTATCCATAGATCACTAGTAGGTGACAAGTACATTCAAATATAGATCAGTATGTTATAAATAAAGATAAGGTGGGGGAAATCTTTGTGTGAATCTAGTTTGATAGAACTGTATGGCCTACAGTTCAGTAGGTTTATAGGCACACTGGTTCTGGTTATGAGAGTGGGACAGAATGAAAATAGATGCAGAGAATGACAATTTCATTATTGGCACTGTTCATGCATTTTCAAAGAGCTGGCTAACCCACATTTAGCTACACAACTCTGGCAGCCTCACTAAGAAACTTGCCCAAATCAACCAATTCCAGCAGACTTTTCATAGTCCTCCCTTCATTACTGTATAAATGTCTTTCTACTGAAGCTATACTCTGTTACTTTGAATAAAGATGCTGAAGTCCATGTAATTATATGCTAAATATAATATGCTAACCAACACTTCATTGTTTTTGATGCCACGAATAACACAGCTATCTCCTCAAATATATTAATTAAGGCATATATGCCTTCTTTGAACAATATAAATGTGTTAAGAATAATTGGGAGGGATATGAAGAGTGTCTAAAATCCAACAAGTGATAACTAGAATAGACCCATTGAATCTGTAGGGTTTAGGTCTCTTTATAAATCTATGGTGAGGCCCCATCTGGAATACTGAGTACAGTTCTGGTCGCCATACCTCCAGAAGGATATTATGGAACTGGAAAAAGTGCAGAGGAGGGCAACCAGAATGATTAGGGGACAGGAACACCTTCCTTACCATCTGAGGCTGCAACGGTTGGGCCTCTTCACTCTTGAACGACGACGTCTAAGAGGTGACCTGATTGAAGTTTATAAAATCATGCACGGTGTGGACAAAGTAGATAAGGAAAAACTGTTTTCCCTATCGCATAACACTAGAACTAGGGGACACTCCATGAAACTTTTGGGTACTAGTTCTCAAACAAATAAGAGAAAGTACTTTTTCACCCAGAGGATTACTGGTCTATGGAACTCCCTGCCAGAAAAAGTGGTGACAGCTGTCAGTCTTGACAGCTTTAAGAAAGGATTAGACAAGTTCATGGAGGACAAGAGTATCAATGGCTATAATTATGGATACTTAAGGACAACCTCCGGGTTGGAGAGATAGGCAGGATATCTCTCAACATCATTTCCAGGGAATCCTAAGCAGGTGAAGGCATCTGCTTGGGAATACCCTGAAGGAAATGGTGAGCCACTGTGTGAGACAGAATGCTGGACTGGATGGGCTGTGGCCTGTTCCAGCAAGGCTGTTCTTATGTTCTTATGTAGGTGAATGAGCTCTTCTGTAAGTTCCATCGATTCAATGCACAACTGGCTTGCAGCTGGTGTGTCTCTTTATTAGCCACTCATATAATTGGTGGTGAAGAAAGGCTTTAAGGCTAGCATAGGCCTAATGTTGATAAACTAATATAAATTCTGGCCCTTGATTCTTAGGATAGGAGCAGCAATAGCAATAACACTTATATACCACCACATAGCGCTTAGTGCAGGAGTTCTCAACCTTTTTAAGCCAGGGACCAGGTCATACTCCTTCAGACAGCTTTGGGGCCCGATGGCCATTTTACCCTTCCTCCACCACATGTCACTTCCTGGTGTGGTGGAAGGCCACATGAAATAGTGCCATGGGTCACATCCGGCCTGCGGACAGCAGGTTGAGAATCCATGGCTTAGTGGTTCACAAGGTAATTAGCATTTTGGCCCCAACATACTGGTCACTCATTTTACCAACCTGGGACAGAAGGAAGGCTGAGTCAACCCTGACACTCGCCACGATCGAACTCATAGTGTCAATGGTTTGGGCTGCAGTACAGTAGTTTAATCACTGTGTCACAATGGCTCTGTTAGAAGATTAAAGATCTAAAGATTTACTGAGGATGCATCTAGACTGTCAAAATATCAGATTTCCAATTGATTTTTAAAAATCAGGTTAAAACCATGTGGTGCTTGTATTGGTTTGTGCATCCTTTCTGAAAACTTGCCAAAACAGATTTTTTTTTTAAACTGCAGCCACCCAGCAGCTTCCTGATTTTCCCCCTTCTACTCCAGTCCTTGTAGGGTTTTTCTTTTCTTTTTTACTAATCCTTGACACTGTTAGGCAACTGACCTGCAGCTACAGCAGCCACCTCTACCTCTGCTATGGATCATCTTGTTGTTGTTCAGTCGCACAGTTGACTCCGACCCTTTGCGACCCCATGGACCATTTTCCTCCAGGCGCCTCTGTCCTCCACCATCCCCCTCAGCCCTCCCAGCTCTGTGCCCATTGTGTCTACAATGCCATCTAGCCATCTCATCCTTGGCCTCCCCCTTCTTCTTTTGCCCTCCACCTTTCCCAACATCAATGCCTTCTCAAGTGAATCCTCCCTTCTCATTTGATGTCCAAAGTACTTTAGCTTCATCTTTACTATTTGACCTTCCAATGAGCAGTCAGGGTTAATTTCTTCTAAGATTGACCTATTTGTTCTCCTCGCTGTCCAGGGGACTCTCAAAACCCTCCTCCAACACCACATCTCAAAGGCATCTATTCTTCTACGCTCAGCCTTCCTAATTGTCCAGCTCTCACATCCATACATTACTACTGGGAAAACCATTGCTTTGACTATTCTAATTTTTGTTTGCAATGTGATGTCTCTGCTTTTCACTATGTTCCCCAGGTTTCTCATCGCTTGTCTCCCAAGAATCAGTCGCCTTTTTATTTCATGGCTACAATCCCCATCTGCAGTGATCTTTGATCCTAAGAAAGTAAAATCTGTCACTGCTTCTACTTCTTCCCCGTCTATTTTCCAGGAACTGATGGGGCCTGTTGCCATTATCTTGGTTTTCTTGATATTGAGTCTCAAGCCAGCTTTTGCACTCTCCTCCTTCAGCCCAATCAAGAGATTCTTTAGGTCTTCCTCACTTTCTGCCATTAGGGTGGTATCATCTGCATATCTCAGATTGTTGATGTTTCTCCCAGCGATTTTAATCCCATATTGTGATTCCTCCATCCCTGCACTGCGCATTATGTGCTCTGTATATAGGTTGAATAAGCATGGCAACAAAATGCAGCCTTGTCTTACTCCTTTTCCTATTCCAAACCATTCTGTCATTCCGTGTTCTGTCCTAATTGTTGCTTCTTGGTTCATGTACAGATTTCTCAGGAGGCATATGAGGTGCTCTGGAATTCCCATCTCTTTAATTACTTGCCACATCTTGTTGTGGTCCACACAGTCAAATGCCTTGGTGTAGTCAATAAAACAAAAGTATACTTGTTTCTGGTATTCCTTTGTTTTCTCCATGATCCAGCGTATGTTGGCAATGTGGTCTCTAGTCCCCCTGCCTCTTCTGAAACCAGCCTGCACCTCTGGTAATTCTCTCTCCACATGTTGCTGAAGTCTATCCTGTATTATCTTGAGCATCACCTTGCTGGCGTGTGGGATGAGCACGATTGTTCGATAATTTGAGCATTCTTTGGCATTGCCCTTTTTTGGGATTGGGACGTATACTGATCTTTTCCAATCCTGTGGCCACTGTTTTGTTTTCCAAATCTGCTGGCATATTGAATGCAGTAATTTGACGCCGTCATCTTTTAGCGCTTTGAAAAATTCAACTGGGATACCATCATCTCCACCAGCTTTGTTGTTTGCAGTGCTCTTTAGGGCCTTTATGACTTTGCTCTCCAGGATGTCTGGCTCAAGTTCTACTTCTTCATCATTGTGATTGTCAGGAGTGTTGAGGTCCTTTTTGTAAAGTTCCTCTGTGTACTCTTTCCATCTTTTCTTAATTTCTTCTGCATCAGCTAGCTCCTTTCCATCTTTGTCCCTTATCATGGTCATTTTTGCTTTAAATATTCCCTTGATTTCGCCGATTTTTTTGAAAAGATCTCTGGTTCTGCCTCTTTTGTTGTTTTCCTCCATTTCTCTGCACTGTTCTTTTAGGTAGTTTTCCTTATCTCTCCTTGCTTTTCTTTGAAATTCTGTGTTCAAATGATTGTAGTTTTTCCTTTCTCCTTTGACTTTGGCGTTCCTTCTTTCCTCTGCTATTTTAAGAGCCTCATCAGACAACCACTTTGCTTTCTTACTCTTCTTTTCTTTTGGTATGGTTTTCTTTGCTGCTTCCTGCATGATGTCCCTCATCTCCGTCCATAATTCTTCTGGTACTCTGTCTACCGAGTCTAAGCCATTAAATCTGTTCATCACCTCCACCGTGTATTCTTTAGGGATGCTGTCTAGGTGATATCTTTCTGGTCTCCGTGTTTTCCCTATTTTCTTTAGTCTAAGCCTGAATTTTGCGATCAGTAGGTTGTGATCTGAGCCGCAGTCTGCTCCAGGTCTTGTTTTTGCTGACTGTATGGAGGTTCTCCATCTTTGGTTGCAGAGTATGTAGTGAATCTGGTTTCGGTGTTGGCCATCTGGTGATGTCCATGTGTAAAGTCGCCTCTTGTGTTGCTGGAAGAGAGTGTTTGCTATGACCAGTGCGTTCTCTTGGCAGAACTCTATCAATCTTTGCCCTGCTTCATTCTGTACTCCAAGACCAAATTTGCCTGTTATTCCCTCCACTTTTTGATTTCCTAGTTTGGCATTCCAGTCTCCTAGTATAATTTGGACATCATTTCTTGGTGTCTGTTCTATGAGGTGTTGTAAGTCCTCATAGAACTGGTCCATTGTGGCTTCATCTGCACCAGTGGTTGGTGCGTATATTTGGATCACAGTGACATTGAAAGGTTTGCCTTGAAATCTGACTGACATCATTCTGTCATTTTTAAGGTTGTATCCCATTACTGCTTTTCTCACTCTTTTATTGACAATTATGGCTACTCCATTTCTTCTAAGGTTTTCTTGCCCACAGTAGTAGATATGATGGTTCTCCTTCGTATAGTTTGTGAATCCACACTCATGGGTTATGCGCCTGCGCAGAACGGCCGATCGGAGGCTTGAAAAGCTATTGGTCAAAAGTTTTGGCGGTAAGACCGCCCACCGTACCGCCCACCCTGAGGCGCCCGCGCGCCATTTTACCTCAGTTCTCTTCTTTCCGCCGTAGCAGCAGGACGATCGTTGAGAGCTTCCTCAATTTTTTCGCCCTTCTGAGGGAAAGTCTTTTGGCAAATTTCTACAATTTTTCTCGGTGATCTTGTCCTCCGGGCAGGATCGCCACCCCGGCTCTGTCTCTTCTCTCGAGTGGATTCAGTAGCCAATTTTTTCGCATCGATCACCGTCTCCCCCCTCAAGGGGGTGGCGGCTGGTCCGCCCTTCGGGGTACTCGCCTCCAGAAACTTCCACTGGAAGAATTTTTTCCGCGGTTGATGGCTGCAGCGTTTAAACAGTGCACGGCTTGCCTTAAGAAGTTCCCGGCTTCCGACGGACACAGCCTGTGCCTTTTTTGCTTGGGAGAGTCGCATCAGAGCCAGTCTTGCCCGCATTGCAAAAAGTTTACGCGCCTCGCGGTGCAGAACCGAAGCAATCGCCTCAAGGCTCATCTGATGGAGCTCGCTCTGGCTCCCGCCGCATCCGCTTCCACATCCGCCGCTGCCGCCCAGCCGCCGCCGGCCTCTTCCTCCGTGCTTCCGATGAGGAAGAAGAAAAAGAAGGACAGGAATGGTGAGAAGAAGCGCAAGCATGGGTCGGAGAAGAGACGGTCGCTTCCTCCCACCCCGCGCACACCCGCCTCTCCCGGGCCCTCGCCGCCGTTCTCGACTGCCCGATGTCCTTCTCCGGGATCCTCCATCTGGGGAGGACGGTCGTCTTCCGTGTCACCTGATAAAGGACGCAGGGCTGGGGCTCCAGCTCGCCCACTTCAGGTGCTCCCCTCTCCTCCTCGGGGAAGAAACTCCTCGCCGAGGCAGGCCTCCGTCTCCCCAAGGCCCAGGACGCCGACAGACGACGCGGTCGTCAACGTTCCGACGACCGTTTCGCCGACGCCGACGCCGGCCACCGTTTCGACGCCCACCGTTTCGTGGGCCACCATCCCGCCGGCTACCGGGGCTCCACCATCAGCGGACTCGGACGGATCTCAGATGGCCCTCGTCCGAGAAATGTTCCAGGTCATGGCGTCGTTTGCGACCAAGTTCCAGGCCTCCATGCCTGCGGCCTCTGCGGCTCCGGTCCCGACCACCGCAAGCCCCGGGCATCCCGGCCCTGCCGTGGCCCCACCGACCTCCCGTGGGTCGAGTGCCTGCTCCGCCGGCCCACCCAACCCGTCATGGTGTGGTCCGGACGTTGATGCGGTGGATTCCCATCCCGCGGGCCCGCCCAGGCCGTACTGGCGTGGTCCCGACGTGGATGAAAGGCTGCCTCCCTCGTCCTCCGATGAGTCCAGCTCGTCGTCGGAGGAGGACGAGGGAGACGTCGACGCCGAGCGCACGCCGGAGCAGGCTATCGCCTCAGTGGACCCACCGCGTGGTGAGGACCAACGCTCACTGACCGCCATGCTCACAAGGCTGGGCACCGCACTCAACCTGAAGGTCGATCAACCGCCGTTGGAGGGTGAGGATCAGATGACCGTGAAGCTCGACAGACGTGCTGTGCGGCCGGTCCACATAACCATGCTCCCCTCCATGATGACTTCGGCGAGGGCGACATGGAGGAAACCTTTGGCGGCGCACTCCGTTTCGTCCAGGCTCGACAACATGTACCGGGTCCTGGACGAGAACGTCGAGTTTTTGCAGGCTCACCCCCTGCCGAATTCCCTGGTGGTCAAGGCCTTCCAGCACAGGACGGCCACCAGCGGGTTCCCGGTCCCGTCGACGCCGGAGGGAAAGAAACTGGACGCGGTGGGGCGTAAGTTCTACGCCACCGGCTCCCTATTCTTCCGTGCCGCCAACTACTCGGCCGCCATGGGCCTGTATCAATCTCACCTCTGGGAGCAGGTGAAGGTTGAGATAGCGAAACTGCCCTCCGACGCCCAAAAGCGCATTGACGCGCTGGCCACCGAAGGGGACTTCGTCGCCGAGCAGCTGATGCGCACTGCCCGGCATATCAACGACTATGCGGCGAAGGACATGGCCTCCGCAATCTACCTCCGTCGCCATGCTTGGCTCAGGGACACTTCCCTCGATGACGCTATGAAGAAGCTCATCGAGGAGTTTCCCTTCGACGGGCAGGGCCTCTTCGGTCAGGACACCGACAAGGTCCTGAATGAGATGCGCCAGACCAATTCCACGGCAAAGTTCCTGGGGCTCACCACGCCGGCTCCGCCCACCAGGCCGAGGTTCCAGCCCTTCACACGGCGGTTCCAGGGCAACCCACAGCAGCAGGGACCGACGGAGCAGCCTAGATCCAGCTCCTACAAACAGCGGCGGCAGCACAAGCCCCGCTACCGGCCCTACAGACAGGACAAACGTTCGGGCGCGAGGCCCAAGCCCCGCGTTTGAAGCTGCGACGGCCGAGTCTCTCTCGCTCCACATCCCGTACCTCCCCCTCCGGAACTTCCTCCAGGTATGGTCGGGCATCACGGACGACCAGTGGGTCTTAAAGATCTTGTCCTCTGGCTACGCCATCGAGTTCGTGCGGGTGCCTCGGGTAGGAAGACATCGTCTCACCACCTCGTCCCCCCATTTGGAGGAAGAAATATCAACCCTTCTCTCCAAGGGAGCCATCGAGCGGGTAACACCGTCCGACTGGGACAACGGCTTCTACTCGAGGTACTTCGTGGTCCAGAAGAAGGACGGAGGCCTTCGCCCTATCCTGGACCTGCGCCGCCTGAACAAATGCATCCACACCAGGAAGTTCCGGATGGTGACCCTGCAGACCGTCCTCCCCCTCATCAACAAAGGGGACTGGTTCACAGTCATAGACCTCAAGGATGCCTACTTCCACATCTCCATCCTCGAGGAACACAGGCGGTTTCTCCGCTTCCGCATCGACAATTCCGTGTACCAGTACCGATGCCTACCGTTTGGTCTGGCCACGGCACCGCGGGTCTTCACCAAATGCATGGCTCCGGTGGCCGCGTTCCTCCGCCAACGGAGCATCAGGGTCTTCCCGTACATCGACGACTGGTTGATCGTCTCCCCCACCAAATCGTCGGCCGTTCGGGACACACAATACACGGTCCACCTCATGGAGAGTCTCGGCCTCAGGATCAACTTCACCAAATCGAAGTTGATCCCCTCCCAACGCGTCGAGTACATCGGAGCGGTACTCGACTCGCTTGCTACGAGAGCCTACGCCCCCCAGAAACGCTTACAGGATATTGCGCAGGGGGTGAGCGAACTGCGCACCAAACCGTGCATCCGAGCGAAGAAGGCTCAGAGACTTCTAGGCCTGATGGCCTCAACGACGGCAGTGATTCCCCATGCCAAGTTGAAATTCAGGTCCCTGCAATCGTGGCTCCTTCACGAGTTCGACGCACTTCGGGAGAGCCAGTCCAAACGGTTGACCCCATCTCCAGAACTGAGGGACCAACTGCTGTGGTGGTCTACACCACTCAACGTGGCCACGGGGAAGAGTTTCTACCCCCCGCAACCTTCGTTGCAGATACTGACCGACGCGAGCAACCTCGGCTGGGGCGCTGCTTGCGGGACTCTCACGGTCAACGACACCTGGACACCGCACGAAACGGTGCACCACATAAATTACTTGGAGCTGCTGGCCATTTGGAAGGCCCTGCGTTCCTTCGAGACTCTGCTCACCGGCAAGGCGGTTCAAGTGGCCTCGGACAATACCACGGCGGTGGCGTACCTCAACAAGCAGGGAGGAACACGGTCCACCACCCTCCTGTACCTGGCAGTGCAGTTGTGGGAATGGTGCCTGGAGAGGCACATTTTCCCAATTGGAGTGCACATTCAGGGCACACTGAATGTCCTGGCAGACCACCTGAGCCGTCTCACTTCGACGACCCACGAATGGGAGCTGGACGACGGAGTGTTCCAGTCGCTTTGCGAGGCCTGGGGGACGCCGAGCATCGACCTCTTTGCATCGGAGTCCAACAGGAAACTCAGCAGGTACTGCTCCAGGGCAGGCATCGGACTAAACTCCGAAGGCGATGCCTTCATGAAACGGTGGGATCAGGACTATCTCTATGCCTTTCCTCCGTTTCCTCTGGTCCAGAAAGTACTCACCAGGATGTACCAACACAGAACCAATGCAATTCTGGTGGCGCCAGCATGGCCGCGCCAACCCTGGTTTCCGCTACTGTTGCGCATGTCGTCGCAGTATCGCACACTACCGGAGTCACCGACGCTCCTCCAAATGGAGCACGGCCAGCTGCACCATTCGGATCTGCCCAGCCTCCACCTCACCGCGTGGAGGATAACCCCAGACTGTCCAGGATCCTTGAACTAGCGCGGCGCCCTTCCACAAGGAAGTCCTACGCTTCCAAATACAGGCGTTTTTGTGCTTTCCTGGCCTCCCGACAAACGCCCCCCTCGCAGGTGGGACTGCAGGACATTTTAACCTACCTCCTCCAGCTGGCGGAGTCTGGCCTCAGCATCACCTCCATCCGAGTGCATCTCGCAGCAGTAGTAGCGCACTCTCCTGCTGGCTCGCCCGCTTCTGGGGCCTTCCGCGACCAAACGGTAAAGCGCTTCCTCAAAGGGCTAAGGAACGCTTTTCTGCCGGCCCGGACACCGATGGCTCAATGGTCACTGTCCACCGTTCTCAACGCGCTCACCAGGACCCCCTTCGAGCCCATGGCTACCGCCGATGTTCGTCTCCTCACATGGAAGACGGCATTCCTGGTGGCTATCACGTCTGCACGTCGAGCTGGTGAACTGGTTGCCCTGCGAGCAGACGCACCTTTTCTCCAGTTCTTCAACGACCGCGTCGTCCTCCAAGCGGACATCACCTTCCTACCCAAGGTGGTCACCAAGTTTCACATGGCACAAACTATCTCCTTGCCAACCTTCTTCCAGAACCCCACTAACGCCCAAGAAAGGACTTGGCACACACTGGATGTGAAACGAGCTTTATTGTTTTACACCAGCAGGACTAGAGAGTTCAGGAAGTCACAACGCCTCTTTGTGGCTTATGGGGGAAAGTCCAAGGGTGAACCCATCTCTGCTCAAAGGTTCTCCAAATGGATCACCTCTACCATCTACCTGGCCTACGAGTCAGCCTCACTGCCACCTCCACCGCATGTCAGGGCGCATTCCACCAGGGCGGTTGCCACATCCACTGCCTTTCTGGAGGGCACACCGCTTGAGGACATATGTAAGGCTGCCACCTGGTCCAGACCTTCCACATTTGTCCAGCACTACAGGGTGGACACCAGAGCCACTGCGGACGCCAGGCTTGGCCGTGTCGTCCTCACCAGAGGGCTCCGGACTCAACGCCCCTGACGGGTCCACCTAGAGGATCTTCAGCTCATCGTGGGATCATCTCATCCGACTGCCCACCGACCAAGTAAGTGTGAGCTTGCTAATCTCCCATGAGTGTGGATTCACAAACTATACGAAGGAGAAAGTTCGGTTTCACTTACCAGTGATAACTTTCGTTCTTCGAGTATATAGTTTGTGAATACACACTACCCACCCTGCCTCCCCTCTTGAGCTGCACGGATGAGATCAGTTGGTTTATCCTGTGCTTGGCTTAAGTATGGAACTGAGGTAAAATGGCGCGCAGGCGCCTCAGGGTGGGCGGTACGGTGGGCGGTCTTACCGCCAAAACTTTTGACCAATAGCTTTTCAAGCCTCCGATCGGCCGTTCTGCGCAGGCGCATAACCCATGAGTGTGTATTCAAAAACTATATACTCGAAGAACGAAAGTTATCACTGGTAAGTGAAACCGAACTTTCTTTCCAGAGCTCAATTCCCCCATCCCTGTCCATTTGAGCTCACTGATGCCTAAGATATCAATGCTTATTCTTTCCATCTCATTTTTTACCACTTCCAGTTTACCTTGGTTCATTGATCTCACATTCCATGTCCCTATGCAGTATTGCTCCTTACAACATTGCATTTCCCCTCCCCCTTTCCTGTCCCTCCCCTTCCTCCCCTCTGTGGTGTTAAGCATCCTGTATCACCTAGCCTGCCCCTTTGTTTTGCCTTTTGTTTTGGTCCATAGAGTTCTCTTGGCAAGCTTTGTGGCGTGGTTTGCCGGTGTCTACGCCATTTTTCTCTCCTCATACATTTTATCACAGTTTTTAAAGTTCAAAACATTTAACACAACATATTATCATGCATATTATCACACTTTATACACAGTCTCTATGTCAATTTCTGTATTTAGTTAGTATAAAGTCTCTATGTCAGTTTCTATATTAAGTCTTCTACATCTGCATATCAGGTACTTATCCTTTGCCTGGGACTCTGAGTCTCTCCCCCTGCTTTTCCTCCTCTGCCCTCTTCCCGTCTTTCAGTTGGTCTTCTCTTGGCCTTTCCGCTGCTCAACCGGCTCTCCTCCTCCTCCTCTTCCTCACCCCCCGGCTGGGGGTGGTTGTCCGGCGGTGGCCGCGGCTGGCCCTTCCGCCGCTCGCTCGCCCGGCTGGCTGGCTCTCCTCCTCACCCCCCGGCTGGGGGTGGTTGTCTGGCGGCGGCCGCGGCTGGCCCTTCCGCCGCTCGCTCGCCCGGCTGGCTGGCTCTCCTCCTCACCCCCCAGCTGGGGGTGGTTGTCCAGCGGCGGCCGCGGCTGGCCCTTCCACCGCTCGCTCGCTCAGCTGGCTGGCTCTCCTCCTCACCCCCCAGCTGGGGGTGGTTGTCCAGCGGCGGCCGCGGCTGGCCCTTCCGCGGCTCGCTTGCCCGGCTGGCCGGCTCTCCTGTATTAATTCCTCTGCTTTCAGTCATTTCTGGCTGACTCTTGTCCTGGGAGGCACAGTGGGGAACTGATGTCTCAACCTCTAGCTCTGCAGGCAGGTAAAATGAAGTTGGTGTCTGGCAAATGCATGGCAGAAGACCACAGTTATTTTTGCTAAAGGGAAAGATTGGTTGCACGTTACCCCAGCAGTGTCTATTGATCAGATTTTCATTGATTTTGTAATGCAAATCTGTTGAAGAGCAAAAGGGGAAGAGATTCTGATACTAGTGGTCATTAGTACAGATGTACATTTGCAGTGGCTCAAGTGGTTAAGATGCTGACAGGAAGGTGGCAGGTCAGCAGTTGGATACCCGAGTACTGCATGACACAATGAGCTCCCATCTCTGTCCCAGTTCTTGCCAACCTAACAGTTTGAAAGCAAGAAATTTCAAGTAGATAAATAGAGACCACTTAGGTGGGAAGGTAAGCAGCATTCCATGCACTCCGGTGTCTAGGTATGCCTGCCACATGTCCACGGAAACGTCTGCAGATGCAGACAGCACTGGCTCTTTGGCTATGAAACAGAGGTAAGCACTGAACCCTAGAGTCAGATATAACTGGCTTTCAAGCAAGGGAGACCTTTACCTTTACATTTGAAGAACAGTTGCTGATGTTGAAGCAGAATCTAACCCATTTGTGTTTTATACTCAGTAGTTCACTCCCAGGTACATTAACTTATCAGATTGTTTTTTGAAAGAGATAAATGCAAAATAAACAATGTACTAGAAAAATATAGAACTCCATCTTGATGTATTGTCATTGCAAGCTGTCACAAACATGTTTACAAAGGCCATGGACTCATTTCCGGCTGCCATAAACGCATTTATGAAGACCGTGGACTCATTTACGGCTGTCATAAATGCATTTACAATGGCCATAAATGTGTCCATGGCCAATTCCGGGATGGCGGCGGCAGCTGGAGTGAGGGTGGGGGCTGGATTATTTGGTGCTGTGGGCCATAGGTTGAGAGCCACTGCTCTAAATAATTCTAAATTGCTGTGAAAAACTGTTTTGACTTTGCTGACATAATGAAAGCGCGGCGCCAAAATGGCCGCCGCGCTCTTTGCGGGGCCCCCCACCCGGACTTAGACATCCGGGTAAGTTAGGGTGCGTGGCCACCCCTCTATAAAAGGGGTGGCCACGAGGCAGACGAGCTGCCATTTTAGAAATAGCGACGGAGAGGAGAAGTTTTCTCCGTCGCTGTTTGTTCTGTAGTCTTCGGCTGCTTAGCCCCTTGATCCTTTCCCGGCTGGGAAAGGAGGAGTAGCACACGCAGAGCCTTGGTTCGCTTGGCTACTGCGTGCTTCGGCACTAGGTTTTCGATCCCTGGAATAGGGATCCTACTTCTTTAACAAAGACTTCTTTAAGTACATTAGAAGTAAGAACCCAACTAGGAAGGCCATTGGACCATTAGATGACAATGGAAGGCAAGGGGTTATTAAAGAGGAAACAGAGATTGCAGAGAGACTCAATGAATTCTTTGCTTCAGTATTCACTGAAGAAGACAGAGACCACATGCCCAAAACAGAGCCTATCTTCGTAGGGAGGGAAACCGAAGAATTAAGCCAGATAGAAATAACCAGGGAGGAGGTCTTTGCATGTCTTGTTAAACTAAACACTAACAAATCACCAGGACCAGATGGCATCCATCCACGAGTTCTCAGGGAACTTAAAGATGAAATTGCTGATCTCCTAGCCAAAATATATAATCTTTCCCTCAAATCAGGGTTTGTGCCTGATGACTGGAATGTAGCGAATGTAACAACAATTTTCAAAAAAGGATCCAGGGGTGATCCAGGAAATTACCGACCGGTCAGTTTGACATGTGTCCCAGGTAAAGTGATGGAAACCATCCTAAAAGATAGAATTAATAGGCACATAGAAGAGAAGGCGCTGCTAAAGGAGAGCCAACATGGCTTTTGCAAGGGCAAATCATGCCTCACTAATCTGTTAGAATTTTTTGAGAGTGTCAACAAGCATGTGGATAAGGGGGATCCAGTTGACATTGTTTATCTGGACTTTCAGAAGGCTTTTGACAAGGTCCCACACCAAAGGCTCTTGATTAAACTTGCCAGTCATGGAATAAAGGGACAGGTCTTGTCCTGGATCAGCAACTGGCTAAGGAACAGGAAAAAGAGGGTAGCACTAAATGGACACTTCTCCAAGTGGAGGGAAGCAAAGAGTGGGGTCCCCCAAGGTTCAGTACTGGGACCGCTGCTTTTCAACCTCTTCATAAATGATATAGAGGTAGGAGTAAATAGCAAGGTAGCCAAATTTGCTGACGACACTAAATTATACAGGGTAGTGAAAACTGTGAGAGATTGTGAGGAGCTCCAGAGGGATCTCTTCACACTGGGGTAGTGGGCAAAACAGTGGCAAATGAGCTTTAACACTAGTAAGTGCAGAGTGATGCATGCTGGGGCAAAAAACCCCAATTACATTTATAAACTGATGGGGTCTGAACTCTCTGCGACAAACCAGGAAAGGGACCTTGGTGTCCTGGTGGACAATTCAATGAAGGTGTCAACCCAGTGTGCCACAGCAGTGAAAAAAGCAAACTCAATGCTAGGGATCATTAGGGGTATAGAAAATAAGTCAGCAAGTGTCATTTTGCCTCTTTATAAAT
This sequence comes from Bradypodion pumilum, assembly GCA_035047305.1. Classification (NCBI taxonomy): domain Eukaryota; kingdom Metazoa; phylum Chordata; class Lepidosauria; order Squamata; family Chamaeleonidae; genus Bradypodion; species Bradypodion pumilum. Next base: position 53,575,772 of record JAWDJD010000006.1, on the reverse strand, counting down.
CTATGGTGAGGCCCCATCTGGAATACTGTGTACAGTTCTGGTCGCCATACCTCCAGAAGGATATTATGGAGTTGGAGAAAGTGCAGAGGAGGGCAACCAGAATGATGAAGGGACTGGAACACCTTCCTTACCATCTGAGGCTGCAACGTTTGGACCTTTTCACTCTTGAGCGATGGCGTCTAAGAGGTGACCTGTTTGAAGTTTATAAAATCATGCACGGTGTGGACAAAGTAGATAAGGAAAAACTGTTTTCCCTATCGCATAACACTAGAACTAGGGGACATTCCATGAAACTTTTGGGTACTAGCTCTCAAACAAATAAGAGAAAGTACTTTTTCACCCAGAGGATCACTAGTCTATGGAACTCCCTGCCAGAAGAAGTGGTGACAGCTGTCAGCCTTGACAGCTTTAAGAAAAGATTAGACAAGTTCATGGAGGACAAGGGTATCAATGGCTATAATTATGGATACTTAAGGACAACCTCGGGGTTGGAGAGATAGGCAGGATATCTCTCAATGCCATTTCCAGGGAATCCTAAGCAGGGGAAGGCATCTCCTTGGGAATACCCTGAAGGAAATGGTGAGCCACTGTGTGAGACAGAATGCTGGACTGGATGGGCTGTGGCCTGTTCCAGCAAGGCTATTCTTATGTTCTTATGTTCTTATGTTCTTCTTTTTCGGAAGACATGCCTCCAAAACGGAAGGCCCCGGCGATGAAGCCACGGCCACGGGGGAGGACTTTTACTGGCCCTGCGCAGGATGGGGGCTGCCATCGGGTCGGAGGACCAGGGCTGCGCCCCCGCAGCAGGGCACTGTGCCAGCCTTGCCCACCGATACCGGTGGGGCTACTCAGGCTGGCACTTGGCAGCCAGGTCTGGCTGGCCAGCCACAGGCCGTCCCCTCAGGGGCTTTGGCCCTCGGCCCGCTGTTACCGGCCATGGGTCAGGGAGGTGGGGGAGGGCCTAGTGTGGGCATACCACCCGTTCCTCCTCCAGCCCCTCATGGGCCGCAGTTTTGGGCATGGCCCTATTCTGGCCCTGGCTCCCCTTTCGGGGTACCATTGCAACTGCCTAGTGGGCCATCCGGCCTGCCTTATGCTGGGGGCTCTGTGGCAATGGATGCTCTACTAGCACGTTTTGCAGTGCTGGAAGCATCCTTGGGCATTGCACAGCCTCCTGTGGAGGGGGGCACTTCTCTTTCTGCCGGGGCACCTTCATTGGCACCGGTTACCTTGACAGCCGCAACGCTGCAACGGGCGGCCAGCCGGGTTGAGCTGCTTGAGACACTCCGGCCCGCGCCTGCCGGTGTCTTGCAGCTCCCTGTTCATCCAGATCTGCAGACTGGGAGTAATCATGAGTGGCCCCAGAGCTCGATTCCAGTCGAGAGCTCCGACGCCTGCCGTGGGCCGGAACCCCCAGTGGGCGTGGCTCACGGGGGTGCACCCAGTGAGTATCAGGTTCAATTCAGTGCACCTACATCACAGCCCACTTCCAGTGGTGGGGTTCAGTGGCCCTGGCCTCGTCAAGTTGAAGCGAGTGGGCATCAGTTACCAGTCTATCCCAGTGCCCCATGGTTTCAAAATGGCACCTCGTTGAGGGCGGGGGTTTCCGCCCCTGGGGCAGTACCGAGCATCGCAGGGGCTATCCAGGTCCTGCTGCATATGCCCGCTATACATAATGTGCCGGTGACGTCTTTGCCGACGGCTGGTTATTCCTTGCCCCTTGGTGATCATTTGTCCCAGGTCACGAAGGAGAAGATTTGGCGGGGGGAGTACGTGGATATATTCTCCCTATTGAACCGTGAGCCCACTAAGGAAGAGAGAGAGGGACAGGATGACAGAGACAAGGAACTGTCTCGTCGTTGTAAGCCACCGCGCACCTGGGCCAACTGGTTGCCAGCATATCTTATTTATATGGCGGTATACCTTTGGGCCCGGCCTGATCTGGCCATTCCTATGGTCCAATACTTGGACAATATTTACAGGGTGATGGTGGATTTCCCTGGCCCATCGTGGTTGGCTTACGATGAGGAATTTAGAATGAGGGTGGCCCTACACCCGGAGATGAGATGGGATGAGCCCTGCCAGAAATTGTGGCTCTTGTACATGACCCCCACGTGTCCGGCGCCTGGGGATAGGTACCATTGTGGCCATGCTGTGCAGTGAGCTGCTCCAACACAGGCTCCCCGCCAGCCAGCGGGGCAGGGGGTTCCAGCTCGCTTGCTGTGTTGGGGCTTCTCAGCTAATGGCGTGTGCAATAAGCAACAGTGTTGATATAAACATGAGTGTCCCTCTTGCGCTGGCCCCCACACCGCCTCCACGTGCCCGCGGGCTGGTGGGTCATGGGGCAGAGGTAGAGGTGGACAGGGAGCGGGCAAAGCTTCTGCTGATGGAGCTGGCCAGTCAAAAGGCCCCCTCCCCAGTTAACGTGTATATGTTGGACCGATGGCTCTCAACTTATCCAAGGGGAGAGGATGCGAGGTACCTCCTGGAGGGTTTCCAGTGGGGCTTTCGGATCCCATTCAAGGGGGTACGGGCCCCCCAGGATGCCCCCATTCTAATTTCCTTAAAGGGTAAGGAGGAGGTAGCTGCCCTGAGTATTGCCAAAGAAGTAGAGGCCAAGAGGGTAGCGGGCCCCTTTTCCAAACCACCTTTCCCTGACCTGAAGGTCTCCCCTCTGGGGCTAGTACCTAAAAAGACCCCGGGTGAATTCCGTTTAATCCACCATCTATCGTACCTGGCGGGTTATTCGGTCAATAATGCTATTCCTGATTACCTTTGTTCGGTCAGGTATACGTCGTTTGACCAAGCCCTACGCATGGTGCGTTCTTGCTGTCCCGGTGCCTTCCTGGCGAAATGTGACATTAAATCGGCATTCTGATTACTGCAAGTGCACCCAGGGGACTTTGAGTTATTGGGTTTTAGATTCCAGGGGAAGTTCTATGTAGACAAGGCCATGCCTTTTGGCTGCTCTATTTTGTGTTCGGCATTCGAACGTTTTAGCACTTTCCTTCAGTGGGCCTTTGTTCGCAGGTCCGGGTCTCGGTTTGTAGCCCATTACCTCGATGTTTTTTTGTTCGGGGGTGAATGGGGCTCGGACACGTGCACGCGTCTCCTCACTACATTTCAGACGCTAATGCTGGAACTGGGTGTCCCTTTAGCGCCCGAAAAGATCGAGGGCTTATCTACTACGCTCACATTTCTGGGTATTGAAATTGACACGGTCGCACAGGCATCCCGGTTATCCATTGAGAAGGTCACCCGGATCTCCGCGATGATTTTGGCGTTGCTGGCCAAACGTAAAGTGTCACTTCATGAGCTTCAGGTACTTCATGGCCATCTTAACTTTGCCTGAAGGGTGGTAACACCCGGCAGAGCATTTGCACGGCGCCTATGTGATGCCATGTCTGGCCTGTTAAAGTGCCACCACAGGGTCCGACTGACCAGGGGCATGCGGGCCGACCTTTTGGTTTGGCTTAAATTCCTACAGGAATTTAACGGGGTCTCTTTCTGGAGATCAGACCTTTTGGTTTCCCCTAGATTCCAAGTACAGTCGGATGCCTCCGGCTCCCTGGGATATGGGATTTATTTTGAGGGGAGGTGGACTTATGGCCAATGGCCTCCCGCATGGCGGGGCACGGATCGCCTCCGCGATCTTACCTTTCTTGAGTTCCTTCCAATCCTGGGAGCTTTGATGCTATGGGGCGAGGAGTGGGCCGACTCAGTGGTCCATTTTTGTTGTGACAATGCGGCAGTAGTGCACATTGTCAATGCTCAGACATCTAAATCACCCATGGTGATGGTTTTGGTTCGCCAGTTTGTGTTACGTAGCCTACGCCTGAATGTGCTTTTTAAGGCCAGACATGTACCAGGCATTAATAATGATATTGCTGATGCTTTATCCCGCCTGCAGATCCCCCGGTTCCGTGCCTTGGTTCCGGAAGCAGAGGAATTTCCCTCGCCACTCCCGGCTGAGATTTGGACATTTGGCGAGGAGAGGTGAACCGGGCGATCGGCATGTCTTTGGCACCTCGCACACGTAAGGCGTATCAACATGCTTTTGTTCAATTTAGAACCTTTTGTGTGCGACTTCAGTTGCCCAAAGTGTGGCCCATTCCAGTGGAGCAGGTTTTACAATTTATGGTTTATCTACACAGTCAGGGTTTGGCTCCTCGTACTATAGCATCCAGGCTGTCGGCACTGGCATTTATGGCTAAAGTGAGGGGTTTTGCTGACTGCGTGAACGATTTCTGCATACAACATGTTTTGGAGGGGTGGACACGGGAATGTGGCCGCCGCCTGGATACTCGCCACCCAATTTCTCCAGAGGTACTGACCCACCTTGCACGAGGCTGGCATAACCTGCGTTATGATAAGTATGAGGTGGCTCTTTTTCACGCGGCTACCACGGTGGCCTTCTTTGGAGCGCTCTGCATCAGTGAGTTGGTACTACTGTCTAAGGCGGATGCGACTCGTAGGGCACTGGAACTCGACGATGTCTATGTCACTAATGAGTGGACTCAGTTGAGGATACGGTCCTCAAAGGTTGATCAGCACGGCGTAGGCAGTGGAGTTAGACTGCTATGATGTTCCATTGCAGACATCTGTCCGGTTGGTGCCCTACAGGAGTTCTTGGCAGTGCGTGGCGCGCACCCTAGCCCGATTTCCTGCCACCAGGATGGGTCTCCCCTTACTAAATTTCAATTTTGGAAGGTGACCGGTATGGCACTATCCAGTGTTGGCCTCCCCGGGGCTCGTTACGGCACCCATTCATTTAGGATAGGTGCGGCATCCACTGCGGCTGCATTTGGGTACTCTGAGGCTGATATATGCCGAATGGGGAGATGGGGATCCACGCGTTTTGCGTTGTATGTTCGCTCACTTCAGGCATGAGTACCAGTTAAGTCATTATTCTCTTTTCTCTTTTACAGACCCTGTGTGTCCCCGCACACCGGTGGCAGAATGGCTGGTGGGCCACAGTTACGTACACTGGGCAGCGCAGGATGCTGCAGCAACAGAGTGGGGACCCCAGCTTGGACTACGTGCAACCGCACGTACACGTTGGTACGGTAAGCGTGGAATGAGATGGCGGGAACTGTTGCCATTCCTGTTTTCCATCAGGGATGCTGAACCGCCTGATGTCCTTGTACTGCATCTCGGGGGCAATGACCTCGCCCAGGTCACTGGTCTCTCCTTAAAATTCACGATTTGCAGTGACCTAGCTTATTTGCATTACGTGTGGCCGTACACAAGGCTGCTATGGTCGGACATCGTACCGCGTCATTCATACAGGGGAGGTATTGACCTCCGTGCCCTTGACCGCGCTTTGTGAACCGCCGCTCGGTGAACAGGGCTGTTGCCCGGTTCTTGGCAGACAAGGGTTTGGGGATGGTCATCCGGCACCCCACGATTAGTTAGCAAAATTATGATCTCTATGCAGGGGATGGGGTCCACCTGTCGGCTAGAGGTATGAACCTCTTTTTGGAAGATTTGCAAGCAGGCCTTGTGACCGAGCTGACGGTCTGGGGGGGGTGAGTCTTCATAGACGCCTCCCCGTGTGGCGCTAGCACTGGTAAGGTAAAGATTTATGACCCATAAGTATCCGGCAGGTTCGCAGTTGACTGGCCAACACTTAGACAGGTACAGGTGTAATAGCTTTGACCGGTCAACGACGAACCAGGCAAGGGGGTGATGGCAGGAGCTTTTCAGCATGCATCACCTCGTGATTTGACGGATACACGTCATAGGGTGGGGTCAGTAGATAGTTTATTGACTCCGGTCAACAATTTGTTTGTGTCAACAAACAAATTGATACAAATGGATACATTGTAGCCAATTGCCATTGGCAATTTTGGGAGGAACCTTACCAGTGTTACTGCGGCCTGCTTGCCTTAAGAATTACAATTGGATGAATACACCAATTGAAAGTTATAATTCAGACTAGGGCATTATTCAATAAAAGTGGCCCAATGCCTTTATCCATATACCGGTGTCTGAGTCTTTCTTTGGGGGGTGCGCCTGCAAAGAGGCATCTGTATTTCTTGTTTGCAACACTAGCATTTTGAAGATGTATATAACTATTCACAAAGTGGCACCATTGTGTGCATTATTTGTATTACTGTTTTACCTACTATTCTGTTGGGTTCAAGATCAAAGGTTTAAAGAAATTCAGTGCAGACTCTTCAGATAGGGGAAAAGACCAAGATTTTAGAGAAATCCAGTGGTCAAAACCCTGCTACATAGCTTTTTCTGTGCAACTTGAAATTGAGCAACTGGTTGTGACATCTACATGACAGAAGTCATATCCAGCAAGATGTTTTGCAGGTACAACAGCACAATCAGGCACACAATGCAGACTTCCCAGAAGTAACTTTCTGGTAATTGCTGCAGGCATAACTTGATGCAATAGGATTTCGGACTTATTTCTTCTTCTTCTGGGAATGCGCTATTTTATGGCTCTCATTCTGTCAAACTCATAATTCTTTGTAAATTGACATTCTTAATTGATTTCTTTCTCTTTTTAAACTTCAGGTTGCACCTGTCATTAAGGAGAGAATGATGAAGAAAGGGAGCATGATGTTGGGGTACCAGCCTCATCATGGCAGAGTTAATTTCTTCCGCCAGGTCATTATCAGCCCCCAGGTGATCCGTGAGGACATAGACTTCCTGCTTGATGAGATTGATTCACTTGGGAAGGACTTGTAGTTGATGTTTCACAAATCTCTGCACTTCTTATGGAGGGATAGAATGTATGGAATAAGAATGTTAATGGCATTATCAGAATTGCGCTAGACCATGTAATACATATCATGCTCAAATGACTGAAACTGCCATTTAAAATCCCTTGGGTTAGTGGCAATCCAGTTTTCACTGCTACTCTAACAAGAAGCTGATGCTATTTAAAATTAGCATTTTGTGTCCGCTGTTGGCTGGTATTAGTTGGTACATAATGTTAAAATGGGTCAGATTAATTGTTGTCATGAATTACCTTAAATTAGTCTAATTTAATGGACTTAAGCCATTGTTGCTTTAGGGAAAGTTTAACCCTTTGTATATGAGGAAGTACCTTCATACACCTTGTGAAAATTAAAGTTTAGTGTCTTCAGATTAATAGGCCTTTTTAGCTGTGTGAATTTCCATGAATGAAGTGATAATCCTGAAATGAAGTAATATGTGCCCAACTATACACCCCATGTTACCTGTTTATTTCTCTAAAAACATTTAATATTATTTTTAGACTCAAAAATATGCAATGTATGCATTATGCAGTTTTCACTGTTAGAAAAACAATTTCACACAGTGAATCACAGATTATATGAAACCTAAAACATTCTCAAAATATTTCCTGAGCATTTTAGAGTCATTTTCAAATTGAAATTTTGTGTTTGTGTGTGTGTGTGTGTACTCGCTCACTCACTAGAGCTGTATTTTTTATGCTGCATGACTATTGAAGATTAGGATTAATTCACCCATTTATACATTTCTAGTGATGTAAAAACTATTTTACTGTGCAGAGTAGAAACATGGAGCAGATTGCACAAAAGGTAAAGTGTGTGCATAGTAATTTGAAATTTTGTTGTATTATCAAAATAAAGACATATTTGTGAAGTTGAAAAAACTGCTGTTAGTGTATTTTCCCTATTTAATTCATTTATTATGTGTTTTAACATACTAGTTTGTTAGTCATGATCTCGTTCCATTACTGTATGTAAGACCTCTTGTGCTGTTGAACTTTGAGATTATGTTTGTAGCCTGGTGTAATCTTTAATTTATTGGAGAATCTGTATTTTACTTACTGATGTCAGATTTGAGATATATATGTAATATGTCAATATTGTAATGGCACACTTTTGTAACAACATGTTTAAATTCGACAAGCACAAATGCTCCTGTGTTTTTAGTTTAATATTTGAATTAAAAGTTGTTGGTAACTCTTCAGATAATATTCAAACTTCTTTTAAAAAAGCAACTACAACTGCTTAAATTGTTGGCAAAGTGTGAACTCACAAGTGTCACCACTTTCTATGTCCCTATCAGATTTTCTGCAAGCTTTTACACTCACTCTACAAAGAAGTAAGAACATTACTGTGGAACTGCAAACTCTGCATTTTCTTTTCCCAGGAATTACTGGAATAGTTATTCAGAACCTGAACTCAGTGTTTCTTGACCCTCAGAAGCAAAACCAATAAAAGTGGAAAGAAGAGTATACATGGAACTCAAGATTGGGGGAACGCAAAGTTGTAGAGAACATGACATAGTGCCGGGAAAGTACAGTAGAGACCTGTACATATTAAAAGTTATTTAACTACCGTATTTTCCAGCGTATAAGGCAACTGGGCATATAAGACGACCCCCAACTTTTCTAGTTAATATACTCACCGTATAAGACTACCCCTCGTCCAACGGTGGTGTCTCCGGAGCTTCCGGGGCCGGGGATGGCTCCCTTTACCAGCTGGGGGTGGTGGTGGGGAGGAGGAGCAGCAGCAGCTGACCGGCGGGGAAAGCCATCTGCCAATGCAAGGCTGGGGGTGGTGGTGCGGAGGAGGAGGAGCAAGGAGCTGCCCAGATACCACCACCCTCAGCCTCGCGGCAGCAGCAGCAACTGGCTTTTCCTGCCAGTCAGCTCCTCCTCCTCCTCACACCCCGGCTGGGGGTGGTGGTGCGGAGGAGGAGGAGCATCAGCTGACCGGTGGAGAAAGCCAGTCGCCACTGCTGTGAGGGTGGTGTTATCTGGGCGGCCCCTTGCTCCGGAGGCTTCGCGGCGGCGGCGGCTGGTTTTCCCCGCAGGCCAGCTGATGCTCCTCCTCCTCCGAACTACCACCCCCAGCCAGGGGGTGAGAAGGAGGAGGAGGAGCTGACTGGCAGGAAAAGCCAGCTGTGACCACAGCCGCAAAGCTGAGGGTGATGGTATCCGGGCGGCCCCTTGCTCCAGAGGCCTCGCAGTGGCAGCAGTGGCTGGCTTTCCCCACCGGACAGCTGATGCTCCTCCTCCACACCACCACCCCCAGCTGGGGGGGGGTGAGGAGGAGGAGGAAGAGCTGACCAGCGGGAAAAGCCGCTGCCGCGAGGCTGAGGGTGGTGGTATCTGGGCGGCCCCTTGCTCCGGAGGCCTCGGAGCCTCTGGGTGGTGGTGTGGAGGAGGAGGAGCATCAGCTGACCGGCGGGGAAAGCCAGCCGCCACCGCTGCCTCAAGGAGCAAGGGGCTGCCCGGATAAACCACCCAGCTGGGGGTGTGTGAGGAGGAGGAGCAGCTGACCAGCGGGGGGAGGAGCCAGCCACCGCTGCCGCTGTAAGGCTGGGGGTAGTGGTATCCGGGCGGCCCCTTGCTCCGGAGGCCTCGGGGTGGTGGTGCAGAGGAGGAGGAGCATCAGCTGACAGGCAGGGAAAGCCAACCACCGCCGCTGTGAGGCCTCCTGAGCAAGGGGCCACCCAGATACCACCACCCCAGCCGGGTGTTTGTGAGGAGGAGTAGCAGTAGCTGACCGGCGGGGGGGAGCCAGCCACCACAAGGCTGGGGGTGGTGGTATCCGGGCGGCCCCTTGCTCCGGAGGCCTCAGAGGCCTCAGGGTGGTGGTGTGGAGGAGGAGGAGCATCAGCTGACCAGTGGGGAAAGCCAGCCGCCGCCGCTGTGAGGCCTCCTGAGCAAGGGGCCACCCAGATACCACCACCCCAGCCGGGTGTGTGTGAGGAGGAGGAGCAGCAGCTGACCGGCAGGGGGGAAGCCAGCCGCCGCCGCAAGGCGGGTGGTGGTGGTATCTGGGTGGCCTCTTGATCCAGAGGCCTTGGAGGCCTCGAGGTGGTGGTACGGAGGAGGAGGAGCATCAGCTGACCGGCGGGGAAAGCCAGCCGCCACTGCCGCTGTGAGGCCTCCAGAGCAAGGGGCCGCCTGGATACCACCACCCCAGCCAAGTGTGTGTGAGGAGGAGGAGCATCAGCTGACTGGCGGGGGGAAACCAGCCGCCGCCTCCGCAAGGCTGGGGATGGTGCTATTCGGGTGGCCCCTTGCTCCGGAGGCCTCATGGCAGCTGCGGCTGGCTTTTCCTGCCGGTCAGCTGATGCTCCTCCTGCTCCGCACCATCACCCCCAGCCGGGGGGGGGATGGGGAGGAGGAGGAGCTGACCAGCGGGAAAAGCCAGCCGCCGCCACCACCATGAGGCTGAGGGTGGTGGTATCTGGGTGGCCCCTTGCTCCAGAGGCCTCATGGTGGCAGATGGCTTTCCCCGCCGGGCGGCCCTTGACTCCAGAGTACCCGGCATATAAGACGACCCCCAACTTTGGCACAGATTTTTTGGGGTTAAAAAGTCATTTTATACGCCGGAAAATATGGTAGTTATTATCTTGTTCTTTCTTGCTGGGGGAATTTATGTTCCCAACAACTCCACAACTTAACTTAATCTATACAACTGGCCCAATATTGTTTGGTGAACAAGGCCTCATAGTTTTAAGTCATTAACTCTGTGCTACCTATGAAATTTGCAAAGAAGACATTAATGACACAGTATTGATGAACAAATTTCCCTCCAAGCATAAACAATGTCTTATTTCTTAGTTATTTTTCAGTGTAGGACCTTAGGTACCTAAAGAAATAGGTGTGCCAGAATTCAAGGATATAGCCATATATTGAATAAAGAATACAGTATGTATGCCTCTACTTACATAAAATTTGACTTTCATAAGGTGTTTTTTTTTGTGTGTGTAAATCACGACCCGATTTAAGCAAAAAGAATTATCAAGCTACGTAAGGGGTTTCCTGGTGTGTTTAGATTTTAAAATGGTGGCACCACCATTTTAAAAGCTAAAATTCCACCCCATGCCACCCACCCCACTGCCAAAAGTCACAAAACATCACTTACTGTGGAGGCAGTGGAGGCAACAGCAATGATCTTCTGTAGTCCCCGCTTGCTTCTGCTGGGACTGGGAGAGTGTGGGGGGAATATCGGTTCTCTTCCGCTGTTCACATGAGGTTTCTCTGAGGTTCGTGCTTTAGTTGTGAATGCGTCTTGGAGAAGAGTTTAAAAAGCGTGGGGGAAATGCCTGCCATTACCATCTCAGCCACTAGGGGCGCAAAGCATGATTTTTCCATAGGGATGCACTGAAAACAAATTTCAAGCCTGTTTTTTAAATTTTTCAATGCATCCCTATGGAGATGCATTGATTTAAATAAAACTCCTATTTACGTAAGAAGTTACAGAAAGGACTTTTTATGCAAATTGGGTTTTTACCGTAGAATGTACTTTAACAAAATAAACAAAAACTGATAATAATAATAATTTACCATATGTGAAAATACTCAGGTTCGTGTATCCACTGACCAGGGACTTCACCCCTTTCATTTTTCCAATCATCATCAGAGTCTACAGGACCACTTGAAATTGTTCCAGAACCCTTCACTGATGCCTTTGAAACAAAGAAAGCAAACCTACTAGCCAGGGTATGATTCTGAGAGCATGTCATACCTACACTCCAGTGCTCCTTGACAAACAAAAATACACAAGGACAATATCAAGTCTAAACACCCAGACAATTATTGACATCTTAGAAAAATATCTTCCCCACTTAATTCTTGAATGTTCCCCAGCCTCTGTGAAAGATGAAGGGGAGTTTGGGGAAGAAAGGAAACATGATCAGAACAAGTAAGTGCTTGCTTTCAGAAGTTTGCTCACATCTGGAAAACTTCCACTACAAAGTGGTGGGTCATGAATGTGGTGGGGGAAAGATACAAGTTAGAAGTTTATTTATACATTCCAATATGTCCTCCTTAATGGAAATTCTTCATGGCTGGATAACAAAAAAAAAAAAAAAACACACACACACACACACAAACATGTCCAGTACAATGTGGTGGCATTTAGCTTATTTTTGTCTACCAGTGTGGATGTGGAGGTTTTTGTCACTTTTGCAGCTCACATTAGAGCACAAAAATTATTATTTCTCTTGGATGGCATTTTGATCAAGTCAGGAACAATCACTAAGGGACATCAATCTAGCTGTAAGATGCCTAAGGGATCACAGATTCCTGATCGAGGTCAAGAAAATTAATCTTGGCACCACAGTGGAATTAATAAAAGATATACAGGAAGACAAAACCTTTCTTCCCTCATACAGAATTTTAAAAAGTTGGTTTTGACTTCAGGACTGTGGCTGTCATGTTTTTTCCAGCCTTTTAGGGTCCCATGATAGCCTTAAGGTAAAAGTAAAGGTCTCCCTTGCTCGAAAGCCATTTGTATCCAACTCTAGGGTTCAGTGCTCATCTCTGTTTCATAGCCGAAGAGCCAGTGTTGTCTGTGTTTGCAGATGTTTCCATGGTAATGTGGCAGGCATGTCTAGACACCGGAGCATGCGGAATGCTGTTTACCTTCCCACCTAAGTAGTCCCTATTTATCTACTTGCAATTTCTTGCTTTCAAACTGCTAGGTTGGCAGGAGCTGGGACAGAGACAGGCACTCACTCTGTCCTGCAGTATTTGGGTATCAAACTGCTGACCTGCTGCCTTCCAGTCTGCATATTGGCCACTTGAGCCAGGTTCTGTGTGAGATGAGAAAACCACAATGGCCTCTTTTTTCCTTTTAAAAATGGATTGCTTCACAGAGAAAGATTTGGGTCAGAGTATTTCAACATGTGAAGGTTTTTTCCACTGAAGAATATCAGCCATGACCCAGAGCAAGAAATTGTTGCCTCAGTTTATACACTTTTAGACACAAATCTTAAGGACCAGGGAACCCTTCTGTACTCCAGGACAGTGCAGGTCATGCACCTGGAGGCCAGCCATAGTATAAATTGACTGAAGTTGAGTGACATTGGGCTGGTTCCTTTTTACTTCTACTTATTTAGTAGAAAGCTATGCAGCTGTGTTCAGACAATTTGACCACAAGAGTGTTAGGAGATGTAAGTCTTCGCCTCACACCCTAACTGGTTGAAAGGCATATTGTGTCTATGATGCCTTTAAGACCCTACTGCAGGGGCACACTGGTGCTGGATCTTTTCCCTTATGGGCCAGTGTATTTAAGGCAGAGCAGGACTGCAGACTTCCAGCCACAATGCTCAACCTTCCTCTGCTGACAGTCTGGATGAAGATTCCTGCATCTTCCAGAACCTGCTATGAGGACTGAATCTTTGCACTGATCCTGATGATGGCTTTTGCCTGATATGCTATCTGTACTTGCTGGACAAAGAAGGACTACTTGGGGTAAGCCTTCACTAGGAGGACAAAGCTCTTTGGCTTTGTCTGTAATTACAGCTTGCATTTACCCTGCTGGACTAGACTGTTACTGAACTGTATGGACTTGTATTGAACTGACTCAGTGAGGTCAACTGAGCAGCCCAAGAGAATATACAGTAGAACCTCGGATAAAGTCCAAACTCCATTCCACAAGTTTGGACTTTATCTGATTTTGGACTTTATCCAAATCAAATGGGCGATGCATTGGATAACATCCATAAAATGGACTTTATCCGAGGTTCCCATACCAAATACCTCGGATAACATCCATTTTTTTAGCAGTTTTGGACTTTATGCGATGCATCACGTGTGCATAAAAACTGCGACTTTATCCGAAATGAACATTATCCGAGTTGGACTTTATCCGAGGTACCACTGTATCTGTTTTGTGTTACAGTTGTTGCACTGTATATACTTACACCTAGTTACTTCCTGAGTAAACCTACTTTGAGTTTTCTTTTGCACCAAGATCTGTCTGCCTGTTTTTCTCACAAGGGATCGCCTTGCCAGGTGTGAACCTCTTGCTGGCCACTGCATACCACTCTGCTAACCGTTTATATCAACAAAGTGCCCATCTCAATGGGCAAGGCCATCGGGTCTCTGATAAAAAAGACAACTTTGTGCCATTTTCTATCTTTGGCAACTGGAATTTGTTATTAATCTGGGTGCCATTTTCTATCTTTGGCAGGGGACTATGTACGAGTCAGCAAACTACCTCAGGTGGAAGAAAATGGATCATGAAGCCTGTGAGACAAGTGCTCGCCTGGGTGACAGCTTGCCTTGGAGCACTGTTTGAATTTGTTTGAATTTGTGAAATGACATGGAGGACCTTCTTTTCATGTGCAAGAAGAGGTAAGTTACTTTACAGTGTCTCTGTTTTGGTGACATTGACTTTTCTTCAAGAGCAGGGTTCAAAAGTCTTCTTTTCTAACATTACCTAAGAGACATGTAGCAGTTCTATTTACAGGGGAAAGAGGCCTTTGCCATCAAACTAGTGATATAAAAATGGTTTCTTAGAAGCATGTAATTAATGCTCCTGCTGTGCATAGATTTTGTTTAAACTGCATTTAGTGTTGAAGGTACTTACAAGACCACATTTTGAGCCACTCAGAAGGTTTTCTTTGAAGCACTTATCTCGGAAAGTTTTTCTTACTGAAATTCCATTTAGCCTTTAGAGAATCCGAGCTGAAGGCCTTGTCTGCGGGACCGAAGTTGTACATTATACATCAAAACTCAGTTATGTTCAGACTGTATCTCGCTTTACTGGGGGAAAACACAAGATAAAGATGTTTTCCTTCTACTATAGAAAAAGAATGTACTGTATTATGATAAGTACCAGTGTATTCATATTGTACATCTATGCTTAGAAAGAAATCCCATTCAGTTTAGTAAGGGATTACTCAGGCAAGGCAGAGATAGTAATATTAGATTTGAAGATTGATTAATTACTGACCAGAATCCAATTTGTGAGTTATGCTTGTGTAAATGAATCATATAAGAGGTGGAGCAAATTGCTGCTAACTAATGAAATGGTGGTTGCATTCCTGGATGTGTGCAAGGTAATTCCCATGAATGCAGTCAGCTTGTCATCTGCTAAAACTTATCTTCCATCACAGCGATTTCACGTGTGTGTGTGTGTGTGTGTGTGTGTGTGTGTGTGTGTGTGTGTGTGTGTGTGTGTGTGTGTGTGTGTGTGTGTGTGTGTGTGTGTGTGTGTGTGTGTGTGTGTGTGTGTGTATATTCTTTTGGTTTAGACTTTGGTTTATATATATATATATATATATATATATATATATATATATATATATATATATATATATATATATATATATATATATATATATATATATATATATATATATATATATATATATATATATATATATATATATATATATATATATGCCGCCCAATCAGGAGACCCCAACTCAGGGCGGAGTACACCGGTTAAAAATGTATAAAAACAGATTTTAAAATCCCAAATTGCCCACTCACTTCCCCACCCTACTACCCCACCCCACCCCAATTAAAAGAGTAAAAATAAATAAAAGGGAATGGGGGGGGTATACAACAACACAAATGGAGGGATATTAACTAAGTACTAACTGGGGATGAGCCAACAGGCTGGAGCCGTATTCCCATTAAGGCCCCACACCTTCCCTGACAGCCAGGTTTTCAGACTTTTTGCAGATTGAGTTCTCTTCTCGTTACATGGCATCAAGTCTCTCCTGATTTATGTTCATCCTATGAATTAGTGACCTCCAGAAAATCATATCATTGTCCACCCTGCACAGTACTTGCAAATTTATGGCCATAGCTTCCTTTATTGAGTCAATCCATCTCATATTAGTCCTCCTATTTTCCTGATACAGTGGAACCCCAGATGACAACTAAACTTGGTTCCACAAGTTTTGTTGTTATCTGGTTTTTCACGTTATGTGATCCCTATGCAAGATGCCCCAGATAACAACAAACAATCACCAAAAAAATATTGTTATCTGGTGCATCGCTACCAAATGCCCGTATAACGACATTTTTTGGATTTTTTCCCATCATTATGCAGTGCATCATGTGGTGCATGACAAACACATTGTTATGTGATTTCGTCGTTCTCCGAATGGATCGTTATCCAAGGTATTACTGTACCTTATACTTCCCTCAATGTTATTGTCCTCTTTGATGAGTCTTTTCTTAGAGATGGGACATGAAAATTATTTAGGCTAACCATTCAATTGAGGATACAGGTAAGTTTTGAAGCATTCCTCAAATTAAATTGAGGAAAAGACATTTCTGCTTTGGTTTAGACTTAAACCATTAAAAGATCTCAGCCATTGGGGTGGGGGTCCATTCACTATCCTTTAATGATTCTTTCACATTTTAAAAAAATAGTACTGCTCTCTTTTGCTCTTGTTTTTATATTATAAGGAACTCATGGCTTCATTTGTCTGTTTTTATCAGTCATTAAGTTTGATTTCTTTTGTTCTTTCTTTGGGTTTGTATTATTGTTCTCTGCTACATAAACAGAGCTTGCTCTTTGCAGAGGTAGCTCTGTTGAGTCAGAGAGCTAGAGCTAAAGAGGTAAGGCTAGCAATCCCCTTCCTTTATGTCAGTGCAGGAGAGGGACCCCCAGAATTGCAGTGAGAACCATCCTCCTTCCAGCCTATACCTTGAACTGGCCATGCCTTGCATAGTCACTTCAGCCCATTTGTAGACTACTTGAATAAGAGTTTGCATTTCCTCTGTATTATCTAAATGCTGATCTCATATACGTAGCTACATTTAAGTACTGCATGACTCTACTAGGTTAATCAGCCAAACCATTTGTTCATTGGTAGAGGCAAATTGGTACAATTGTGAGTTACGGGCAGATTTGTGTTCCCAAGCTCTTTTGGTTCAGATTGTTAACATAATTGGAAATAACAAGGAAGCTATTAATGATTATTCTGTCTAATAATGAGTAATAGCTTTTGCTTATTACATTATGAATTACAGTACATTTCTCTCAATATGTTGAGATTTTGGTGATAGAAACATATTATGTGAAGACAGATCATTGTTCAGCTAAAATTCCCCAACTGGTCACTGTCAGTTTTACACCATGCTGCCCAACTTTTTAAAAATGTCTTGTGTGGCATTTCAAGCTGCAAATTATTGGCATGGCCCCCAGTGTGCTACACTGACCATACAAGTCAATTCCTGCTGAAATCAAAGGATGAAACGAGACAGTTAGTTTGAAATTACTCATGCACATTATTCTTGGGTTCATATTACAGTAAAACCTCTACATACAAATTTTCCCCATTCCACAAGGTAATTTGTATGTTGAAAAATTTGTATGTTGAAAACACATTGCATTACCAGAAGAGGCCACTAGAAGTCATTGTATATTTTTTATATGTCTATTTTTTCCTATTTAAAATTTGTAAGTCAAATTGTTTTTTTAAACCAGGGTTTCTATTTGTATGTTGATTTTTTTGTAAGTCAAACCATTTGTACGTTGGGGTTTCTCTGTACCTGAAGACTGTTTCCATTTTAGCATTTAACTCATTTTGTCAACTTCTAATGGGATAGATTTAAGAAATTCGAAGCAGAGGCAAGCTGTGCTTTTTGCTACCATGGCCCATAGTGAATTCTATGACTTTGATGGGAATCAGACACTTCTAGCATTTTTTGCTATAGACCCCATATTATTGGATAGTTTACTGCATGAAACAAGATCAGCTTCAACTTTAATTGCCTTTAGGAAACAACTGCAACTTTTCATCAAGCATTTTCACCTGAATCCTCTCATTTATAAATCTTAACCTATAAGCAAGGGATATGGCTGTCAGTGTGTGGAATGCATTTCCACACCCCTGGAGCGCATCCTGTAATGCATGGCACACACCTTCCTTACACAACTCGCAACAACACCGCGGGGGTCCCGAGGCCGCAGGTGGGGTCTCTGCCCCACAAAATGAACAAAACAAAAAACTACATCTCCCAGTGTCTCTGGGGCAAGCCACGCCCAATCAGGGAGGCCAGATGGTGCACGGAAGATGTACCACAGTGGTCACGCAACAAAAACACCAACGGCTAACGTGCACCCAAGGAGCAGCAGTTCTCTGCCAGTGAACCAGCTGAAAGCCTGGGCCACTACCTGGGCACCATTCCATGATGCGGGCCGGCCGGACATTTCCCATCTCCTCCACCGCCTGCCACCTAGGCCTTGGTGGCATCCTGGGGCCACAAGAAAACCAGCGGCAAGAAGTGTGACACAACCACAGCCAACAACCAAATAGGCAGCCTGAGGAGTGCAACCCCCCAATCACTGAATTGCCACGGGGACAGCAGAACGCAGCGAAAGACCCACCTGCCCTTCTCTGGAGCAATGGCTCCTCCTCCTTGCTCCCCTTGGCTGTGTGGGCGGAGGAGCAGCCTTCGTGTAGCCCTCTCCAGAAGCCATCGGCGGGCGAGGCAGAAAGGGCAGAGGACCGGCCTTCACGTCACCCATTCCGTAAGGCACCAACTGACCAGGCAGCCCCGGCAACCAGTCAGGTACGGACACAACTCCTCCCCACCCACTCCCCCTCTGCCACCTTCTGTCCACCTCACCTGCCACAGCAACAACTGCCACAGTTGCTGCCTTGAACAGGCAAAGGGAGCATGGCTGCGGACCCAGGGCACCAGAGAAGGCCGTGCAGACCTTTCACCAAAAAATCACAGGAAAAAATTGAGGCGGCAATGACGGCAGGTGAATCTGTGGTGGACACGATGCAGAAAAGGCAGCGGATGGGGTGCAGGCATCGTGGAGGAATATCCCAACTGGCCCAGCTGATGGGGCCACCTGGTCCTTTTCACAGAGGGCACCGCGAAGTAAGCTCCTCCAACATTGCCGTCTCACCGGCCGCCGTTGCTGCATCAAAAAGCCGAGGCCCCAGGGAACGAGACAGTAGGAGACCGAGGCCATCGCAAACAGTGAGAAAAAATCCCCGAACCCCCCCCCACCCATAACCCCCCCCCAAAAAAAAACCACACGTCGAAGACGGGCACCTATGCTAGTAACTTATATGATCTTGGTTTTGTCCTGAGTTACTAAGCCCATTAGAAACACATTTTATTAGTTTCTAAAATACTGAGGTAATTTGAATTTACAGTGACCATCTTGGCATGTTTACTTACTTACTTGTATTTTATTTTTTGTATTTATTATTAGTTACATTTTTTTATTTAATGATTATTGGGGGGTTGGTACACTATTGCTGGTTCATGTAATATTGTGAGCCACCCGTAGTAGAGCAATTGCACTAATTGTGGTGGGATTTTAATCCAACATGGACTGTGATGGCTTTGTGGTTAAGATGCTGAACTTGATGACTGGAAGGTCAGCAGGTCAGCAGTTCATGACCTGAATGCTGCATGACGGAGTGAGCGCTTGTCTCCATCCCAGTTCCTGCCAACCTAGCAGTTTGAAAGCAAGAAATTGCAAGTAGATAAATAGGGACCACTTCAGTGGGAAGGTAAACAGTGCTCTGTGCACTCTGGTGTTTAGTATGCAGACACAGATAGCACTGTCTCTTTGGCTAAAAACAGAGATGAGCACTGAATCCTAGAGTTGGATACGACTGGCTTTTGAGACATGACTAGATCCTGAAGTGCATGGAATGTTGTTACCCACCAAAGCAGTACCTGATTATCTACTTGTTGTTTCTTGCTTTCGAACTACATGGTTGGCAGGAGCCACTGCTCCTGACATGCTATCTGTAACATATAGCTTGACCTTAACAGAGCTACCCTGGGGAAAATCATTTCCTACTTCTATGTTAGAGTAGGGTTGCCATACGTCCTAGAAAACCGGGATTGTCCCAGATTCAAGGTCAGAAAAATTGTCCTGGCCAGTTCAAAAAAAAAAAGTCATGTTAAAGTCCTGGATTTTAAAAACTTACTGGGTGTGTATTATAACACACCATTAAAATAAATTCAAAGTCTCAAACGAGCGATTTCCTGCCACATTGGAGTTGGAGTATACCTGGAGGCAAATCTTAATGTCCTCACATCACACCGCTGCCCAATAAGTGTTACCAGTGTGTTCCCTGGAACTGAGGACGTTAAGAGTTGGCGACGACACGACAACGGATGGCAGCAATAAATCAGGATCCGCTTAGAATAGCACTTCCTGTTCAGTGTTCATTTTCCTCATTCACATATTGGTGGCTGGTGTGCAGACTGTGGATTCGTTTGGTGCAATTCAGAATTATATTTGTAATATTGTATTTAATCTTTAATTGCCAGCATCGTTTATAATTGCTATGTTTATATAAAAAATCTAAATGGCTACAAAACAGAAAACCAGATTTAAAGATGATTACATGCAAGAATTTCCATCAATAAAAAGGACGAATAGAGTTTGAAGCAACATGCCTATAATGCAAGTAAGATTAAATTTTAATGCTATTTCAGAATAGTTAACACAGTCTTCTGTGAAATATGATTGGTGTAAGAATTAACTGTTGTAAATAAATTCATTTATGTATTGATATATTTAATGTGAAAGTGTTTTATAGCTGTCATTATATTATGTTTGTTTTTAAAAAGGCTATTTTGTAGATAACCTGCCCTTTTTTTAAGTATACTTCTGTCCCATTTTTGTGGGAGATAATTATGGCAACTCTGTACTAGAGGGAAGTTGTCATGGAGATAGTGCAAGGATATTGAAATATGGTCCTACAGATGTGATGGCCAGCCCTGGACTACAGTTCCTATAGTGCTTTACAGCTGCCATTTGGGGTGATTCTGATGGGAGTTGCAGGCCAAACACTGCCCCTCTTTGGACAGAGGATAGATGATACCACAAGCTTAATGGATGTTAGTAAGATGGGGAAGAAAAGTGATATCTGTTTTATCAGTCATTTCTCTTCTTAAGCAAATGTCTCAATTATGTTTGGTTCTCTGAAGGTGTGGGGGATTCTGAAGGTGTTTGGAGCTCAACTGAGGGGGAAAACAACTATTTGTGTCAGGCTCAAGCATATAATTCCTACAAGTAGATTCCCTTTCCTCCGCCAGTACTGTAGGATGAGTAGACGATGCACTCTGTAAGCAGATCCACTGTCCTTTGGATCTAATCTAATCTCTGCACTTGTTAATGCTGGAAATGAATATAGCTTGGTATATTTAATTACTGCATCTGATTCATACATTGGGAAAAAAATGAAACAAATATTGTCAGTTTAATGAAAGTGTGGTATGCAGCTTACAGTGCATGTAATTTCTTCTTCATTACTTGTGGCTGTCAATTAACATAGTCATTAAACTAGAATTCATACAAAAACATGGGGAAATGGAATTATAAATGTATGCAGATTGTTCAGTATTGCCTTTCATGTGCTTCTGCAAAATAATTACTGGTAAAGTTTGTAACACCGCTATGACTGCAGCAGGAGCTGCTATGATTAAAAAAGCCATTCCCATAATTAACACAAAAATTAGTTTTACTAGGAAATGTATTAAAAAAGAAATAGAACTCATTTTATTTACTTATTCTTTTCAAAAGATACACTCTGCATCATCACAAACTTTCTCTTTTGCAGAAAGCCATACCAATTCCTTAACATTTTGACATGTGTGTATTAATATGTGGTTAAGAAGCTCACCTTGTTAGCTGGAAGGCTGGCAAGTCGGCAGTTCAAGACCCAGGTACTGCATGATGGATTGAGCACCCATCTCTGTCCCAGCTCTTGGGGACATGAAAGAAGCCTCATTCGGGCATCCCCTGAGCGGAGTTTCTCCAACAAAAACCCTTTCAACCCAGAATAATTTCTGACACCAAATTATTACTATTTCTGTATCACCAAATTAGCAATGGCCTCTGGTGATTAACAATGTAAGTTAAAAACTAATGTGGGGAAAAAACTCAGCCATAATACAGTCTAGAGCTTGGAGATGTTATATTTATTATGTATTGGATTTCAGCTTCCAGAATTCAATAGCCATTGCAGATAGATTTTAGGGTATAATGTACTATTGATAGGCTGTGGTTGTTGTGGTGGTGTGTGTGTGTCTGTGTGTCTGTGTTTGAAACGATGCAACCAAAATGTTACTTTGCCAAATTCTGATGCAAAATAACAAAGTAACACAGTAAAAGGAGCCTTTCCTTCAATAGAGCAGAGCTTGAAATGATGAAACAAGTTTTGAATTATCTTAAAATGCCACAATTCATCACCATCTTTTTAAATCTTCACATGACTCCAGAAAGATTTCAGTATAATGAAAAGGGTTTTAAAAATAAAAAAGACCTTTCTACTATGCAGCTGGAGCAGCTCCCTGTCTCACCCCGGGAGCCCACGCCATCAGCCCTGCTGGGGAGAGACACGTGGAAGCCATTGCCACCGCTGACACAGCTGCCTCGCTCTCCGGGATGACCCACCTGGAGAGCAGAAAAGGACGCCATCGCCCGCCGCCTCGAGCAGCTCCCTGCCTTGCCCTGGGAGCCCATGCCACCGGCCCTGCTGGGGAGAGACAGGTGGGAGCCATTGCTGCCGCCGACGCAGCTGCCTCGCTCTCTGGGACGGACTGCCAGGAGATCAGAAAAGGATGCCGTCGCCCACCGCCACCTGCCACCTCGACCAGCTCCCTGTCTTGCCCCGGGAACCCATGCCATCGGCCCCACTGGTAGAGACAGGTGGGAGCCATTGCCGCCGCCGACACAGCTACCCTCATGGACGTTGAACCATGGGATGCCTTTGTGGCTGCTGGAGTGTATTGTGACATTGCTTAATTCTTTATATTTTGTATTGTATTTTGGAATATTCTGATGTTTTGATTGTATTAATTGTGCATTGCTTTTTGTATTTTATTGTATACTAGCAAGGGTTGCCCGGCGTTGCCGGGCTTTTTCACCTGTGTGTTTTATTAAAGGAGAGGCTTTGAAATTTTTGCCAGAAAACTTTTAATGTATAAACTTTTTCGTTTTGCAATAGTAATTTTCTTTGTCTGTTGAGAAAACATATTTAACATTTTAAACTTTGTTTATAAACTGTTTTGGACTTTACTGCAAGTTGCATAATAAAGCATTGTAATTGTTTTTGTTTTTTTGTTGTTGTTCAGTCGCACAGTCGATTCCGACCCTTTGCGACCCTATGGACCATCGTTCTCCAGGCGCCTCTGTCCTCCACCATCCCCCTCAGTCCTCCCAGTTTTGTGCCCATTGTGTCTACAATACCATCTATCCATCTCATCCTTGGCCTCCCCCTTCTTCTTTTGCCCTCCACCTTTCCCAACATCACGGCCTTCTCAAGTGAATCCTCCCTTCTCATTTGATGCCCAAAGTACTTTAGCCTCATCTTTACTATTTGACCTTCCAATGAGCAGTCAGTGTTGATTTCTTCTAAGATTGACCTATTTGTTCTCCTCGCTGTCCAAGGTACCCTCAAAACTCTCCTCCAACACCACATTTCAAAGGCATCTATTCTTCTGCGTTCAGCTTTCCTAATTGTCCAGCTCTCACATCCGTACATTACCACTGGGAATACCATTGCTTTGACTATTCTAATTTTTGTTTTCAAGGTGATGTCTCTGCTTTTCACCATGTTCCCCAGGTTTCTCATGGCTTGTCTCCCTAGAATCAGCCGCCTCTTTATTTCATGGCTGCAATCTCCATCTGCAGTGATCTTAGATCCTAAGAAAGTGAAATCTGTCACTGCTTCTACTTCTTCCCCGTCTATTTTCCAGGAACTGATCGGACCTGTTGCCATTATCTTGGTTTTCTTGATATTGAGTCTCAAGCCAGCTTTTGCACTCTCTTCCTTCAAACCGATCAAGAGATTCTTTAGGTCTTCCTCACTTTCTGCCATTAGGGTGGTGTCGTCTGCATATCTCAGATTGTTGATGTTTCTCCCAGCAATTTTGATCCCATATTGTGATTCCTCCATCCCTGCATTGCGCATTATGTGCTCTGTGTATAAGTTGAATAAGCAGGGTGACAAAATGCAGCCTTGTCTTACTCCTTTTCCTATTCCAAACCACTCGGTCATTCCGTGTTCTGTCCTAACTGTTGCTTCTTGGTTCATGTACAGATTTCTCAGGAGGCATATGAGGTGTTCTGGTATTCCCATCTCTTTAATCACTTGCCACATCTTGTTGTGATCCACACAATCAAATGCCTTAGTGTAGTCAATAAAGCAAAAATAAACTTGTTTCTGGTATTCCTTTGTTTTCTCCATGATCCAACGTATGTTGGCAATGTGGTCTCTAGTCCCCCTGCCTCTTCTGAAACCAGCCTGCACCTCTGGTAATTCTCTTTCCACATGCTGCTGAAGTCTATCCTGTATTATCTTGAGCATCACCTTGCTGGCGTGTGGGATGAGCGCGATTGTTCGATAGTTTGAACATTCTTTGGCATTGCCCTTTTTTGGGATTGGAACATATACTGATCTTTTCCAGTCCTGTGGCCACTGTTTTGTTTTCCAAATCTGCTGGCATATTGAATGCAGTAATTTGATGCCATCATCTTTTAGAGCTTTGAAAAATTCAACTGGGATACCATCATCTCCACTAGCTTTGTTGTTTGCAGTGCTCTTTAGGGCCTTTCTGACTTCACTCTCCAGGATGTCTGGCTCAGGTTCAATTTCTTCATCATTGTGACTATCAGGAGTGTTGAGTTCCTTTTTGTAGAGTTCCTCTGTGTACTCTTTCCATCTTTTCTTAATCTCTTCTGCATCAGCTAGCTCCTTTCCGTCTTTGTCCCTTATCATGGTCATTTTTGCTTTAAATGTTCCCTTGATTTCCCGGATTTTTTTGAAAAGATCTCTGGTTCTGCCTTTTTTGTTGTTTTCTTCCATTTCTTTGCACTGTTCTTTTAGATAGTTTTCCTTATCTCTCCTTGCTTTTCTTTGAAATTCTGTGTTCAGATGATTGTATTTTTTCCTTTCTCCTTTGACTTTTGCGTTCCTTCTTTCCTCTGCTATTTTAAGAGCCTCATCAGACAACCACTTTGCTTTCTTACTCTTCTTTTCTTTTGGTATGGTTTTCTTTGCTGCTTCCTGCATGATGTCCCTCATCTCTGTCCATAATTCTTCTGGCACTCTATCTATTGAGTCTAAGCCATTGAATCTGTTCATCACCTCCACCGTGTATTCTTTAGGGATGCTGTCTAGGTGATATCTGTCTGGTCTCTTTGTTTTCCCTATTTTCTTTAGTCTAAGCCTGAATTTTGCAATCAGTAGGTTGTGATCTGAGCCACAATCTGCTCCAGGTCTTGTTTTTGCTGACTGTATGGAGGTTCTCCATCTTTGGCTGCAGAGTATGTAGTCAATCTGGTTTCGGTGTTGGCCATCTGGTGATGTCCATGTGTAAAGTCGCCTCTTGTGTTGCTGGAAGAGGGTGTTTGCTATGACCAGTGCGTTCTCTTGGCAGAACTCTATCAATCTTTGTCCTGCTTCATTCTGTGTTCCAAGACCGAACCTGCCTGTTATTCCCTCCATATGAAACATTTAACTCTTTGTAATGTTTTTTTTAATATATTTTTCTCCAGCGATGTGTCTGCAGCATCTGTAAAACATAAAACACAGGGAGAGATATTGATATTTGTCTATTGTTATGTGACATTTCATTAATGATGTTTTTTGTTTTTAATGGATTATTTTTGTAAATATTTTGGGTTTCGTTTTTTGTTTAACTGTTATTTTTTTTAGTAAGCTTTTTTTTAACATTTTACTAAATAAGTTTATGTTTACCTTCATTAACAGTTGTTTTTGTTTTTTGTGGTTCAGTTTGTTGACTGTTGCTTTGTTGGGGTATCTGTTTAATGAGAAGAATGACAAAGTTATATATAACTGTATTTCTCCGAAATTTGGAATGAAATTGTTTTGTTTACTTACCTGTTGATTTCTGGGTCTGTTGACTTTTTATATTCAGAAAATGGTGCAGCATTATTTCTGCTAATGGCTGGTTGAATTTAGGTGGTGGATGAGTCATCATGAGGAGATGTCTTTGTATTATTGGGTCTATATCTACCTCAGGGTGTTTTGGTATTGGTGGTTTGTTTTTTTGTTTTTCTTGGGTGTTCTCATGTTGATTTTCATTGTTTGTGTTTTTCATTTCCTGTTGCTGTATTTGTTTGTTGTTTATTTGCTGTATTATTTCTTGTAAGGTATTATTCTTTTGGTGTTGTTTAAATTGTGTGTCCTTTTCTTCTATTTCTGAATTTTCTGTTCTTTGTTGTTTCCAGTGCAATATTGACTGTTGGTTGGATGTTGTTTGTTTATCTTTTTTTCTGACAATTTGCATTTCTGGTTGTTTATTCTCTGCGTGTTCTTGTTTATCAATTTGTTTGTTTGTGTTTGTGGTTTCTTTTCCCTCTGTTGTCATGTTTCTGTAGGTTTTGGTGTCATTGTCTGTTATTTCTGTGGTTTGTTGTTTCCATGGCAATATTAATTTTTGTTTGGATGTGGTTTGAATTTCTTTCTTCCTGACAATTAGTATTTCTTGGTGTTTATTTTCTGGCTCTTCTTTTTTGTACATTTGTTTGTACTTGTTTTGCCTTGTTCCTCTGTTGTGTGGTTTTTGTACGTTTTGTAGTTATTGTCTGTTGTTTCTGTGTTTTGCTGTTTCCATGGTAATATCAATTTTGTTTGTGATGTGGGTTGCATTTGTTTATTCTTGACACTTAGGTTTTGTTGTTGTTTATTTTCTGGATCTTCTTTTTTGTTCATTAGTTTGGTTGTGTTTGTATTTTCTTGTTCCTCTGTTGTGTTGTTTTTGTACGTTTGGTTGTCATTGTTGCTTATTTTTGTGGTTTAGTGTGTTTCTGTCAATAATAATTGTTGTTTGGCTGTCCTTTGAATTTCTTCATTGCTGAACATTTGCTTTTCTGGTTGTTTATTTTCCTCCTCTGCTTTTTTGTTTATTTGTTTTTTTGTTGTTGTTGTTTCTTGTCGCTCATTGGTGTGGTTGTTGAAAGTTTTTGAAGTGTTATGTATTTTTCCTTTTTGATTAATGAGATGAATGATTTCCAGTGTTTCCTTTTTTAGACCAATTTTAGTTTCCTCATTTTGAGATTTTTCAAATTCTGTTTTTTGAAATTGTTTATTTATGGATTTTGTTTCATCTTGTGTTGTTGTGTATTTTGGGTATTTTGTGGATGCTGACTGTTTCTGATTAATTTTTTCTACAATTTCAGCAATTGTTCTTTGGGTCTCCTTTGATAAGCATGCACTGCTTTCTGTTGTCTCGAACTTTGGTAGCTGTTCTCCTTCTTTCTGATCTTGTTCCTCTTGTTCTGGTTCTCCCTCTTCGCTGTCTGACTCATAATCTTGCATGCATATTATTTTGCAGTCATCCATGTAAAATTCTACATGTTTAATAATTTTGGAGCATTTCGTACCTTTTGAGTGATGCAGAGTCATTTTTTCCGCGCTCAATGGTCCGGTGGGGTATTGCTTTGTGTTACGATTTTGTTCCTCCCGATCTTTGGTGTCTGGTGATTGTGGTTTTTGCACTTTGTTGGTGTGTGCCTCCATCGCTCCTTATTATTTTGGGTAGCATTTCTTATTTACGACTTTTCGATGTCACCTACAGCTTTTGCAAGTCTCCGTTCAAGGATCAGTTTCGTTTTTAAGCTGTTTGCAGACTGTGTCTTATCAAACTCTCGTTATCGCGTTGTTTTCCCTCGCTATTTTCGGAGTTCGGGAGAGCTAGTTTTGCGATGTGGATTTGCATGTTTTGGAGGTGTGTCTCTTTTCCGCGTTGCTGTTTGGCTGCTTAGATGGCATGGCTGTAAGTGAGTTAATATTTTCCTGTAAAGTTTTCTGTGCTTTGCTTCCTATTGCACCGTCTGTGAGTGTGCCTCCGCGCGTATTTCGAGTGTTTTTGGAGGTGCGCTGGTTTCTGGATTTGTATGCTATGTAATATTTTGGACAATGAAATGCATTTGATGTTTTTCAAAGGCTTATGTCCATCCTTATTTTCACTGTGTGTAGATTTTTGGTGGTCACTTTAGTCGTCTTTTGGTAATTCTAACTGTGTTTATGTTTTTGTTGGTAATGGTGCTGCCGTATTTCTATTTATTAATCTCTGCCTTTATTCCAATAGCATTGTCCCTACACTTCTGGACACAGAGGAAAAGGCAGAGAGGATCGATCCCCCACCCCCCCTCCTTAAAACAACTCCGGTTTTAAGCAGAAGAAAAGACGGAGTTTTTTTAATGGGGGGGGGTATCAATCCTGTCTGCCTCATGTTTTGTTTCTTGATGGGTTGGGGCAATATAGTCCTTTTATCTCCAGAAACCTCCCAACAGTAGGTTAGGCAGCGGAGAGGCGGATCGCCACCCCATCCCACTGTTGTTAAAGGGGAAACTCCATTCGGGACCTTCAGGTGGGAGAGTAAAAGAAAGCCAGCTGCTGTTTGCTTGCCTGTGAGCTGTTTTTCTTTTTAACTTTCCGTGCGCCGTTTTCCTCAGCGTTCTGCGTGGACGCGCAGGACGCTGGGACTTGTAGTTATGGGTTGGTGCTTTGTGTTTTTGCTGGGTTTTTTTAAAATGCGTTTCTGTCGATTGGCTGCGTCGCGTGTCGGAACGCTGCGCCGTGTGAGAGCCTCTCAGCGTGATTGGCTCTGGCGCGGTGCAGCGGAAGGAATGTTGGGAAGTGAAGTTTTTTCCCTTTCTTGCCGTATGTGGGGCTGATTCCCCCGTGCCGGATTTTTAAATAGTAATAGGGTTTATTCCCCTTAGTGGAACACTTGTCTTTTGGTTGTTATGGTTGTTTTTGGTTTTTTCTTTTCATTTTAAAATTAATAGTGACTCTTTTTATTTTTCGAAAAAACATTATTTATTTTTTTAACAAACAGTTATAAAATGTAACTTTCCTCTTTTCACTATGTCCTATCAAACACTGGTTTTATTTACAAAGGATAAATGTTTAACTTTAATGTTTGTTTGCATATTGTTGTGTTTTGTGTTATTTGTCCCATCCGTTGTTTTCTTCCATATCTGCAATATAAGGAAATGTAGTGTTATTGTATGATTTTGGTCATTTATTTCTTTTGGCTTTGTTTTTGAAATTTGAAATTTTGTTGTGAAAGCGTAAATGCATATTAATTGTGTTAGATTGTTTGGTTTACCTTCATTCATCTTGTGTTGTCCGTTCTCCTTGGGCATTTCTTTTTCTTCATTTTGTGGGTGAACTGTGGAAAGAGATTACTTGGTTAAGTTTTTAATTTTATGTTTCTGATTCATTGTCAATTTATTTATGTGTAGATTTGAAAAAACATATTTTCTTACCTCTTGGTGTTCTGAAAGGATGTCTGCTCATGTTGACGAAGTTGTCTAGTAATTGTAATGGTGTTTCAATTCTGTTGTGGTTGTTTGGACTCATGAGCCACTGCAGTTGAATGGCTATTAATTCGTCTACTGTGAGAGTGGTTCGGTTGCTGTATTGTCCATAGGTGTCCTTTGCGTGTTTATATTTTCCCATGCTTGTTGTAGTTGCATTGTCCTGTCCGTTTTTCTGGGTAATTTTATGTATTATGTTCTGCAATTGTTCATTTTCCTGGGTTGTTCTCATTTTGTTGGCTAAATCTGTTTGTGTGGATTTGTCTATGTTCAATTTCACTTCTGTTTGGGATGCTTTGTCTTTTGGCTGTCTAATGTCAATTTGCTGGTTTCTTGGTTGTTGATATGTTGGTTTTGTGCCCCTTGTGGTAATTGGTTTAGTTTTCCATGGCAAATCATCCTGTCGATTCATATTTTTTCGGGGTGTCCATGTCCATTGATATCTGGGTGAATCAGTTTTGTTTGCAATGTCCTGTATTTTTGATTTCTGTTGGGGTGGCCTTTCCTTTCTTCTCACTACTTGCATTTGGTTTGCTTGTGCTGATGTCTCTATTTCACTTTGTTTGGTGTTTTCGGGAATTGTGGGTTCGTTTTCCTCTCTTTTTGTTTCTGTGTTTGATTCCCCTTTTTCATTATCAGATATTTCTTTTGGTTTTTTGGGCCCGTTATTATTATCATGTTTGGAATCTCCATCCCCCATTAGTTTGTCAGTTTCAATTTTGTTTATCAAGGTATCCTTGCCTTGCATTTTTGTAGTTTGCTGCATTATTATCTCCTCTCCCTAGTTTAAATCTTGTGCGATCAGGTTTCGCAATGCAGTCCTTGTTGCTTACTCTTGCGATTTTGTTTTGCAATGCAGTCCCTGTACTGTACGCCTGCGATCTGGTTTTGCAATGCAATCCCTCTACCATACTTTTCAGCACTTTTTCTCCTTTTTGCTTTGGCTCCTTGCTGTGACGTTAATGAATGCTCCTCCTTCGTTTTAATTTTTTATCTTCTGATTTGTTTCTCGCGTTGTTTGGGATGGGATTTTGCGGACTTTTGAATTGGCTTTCGCAACCTTGCATAATTTTGAATTGTGTCTGCTTGATGCTCCTGGTGTGTTTGGGTAAGTCCGTTCAACTTTGTTTTTCAATTAAGTTAGCTATAGTGGCTTATATCTAGGACGGGGTGCTTGCTGATTTCAAAATGGGGTGGGGGCTGTGTAAATAAGTTAATGGGGGCTAGGACGGGGTGCTTTTGGCTTTGCTTTTGGGGGGGGTTCGAAAATGTTCTCGGAGACTGTTCCTCGGCGCTGGTTGTGGAGCATTTGCGGGTTGGGGGGCTGGGTTATCCTTTTTCCCTGTTATGGTCATGCTGCCTTAGTTTATTGTTGAATCCTGGATATCGGCGACAGTAATGGGGAAGACGGGCACGGGTGGCGTGCGGTTGGTTTGTTCCTTCCCTCCCCTGGAGGCAATTCTGCCTTTTTTGTGGGGTAGATGATCATGTGCGGTGGGCTGTTTTTAAATTGTTTTTTCTTTCTTTTCGCGCCGGCTGCACCTGCGTTTTGTGGGCTAATGGCGCGCAGGACGGGGTGCTTTTGGCATTGCTTTTGCGGAGGGAGGGGGTTTCGAAAATGTTATCGGAGACTGTTCCTGGGCGCTGGTTGTGGTGCATTTGCGTGTTGGGGGACTGGGTTATCTTTTTTCCCTGTTATGGTCATGCTGCCTTTGTTTATTGTTGAAGGATCGATCCCCCACCCCCCATCCTTAAAACAACTCCGTTTTTAAAGAGAAGAAAAGACGGAGTTGTTTTAAGGAGGGGTAGTGGGGGATCGATCCTCTCTGCCTCATCTTTTGTTTCCAGATGGGTTGGGGCAATTTAGTCCTTTTATCCCCACAAACCTCCCAACAGTAGGGTAGGCAGCGGAGAGGGGGATCGCCACCCCTCCCACTGATGTTAAAGGGGAAACTCCATTCGGGAGCTTCAGGCGCCGCGGGAGAGTAAAAGAAAGCCAGCTGCTGTTTGCTTGCCTGTGAGCTGTTTTTATTTTTAACTTTCCGGGTGCCGTTTTCCTCAGCGTTCTGCGTGGGCGCGCAGGACACTGGGGCTTGTAGTTATGGGTTGGTGCTTTGTGTTTTTGCTGGGTTTTTTTTCAAATGTGTTTCTTTCGATTGGCTGTGGCGCGTGTCGGAACGCTGCGCCGTGCGAGAGCCTCTCAGCGTGATTGGCTCTGGCGCGGCGCAGCGCAAGGAATGTTGGGAAGTGAAGTTCTTTCCCTTTCTTGCCGTTTGTGGGGCTGAGGCCCCGTGCCGGATTTTTAAATCCTTCGTTGACCTGCGTAGGGAATTCGGCCATGCACAGGAAGGGTGGGTGTGGGTCAGTAGGGCGACGCATAGCAGCCTATAGCCAGTTCCAACGGTGAATGCTTGGTTTTATAGGTTAAGATTTTGCTCTGTTGTATTTATATATGTTGTAAGCCGCTTTGAGTGGCACCTGTGCCAGGAAAGCGGGATAGAAATAAAACTTAATAATAATAACATAGTAATACAAGTGAATCTTTCCCTGGGATTTGATCCACCTGGTCCCGGGGATGGGAGGCCAGGTGCCGCCGCCACATCTCTTCCTTCTGTGCCCTGGAGGGCTCAAAAGGACACCACCGCCGTGGCACCTGAGGACTCACCCACCTCTCCCTGGGATTTGTTCTACCTGGTCCTGTGGATGGGAGGCCAGGTGCCGCTGCCACGTCTCTGCCTTCCATGCCCCAGAGGGCTCAAATGGCCACTGCCACTGTGCCACCCAAGGACTCTCCCGCCTCTCCCCGGGATTTGCTTCACCTGGTCCCAGGGATGGGAGGCCAGGTGCCGCTGCTGCATCTCCACCTTCTGCGCCTTGGAAGGCTCAAAAGGACGCTACCACCACGCCACTCAAGGACTCGCCCGCCTCTCCCCTGCTCTCGTCTGCTTGGAGGGCAGGAATGGAAGCAGTCGCTGTTGCCACCTTGTGAGCGCCCTTTCTCAACTTGGAGCCCACACCACCGGCTCTGGGAAGAGGAGACAGGTGGGAGTTATTATGGATCATCTTTATTGGCACGCCGGGTTTCCCCATTACCACCATCATGCCACTGGCCATGGCTTGGGTCCATGTTGGCAACAGGTCCCCTTCTCCACTCTGGGACTTTTTTGGGGCAGGAAGAGCTATTGTGTATTGCATTGTGTATTTTGATTTGTAACAGTTCACTGTGATTGTACTCTTCTATTGCCGTGTCTGATATTTTGTATGTAATTTGAGCTCACTTGTATACTCTGTGTGTGTGTGTGTGTGTGTGTGTGTGTGTGTGTGTGCGTGTGTGTGTGTGTATAAAATTTTCTGATTTGCATTTGTATTTGAATTGTATTCTATATTATTATTGCATCTGTTATGCTGTAATGTTTGCTTTGTATATTGCTTATTGTATTATTGTATTTCTATTGATATTGTATTGTTTTTTGCTGCTGTCTGCTATGCAGGCAGCACGCTTCACTTGTGAACTGCTTTGAGTCGCCTTCGGGCTGAGATAAAGTGGTATATAAATAAAACATCATCATCATCCCCGAAAGATCTGTGCTAAAGAGGTCCTTTCTACTTTGTTGGCCTGAATACAAGTACAGTAATACCTCATTCAAAGTCCGCTTCATACAACATCGAATTCATACAACATCGCCTAATTCCTTGAAAAAAGTTGCCTCATACAAAGTCGCTGCGACTTTGTATGAGGCATTGGGGTCTTTTCCAGGTTGCATTGTGCCTGGGCAGTATAAAAGGCAGGAGACATGCGTGCATTGCTCTTGTGGGTTTTGCACGAGGCGAAGAGTGTTTAGGAGTGGTTTTGACCATGGCTTTGGATTTTTTTGGATTTTTTCATCAGAATTTTTAGGAGCCTTCCTGGGATTTTTGCAGCATTCTTCAGGTTCTTGGACAATCAGGATTGTTTGACATGTTTTTGTAATGTATTTAGCCTTTAGACATGATTTCTTAAAGTTCTGTCAGTTTCCTGTCTGTTTCCTTGGCTTTGCCCTGAAGTCTGTGCTGTTACAGTACAATGTATCTCTATGGAAATGACGTTGTATGAGGCATCGTGGCAAGGATTTGGACATTGTATCATGGCTAGGATTTTGCATGCCTCATACAAAGTCCTAATCCATATAAATTCCAAACTTGTGGAACCAAGTTTGGACATTGTATGAGGTATCATGGTACAGTAAGAATAGTGCCACAGGAAGGTTAGAAATTACACTTATATGCTATCTCATAGCTCTTAGTGCACTCTCTGAGCTCTTCACAAGGTAATTATTTTGTCCCCAACATGTTACTGGCCTTGGAAGGATGAGTTGACCTTGAATCTGTCAGGATGAAACTCACAAAGTTTTGGCTGCAGTACAGCAGTCTAACCACTGTGCCACCAGGGCTCATAGGGAAGCTACCCTATGCTGACACAGTTTGAACTTGTCTAGTTCTGTGGTTGAGGTTCAGAGAAAGAGCCTCCTCGAAGATTATGGTATTTTTGAAATACAATTGGTGTTTGGACTCGACTGTGAGGCTGAACAACAACAGCATTGGTGCTTGCTTGGAGAATGCTGAAGATCCAGAATTAATAAAACAAGTGAACGAAGCAAGCAAGTAAACATAAAGACATAAACTTCTTCTAGATGAGCCTTTGATCCTTTTTCAGCAACTTTATTAGCGTTATAAAAGTATGCATCTATTTAGACAGGAAGTCCCATAATCTTGAACAGCCATACTGAAAGTACTGCTATTTCTGGCTACTGGTGTCAAGATGCTTTTTGTTGTTGTTGTTGTTCAGTCGCACAGTCGATTCCGACCCTCTACGACCTCATGGACCATTTTCCTCCAGGCGCCTCTGTCCTCCACCATCCTCCTCAGCCCTCCCAGCCCTGTGCCCATTGTGTCCACAATACCATCTAGCCATCTCATCTTTGGGAGCCCCCTTCTCCTTTTGCCCTCCAACCTTCCCAACATCAAGGCCTTCTCAAGTGAATCCTCCCTTCTCATTTGATGTCCAAAGTACTTTAGCCTCATCTTTACTATTTGACCTTCCAATGAGCAATCAGGGTTGATTTCTTCTAAGATTGACCTATTTGTTCTCCTCGCTGTCCAGGGTACTCTCAAAACTCTCCAACACCACATCTCAAAGGCATCTATTCTTCTGCGTTCGGCTTTCCTAATTGTCCAGCTCTCGCATCCATACATTACCACTGGGAATACCATTGCTTTGACTATTCTGATTTTTGTTTGCAAGGTGATGTCTCTGCTTTTCACTATGTTCCCCAGGTTTCTCATCGCTTGTCTCCCGAGAATCAATCGCCTTTTTATTTCATGGCTGCAATCCCCATCTGCAGTGATCTTAGCTCCTAAGAAGGTAAAGTCTGTCACTGCTTCTACCTCTTCCCCATCTATTCTCCAGGAACTGATTGGGCATGTTGCCATTATCTTGGTTTTCTTTATATTGAGTCTCAGGCCAGTTTTTGCACTCTCCTCCTTCAGCCCAATCAAGAGATTCTTTAGGTCTTCCTCACTTTCTGCCATTAGGGTAGTGTCATCTGCGTATCTCAAATTGTTGATGTTTCTCCCCGCAATTTTGATCCCATATTGTGATTCCTCCATCCCTGCATTGCGCATTATGTGCTCTGTGTATAAGTTGAATAAGCAGGGTGACAAAATGCAGCCTTGTCTTACTCCTTTTCCTATTCCAAACCACTCCGTCATTCCGTGTTCTGTCCTAACTGTTGCTTCTTGATTCATGTACAGATTTCTCAGGAGGCATATGAGGTGCTCTGGTATTCCCATCTCTTTAATTACTTGCCACATCTTGTTGGGGTCCACACAGTCAAATGCCTTAGAGTAGTCAATAAAACAAAAGTATAATTGTTTCTGGTATTCCTTTGTTTTCTCCAATGTATATATGATCCAACGTATGTTGGCAATGTGGTCTCTAGTCTCCCTGCCTTTTCTGAAACCCGCCTGTATCTCTGGTGCAGGCGGCTTACAGGAAGGAGGTTGAGATGCTGACGGAGTGGTGTAGGGAAAACAATTTATTCCTCAATGTAAAAAAGACAAAAGAGATCATTGTGGACTTTAGAAAATGCAAATTGAACATCCAGCCACTTATTATTGAAGGGAATTGTGTGGAACAGGTCTCGGTGTTTCGATTTCTGGGAATTGAGCTGAGGGATGATCTAACATGGGGAGCAAACACCAAAGATCTGATGAAGAGAGCACAGCAGAGGTTATACAATCTTTCAAAGGACCTGCTGTTGGCATTCTACCACTGTACCATAGAGAGTGTGTTAACCTATGGTCTGTGTGTATGGTTTGGGAGTTGTACAGCTAGGGAAAGAACAATGCTGTCCAGGGCCATAAAGACTGTGGAGTGGATAATCGGGCGTACTCTTCCCACTCTAGATCAAATCTATGCCACCAGGTGTTATAAGAAAGCTGTAGAGATTGCACAAGATAGTACACACCCTGGGAATGATCTCTTTCAGCTTCTGCCTTCTAGAAGAAGATATAGGGTCATAAAGACCAGGACCAGCCGCTTGAGAAATAGTTTCTACCCAAAAGTGGTTCTGGCTTTGAATGCAGTGCAATGCAGTCTATGAGGGAGCTTCTGTATATAGTTTTTTAGAGTTTTAGAGCTTTTAGGGGTTAAATGTGTATATGTGGGGTGGGAGTATGTTGATAATTTTGTATAGTTGTATTTTGTTTAGGTTTTGTTGGGTTGTTAAGTGTCCCCCCCCCCCAATCTCGTTGTTCTGTGCAGGACAATGACAATAAAGATTTATCTATTCTATTCTATTCTATTCTGGTAATTATCTCTCCACATGTTGCTGAAGCCTATCCTGTATTATCTTGAGCATCACCTTGCTGGCATGTAGGATGAGCGCAATTGTTCGGTAATTTGAACATTCTTTGGCATTGCCCTTTTTTGGGATTGGACGCTGGTAATCTGCACATTGTCTTTCATAGTGTGCAGTCAGACAATACCCCACCCTCAATTGTGGTTTCTGCATTTTACACAAACTACAGAAGGACTAGCTAATTGACCAAATAACCCACCACAGTATTTTTATTTATTTTTCTTTTTAAAAAAGCCTGTATAATTTTGTAGGTTTGTGCAAAAATGACTTTTGCACAAATATTAGTATTTGTTGTCAAGGTTATGTTGCACGTTTGCAACAATGTGTGAATATTTCTCTCCTTATATAAGGGATGAAAAACCTTGTTCAGTCTCCTCCTTGAGAGACAGTGCTGGTTGTTTTTCTCTCTTACAAATGGATTTTTTATAAGGCTCCCACAATCTCCTTGCCGATATAACCAGAAGGATGGGACAGAAGGCAATGGAAAGACATCTGCTCTGGACTTTGAAAACCCATCAAAATTTTGAGCAGGCAGTACTGAATACCAGGAATGAATAGCTTCAAATGGAATTTTACTTACCGTAAAGTTTTTCCATACATTTTTTTCAGGTTTCCATGTGTTTTAGGAACTGTTTTAGTGCCTTTACATATTTCTCATGTTTAATCTCAACTTTTACTTTTGGCTGCACCACATCCTGCATTGTGGTTTTTAAATCACTGCTTCTGTTTTTCTCTTTTGTTGTTTTATTGTCACTAGGGTGGATGCAAGCCAACCTGAATTTAGACAAACTGAAACCAAGATGACTGTTTAAGTAAGATTACTTTAAGACCCATTGATC
Organism: Bradypodion pumilum; assembly: GCA_035047305.1. NCBI lineage: Eukaryota > Metazoa > Chordata > Lepidosauria > Squamata > Chamaeleonidae > Bradypodion > Bradypodion pumilum. The sequence continues at coordinate 53,539,016 of JAWDJD010000006.1, read as the reverse complement.
TCAAGAGGGCTACTCTAAGCATGAGGGACTGCAGTGGCTTAGTGGTTAAGATGCTGATCTTAATGACTGGAAGGTTGGCAGGTCAGCAGTTTGAAACCCAAGTCTGCACGCCAGAGTGAGCTCCTGTCTCTGTCCTAGTTCCTGTCAACCTAGCAGTTTGAAAGCAAGAAATTGCAAGTAGATAAATAGGTACCACTTTGGCAGGAAAGGTAACAGTGTTCCATGCACTCTGGCATCAAGTCATGCTGTCACATGACCACAGAAACATCTGCAAATGGAGAGGGAGCTGGCTCTTTGGCTGTAAACAGAGATGATAACCAAATTCTAGAGTTGGATATGACTGAAGCTTTAGCAAGGGCAACCTTTACATTACTCTAAGCATGACTAAGTTTGAATCTAATACTCATCATTCAGTATCCTGTCCCACATTTACACACATATGATATTTCACATGCAGACATTGCTGCTGGTGTTGTTAAAATCCTGGTTGTGCGCACATAATACTGCACAGCAACAATTTTGCTACTGGGAATAACATATGTGGTTTACTGAGTATGCTGATTCCAAATCTGAGCTCAGAATTTTCCTATCACATACAGATTCTAAGTTATAGGCATGCTATAGCTGTTCAAATGGTATTGGGTAATGCATTTTTACATGGGAACATTATAATAGTTGCAGCTACCACTGTGCCTGCTGCCACCTCAGCTGAATCACTTCCCCCCGGTGACATGCATGTTCCAGCAACAGCTGATCATGTCTAGGCAAATCAGTGAGTTGATGTCAGAAGGAGGTATGTAAGGTGAGATAGACCAAGGGCTTGTCTCTAGTGCGAAACCATCTTATTGGATAATACAGCTAGGCCACAGTGAGTCTGTTTTGAGCTAAGGATGAGTAGGCACTGCTGTGATAATAAACCAGACAATTTTTGCTATATTTGTGGCAAATATACCCGGCATGATCAGTGCAAGAACCTAACCAAGAGGGTGAGATTTGCTTACTTAACATCCTGATGTTCTAGGCAGAACCTGACTTCAGATTTGGAATCAGCGCACTTGATTTAGTATAGGAAACATGGATTAGACCAAGTAGCAGACAATATTTATTTTTTGGTGATGCAACACCTCAAAAAATTGTGGAACAGCAGCTGCTCTTAAAATGCTGTATGCATGACCACCAAACAGAATACTGGTTCCTGCTGTACTGTTTTCTTGCATTGTATGTCAGGCAAAATGTTGTTAAACAAGGGAATAAGAAAAATGAATCGAGGAAGCACAAAGGAAAAGTGAGAATTTTTTTAAAAAAATGTAACTTCTCAACAGCCCAAAAAGCTCAGGATCAGCTAACCTGCTCCTACTGTTTCTGACTCTTCTGGGATAAGGTAGTCACCTGTGTGTCCAGCAATGTGTTGTGGCTCAAACTCCCCCCCCCCCCCATGGTGAATCTGATGTGCTGTGGTCAACTTCAAAAACCAAGGACAAACTATATATTGTTCTCCTCCCCCTCATCATAATTTTGCATTTTATGTTTATCACTGAATGATGCCCCAAAACTGTGGTTATTGTACAATCTAATCAAATAAATAACTTTTTTAATCTGGTAAATTGGTAAAATGAAAGGGGAGTTTCTTTCATGTTAAAAGAAGCATTTCTCCTTGCCTGCTAATGTGCTTTACTTGCTTTGTGTTACCAGAGAGAGATTGAACAACAAAACAACTGATTGACATACTAATTAATGCTGCTACTAAAAAGGTTTGGGATCCATTTACAGGAGAACAAAGCCATGCAACTGAATTTAATTGAAAAATGTACAGAAATATTGACCTACCTTCTTTTCAAGGGTGGAAGACCTTGCAGGATTATTTCCTAAAGCATGATTTAATGTACTTCATTCATTTTGCATCACTTGTTAATCCTGTGATGCTTTTTAAAAAATCTGACATTAATTCATGTAATGTCTAATACCTGACACACATGCCTATTGGGGAAGGGGGGGTCATTGTGCCTTTTTATATGCACCTATATCGTGACACACATCTTATAGCAGGGGTGCCCAAACTTTTCAGGCTGTGGGCCGGTCACGTGTTTCAGGGGGCTGGATCCGGCCCCCAATGCCAATTCAGCTGGCCCACAAAGCCCTTGTTGTTCCTGGAAGTGGGCACGTTTTACTTCTGCTTCCAGGAGCAACAAGGGCTTCATGGGCCGGATAAATTGCCCCTACCATTGTCAAAAATTAGTATTGTTTACCTGCTAAACCAGGGGTCCCCAACCACCAGGTCATGGACTGTTATTGGGCCATGGGCTGTCTCAAACCAGGCCGTGGGGGTGGGTGGCACTGGGAGCTCCGATGACAGCCTTCTACCCTCAACATGCTCTGCTGGGTCTGCCTGCCAAACGGAGCGAGAGCACAGGCTTCAGACATAGCAGATCGACAGGTGGCTGGGCCCTCCTCCACAGTGCTTAACTACAGCGGGACTCTGCTCCCGACCTGCGCAGTGTGATACCTCACTGCCTGAGTTGAATGGTGTGTGGCTGGCAGGCAGCTTGGCCCCTCCTTTTTTGAGCTCCTCCCCCACGTGTGCGCAGTGAGGTATCACACTGCCTATATTCACACTGTGGCTGGCAGACAGGAGAGAAAACCCCACTTACCGGTCCATGGAAAAATTGTTTAGCATGAAACCAGTCCGTGGGGCAAAAAAAGGTTGGGGACCCTTGTCTAAACCACATAATCTTTTTCTTATCTTTAAAGTGCATCCTATGAAAGGATTCTGGAGCAGAATAGGACATTTTGATGCAGGAATGGAGAACTTTAGCTCTGGATGTTGTGATTTAGCACTCTCATCAGCTCCACCCCATGGACAATGGTAACAGATTATGGAATTTTGTGCTCCAAAACTACGGCTCCCTCCCGTGGCCCTGCTGGTCATGGGAGGTGGGAGCGAAGCCCAGCTGCTCCCCATTGCGGCAGGGGCCGTGAAAAGCCGCCGCCGCCACCCCGGACGCCAGCGCCTTCGGCTCCCTCCCGTGGCCCTGCTGGTCACGGGAGGTGGGAGCGAAGCCCAGCTGCTCCCCATTGCGGCAGGGGCCGTGAAAAGCCGCCGCCGCCACCCCGGACGCCAGCACCTTCGGCTCCCTCCCGTGGCCCTGCTGGTCACGGGAGGTGGGAGCGAAGCCCAGCTGCTCCCCATTGCGGCAGGGGCCGTGAAAAGCCGCCGCCGCCACCCCGGACGCCAGCGCCTTCGGCTCCCTCCCGTGGCCCTGCTGGTCACGGGAGGTGGGAGCGAAGCCCAGCTGCTCCCCATTGCGGCAGGGGCCGTGAAAAGCCGCCGCCGCCACCCCGGACGCCAGCGCCTTCGGCTCCCTCCCGTGGCCCTGCTGGTCACGGGAGGTGGGAGCGAAGCCCAGCTGCTCCCCATCGCGGCAGGGGCCGAGAAAAGCCGCCGCCGCCACCCCGGACGCCAGCGCCTTCGGCTCCCTCCCGTGGCCCTGCTGGTCACGGGAGGTGGGAGCGAAGCCCAGCTGCTCTCCATCGCGGCAGGGGCCGTGACAAAGCTGCCACCGCCACTCCAAACATCGGCCTCATGGGAGGTGGGACCGCGGCTGAGGACTGTTTCATCAAGCCTGGAGTTGTTGGACTTACTGGACACCCGCCCTGGTGGGAGCAGGGCGGGGAGGAGAGACTGGCTAAGCCGCCTCCAGAGCTCCTGGTCTCCTCATTCTTTCCTTAGTGTGAGTAGGAGTGGGTGGAGAGTTCGAAAACAGGGAGATGGACTGGCCTAGCAGCTGTTGATGTTTCCTCCACTGATGAGCTGGGCTCCATCTGGGACATGAGCTGTGCTCTGTCACCTGGGGATTTTTGAATATTGAATTGTTAAATGATTTACTATATTTTGTTGTTGTTTTCCATAAGGTTTTACCTATATTAACATGTCCATTGTGTATACAAGCTGATTCTTATTACTATTGATGTTGCTCTGTATTGATATATTGTATTTTGTGGTTACTGTAATGTAATTTGTGGTTGATTTTTTTGTATTGAACCTGCTTGTACATTTATTGTATTTACATGTTGTAAGCCGCTTTGAGTGGCACTTGTGTCAGAAAAGCGGGATAGAAATTAAACGTAATAATAATAATAATAATAATACCTGAAGGGCCTAAATTCCACTTTCCTGATAATTAGCCTCCCATTCTGGTTGTGGAATGGAAACTTTTTATGAGGTCATTCCAAAAGTTAACTTTGAAATTTCAATATACAGTGGAACCTTGAGATGTGAGTGGCTTGACTTACGAAAAACTCGTGATACAAATAGAAATTGGGGGGGGGGGATTTCATGATGTGAATTTTAATAGGATTTTTTTGAGGTATGAAAAAGTATATGGCGACTTCTAGTGGCCACCTCTGGTAATGTAAAGTGTTTTCATTGTGTTTTGAGATACGGATTTTTCAAGATACGACCAACCTCGAGGAACGAATTAAATTTGTATCTCAAGATTTTCCTGTACATATATTGGTATAGATAAGACCAGGGTATAGTAAGACCAGCAAAGAAATACCTGGGGCACATCGTGAGGAACAACATGAAATATAGAATACTCCAACTCGCTCTGCAAGGAAAGATCCCTGGGAAGAGAGGCCCTGGATGTAGATGGACTTAATGGCTGAAGAACCTGAGAGACTGGTGTGGCATGTCCTCGGAAGAACTGTTCTGAGGAGCTAAGAACAGGAAGACTATTGCCATGATGATAGCCAATATCCGGGATGGATAAGGCATCTGAAGAAGATGACCAGGGGCCAATTTGTGGGCCACATGGTGTCCCAAAGCTCCTTCTGTGCAGTCATTCAACTTGTTTACTTTTATCATCCTCAAGGCATTTGCCTTAAATTGTTGTGGAAGGAAAGCAAGACAAACCGCTTTCCAGCTAAGACAGATTTGGAGTTTTATTATTATTTGGCCAAATAGATTCAGGGACGCTTTAACAAGCTAATAATCCCTGAATGACCATACATTTTCAGAGCCATCTTTTTATAGGATAAAATTAGGAAATTTTATCACTATGGGATAAGCCAAAATTATTAATCTTTTGACATTGTCATGCAGTCCAGGTTAGAACATTCAGAATATTTGTTCATGTCATGTCACACAAATATTATTCAGCATTATGGTTTCTTGAGTCTAAGAGAAATCCCTGTCAGCTGTACAAACTGTGCTGAGCTTGTGGACACAAGGCCTTCTGTTTACTTAGCCTCGTCATTATGTTCTATTTGATTAGGACAATCTGATCTGTTTAACTTTACAGAGTACTGAGAAAATAGTTTTTACTTTTTAAACCAGAATTAATATTAGAATTAATATCTTAATTCTTTCACTCCTATTTCAAAATGATGCCTCAAATGGCATCACCTACTGTTTTTCCTTGCTGCACGAATGTTCGGTCTTTGGCACCATACACATCTGCAAGCAAACCTTTTCTAAGATGAAAATTGTGAAAATCAAACTTAGATCAAGACTTACAAGTGAATAGATATTTAAGGGTGTCCGTCACAAACCTTGAACAGTAATGCATTGGCTAATGCAAACCACAAAATATCACACTGACTAGGTAAGCATATGTAGCTGGATAATAGGATTCTACAGGAAAATGTGTTCCAAAATGGATTGCATTCAAGTTAAAAAACATTTCATTGACCTCTGAATGTTTACTTTTGATCTTAAATCAAAAGACTTTTGGCTTAAGGTGTGGCCATCTTTATGTATTGGGTACTCTACTCCAGCTTTCATGTCCCAGAAAGTTGGGGACCCTTAGACAAGACTTTTCAACAAAACCATTGTCTGTTAATCTAAAATATTTTATTTATACAAAAATGGTAAGTGCTTGAAACATTTGATAAACAAGATTATATATGTTCACATTCCTATCTTCATACATGTTATAAAATGAAGGTATTTCCTGGGGGGGGGGGGATTCCTTTGCATGTAACGGTATAAAAATTAAAAGTTGTCAGGAGCTACTGAATACTCTCTTCATCTTTACCACCTCCTGAGAAATAGCAACCAGCACAACCACAGGCGCCTTGTGATTTGAGGAGCAAAGACTACTTCTTGCTTGGACCACACAGTATCTATAACCATGATGGTGAACCTTGGCACTCCAGGTGTTCTTGTGCTTCAATTCCCAGAAGCCCAAGTCCCTGTGAATCCACACGAATGGGTATACTTGGGTTTACTGCATGTGTTCTTGGACTTCAATTCCCAGAAGCCCAAGTCTCTGTGAATCCACACATACGTGCACTAAATCCATTCATGTGGATTCACAAAGACTTGGGCTTCTGGGAACTGAAGTCCAAGAACACCTGGAATGCCAAGGTTTGCCATCATTGGTCTGTAACAACTCTGTCTCATAGTACACAGCAAACTTAAAACATTTTCAAACCAGCTTTAGCTCCACATGAATGGAATGGCAGGCCCTAACATTATATAGCATGAGGTAACTAGCCCAGCAGGCAGGTGATGCATGCCAGCAGTGGTTGAGACAGTACTTTTCTTCTCCTGTAGAGCTTAATGTATGTGATACCTTCCACTTTCCTCTCTAAACTGGTCTCCTGTATTCAGGTGTGGTGGACATGCTTATCCTATTGCCAGTACTGAAGTTACTTTCAACTCAGTTCCATCATCTTCTTTAATGGAGTGGACGAACCTAACCCTTCCACCAGCAAATTACGAGCCGTAGGTCAAAAGTCCTAGTCAAACCATCCTAAATTATAGCTCTGCTACTTCCCAGTTTTATATATTAAAGCTCCTTGTTTTATTTCCTACTAGCATAGGTTGCCCAGCAATGCCGGGTTGTTATAAACTGTGATCAGCCTTTTTGGTTGTTTTTTTTGTGGATTAAAAAAAGAACAAAGGATGATATAATTGTTTCAAATTGTTTTATTTAAATAATGTTTTAGTTTGGTGTTGTTGTTGTTTTTGTTAACCGTTGTTCCTGCAAGGGGACAATGACAATAAAGATTTATCTTATCTTACCGTAGGTAATATTTTTAATAATGTTAAAGTACATGTTTTTTACATTCAATGTTTTTAAACTGTGTTTCGATGTTTTGGGTTTTTATTTGAGTTAAAACTCAACACAGGATGTTATAAATCTTTTTATATTATTTTTCTGACATATGTTTGTGATTTGTGTAAACTTTTGATTTATTATGTTTTTGACTTGTTTTTACTCTTGTTGCCTCTAGGTGGGGCTGTTGTGTCTTTTTGAGTTGTTTTTACTATTCTGCCCTGCAGGTGGGGCTGCTAGTGGTTCTGTTTTAGTTTCACATGTTTTTTCTCTCCTGGCCTCTGGGTGGGGCTTCTTCCGGTAAGTAGTCTCTTTGTTTCTTCATTTCTGTTCCGGTCGTCGTGGAGGGAGGACGTGCTGGTGAGTTGCCTGATTTTCTTTCTTCTGGGGTTTTTCTTTGTTTTGTTTTTGTGGTGGTGCGCTCGGAGGTGTTTCTGTTTGTTCTTTTTTGTCTTGGTTGGGTTTTAGGTTTGTGTAATTGGGTTTGTTATTTCTGGTTTTGTTTAATTTTTCTTATTTCATTTTTGTTTATTTTTATAATTAGTTGTTTGTTTGTGTAATTTGTAGGTTTTTTCGTGTTGTAGTTAGGTGTTTTGTATGTGGTTTTGTAGTATTGTGGAAGTTTTTGATTGTGTATTTTGTGGTTTACTTTTTTGTGTATTTTGTGGTTTACTTTTTTGTTTATTAACGGGTTTTTTAATTATTGATTTATTATTTTTTATTAATTTTGGTGTTTGTTTTTGGTGGTTACTTTAGCTTGAAGAACGGGCTGCCTGTGGGTTCCTCTTTTCCCCATTGCTGCTATGAATTTTGGTTTAGATGCAGCAATGGGGGAAAGGAGGAGGAGGCAGTCAGCCCGTTCTTCTCTCGGTAAGGTTTGTTAGGTAGGTCGGTGGATAAGGAAGAGGCAAAGAAGAACTTTCTCTGCCTAATGATGGTTCTATCCTCTCTGTCTCCTTTTTCTCCCGGCTTACCTAACTGGAGATCGGCAGGCAGAGATCCATAAGAGGTAGGGCTCTTACTTGCAGATTGCTGGCTGTTGCTTTTGTATTTGGAAGTACAAAGGCATCAGCCAGTCATCTGCCATGGAGGGTGCTTCCCCTGATGAACTGCTGCCTGTTTTTTTTTTTGGGGGGGGGGTTTCCACCCCGGCTCAACTTTCCTTGGGGCCGGTGGTGGTCTCGCCATGTCTTCGGCGGGGTAGCATGGAGGAGAGAGAGTCCCTCTTCTCCCTGTTGCTCTGGAAAAGGACGGCGGGTGTTTCGCGGCTTTTTGTTTTGTGTCGCTTTGAGGCGCTGAGTCTGCCTGCTGGGGACTTGCCCTCTCATTGCATTTTGTAAGTTTATTTTTCGTGCACCGGCTTTCTCAGCGTTCCATGCGCTCATGGTGCGCAGGACGCTGGGACTTGTGGTTTGCTTTTGTGCGGCGGTTTTTTCCCTGCAGCTCGATTTCAATTGGCTGCACCGCGTTTCCCAACATTCTTTTTGCTTGCACCTCTCACCCTGATTGGCTGTGGCATGGCGCAGCGCAGAGAACGTTGGGAATTGAAGTTGTTTCCCTTTGTCTATGTTCGTGGGGCTCTTGCCTCACTGGCGCATTTCTCAACCATACAGTTACCTCCATACCGGGTTCAGGCGAGTGCAAGAGGCTTGGTATGGGATAGTGTGGACGCCTTTGTCACATTCTAACAGTTAACGCTTGGATTTATAGGTATAGATGCAGTTTTCCTTGGGATTTTAATCTGGAAAACCACCACAAGAGGTCAGTACATCCCATCTCAGTTGAGCAATATTCCACTCCAGACCCAGCTCCACCTTTGAGTAAACAGCCCATTGTTATTAAACCTAGATTCCATTTTCTTGAGACTTCACTCTACTTAATGTTTAACATTTCCATGAAATTTAATATAAAGAAGACACAGAAATCTTTCTTAAAAAAATAAATATTTTCACCATAACCTTGTTTTGTTTATTAAAAAATCCTATATGAATATACTTCTTCTTTCCTACTGGATTCACAAAGCAAAAACTCTGGCATGGGTAGGATCTGTGTCCTGAATGGCAAAATGTTTTCATGCAAGATGTATCTATTGGGTCATTTTTGGTGAGAACTGGTTTTCCTATCTGCTAGCAACAAATTCCTAGTCTCTTGTTAGAAAACAAAACATAGCAGCATGGAATGCACCTGAAACCACACTTGAGTGCCCTTCGGGCAGGAGACAAACCGAGCAGATTGAGGATCTAGCAAGAAAACATGGACAGTCAAAATTCCACCCTTTAAAATTCCTTGCGAGGCCAGCTCCAAAGCTAAATATTTTGGAAGACGAAAAGAATGTAAGCCATGCCTGTGGGGATCAGCAGAGGAATGTACTCACACTGCCAGCAGTTCTGCAGGGCTGGCTGTAATGCTTTTTATTTTTAAAGGCGGATCCCCAAAGACAATGTTGGCCTATACAGCTGGGGCAAAACCTTTTCCACGACATCAGAGAATTCCAGACACTCTGGAAGACTTTCGTGAGCCGCCCCTCCTTTTGTGCCGGGCACAAAATCAAGTATGAACTTAAGGGCTCAAGGAACTAGACATGATGTTACTGATCCCAGAAACGGAGGGAGGGCAGAAGTCTACTCTCTCTCTTTTTTCCATCAGAAGACACAGTAAATATAAAACATCTGTTTCAACTATAGTTGCTTCTCCCTGATTTTAGAGAGGGGTGCGGGGTTAGGAAACCTATTCTCTGTGTGTGTGTGTGTGTGTGTGTGTGTGTGTGTATGAATAGTATACATACATGTATAGAGGCTGTTCACATCAAATGCATGTTCAAAGACCAGGTGGGGTGGGTGCGTAATAATATTTTGTACAAGCACAGAAGAAAAAGAATGATATGGCTTTCCAACATCTATGATATTTGGAAGAACGAAAGGGGGGCATATTAAGCTAGAAACGGTCCCCCGAAATGACACATTCTACAATGTTCAGGAACCAGCTGAACAGTTGTTTTTTTAAAAAAAGCTGTAATACGTGGCAGAACTCTAGCCATTGTGAACCCTTTTGTCTCTCAAAAAAGTAATGCAGCTATGTATAGCATTTGCAGTGTACTGCTACAGTTTCATGGTTTGCGAGTGTGTGTTTGCATGATCAAGGCACTTCTGCTGCCAATAACATAGTGGATGTCCTAGCAATCTCTTACAGGATTTTCTTATCATTTTTTTGAAAGATTCTCCGCAGAGCTTTGCTGTGTATATAGATATATAGACACACAATTGTAAAATTGCTCTTCCATAGTTATACATATACAGGTATTGATAAAGTGCAAACACGCTTAGCGTTTGGTACACTCTAGTTTGTTTGGGAAAGCACCAATGTAGATTTTATCCTATGACATGATCATGGAAGCTGCTACTCTGGCAGGATACTCATCCCACCACAGCTTCTTTGTGAAATGATTTCCCTCCTCTTTGTAGCATCAGCCGAAGGGAAAAGTTAGGCTGGCCAGTGCCACAGAGTGTACTCCCTAAGGCCTCTTTCTGTCTCCAGGATGAACATGCAGTCTTGTGTCTTGTCGGATGTTAGTTGACTCCATTGACAGAGACCTCTTCAGGGATTTTCTCTTCAGAACTGCTCCTTCCCGACAGTGTGTCCTGGAACTCTAAATCATTGAATCGCTCTGCTACGCACTGTGCCGTGAGCCGAGCTTCAGGGTCATGGTCCCAACACTCAACCAGTGTCTCACACACTTTCTGAATGCCCTGAGAGAGACAGAGAAAGCAATCAACACCCACTCAGAAAATGAAGTGGAAGGGCACTCTTCCACAATAGAATTGAAGTCTTAGGTAAAGGTAAAGGTCACCCTTGCTTAAAATTTAGTCATATCCAACTCTAGGGTGCGGGGCTCATCTGCAGACATTTCCATTGTCATGTGGCAGCATGACTAGACACCTGAGTGGATAGAACACATCTCCCACCAATGTGGTACCTATTTATCTACTTGCGATTTCTTGCTTTCAAACTGTTAGGTTGGCAGGAGCTGGGACAGAGATGGGAGCTCACTCCATCGTGCAGGGCTCTGGTCTCAAACTGCTGACCTGTCGACCTTCCAGTCATCAAGTTCAACATCTTAACCACTAAGCCACCACAGTCCCTGCTGAAGTCTTAGACATATCTAATCATGATTCTCCTTGGCAGTCAAAGTGAGTACATTTTGATGTGTTGAAGTCTTAGACATATCTAAAAACACTCTCTTAGAATGTGCTGGAAGAAGTCTAGTAACCCTTGAGGAAGCAAAAGAATATTAAACTTACAATGGGCATACTTATGTTAAATCAAGCCCACCACATCTAGCAAAATCCAAGGTTTTCAGTCATGGGAATTAACCTTTTTAAGGGAATGAGTCCATACCCACAGGTTTGAGGGTTACAACTCTTATTTTACAATCACAGAATGAAGGCTACTGCCTAGGAGAACCCTGTGGCAACATTACTGCAAAGGAGGGGGTGACCAAAATGTGGCCCATTAGCTGGACAAGTACACTTGGAATCCAAATGTGTCCATAGCAAGATACTCTCCTAAAGTAGTACTTCTGAAGATCAGGATGTCCTTTCTACTGTTAATGCATGACAAGTTCATCTGGTTTAGCTGCTCACAGTTTTATGGAGAGATGAAGCCATTTTTGAAACAGGAAGTGTGCACCTCCTGGATTTTTGAAAGTTACCCACACCTGATTTAAAGTTACATCTAATGTCCAGTTGTCTAATGTTCATTGTTGTTTACTTCTTTATGTTATTGGGTTATATTATTTTTGGAGGCTGTTTCCCCCCTGCCCTACAGTGTATTTTTATGTATATACCATATTTTCCGGCGTATAAGACGATTGGGCGCATAAGACGACCCCCAACTTTTCCAGTTAAAATATAGAGTTTGGAATATAAGACTACCTCTCTTCCAATGCACACTAAATAAAAATTAACCCACACTCAGCCCTCCAAGTTGAATGGGCAGGTTCTGGTGGAGAGCCAATCCACGCTCACGTTCTCCTCCTCGAGGTACAGGAAGATGTGTGCAGCTTGCTTCCCCTTGCTTCATACTCCCCGCACAGAGCAGGGACTCGGCCGCGGCACCCCCCACCATATGCACCGGACATATGAAGCAAGGGGAAACAAGCTGCAGTTAAGTCCTATAAGACGACCCCCGACTTTGGCACAGATTTTTCGGGGTTAAAAAGTAGTCTTATACGCCAGAAAATACAGTATTTCTTAGCTGCCAGAGTAACTGTGTAGTTAAAAGGACAGGATGCAAATTGAAGAACTCAATCATTAAATAATAAACTTCATTTTGCTGGCAAGAACGTTCTAAAGCTTCAAAGATTTATTCTAGAGAGTATAATCTAAATTTCACTGGATCGCTGTATTCTATTGAAAGATTCAGGGGGTGGGGGCTACTCTGAATGAAGCATAGAGTAGGGCTATGGGGGTTGGGGAGGTGCTCCTAATCAGATGGCAAGAATGAGCATGAGCTCTCTTGTGCTCGTGGAAAGTATCTTCACCCATTGTGGGCAATCCAACCCTCCCACCTCCAAAACCATCGAAGAGGGCACCAGCAATGGGAATAGCAGATGGGAAGAAACCTTGTGAGAGCTTACATCCACTACTGCTATGTAAAGCCAAGCCTTAGTTGCCAAAAGTGATAAAGCAAGCAAGGATAGATGAAGGGGCAGGAATGCCAAGGACTTGCTCATACTAATGTTATACGTACATTGCACATTTCGTGTTTCATACTGCCTATGGAGGAGCAGCTGGAGGCAACATAGGTGCTCACCGTGGGTGAGTTTGGACCCATCTAGCAGCAATGTTTTGTGTGCTTTAAATTTTGGCACCTTTGATTAAAGCTCCAATTGCCCTGCCCTACCTAGGTCTCTGGGTTGATTCCCAGCCAATACAGTTACTAAAGTCTGGTATGGCCACTCCCTAAACTTCTCTGACAGTCGTCTTAAGTTGTTTAGGACATCCTGTGCAATAAGAGTACAATCAAATGTATCCTGTTAGTGCTAATGCAGCTGTAGGACTCCAACATGATACAGGTTAGTGATCCCCAACATGGCACAGGTTAGAGAAAATGCAAAGAAAATGCAAATGGCACAAAGAAACATAGAAATGCAATCAGAGCTAAGAATAATAGTTTGAGGGAACTAGTTCAACTAGTTCCCTCAAAAGCTTGGCAGTACAAGCTGATGTTTTTACCTGATGGTTGAGCCATGAACTTGGAATTTCCGGTCGCCCTCTGTCCCGCAAAACATTGTCTTTCATGCTTTCAACACAAGGATGTTCTCTCACTTTAGAACCAAAGGGTGGCTCATAGTCTTTCACCTCTGCCAGGACAAAAAACAAACAAACACCAGATCCTCAGTTAAGTTTGTAGACTAGGGGTGCCCAAACTATGCCTCGTAGGCTGGTTCTGACCACCAACACCAATTCATCCGGCCTGCACCACACTCATCGCTCCCAGAAGCGGAAGTAAAATGCACCCGTATGGGCGCATTTTACTTCTGCTTCTGGGAGCAATGAGGGTGGCACGGGCTGGATGAATTGGCATCTGGGGCCAGATCTGCCTGTAGGCCATAGTTTGGGCACTCCTGGTTCAAACAGAGAAAATGGAAGCTTAAAATCTATCTCATCCTGTTGCAAAATAGATTGCAAAGTGTGTTTTACTTCCGCTTTCAGTGGGAGGAACCATATGACTGGCCCACTGAACCATGTGACCAGCCTGCTGAACCACATGACTGGCCCACAGCCCGACACGTTTGGGCACCCCTGTTGTAGACTGAGATGTGACCAGCCTGCTGAACCACATGACTGGCCCACAGCCCGACACGTTTGGGCACCCCTGTTGTAGACTGAGATCATACTGAGGGTTTGTTCCCCATGGCAGATGCAGGATCTGTTGACTGCTCATGCACTTTCTCACCTGACCAAGGCAAAAGCCCAGCACTGCAGCTTCTGTTCTTCTGGTCTCTTTTCTTCTCCATCCAAGACTGAGTAGTTTCTTTACCCTCACAGGGTAAAAGCAAGCAGGAAGATAACCATGTACTGTACACTACTTTGAGCTCATTAAAAGAACAGTACAATAGATAAACTCTAAAGTAGAGCAAGTCAAAACAGAACCATCACAGGACAAATTAAAAACCCACCCCTAAATCACCAAACTTTAGCCCAGGTTTTTGGTACTTCAGGTAAATACTGAACTGGAGTTTCTGGACATACAGTAAAACCCCAACTTACACATGCCTCGAGTTACATAAAAATTGACTTACATAATGTTTTTTGCACTAAAACCATGTCTCGAGTTACATAAATGTCCTGATTTACATAACACAATTTCTGTAATAAAGTAAGTAGTAGTAGTAATTTAATATGGGTTTGCTTCGAGTTATGTAAAAAAAATCATTCTTCCTATGGGGTTGCTTCGATTTACATAAATATCATTTTCCAATGAGGTTGCTTCTAGTTAAGTAAAAAATTCATTTTCCCAATGGATTTGATTCGAGTTATGTAAAAATTCATTGTTCCTATGGGTTTGCTTTGAGTTAAGTAAAAAACCGATTTACATAAAAGCCTACAGAACAGAAACGTAAATTAGGACCAATGGTACACAAACTGTTTTTGCATGCACGCTTGAGTTTTATAAATGGGTTTTGCCCAGATTATATTCATATGGTAAAATGCCATGGGAGTTCTTAAATACTGTATGTTCAAAATTACAGTACATAGAAAGTTTTTTCTATTCTACTCAGCAGAAGGGGAGCAATTATGGTAGATTTACTTTTGCAGAGGCAGACAGCGCCAGCTCTTTGGCTACAAACAGAGATAAGCACTGAACCTTAGAGTCGGATACAACTGGCTTTTGAGCAAGGGCAACCTTACATATAACAGAAATCATCATGGTCTGAAAGCATAAGCAACATTTACTCACACACCTAATGAATTACTGGCACTGCAAGAGGATATAAGTACAGTAATTGGTCTTTTCTGTTGCTCTCCCCCCACCCCTCAGGAAAGAACTGAAGTAAGCTGGAAATGCAGGAAAAGAAAAGGATGAAAAGATGAAAGGCAGTCTCAGGAATTCATCTAAAGCATCAACACAATGAAGGCTGCAACCCTGGAATAATGTATGCCAACACAGTCATCCAAAACTAACACGTCTTTCTTGGCCAATGCTTATCATTCCTAGAAATATGTGAGGCTGCCTTAAACTAAGGTTTACATACTTGCAGTAAGGCCTGAATTCTCTCTGTCACAGACACTCTTCTTCTTCAAGTGATTTATCCTATTCTGAATATTGGCTAACATCATGGTGATCAGCCATGAAGATTGTCCTGGGAACAATATAATGCAGTGGCCTTCCATTTATCCATACCACTGATCCAGTTCCACGACTCACTTTCTGGTCCTGAGCCCTTTTGGCTAGGCCAGTATTGATGAGGTTGCTGTACTTCATCAAGATGGATTCAAGTGGGATTCAATCCACTTGGGGACGTCATTCTTCACTGTGGACTTCATCACCCAAGGTCATTAGTCCTCAGGGTTGTCAGGTTAGTTAACCGCCACCTGATGACTGGTATTGAGTCTCTGGCTGTATGGTCTACTCTGTTACCATAGCAGGATACCCCTGGCCAGACTTCACACACACACATATTTAGGT
Organism: Bradypodion pumilum; assembly: GCA_035047305.1. NCBI lineage: Eukaryota > Metazoa > Chordata > Lepidosauria > Squamata > Chamaeleonidae > Bradypodion > Bradypodion pumilum. The sequence continues at coordinate 53,523,264 of JAWDJD010000006.1, read as the reverse complement.
ACACTCTACTGCAGCTTTCATTGACATAGGGTGCAATGTCCTGCAGTTTGGTCTACTTGGTTTGTTAGTTTTTCTGGAGACCACATGAGAAAAAGGCAATGTGAACCAGTCCATGCCTACCTATACTTTTTAGGGTCCCTGGTAAGAGCTATGTTTTCTGGTGTGGGTAAGATTGGTGTGTTTTGGTTTGGTTCCTACATGTGTGTTTGATGAGATAGAACCAAAGTTGAGGGCTTAGCAGCCACTTTGCTTAAACTGCTTCAGAATCTAACCAGTTATTGAGAAATACTAGCATATTTTGCCCGGCGGTGCCGGGCTTTTAAAAATTGGGTTGGATAGTAAAGGGTTTCGTTTTTTTCTTGAACCAATGGTGCTGGGCTGTTTTAAATGGTGTTGTAAGGTTTTGTGATTTTGTGGCTTCAAGGCACGGCGTCCGCCTACGGCGGACTTGCGCTCCCAGTGGGTTTTTTTGTTTGTTTTTTTGCGTTCTGGCTTCCTCAGTGCCGGGCTCTTTTAATTGGTTTTTGAACATTTTGTTTTATGTCTATGCAAATTTATTTTAATTTAATTTATTTAATTTGATATTATTTAGTTTAAAATTTAATTATGGTTTTTAAAATGTTTATTTTTACGCATTTTTATTTTTGGTTTTGGTTTTTTGGAGTGAAAAGTGATTTCTGTTTTTTTTGGTAATTTTTGAGATTAGTGTGTTTATTTTTGAATGTTTTTATAACTTATTTGATTAAATAAGTTATAAAAACTTTGGGCACCCCTGTTGTAGACTGAGATCATACTGAGGGTTTGTTCCCCATGGCAGATGCAGGATCTGTTGACTGCTCATGCACTTTCTCATCTGACCAAGGCAAAAGCCCAGCACTGCAGCTTCTGTTCTTCTGGTCTCTTTTCTTCTCCATCCAAGACTGAGTAGTTTCTTATCTTTCTTTTTTTTAAAAAGATACACTGACAATAAAACAGGAGATCTGAATTGCATTTCCCACAATTTACGTTTGGTCCTAGAAATCTTGTATTTCTGGACATATTTTCTCAGGAAACAAAGCTGTGTTTGACCTAATCTAAAATGTTTTCAATAGGTAAGAAGCCAAGTTTTAGGTTTGGTTGCAAACCCTCAAATACTACCTTTGCCTTGGAGTGCTTTGTGTGCCTTATCCCACAACAAACCACATAAGCATTGAGAAAGAAACACACAACAATGCTAACTAATAAACATTGATTACCTCCCACCTACCCCGGAAGCATATTTTTGTACTTAGGACCCAAGAAACTTGTATAACCTGATGGTGTTTACAGTGTGTGTGCAGTATCCCAGCCAGTATTTATAACAGTATTCTAACTGTGGAAGCAGTGTGATTAATCTGACAAGATGCAGACTATGCATCACCAGGCACATGACAACCCCCTTGTCAGATGGCAGCCGTAGCTTCCACAGCTGGAGTTTTGTGCATGTAAATATTGGCCGCTGTTTTTCATTCATTGATTTTTTTTCTTTTGATCACTCCATATAGAGCCCTTTACAAACACCAAGCTCATTTCTGGGCTCCGCCACCTTGGTGACAAGAGCAACTGTCCAGCTCACCCACCCTAAAGCCAGGTCTTTCTTCCTAAGTGATACACAGCTAATTATTCCATGTAGGAGCTACCATGGTGCAGTGGTTAAACTGCAATACTGCAGCCAAAATTCTGGCCACAATCTGAGTTTAATCCCAATGGGGTCAAGGCTGAATTAGCCTTCCATCTTTCTAAGGTTGGCAAAATGAATTTTGTTGGGGGCAAAATATTCATTATCTTGTGAATTACCCAAAAGGTGCTGTAAGTACTATGAGGCATAATAGAAGTATAATTGCCATTGCTATTGATGTGTTTAGAAATAAGATTGGTTTATCTGTCAGGCCGATAGAACATGTGAGACACCAATTCAAGTCCCAACAGGTTATGAAACACACTGGATAAACATAGGGAACTTTTTTTTCTCAGCCTGACCTACCTCACAGGGTAAAAGCAAGCAGGAAGATAACCATGTACTGTACACTACTTTGAGCTCATTAAAAGAACAGTACAATAGATAAACTCTAAAGTAGAGCAAGTCAAAACAGAACCATCACAGGACAAATTAAAAACCCACCCCTAAATCACCAAACTTTAGCCCAGGTTTTTGGTACTTCAGGTAAATACTGAACTGGAGTTTCTGGACATACAGTAAAACCCCAACTTACACATGCCTCGAGTTACATAAAAATTGACTTACATAATGTTTTTTGCACTAAAACCATGTCTCGAGTTACATAAATGTCCTGATTTACATAACACAATTTCTGTAATAAAGTAAGTAGTAGTAGTAATTTAATATGGGTTTGCTTCGAGTTATGTAAAAAAAATCATTCTTCCTATGGGGTTGCTTCGATTTACATAAATATCATTTTCCAATGAGGTTGCTTCTAGTTAAGTAAAAAATTCATTTTCCCAATGGATTTGATTCGAGTTATGTAAAAAATCATTGTTCCTATGGGTTTGCTTTGAGTTAAGTAAAAAACCGATTTACATAAAAGCCTACAGAACAGAAACGTAAATTAGGACCAATGGTACACAAACTGTTTTTGCATGACGCTTGAGTTTTATAAATGGGTTTTGCCCAGATTATATTCATATGGTAAAATGCCATGGGAGTTCTTAAATACTGTATGTTCAAAATTACAGTACATAGAAAGTTTTTTCTATTCTACTCAGCAGAAGGGGAGCAATTATGGTAGATTTACTTTTGCAGAGGCAGACAGCGCCAGCTCTTTGGCTACAAACAGAGATAAGCACTGAACCTTAGAGTCGGATACAACTGGCTTTTGAGCAAGGGCAACCTTACATATAACAGAAATCATCATGGTCTGAAAGCATAAGCAACATTTACTCACACACCTAATGAATTACTGGCACTGCAAGAGGATATAAGTACAGTAATTGGTCTTTTCTGTTGCTCTCCCCCCACCCCTCAGGAAAGAACTTAAGTAAGCTGGAAATGCAGGAAAAGAAAAGGATGAAAAGATGAAAGGCAGTCTCAGGAATTCATCTAAAGCATCAACACAATGAAGGCTGCAACCCTGGAATAATGTATGCCAACACAGTCATCCAAAACTAACACGTCTTTCTTGGCCAATGCTTATCATTCCTAGAAATATGTGAGGCTGCCTTAAACTAAGGTTTACATACTTGCAGTAAGGCCTGAATTCTCTCTGTCACAGACACTCTTCTTCTTCAAGTGATTTATCCTATTCCGAATATTGGCTAACATCATGGTGATCAGCCATGAAGATTGTCCTGGGAACAATATAATGCAGTGGCCTTCCATTTATCCATACCACTGATCCAGTTCCACGACTCACTTTCTGGTCCTGAGCCCTTTTGGCTAGGCCAGTATTGATGAGGTTGCTGTACTTCATCAAGATGGATTCAAGTGGGATTCAATCCACTTGGGGACGTCATTCTTCACTGTGGACTTCATCACCCAAGGTCATTAGTCCTCAGGGTTGTCAGGTTAGTTAACCGCCACCTGATGACTGGTGTTGAGTCTCTGGCTGTATGGTCTACTCTGTTACCATAGCAGGATACCCCTGGCCAGACTTCACACACACACATATTTAGGTACACTCTACTGCAGCTTTCATTGACATAGGGTGCAATGTCCTGCAGTTTGGTCTACTTGGTTTGTTAGTTTTTCTGGAGACCACATGAGAAAAAGGCAATGTGAACCAGTCCATGCCTACCTATACTTTTTAGGGTCCCTGGTAAGAGCTATGTTTTCTGGTGTGGGTAAGATTGGTGTGTTTTGGTTTGGTTCCTACATTTGTGTTTGATGAGATAGAACCAAAGTTGAGGGCTTAGCAGCCACTTTGCTTAAACTGCTTCAGAATCTAACCAGTTATTGAGAAATACTAGCATATTTTGCCCGGCGGTGCCGGGCTTTTTAAAATTGGGTTGGATAGTAAAGGGTTTCGTTTTTTTCTTGAACCAATGGTGCTGGGCTGTTTTAAATGGTGTTGTAAGGTTTTGTGATTTTGTGGCTTCAAGGCGCGGTGTCCGCCTGCGGCGGACTTGCGCTCCCAGTGGGTTTTTTTGTTTGTGTTTTTGCGTTCTGGCTTCCTCAGTGCCGGGCTCTTTTAATTGGTTTTTGAACATTTTGTTTTATGTCTATGCAAATTTATTTTAATTTAATTTATTTAATTTAATATTATTTAGTTTAAAATTTAATTATGGTTTTTAAAATGTTTATTTTTACGCATTTTTATTTTTGGTTTTTTGGAGTGAAAAGTGATTTCTGTTTTTTTGGTAATTTTTGAGATTAGTGTGTTTATTTTTGAATGTTTTTATAACTTATTTGATTAATTTTGGAATTAATCTTATTAATTTTAATATTTTTGAATGTTTGTTTCTTTTGGCCTCTGCGTGGGGGTGGTGAGCTTTTCTGTCTCTCGTCAATTGTTGCCTCTCTACAATTGTTCTCTTCTGTCCTCTGGGTGTCGCTTCCAGTAAGTTTTCTCTTCCTTTTCTCATTTGAGTTCCAGTCCTCATAGATGGAAAACGTCTTTTGGTAAATTCTCTGGGATTTTTTTTGGGAGGGGGTGTCTGTCTGTTTTTTCTTGTTTCTTTTTGATTGTTTTTGTGATTCTTTTTTGGATTTTTGTGTGGTTTTGAATGTTTTTGGTTTGTGTTTATTTTTCAGTGGGGGGGAGGGCTTTCTTTCCTGCGGGCCATGCTGGCTGGCCCATGGGAAGGAAGGGTATCGGCGTTGGGGGGTTTCCTTTTTTTTCCCACGGGCCATGCTGGCTGGCCCGTGGGGAAGAAGGGAAGTTGCAGGGGGGGGGGGTGTTCTTGTAATTTTTGCACGCCGGCTGGCCCTTCGAACGGAAGGACAGCGGCGGCGGCGGGGGGGGGGTGTTTCTTTTTTCCCCATGGGTCATGCTGGCTGGCCCGTGGGGAAGAAGGGAAGTTGCGGGGGGGGGGGTGTTCTTGTAATTTTTGCGCGCCGGCTGGCCCTTCGAACAGAAGGGCAGCGGCGGCGGGGGGTTTCTTTTTTTCCCCACGGGCCATGCTGGCTGGCCCGTGGGGAAGAATGGCAGCGGCGGGTGTTTTTTTTAAAGTTTTATTTTTTGCGCGCTGGCCGCCTCAGCATTCTGCGCGCTAATGGCGCACAGGACGCTGGGGCTTGTAGTTTTGGCTGCACGTTTTTGCTTACTGCAGCGGTTTTTCCCTTGCGTTTTTTTATTGGCTGCGGCGCGTTTTTGAATGTTCCTTTTGCCGTTGGGAATTGAAGTTCCCTTTTTTTGTGACTGGGGGGCTCCTGCCCCCGGGTCGAAAATTTCAATCCGACAGTTACCTGCGAACCGGGTTCGGGCGAGTGAACGGAGGCCCATTACGGGCTAGTGGGGCCTGGTGCAACATCCTTTGTCACATTCCAACGGTTAACACACCATTTTATAGGTATAGATAAATCTTCACACCTTCCCACCCTACCTAGAAGAGGAGAGACAGAAGAGGATGTCGTTTTTTTTTAAAAAAAAATCTCTTGTAAATCAGCAATGAATTGGTTGGTTGGCTAGTCAATTTACTGCTATGTCAGATAGAAATATATATATCTAAAACTGTAGCTTTCTCTAGCTCCTCTATGGAAGGGGAGTCAGGAGAAGACAATGAAGGAGATTTTATTGCCTCCCCCCTCTTTTTAAAGGGAGGAACAGGCTAAATGGGGTTCTTAAGGTAGTGGTGTGTCTTCCTATCCCACCAAGCCACCCAATCCTAGCATGCTAATATAAGAATTGCCCAAAAAGCAACTCTTACTGCATCTCAAACCTGTTTAGCCTGGAACAATTTGGCCATCTAGTCACAGTGACAGAAAAGTTGTTCCAGGGAATTTCCCAGAACTCTAGGGTAGGTTATTGAGGTCTGTCTGCTGATGTCCTGTGTCCAAAGCAATGAACCAAAAGTAGCTTTGAAACATTAAAATCTATAGCATTTGAATAACACTGCCAGGATTAATAGTAGCATTAATACAGAATGTCCTAAAGAATACAGATAATTGCCTGATCAAATAAGAAGCCTTTCCTATGCCATGTTGTTATCAGTGTTTATTTCTATTACTGTTTAAATCTATCTGGTTGACCAAAAGGGGTTCCATCCTACTATGAGCTCTATCAGATCTGATTACACATCATTGTAATTAAGTTATGTTCCAATGGACACCATGTAATCACCAAGCACATGGTTTACTGCTGAGCACTGATAACACCCCATATCAGCCTGCCTGAGTGAAGTAATTCCCCATTGTCTATTTCTGACATGAAAGGATGCATGACAAAATAAAACACAGACACCAACTCTATTTCCTGGAGACAGTAAGAAGGAAACAAACATTAACTAGAAGCACATACAAAAAGGCATTTGAGAAGTTTTCTTCCCAAGGGAGAGGGAGGAACTTAATAACACCTTCTTTTTTTTTAAAAAAAAAAGTTAAAATTAAAATCTGAAAATCTGCACTCCTATTTGGAACCAGCGTGCTGCTATGCACATGTAATCAAGGAGAGGTTTACAGCTTAATTTTATTTTGATGGAAAGCAATTCATTAAAGTGGCAGAACCTCCACACTTTGAAATGTAATTATGGGGAGAAAACATGAGTATGACTCTTCTTGCTGCTACAAATCTTACTTAAGTGCTAATATTAAATCTGACTGAGAATTTATATGTGTTGGCTCCCTCACTACATACTCTCATTTCCATGTAAAGTTTGGTTATGAGTTCTCCTAAACCACTCACCCCCTTTTTTTTAAAGGTTAGCACTTCAAGGTGGAGAACCAGAAAAAAATAAAAATAGTTTCATCTAATGTCCACTTGCTGGAATTTATTTATTTATTTTCATCATTTATACCCAGATTTCCTCTCCCGAGGGAGACCCAAAGCAACCAAAGCGGAAGAGCAATCTCAGTTGGATTTATAGCCAAACATCAGAAGCTTTTGAACACTCAGAGAATGAGGTGTAGAAACAGTCTGCTCAAGAAATATTGAGCCTTTTCTCATCTCTGCTCCTTAATATAACAAAGACTTTTTGTTTCCACCAAGGACCATTTCTTTATCTACTATTTTACTTGAGCCAAAGGCATTGATTTAGTCAAGCCTGCAAAATCTTTCATGCAATGACATTTATTTATTTTTTTTGCTTAGAGCAGGCTGAAGGAAAAGAAGCCATTTTGTAAGGTATTTTCCAAATTACTCCCTGGTATCCTTGCTGATTCTGACTGATGTCATGTACTTGCAACAAAGGGCTTGAAAATCAATGGCTTTTAGCAGGCTGTCAGATCACTTACAGCTTTTTGTGCTTTCCTTTCTCACAGTATCCACACTGAGAGCAAAGGCAAAATGCTTGGGTGGAAATTGTATTTCTCACAAAGAATAACATCTGGCACACAGCTGCTGTGCTGACTGAAATACCAAGCTAGCAGGGCAACGGAGCGGCTTAAGCTTTCCCAAAAGCAGCATTGCTGAGTTTCTAAATATGACTTCTAAATTATACTCCAGTGAAACATTAGGCAAACTATACCCTCCTCCCAACATGCATGCTTCTGAGACGTTGGCTCATCAAATGAGAGTTGTGTCTTTTTTTCCTCAGACCACTCTTCAACTGCAAGTATGTTACTCGTTACAGATTCAATGTATGGATCCTACTCTCTCTCTCTCTCTCTCTCTCTCTCCTGTTTTCAGCAAATGATTAAGATACCATAAAGACCATATCCAGGAAATTTTCCACTCCAACTCTCTCCCGTAAGATTTGCAGAAACACCTGCATATTATATCATCTCATTGCCAAACAAAATACTGTACCTTTATACTCCTTTGTTATGGAAATATGTACTGGATTTTTAAAAAAACTAGCTTAAAAAGAACACCACTGGCTTGAAGCCTATTACATATTCATGCCTGCATTAACTCAATTGGTGTAAATTTAGGCAGCAAATTTCTGCTATTTAAGAAGTTGATAGTGTCATTCTGAACGTTTGTCAAGTCACGTGATTGCTTTGTGATGAGAAAAACCAGTGACAACATTTTAACTGGTGGCAATTTGCTACTAAAATTCATGGCAATGGAGTTAACACTGACAGGTGTGACAGGATTCTGACCTGTGATATTTCACTAAACAAGTACTGTACAGTACACTGTTCTTGTCATTGTTGTTCGTCCTTCTTTGTCACATAAAAGCCCACGGCATTTTTCCCAATTCCCATTTTTAAATACATATTGGCCAAAAACCGGTTGCTTATCACAGCAGATCACTCTAGAGAAGGCCCACAGAATCAATTTCTCGGGATTCCACTAATACAATTAGGCCTACTCTAATTGCAATTTACTATAGCATAGTAAACCACAGTTGCAGTAGGGCCATTTGAAAATATGGAGCTCATTAAATCCCCATTGATGGGCCTACCCTAGTGTAATTTATTTTCACTAAGCAACTGGATTTTGGCCAGTTAAAAGTCAAATTCACTTGCAATTCTACAATTGATCCTTTAAAGCGGGAATGCACAGTTGTTTTGGCCTCATAGCTATGGAAGCAGAGACCTAATGTGTATGCATGCATGCACATGAACACACACACACACACACAAAGTGGGCAAAAAAAGGGTGTCAGGATCACTGGGATGTAGAGGACTCTCAGTTCATTGCCATCTTAGTGATTTGAAAGTGGAGGTTTGGCTCACTTGGCTGAATGCCAGGCCTTGAGGGGTAAGATTTTCCTGTCTGGCACAGGTTGCTTACTGCTCCTTTAGTAAGAAAAAATAAATTATGTTAGGCCCAAAGCTTTGTAAACCATTACAGAAGGAAATGTGAAGACACCTGAGGTAGCCAGCTCAGCAGCAACACTGACATCCAAGAGGCCAGTGAAGGAAAGCTGGCTCAGCTATGTGAATAGGAAGGAACTCATCTGAAAACGGAAAGGCTTTATTCCTCTGCTGGAATGGCATTCATTATAAAATATTTAAAGCCATTCAAAACAAAGTTGGCCAATGTATGCTCTCATTTCCCACCCACATGTGTGCTCTCATTTCCCACCCACCCTCTTCTCCTCTTGCTATGTGGTTAGGACTGATGGGGGTTGTTTAACAGTACATTGGAACCTCATATAACGAATGTCCCCATAGCGAAAAAAATGCATAATGAAAATAATTGGGGGGAAACTGGTGCCTCGGATAATGAAAATTTTTGCTATGAGCAAATATCACTCCCTATGGGGAAAACTGGTATAACAACTTTTTTCTATGCAATACAGTGTCCCTATGGGGGAAAAAATCGTATAACGAAAATTTCTATGGGGAAAACTGCTTAGCGGAAAAAAATTCGTTATATAATTTTTTCCATAGGGATTTTCGTTAGATTGGGGGGGGGATCGTACTGTATAACGAATAAAATTGCATAGTGAAAAGCCTCATAGAACGAATTGTTTTCATTTTACAAGGTTTCATTGTATTTTGGAGGCCACACACTATCCATGCTGATGCAGGAAAATGTCCTCTACCTCACATTTCAAAATCCAGATATGCACCAGAAAATTAGGGGCCCATCATCACCTTTGTCTATTGCATTCATGTGTATGTGTATCTAAAATTGAGTTGTCCAATCTGTTAAATTTTATAGTTTTTAAAATTTGATATTTAAAAAATATTAAAATGATTAATACTATGGACAATGTTCGTATGTTGCTTAAGAGCAACAGTAGTTTCCAGTAATCTAGACTCTGTTAGCTTAATAAAATAATAATAATAATAATAATAATAATAATAATAATAATAATAATAATAATAATAATAATAATAATAATAATAATAATAATAATAATAATAATTTAATTTATATCCCGCACTTTCTCAGCCGAAGCTGACTCAAGGCGGCCATTACAACAAATATATACCATACAAAACAATTATACAGTAGTAAAGAAGCAAAAAAGTAAATTCAGTACAATTCAAAAGCAATTTAACAAAGTCAAATTACAACACAAAATATCACATCAGAAATAAACCCAATAATAATGAAAAACAAAATTAGACAAGATCACCCAAGAAATCCCCAGCCTCTATAGACTTTTGAGTCCGGAGGAGGAGGACAGGGCCCGAGAAATGCCAGCCGGTGGTGTGGCCGGAAGAGCCTCTTCACCCCCACTGGGACTGGAAAGCGTGGCACGGGCGTGGCTGGCCCGACGCCCCCTCGCCTTTTGAAGTCCGAGGGGGTGGGGCGGGGCCCGAGAAACGCCGGCCAGTGGTGTGGCTGAGAGATCGTCTTTGCCCCCATCGGGACCAGAAAGCGCAGCGTGGCCATGACTGGCCTGACGCCCCCTCATCCCTTAACATTATATACATAAGGAAACTAATTAGTGACATGAGTATTTTACTATTTTACCAATAACTGCAACTCAAGGTTAAAATTAGTGGTATGCAGACTTGTATTTTAGGGCTACAACTGCCAGATTTCTGGGGAGTTCTGGAAGTTGTAGTCAAAAAATATTAATCTGCACACCTCTAGTATAGATGTATTGGCTGTGATCCTCTTGCACACTGGATTCTGCAATCACAGTGTTTGGTGATCTTCCGTTTGTTACTGGACAATATGAATATCGCTTCTGCTATTTTTAAATGGGCTTATCCTTGAGCAGGGAGGTAATGGATAACTTCCTGAGCAAACTCTGAACATTTACCATCATCAGACAATAGGATTCTGCCCAATCTTTTTATAACACGGTTCTATTTTATACCTGTATTGCACACTTGTAAGTGAATTTGACATTTAACTTTTGCCATCGATCTGTTTTATTTTTTTTATTTTTGGAGAGATATCCAACCTTTCCTGCTTAAAACAATACATATTTTTTTCTTTCCTGATTATATTAATTGGACACAGACTCTTGTATCTTCCTGCGCACTGCTGTTGTGCGGATGGTTCTCTCTCTAGGTATTATTCCAGTTTGCTCAAACAGGAACAGGAAAAAAGCTCAGGAATCAGCAAGGATGAAATGTTCTTCCTGAGAAAACAATTCATCTGTGCCTTAAAAAGGAGAGCTTCGAAATGTAGTAGGCCACAGTTCCAGAAAGGAGCATAAGACAAAAATACCAGTAATAGCTTTCAGCATTTAAGTCTCTTTCTAAATGGTACAAAATCAACCAAAATCAGGTTTTAAAAAACCCAACAGGAAATATATTTTAGACTTCTAAGATGTTTGCCAGTCTGTGCAACATTAGTAAAGGTTTCCCTTGCCCGAAAGCCAGTCGTATCCAACTCTAGGGTTCAGTGCTCATCTCTATTTCAAAACCGAAGAGCCAGCGCTGTCTGCTTCTGCAGACGTTTCCGTGGTCATGTGGCAGGCATCACATTTAAATATATCTCCACCCTTTTAGCATACTGCTCTGGGTTAGAGAATCATATGTGGCTTCATAATGATGGTTTATATGCATCATGGTTTATGATGCTGGGAAAAAGCCTTAGCTAGTATGTTATTCCCCTCTCCTTGCTTTGGCCCTGACTCAGTCTTATAATTCCCAGTTCAAACATAAAGTGAAACTCTGGCTCAATATATGCCAGGATCTTTGCATTTAAGATTGGGGGGTGGGGAGGGGGGGCAAGAAGGCAAGGAAAGACTCTGATGCACATACCCAGCTCTGTAAACAATGGATCACAGAACCTTCAACAATTGTCTGAACTGGGATGTAGACTAACTTCTTCTGCACATTTCATGACTGTCAGAGTTTTAAAAAGAAGCACATAAAATGTGAAGTAGAAAATGGCTAGCCTGCTCAATCTTCACAATATTTTTAAAAGGTATAAGTTTTTTTCTAACGTGCTCCCACAGGAAGCAAATTCCAGAGTTGCCTGAGAAATCAGCAACCCATACTGTTTTTAGGGTAAATGTGCTACTAGCACACTATATCAGCATGCATTAGAATACAACTAACCAATTCAACTGTAACTTATGAGGCACATCTAAGCAGAAAGTTAGGGCATTCTTGATTGCGATGTATGATGTGAAAGTTAGACAGTGAAGAAAGCTGGCAGGGGAAAAAAAAAAGAAAAGTTTCATTTGAAACAAAGTATTGGAAAAGAGCATTAGAGACACCATGAAACATAGAAAGACAATTAAATAGCTTTTAGATCAAATCATGCCTGAACTCTCACAAGGAGCTAACTTGATAAAACCGAGGCTATCACAGTTTGAGCATCTCATGGGAAGACAAGACTGACTGAAACAGATAATAAAGATGGGAAGCATGGAATACAATAGAAAAATAGAAAAACTGAACCTTATTGGTAATTGACTCAATAAATCAGGAGTTCTCAACCTTTTTAAGCCGGGGGCTGGTCACTCTCCCTCAGACAGCTTCAGGGGCCGGATGGCCATTTTGCCCTTCCTTCACCACATGGCACTTCCTGGTGTGGTGGAGGCAGTGGGGGGCCCACATGAAATGGCACTATGGGCTGCATCCGACCCACGGGCCTCAGGTTGAGAATCCCTACAATAAATTACTCCATGGCCTCCAATTCAAAAGCAGGGATTTACATAACAGGACCTTTTGGCAGTCCCTCATACATTCAGTTTCCACAAGTGACAAGAGAGCACGTAACAATAATATCTAACTAAAATTATTATTTTTACTTAAATTTGACAGCTACAGATGCAACTTTATTCTTTTGCAAATGTTCCTAGGCTGAAATCTAAATGTAGAGAGAATCACTAAGACAAAGGGGTTGTTTGTTATTAATCGCAGCCTTTATTTGTCCTAATCAATGGATGATTTAGATAAAGATAGCACAGAACAGGTTTAGATTACATTGGACAGGGATAAGGGAGGTTTGGTTGTCCAGATGTGGATGGACTACAACCCCCTTCATTCCTTATCCTTTGGTGGGTAGGACTGCTGCAAGGGGCAGTCAGAAAACTTTTGCTGGGCTATACCTTTTTCATCCCTGCTGTTAGACATATAAGGGATGCTTTGGGTTTTCAACAGCGGCAGACAAAAAACTGAAAAACTGGTTCATTCACTTATTCCAATGAATAATAATAATTTTGTGCCACAAATTATTCTGGGTTGAAAGGATTTTTGTGGAAGAAACTCCACTCAGGAAATGCCCAAATGAGGCTCCTTTCATGTCCCCAAGAGCTGGGACAGAGATGGGTGCTCAATCCATCATGCAGTACCTAGGTCTTGAATGGCCGACTTGCCAGCCTTCCAGCTAACAAGGCTTTTTAACCACTGAGCCACCACAGCCCAATTATATCTCACCTTCTTCCCAATGAACAGAACCCAGGTGACTATAGACCCAGGAAGATTTAAGCCTACATCATCATTTTAAGGTGATCAAAAATTAAAATATTAAAATGTTGGCATGTGGGAAGGATTGATTCAAGATGATTATTCTATATTAAGAAAGCCTGGTTTTCTTTAATACTCATGACTGATTTGGAACTAGAATTACTTTCTTTTCTCCAGGAGGAGCACTTAATGTAATTTGAGTTATTGGCCAAAGGAAGATGCCTTCCCTACAGTTTGCATTGTTAAGCCAAAGAAAATGATTTACAAAAACAAATTATGCCCAACAGGTAAACTTCTGGCAAAGTATAACTCACTCTCCACCATTCACCACTAGGATAAGTATAATGTACTGTAGTACTCAGGGCTTTTACAAAGACTATAAAACAGTGGGGATTCCACAAGCATGAGACCTCTTCCCACAGCTGTTACTAATTACTTACATGGCCAGCGTTATCCTGGCTAATACAATTCTGAGATTGTTAAGAGTTCAAGCATTGTGGTGTAATGTACTTCTGTAGATATATATTTTTGTCCCCCTTTACACAATTATGTCAATTTGTAGCCCTGGAATACAAAATGTATAAAAATATAAAAATGTATAAATATATTTAGTCAATTAGGAGGCATGGGAGGGGAATGCTAGATTATGCACACCTGGTTTCCTATCAGCAGGATTTATAAGGGGAGTAATATTTTGAGACAGTAACATCCACAGCCCAAAATGAATAAACGAAAAGAGGTTTGGATGCAACATGAAAACAAGATACCCTTTGAAAACTAAATGTTATATATCCAGGTGGGTTTCTCTTTTATACTTAGCTCAGTAGCAATATTCCAGTTCAGAATTAATTTTTATATATATATTGTATATATTTTCAGATATTGGAAAGTTAGCAAGTCAAGTTGTCTGATGAAGGGAAATTCTCCTGAAAGAGTCTGCATACCGGTTGACTTTCACAATGTATTGGACTTGTTGTATTGCTCTACTGGAAGATACTGAATATATTAACTACCAGAATAAAACATTATATTATATTACTATATATTCAAGCCTCAAACGGATTTCCTATCTTTGAACACATACTACTTGAGCATCCAGCTAGATCTTACAGGTTGCAATAATGTGGAGGGTTAGCTGCTAGTGAATTACAAAAATTATCAGATGTGACAAGGGAAAATGGTTTAACAGGAACACACAATGGCTTAGTACAGTCATCCCCATAGCTCATAGTAGTTGGAAACAATTGGAGCTATAAGGTAATACACCTGGAGAGCAGGGGTTCCCAACCGACCTGTGGGCCGGATCCAGCCCACGACAGCATTTCATGTGGCCTCCACCCCACCAAGGGCATTCGAGAAACAAAACGGCCACCCCTTTGAAGCTGTTGGGACAAAATGGCCACCCCATCATGCAGGCAGGGCAAAATGGCTGTCTGGCCCTCGAAGCTGACTGAGAGAGTGTGACCCAGCCCCTGGCTTGAAAAGATTGGGAAACCCTGGTTTAAAACATGACCTGAATGTAAATGGCATATTGATAGTGTTCTGCTCCTGAGGCTAAACTAATCCAGAGAGCTCAGAAAGCTACGTAGATGGGGGACGACCAGTGATCTATATTGTAAAACACTCTGACTTGCTTCAAGAAAGGGGTAAAGTTCAAATTTCATGTCAATAACAAATGGAGGGAAACATACTACAATCTGTAAAAGTAATATTTAACAGACCTGTAAAAAATAAAAATTCATCTTGGACCCAAAACTGTCCAACACACATACCTCCAACGCTGTTGCAGCGAGATGTCATTTCCCACAGAACCAAAGCCATGGAATACACATCGGTCTGCTTGAAAGATTCAACATTATCCAAGTTCATTCTGGATTCCAGGACTTCAGGAGCCATGTACCTCGCTGTGCCAACCTGTCAGCGTACAGGAAAAAGGGCAAAATTCTTCAGATGGAAAAATCTCTTGAGAAAGTGCACATAATATGATAGTTTTGCACTTGAACACAATACACCAGCCCAACTCAGGCCTTCTGATGTGTGTTTTCTCATCACATGAGGAGGGGAGCATTCCAGCCCAACCTCCTTTACCATCTGTTTTTTTACACAAAAACTGATAGGTCTTCTCTACCCACCGAAGTTCTCCATGTGGGGAAGAACCTATATTAAGATGCTTAAGAACATTTTGTTCATCTGGCCAGGTTATCCTGCTATGGTAATAGAGTAGACCATACTGCCAGTGACTCAATGCCGAGCATCAGGCAGCAGTTAACTAACCTGACAACCCTGAGAACTAGCGGCCTTGACAAAGTCCACACAGAAGGCTGAGGGTCCCTGAGTGGATCAAATCCCACTTCAATCCATCATGATGGAGGGTAGCAGCTTCATCAATACTGGTCTGGGGCTGAGGAGGCCTTTAAGTGCCCAAAGGGCTCAGGACCAGAAAGTGACTTGTGGAACTAGATCAATGGTACAGGTATCTCACTACAATGCGAAAAGCAGATGGAAGGCCATGACATTCTATTCACAGGACAGTCTTCATGGCTGATCGCCATGATGATCATCAACATTCAGAATCAGATACGGCATAAGAAGAAGAAGAACTCTTTAATAGGGCTATATTCTCTCCTAACAGTTCAAATATTGCATCATAAAACAAAACCAATGTCCAGTCAATAGCTATGAAGGGGGAGTATTAAATAATTGGGGTATGACTAATTCTTGAGTTGGGGAGGGAGAAGGGAAGGAAGAAAATTTAATCATCCTTCTATTATGGTGGCTCAGAGTGCATCTCCTTATTTTTTCCCCTCAGAATGGACACTTGTCATTCCTTTCACAAATGGAAAAAGTAGAGAAACAGTAGATACTGTTGCAGTAGGTATAAAATATGCCCACTTGTGCAATACCGAGGGGCAGCCTTTGTCAGCAAATACCCTCCAAGTGTACAGCGTAGCTCCCCTGCTATTTCATAAGTTTTTTCCCTTCAAACCTATTCAACTATCATTATAGTGGACTTTGTCAGGGTTCTTATCCTTAGGCCCCTAGGTGTTCTTGCACTTCAATTGTCAGAAGCCCAAGTCAGCACACCTGCTGATTGAGGCTTTTGGGAAGTGAAGTCCAAGAAAATCCGGGGGCCCAAGGTTGAGAAACTCTGCTTTAGAGGACATGGCTAGTGTCCTGTTGCCTCTAATCACAGAGCAGGAGGTAAACTATGTAGACTTCCCCCAGCTTCACTAAGTTTTCTGCTGCACAACTGATCTTGTAACCACAGTGAGAATTAGTACATAACAAGAAGCCTACTGGTGCATGGAAGATGCTTGTGCAATTTCCCTTCCAATTTGCTTTTGGGCAATAGGATACCAGTTTTTGACTTTTCTACTTCCCTTTTGCAGCTCACCTGCCCACTGTTGGCTAAATCATCTACAGAGAGAGTAGGATCCAGCCGCAGTGACAGCCCAAAGTCACAGAGGCAACAGGTTAAGTCGTTTTTCACCAAGATATTAGAGCTTTTTAAGTCTCTGTGGACAATGGGTGTCTTTGGTCGTCCACAAGGCGTATGGTCACTGTGAAGATGGGCAATTCCTCGAGCTAAAGATCCACCCAGTCTCCAGAGGTCCTCCCAGCTAATGATGTGTTTCATAAGGTACTCCTGCAAGTTTCCTCTTGAATGGAAGGCAGTGATCAACCAGTATTGCTTGCCTAGATCTGTCTTGCGCTCCTCGGCTGTGAGAAACTGAAGGATATTCTCATGCTTCAGGTTTATGTCAGAGAAGGTATCTTTCTCAGTCTTCCATGAGGCATATTCTTCATAGGAAAAGATCTTGACAGCCACTGTTTCAAACTGTTCTGAAGTGTTTTGTTTCAGTTTAGCCTTGTAGACTTCAGCAAACCGTCCTTTGCCTACCAGGGTGTCCAGCTCAATGGGCAATAGTTCAGTATTATGGTTAATATTATTAGCGCAAGTTGAGCTAATGTCAGAGCGATCGTCATCCAACATAATGGCACAAACATCACTGCAATCTTTGTGTGTCCGGGATTTTTTTTTATCCCACGACTTGTTCACCTTCCTCGCCCTCTGAATCCGGTAACAGTAAAAGATAAAGATAACAGCGACAGCAATCACAAGCAATGGAACTAGGCTTATTACTGCAACTTTTGAAATTACGTCTCTCACTTCATCTAATCCAGAGCTGTTACCTGAAAGAAAGGGATACAAATACGGATTGAAATATGCATTCAGAACTCGTGATAATACAGTGATATACAACACACTGTGGTTCATTCTAACACTGAGTTAGAATAACTATGCAAAACTGTATATCTACATGGGGTTTGGAATTTACCTTTTTCACACATGTTATCTCAAAACGTCACTAGAGATATACTGGGTAGGTCCAACTATCAGATTGTGGTGCTTGCACTTGGAAAAAAAATCTTTATTGGCACACGTTGTGGTACTTTTCAGATGTTTTTGACTATTGCTCCCATAAGCCCTTCTAATGGTCTTGAAATAGGGGAAATCTGGAGGAAATAAGCTCGCCATCTTTGATATAGATTGTGACAAACAACAATATACTCAATTAAGGCAATAATGAATTACTTTACCTTCTCTGAATTTTAAATGAGGAGAGGAATGAGAATTTTTCCATGTTTGTGAGTTCTACCTGTACATATCAATACATGTATGAATGCTGCATAGTTTCTAAGACGTACAGTATTATAATTGCTGGATAGCTTGCTGGTTGGGAGTTTGATTCCCCACTGTGCATCCTTGACAGAGGTGAGACTAAAAAATCCATAAAAGCTCTACAGTTGTTTCCAACACTGTATTGTATCTATATCTATCATCTATATCTATATCTACACACACACACACACACACGATCACCTAGTTCCTCACAATACAAAACTGTTCATCTATGCAGACGACACAGTAATGACTGTTCGAGGGTCAAGATTTGATGAGGTAGCTGGAAAACTTACTGGAGCACTTGAAGAATTAGGACAGCATTACAACATCAACCATTTGAAGCCTAATCCAAGCAAGACTCAAGTATCTCCTTTCCACCTTTGAAACCAAGAGGCAAGAGTTAAGTTGAATGTTATGTGGCAACAGAATTGATTACAGCACTGTTCACCACCAAAATACCTTGGCCTTGGTGTGACACTTGACACTCTCTTTTAAACAACACTGGCTGAATACCAAAGCCAAAGTTAGTACAAGGAACAACATCATCAGGAAACTGACAAACTAGAAATGGGGAACTCAACCATCAGATTTGGCCCTGACCATCTTTGCAGCAGAGTATGCTGCTCCATTATGGAATGCATCCACATACGCAAAACAAGTTGACATCACTGTTAATGAAGCCATGTGGATAGTGACAAGAATCCTTAAACCTACACCAGTTGGGAAAATATACCCTGTTGTTGATATTGCTGCACCTAAGATCAGGAGAGAAGTATCAGCAGATGCTGAGAGAACTAAGTAAGAGAATGACCCTCTGCACCCTCTGGATGGATATGAGCCTCAACTCCGCCGGCTCAGATCCAGGAAGAGCTTTATGGCAAACAAACATTATCGAGGGCACATGAGAGTAAAACCAAATTAGATGGAAGAAGGAGCTCACTGAGCAATGAACAGCATTAAAGGTGTATATAACTGAAGATCTCAATCTCCCCTATGTCACCTGGAGGACCCTGAACAGGCTGAGGGTTGGAGTCCCTAAATGCAAGACCAACATGCTCAAGTGGGGACTGCTGGTGGGAAACAACACATGTATTTATTTATTTATTTATTTATTTATTTATTTATTTATTTATTTATATTCAAATTTATATAGCCGCCCAACTCACAAAGACTCTGGGCGGCTTACAATCTTTAAAAACTTTAAAAGAACCACCCCATTAAAACAAATTACCCCGCTAAAACCCCCACACATTATTAAAAAGAGGAAAATTACTTGATATTAAACCAACTAGCAGGTGGGGGTCACGACATCTTCAGGACCCCACACTTGCCCTGCCAGCCATGTTTTCAGATCTTTCCTGAAGGGCAGCAATTCCGTCTGCAACCTTAGTTCCATGGGCAGGAGGTTCCATAGGGCTGGAGCAGACACAGAGAAGACCCTCCTTCTTGTGCTAGAGAGACGGGTCCCTGTAGCAGATGGTACAAGCAGAGAGTCCCTCCGGTCCGCTCTGGTTGGACGGACAGATATTCTTGGGGCGATGCGGTCTCTTTGGTATCCTGGCCCACTAACATGTAGGGCTTTAAAGGTAATGACCAGCACCTTGAATTGCACCCAGAGGCAAATTGGAAGCCAGTGCAGCTCCCAAAGCAGTGGTGAGGCGCGAGCATAACGCCTACACCCCATCACCACCTGAACAGCCACATTCTGTACCAACTGCAGCCTCTGGATGGTCATCAAGGGCAGGCCCATGTAGAGCGCATTGCAATAATCTAGTCTAGAGGTGACCAGAGCATGAGTGACCATGAGTAAGGAGTCCCAGTCTAGGAGCGGGTGCAACTGGCAAATCACCCGAAGTTGGGCGAAAGCCCTCCTGGCCACAGCCGCTACCTGATCTTCAAGCAGCAGTCGTGAGTCCAGGAGGACCCCCAAGTTGCACACCGGGTCTGTCTGGGGCAGACTAGCCCCATCCAAAACCAACGATGGTAGCTCCCGAGATAACACCGGGCCCCTAATCCATAGCCACTCAGTCTTGCCAGGGTTGTTGTAATCCGTTGTCCCCCATCCAGACCCCAACAGCTGCCAGGCACTCGGACAGGACTTTGACAGCATCACTGAGATCACCACAAGACGAGATGTACACTTGGGTGTCATCCGCGTACTGATGGTACCGCGCCCCGTGGGAATGGATGATCTTCCCCAGCGGTTTCATGTAGATATTAAATAGGAGATGAGACAGCACCGAGCCCTGAGGCACCCCATATTTGAGTGGCCTAGGGCTGGACATCTCACTCCAACCACACCGGCTGGGTACGGCCCCTCAGGAATGAGCAAAACCAGGACAACACAGTGCCCTGGATCCCCAATCTTCGGAGCCGTTCCAGAAGGATACCGTGGTCAATGGTATTGA
Source organism: Bradypodion pumilum (assembly GCA_035047305.1). Classification (NCBI taxonomy): domain Eukaryota; kingdom Metazoa; phylum Chordata; class Lepidosauria; order Squamata; family Chamaeleonidae; genus Bradypodion; species Bradypodion pumilum. Next base: position 53,502,818 of record JAWDJD010000006.1, on the reverse strand, counting down.
AAGCCGCTGAGAGGTCAAGGAGAGCAAGGATGGTTAGATGGCCTCCATCCCTTTCTCGCCAGAGATCATCCATCAGTGCAACCAATGCCGTCTCCGTACCATGTCCAAGCCTGAATCCTGACTGAAAGGGGTCCAGATAATCCGCTTCATCCAGGACCCCCCACAACTGCAGCACCACCTCCTTCTCCAATACCTTCCCCAAAAATGGAAGGTTGGAGACCGGCCTATAATTGGCTGGAATTGCTGGTCGAGAGCAAGTTTTTTTAGGAGGGGGCGCACCAAGGCATGTTTTAAAGGTGCAGGAAATACCCCCTCCCATAATGATGAATTAATTATCGCCCCGACCCAGCCGCTTGTCACTGCCTTAGATGCTTTCACCAAGCCAGCAGGACAGGGATCTAAAGGGCAGGTAGTAGCGCGAACAGCTGCAAGGAGCCTGTCCACTTCATCAGGGACAACTGGGTCAAACCACATTCACATGGTGTGAATGTGGAGATTCAAAGAGTCTGGCCCATTTACTGGTCTGCCGATTGCTGCCAGAGACATGCACCGATGAGGACTTGCATTTGGGCAATGACAAAGCAAAGAAAGTGGCTTCATTTTGGCAGTCCAGGGTTTGATCAGGACATGAAAGAAGAAGAAACTCTACAGTTCTATGATTATTGTTATGGCATTTTTATGTAATTGGCTAAGGGCAAGCACTAAACGTTTATTGTGTTAATCAAAACAGTAATCTGTTCTGCATGGAATCTCTTAAAGTAAAGACTGGAAAATCTAAAACTGGGCTGCATGGGATTCCAGCATGCCAACTGCTTGACAATAATCCTCTCTGGTTTTTATGTCTCCATGCCTCAAATTAGGATTAAAGTCACCATAGTTTTCTTCACTACCCTTGCTTGAAAGCCAGTTATGTGCAACTGCAGGGGTTGGTGCTCATTTACAGCCAAAAAGCCAGCACTGTTTTCATCTGTGATCATGTGGCAGTTATAACTAGACACCGGAGAGCATGGAACACTATTTACCTTCCCACCAAAGTGGTCCCTATTTATCTACTTGCAATTTCTTACTTTCAAATTACTAGGTTGGCAGGACCTGGGACAGAGATGAGTATTCACTCGAGTCTCAGACTGCTGACCTGCCGACCTTTCAGTCATCACGTTCAGCATATCACTAAGCCACTGAAGTTTCAATAATAAACTGTACACTTGACCAAAAACTGGACATTACCTTACTGGTATTTTTGGAACAAATCATTCTATGCTATGCACTGAGACCCAGTTCATGCACCTTAGCCACAACTCACATATTCAATATGAGTTTGATCATGCACAAGTTTCAACATTTCTGCTTGCCCGATATTAATCCAAAAGAGTCCTGTGGTATCTTATGTTCTCACGCTTATCATAGCATACGTTTTTGTGGATTGCAGCTCATTTTTTCAGAGACATGAACTGATCAATCTGCAGTTACTGAAATCTCTCCTATGACAGCTTGATAACAAAGCTGTCTCCAGACTTCATCTAAGGCTGTCATGAAAACACTGCCATGTGTCAGCCAGGGAAAGACTGCTTCCCCATTTAAAGAATTCAGTCATCAACTTCTGCAAACTTGTTCCTCTCAGAGGACAAATGTCCTCATCCTAATTGACTCTTTTTGCCATTCTTGTAATCATGTTTTATTTTTATTTTATTTTTTGAGATCCACAGTAAAATTTATACAATAGCCCTAAAGTTATGCCACTAGTATTTTGTTTCTTTAGGATATAAATGAACAGTAAAACCTTGCTTAAAGAGCACCTCACTTAGAGACTAACTCGCTTAAAGAGCAGTTTTCTCTGAACGGTCACCTCACTTAACAACTAAAACCAACCAAAAACTCGCTTAACAACTAAATCGGGGTTTGCAATCACCCCCCCCCCCCCACCATGAAGTCACAATTGGTCACTTACAATGGTGTTTCACTTAAAGAGCAAACTCGCTCAAAGAGCAATCCCATGGAATGCATTATGCTCTTTAACTTAAAGACTTTAAGCGAGGTACCAATGTATATCAAAGCTTTTTCAGTCAGAAACTGAAAAGAAGTGATGAAATCCTGGTCACCCCCAATAACAATGTAGCAGCTAAATAAAAAGGTCCAAATGGCCATGATAAAGAGCAGCTGGTTCACAATTATCTGTATGTTTCAAGAAAATACATTGAACTATACCAGGCATTTGCAACCCCTGGCCCGTGGTCCTAATCTGGCCCATGCATATCATTAATCTAGCTCGCAGTGAGAATCCAGGCCCATGATCATCATGGGGGCACGTGGTGGCAACAGCGTGTTACTTCAGTCTCTTTCAGTTACCAGGGTGGTAGGAGCCTTTGCAAAGCTTTTGCAGAGCCTGATCAGTCCATTTTTAACAATTTCTGCTGCTTCCTCGCTTGGTCCCAGCAGCAAATCCACGGTGCTTGGAGACTTCCATCGGTGTGTGGCACTGATATCAGTGCCTGGTTTCCCTGCACTGAACCAGGAAGTCACCAAGCGATGTGGATTAGTTGCTGGAACCAAGTGGGGAAGCAGCAGGAAATTTTAAAAACAGACCGATCGGGCTCTGCAAAGGCTTCTGCCATTCTGGGAGGCAGCGGAGACTGTCCAAAACCCCTGAAGAAATGCACGATTGCTGCCATCGCATGCTGCCACTGCATGCTGCCGATGTTGATGAAAACATAAATCCAGGAAGCCACCATGCTTCCAGCTGTCAGGAAGTTTTGGGGGCAGTTCCAGCATATGGTGGGAAAACGTTGCAAATGCCTGAAGTATACCAACAGTGGAACCAAATAAGGGATACATTGCAGTGAATAGGTCCCCCAACACACACACACACACTCACAGGTTTCAGTTATCCACATATTCAATAAAAAAAATAAAAATACATAAAATATACAGTCCGATTCGGATAAAGTAGCAGTTTTCATGCACACGTGATTCATCACGTAAAGTCTAAGACTGTTTAAAAATGGACATTATCCGAGGTATTTGGTATAGGAACCTCGGATAAAGTCCATTTTTTGGATGTTATCCTACGCATCGCCCATTTGATTTGGATAAAGTTCAAAATCGGATAAAGTACAAACTTGTGGAACAGAGTTTAAACTTTATCTGAGATTTTACTGTATGTATATATACATAAAATATATGCTCGCCACTGTCTGCAATGTAAAAATATAGGTTTCACTGTTATCTGTAGTTTTGGGTATCCACAGTAGGTCTCGGGACATATCCTCAGGAGGCAACCTATAATTACACCCTTAGTCTGGTACCTCAGTTCTGATCCTTTCCCCTTAGTTAACCCTGTTAGACATTAAAATTCATAATGTCTGGTCTTGTGGTTTCCAACGTGGGGGGGGGGGTTGATTTTTAAGGGGGGCAATTTGAGAATGATGCCATGTTCTTTGAAGCTTGTTTAGACCAAGCCTTTTAGGCTTCCTCCACATGAATAGGAGTTCACTTTTTGAATAATAAGACTTTAATATCATGGGGAGGGCAAGGTCAGGATTTTAGAAATACTTAGTTGGGGCATGGCCCAAAAAGGTTTGGGAACTACTGCATAAGGTGTGCGTGTAGGCCATCTTGCACAAATTAACAAGGATTCTGGCTAGATATTAAATGCGACCCTTTATTTTGTCTTTATCTTTCCATCTCACTATGCTACTGCTGCTTGATTATTTTGGACATTTTTCATTTCCAAATAGTTTTGTTGTCTTCTGAATAATCCATTCCTCATCTTTCATTGACATGTACATAGCTGGATTAAATTCAGAGTTTGGTGAAGTTACTCTCTTTCTACTCCAACCAACTCTCAGAATGCCCCAACCATATAGTTGGTGAATGGGATAGCATTTCCTACATTCATATTAAACAAAAAGCAAGGATGGCTTCAGAATCTAACTGTTGTCCTAATAAAAAGTGCCCAAAGTTATTTGCATTTCTTCTGTGCTGCCTAGTCTTTGTGAAATGTTTTCTTCTTCCTTTTACATTGCCATGTGATTTTGAGCTTTAGCATTTGTTCATATTTGTTGTTTATGCATCTTGCATTATCCAATGTGGGGGGCGGGGGCGGGGGGGGGGATCATATCACTCAGAGGACAAACCACATTCAGCTAAATTACAGCAAATCAATACGCAGGCAGTAATTTGTTTAATGAAATGGCTCAATGACTACAAATGAATAGCCCATTTGGGCCAATTATATTTAGCATATGTGTTGTTTTGCACAACAATCCAACAATGTTTTTCAACTGATTTTTTTTCCAAATGGCCCAACAAGACAAAATTGATTTCCAGATAAGACATAGAATAGATATGCTCACCCAGAATAACAATATGTGGTGCCTAGCTCAGGAGGAGGGGGGAGAGAAGCAATTTAGACAACATATTTCTAATCACATTTTTGAATTCTTCCTACATTGGCTGTATTCCTCATAGAAATGTAAGGGTAAAGTTGTTGTTGCTGTTGTTATGTGCCATCAAGCCATTCCCAATTTATGGCAACACTATGCATGATCTCCACAATGTCCTATTCTCAACAGCCCTGCTCAGCTCTTATAAACTATAGCCTGTGGAGTTCCCTTAGGGAATTAATCCACTTCAGACTTTCTCTTTTCCTGATGCCTTCCATCTTTCCCAGCATTACTGTTCTTTTCAAGAAAATCTTGCCTTTTTACAATGTGCCCAAAATAAGACAGGCTCAGATTTTAAGGGCTTTATGCCTCTAAAGATAATTCATACTTTATCTGCTCTTGGATCTACTTGGTCATATTTCTGGCAGTCCAAGGCATCAGCAAAATTCTCCTCCACCACTGTATTTCAAAAGAATCAATTTTTCCCCTGCCAGCTTTATTTACTACTAGCAGAGGTTGCCCGGCGTTGCCGGGCTGTTTTTAAATGGTGTTGGAAAGTTTTTGTTGTTGTTGTTAATGTTTGTAAAGAAGAGGTTAGTCTGTAATTATTATTTTTTTAGTTATACACATTTTTTGGCGGCCTGTGATGAGTTTTGTTTGGTGTTTTGGTTTTGTGGATGAAAAAAAGAGCAAAGGATGATATACTTTTTCCAAAAAAATTATTTAACCCAATAATTTGTGTGTATTTTTTTAATAGTTGTACCATAGGTAATAATTTAAAAAATGTGAAAATACATGTTTTTCACAATAAATGTTTTTAAACTGTGTATTGATGTTTTTGTTTTTTATTTGAGTAAAAATTCAGCACAGGATTTTTGAATAGTTTTTATTTTATTTTATTGACATCTGTTTTTGATTTGTGTAAAATTATGATTTTTTGTTATTTGTTTTTACTTGTTTTTACTCTTGGGGCCTTTTCTGTGGGGCTGTTGTGTCTTTTGGAATTTTTTTATTATTGTGGGCAGCAAGTGCTGCTGGTAGGGGTTATCTTGTATTTTGACTGTTTTTTCTCTCGTGGCCTCTGGGTGGAGCTTCTTCCAGTAAGTAGTCTCTTTCTTTATTCATTTCTTTTCCAGTCATTGTGGACTGAAGTCATGTGGTGGTGAATTGGCTGTTTTTCTTTATTTGGGGTGGTGGTGGTGGTTGGATTTTGTGGTGTTTGGCTGGGTGCTGGGTGCGTTTTGAAATTTTGGGTTTTGTTTACTTTGTCTTGTTTGTTGGTGTTATTTTTGTTTGTTTTTGTGTATTTTTGGATGTTTTTGATTGTTTGTTTTTGTGTTTTTTGGTGTCCTACGGGGGGATCCCCTCTTTGCCGTCTCTTCTGGCTCTGGAAGGCTTGGGGGGACAGACCCCTTTTGTCTCCCCAAACCTTCCAGACTCATGGGACCCAGGAGAGGGGATCGAATCCAGGCCACTCTCTGATATTAAAAGGGAAATCTCAATTGTGGTTTCCCCTTTAATATCAGGGGAGGGGGTTGTGATCCCCCTCTCCGCTGGCTTCCTTGGGTTTGGGAGGGTTGGGTGGAGAAAAGGGGTCTGTCTCCCCAACCCTTCCTGACCCAGGAGAGCCATCGGAGAGGGGGATTCCCTCCCCCAAACTCTGTTTTTAAAGAGAAGTAACCACTTGGTTTCTTCTCTTTAATATGGGGCATGTGTGTGTTTGTGGAGGGGAATCCCCTCTCTGCCAGGTCCCCTGGGGTTAGGAGGGTTGGAGAGACAGACTTCTTTTGTCCCCCCAACCCTCCCAACCCCAGGGGAGCCAGTAGAGAGGGGGAGCACAACACACACCCCAGTGATATTAAAGGGGAAACTCCGATCGGGAGCTTTAGGCGCTGTTGGGGAGGGGGGCTTTGGTTCCTGTGGCTTGGCGGACTTGCTCTCCCGGTGTTTTTGTTTTTGTTTTATTTTTTGGGCACCAGCTTCCTCAGCGTTCTGCGCGCTCATGGCGCGCAGGACGCTGGGGCTTGTAGTTATGGGTTTGTGCTTTGTGTTTGTGCTGCGTTTTTTTTAAATGGTTTTCTTTTGATTGGCCGCGGCACGTTTCCGAACGCCGTGCCGTGCAAGAGCCTCTCAGCCTGATTGGCTCTGGCACGGCGCAAGGAATGTTGGGAAGTGAAGTTGTTTCCCTTTTTTCGCGTTTGTGGGGCTGTTGCCCCACTGCCGGTTTTCTCAATCCTTCGTTGACCTGCGGATCCAGATCGGCCGTGTGCACGAAGGGTGAGTGCAGGCAAGTAGGGCGAGGCATAGCAACCTATAGCCAGTTCCAACAGTTAACCCTTGGTTTTATAGGTTAAGATCTGTCTTTCACACCCATACATGATAATTAAAAATACAACAGTGCAATATCAATTATGTTCAAGTAGTTCCTTTCTGTTTTATGATTACTCTGAAGAAAGGATGTCCCTTCCAAAATCGATTGAGACCACATCATATCAGGAGGAAAAAATATTTGTTTGTTGGTTTTTTTCATTTATATCCAGGTGCCATACTACTCTCTACTTTTCAAAACAACAATGAAATGCAGATTAAAATGAGGGACTGTGTCCAGCCCAAGGTCACCTGATGAGTTTTGATCCTCGTTGAGAACCCAGATCTCACGTATCCTACTTTAAAACTTTAAACAATGTACCCCACAAGCTCTGTAGCTTTAACTTGAATCCTAACAAGATTGAAATCCTGAAGGTGAATGCAAATCCTGACCAGTTGGGGGGATGTCACCTTTCCACTTAGGAATAAGGTATGGAATCTGGGTGTTCTGTTTGACCCGGTGTTGATGCTAGAACTGTAAATATCTGCCAAGGCCAAGGCTGCCTTTTTCCAACTGCAGCAAATTGCCCAGTTCTGCTCTTATCTGAATAGGAGATCCCTGACCATCTTGGTCCTTACATTGATAATCTCTGAGACTGATTACTGCAATGTTTTCTTCATGGGGTTTCCCTTGAAACTGAAATGGAAACTTCAATGGGTTCAAAATGCAGATGCCAGACTAATTACTAGAACCTACAGATACAATAACATATCTTCAGTACACTGGTTACCCAACTGTACTTTGCATCAGATTCAAAGCACTTCACAGTTTGAGACCATGCTACCTATCGGAATGACCTACCCACAGAAATATCAACTCTTTGAGATCCTTTCAAACTATGTTGCTGAAAGTAGCCACCCCAAGAAGGACAAGAAGAAATGATGCTCAAAAGAGGTCCTTCCCAGTGGTGGTACTCTCTGCATGAAATGACTCCATTCAGATTTGTTTGGCTCCCTCCCTCCAGTATCTGAATGAATGAGTGAATTAATTAATTAATTAAAAACCTAAAATTCTTGTCCTTTCTGAAATATACCATGGGTATTCTGTCTTTAAGTCATCATAGAGAGAGTCCAGAAATCTGGAAGCAGAAGTCTAAAAATGTAGCTTTCCAAAGTTCTGGTAGAACATTACATTTTATTTCCTATAATTTTGCTTTTGAAGTAAAACGTTTTACCCCCCGTACATTTTGGATTCTTGCTCCAACAGTTACATAAAAAGTAAATCAGGCACGAGACTGCTCTCAAATATAGTTTTTGCAATTAAATACACCACACTCAAAGTTACAGTTTATGCAGGTTTCTCACCAGCCTGTCCCAATTTCATTTGACAACAAAAAGACCGTAACTTAATCACCATATGCCACTCAACCTCAAATATGTTTCCCCATAACAGAAACAACAGGACACCGGGCGCTCCCTTTCCCTCCCGGCCAGACCGGCGGGAGATGAACAGGCACAGCTGGAGGGAGTTTCGGCAGGCAGCCTCAAAAGTGGGGCCGACGCTGCCAACGCCAAGGACACCGGGCGCTCCCTTTCCCTCCCGGCCAGACCGGCGGGAGATGAACAGGCACAGCTGGAGGGAGTTTCGGCAGGCAGCCTCAAAAGTGGGGCCGACGCTGCCAACGCCAAGGACACCGGGCGCTCTCTTTCCCTCCCGGCCAGACCGGCGGGAGATGAACAGGCACAGCTGGAGGGAGTTTCGGCAGGCAGCCTCAAAAGTGGGGCCGACGCTGCCAACGTCAAGGACACCGGGCGCTCTTTTTCCCTCCCGGCCAGACCGGCGGGAGATGAACAGGCACAGCCGGAGGGAGTTTCGGCAGGCAGCCTCAAAAGTGGGGCCGACGCTGCCAACGTCAAGGACACCGGGCGCTCTCTTTCCCTCCCGGCCAGACCGGCGGGAGATGAACAGGCACAGCTGGAGGGAGTTTCGGCAGGCAGCCTCAAAAGTGGGGCCGACGCTGCCAACGCCAAGGACACCGGGCGCTCCCTTTCCCTCCCGGCCAGACCGGCGGGAGATGAACAGGCACAGCTGGAGGGAGTTTCGGCAGGCAGCCTCAAAAGTGGGGCCGACGCTGCCAACGCCAAGGACACCGGGCGCTCCCTTTCCCTCCCGGCCAGACCGGCGGGAGATGAACAGGCACAGCTGGAGGGAGTTTCGGCAGGCAGCCTCAAAAGTGGGGCCGACGCTGCCAACGCCAAGGACACCGGGTGCTCTCTTTCCCTCCCGGCCAGACCGGCGGGAGATGAACAGGCACAGCTGGAGGGAGTTTCGGCAGGCAGCCTCAAAAGTGGGGCCGACGCTGCCAACGCCAAGGACACCGGGCGCTCCCTTTCCCTCCCGGCCAGACCGGCGGGAGATGAACAGGCACAGCTGGAGGGAGTTTCGGCAGGCAGCCTCAAAAGTGGGGCCGACGCTGCCAACGCCAAGGACACCGGGCGCTCTCTTTCCCTCCCGGCCAGACCGGCGGGAGATGAACAGGTACAGCTGGAGGGAGTTTCGGCAGGCAGCCTCAAATGCGGGGCCAACGCCAAGGACCGCCGCTGTGTTCGGCCCCGGCGGGGGCGAAGAGGCTCGCTGGCCTCACCATCGGCCGGCGTTTTGGGCCCCGCCCCCGCCCCTCGCCAGGACTCAAAAGGCGAGGGGGCCTGCTGGACGAAACATCACCGCCGCTGTGTTCGGCCCCGGCGGGGGTGAAGAGGCTCACTGGCCTCGCCATCGGCCGGCGTTTCGGGCCCTGCCCGGCAGTTGAGGGTTCAACACAGTTGTGGAAGAATGCCCCACCACTTCCATCACCACCGGAGCCGTGCGGAGGGTGGTGGGGGGAGTGAATGGGGCGGTTTTATATTGGGGTGGAAGGGAGGGAGGGAGAGATTGCCAGGCCAGCCAGGAAGGAGAGGCAGCATTCTGTCCAGGGCAAGCAGGGAGGCTCCGGAGACCAATATAGAGGTTGTGATGGGCATGGGGCGATATAGCGGGTACCGAGGGGCGGGCCGCACCCGGGGAACGCGGGGCAGATGCTTAGTAGCTGTCCCTCGTTCCAGCCCCACGGTTACACCTCTAGGTCCTGAGCAGCTGACCCAGGGTGACCCTGTCCTTAGGCTGCTGCTGATGAATGCCAGGTCGGTATGTAATAAGGCCCCCCTGATACAAGACTCTATTATGGGGGAGCGGGCCGACTTGGCATGTATTACTGAGACCTGGCTGAGACCAGAGGATGGGGTTCCTCTGTCAGAATTGTGTCCAGCTGGGTTCAGTATTTGGCACCAGCCTAGGGATAAGGGTAAGGGCGGTGGCGTCGCCATCATAGCCAGGGAGTCACTGGGAGTCACCAGGGCTACTGCTCCACAAATTCTGGGTTGTGAGGCCCTGCTTCTGCGTCTGGGCTCTAAGGGTCAGTTGGGAGTCTTACTCCTGTACCTGCCCCCTTGCAGGGTAAGGGACTCCCTGCCTGAGCTCCTCGAGGCCATCTCAGCGTTGGCGTTGGAGTTCCCTAGACTGATGGTTCTGGGGGACTTCAATTTACCCTCGCTGGGGACTGGCTCCGAGGTGGCTCAGGAGTTCATGGCTTCCATGGCAGATATGGACCTGATTCAGGTAATTCAGGGCCCGACCAGGGGCAGTGGCCACACACCAGATTTAATCTTTTTGTCGGAGCGGTGGCAGAGTGATCTGAGATTACGGAAATTAGACATAACACCTGTGCCATGGTCAGATCACTATTTGGTGGCTCTAGACTTCCTGGGTACGTCGCTTTACCGTAGGGAGGCAGGGCCTATTAGAATGGCCCGCCCCAGGCAACTGATGGATCCTGATGGATTCCAGAGGGAACTGGGGGATTTTCCTCTGGATCGGCAACACGATTCGCCCAAGGCACTGGTCGACCTGTGGAACAGGATGACAACAGCGGCCTTGGATGAAATCGCACCACTACGGCCTCTCAGAGCTCATCGAGCTAGGTCATCTCCATGGTTCACAGATGAACTGCGGGAGCTCAAACGGGCAAAGAGACGCCAAGAGCGCCGCTGGGTGAAGACCCAGAGAGACTCCGATTGGACACTAGCTAGGGCCGCTATTAGGGCCTATCTAGTGGCGATGGAGGTGGTGAGGCGACAATACTTCACCACCCTTATCGCCTCCGCTGATAATCGCCCAGCCACCCTGTTCCGGGTTACCGGGTCTCTCCTTGGTAGGGGGACCCCGGTGCCCGGTTGGCAGGGGTCGGCTGAGGACTTTGCTGACCATCTAGTGGAGAAAATCGATCGGATTCGCTCTGGGTTTAATCCTGGCGTGGATGGGGAGAGTCCGGAGGGAGCCGGAGCACAGTCTTGCTATGCCATCTGGGACCGGTTTGATCCAGTTGCCCCTGATGAAGTGGACAGGCTCCTTGCAGCTGTGCGCGCCACTACCTGCCCTTTGGACCCCTGTCCCACCTGGTTGGTGAAAACCTCCAAGGCAGTGACAGGTGGCTGGGTTGGGGCTGTGATCAATGCATCATTGCGAGAGGGGGTGTTTCCTGCACCTTTAAAACATGCTTTGGTGCGCCCCCTCCTGAAGAAATCTTCCCTCGACCCAGCTGTCCTAACTAACTATAGGCCTGTCTCAAACCTCCCCTTTTTAGGGAAGGTGTTGGAGAAGGCAGTGGCGTGTCGGCTGCAGGGGGTACTGGATGAAGCGGATTATCTGGACCCTTTTCAGTCAGGATTCAGGCCTGGATATGGTACCGAGACGGCATTGGTCGCACTGATGGATGATCTCTGGCGGGAGCGGGACGGTGGTCACCCATCCGTCCTCGCTCTTCTTGACCTCTCAGCGGCTTTCGATACCGTTGACCATGGTATCCTTCTGGAACGGCTCCGAGGTTTGGGAATCCAGGGTACTGTGTGGTCCTGGTTTTCCTCATTTCTGAAGGGTCGGTCCCAGTCGGTGTGGTTGGAGAGTGAGAGGTCCAGTCCTATGCCCCTCAAATGGGGGGTTCCTCAGGGCTCGGTGCTCTCTCCTCTCCTATTTAACATCTACATGAAACCGCTGGGTGAGATCATTCGTTCCCATGGGGTGCGGTACCATCAGTACGCGGATGACACTCAGTTGTACATCTCGGCCCATGGGGACCCCAGTGATGCTGTCAAAGTCCTTTCCAGATGCCTGGAAGCTGTGGGGGTCTGGATGGGGGCTAACGGGCTACAATTGAATCCCAGCAAGACTGAGTGGCTATGGATAGGGGGTCCTGCGTTAATCCGGGAGCTTCCATCGTTGGTTCTGGATGGGGCTATTTTGCCCCAGACAGACCCGGTGCGCAACTTGGGGGTCCTCCTGGATTCACGGCTACTGCTAGAAGAACAGGTGGCGGCTGTGACCAGGAGGGCTTTCGCCCAACTTCGGGTGATTCGCCAGTTGCGCCCACTCCTGGACCGGGACTCCTTGCTCATGGTCACCCATGCTCTGGTTACCTCCAGACTAGACTATTGCAATGCGCTCTACATGGGGCTGCCCTTGACGACCATTCGGAGGCTACAGCTGGTCCAAAATGCGGCTGCCCGGGTGGTGATGGGGTGTGGCCGTTATGCTCATGCTTCGCCACTGCTCCGGGAGCTGCACTGGTTGCCAGTATGTCTCCGGGTGCAATTCAAGGTGCTGGTTTTGACCTTTAAAGCCCTATATGGTAGTGGGCCAGGTTACCTAAGAGAACGCATCGCCCTGAGGACGTCTGTCCGTCCAACCAGAGCGGACCGGAGGGGCTCTCTAATTGTTCCATCAGCCAGAGGGGCTCGCCTCTCTGGCACAAGGAGGAGAGCCTTCTCCGTGCCTGCACCGGCCCTCTGGAACCTCCTGCCAACAGAATTACGTCTTCGGACGGAGTTGCTGCCTTTCAGAAGGGATCTTAAAACCTGGCTGGCAGGTCAAGTGTGGGGTGCGGGTGGAAGGGTAACCACCATGGGGTGGTTGGTGTAGAGGAACTCTTCCCCATGGTGCCTTTTCGATCCTGCAGCCCTTGCTTTTTAGGGGGTGGGTAGTCTTAACTTTTTTTTTACTGTTTTAACTGTTTTTAGGATTATTGTTGTATTTGTGAATATTGTCTGTAAACTCCTTGGGTTGCCCTGGGGTTACTTTTTATGTTGTTAGCCGCCCAGAGTCGGCCTTGTGTTGAGTGGGCGGGATATAAATTGAATAAATAAATAAATAAAATAAATAAAAATGCACACACAGCACACAAACAACTCTTCAATGTTTCATTTAAGTGTTGTGCAAGTTAAAAGAACATCTTTCTCTGACTCAGACCATGATTCACATCTTTAGTTATCAAAATGAATCATATTCATTTTTATAGCTACTGAGTTCCCTACACAACCAAACTGGAGAAACATCCACAGAAAAACAGATTTAAATTGAATTCCACTCTTTGCATCTACAGTATTTTTAAAGTTTCCTGGAACACTCTTAGTAAGACAAAACATATTTAAATGGTCAAAGTGTTACCTGAAAACTGGCAACCTTTTATGGGACCATACACAGGCAGGGTTGAATCAGGAACAAACTCACAGACAAAGTGTTTTGATACAAATTTAAAGATGTTTACTTATGAATCAAATAAGGAAATAAAGTACCAAATAAGAAAAATAAGAAATCCAGTTAGATGGAGTTCACTTTAGAAATACAGAAGATTGCTTAAAAATATTTAGACATATGGAGTTACTCAGGAATAAAAATAAATGAAGAAGTTACTATAAATGAAAAGCTTACATAAAGATAGAAATTACTTAAAGGTAAAGAAGTTACTTTGAAATAAACAACGTAGTTACTTAAAGGCCTACTTAGAAATGAATGAACCTTAAAAGGAAAGAATAAAGAAAAGCAGAGAAAATTAGAAGCAGGGGAAAGGAAGAGAAGATTGCTTAGAAATCACATGCTTAAGATTTGCCTAAGGAAAAGAAAGAGATAGGGAGGAAAAGCTTGCTGGAGGTAGAGAAAGAGTGAGAGAGAAGAGAGAGAGGGGGGGGGGAGAGAAAGCCATCCTGACCATGCTAGATGAGGGAGCGAGAAGGTTAAGGTGCAGAAGGCCGAGAATCTCAAGAAACCCTTCCTTTATAGATGAAACAATTCAAAAATCCAGACAATTTCAATTGGTCCAAACAGGATCACATGGTAAATGAATGATGGACATGTCCCTCCTCCATGAAGTGATGCCCAAAATATCAGTAGCAAATGGCTAAACCCCCAAATTGCATAACCATAAATCTTAATACAGAAATCTACATAGCCCCCTCCCAAACAGCCCATTTCCTGAGATAGTGGTCTTTGATCTGTGGATGAAAGCAGTGTCACCTCCTTGTTAAATCCTTCATCCTGTCCCATGCATAAACAACTATCCTGATGTACTTCAGGTTTTAAAGAAAAAGAAACATTTTGGGAGTTCAGAAAATACAGAGTCATTTTACAATATTCTTCATGTGGCAGAAACAGCATTTTACACTTATTTTTCATGTAGCAGAAACCAAATAGCTATTAGAAGTGTTACAATTAGAGATTTGAGTAAAACAAAAGGCTGGATAAGAAGCAACCATGGCAACAAATTCCACATCTGGATGATGGTAGTTGACTCCTTCTTTGACACAATTCCTTGAGAGCACAGGGTACGGTCATTGATATATATGCTTTTATCAGAATTTACCAGCACTGTTCCTTGAAATGATAAGATATAACATTCAGGGTTAGTAATCGTGCACACAGAGAGGCAGGTTTTCATGAGTTACCTATTTTAAAAGAAATCACTCTAATGCCACTCTGAGCTTCAAGTTTAACAAAAGTTCTTGAGCAGTCAGGACAGACAAATTAACATCCCAAAAGGTAGCTTCCAAGAAATCAGGCACCTGGCTTATTGCCCATTAACTTTCCAGCTCCACCTGAGTCAAGGGAAATTAGAAGTTTTAAGTAACTTTATTTAAGAATATAGAAATCAGACTAAGGGTGATATTATAATATTTCAAAATATTTTGCATTCAAAATATCATGTTACAAATGAAATAGGGGAGAAAGAATTAAGATATTAAGATAATATTAATTCTGTTTTAAAGCAGTATAAATTATTTTCTCAGTACTCTGTAAAGTTGAAACAGATCAGATTGACCTGTCACGTAGATCTGATGACGAGGCTAAAGTGCAAGCTCAGCACAGTTTGTACAGCTGACAGGGAAACGTAAATAATATTTGTGTGACATGACATGATGTGACATGAGACAGGTTCCTTATATGACATGTTCTAAACAACAAACACTGAATGTTCTAACCTGAACTTAATGAAATGTCAGAAGGTTAATTAATAATTTTGGCTTATCCCATAGTGATGTAATGTGTAGAAATTTCCACATTTTTATGCTATAAAAGGATGGCTCTGAAAATGTATATTCATTCAGGGAATAATTTGCTTGGTAAAGCGTTTCCTGAATCTGTTTGGCCAAATATTAATAACAAATATTAATAACAAATAAAACTCCTAAATCTGTCTTAGCGTGTGGAATGCGAATTTGTCTAGTTCAGAATTCCATAACACAAAAGTGTGCCTTTAGAGCAGAGATTCTCAACCCACAGTGCCATTTCATGTGGCCCACCACCACCTCCACCACAACAGGAAATGCCATGTGGAGGAGAAAGGACAATCTGCGTCTGAGGGAGCATGACCCGGCCCCCAGCTTTAAAAGGTTGAGAACTCCTGCTTTAGAGAGTAAGATTACCAATCACAGTTTTTACACTCTTAAGAAACAATAGTTCCTTACATTAATCTGCCTGCAAGATTAAGTATTTTATTAGAAGTTAGTGTCTATCCTCTTTAGGAAATCAGAACCTTCTATTGCATTCATAATTGTTTTTTTGTTTTGCTTTGTCAAAACAAACATGGCTTTCTGCTATTTAGGCATAATTCAATGTTTCAATACATTTTTAGCAATCTGGTGCATAAAGTTGATAGAAAATAAAATAAAGTTAACAGAATTTGATTGAAATGCATTTGATTTAAGTACCTTGATTCAAAATTCATTCATGTTAATGCAACTCACCGCTGGAAATTTGTAGGTTATTACAGAAACGAAACGGCCACCCCTTTAGAAGTAAGTTGGGCAGGAAAAAAAAACTTTATCTAAATACACAAGATAATCCACATGCCACTAAACAAGCAGCAGATTACATGCATAGGTTATGGCTGACAGTCAAAAATACAAAATTATTACAGGCTATTATCTAGTAGTCTGGAGGTGCAGTGGACCAGCTGGCTATGATGTTCTGCTCAGAGTTAAACACAGACAGGAAACCGCATGTCTGATACTGTAAAAATCATTTGTCTTCCTGCCATGGCTAACCAGGCAAGCAGCCCAAAGGAACTGTTTTCATTTAAACGGAACACTAATCCACAACAATAAAAAGAGAATGACAACACACTCATTGTGCATGGAATAAGAGCAAGTGTTACAGAGGGGAGTTTTAGATTTCATCAGCGCGTGCTCTAACTAGACAAGCTTTGCTTAAGAGGTATAGATGTCCCACTTCAAATGTGATCTTGAATTGTCTTGAAAAGGGCTTTCTGGGATAGACTAAATGCCAGTCAATACAGAGAAGACTAAATCTCAAAATATCTCTTAAGTGTAAACTGGAGGCATGACAAGGTAAACTGAATTGTTGCCCTAAGAAGCATGGTGATGTTGGTGAAATTCAAAGATAATAAGAACCTGCACTGCAATGTGCAATAGATTATAATTCTGAAGATCCTTTGGAACCACCAGCCAGAATCTACTTTGTCTTATTAATGTTACCTGAAAACTGGCAACTTTTTATGGGACCATACACAGGCAGGGTTGAATCAGGAACAAACTCACAGACAAAGTTTTTTGATACAAATTTAAAGATGTTAACTTATGAATCAAATAAGGAAATAAAGTACCAAATAAGAAAAATAAGAAATCCAGTTAGATGGAGTTCACTTCAGAAATACAGAAGATTGCTTAAAAATACTTAGACATATGGAGTTACTCAGGAATAAAAATAAATGAAGAAGTTACTATAAATAAAAAGCTTACATAAAGATAGAAATTACTTAAAAGTAAAGAAGTTACTTTGAAATAAACAACGTAGTTACTTAAAGGCCTACTGTATTTTCTGGTGTATAAGACTACTTTTTAACCCCGAAAAATCTGTGCCAAAGTTGGGGGTCGTCTTATAGGACAGGTACTTAACTGCAGCTAACAAGTATATTCCAAACTCTATATTTTAACTGGAAAAGTTGGGGGTCGTCTTATACGCCCAGTCATCTTATACGCCAGAAAATACGGTACTTAGAAATGAATGAACCTTAAAAGGAAAGAATAAAGAAAAGCAGAGAAAATTAGAAGCAGGGGAAAGGAAGAGAAGATTGCTTAGAAATCACATGCTTAAGATTTGCCTAAGGAAAAGAAAGAGATAGGGAGGAAAAGCTTGCTGGAGGTAGAGAAAGAGTGAGAGAGAGGGGTGGGTGGGTGGGAGGGAGAGAAAGCCATCCTGACCATGCTGGATCAGGGAGCGAGAAGGTGAAGGTGCAGAAGGCCGAGAGTCTCAAGAAACCCTTCCTTTATAGACGAAACAATTCAAAAATCCAGACAATTTCAATTGGTCCAAACAGGATCACATGGTAAATGAATGATGGACATGTCCCCTCCTCCATGAAGTGATGCCCAAATTATCAGTAGCAAATGGCTAAACCCACAAATTGCATAACCATAAATCTTAATACAGAAATCTACATAGCCCCCTCCCAAACAGCCCATTTCCTGAGATAGTGGTCTTTGATCTGTGGATGAAAGCAGTGTTGCCCTTTAACTTTCAGCTCCACCTGAGTCACAAGAAATTGGAAGTTTTAAGTAACTTTATTTAAGAATATAGAAATCAGACTAAGCATCTATGGCCTGTGGGCTGGATCTGGACCCTGACACCCATTCATCCGGCCCACGAAGCCCTCATTGCTCTCGGAAGCAGAAGTAAAACATGCCCGTATAGGCACATTTTACTTCCGCTTCTGGGAGTAACAAGGGCTTCATGGGCTGGGTGAATTGGCATCGAGGTCCAGATCCGGCCAATGGGCTGTAGTTTGGGCACCCCTTCTCTACAGCAATTTGCTGACTGCAATGTCCAGCATCCTGTACCATTGGCAGTGATGAAGGTGGTCAGAGTCACAGCTCAAAAACATTGTGAGGAGTACAGTTTCTCATGTCTGTTCTAAAGTAGCCACATCTATTCTGACAAGCAATAGACTCTTGCTAAAAATGAACACACAGGTTTTTGGTGCATTCCCGTGGCAATTTCTCTAAGCACTCTAGCAGGAAATAAACTCAATACACCAACTGTTCTCGGCTGCTTCAGGAGAAACAAACACAATGTGACAAACTGATAAAAAGCCTGCCAAAATCTACAAGGGTGTGTTGGTTGCTTTGGAATGTAGACCCTTGAGCACTAACCTATGATTAAAATCACTATTAATCAGATGAAACAGAGACAAGTTGTCATAACAAGCATTGCTGGACTGAATTTCTAGTTCGTGAGACAAGAAACAAGATCACTTTCTGTTGTACATGTGAGGAGAAAGTGTGAACATGTGGTACGCTCTGCAGAAGGCTCACAAGGCAAACAAATAGAGAGAGGATGCCTTACATTAACAGGTCGGTAAAAGTTGCTCTTGCTCGAAAGCCAATCATATCCAACTCTAGGATTCAGTGCTCATCTCTGTTTATAGCTAAAGAGCCAGCGCTGTCTGCATCTGCAGACATTTTCGTGGACATGTGGTAGGCATGCCTAGACACTCGAGTCCATGGAATGTTGATTAACCTCTCATCAAAGTAGTACCTATTTATCTACTTGCAATTTCTTGCTTTAGAGCTGCTAGGTTGGCAGGAGCTGGGACAGGGACAGGTGCTCACTCCATCATGCAGTACTTGAGTAGCAAACTCTGACTTTCCAGAGGGTATCAAACTCTGACCTTCCAGTCTTTAAGTTCAGCATCTTAACCACTTGAGCCACCGCAGTCTAATAACTGTTAGATATTAACAAGTCCTGTCCAAAAAGTAAACAAAAGACTAAACCTGGAATACATAGGGTACTAGAGATATAACATCCAAGCCATTTATGAAAATTTAGGAGGGATAGTAATCTCTTCTATGGAAATAAATATCAAAAGTATCTATCACATTTGGGTTAGCCTCAGAAAAAAAAAGGTGCTGTTCTATGCATCCAAGCAGATTTGGTTCATCTAACTGAAACACCGCATTCATTTCTATCCATTTCCTCCTGAAAATTGCTTCAAGCAATGCATAACAGAGAAACTAATAAAAATCAAACCAATAAAAAGCTACAAGAATGAAATCAATCTAAAGCCACGAGTCCACTCAAGATTAAAATCAATAAAATCAAAATCAAATAAAGAATTTGCACCAACACAGCAGCACACTGACATAAAATATAGCAGTAGTATTTTTTTTTTATACCCAATAACCTGATTAGCTTTTTGGTTTACATTCACTCTAGCTGAAAATGTTTAAAGCAAGGGTAGACAAATTAACACCCTCCAAATGTTGAAAGACTGCAAATCCCACTAGCTATAGCCAGGACAGTCAATGGTGAGCAATGTGGAAACTACAGTTGAACCATGTCTGGAGGGTCACATTCACCCCAAACTAAAGCAAGTAACAGATAAACTTCTAAATTACCTCCAAAACAACATACATACCAGACTTAAGATGACACAGTTCAGCTTGCCAATTAAGACATACCAGCTTTGGTCAATTCTTAGGTTTGGAGTTTTACTATGGAAAATAGGCTATCAAGAAGGTTACATTCAGAGTTCCTATAGCAGTGATGGTGAACCTTGGCACTCCAGGTGTTCTGGAACTTCGATTCCTAGAAGCCTTGCTCAGCAGGAGTGCTGACTTGGGCTCCTGGTAATTGAAGTACAAGAACACCTGGAGTGCCAAGGTTCACCATCCCTTCCCTATAGTATACAACTTTCATAGATCTTAGTCTTTACCTCTCAATGGTTCTAAACTATTACAGGGATTCATATATAGAGGGACTGGCTTTCTTCTTAAAGGACATCAGTTTAGTTAAGTTGTCTTTACAAAACAGGCTCATGAGCAAGCTCTTGACTAGAATACAACCACTGCAAATGAAGCAAGTTTGTGTAAAAGGCAACCTGGCAATTCTCCAAGGTTATCATTTAGCCACATTAAGTGTACTAATCATTAGACCTCTTGTGTATCATTGGTGCTTCTACACAGAAGGCTAACACAGTAACATGTCTCGCATAAAAGCACTATCTAATTGCTATTGATTTTAAAATACTATAATTCTAATTACTTCTTCTGTAAGAACTTTTCTGTTTGTTTTTTTCTTCTTCACAGACGTGAAAGGCAAGAATGAAATCATTAAGAGTCAGCTATTACCTAGAGTCAGCTTTACTGCTCTGCCAGCATTGAGATAATGGGCATCATTAAGTAAATAGTCAAGATAAAAATGCAAGCCTAAAATATTTACAGGGAAGATCAAAGGTAAAGCCTCCCAAAGGCAGTCTTATAAAGCACTTTTGTTGCCTTGAAACGAGATGGGTTTTACACATCTGAAGCAGAGTGCTTACACCAGTCCACGAAAACTTGGCTCATTCTCATTCAAGCTACTGATCTGCATGATCTGTTGTGCTATTGTTCATAGTTGCAGCTGGAACAAATCTGGCCTACCTCTGGACAAAAGCTAGAGGATAGCGGCTTTAAAGAGAAACATCCCAGCTGTTGTTCAGTCGCACAATGGCATATGACCCTTTGCAACCCTAGGCTCCTCTGTCATCTGCCATCCTTCCTAGCCTGCCTAGTTATTCACCCGCTGCGTCAACAGCTGACCTAAGGCTAAATTAGTGTTTTCCTTTTCATCTGGGGTGCTATACTTGACCTGTTAAATAACTCACTAAATTCTAATGAGCATAACCTAAACAGCGCATCTACTTCCATAATGCAAAATTCAGCCCCCATTTCCCACTAATATGGAAAACATCTGCTTGGATATTCCATCACAAACTCATCATGTCCAAGACTGACCCTCTCCCTCTCATCTTTCCTCCCAAGTCTTCTGCCTTCATGTATTAATTAAGGGTTCCTTCCCCCTTAAGAATTAACCAGTCAGCCACCTAAACAGGTATATGGCATTGACCATACCTGTCAAGCCGCAGTTTTCAAAATCTGGGAGCCGAGCACGCATGCACAGCAAGTTTCCAGGCGCTGGGCAGGAAAGGGGTTACTGCGCATGCATGGCCGTCAGAGGCAGAGGCACATGCACAGTAACCCCTTTCCTGGCCGGTCTAATTACGGGATGACGGCGGAAAAGAGGGGGAAGGAACGCTAGATTAGGGGATTTCCCGGCCAATTCGGGATACTTGACAGGTATGCTTGACTCTCTTTTTGATTCCCATCTGACCATCTTTCTTCATCTTCCATGTTCTGTTAGTCGGCAAGCTGTTATCTTTCTCCTGTGAGTGGGTGTATAAATGATCTCAGCAGGACTAAAGACTATTTTTTCAGATTTGGCAGCAGCTCAAGAGTAAATAAATAAATAAATAAACTATCCCAAAATATCTGAAATAAATATGCACCTTAACAGAGTGGCTAAATTAGAAAGATGTAGCCAAAGTAACTAAATTTTGTTAGATTTTTAATAGGTTTTTGTAAATGTTACTAGAATTTGTTTTGTTAACAAACAAAAAAATCAGTTTAACTTGAATATGTTTAACTGGAAAAACCCTAATGTCTGATCCCCACCCCCACCCCCAATACCTTGGAGGAGTCTGCACATTGGTAGATGTCTCCACGATGACATTCCACACATGCAAATGGGCTTGAGAAATCAAGTCCACTTGCTTGTGTTTTTTTAGCCATTTGAATAGCACATCACCTGCTGGCTAGGTGGATCATACCGTGTGCCTAAATGATCCAATGGAGGACACTTTGGTGAGGTTTTTTTTTATACTTTTAAAAAAGATTTAAAAGCAAACCACATGTGTTAAGAGGGTCCTTAAAACATTCAGGCTACCCATTTGCCTTCTAGAGGGGACTTTTGAGCCAAATCACATTTTTTTTCTAGGTGTATGGTGAAGTCGAGAACCCAGGGTACTGGGGACTCCAAAATTATCTTTCTCATTTGGGAAAACTATAGGCTAGTGATGACTAACCTTGGCACTTCTGTTCTGGAACTTCAATTCCCAGAAGCTCTGATCAGCAGGAGTGCTGACTTGGGCTTCTGGGATTTGAAGTCCAAGAACAGCTGGAGTGCCAAGGTTAGCCACCAGAGCTATAGGTCTGTGATGGTGAACCTTGGCACTCCAGATGTTCTTGGATTTCAATTCCCAGAAGCCCAAGTCCCTGTGAATCCACACAAAGGGGTTTACTGCAATTCATCCGGCCTGTGCCGCCCTCATCGCTCCCGGAAGCAGAAGTAAATTGTGCCCATACGGAGGAAGGGTTAACCCGGAAGAGTCTAAACCATAGCGGCGCATTTTACTTCCACTTCCGAGAGCAACGAGGGCGGCGTGGGCCGGATGAATCACAGTAAACTCTTTCATGTGGATTCACGGGGCTTGGCCTTCTGGGAATGATCTCTTTCAGCTTTTGCCTTCTAGAAGAAGGTATAGAGTCATAAAGACCAGAACCAGCCGCTTGAGAAATAGTTTCTACCCAAAAGCGGTTCTGGCTTTGAATACAGTGCAATGCAGTCTATGAGGGAGCTTCTGTATATAGTTTTTAGAGTTTTTAGGGTTTTAGAGTTTTTAGAGTTTTAGAGCTTTTAGGGGTTAAATGTGTATATGTGGGGTGGGAGTATGTTGATAATTTTGTATAGTTGTATTTTGTTTAGGTTTTGTTTAGTGGTTTTCCCCCCAATCTCGTTGTTCTGTGCAGGACAATGACAATAAAGACTTATCTATCTAACATCTGGAATGCCAAGGTTCACCATCATGGGTCTAAGACTCCTCTCTTTGCCAGTCTTCCATTACCTTGTTTTTTTGTTCTTCATTAATGTACCTTGCCTTGATGTTTTCTAACTATAGCTACTAAAACAGCCCTTTATTTTCTGTGATTTTTTTTTTAAAAAAACTCATC
The DNA here is from genome assembly GCA_035047305.1 of Bradypodion pumilum. Classification (NCBI taxonomy): domain Eukaryota; kingdom Metazoa; phylum Chordata; class Lepidosauria; order Squamata; family Chamaeleonidae; genus Bradypodion; species Bradypodion pumilum. The sequence continues at coordinate 53,479,923 of JAWDJD010000006.1, read as the reverse complement.
CAGCCAGTTCATCATACTGGGTAACATGGCAAGACAATTTGTGTGTGTGTGTGTGTGGAGGGGGGAATCCAAGGATCAGATCAAGGTTAAATAAACAGTAGATTTAACAGCCAACAATAGTAGTGATAAGATTTCTAGGTGGGAGTTGGAGATTTCAACACAGCTTGAGTAATTAACCATGAGAATAATCAGGGAAAAAATATAATTGAGAAAATGCATCCATCCAGACATACCCTTCCCCATTTCCCTACTTCAATCACATGTTAGCAATAAAGCTATTTCTTGCAGGTCTTCCTACTTCATTGGACGTGCTAGAATATAAAACTAATTCATTAGAATAAATTTACTACTCCTGATCTGTTTATTAATGTAACAATAATTTTAAAAGTCATTATTTAAATCATTATATGTTAACTATTTTAGAAGACTGAATAACAATTAACATTTCACATCATTTTAATTCATTACATTGGAGGTTGCTTTTTACACCTGACCTGCTGTTTCTTGTACGACCTTTCAGAGGCCTGTTAAGAGCAATCTCTAAACCAGGGATTCTCAGCCTACAGTCTGGGGGCTGGATGCGGCCCATGACACCATTTCATGTGCCCCCTCCCCCCCCCAACACCTCCACCACACCCAAAAGTTTCATGTGTGGCAGGCAGGGCAAAATGGCTGTCCAGCCCCCAAAGCTGTCTGAAGGAGCGTGACCCGGCCCTCAGCTTGAAAAGTTTGAGAACCCCTGCTCTAAACTAAGAATAACATAAACTATGTTGCCTCATCTCTCTTTAACTTTATTCAAATCCTTCCTCAAAATACCTTTTCCATGAAGCCTTCAATTCACCATTCTAGTTTCCATGCATTACTGCAGAAATTCCTGGTATCTGTCCCTGCCTCCCTTTCCCTGATGTCAAAATTTTCAGTGTAGCTCCCTTATGGTACAGATGATTTCTGTTACACTCTTACACTGATGGACCATCAGATCCAGTATCAGGTTTGTGCAACCAGGAATTTGACTTAGGGCAACAAAATCTAGGGCAGGAGTTCTCAGCCTTTTTAAGCCAGGGGCTGGGTCACGCTCCTTCAGACAGCTTTGGGGACCGGACTGCCATTTTGCCCTTCCTCCACCACATGGCACTTCCTGGTGAGGTGGAGGCGGGGGGGGGGGGCACATGAAATGGTGCCATGGGCTGCATCTGGCCCACAGGCCACAGTTTGAGAATCCCTGATCTAGGGGGTGTAAGCCTCTGTTACTACAAGGGCCCACGCACACACACACACATGTGCGCACACATACACACATACATACACACACTTTGGTATTTACTACTGGGAAAGCCTGTGTGCATGTGTGTGAGAGTAAATAAATAAACTATCCCAAAATATCTGAAATAAATATGTACCTTAACAGATGCTTCCCATTCCAATGAATTTACCAAACTGCAATTGCAAAGAAAATAAAATGCCAGAGAGGAGGCCATATATCAACATCAAACCTTGGGCTAAGCATAATAGGTCAATATACATTAGGGACCTTACTGTGAAAACTTACAGTAAATAATACATTATCATTATGGCAACTTTGTGTTGCCAGCTAATCTTTCTCATACCAGGTCAGGCGAAAGGAACTGTAGAATGAACTCATGAAAAGGTGACTTTATTTTAGCAGTTTCATGTCTGGCCTAGACACGGAAGAAGAATTTAGGACTTACAAGCTGGTAAACAGTAGCAAGTCAAATTCTCTTATATATCTAAAAGGATGAGCAAAAATCCTGAGACAAAAATATTTGTTTCCCCTCTGTTTCACTTCTATAGAAAACCTAAGTGATATGATTTCTTGTCACTAAGATGCCCAGTGGAATTCCACTCTCTAGCCTTTTGTGTTGTTGTAATGAATGAATGTTTAGCTTTGCCAAAAACAGGAAACCGTGAAGAACAAAATTTCTTCCACTCACCCCCACCCTACAGTGCCACAAATGGAAGCACAAAAATGAGGAAAGAAAAATGAAACAGAGATATGTATCTAATGAGAAGCCTCAACATACTTGAAGTGTCTTCTGAAAAAATTAGCACATCATTGCATTCTTCCATCGTGCAGGAGCACATGAACAGTACTCCTCCAGCTTCCTTCTTCTCTTTCATTATGCATTTATCAGAATTGAAATCATCCAATTCATATCCATGGATCTTTTTCACAGGATCATGACATACTGTTTCCAAAGTTACATTTTCATCATTCTTTCTCCTAAAAACCAAATGGATTTAAAACATCATCAACAACAGGAGAAATAATTTTAAAAGGAAGAAAACATGAAAGGGGCATTGAGAGGAAGAAGGCACAGAATAAAACTAGCTCCCTGTACTAAAATTTAAATTGCACCTGACCTTTGAGATACTATGTTTCTAACTTCAGTGCAAAACCTCAGACTTAACATGCTACTAAACTAAAGATTAAGCAATTTGAAACATGGAAAGGTGACATTCTTCGCCAGACAGAATTTTATTCCCTAATATTTTTTTTTGTTTGAACTTTTACATTATTAAGTCATTTTGAGAAACACGTTGAATGAAAAGGCAAGATATGAATAAGTATAAAAGGAACAACAGTCTTTTCTTCAGTCATGTGTCAGGAAAAGCTGCTGCTTCCTGTGGCTTACTAAGATAAGATCAGATATTTGAATCCTATCAGTAAACATAAAGCCAAACTGAAGAAAACATTTTAAATTCTATATGCTATTCTGAGTTCTTCAAAGATACATTATATATTTTTTTAAAAAAATCAATATTAAACAAACAGCAAATATTTTTGAGTATATATCAAATTCTGGATTTTTTCTGTCCCCATATGTTTAATTGATAGAGTATATCATTTACATTAAATGTCAAACACCCACAAACACAAACAACAGTACCAAAGCTCACCATTATAGTTGTTTTGAATTCCTCAGGGTGATACCATATTCTAGCTATTACATGAAAAATGTCTTATTCTGACTTTTTAAATGCACTTCATTGTTTTTTTTAAAATTGTAGTCAGACCTAAACAGCTATAAATCCCTCCAGAACTTTTTCACAGCAGAGTACTTACAAGTTTATAATGAAATATGTTACAAAAATTGTTATCTGAATCAGTCACATTCAGAGTGGTTGTTCTTGGTGTCATCAAATCTCCTTTGACTTATGGCAAACCCATGAATGAGGGATCTTTAAAATGCCCTGCCCTCTACAGCCTTGCTCAGTTCTTGCAAACTCAAGTCTGTGGGATTCCTCCTCAGTTGAATCTATTGTCCTTTTATCTCTTCTCTATAGTCTTCAATATACAGTTTCCATCTTCTCTTTATGTTCTCCTGGTCTGATACATGTTGGTCATTCAGCATTCCCAATCTAGTCTTAAATGTCTCTTTGATATCTTTGATCTTGTGGAAGGGATCTCTTATTTTTCACCTTTCATTGTTCTCCTCTATTTCTTTACACTAGTTGCTGCAATAGTTCTCTGCAACATGACAGCAACATGACAGTTGCTGAGGAACTACATTCAGGGCTTGGACCCCATTTCTGTCAACTTTTACTTTTGCCTCTTCTCTGTCTTTTACAATTGTAAGTGTTTGTTTGATCATCCATCTAAGTCTGGGATTCCCAACCGGCAGCTCGTGGGCTGGATGTGGCCTGTGGCACCATTTCATGTGGCCCACCACCACCTCCACCACACCAGGAAGTGCCATGTGGTGGAGGAAGGGCAAAATGGCCATCCGGCCCCCGAAGCTGTCTGAGGGAGCGTGACCTGGCCCCTGGTTTAAAAAGGTTGAGAACTCCGGATCTAAGTTTTTCTTTTCTTTTTACTACAGTATCCGTTATTAACTGATTAGTCATCTGACCAAATCAGGTCTTTTTCTAAAGGAATTTTGGAATCTCCCCTAACAAAATCTCTAGTTCCCATCCACAATTCTTCTGACTCACAGTCAGCTGAGTTTAGTAATGCCAATATTTTCCTTATGTGGAGTTTAAATTCACCAGGAATATTGTTTCAGTTATAATTTGGTACTGTGATTGTTTTAGTATTCTTTTCTAGCTTTACTCTAATGTTGGATTTTACTAGACACCAGAGTGCACAGAATGCTGTGAAAAATATACTATTGGAATGAATGTGCAAAACTAGCTGAGTGAATTCCAGATTTGGGGAAAAGATTTGGTTATACAGTACCAACTATGTATGTAGCTTGAATGAACTTACCAAACAGCAACACATACTTCATTTTTGTCAGAACAGATAGATGTGATATTGCACTGACTCTTGCAATAACCTTTGTTTGTGCAGCTTGTTAATTTAATATCACAAAACTTGCAAAGTGCTGGTAATTTGATTCGACCATCCAACATTTTTGATGCATGATCGTCAGCTGTAAACAAATAAATAAATGATGTGTTAATAAGCATATCAGACTCTTCGATCTGTCCTATTTGTATACACTTTGAGAAAGGAAACAGTACTCATATTAATAAGCTGCAGTGGCTCAGCGGTTAAGAAACTTGCCTTGTTAGCTGGAAGGCTGGCAAGTTGGCAGTTTGAGACCCGGGTACTGCGTGACAATTTGACGGTTTGTCCCCTGAGTGGAGTTTCTTCACCAAAAATCCTTTCAACCCAGAATAATTTCTCACATGAAATTATAGTTATAATGAATTAATTATTATTGAGCGTCCGTTTCTGTCTCAGCTCTTGAGGACATGAAAGGAGCCTCATTTGGGCGTTCCCTGAGTGGCGTCTCTTCCACAATAATCTATTTAACGCAGAATAATTTCTGACATGAACTTATTATTAATATGCACCATTCTGCTACTCACCACACATTTTAGACTATAGATCACATCATTCTGATGAATATTACTGCTGGATGATATCATGAGATTTTTATTCTAAAATATTTGGAAGTGATCTGTATTAATATGATTACATTACAGTTTGCACTATAGATTACATTGAAAAAGCCTTTGATTCGTGTACACAATCTGTAAAGAAGGATAGAGGATACCTTTATAATACACCCAAAATCTCAGAAATGTGCAAGCTTTCGAGTTCTGCAGGACTCTTCATTAAAGTAAAGGTAAAGGTTTCCCTTGCTCGAAAGCCAGTCGTATCCGACTCTAGGGTGCAGTGCTCATCTCTGTTTCTAAGCCGAAGAGCCAGCGCTATCTGCTTCTGCAGACGTTTCCGTGGTCATGTGGCAGGCATGACTAGACACCGGAGCGCACGGAGCGCTGTTACCTTCCCACCGAAGTGGTCCCTATTTATCTACTTGCAATTTCTTGGTTTCGAACTGCTAGGTTGGCAGGAGCTGGGATGAAGACGGGAGCTCATTTCCGTCCTGCAGTACTCGGGAATCGAACTGCTGACCTTCCGCTTCCCAGTCAGCGTCTTAGCGACTTGAGCCACTGCAGTAGGCTGGCCATTAACGAGCAAGAAGTTCAGAGAAAAAGAGCTGTCTGTCACTCAGCATCTCTTCCCCACCACCCACCCCTTTTCACAATTGTACTTAGCTTCTGCTTTGCTGGGAACAGAGGTGCAAAAACAACAACAGGGAGACTACACCTAACAACTTTGTAATAAAATTTAGTTTAGGGTCTTTCTCCCTTATTAGTTTGTTTGACCTCCAACCAGGCTCCAAAACAAAAAGAATAGCCTTGTGAGAGAGGAAAGTTGGGTTAATGAAATCAGTTGCAGGGCCGAATTAGTAGGAAGACCAAGAGTTAAGCACTCATCTTATCATGCACCAGCTCTACCATATATACATACTCCACCAGCAATACTGTATCAGCAAAAATTGGGTACAGGAAATAAATTGTTGACTAAGATAATGTCTAGTTCTGCCCTATAATCATGCACAGAGAACGGCATTTTTGAAATTACTGTTTTTACTGGAGAGAGGAATACAAACACAAACATTTTATACTGCAGCTTTTTAGTGTATGAGAGTCAAGACACAAGGCACAGCCAAAGGCTGGGTTAACTCAGGTTTATTGCATGGTGGACAGAGGGAACATGAGGTAATGGCGGACGAACAGCTCTATATATATGGTAGGAACATATTTGAATGTGGCTCCACGGTAGCCCGTTGGCTACTGGTCCGCGTGACGTCATGGTTGGTCACGCCCTTCTTGTCCAGGTGTAGGTAGCGGCGGGAAGCTTCCCGCGCTGCGGTCTTTGATGGGTTTGAACCAAGAGAGCTTGGACGCTCGCTGCTGCCAGCTGGTGGTCATTAGCTCGCGTCCTATTACAGGGTTTATATGATACAGCTGAAGGTTACATTGTTACTCATTGGCAAGGTTACATTGGTTCAGATACATTGATATCACATGTAGAAGGTTACACTATTAGGACACAACACTCCTCCCCCCTAGGATGAGACGAAGTCTCTCAGCCAAGATGGCTTATTTCGAACACGCTGGGGTCTCGGCGCGGGCTGCCCTGCCCCGGCTTCGCTCCCTCCTCCTTGCTCCCTGGCTTCCTGCCCTGCAATCGGAGAGGATGACTTGTTAGTGGTTTGCCGCGGCTCCGCGGCTTTGTTGGGAGGTGTGTGCTTTGTTTGGGAAGAACCGGGGGCACTGGGGGCTAACGAAAAACCCCTCTTCTCGCTTGGATGGGTGGGGGAACACTCCGAAAAACCCCCCCGGCTAGCAAAATCAAAATCAAAATCGGATTCGGGGGAAGCGGCAGCGGCGGCCGCACACTCCTTTTCCCTCCCCCCGGGCTCGGATAGAACTGGGGTATCAAAAGGATATGAGTCGGGCTCGCTGCTTTCCCCCCTGTCTCCCCCTTGGGCTAAACGGGTGGGGGAGAACCCTATCGCTGAATCCTGTCGCTGTGCCCCACTGGTCGGCCCCTCGCTCACTCGGTGCCTCAGTTGGTCAGCGTGCCTCCTCCAGAGGAGGCCGGTGCTAGTTTCCACCCGATAGGACACTGGCCCCGTCTGTTCTATTATCGTCCCTGGCACCCAGGCTGGGCCTGCGTTGGCATAGTTCCTGCAGTGTACAGGATCGCCTACGCCGAAACCTTTCGAGACCGCTAACCCTATGTTCTTCCCTTTGTCCTCGACCCTCGACGGGTCTAGCCTGGACAAAAGCGTGGTCAGTTTCCTCCGCATCAGCAGCTCAGCCGGCGAGTATCCAGACGCTAAGGGGGTCACTCTATACGCTAATAGAAATTGACAAACTTGGTGATTTAGATCTCCCGAGCCCATGCGCCGCAGCGCATCTTTTGTGGTGCGCACCAACCGTTCCACTTGGCCATTCGTGGCCGGGTGAAACGGCGCGGATGTGACATGCCGAATTGCATTTGCCTCCATGAATGCTGCGAACTCAGCGGATGTGAAACAACTGGCGTTATCGCTGACCAAAGTGTCGGGTAAGCCGAACGTGGAAAAGACCCTCCTTAGCTGGCGAATGGTAGTGGCGGAGGATGTGCTCTTTACCGGAATGACCTCCAGCCACTTTGAGTATGCATCCACCACCAGGAGAAACATGGTTCCCCGGAATGGGCCAGCAAAATCTACGTGCACCCTGGACCACGGTCCCCTTGCTGCGTCCCATTCCCTATGCGGTAGGCGGGCCACCTCCGGTCGAGAGCATTGACATGCCTCACAAGTGCCAACCATCTGCTCTATGTCGGCGTCCAGCTGGGGCCACCAGAAGTAACTCCGGGCCAACGCCTTGGAACGGACGATTCCCGGGTGGCTGACGTGCAACAGCTTTAGCACCTTCGGCCGCAGGGACGTAGGAACCACCACCCGTTGGCCCCACAAAAGGCACCCCCTCTCTAAAGACAATTCTACTCGCTTTCGGAAAAATGGGTCGAATTCCGCGCCTGGGGATGACGCCGGCCACCCCTTCTGCACCCACGAGCATACTTTCCCTAGTGTTCTGTCCTTTCCGGTCGCCCTGGCAATGTCGGCCGGTACTATCGGGGGTGACTCCAAGACCTCTATTAGCAATACCTGGCGGTCTCTTCTTACCCCTGCCTTCTGGTCGTCCGACAAGGGTAACGGCGACCGTGAGAGCGCGTCTGCATGGCTGATTTCCTTCCCTGGCCGGTATTCTAACTCATGTTGATATGCGTTAAGAAAAATAGCCCACCGCAGCATCCTCGGGGACAGGATCTGTGGCGTGGGCTTATTTGCAGTGAAGATTCCTAACAGGGGCTTGTGATCCGTAACGATCTTGAACGGCCGACCATAGAGAAAATCGTGAAATTTCTTGGTTCCCGCTACTATCGCTAGTGCCTCCCTATCGGTCTGTGCGTAATTCCGCTCTGCTTGGGACAGGGACCTTGAATAAAACGCTATCGGGGCCTCCCTTCCGTCGTCTAACACGTGGCAAAGCACCGCCCCCACCCCCACCGGGGATGCATCGCAGACCAAAACTATGGGCCGTTTGGGGTCGAAATGAGTCAGGATTGCCTCGGATGTGAGGAGTTGCTTTAACTCTGTGAACGCTCGTTCTTGCTCGTCACCCCACAGCCATTTTTCCTCTTTTTTAAGTAGCCGATGGAGCGGCTCGGCAACAGACGCCTTCCGTGGAAGGAAGGTATGGTAGAAATTGAGAAGCCCCAGAAATGACTGAAGCTCGGTTTTGGAAGTGGGGCGAGGGGCTTTCTTGATGGCGGCTACCTTAGATTTGGACGGCCTGATTCCCTCGGGCGTGACACGGAACCCTAAAAACTCAACCTCTGTTTCGAAAAATACACATTTGTCTTTTCTCAGTCGCAGCCCCGCTTTCTCGAACACGGCCAGGACCTTATCCAATCTGTGTGCCAGCTCGGCCTTACTCCCCCCCGTTATCAACACGTCATCAAAATATGGCAACACCCCCTCCAACCCCTTCAGGAGGCGTTCCACTAGCGATTGAAAAATGCCAGGTGCCGAGTTCACGCCGAACTGTAACCTCGACACCTGGAACGCCCCCTTATGTGTGACTATTGTTTGTGCCGCCGCTGTGGCGGGGGTTACCGGGAGTTGATGGTAGGCCTGTGCTAAATCGAGTTTAGCGAAACACTTTCCCCCATTCAGCCTGGCCAGAAGGTGGCTGACCACTGGCACCGGGTATGCATTAGGGCGGATTGCCTTATTAATGGTACACTTATAATCAGCGCAAATGCGCACCTCTCCGTTAGCCTTCAGTGCTGTTACAATGGGAGTCTCCCACTCCGCGGAATCCACAGGAACGAGAATTCCTTGACCCACCAGTTTGTCCAGTTCCGCCTCTATTTTGTCCTTAAGCGCGAACGGTACCCTGCGCGGTTTAAGTCTTATCGGGCGGACCTCCGGGTCTAAGTCGAAGGCTACAGGGGGTCCCTTGAACTTTCCCAGTCCACTTTTAAAAACGGCGGGGTGTGCGTCACACACTGCTTGTATTGGGTCCTCGCCTACTGCATGCACCCCCCCTATGAACAGGCCTAAGGGCTGAAACCACTGTGTTCCGAGGAGGCTACAACTCCCCCCTTTTAGCACCACTAGGGGAAGTTCCGCAGAATGTCTCTTAAAGCGAACCCGGAACGTTCCGACCCCCAACACTGGAATGCTGTTCCCCTGAACGTCCCGTAGTGTGGCCCTCAATGCTTTAAGTTTGGGCCGCACGTGGGGGTCGATTTTCAAGAACTCTCTCTGGGGGATTATAGAATAGGAGGATCCCGAGTCAACTTCCATCCTAATAGGGGTCCCTTGTACCAGTACCTCAACAAAGTAATGGGGCTGTCCCGCAGACACGTTGAACACAGGAGCGTCGCCCTCGCTGTCGTCCGAGATGCGGCCCACGCCGTCCTGCTTCCTCGTGGCCCGGGCGCCATCTTTGGACCTCGCTGGACGGTCCGGTCTGGCTGAACGGTCTTGCGACTGTCTCCGGCCCTCTTTCCATTTCCTGCACGCCTTGGTGATGTGCCCCCGACGTCCACAGTTGAAACACTCGGCTTTCCTGAATGGGCACTTCACGCGCTCATGGGCTGCTCCGCAACCATCGCAGCGGCGCCCGCCTCTCCGGACCTTCTGGACCTCCTCGCCATCGCTGCTTTCTGAAGACGATTTCGAGGTCGGTCGGGTTGCATGCACCGACTGACCGGACTTCCCGTGCGACGAGTTTTCCGCTTTGCCGGCCCTCGGACGCCACTCACGCCACTTGTGCATCTCGTCTACTCCAGCATTCGTGGATTCCGCGGCTTCCGCGGCCTCTACAACCTCTTCCAGTGTGGGTGGTGGCTCCTTGTTCATCAAGCTGCGCTGTACTTCCTTGTCCTTCAGGCCACACAGCACTCCGTCCCTGAGGGCCATCTCTAGGATGTGGTCCCATTTGCAGGGGGCGGCGGCTACCCTCATAGCCGTTACGAAGGCTTCTACCGACTCGTCCGGCGCTTGAACTCGCCTCCAAAACGCACTCCGAGCGGGAAACATTGCCCTCGAGGGCCGGAAACGCTCACGCAGAATTTTCATGATGTCACCGGCTTTGAAATCGCTCATCTTCTTCGGTGCAAGGATGCCCACCAGCGTCCGCTTGGTTTCCATCCCAAGCATGCGGGTGAGGATGGCCCTCTTCCTTTCCTCGTCGTCTTCTTTGACTTTGAGCTCCACCAGTGCCGCCTGGAAGTCCATCTCAAAAAGCTCCCAGTCTTGCGGTTTGGTGATGTTGAACCCGCTCTGTGTCCTGGCTCCGTGGGGATCCATCATCCCACCTTCGTCGCCAATTTAGTGTATGAGAGTCAAGACACAAGGCACAGCCAAAGGCTGGGTTAACTCAGGTTTATTGCATGGTGGACAGAGGGAACATGAGGTAATGGCGGACGAACAGCTCTATATATATGGTAGGAACATATTTGAATGTGGCTCCACGGTAGCCCGTTGGCTACTGGTCCGCGTGACGTCATGGTTGGTCACGCCCTTCTTGTCCAGGTGTAGGTAGCGGCGGGAAGCTTCCCGCGCTGCGGTCTTTGATGGGTTTGAACCAAGAGAGCTTGGACGCTCGCTGCTGCCAGCTGGTGGTCATTAGCTCGCGTCCTATTACAGGGTTTATATGATACAGCTGAAGGTTACATTGTTACTCATTGGCAAGGTTACATTGGTTCAGATACATTGATATCACATGTAGAAGGTTACACTATTAGGACACAACAAGCTTAACGTCCAAAAATGTTTGCCTAGATTATGAATAAACTTCTGAAACATGCTAACTGATTTCCCCTAGATTATTTTTATTTTCATTATGTTGATTTTCCTGTTTCTCCGTGAAACCTAATAATTAGAAGCCTTCTGATTTGCAGCTTTAGTGCACTGGGAAAATCCTTACAGAGCCTTATACACACACTTTCTCTTTTCAGCTCTTTTAATGTTCTGATAAAAAGGTAAGATGGCAATTTTTTTTACTTCAAATCAAAGTGATACGGGCAAGCTTAAAAAGTGCTGTATTGTGCTGCTAATTAATTAAACACAGTGCAAGTAAAAAGTTATCCTAAAATTCTAAAAGACTACCAGCTAAGATTTTTTTTAATTGGCAAATATCAGCTTACTGTTTACTGAAGGAAGTGCAATTTTTCTGCAAAACGGGGTGAAAAACCTTCTCCAAGCAACCACAGAAATCAAAATACCCACAAGGAAAGTGAATCATTTCTCTGGCATGATTCCTCCTTTGTCTGCATTCCCTTTCTCTGGAAGTTACAAGTGTCCATATTGCAACACCTCTCATGTACACACTTCACAACACAAAATAGGCAATAGAAGCAAATGCGTGCCTGGAATAGTTCAAAAACATTCTTAATGCTTACCTTTCCTCTTCTGCAGGAGAATGTTTGTACTACACATGTCAATTTAACTCTTTTCATTTGTTTTTTTTTTGTTTAAGTTAAACAAATCTGTCCAACAGTACCTGTTTTATCAACAGCATGCTAAAAGTATCCCACTGAGATCAACTGGAGCATTCTTCCTAAGTGTTGAACCTTTTTGGCAAAATAAGAATGGCTAGAGAACTTTTCCATGCCAAATCCTCCTGCCCAGGGCAGTGGTTCTCAGCTTTTTATGAATCAGTCTGAGTTGCTTTTACCTTCTTTTTCTTTTTCTCTTCCTTGCCATATCTGTATCTTCATGGGGCAAACCAGAAGGACTTTTTCCTGTATGTTTTCCTGCCTTTGGTCATGTCTAAGTTTGGAAAATGCTCAGACAAAGGCAGGAGCAAATGTATTGGGTTGCTAGCTTTCAGCCATCTATTCTATTGATTTTAATTCCTCTGTTATTGGTATTGATAAGGTTATTGCTATCAGGGACATAGGGGGAGGAACATGCCTCACAAAGGCTCCAATAGGCCCCCAGAATTTTTGTTGGGGACACCCGCCAGGGCGTACCTTAGGTCCTGCGACCTGCTGCCTCAATGAGCACTCCTCACCCTATCCCGATTCGCTGGGGACAGGGACAGAGTAGCCTTCTGCATATGGCAGGTAATATTAAGCACTTGGCAGAAGCTAGGCTTCTTAGAGATGCTACTCTTCCCCTCCTTTTCTGAGACAGAGCTGTCCCTCTCACCTCTTTCCAGATCTCGAAGCGATGAGGACAAATTGAAGCCACTTCAACTCTGCTGGGCTTCCTTCTTCTTTACAAAGGCAGGCAACACACTGCTGACTTTTGAAGATTTATTGAAGGAACACAATACGGGATACAGATCTTAAAATAATCTTAACCTATAAAACCAAGGGTTAACCGTTGGAACTTGCTATAGGTTGCTATGCCTCGCCCTACTTGCCTGCACTAACCCTTCGTGCACACGGCTGATCTGGGTCTGCAGGTCAACAAAGGATTGAGAAAACAGGCAGTGGGGCAACAGCCCCACAAATGCAAAAAAGGGAAACAACTTCATTTCCCAACATTCCTTGCACCGTGCCGCGCCAGAGCCAATCAGGCTGAGAGGCTCTCGCACGGCGCGGCACAAGGAACGTTCGGAAATGCGCTGCAGCCAATCAAAAGAAAACCATTTTAAAAAACGCAGCACAAACACAAAGCACAAACCCATAACTACAAGCCCCAGCGTCCTGCGCGCATGAGCGCGCAGAACGCTGAGGAACCCGGTGCGCAAAAATTAAAACAAACAAAAACACCGGGAGAGCAAGTCCGCCAAGCCGCGGAAACCAAAGCCCCCCTCCCCAACAGCGCCTGAAGCTCCTAATCGGAGTTTCCCCTTTAATATCACTGGGTGGGGGGGGGTGTTGTGTTCCCCCTCTCTACTGGCTCCCCTGGGGTTGGGAGGGTTGGGGGGACCAAAGGAGTCTGTCTCCCCAACCCTCCTGACCCCAGGGGACCTGGCAGAGAGGGGATTCACCTCCCCACACACACACACACGGCCCATATTAAAGAGAAGAAACCAAGCGGTAACTTCTCTTTAAAAACGGAATGGGGGGGGAATCCTCCTCTCCGATGGCTCTCCTGAGTCTGGGAGGGTTGGGGAGACAAACCCCTTTTCTCTACCCAACCCTCCCAAACCCAAGGAAGCCAGCAGAGAGGGGGATCACAACCCCCCCACTGATATTAAAGGGGAAACCACAATTGAGATTTCCCTTTTAATATCAGAGGGTGGCCTGGATTCGATCCCCTCTCCTGGGTCCCATGAGTCTGGAAGGTTTGGGGAGACAAAAGGGGTCTGTCCCCCCAAGCCTTCCAGAGCCAGGGGAGATGGCAGAGAGAGGATCCCCCCGTAGGACACCAAAAAACACAAAAACGAACAATCAAAAACATCCAAAAATACACAAAAACAAACAAAAATAACACCAACAAACAAGACAAAGTAAACAAAAACCAAAATTTCAAAACACACCCAGCACCCAGCAAAACACCACAAAATCCAACCACCACCACCACCACCCCAAATAAAGAAAAACAGCCAACTCACCACCACACGACCGCACACCACAACGACTGGAAAAGAAATGAATAAAGAAAGAGACTACTTACTGGAAGAAGCTCCACCCAGAGGCACGAGAGAAAGAACAGTCAAAATACAAGATAACCCCTACCAGCACCACTTGCTGCCCACAATAGTAAAAAAATTTAAAAAGACACAACAGCCCCACACAAAAGGCCCCAAGAGAAAAAACAAGTAAAAACAAATAACACAAAATCACAATTTTACACAAATCAAAAACAGATGTCAATAAAATAAAATAAAAACTATTCAAAAATCCTGTGCTGAATTTTTACTCAAATAAAAAACAAAAACATCAATACACAGTTTAAAAACATTTATTGTGAAAAACATGTACTTTCACATTTTTTAAATTATTACCTACGGTACAACAATTTAAAAAAATACATACTAAAAATATTGGGTTAAATAATTTTTTGGGAAAAGTATATCATCCTTTATTCTTTTTTTCATCCACAAAACCAAAACACCAAACAAATCTCATCACAGTTTATAACAGGCCACCATTTTTTTTTGTATAAATAAAAATTTTAAAAATTTCAATTATAGACTAACCTCTTCTTTACAAACATTAACAACAACAACAAAAACTTTCCAACACCATTTAAAACAGCCCGGCAACGCCGGGCAACCTCTGCTAGTCTACCCTATAGAACACATTCTAATAAAATAAATAAATGAAATAAAAATCTTGCTAGCAATCTAGCAGGTTTAGACTTCTTAAATTTAGGGGCTGTTCAGCCCCTCATGGCATTGCATTAGCCCCGAAGAGACATTTTGGGGAGCCGACTGGCAAGGGCTCCCACTGAAATCAATATCATGGTGATGAGAGACAAGGGTCCCCCCTTGTCTCAGGAGTGGCTATCAAATGAACAAATTGGGCTCCTTTTTATAGAGAAAAAGAGCTCTGGAATGTGGTGATCTAATGAGAAAGCACCTTTGTTTCCCATGAGAAAGAGTGAGGTCTTCAAGGACCTTTCCAGGTGCAGGTGCCATCTGTTTGACATGTGGCTCCCACCTTTGCTTTCTCTGGGAAAGTTTTATTCTAACAGGTGTCCAGGCAATCAGTTTGATTGACAGGGATGGAGACATCATCTCCCTTGTGGTGTGGTCATGTGACCTAGGTGTCTCTCTGTCCCCTCATGGGACAGCAGGACTCACTTTTCCCTCCTCCCTTTGGGAAGGCAACTAATTCTAACTATATATCATTGTAATGTCAGACTAACAGCCTGGCATAGCAATGTGTTTGAAAAATGAAAACTGGCATTTCTAAGCCTAAGAAAAATGCAAAATATATCTTAACACTACATGAATCAAATGTCACCTTAAAATTAAGACGAGGTCGCATTTGGAAACCATGACAATTGCTATTGATAAGACTAATCAATTAATAATAAGCCAAGCGAGATGATCTGTGGCCTCATTGCTTAGCTGTGTTCTGTATTTTCTTACTGGTCAGAAAGAAGTGCTGTCTGCATCCGCTGGTTCAAATGTAGTAGCAGTTATTATAGCACAAATCTTAAAAACTGATTTTATTCATTATTTAAATTTTGAATGGATGTGTTTTTAAATAATATATTTTAACTACATTTTAAGCATTTAATTTAATTTTAATTTAGTTTAATTTTCATGCTTATATGCCTCCCCCTCAGGAAACCTGACTCAGGGCGGCTCACAAAGCAGATTAAGCAAAATATATAATAAATACGCAAATAAAAACATAAAAATATATTTTAAAAAGATAAAAATACCTTCCCCATTAAAATCCACCCACCCCATTCATAAAAAGGGAGGGTCTTAATTATTGTACAAGCCAGTAGGCGGGAATTACATTCCCATCAAGGCTCCACACCTGCCCCGCCAGCCAGGTTTTCAGTGCTTTCCTAAAGGGCAGCAATTCCATCTGCAACCGCAACTCTGTTGGCAGGAGGTTCCAAAGAGCCGGTGTAGACACAGAGAAGGCCCTCCTTCTTGTGCTAGAGAGATGAGCCCCTCTAGCTGATGGTACAATTAGAGAGCCCCTCCGGTCCGCTCTGGTTGGATGGACAGACGTTCTTGGGACGATGCGGTCTCTTAGGTATCCTTGCCCACTACCATGTAGGGCTTTAAAGGTCATAACCAGCACCTTGAATTGCACCCGGAGGCAAACTGGTACCAGTGCAACTCCCAAAGCAGTGGTGAGGTGCGGGCGTAACGTCTGCACCCCATCACCACCTGGGCAGCTGCATTCTGGACCAGTTGCAGCCTCCGAATGGTCATCAAGGGCAGCCCCATGTAGAGCGCATTACAATAATCTAGTCCGGAGGTGACCAGAGCATGTGTGACCATGAGTAAGGAGTCCCGGTCCAGGAGCGGGTGCAACTGGCGAATTACACAAAGTTTCCCTCCTTTTTATTGTGCTGGTCATTGACCGTAATAAAATGATTGATTGATTGATTGATAAATCAGTCTATAAATTTATTTATTTTATAAATGAGAGAAAATGAGCTCCAGTGAGATACAAAATAAAAATAAATTATTACTTCACATCAAGTTGATTCCAACTTGCAGCAACCATTCTCTAGGTTTCCTAGGCATAGGATGTTCAGCTATGGTTTGCCATTTACCATTTAAGGGGGGTGCTTTGGAACTCTACAATTTGCCCATGCCTATATATATATATAGGCTGCCCCCCCTGCCCCAACACACACTTAGAAACTAAACTTCCAACTACTGTCTCTGTAACCAGGTCCCCAACTCACTATGCTTAGCATATGTAGTTATGTCTATTCATTGCCCAGGGGTCAGCAAACTTGGCTATACAGATGTTCTTGGACTTCAATTCCCAGAAACCCCTATCAGCTGGTGTGCTGACTTGGGCTTCTAGTAATTGAAGTCCAAGAACACCTGGAGAGCCAAATTTGAGGGAGCTGAGTCATGCTCCCTCAGACAGCTTCGGGGGGCAGACGACCATTTTGCCCTTCCTTCGCCAGTGTTGTGATCCAGTCTTCATCAGACTCCGAAGATGACCTGGACTAGAAGGCACTTCCTATGCCATGCCCAGTTCTTCCTGCACCCGAACCTGAGAATGTCCTGAACCAGGAATGTCAGCCTGCTTCTGGCTCAACTCTGTTTCCCCAGGCAGATGACCTGTCAGATCAGAAGTCTGACTCTGACAGTGATCAGCCTTCAGTCAGGGAAAGATTCAGAAAGCAGTTACACCTGTGATGCAAGCAAGCTAGAAATAGTTACCAGAGAAGGCTCCCAGCTCATAATGATTAGCTGGGAGGCTTTTAAGGAAGCTTGTTGCAGCATTCCAGTGTTGGTACAATTCTTCAGTGCAAACACTGACACCCTGCTTGACTCTGGATACCTCTTGAGATTGCCTGCCTAGACCCTGACCTGCTTGCTTTGACTCTGACTTCTCTGCCAACCCAGATGATGCCTCTGGACATCCTTTGGACTAGATGTTTACATGAACTACAGGTAACCAGACCTCGGCTTGCTCTTTGGACTTTGCTATTTGGACTTTCATTGAATAGTCTCTGTGGTAGCACTGCTGTGTGGTGACTGTGCCTGCTGGGTTAGGTCAGCACAACCACATGGCACTTCTGGGTGTGGTGGAGGCAGTAGTGGGCCACATAAAATGGCACAATGGGCCACATTTGGCCTGCAGGCCATAGGTTGAGAATCCCTGGTCTATACTTTTAAAACAAAATAGTTAATGTGGGGTTCACTATTCTGATGGGAACATAATAAATTTCTGGGCTCTGATGTCTCCTTAAGAAACATCATGATTTAACAAACAAACAAAAAACTCTACAGGACTGGTTCTGGTGATTTGGATATGCTATAATTTGAAAGCTGTTTAGAAAGAGTATAGTATTTGGAAAAATATACACAGATTAAAAAGAAACTTAAGAAAGAGTGAAGCTGGCAGAAAAAAATGAAACTTAAACCCTCCAGCAAATGACTTGATGTTTGGCTTCTCAAAAAAAAAAAAAAAAGCAGAATGAGCTACAACAATTCTACAAGGAGAAACAGAGGAGGGGTATAAACTCAATGAGCATTTTAAGGGATTTTTTTAAACATTATTCCTTCCTGATTACTATGAACCAACAACCAAACTGTACTGAACATGGGATGACAATCATAACTTTGAATTTTCCCTTTCTTATTGCAACACCAAAGTGACGTGTATGACTTTGTGCTTCATTTCCTGTATGGGTGTTTCTCTTTTAAAAAGAATTATCATGAAATGTCATAAAATGCAGATAGTTCACAGTCTGACTGAAAAATGGTTTGACACAGTTATTGTTTCTGTTTCTTGAGAAAGCTGTGTTTAGCATATAAAGAACAACTGCACATATGTGTTAAAGAACAAACAAGCAAATTACTTAACCAGCAAACACTGTTGCAGTCTTGGACTGGTGACAAGACAAAATTATCCTTTCCCTTTAATATACTTGTACTGTACCTCACAATGTTAAGACAATGTTCACAGGTAGATATGAAGCCAAGAGTTCATATCATATTTAAGAAAATGCTTTTTTAAAAAATTAACATAATATTGAAACAAAATCTAATCATTGTTATTACGCTTACAGCACTTTTCTACTTAGAACTACAGTATGGCCCTCTTGCGTTCAACTGAACGTTATTCCAACTGGTAAGTTTATCTCCAAGGTAAATTTGATTATAGCTCTAACAATATAATTCTATGCATGCTAAAATGTTATTTTACTATGAAAAAGAAACATTATCAAACAACCATATATTTGAAAAATTCTATTTGAGAAGGTCTGTAGACATAAAAAGTCTAAGTGACAATTTCAGGATGTTTCCATATACATTCTGCTTAACATGTCCCTTGCCACACCCACCCACACAACATACAAAAAAGTATGTACATTTTTGTTGTTGTTCAGTCGCACAGTCGATTCCGACTCTTTACGACCCTATGGACCATCGCTCTCCAGGCACCTCTGTCCTCCACCATCCTCCTTAGTCCACACAGCCCCGTGCCCATTGTGTCTACAATACCATCTAGCCATCTCATCTTTGGCCGTCCCCTTCTTCTTTTGCCCTCCACCTTACCCAGCGTCAAGGCCTTCTCAAGTGAATCCTCTCTTCTCATTTGATGTCCAAGAGAGGGGGAAAACTGTATTAAAATTGTAATATTCGATATATACCAAAAACAGAAGATGACTACAAGTCATGTTTGACTTAATTACAATTGCTCAAAGTGGTTAGCAACAATGTCCAGACATTTTTGATTACTGCTTGAGTGGACACTAAAGTGTCCACTTGTATCACTGTGCATGCCATTTCAATTCCTTCCTGAAGTACTGCCAGTGTAGCTGGTTTTCTACGGTACACCACATTCTTTAAGGTCCCATCAGATAGAAGTCAGAGTGTTAAGTCAGGAGAATGTGGAAACTCAACCACAGCACTTTAAAACGGCTTTGTGTTCCACAAACAACAACTGTGCTTCCGTCATTTTCTTTGGCTCTCCTGCCTGTGGCATGATGACACTAGCATTAATTCTTTTGAGCAACTGTCATACTACACATTGCTACCAAAATTCAATTCAACTTCAAAAAGTAAGACATAGATAAAATCTCTTAAAATGCCTATACATTTTGGCACCCTCTGTGCATTTGGAAGACCTGGATTATAAAATTGAGATTTTTATCCTCCAATTGAGAGACCTTCTCCCCCAATTATCTTACTAATAAAGCTACTTTTGTGTGTAAAGATAAATGTTACTACTTAATCCACTGGGGAAATATATATTAAATTACCTTCTGATATTAAAAACTATGTATTTGTCTTATTTTTTGACACAGGAAAAATAAACAGAGTTTTAAGCCTTCACTGCTTGTCTCCTTGATGGATCTTGCTATCTGAAATTAATTAAATTAATTTTAACTGTTTATTTTTGTGTTTGGATGGGAAGGAATTTTAAATTATATAACAATTTTTTTAATAGGGCTTGCTTTATTCCCTGGAAAATATTACAGAGGACTTTTACTTGGGAGGCTTTGTGTTCCCTAGAGACTTATAAATATGATGCCATGGTGTATCAGATTTTATGAGAGAGAAATTTATGTGGAGATGAACTTTTATCTACCATAGCAATAGCAATTACACTTATATACCACCCCATAGCATTTAGTGCACTCTCTGGGCGGTTCACAAGGTAATTAGCAATCTAACGACACCTGGAGGGCTACACAGCTTGTATTTGCTTGCCTATTTGATGCTTGTTTGGTCATACCAGAAACCTTCCTTTCCTCAACACCACACAGCTGTCAAAGAGAAGTAAGCCATAAAATGTACAACCATTTTTCTTTTAATAGTGGACGTCTGCCATTCAAAATTATAGTTAAGAATGTCCCATCTCGCACATCATGGCAAAATTTTGTGAGTGTTTGCTGAAGGAGGAAGCAGAAAGTAGCTACTACCTTAGAGATGACATATGCCACGGTTTTTTGGGATTTTAACGGTTTGGAACTGTCCCCCCAGGTTCCATTAAAAACATTGAAAATTCAGGGCTTTTTTTAACACAAAAAATTTATCACTTTTTCTTGCACTTCTATTGACAAAACCAGCAGGTGGCAGCAGCGAGCAGCAGCACTGGGCAAGGAAGAAAGAGAGGGAGGGAAAGGCAGGCAGGCAGTGCCTGTAGCAGCCAGCACTCTGCTTTTGCAGACGTTTCCGTGGTCATGTGGTAGGCATGCCTAGACACTGCAAACTCTAAGACCCTTCCTCTCCCTGAGGTCACCCCTACCCTACCCTACCCTACCCTACCCTTCACACACACACACCCATTGAGTTGGACTCACCTTCAAGCCCCACATGAGGATCCCTTGGAAGAAAGCACTAAAAAGTCTGGAACAGAAAAAATATGTAGAAAGCTATGGAGTGCTCCTTCAGACTGCAAAGGGTTAAATGCATAGAGTCAGCATTCCTAGAGAGGAAGGGAACACTAATGGATAGGAAGTGAGAAAGACTTCATGAATTATTTTTTAATAGGAAGGATGCAGCAAATATTTGACATCTGAGGCCATTAAACACTTCATTCTCATTAGCTGTGTGGTTACAAATGTGTGTTACTTAAACATAGTACTAGTTGTTGAAAATTTATGACAAACATGGACTCCAGATGCTTAGATCCAAGCTAAAAATGTCTTTCAGCTCATTATTATTATTATTATTATTATTATTATTATTATTATTATTATTATTATTATTATTATTATTATTATTATTATTATTATTATTATTATTATTATTATTTAGCATAGTTTGCCCAGCAGTGTCGGGCTGTTTTAATTTGTGTTGGAAGGTTATTTTTTGTTAATGTTTGTAAAAAAATTGCTTAGTCTGTAATTGTCATTTTTAAAATGTTTATTTGTACAAATTGTTTTTAGGACTGGGCTGTTATAAACTGTGATCAACTTTTTTGGGTTTTTTTGTGGATTAAAAAAAGAACAAAGTATGATATAACTTTTTCAAATTGTTTTATTTAACCAAATAATGTTTTGGTTTGTGGGGTTTTTTTTAATAGTTGTACCGTAGGTAATAATTTTAAAAATGTAAAAGTACATGTTTTTAACATTCAATGTTTTTTTTAATTTTTTTATTGAATTTTTCAAAGACATACAAAAAAGAAAAGAAAACAATAACTAACAATACAATACATAAACAAATCCATAGTATCATCTTAACAAACATTACTGAATGTTAGCACATAACAATATCTAGACTCATTAATTACTATATAACCACAAAATAGTAAGAAAAAAACCATTGTTTCAAAATCCAAAATAATAAGAACTTTCTGTGCTACCATTAATCTTTAGATAAATAATAAACACCCTGTGAATATATACAATGCCCGGAGAGTTTATTTGCTACTCAACTCCAAAAACTTCTTTGAGATGGTACTGGTCCTGAACTATCATTTGCCGTACAAGAATGGTCCACAAATGGTTTCCATATATTCCAAAATCTATTCTCTTTTAAGTTATCCCTTTTCACTTTAATCTCCCATGTCAGTTTATCATTCAGTGCTAAACTCCACATTTCTTTATACCACTCTCCAATCTGTATTTCTATGTCATTTTTCCAGTTTCTAGCTATACATTGTCTATCCGTTGTCAATACAATTTCCAATAATTCCTTTTCATCTTTGTTTAAACCCAAACCTTCCACATTCGTTAAAAGAATGATACTTGACACCAGCTTAACACTTCTACCCATTATTTCACCAAATTCAGCTTCTATTCTCCCCCAGAAATCCCTTATTTTTTTACAACTCCACCACATATGTTCGTATGTTCCATCAAATTCTCTACATCTCCAACATAACTTATCTCTTTTATGATCCATCTGGTAAAGTCTTAATGGCGTCAAGTACCATTGCCACAACATTTTAAAATTATGTTCTTTAATTCTCACAGACATTGTTCTCATAATCCTCTTTTTCCATTTGTTTTTCCACTCCATCTCCCCAATTGTTATATTCAAACTTTGTTCCCACTTCCGTCTCAAATCCTCATGTGGATCTACCCCTCTATTCAGTATATTGTAAAGCTTACTCACAAGACCTTTTATACTATTTTCCCCTTTTCTAATTCTCCATACCAACTCCTCAAATTCTGTATGCATTCTATCTAGCCCTACTTCTTTTCCATATTTTTTGTTCCAATTTTCCACCTTCAACCTCTGAAACCAATTCAAATTTAATATCTCAAATATTTTTTCCGCTCAACAAGAGACTCACATATTTTTAACCAATCCTTCAATAAAAGCATCCCATTTTTATCCAATATTTCCATTTTTTCCTTATCTAACTTTATTGGGAAACACATCATATCAGTCAGTTCTAAAACTGGAGAGAGATTTGGGACCATATCCTTTTTTACCTTCTTCCACACCTCCACGAGACCTCTCATCATAGTATTATTTGGTCTTCTCACCTTATCCTTTATTCCTAAAAAAATCAAATTTCCAATATTTCTATATTCTTTCATCTCCAATTGCTCCCAAATTGTTTTTTCTCTTGCCAAAATCTTCACAACATTCTTAACTTGAAAAGCCCGGTAATATGCTAGCAAGTTTGGCAATCCCAAACCACCTTTTTTTGAGACAAATACCATAACTTCTTTGGAAGCCTAGATTTTTTACCTCCATTACAAAAACCATTGAACATCTTTTGAAACTCATTAATTTCTTTCTCTTTTAAATGGATCGCTAGTGTATCAAATAAAAAGTTGAGCTTTGGCAACAATATCATTTTACACATAGCAATCCTTCCGAACCATGACAGCTTTGACTTCTGAAGCTCTTGTATTTTGTTCTTAAATTCTACTTTCAAGCTGTCATAGTTCAATTGTTTAAGTTCTTCTAATTTGTTTGAAATAATTATCCCCAAGTATTTCAACTTATCCTTAATTTGTATATTAAGTGTCAACACTGTCCTACCCATCTCACTTGGTTTCAAATTGCACAACATCAATTCTGATTTATCCCAATTTATCTTTAACCCAGTTATATCTTGAAATATCTGTAAATGATCTTTAATCCTGTCCATTACCAACTCCGGGTGCTTTACCATAAGCAATGTATCATCTGCGTACATACTCACTTTATTACCCATGATCCCTTCTATATTTAAATCCTCCCTTATACTTTTAGCTAAGATTTCCATTGCCATAATAAACAGAATAGGAGATAATGGACAGCCCTGCCTCGTACCAGCTTCTAACTTTACCACATCCGTAAGCTCCTCATTTACTCTAACCCTAGCATTTCCTTTTTGATATAGTAAATCTATAACCCTATTAAATTTATCCCCAAATCCATATTTTTTAACTATTTCCTTGATTGAGGACCACTGCAATGAGTCAAATGCCTTGAAGATATCCAATGATAATAGTCCCACCTTTTCCTTTGTTTGATTTACATTATTAAATCTAATACCCTTCTAGTCAAATCCGACATATGTCGTCCTTTTAAAAACCCAACTTGATCAACATTTATATATTCTCCCATAAAACTATTTAGACGGTTAGCCAATATTGCTGTGAAGATTTTCGCATCTTGATTTATAAGTGAAATTGGTCTGTACGAATCCACTCTTTCCAAATTCTTACCAGGTTTTGGCAGAAGAACGATTGTAGTATTATACCATGAAGTCGGAATTGATCCTCCATCTAGTATATAATTATATAACGTCACCAATTTCGGGACCACCACCTCCTTAAATTCTTTATAAAACTCTGTCGATAATCCATCGTCCCCAGGGGCTTTCCCTATCTTCAATCTGCTTATTACCTCCTTAACCTCTTTATCAGATATCTTTTCTTCCATTTTCTCCCTATGCTTTTGTTTTATCCCACTCCCTAACTGTTTCTTCAATATCTTTTTAAGCTTTTCCAAATCTACTTCCTTTTTTGCATATAGTACCTGATAAAATTCCCTGACAATTTTACATTTATCCCTATTCTTATTACATCTTAAGCCTTGCTTATCAACCAGTACACCAATTTCTCTTTTTTCCCTTTTAACCTTGGCTGCTCTTGCTAATAATTTTGAATTCTTATTACTAAATTCAAAATATTCTCTATTTAGATAAATCAAATCCCGTTTAACTTTATCAATATCCTTACCCATTACTTCTGAAATCCTTGTAATTTCATAAAAAAAATTTTGTCCTTGTTTTTCGCATGCTCCTCCTGTAATTGTTTTATTTCTCTTTCTTTTTCTGTCTGTTCTGCTTTGTATTTTTTATATTTGAAGCTTGCCAATTTTATACTCTCCCCCCTAAAAACTGACTTCATGGTATCCCATACAACATTAAAATTAACCTCATTATTGTCGTTCCACTGCCAGCTTTTTTTCCAACTTTCCATAATTACCTCTTTACTTTTTTGATCTTTAAACAAATTAGGATCGTACCTCCAATTTCTTACTCTTCGTATATTTTTTTGTGCTTTTAGTTCCAAATATACTTTAGCATGGTCCGATTCCTTAATAATCCCCATTTCCACACCTTCTATATCCCCAATTAAATTTTCCGAAAGAAAAACATAATCTATTCTTGAGTAGGTCCCATGGACGTGTGAAAAAAAAGAATATGCCCTTTCTGAGCCCTTATACTCTCTCCACGAATCCTTCAAACCCATAACCTTCATCCAATTGTCCAGCACCTTCCCTTTCACACCAATTCCACTTCTAGCTATATTTGTACAATCTAATCCTGACCTTATCAAATTAAAATCACCAGCCACAATAATTTTTGCAACATTTTCCAACTCCACTATTTTTCGGATTTTTCCCAAAAACTCTGCTTGGCGGTCATTCGGAGCATAAATGTTTACCAACATAATTTCCTCATCCTCCAATTTTCCTCTTAACAACAAATATCTACCCTCTTGATCCACAATCTTTTTTGTAATTTCAAATCCCAACTTTCTTGAAATCTTAATTGCCACCCCTCTTGCTTTCGAAGTACCGAACGCCATCTCATAGTGTTGCATCCATCCCAAATAAAGCTTATTCGTATCTTTTGACTTCTGATGTGTTTCCTGTAAAAACAATATATCTGGTCTATCCTTTTTCAACGCCAATTCCAATCTACGTCTCTTAAGAACAGAACCTGTACCTTTTACATTCCACGATATTATTTTAATACTTCCCATAACCAAGTTCTTCTTCCAATTTTAAACTCTCCATCGGGCATGCCACCAACAACCCTACCACTATACCCACTACATAAAACACACACTTTCACTCTCCCCACCTTCCTGCAAAAAGCCGCCTCTGTCAACCAAAGAGGGGAGAGGGGGGACATGTAAGATGCGCCCTACTGTCAGTGTTACGCGCTTTTACCTATTCTACCTCTATTAGCTCTTTAAAGTCAGTACAATCTAATGCTCATTGCTCCTTACCTACCTCCTCCTCCACCATGATCAAAGATGGCTCCTCCTCCTCCTCTCCCCGCTGTGGTGTTCCACCTGTAGCCCCACCGGCTTCCCCCCCCCTCATATTCCCTCCCCAAAGCTCCAGAGTCCATCAGTTCCTTCTTAAGATTTTTCCATTCTTCCGAATCTGCTCTTACCAATTCCAACATACTCAGATATTCCAATGGATTAGTACCTTCATCAATAACTCGCATTCTCTTATCATAGAAAAAACGCAATTGTTGCGGAAATCTCCAATTATACCTTATGTTTTTACTCATCAATAGTTTAGTAACAGGTCTCATCTTGTACCTCCATGTTCTTTCTTTTAGTGAAATATCATTATAAACTTCAACATCTGAACCATCAAATTTCAACGCAGCAGAACCAACTCGTTTCAGATGAGCCATTACTTTTAACTTATCTGCCCAATTCGCAAATTTAACCAGCACATTTCTTTGAACCACACTCCCTCTTCTTGGACCCACCCTAAATACACTTACAAAATCCTCCTGAACAAATTCTTTCCCCATATTCAGACCGTTTAACCACTGAACCACCCTCTCTCTTAACAAATCCGGTGTGCGTTCCACCACCTGACGGATCACAATGCTCTGCTTTCTCATCAAATCTTCCACAGCATCAATCCTTCTCTCTTGTTCTTCCAATTTCAACTTATTCTCCCGCACCACCTCCTGAGTCCCTTTTGCTTCCTTCCTTATGGCATCTACCTCTGTTTGAACCAATTTCATATTTCCCTCAAATTTTTTTAAATTTAGGTCCACCTTTTTTGTAAAGTCTGCCAATGATGACATCATCTTATCCTGTTTTTTCATCATTTCATTTCTATCTTTCACCCTTGAATCTTCATTTTTCTCCATTTTTTGAAACAGCTTGCCAATTTCCACCATTATTTGAGTCTGATCATATAACACTGTGGGCGGGGATGATGACTGAGCGGGTTCCTCCATTGGTGCTTTTCCTCCCTTCTTAGGCTTTACAACTGGTTCTTCTTCCTTTGCTTTCCCTCTTGTACCTTTATCCATGACAGTGTGATGTGTAAAAAGCCCAGTGCTGCAGTTCGTTGTAGAAGTTAGTTACTGAAATAAAGCTTGTAGCACTGCAGCCGCTGGTTCCACAGATCCAATAGGGAAATTTATACGCAAGCAGAAAATGAACGAGTTACTGTAATCCACTGAGATAAAACAGAAGGAAACGACTCTCCCAACAGGCAGTTTAGGAGAAATAGGAAGAGCAAAAAATGTTGATCCACAACAGGTCCGTTTCCCCAAAGCAAATAATCCAATCAGTCTTCTTCCAACTGCAGTAAAAAGGCTTCAGGGGAACAGTCAGCCCAAGCTTCTCCTTTAAAACAGCCAAGCCACCAGAAAAGAAAAAGAGGGGGGGGAGACCAGAAGGGGAAAAAGCCCAAAATCCAACCAGCAAGGAGAGGAGGTAAGGGGCAATATATTCCACAGTAAACAAACAAGTATTTGTAATCCACACGGTGAAGGAACCAAAAACAAAAGCCACCTACTCCTTCTCTTGAAGCGGACAATCAAAGCACCATTTTCCAGCGGCTGCCTTAACTTTTGGGTAAAAAAAAAACCCCCTTCTTCTTCTGAGGAACAAAAAAAAAACTTTCTCCAAGCTGTTTAAGCCGGGGAACTCCTAGTCAGCTTCCAATATTAAAGCCCAGACATGAATAATTAATCCACTTTGTTGTCGTCAAGGCATGGCGCGGTCTCCTGGTGTGTGGGGAAAAAACCATAGCCCAAACACGATCACTTTCATTTTCCAGAATCACCACCATTAACGAAACAATCACTTGCTTTCAACTGCTTCCATCTATTTCCATTTCAAAGCCAGGGCTCATTGAACAAGATCTCCAGCTGAGTTTAACCTTTAGTACTCCATTCAAGCACTTACATGCAGCTGTTTTCGTGCCAAACAACTTCTTGCCAGCTCCGAAACTTCCCTCACAGTCTCGCTGGTCACTTTCTTTTTCCAGGACCGGCCGCCATTAACGAAACCACCACTTGCTCTCATCCACTTCCACCCACTTCCATTTCAAAGTCCGGGCTCATTTAGTAAGGAACCCCAGCCAGTTTTAAAAAAAATTAAAGTTCCGCTCGTGCACTTACATGCAGCCTGCTTTCAAATCAAGCAGCACTTTGCCAGTTCCAGCCTTCCAAAGCCTTCTGCTCTGTCACGCTGGCCCCCGTTCTCGGCTCCTTGGCAGAAAAGCCGCGACTACCATCACAGCTTCAACCGCACAAAGAAGCCTCCCAAACTTCGACCATCCAGCCTCAAAAGATCGTAAAACTTTCCAGGAAGACAGGCAAGGTTCTTATCTTTAGAGTTTACCACTTTAAAACTTCTCTAATTCACTCCGTCACATTAATTACCACTTTGTTAGGCGCGAGCATCCGAAACTAGATGTTAGTCGGCGGCCATCTTAGTCACGCCCCCCAACATTCAATGTTTTTAAACTGTGTTTAGATGTTTTGGGTTTTTATTTGAGTTAAAACTCAACACAGGATTTTAGAAATGTTTTTATTTTATTTCATTGACATATGTTTGCGATTTGTGTAAAATTCTGATTTTGTTATGTTTTTGACTTGTTTTTACTCTTGTGGCCTTTTGTGTAAAATTGTGATTTTGTGTTATGTTTTTGACTTGTTTTTACTCTTGTGGCCTTTTGTTTGGGGCTGTTGTGTCTTTTTGAATTGTTTTTACTATTGTGGCCTGCAGGTGGGGCTGCTAGTGGATCTCGTTTACTTTGAGTGTTTTTTCTCTCCTGGCCTCTGGGTGGTGCTTCTTCTGGTAGGTCGTCTCTTTCTGTCTTCATTTGTGTTCTGGTCGTCGTGGAGGCAGGACATGCTGGTGAGTTGGCTGGTTTCCTTTATTTTGAGGGTTTGGTTTATTTTGCTTTTGTGCTTGTTGTCTGGGAGGTTTTTCTGTTTGGTTGTTGTTGTATTGTTTTATTTTTAGGTTTAATTGGTTTGGTTTTTTGTGTTTTTGTTTACTTTTTCTTGTTTGTGTAAGTGGTTTTGTGTTTTTTGTGTTTTTTGTTTTAAGTAATGGTTGTTTTTAATTATGGTTTTATTTTTGTTAGGTGGTTAGGTGTGTGTGTGTGTGTGTGTGTGTGTGTGTGTACGTGTGTGTCTGAGTGTGTGAGGGAGAGAGAGGAGGCTGCTGCCGGGTGAGTACCTCCGGTAGGCGAAGGCAGCGGCCAGAGCGCCGTTCGCTGCCTTTGCTTTGCGGAGGAATTGCTTCGCTTTCAAGGGGGGAGGCACTGATGCCTTTGCCCTCCCTTGAAAATGAAACACTTACTCGTAAAGTAAAGGCAGCGGCCGGAGCGCCGTTCGCTACCTTTGCTTTGCGGAGGAATTGTTTCACTTTCAAGGGGGGCCATCAGTACCTTTTCCCCCCTTGACACCTCCCCTGTTTTTGTGGGTTTTTTCCACCCCGGCTCAACTTTTCTTGTGGCCAGTGGTGGTCTCGCCTTGTCTTCGGTGGGTTAGCGTGGTGGAGAGGGAGACCCTCTCATCCCTGTTGCTCCATGAAAGAAGGCCGGCAGGTGTTTGCGTGGCTGTGAGGCACTGTGTCCGCCTGCGGCGGACTTGCATTCCCGTGCAGTTGTTTGCATGGCTGTGAGGTGCTGCGTCCGCCTGCGGCGGACCTGCGTTCCCGTGCGGGTGTTTGCATGGCTGTGAGGCGCTGCTTCAGCCTGCGGCGGACTTGCGTTCCCGTTGTGTTTTTTATTTTTATTTTTTGCGCACCAGCTTTCTCAGTGTTCTGCACGCTTATGGCGCGCAAGACACTGGGGCTTGTAGTTTTGTGTTTGTGGTTTCTGTCTGTGCGGCGGGTTTTTTTCTGCGGTTCAATTTTGATTGGCTGCGGCGCATTTCCCAACGTTCTTTTTGTTCACGCCTCTCAGCCTGATTGGCTGTGGTGCGGCACACAGGATGTTGGGTACTGAAGTCCTTTTTGGTTTTTTTGCGTTCATGGGTCTCCTGCTCCACTGCCGCATTTCTCAACCCGACAGTTACCTGCGAACCCAGTTCGGGCAAGTGCACGAATGTTCGGTATGGGTTAGTATGGCCGGGTGCAGGATCCTTTGTCAAATTACAACGGTTAACACTCAGATTTATAGATAAAGATTATTTGCTAACTTCATCAAGGAAGGGTGACATTTTAATTCTCTGAACTCATCTCTGTTGCATCTACAGTGGATTTCAGCTGTAATATGTAAAATCTATCCTGGCTTCCGTGGAGATAGCTATTTATAGTTATTGATATTACCAATTATCCAGCTAGAGCTCCTATGTAAATATGTATTAAATATTTTTCCCTCTGCTGGCCACAGAGTTAACAAGACCCGTCCTGTTTAGGTTTGGAAGCATCTATTACAGAAGCGGCGTGGTCTTCCCCTCCCCCATCAATATAAGTTTGGCCTTGGAATACAGTTTGTAATATTGTTCACCGGGACTCTCAGGTTCTCAGCAATTCAGCTTAACTTTTAATTTTAGGCTTTTGAATGCTGGGAAACCAAACAAAAACCAAAGATAAGCAAATCACAGTTGCTTATGATGCAAAAACATTTTTGCCTCCAGCTTTCAAACATGAAGGGATTCCTTACACACCACAATCTGTGGTGCTAATTGTTAATGGTCTTATATTAGATACAAAGTCCTAATCTGAAGTATTATAAAGGTCATTCTTGCTCAAAAGCCAATCATATCCAAGTATAGGGTTCAGTGCTCATTAGTGTTTATAGCCAAAGAGCCAGCACTGTCTGCATGTCCAGACGTTTCCGTGAACATGGGGCAGACAGGACAACGGACTGGATGGAACACTGTTTAGCTTTTCACCAAAATGGTCCCTATTTATCTACTTGCAATTTCTTGCTTTCAAACTGCTAGGTTGGCAGGATCTGGGACAGAGATGGGAGTTCAATCCATCGTGCAGCACTCAGGTCTTGAACCGCTAACCTGCCAATCCTCCAGTCGTCAAGTTCAGTGTCTTAACCACTAAGCCCCCACATGCCTTGAAATTTTATACAGTTTCCAGTTATGTTTTTGTTCTGGCCTTTACAAGTCACAAATAGCAATTGCAAGAAATTGGAAAACTAATCATAATTTCAAACTAGAGAAGTGGTATAAGAAAGTTTGAGATATCATCTTAAATGACAAACTAATGTGGGACCTGAAGAGTAAGAAGGGACTGATTAAAACAAACCAGTTTTGGAGGATATGGCAAACTTTTATTGAATATGTAATAAGGGGAAACAAAGGACGTAAACCTGTACAAGAAACTATATTTTTTGGGGGGGAAGAAGGTAGTCACAGGTAAAGAGTAAAGCATAATAAATTAAGGTGAATAAGTGTTCCCCTTGATGTCAGTAGCACATGGGTATACTGATTTTTGCATTTTGTTTATTGTTTTGTTTGTCTTTTTATTGTTATATTGTATTTTATCTGACATTTATTTTTTGTCTGACATTTATTGGGTATCAAAATGTAGATTAGTTCTGCACCTATTAAAGAGTTAATATCAGCTTATATAATCAAAAGTATATTATGTAGAACTACTGAAACAAAGCGTTGTGATGAACATAATTTCTTTGTTTCTTTTAAATTTCCAATAAAAATTAATTTTTAAAATAGTCACAAATAGCAATGAATCCTGTTGCCAATTAAATAGGGCCATTCAGGCTTACACATGCTTTCTACATTAGTTTCTTGTAGGTCTACCTGACAGTTGAGCACCCTTCATTTTGCAGGATCCTCAACTACAACTCATATTACACCTCTGCCACAATTACACTAAGGTACCTCTGAAATGCCTAAGGCTCTTTCACTCTCAAATCCACCTGAAAAAATAATACTGAGCTATCTTACAGAGTTGCAAGCATTACAAGAAGACAAGGTATGGGAAATACTTCAATGACCCCCAAACGCTATATAGACGTGAAGCATGACTATTACATCATAGTGTTTCTTCTAAATTGTGGAAGTGAAACCTTTTACCCTGAACAGCTATAAATCCCATCTTCCTCGCCAGTACAGGCAATAGTAAGGGACTGCAGGAGTTGTAATCCAAAACATCTTTAGGGCCACTGATTTCTGGCCTAAATGAACTGGTAAGATCAGCACTTGTGGTACAACAGCAACTCCAGAAATGCAAGTTCTTGGTTGCTTCAATACCAAAGGATTTTGAATAAAATGTAGAGGGAAGGAACAGCTTTAGACCTTCGGCCACCTACAATGGTGCTTCAGATAACGTACCTCCCACATATCAGTATCTGAAGTTATTTTGGTCCCTGAAGCAGGAAATCCTACAAGTATCTCTCCTACAAGTCTAACATAATAAAGCAATTTGCTCCCCTTTCATGAGATCCAATACCTGCTGCCTAAGACAGCTACCTACTCTGCATACTAGTAGTGCCATCCTAGTGGATGAAAACAGCTCTTAGCTTAGCTTAGCCTGAATACTTTCTAGCCATAGTTAAGACAGCTATTACCTGGGTATGTTTGGCTATCCAACAATTCAATTCACAGGCCCACAGTAGGCGAAGGGGACAGTGTAACAACATCAACAACAACAGGAGTTGTGGGCCTGTGGTATTCCCCACCACCACTGCTGAGGAGAAGTTGCCTCAGGTAACTTCTGCTCGCTGAAGTGTGTTTGGCATTACGTTCGCCTGGCTGGGCTACAAAGTTAGAAACTTAGTACACGGGCCGCCTCAGCCTGGCCCAGTTCAGGGAAGGGAGCAGTTTTGGGGGGAGGCTCCTTGGCCCTCCATCTCCTCCTCTGACCCCCACTCCCTCTTTCTCTCCAGTAAGCGGGTTGGTTGTTAAGGGGTGGTGGTGGTAGTAGTAGTATTAAATTTAATCCTCTCTTCCTCCTCCTCCTCCTCCACCACCAGAGGCCTCCTCCCTCGCCTCGCCTCCCCTGAAGTCCAACAGTGCAGGCAATGATGGCAGAGGCAGGACATGCTGACAGAACTATACTTCCTTTAAAGAAAACAAAAAACCCAAGCAAGGCCGGGTAATCAGCTAGTGACCTATAAAGTGCTCTACAACTTGGTTATAGGCCAGAACACTAAAGGTTCCCAAACTTTTCATGCTGTGGACCTGACCATTCCCCCAGACAGCTGAGCAGGCTGAACCACACACCCCAGAAGCAAAAGCAGGTGCATTTATGGCTGTTGTAAATATGGCCACTTCTGCATTTACGACAGTCACAATTCACTTTTGCCTGTGAATTATGGCTTAATAAATCAGTGGGTGAATGAGCAATGCACTGGAACACACTACTCTGCTCTTTTCTTTAAATGAACAAGTAAAGTGGGTAAGGAAAAAAAACATTTTTAAATTATCATTATGATTGCCCAGGCTCAAGAAACCAAAGACAGGTAGACATCAGGTTTACAGGATCTGTTTTTTATTTTCATTAAAAGTTCAAGATCTAACAAATAAAAGGTCTTAAAACCTGGCTGGCGGGGCAGGTGTGGGGCCCTGAGGGCAATGTGGCTCCTGCTCAGTTTTACCATAAGATGCACCCTCTCTCTGCTTCTTGGGGTGGGTGGGATTTTAATGTGGGTGGGGGTTTTAACCATTTTTTATTGTGTGGAGTTTTTAGATTATGTAAACCACCCTGAGTTGGCCTTGCCTGAGTGGGTGGCAAACAAGTTGAAAAATTAAATTAAATTAAATTAAATTAAGCAAATTAAAGACATACATTAATAACTTTAGCCAGAATGAAAGGACACAATGCCTCTGAATAGTGACAATGGCCAATAAAATATGTTCTGAAAAGTTTAATGCATGGTAAATAGCAAGGTAGCCAAATTTGCTGACGACACTAAATTATACAGGGTAGTGAAAACTCTGAGAGATTGTGAGTAGCTCCAGAGGGATCTCTTGACACTGGGGGAGTGGGCAAAACAGTGGCAAATGAGCTTCAGCATTAGTAAGTGCAGAGTGATGCATGTTGGGGCAAAAAAAAACCCCAATTACATTTATAAACTGATGGGGTCTGAACTCTCTGCGACAAACCAGGAAAGGGACCTTGGTGTCCTGGTGGACAACTCAATGAAGGTGTCAACCCAGTGTGCCTCAGCAGTGAAAAAAGCAAACTCAATGCTAGGGATCATTAGGAATGGTATAGAAAATAAGTCAGCAAGTGTCATTTTGCCTCTTTATAAATCTATGGCCCCATCTGTAATACTGTGTACAGTTCTGGTCACCATACCTCCAGAAGGATATTATGGAGCTGGAAAAAGTGCAGAGGAGGGCAACCAGAATGATTAGGGGACTGGAACACCTTCCTTACCAACTGAGGCTGCAACGGTTGGGCCTCTTCACTCTTGAACGACGGCGTCTAAGAGGTGACCTGATTGAAGTTTATAAAATCATGCACGGTGTGGACAAAGTAGATAAGGAAAAACTGTTTTCCCTATCGCATAACACTAGAACTAGGGGGCACTCCATGAAACTTTTTGGTGCTAGTTCTCAAACAAATAAGAGAAAGTACTTTTTCACCCAGAGGATCACAGGTCTATGGAACTCCCTGCCAGAAGAAGTGGTGACAGCTGTCAGTCTTGATAGCTTCAAGAAAGGATTAGACAAGTTCATGGAGGACAAGGGTATCAATGGCTATAATTATGGATACCTAAGAACAACCTCCGGGTTGGAGAAATAGGCAGGATATCTCTCAATGCCATTTCCAGGGAATCCTAAGCAGGTGAAGGCATCTGCTTGGGAATAATACCCTGAAGCAAATGGTGAGCCACTGTGTGAGACAGAATGCTGGACTGGATGGGCTGTGGCCTGTTCCAGCAAGGCTGTTCTTATGTTCTTATGTACCACCGAAAGAAATAAGTATTTTTTAATTTTAGATGCTACAATGGTGTGTGTGTATGTTGCTACTACTATTATACAATTGTGAGCTGAAACTGAAACACACTTTGCAACCTGTAATTTTCCAGAGAACTACAAAGATATCACAAAGTATAAATTGCCTCCTCTTGCCATGAAATATATTCCTGGTATCATGCAAATATTTCCTTTTTTGCTTCCGTGTCTGCTTGCACAAAGGGGTGGGGGAGCAGATCAGCTTCACAAATTAATATCTATTTCTTATGCAATTCTGTTTAAGAAAATCTTAATTCATGGTTGAGTGGCATGCAAGATCAACCAGGAAATTACAGATAAACTACATTTTTCAGCACCCATTCTAGGTGCAAATATTTTGGGCTCTAAGAAAATTCTCAGCTTCCCAAACCCTTAAATTAAAAATACAAATAGGCTAGTATCTCCCCATCCTTTTTCCACATGTTATAAGAAAAGTCAGTGGTCCCTACTGATCTAATCCCAATGGCTTTGATATATACCAGTGTTTCCCAACTTTTGGGTTTTGGACTTCAATTCCCGAAGCCTAAGTCAATTCCCCAAAGCACTGATCAGCCAATGTACTGAATTAGGTTTCTGGGAATTGAAGTCTCCCTGTGGGGCAGTGGGAACCTCTGATATATACAGTAGTACCACAAAGCAGTGCTTTTTTTCCTTTTTAATGTGGTTTGTTGAGCAACAGCTTTGTTTTATCAAACACATCTGCCAGTAGCATAAAACTGTGATATCACAGATACAACTTGTGACTTCTGGTTGGCGTCAGCATAGTAATGAAGTGCCCCAAGGAGACCATTATTAAAGCCTCCTGGATGCTGATACTAACAATAAGTATATATTTTGTATGTTTTGTATCTGAGAAATCTAACTTTGCACCAAAGCCCTATTGCTTATCATGAATTGCATATCTCTGTTTACACTTGCATAAAATTCCTTGCAACTGGAACATGCATTCCACCATAGTTCAAGCCCTTGATATTTGTATTTAAGGATCTCTAAGACCTCCTGTTCTCTATGTACATATCTATCATACAGTATACTATTCTAACTTGTGAAAGGCTACCATAGCTTTCAAATGACTAAGCAATGCTGCCAGCTTGCATGCTAGCCTCAGGTGGTAATTACAGCTCAAAGTTAAACTCTCTTCCTAGAATAACCAACATCTAAGTCATACTGCTAACAACCCCCTAGAAGAATATTTCAGATATTCAAAGGCCATAATATTTTGCATCTGAGAAATTTTAAAAATGTCTGTCTTCCTGTGGAATGCTTGATTTTGGCATAAACTCAGATATTATGGAATAGAAGAAGAGAAGCATTTCTTCTTAAATGTTTGTGAGTCCTTTCTGTTTACATTGCAAATAAATTAAATGTGTGGGCATTTGCAAGTACCTCAGAGCAGATGACAAATGCAGTTTGTCCTCTCAGTTTTCCTCTTGGAACCTGGAGTGAAAGGTGGAGTTGGGGCTTGTCATGTTTGCCTTGTATTTCAATCGCTGTGTCACAAGCACACTGAAAACAAAGCAGAACTGTGGGAATGATCCCAATTCTCTTCCTCAGATCCCAAGTTCAAAGGAAGATGGAAAGAGAACAGAAAGTTGGTCACAACTTGTGACTTTGAACTTGGTTTCAGAAGTGCATGACAAGGGTAAACACAAGGCTCTGCAGGTAAGGAAGCTCTAAGTAACCTCACATTTTGGGCTGGTACCAAGGCAGGTCAGCAAAATTTGTCAAGTCTACTGGCTACAATTAAATTTTTAAGCTACATACTATCTTAAACTAAAATAGCACACAAATGCAACTTCATCATCTTTCAGACCACCAAAATTCATTCATTCATTATTTGCATTTATATCCTACCCATCTAGGATATTCTCCCACTCTAGGTGGTGTACAACAAATTATTTTCCCCCCCAATAACAGTATAAAATTAAACATAAAGAATAAGCCAAACTGAATGAAATTATGGGTAATAAGAAAAAGCAGCTGCTGCAAAATTTAGGATTCTATTAGGTGTTGTTGTTGTTGTTTTAAAAAACTATGGTCATTTCTTTAAAAAAACTTTAGCCCATATAAGAGAACAACAGGTAAAATATTTTGAAAGCTATAAACTCTTAGAAATGATGCCACAAATAACATTTTTGCACTAAGAAATAAATGGTATTCATCAATACCTATGAAAGGTAATGTTCTTATCAGCTGTCTTATTGTTTTCAAAGAGTAGTGACATTGATAATATCACTACACAAAACATTATGGTAATATTTCTACTTCCAAAAGTGATTTTCAATTCTTTGGGCTTATCGAGCACATGGAAGATGGCAAAGTATGTGGAAGCTGTAATTCAACACATCTGAAGAATCAAAGTTTCCTTATAATTATTGTAACCAGGGGTTCACAACCTATGACCCGTGGGCCAGCTTCACCTGATGCTGTTCCATCCGGCCCATGCAATGCCCCTGGAAGCAGAAGTGGATGTGCCTATGCATGTACAAACACGCCCATGCATCTGCAAACACATCTGCTGCCATTTTGTTTGGCCTGCAGTGCAGTCAGAAGGGGATTTGTCCAACCCATATTATGGTAAAGTTGAGTACCCCTGTCGTAAACCATGCATCAAGTTCATTTTTTCATTCAGAAAATTGTTGTTGTTCAGTCGCACAGTCGGTTCCGACCCTTTGCGACCCTATGGACCATTGCTCTCCAGGCGCCTCTGTCCTCCACCATCCCCCTCAGCCCTCCCAGCTCTGTGCCCATTGTGTCTACAATGCCATCTAGCCATCTCATCCTTGGCCTCCCCCTTCTTCTTTTGCCCTCCACCTTTCCCAACATCAATGCCTTCTCAAGTGAATCCCCCCTTCTCATTTGATGTCCAAAGTATTTTAGCTTCATCTTTACTATTTGACCTTCCAGTGAGCATTCAGGGTTAATTTCTTCTAAGATTGACCTATTTGTTCTCCTCGCTGTCCAGGGGACTCTCAAAACCCTCCTCCAACACCACATTTCAAAGGCATCTATTCTTCTGCGTTCAGCCTTCCTAATTGTCCAGCTCTCACATCCGTACATTACTACTGGGAAAACCATTGCTTTGACTATTCTAATTTTTGTTTTCAGTGTGATGTCTCTGCTTTTCACCATGTTCCCCAGGTTTCTCATTGCTTGTCTCCCAAGAATCAGTCGCCTTTTTATTTCATGGCTACAATCCCCATCTGCAGTGATCTTTGATCCTAGAAAAGTAAAATCTGTCACTGCTTCTACTTCTTCCCCATCTATCTTCCAGGAACTGATTGGGCCTGTTGCCATTATCTTGGTTTTCTTGATATTGAGTCTCAAGCCAGCTTTTGCACTCTCCTCCTTCAGCCCAATCAAGAGATTCTTTAGGTCTTCCTCACTTTCTGCCATTCTGCATATCTCAGATTGTTGATGTTTCTCCCAGCGATTTTAATCCCATATTGTGATTCCTCCATCCCTGTACTGCGCATTATGTGCTCTGTGTATAGGTTGAATAAGCATGGTGACAAAATGCAGCCTTGTCTTACTCCTTTTCCTATTCCAAACCATTCTGTCATTCCATGTTCTGTCCTAACTGTTGCTTCTTGGTTCATGTACAGATTTCTCAGGAGGCATATGAGGTGCTCTGGTATTCCCATCTCTTTAATTACTTGCCACATCTTGTTGTGGTCCACACAGTCAAATGCCTTAGTGTAGTCAATAAAACAGAAGTAAACTTGTTTCTGGTATTCCTTTGTTTTCTCCATGATCCAGCGTATGTTGGCAATGTGGTCTCTAGTCCCCCTGCCTCTTCTGAAACCTGCCTGCACCTCTGGTAATTCTCTTTCCACATGCTGCTGAAGTCTATCCTGTATTATCTTGAGCATCACCTTACTGGCGTGTGGGATGAGCGCGATTGTTCGATAATTTGAACATTCTTTGGCATTGCCCTTTTTTGGGATTGGGACGTATACTGATCTTTTCCAATCCTGTGGCCATTGTTTTGTTTTCCAAATCTGCTGGCATATTGAATGCAGTAATTTGATGCCGTCATCTTTTAGCGCTTTAAAGAATTCAACTGGGATACCATCATCTCCACTAGCTTTGTTGTTTGCAGTGCTCTTTAGGGCCTTTATGACTTCGCTCTCCAGGATGTCTGGCTCAGGTTCTACTTCTTCATCATTGTGATTGTCAGGAGTGTTGAGATCCTTTTTGTAGAGTTCCTCTGTGTACTCTTTCCATCTTTTCTTAATCTCTTCTGCATCAGCTAGCTCCTTTCCTTCTTTGTCCCTTATCATGGTCATTTTTGCTTTAAATGTTCCCTTAATTTCCCCAATTTTTTTGAAAAGATCTCTGGTTCTGCCTCTTTTGTTGTTTTCCTCCATTTCTCTGCACTGTTCTTTTAGGTAGTTTTCCTTATCTCTCCTTGCTTTTCTTTGAAATTCTGTGTTCAAATGATTGTAGTTTTTCCTTTCTCCTTTGACTTTTGCGTTCCTTCTTTCCTCTGCTATTTTAAGAGCCTCATCAGACAACCACTTTGCTTTCTTGCTCTTCTTTTCTTTTGGTATGGTTTTCTTTGCTGCTTCCTGCATGATGTCCCTCATCTCTGTCCATAATTCTTCTGGCACTCTATCTATTAAGTCTAAGCCATTGAATCTGAAAATAGGGAATCTTAAATTGGAAATATTTTAAAATCCATTAATAAAAGTCAAAGCAGCTACCCTGGATCAATGTTCACAGATTTTTTCCCCCTTAGCTCATATAATAACAAGAAGATCTCCCTTTGTGTTCATTTAGCTATCTATTTTGTGCTAACCAACCGTCCTCGGTAAGCAAAGAGAAATTAGTAGGGTTGGAAATTTTAACATCTTCTAACATGCAGCCTTTTTGAAATTTTGTTCCTGCTTAACACATATTTAAATGACTAGACAACTGGGGGAAAGTCTTAATTATACAGCACATCATACTTTTAAAAATCCATTCTGAGATGTTTTCAGGGATTTCAGAGGAAAAGTGCTGTGTAAATGAGTTTTATTACTGCAAATTATGTCAAAATGCAAACCTTGCAACCAAACAAGAATTTAAGATGTATTTTTAGTCTAAACGTTTCTAAACTCATCAGCCATTTTAGTTTTGCAATTACACTAATAATCCTGGGTATACATTTTGGTTTGTGTGTGGTTGTTTTTCAATCTTTCCCAGAAAGTAACTGATCTTTTTGTAAGATCTCTCATCAGAAAACAAGCAAAGTTTCCCCTCTCCTTCCCCCATGCAAGAAATACTACAGGCATTATGACACTCCAGTGAGTATGTCTATAGATATATGACTATAGATATAAGAGTGTAAATATAGTTCCTTTCCACTGCTTATCTTTTCTTTTTTCAATTCAAAGGACTGATTTACTATTTACTGCAATTGATTCTGCTTGGAAAAATGATTAAATACATGTCCAAAATAATAATGCTACAAACTTGGAGCTGTAATATGGGTGCAACAAACTTCTACATAATGCTTTTTCATTCCTTGCATACTGCCAAGCAGTCACTAAAGTCCAGAAAAGCTATACAATTCCAACTGAGTTTGAGATATGATACAGATTCTTCTTCTTCCATGTCTTGGCCAGATGCGAAACTGCCAAAATGAACGCATCTTTGGGTGAATTTATTCTGCAGTTCCTTTCACCTGATCCAGTATGAGAAAGATTAGCGCTGCCATTACCAAGGTACACCTGATTGTGGTTTTGATACAGATTAATCAGGTAGTTGATTTGCAGCTTTCTTCTGTCTGAAAACTGTTTTGCAGCCTACTGTTTGTTTGTTTGTTTATCAAATTTCTATTGCCGCCCAACTCGACACCAACTCTGGGCAGCTAACAGTGGCTAACAGTTTCCATATTACTTTGACATTTAATTTAATTTAATTTAGTTTAATTTTAAAATTTATATGTTGCCCAATCAGGAGAACCCGACTCAGGGCGGCGTACAACAGTTAAAAATATATTAAAAAGATTTTAAAATCCTGAATCGTCCACTCACTTTCCCACCCAACTACCCCCCACCCCAATTAAAAGAATAAAAGGGAATTGGAGGGGGAATACAACAACAAAAAGGGAGGGATATTAACTAAGCACTAACTGGGGATGAGTCAACAGGCTGGAGCCGTATTCCCATACCTGCCCTGCTAGTTAGGTTTTCAGACTTTTCCTGAAGGGCAGCAGTTCTGTCTGTAGCCTCAATTCTGTTGGAAGGAGGTTCCAGAGGGCTAGTGCGGACATGGAGAAGGCCCTTCTTCGTGTGCCAGAGAGGCGGGCCCCTCTAGCTAAAGGCACAATTAAGGAGCCCCTCCGGTGCGCTCTGGCTGGATGGGCAGACACTCTCGGGATGATGCAGTCTCTCAGGTATCCTGGCCCACTGCCATATAGTGCTTTAAAGGTCAAAACCAGCACCTTGAATTGCACTCGGAGGCAAACTGGTAGCCAGTGCAGCTCCCAGAGTAGTGGGGAGGTGCAGGCATAACGTCCACATCCCATCACCACCCATGCAGCTGCATTCTGAATCAGCTGTAGCCTCCGAATGGTCGTCAAGGTCAGCCCCATGTAGAGCGCATTACAGTAATCTAGTCTGGAGATGACCAGAGCATGAGTGACCATGAGTAAGGAGTCCCGGTTCAAGAGCGGGCGCAACTGGTTAGTTACTCGAAGTTGAGTAAAAGCCCTCCTGGCCACGGCTGCCACCTGCTCTTCTAGCAGCAGTCACGTGTCCAGGAGGATCCCCAAGTTGCGCACTGGGTCTCTCTGGGGCAAGACTGCCGCATCCAAGGCTAGAGCTGGTAGCTCACTGGATAACCCTGGACCCCCAACCCAAAGCCACTCAGTCTTGCCAGGGTTCAGCTTAAGCCCATTGTCCCCCATCCAGACCCCAATGGCCTCCAGGCATCCAGACAGGACTTTGACCGCATCACTGGGGTCCCCATGGGCCGAGATGTACAACTGAGTGTCATCCGCGTACTGATGGTACCGCACCCCATGGGAATGGATGATCTCACCCAGCGGCTTCATGTAGATGTTAAAAAGGAGGGGAGAGAGCACCGAGCCCTGCGGCATCCCATATTTAAGGGGCCTCGGGCTGGATCTCTCACTCTCCAACCACACCGACTGGGTACGGCCCTCCAGAAAAGAGGAAAACCAGGACAACACAGTGACCTGGATCCTTAATCCTTTGAGCCGTTCCAGAAGGATACAGTGGTCGACGGTATTGAAGGCCGCTGAGAGGTCAAGGAGAGCAAGGATGGTCGGATGACCACCATCCCGCTCCTGCCAGAGATAATCCATCAGTGCGACCAATGCCATCTCTATACCATGTCCGGGCCTGAATCCTGATTGAAAGGGGTCCAGATAATCCACTTCCTCCAGAGCCCCCTGAAGCTGGCGTGCCACCGCCTTCTCCAAAACCTTCCCCAAAAAGTTGTTTAGGACAGCTGGGTCAAGGGATGGTTTCTTCAGGTATGTTTGAGTAGTGAAGCACCAAGGTATGTTTGAGCAGTGAAGGAAACACCCCCTCCTGCAAAGATGCATTTATTATTGCCCCGACCCAGCCACCTGTCACCGCCTTGGCGGCTTTCACCAGCCAGGTGGGACAGGGGTCCAAAGGACATGTGGTGGCCTGCACTGCTGCAAGGAGCCTGTCCACTTCATCAGGGACAACCGGATCAAACCGATCCCAGGTCACACAGCAAGACTGTGCTCCGGGGCCCCACGAATCAATTTTAGTACAGCATTTCAATGGTCTGAATATTTTCTTTGCTTGCCTTCTTAAATAACGTGAACTTCAATGAAAAATTCATTATGATGGCTTGAGCATTGCATAAGATTGCATTTGTGTATATTTTTAAAAAGCATTCACCACATTGAAGTGATGTAAAAGGACCACCTCATGGTGAATTCACCATGTCAAGCAATGGCCAGCATCCTACTGGTTATTGTGTATAACTGCATAATTTGTTGCTGCTAATTGCAGCAGGTTTCCAAAGTCTTCGGACGTGTCTCTGTTAGGTACCTGGTCACATGCCTGATTGCACAAAATAAGCACCCTCAAAGTATCACAAATAGCCACAATTCATCAGGTCAAATTATATAAACTTTAGTTGTTGTTCAGTTGCACAGTTGATTCCGATCCTTTGCAACCCTATGGACCATTGCCCGCCAGGCACCTCTGTCCTCCACCATCTTCCTCAGCCCACCCAGCTCTGTGCCCGCCCCTTGCATCTACAGTACCATCTAGCCATCTCATTTTTGGCCACCCCCTTCTTCTTTTGCCCTCCACCTTTCCCAGCATCAAGGCTTTCTTAAGTGAATCCTCTCTTCTCATTTGATGTCCAAAGTACTTTAGCTTC
Organism: Bradypodion pumilum; assembly: GCA_035047305.1. Taxonomy (NCBI): domain Eukaryota; kingdom Metazoa; phylum Chordata; class Lepidosauria; order Squamata; family Chamaeleonidae; genus Bradypodion; species Bradypodion pumilum. Next base: position 53,436,740 of record JAWDJD010000006.1, on the reverse strand, counting down.
ATCTTTACTATTTGACCTTCTAGTGAGCACTTTAGGTGAACAGGAATATGATTTCAAGCATTAATATGAGATTTGGTTCTTAGGGTTGTTATCTAGATTCTTGAAGCAGTGATGAGCAAGTGAATTGAATGACTTGTAATTTCTGGTCATCCTGATTTATTTCCATCCAAAACTAGTAACGTGGTTTTAAAATTACTATGGTTGCTAATTAAAATTGCAATTTTGAATAACTGTAGCAAACATCATCATTCATTTTATCTATTGGAAAGCCCAAGTAAGACAGTTATCCAATAGTATAATATTATTCCACCCAAAATTTCCAAGATTTCTTGATAGCTTACTTTTTACAATGTCATACAGTGGCAGTTTTGCATACAAGATATAGGAAAATAGAGTTGAAGATCTCTATCAAATTTTCTACTAACAACAACAAATCCTTTGCTTTAACATGATGCCTTAAGGATTTTCCTTGTTCATTCAAGCTCCAAAATGTCTAGAAATTTACAGCTGTTAAGGGTTGGCCCGTTACACCTTACATTTGTTATTCAGACAGCATGGATACAGTCTGGTATTTTATGTTACCTTTAGTTCCAGATTCATCACTGCCCTGAACTCTGTTGAATATCATTGACAGAGTGGAAGGCCAAAGTGCTAGGTTGTCTGCTTAGTGGAACCTATGCACAGAACCTATGCAACCAATGCTATTTTGTAAATGAAGGTACCATTCCATATTATAGATATCCAACTGGCAAACAAAGAGTTGAAAACAACCACAAATGTATCCAACTCATGATAATTGACCTGTATGGGGTTTCAATATGATACAGTACTGCCATTGATAGAACCACACTGGTAGTGGTAGACCAAATCAACTACTGAGTCAGCCACGCTCTCAGATACAACATTCCCTAAGACAGTGATGGTTAACCTTGGCACTCCAGGAGTTCTTGGACTTCAATTACCAGAAGCCTGTCAATACTCCTGCTGATCATGGCTTCTGGGAATTGAAGTTCAAGAACAAGCTGGAATGCCAAGGTTCGCCTTCACTGCCCTAAGATGACATCTTTTGTTGCTAGGCAAGATAGAAATCTATTAAACATGCACTATGACAAACCTAACACCTGTCGTAAGCTATAAGATGCTGAAAATTAATTTAAAAAAATAAAGAAAAATGTTACAGTGCTATTAGCACAAGACATGTACTGCAGGTTTGTTAGGAGAGTGTCTCGCAGCATGAAAATAGTGGAAAAATGGAACAAAGAAGATTCTGTTAAAGATCCAGTCATGAAATTAATCAGTAAGTCACAGCTAGAGTAGGCCCATTGAATCAGTGGAAATTACATAGATGCTAATTTATCTAAACCTCACTGATTTGGCTCAGTGGGTAAAAGCACTGTGCTTGGAGACCGAAAGGATGGGGTTCAAGTCCTTGAGAGTTGCATGATAGGGGACGTGAAAGAAGCCTCATTTGGGCATCCCCTGCAAAAACCCTTTCAACCTAGAGTAATCTCTGACACGAAACACACACACACCTTACTCTAATTTAACTACTGTAGTTCAGTCACCATGTAATCTGTCATAAAAATGTTTTCCTCGACTTGCTTAAGAGGTCACACCACAGAGCTTCTACAAGTACTGATCCATAATTTTGCTTCAATGTAAAATTTCCTTAGCACCATTAAAGAATATGAAACCAATCCTTATAAATAAATCTGTATTTTTCAGATTGCCTTATCTAGAAAGGAACAGTTTTCTTCTTCTTCTGGGTCTAGGCCAGATGTGAAACTGTCAAAATGAAGGCACCTTTTGGTGAGTTCATTCTGCAGTTCCTTCCTTGACCTAGTGTGAGAAATATCAGCCGGCAACACAAGGTAGCAGTAACCAGGGTACGTCTGATTATGGTTCAAAACTACCACAATCTTTGAGGAGGCTCTTTCTGTGTATCCCAAAATGAACAATGCTAGAATTTGAATGATTATTAACTAAGTTAATTCACTTTCTTTGTGCCTAATCCTTCAGTTTTCAAAGTAAAAGACTTCTGTCCAAAGATATTATTCACAGATGATTATATTTTACAAAGTTAATTGTGTTATGCCACTCTATAATCTATGTGTCTGAAGTGTGTACCTTACACAAACAACTAAATCCTAATGGTTACAATATGTGCTTTTGAAACATTTTCTAATAGGTCTGCAATATTCATCACTTCTTAAAATAATTTTAAAAGGGTGGTTCTTCTGAAATGTCTCCCAATACTACTACTTCAACTATCTTATTTTGTGTGGACATAACGTAGTTCAAGCATAAGATGTACAGAAATAAAAGTGAGTAGAACAAAAAGTTATTCTTTGGAGACATCATGAGAAGACAGGACTCACTGGAAAATACAATAATGTTAGTGGAAGGAACATGAAAAGAGGAGGGTTAAATGTGAGATGGATAGATTCAATAAAGGAAACCACAGCCTTGAGTTTACAAGAGCTAAGAAGGGCTGTTAATAGCAAAATGTTTTGAGGTCATTACTTTATATGGTTACCATAATTCTGAAGCAACATGACAGTACAAGACAACATTAGAGGGGAAATAAAAGTTTGTGTGTAAGTGCATGTTGAACTTTTCCATTCACTTGTTTATATCATATTGAAAGTTATTCGGTGTCACTTATTTAGTCTGATAGACTACACTGTATTCAAAACTCAGAGAAAGCCAAATAGGCAATTAACAAGTCATCACACTTTTTAATCACACTAACTCCTAGACACACTAACCAGGTCTCAATCAATCTTGTGGGTCTGGACAGAATGCTGCTATTGGATTTCATCCTATTCCAAAGAATCAACTCATCTTCATGGGCTACATTTCAGGATTAATGTAAAAAAAAAACCCAACAACATCTGCACATTACTCCTTTGGCCTGGCCTTTCATTTTCTAGCTTCTGAAACTCAGATAGCAACTTAGTTGACAACATGAGCAATTTAACTCTCTGAGAACATCTATCAGGAAAACTGAGTACAGTACTATACATTTCTTTCTTTGATACAAGACAGAATAACATAGCCTTAATGTTTGACCACTGCAACAACAGCCTGCAAGTTACTTTAGTCTTCACAGCTTTGTTGCCTTCCCTAACATTTTGCATGTACTCACCTATGTAAATACCATAATTGAAGGATCAAGACTTCAGTTACACAAATGCCATACAACTATGATCTAGATCAAATTATCTTTGTCCTACACAGCAAGTAAAACACTTAACCAAAAATCGACCAGTGTACAGAAACCCTACAGGTTCCTTGATATAAGTAGAAATGTTTGAATTGGTAGCTGTGTTAATCTGTTTAAGCATATCAGAGAGAAAACAATACAAAAAAGACAATATAGCTGTTATCTGAACACCAAGATGCATAAATTTAATGTGAAGGTTCATTTTGTGGAAATAAAATAAAGCCAAGATTATGCCCCAAATAATTCACAATTTAAGGCCCTTAAAACAACCTCAGTCCATATACAAAGTAGACTGCAGGTTTAAAACCAATTTATCCACAGATGCAAAAAATAAAAATAATAAGTTGTACCAAGGATCAATATGATGATGAAAACCAGACATGGTGCAGATTGTGTTTCGGACAACACCTTCCAGCTCTGTCACCTGTGGAATTTTAGAGGTGTGAAGTTGTCCAAAAGCACAAATCTACACATTTCTAATTAAACATTTAAGCTATGCCTCAATAATAAAGGGCATCAATGCTATAACTGTATTACTAGTACATAGCAATAGGTATCCACAACTAGCACGTTTTTACTTCAATAAAATGGGTTATCAGTGTCATTGCACATCACTTCTCTCTCAGGTATCTGAAGCGCATTGAACGAACACCAAAAAGGAATCTGCAAGCGAGAAAGACAGTCAACAGAACAAGAACATAGATGGTTTTATGCTGACTAAAAATGCCAAGAATAAGCACAGATCTGATGACCTTTCCTCCAGCACTTAAGCAGGACAATTATTAAAAATGAACTTGTTGCCAGATTTTCTGTTCCCACTAACTCTGTTCAACATGCTTGGACAAAAGCAGAGTCGTGCTTCTTCAGTCACATCATATAACCACAGTTATGCTCCAGATTGCTTTGCAACACTTGTGGGGGGGGGGGGCAGAGGGGAAAAAAGAAATTAAGAGAACTGACACTCTGAAACTCCTTTCTCTTTGGGGAATTATCATGACTCAGAAGACATCAACACATGATTCAGTTCTCCTATTCTAAGGCCCTTCAACCCCAAACGTGGTCATCTGCCTAAAAAGCGCAACTCCTTCTAAGGCCAGGTGTGGCAGCTGTAGCAGCCGCAACACTGCCCAACTTGCTTCTGGCCAGATAACCCAAGGTCAGGATTCCAACTCCAGAAGGACACTTTTAAAATTCCAAAATGACACCTTTTCGGGGAGGGCCTACAGCGCAGTGGTAGATCAGAAGGTCGCCGGTTCGATTCCAGGTAGGGCTAAGCAAAGATCCTAAACACCCTAGCCTGCCCAGGGGGCCAAGGCAGTGTGGATCGGCTCATACTTACAGAGGTCTGACTCTGGAACGTCTCATACTTCACCTTTTTTAGGACTTTAAAAGCAAGTCTCTACATTAAGGACTCTTAAACATAAAGCTGAGCCTAACAAGTGAAAATGTAACAATACTTTAAGCTTTTTTAAAAAAATGTATTGTGTAATCTTATAAATGGTTTACTTTTTTATTATTCTTTCTTTTTTCCCTTAATCTTTTTCTGTAATTGTATGTTTTTTTTCTTTATTTCATTATGTATTTTTTTGCAAAAACTTAATAAAAACATTTTTTTAAAAAGCAAGTCTGGGGGTGGGGGTGATTCAAAACAAGCAGAGGTGCGGGGTGGGGAGAAGAAGAGTGATGGTATTTTTAAGAGGAAGGATAGACACGAAAGTGCTTGCAAGTGCCCCAGCAGCCACCGTGGGGAGGAGACCCCCAGGAAAACATCACACACACCCTCCTCACATCAGGCACCAAGGGGGGGGGGGGAGAGAGATTTACCTGTGCCCCCAGCCAGCGGGGGAGCCGTGCTGTGCAGGAGGGTCCACATCAAAACGTGCTTGGGAAGCCAGTTCATTTTCTTATGCCTAGATAGATCTCAAAATTAGATCTCTCTCTCTCTATTTATATATTATATATATATATATATATCCTTTAAGAGGGCTTTGAGGCGGCGGCGAAAAATGGGCAGGGGTGGGTGGGGAAGCGAGTGTGTGTGTGAGTGTGTGTGAGTGTGCCCGGGTGACTCACTCCCCGTCCGCTTCAGCCCTGCCTGCAGGGGAAACAGGAAATCTTTAAAAGTTCGCACAAACAGCTGGGCAGGACTTGTGCTTCACTCGGGCAGAAGTTTCCTCCTCGGGCCCGCCTTCCTTTTCCTCCCTCCGCCCGCCCACCCCAAGCTCTCGGGCTGGGCTTCTTCCCACGCCGAGCCTCTGCGAAGCTGTCAGTCAGGGGCCTCAGACGGACGGACGGACGGACAGACCGACGGCTCTGCTTGGGAAGGGCGCCGTCCTCACCACCACCTTCTTCTTCAGTTCCCCTTGCTTTCGCGACCTTCTCAGCACAGCCATTACTCTTGGCTTTCCCTATTCCCGCCCGCGATGGCGAACCTTGGCACGCCAGATGTTCTTGGACTTCAATTCCCAGAGGGCCCAAGTCAGCACACCTGCTGATCAGGGTTTCTGGGAATTGATGTCCAAGAACAGCTGGAGTGCCAAGGTTCGCCGCCGCAGCTCTGTATTATTGTGAACTGGATGGACAGCTCAGTAGTTTTGGCACTGGGCTATTAGAACCAGAGCTTGGGAGTTTGATTCCCCAATGTCCCTCCTGGAAGAGGAGCCAGCCTGTGTAGCCATGGGCAAGCTGCACTATTTCAGATTGACCCCAGGAGAAGGGAACAAATTACTCTGTATTCTCTACCTAGAAAGCCCTGGAAACAGTTGACTTAAGTTGGAATCAACTCGACAGCATATTATTTATTATCATTATTCTAGGGTGAATCCACACAAATGGGTTTACTGCGATTCATCCGGCCCACATCGCCTTCATCGCTCCCGGAAGCGGAAGTAAAACGCGCCTGTACGGTTAAGACTCTTCCTGGTAAACCCTTCCTCCATGTGGGCGCATTTTACTTCCGCTTCCAGGAGCGATGAGGGCGGTGAGGGCCGAATAAATCACAGTAAACCCATTTGTGTGGATTTACAGGGGGCTTGGGCTTCTGGGAATTGAAGTCCAAGAACATCTGGAGTGCCAAGGTTCGCCATCACGGCCCTAATATTTTGTACAGGCTGGCCCGTAAGTCCCTACCCATCCGTATGTTATATTCAATTGTGCACGTCTTTGTCTGAGCTCCTTCCAACCTTGCCGCTTGAAAGCAAGACATTGCAAGTAGATAAATAGAGACCACTTTGGTGGGAAGGTAAACGGTGTTCCGTGCGCTCTGGTGTCTAGTCATGCCTGATACATGACCACAGAAATGTCTGGAGGAGCAGGCAGCGCTGGCTCTTCGGCTTTGAAACAGAGATGAGCACTGAACCCTAGAGTCGGATGCGACTGGCTTTCGAGCAAGGGAAACCTTTACCTAATTAAGCATGTACAGTGGTACCCCATTCCATGGGGCTCGTTGTTGTATGAAACAATTGCTATACAATGCATAGCGATTTTCCCTATGGGATGCATCGTACGACGATTTTTCCCCGCTAAGTGTTTTTTTCCCATTGAAAAATTGTTGTACGGTTTTTTTCCATAGGGAAAATTGTTGTGCAGGATGCCATTTCCCCCCAAAACCTAATTGTTATACTATTTCATTGCTATATGGGGTGATTGTTGTATGAGGTTCCACTGCATTATTATTTTTTCCTCCCCACCCCCAGAGAAATATGGCCGATTTCAGCCCATTTACACTTGAAGAGTGTATTGCAGGGATTGCAGGGATTCTCAACCTGTGGCCCATGGGCCGGATGCAGCCCACAGCACCAGTTCATGTGGGCCCCTACTGCCTCCACCATACCAGAAGGTACCATGTGGTGGAGGAAAAGCAAAATGGTCATCCAGCCCCCGAAGCTGTCTGAGGGAGCGTGACCCACCCCTGGCTTAAAAGTTTGGGAACTCCTGGTGTATTGTGACAAGTACATGGGTAAGGTAAAAGTAAAGGTCACCCTTGCTCAAAAGCCAGTTGTATCTGACTCTAGGGTTCAGCGTTCACCTCTGTTTCATAGCTGAAGAGCCAGCACTGTCTGCTTCTGCAGATGTTTCTGTGGTCATGTGGCAGGCATGACTAGACACGGGAGTGCACGGAATGCTGTTTACCTTCCCACCGAAGTGGTCTCTATTTATCTACTTGCAATTTCTTGCTTTTGAACTGCTGGTTGGCAGGAGCTGTGACCAACACAGGAGCTCATTCCATCCGGCAGTACTTGGGTATCGAACTGCTGACCTTCCGCCTTCCAGTCAGTGTCTTAGCCACCTGCAGCCCATCACAAGAATACTGGTGACACCCTGGATACAATAGGTGGGACTTACGGGCCACCCTGTATTTCCTCAGGTCTCACTCTGAATCTTCAGGAGGCGCTTCCACATGCTGTTAAGCAGCAGTTCATAAGATCAAAGTCAAGGTCTCCCTTGCTCGAAAGCCGGTCATATCTGACTCTATTGTATGGTGCTCATCTCCATTTTCACACAGCTAAAGAGAACTGTCTGTACAGTACTGTATCGGCACATGTTTCCATGGTCATGCGGCAGGCATGACTAGACACCGGAACACTGTTACACTTCCTACTGAAATGGTATCTGTTTATCTACTTGCAATTTCTTGCTTTTGAACTGCTAGGTTGGCAGGAGCTGGGACAGGCAGTGGGAGCTCACTCTCACACAACACTCAGGTCTCAAACTGCTAACCTGCCAATCCTCCAGTTGTCAAACTCAGTATCTTGACCACTAAGCCATCACGGCCGCCCCTATACAGTTCATACCACCTGGCAATATGTAGGGCATGGAAAATCACACCAATGCACTGTCTGCATATTTTTGAGGTGAAACTCCCTTGAGTTCAGGGAGTTTTCAGCAGTGATGGGACAGATCTAAGGTGTTGGCCCTCCAAATGTTGCTGAAATCCAGTTTCCCTGCTGTGTGACCAGAGGCTTTTGGGGCTGGGATGGACAGAAGGTGTAGGCCAGTGGTGGCCCAAGTCCATACGCTTGTTGAGCCGGGCTTCTGGGAATTGAAATTCAAGAACAGTTGGAGTGCCAAAGTTCTCCACCATGGGTGTAGGCCAACAAAATCTGGATGCTCTCACCCACTTTGGTGTATGCAACAAGACCTAATGCAATGCAGGAGATATTTGGTTGCTACTTTCTTTTAACCCATAAGGACAGGATACGTCATGGTGACTGAGCACCATGCCCATCTCTCCCATTTATTTATTTATTTATTTTTATTTTTCACGCTTATATACCGCCCACTCAGGTACAACCCAACTCAGGGCGGTTTACATAGCGGACAGTAAATACATAAAAGACACATGATAAAAAAGTTAAAAGTTTTTTTAAAAAAACCACCCCTAAAAGGTGCGCAAGAACCGAAGGGACCTTGGGGGAAGGCACACTTCTCTATACCAACCACCCAACGGTACCCCCATCCCCACCCGCACCCCAAACTTGGCCCGCCAGCCAGGTCTTTAGTTCCTTCCTAAAGGGCAACAACTCCATCTGGAGACGCAGTTCCACAGGCAGGAGGTTCCAAAGGGCTGGTGCGGACACGGAGAAGGCCCTCCTCCTTGTGCCAGAGAGGCGAGCCCCCCTGGCTGATGGCACAATTAGAGAGCCCCTCCGGTCCGCTCTGGTTGGACGGACAGACGTCCTTAGGTCTATGCGGTCTCTAAGATACCCTGGCCCACTACCATGTAGGGCTTTAAAGGTCAAAACCAGCACCTTGAATTGCACTCGGAGACAAACTGGTAACCAGTGCAGCGCCCGAAGCAGTGGTGAGGCATGGGCATAACGTCCACACCCCATCACCACCCAGGCCGCGGCATTCTGGACCAGCTGCAGCCTCCGAATGGTCATCAAGGGCAGCCCCATGTAGAGCGCATTACAGTAGTCTAGTCTGGAGGTCACCAGAGCGTGAGTGACCATGAGCAAAGCGTCCCGGTCCAGGAGTGGGCGCAACTGGCGAATCACCCGAAGTTGGGCGAAGGCCCTCCTGGCCACAGCCGCCACCTGTTCTTCTAGCAGCAGCCGTGAATCCAGGAGGACCCCCAAGTTGCGCACCGGGTTGGTCTGGGGCAAAACAGCCCCATCCAAAACCAAAGATGGTAGCTCCCGGGATAACACAGGACCCCCTATCCATAGCCACTCAGTCTTGCTAGGATTCAGCTGTAGCCCATTTGCCCCCATCCAGACCCCAACAGCCTCCAGACAGCTGGAAAGGACTATCTATGCATTGCCCTCTTGTGCCCACTCATTCTTAGCCTCATGGTTTGCACATCCCTGCACACCCTGTAAGGAGTAGCAAAACAAGGTGACACACTCACATGTACCTAAGGTTGCCATATGTCCCGGAAAACCGGGATTGTCCCAGATTCAAGGTTGGAAAAATACCTATCATTATATTATGTTTGTTTAAAAAAAGGCTATTTTGTACTTCTGTCCCGGTTTTATGACCTACATGTACTTGCATCAGCCCTATCTTGATATGCTACCCTAGTAGATGCTAGATACCCAGCTTGGTGTAGTAGATGAAGTGATGGATTAGGATTTTGAAGCCTTAGTTAGGTTCACATCCCTGCTGAGCCTTGAAAGCTCACTGGGCGATGTGGAACTGGCAAAATCAATTCTCAAATATCTCACTTATCTTGAAGCCCTATTAGGATTACTGTAAATCGGTTCTGAATTGACAGCACATAACAATAACAACCCTAGGAGCTTTGTTGGACCTTTGAATTAATTTCTGAACTAGTTGGATATAAGGGAAACAACAGTCATGGAGACACTGGAATATCAGGGGGCTATGGTGGCTCAGTGGTTAGGAAGCTTGCTTTGTTAGCTGGAATGCTGGCAAGTTGGCAATTCAAGACCTGGGTACTGCATGACAGGTTGAGTGTCAGTTTCAGTCCCAGCTCTTGGGGACATGAAAGGAGTCTCATTTGGGCATTCCCTGAGTGGAGTTTCTTCCGCAAAAATCCTTTCAACTCAGAATAATTTCTTGCACAAAATTATTATTATTATTATTATTATTATTATTATTATTATTATTATTATTATTATTATTATTATTATTATTATTATTATTATTATTATTATTATTATTATTATTATTATTATTATTATTATTATTATTATTATTATTATTATTATTATACTGTACTATCAGAGTGGAGTTAGGATAGCAAAATTTGAAAATTTATGACAAGTTATAAATTATTAAAGGATCTTATTAATTACATTCCCAGTTGTTGTTATCATTCTATTTCTCCATATTCTGTCTTAATAGCAGTTTATACAGGTTACATACCAGGACAATACAGTGCATTTCTTTCAGAACAACCCATAGTTTCTCATGATCCAAACTGCCAGAGGCTTTGCAATAGTCTATAAAGCATTGACTGAATTTCTTAAATTCATTGGTGTGCTCCAGAAACCATATGATTTCCTTTTCTGGAATCCAGCTTGAATACTTGTTGTATAGTGGTATAGAGCTCAATGGTTGATTTTTGCTGGTTGAGCAGTTCAAGATTGTGTTTCCTGTTGCATAGCAGTCATGTATAAGTAATGCAAATGTCAACAGCTTAACTAGCAGCAATTTGTTGTAAAAACCTGCACTACAGCACTTATCCTGGTGTAATTATTCAGCTGGATTCCAGCTATTAAATCCTAATTAAATCAGTTACAGTATTAAAACAATATGCAGTCAAGACAATTTCTAAACACCTAGTTGAGGAATAATTATTATTTCTACTTTCTCACTGTAATTTTTACTGTTTTTAAACTAAGATGTTATGCCCAGCACATCCTTTGAAATTCCTGTCTTTAGCAGTTAGTCAATTGCCACGTCTGCCTCCTAAAGAGAAAGGTCTTTTTGTGGTGGCAGAAGGATTATCAGGAAGGTGTCCAAACTCACCTCCTTTGGGAGTTCCTTAGTTCGGGAGCGAGCATCAAATTTCATTGTCACCAAATGTGCTTGGTGGGACCAAAGGCCTCTCTCACATATTTTGAAAGCCTTAGCAGAGCTATATGAGAATTTAATTTATGGCCCATGGGCTGGACCCGGCCAGCAGAACCATTTCATGTGGCCTACACTGCCGCACCCAGAAGTAGAAGTCGATGCATTTACATCAGCCGTAAAGTGCGCCCATGCATGTGTAAATGTGCCTGTGATTGTCGTAAATGCAGAAATGGCCACATTTATGACAGCTGTAAATGTGCCTGCTTCTGCTTCAGGGGTGTGTGGTCCAGTCCACTCAGCTGACTGGGGGCATGGTCAGGTCCACAGTGTGAAAAGCTTGGGAACCCCTGGCCTAGAACCAAGTCATAGAGCACTTAGTCATAAGCAGTGCTTTGAATAATGGCAGTTACAATCCAACTGCATTCCCTATCTCTGAAACAATCTACATACATAGTAAATACTCATACATGGTGTTTACAATTAGTGTATTACTGATTTTTGGCCTTTCATGTAGGCAGTTCGCCTCTGCTAGTTTAGGCTTGTTCGTAGGAATGTGTCTGTTCCTATTAAAAAAGTTAATGCTGAAGAAAGGGCATTTATAGAAGGTGACATTCCGCAGTATTGTAAATGTCTACATTCAAGTTGTCTGCAGTATATACTATATTGTGCTTGTTTGCTATTCATATTTAAAGTCAAACCTCTCTGGCCCATAATCATGCTTCATATAGAGGCAACCAGAGAGTTTTCAGTTTCCCTCTGAATAATTCAATTTATGCTACCTCTAGCAGTAGTTTAATTATCCATTTACACAGGGACATACTGTAATTCCAAAAATGTATGCATCATTATTTTAGGACCTCTCTTCATCTGTATAAAGAATATACATAAGGTGCCATTCAACAATTACATGGTCCTTGAAGGGGGGAGGAAAATTACATGGGGGCGGGGTCAGGTCAAAGATTACGTAATCCATTTGGAGCTGTTGTGGTTTTGAAACATGGCACTTTTTTATGTTTAAAAATGATCTCTGGGAATTTTGATCTGATTTGAGATTATTGAATTGCTTGTGCAGTCTATATCTATTTCACCAGTAGTGAAAAGCTCTAAAAATTAGAGTTTCGATACAAAAGCTCTGGATTACGTAATTTTAAGGGGAGGGTATGTGTTTCAAAGTGAAAATTACGGTTGGATTACATGGGGGGCAGGGGGTCAATTTTGCCAAAAAAATGGATCACGTAATTGTTGAATGGCCCCTAAGGTAGGGTGGCCGCAGAATCAAGGCTTATACTCTATGCACTGAAAGTTATGTCTTGTATCTGTGAAGAGTAGGGAATGCTGCCTAGATGTAAATATTTATGTATTGATTCACACAGCGAAATATATTTCAGCATGCAGACAGCAGGGAGCAGATGATAAACAACAATGGGGAGATTATTGATCCTTGGGGAACACCTCACTGAAGGGTTCATGGAGTTGAAAAGACTCTCCAAGTTGGGATTCTCTGGATCTGACTGCTGAGGTAGGAATGCACCCACTGCAACACATTGTCAGGATTCTAGATTATCATTATTATATTTAAAAAAATATTATTATTTTTTTTGGGGGGGGTTCAATTTTTTTTTCAGGAGACACAAAAAAATTGTCAGGGGACAACAATGTCACACTCACATATATAACATTGGCACCATGGGTTGGGTTGGGGGTGGGTGGGCTGTTAGCTCAGGAGGGTTTTTGCCCCCCTGCCTCCCCTGGCTATGGCCCTGCCCTGAATACTCACCTCAGACTGGAGGCTGCATCTCATGTGGCCTGGAGGGCTTTCGCCCAACTTCGAGTGATTCGCCAGTTGCACCCACTCCTTGATCATGGTCACTCACACTCTGGTGACCTCCAGACTAGACTACTGTAATGCACTCTACATGGGGCTGCCCTTGATGACCATTCGGAGGCTGCAGCTGGTCCAGAATGCTGTGGCCTGAGTGGTGATTGGGTGTGGACATTATGCCCATGCCTCACCACTGCTTCGGGAGTTGCACTGGTTACCAGTTTGCCTCCGGTTGCAATTCAAGGTGCTGGTTTTGACATTTAAAGCCCTATATGGTAGTGGGCCAGGTTACCTAAGAGACCGCATCGCCCTAAGGATGTCTGTCCGTCCAACAAGAGTGGACCGGAGGGGCTCTCTAGTTGTTCCATCAGCCAGGGGGGTTTGCCTCTCTGGCACAAGGAGCAGGACCTTCTCTTTGTCCGCACCGGACCTTTGGAACCTCCTACCAGTAGAATTGAGCCTCCAGACAGAGATGCTGCCCTTTAGAAAAGAACTAAAAACCTGGCTGGCGGGCCAAGTTTGGGGTGCAGGTGGAGGGGTGGCTTCTGTTGGCTGGTTGGTATAGAGGATTATTCCTTCCCCACAGTTCCTTTGGTACCTGCACCCTTTTTAGGGGGTGGATTCGTAATTCTGTTTTATCTATTTTATCTATGATTGTGAACCGCCCTGAGTCGGCCGTGGTCGAGTGGGCGGTATAGAAATCCAACAATTAAATTAAATTTAAATTAATGTAATATGGAGCAGTTTGACTGTTAGCTGGAACAGCAAATGAAAGCCATGTAATTCCAGTTTCAGAGAAAATATTATGGCTTTCCAAGCTGTCAGGCTACACAGTAAGGGAAATTAAAATCAACTCTCATCCTCTCACTGTGAAATGAAAATGGAGGTACTCGGTTTTCTTCATGCAAGCAAAGGAGGAAAAAAAGCCTTCTACTTGCAGTCCCAGTTAAAAGGAACTGCCTCGAGAAGGACTTTCCTTTCTCATCTCTGGATCTTATCCAGCCCATATTAGTGATGCTGTTAAAAATATAAATAAATAAACAGGACTATCTATTCCAGGACAGAAAAACCTAAAAAAAATGGTGTGACAGAAGCAAAGAGTTAAAGAGCATACCTGTATATTACAACTGAAGCAGTGCAACATCGCTGCTTAAAACGGAAATGTAACAGACTGTTAAATTTATTAGCATTATTAGGCAATTAAACTAATAGACCATTATGTCTGTGAGGATTATTTAGTAATTTTTTGAGCTTGTGAGTGTCATGAAGAAGTAATCACTCTTGAAAGAAAACTTACAATTTATTAATCTGAGAAATCCATTTAGAGATAGTGTAAAACCAAAAAAAAAAGCAAAATAATCATTTAGTGAGAGAAGACCCTAGAGAAACCCCAAGAATTGGATTCCTTGATTGCAAGTCTGCAGCTTTTATTAACTAAGATAAAGGAGAGGAAGAAACAGGGGTGATCCTAGAAAAAGAAGGAAGGAAGCCTAAGGCTACAGTTTTGAGATCTATAAAAGACGAGAGGACAAAATGCCTGGACTATCTGCGGAACATCAGCATTTTGATTCCTGAGTACTGCAGGACGGAATGAGTCCCAGCTCCTGCCAAGCTAGCAGTTTGAAAGCAAGAAATTGCAAGTAGATAAATAGAGACCACTTCGGTGGGAAGGTAACAGCATTCTGTGCGCTCCGGTGTCTAGTCATGCCTGCCACATGACCACAGAAACGTCTGCAGCAGCAGACAGCGCTGGCTCTTCGGCTTTAAAACAGAGATGAGCACTGCACCCTAGAGTCGGATACAACTGGCTTTCGAGGAAGGGAAACCTTTACCTTTACCTCTATCTGCACCCCCATGCATATTATTTACTAGAGAACATTACAAATTCCAGGACGTAGAACTTCCTAGCTGCACCACTGTTGAGACTGAACAACTGCAGCCTAAATACAGCAATAAAAGTGGCTTAGACCTTTCCTACAGTTATAAATAAGATGGGTTGCATAAGCTTTACCTTACTTATTTAGATATTTCCCACTGCTTATTTCCTTTTCTCTCCGAAATTGAAGCAAAAATGAGAATAGGTTTCAGTTGGCCAAAGTTATTTTGCATAGTTATGCCTATGCAATTTGTAGGTGTGAGCCATTATGAAATAGGTAAATAGGTAAGGTAAATCTTTATTGTCATTGTCCTGCACAGAACAACGAGATTGGGGGGAAAAACACTTAACAACCTAACTAAACCTAAACAAAATACAACTATACAAAATTATCAACATACTCCTACTCCACATATACACATTTAACCCCTAAAAGCTCTAAAACTCTAAAACCCAAAAAACTCTAAAAACTATATACAGAAGCTCCCTCATAGACTGCATTGCACTATATTCAAAGCCAGAACTGCTTTTGGGTAGAAACTATTTCTCAAGTGGCTGGTCCTGGTCTTTATGACCCTATACCTTCTTCTAGAAAGCAAAAACTGAAAGAGATTATTTCCAGGGTGCGTACTATCTTGCGCAATCTCTACAGCTTTCTTATAACACCTGGTGGCATAGATTTGATCTAGAGTGGGAAGAGTATGCCCGATTATCCCCTCTGCAATGAGTTCCAAGACAGAAATCATATCCAGAAAATAGTCCTCTGGTAATAGTCAATGACATAGTCAGTTGTGTGGTTAGTTGTACAGTTTGTTGCACAACTAGACAAATGGACTACTGGACATAGCTTCCCATGAACTTGCACTGCCATAACTTTACACTATGCGAAATCCAAGAGAATTTTCAACAGTGTTTTGTTTTGCATTCTTCCTGTGCAATTATTATAGGAGTGTAACACACAAAGTACATAATATTATACATACATGGATAGCAGTCAAACTAGCCACAATGGTTGTGTGACTCAAGGGGTACTTTGCAAGTATTTGTTTGTTCCTTAATTAATTTCTTATTTTCCCTTGGGGCTTACTAAAGATAAACATGGTTCAGTAAACACTGGATGCCCTCGGTCGGGCCAGCCTGGAGGGCGGAGCAGTGACCAGCAGAAGCTGTGTGGTGGGTCCGGCTTTAAACCTCCGCTGCCGGACGTCCCACCACCACTGGATACCCTGAGCCTGCCCGGCCTGGAGGGTGGAGCAGCGGAGCAGTGACCAGCAGTTGTGCATTGGGTCAGGCTTTTAAACCACCACCACCACCACCACCACCAGATGCCCTGCCATCACCAGACATTTTTGTGATGTGGTCAGAATGTATACATTACTTTTTCTTGTTGAATTTGATGCTTTGCTACTGTAATTGATACTGATATGTAATCTTGTAATTGCAATTGTATTGTATATTGATTATGATTATGGTTAGGATGTACACATTTTTCTTGTTGAAATTAATGCTTTGTTACTGTGACCAATACTGATATGTAATTTTTGCAATTTGTAATTGTACTGTATATTTTCTATATTTTGTATCTTTGTGAGCCGCCCACAGTCACTCTGTGAGTGGGGCGGCATACAAGTTTAATAAATAAATAAATAAATAAATAAATAGTAGAATTTGATGATTTTTTGAGATCAAGTCTTGTATCAAACCTCACAACCATAACTGGATACTTATTTTATAATTATCATTCCTCGTAGGGAACACACTGAAGTTAATCTAATGTAAAAAAAGCTTTCACGCCATTTAAAAATTCTTAACTTTCTTTCTTTTTTCTCATCAACTCTCCTGGCTTCTAAACAATTGTAACATTATACACTGATGAGGCCATAAGAAAAGCCTTATTGTTCAGAACCTGGAAAGTTACTCCTGTAGCTACAATTTCTGACATTGTAACATTTCTCAAAAGTAACTAAGTTTTTATTTTCTCAAAGCAATTCACTGATTTTAGAACACAAACATAGATGTGTTAACTGATAAACAAAATCCACATCACTGAGATAACTAGATTAGGCTAGTTTTTTTTTTAAAAAAAAGCATTAAATTGTGTGTAAGCTTTCAGGGAATATTCCTTCTTTGGGCATTGTGTTACAAAAAGTAAGGTGGAGAGCAAAGGTCCAAAAAGAATGCCACTTTTAAAAGGCATTCTGTCCCAATCGTGATGAAAACCAGGGAGAAACAGCAAATATTCACTGCGGCTCTAATAACTTTATTCTTGCAATCCAAAGTAATTACTTCCTGTTGTAATTCAACACCAGGTGTTGGTTGCCTAAGAGATTCATAGTTGAAATTGTAATTTTAGATTGAAAAAATCCTTTAAAAAATCTGAATACTACAAACTTCTGGATTGCTGTATAAAGCATACTTTCTTCTTGTGTGAGCCAGCAGCACTTTAACCCTGGAAGAGTCTTTTGGCATGTAGAAGGGCCTTCCCACCACAACTAAAAATAGAAACCCAAGCCATTACTTCTGCTACATCACAAAATGAGTGACAGTCCTCAGAGTTAACCCTTTTAATGCAAAACTATCTAGATTATTTAAAGGACACCTGTAGCTTGTATAACTCATTTTTTGTAGCTCGTGTGTCATAACTTGTTTGAAGTTTAAATTTTATTTAAAGTTTCTATTACTGTATTTTGATTTTCTATTGTATCCTTGTTGTAAGTCACCCTGCGTAGTAGTTTCACTAATTAGGACAGGATATAAATATATAGTTGTAACTGCAGACTGCAGTGTAATTCTATTTGAGTTAGTGGACATAAAATTAATTTCAAGTAACTGGTTATCTGTAATTACTTATTTCTTTTTTGAGCACAGGTGTTTTTGGAGTGTTTTGAAATTTAGTTTGGTTTTTATCTTCCTGAATTAATTTGATAGTCCAGATAATTTTTGAAGCAGCTACAAAGCACACTAAGAATCCTTCGGTGATTCCACCTTATGTTGTACTCCATTTATTTGTACTGTCAAAAATGAAGATCTGGCTTTAAAAAGCACTTTAATAAAAACCTGTCAGAATATAAAGTAAAATGAAGACTGATTTCAGTAACCCTGGCAGCAACAGACCACAAAAGAAGAAGGAAAAATGAAGTAGATTTTGTATAATATTTACAGAGATATCCAGAAAACCTATTCTGAAATGCTAGAAATTAAAGAGAAAAAAACTCCTTAAAAAAAGAATATTAGACTGAGGATGGATGAATGGCACAAAGGCATCCAATGAATTTAATAGTTCAATGATGACTTGAACTTGGGTCTCCAAATCTCAGCCATTTTTGTCACCACACCACACACTTGTCCTGTACAAACCTTTTAGTTCTTTAGCCACTATGCAGTCCACTGCTTCTGTCCAGCTATCTCAACAACAAAATTTCCAGTCCAAAACTGGTTTAAATTCCTTTCATGCCATATTGAGAGTGACCCTCATTCAAATTCTATTTGAATTTGCCTTGCATAGCAGCAGGCTCCATCCTGAACAGGTGACAAAATCCATCATGTACATCATGATTGTAGCCTTCAGGTACAATCACCCTAAGGACGTCTGTCCGTCCAACCAGAGTGGACCGGAGGGGCTCTCTAATGGTGCCATCAGCCAGGGGGGCTCGCCTCTCTGGCACAAGGAGGAGAGCCTTCTCTGTGTCCGCACCGGCCCTTTGGAACCTTCTGCCTGTGGAACTGCATCTCCAGATGGAGTTGTTGCCCTTTAGAAAAGAACTAAAAACCTGGCTGGCGGGCCAAGTTTGGCGTGCAGGTGGAGGGGTGGCTTCCGTTGGGTGGTTAATATAGGGGAGGATGCCTGCCCCACGGTTTCTTCAGTTCCTGCACCCCTCTCTTTTTAGGGGTGGGTTCTTATTGCTGGTTTTTATCTGTTTTATTTGTTTTTATATGTTTTTACCCACTGTTGTGAACCGCCCGGAGTCGGCTTTGGCTGACTGGGCGGCATAAAAATTTAACAATAAATAAATAAATAAATAAATAAATAAATAAATAAATAAATAAAATCACATCTGCTCAAACTCAGAAAAATAGAGACTCCAAAATTCAATAATTTATAAAAAGCATTTCTCGGACAATAGTATGCATCTAATAAGGTTAATGAACAAAATTACCAGGCAAGATGAATACCAAGAAGCAACCTACTGCAAGACAGACCCAGAAGAAGAGACTACTGAACACTGATAGTTGTCATTTTCAGCCCACAACTAAGATCATTACATTCACATGCACACATAAAATAAATTATCTCCAACCCATTTCTTGACAAGAATATGCCATTCTTCGAAGACCTTGGTGACTGACTGGTACTTGCTCACAGACAAACCCATAGACTAAAGCAACTATTGACACACAACGGACTACACCAGTGGTTCCCAACATTTTTTTGACCATATCCCAGCTAAGCATCTCTAAAACCCTGACATATAAATCTTATTATTCAAAAAATGAGCTCCTATTCACATGGAGGAAGCCTAAAAAGCCATTCACTGTTAATAACTCATTCTCAAATCCCCCCTTCAAATCAAATTGCCCCCCTGTGTGACATATGCCCCAAAATACTAAAACAAAGTTGGGGGCTAAACCCTGCTACAAAACCTGGCATCAAAACCTGATGCCATGTGTGCCCCACATTTACTTTGGCAACATAATTACAGAACTCAGCAATGTTACACACAACATCAAGGGTGTTTTTAATTTGTTCCTTGGCTAATATGCCAGCATGGCCCTTCTGTATTCTACATAGAACAAACAGGACGATCTCTGAACAAAAGATTTAATGGGCACAAATCAGACATCAGGATTGGCAATACACAGAAATCTGTTTCAAATAATTTCTGTTTTCCTGAACACTCTGCGTGGGATTTGAAACTGGCATTCTGGAACAGAAAAATTACATGAAAAGGATTCAAAGAAAGCAGAAACAAAATATAAACACATGTGGATGCCCATCACAATGGTTTGAATATTAGTTGAGTTTTTGGATTATTACCAGATCTGGAATGTGACAATAATTATGTTGTTTTCTGCTGTGATGTTCCATAACACATTTTCTTTCATAACCACTTTTACATAACTAATTTCAGATGAATGGTCAATAATTAATTATTAGCAAGGAAAGGGGCCCAACGGTAATGCACAGGAAGCAAGAAAAAAAACCGTTGTGGAGCAACAAAATACGTAAACACTGCAAGGTGTGCAAAATACTTTTATATAAATCTTCTTATGTTGATAATTGAAAAGTAACTAAAGTCCAATAAGGTACTCAAAAAATCCTTGTCATCAGGTAATCTTTGTTCTTATAATTCAAAAATAACAGATAATCCAACAGGTATCCAACAGGTACTTAAATAAAAAAAATCCTTAACTTCAGGCAACTAAAATTGCAATTATTCTAGAAACACATAATTCTTAAAACATATATATTGTAGAAGAAGTGTTTTAAAATGTATTCGAAGCCTGTGCCAACTGACAAAATGCTTTTCAGAACCGAAGTCCTTTCTTCAGGAATCTAATACAACCAAAATATAATAAAAATATTATTTACAAACTGTGCAATAATGTATGCATATTTACAAAAAACCTTTATATGATACAATACACTTCTAGACATCTATGGATAATAGTCCCTGAGAAACATAAGAGTAAATACAGTAACACACTCACCAATATTGTAAGTAATCATATAGAAGTAATATAATTCGCGTCCATCGCCTCTATAGTGATTTATTTAGTGCGTCAGGACATTAATGAACCAAGCAAAGCTATTCCTATAGAAGCAAGAAAGGGATGACAGGTATGTAGAATGAGCAATTAACAGGAATTTGCTACCCCTGGTTCAGCAAAGACTTACAACTAATGTGATCATAGAAAGGAGGAGAATTTTACATCTTGATTAAGACCATGGGATGCAATCGTTTTGAACAAGTGGATAAAAAATGCTTCACACTGTAAAAGTCTCTTTTAGAAATTGGTTCTCTCAAACTGCTTAGGTTGTAACAATTCTAGTGCCAAAAATCTGATGTCGCTTTCATTATGTCCTAGTTCATGATAATGCTGTACTAATGGGGCGTCAAGAGATTGGCTGCAGATTTTTGACCTGTGTTAATTATCATCATAAAAAGATTTATATAAAAGTATTTTGCACACCTCGCAGTGTTTATGTATTTTGTTGCTCCACAACAATACTTAATTATTACCATGTTATCCATAATCCGAGGTCCTTACAACCACTACCATTGCCCATTTTACAGAACAAAGCATCAGCATTAAATAATTATGTTATTATTTGCTGTCATTGCCTATAACCTAGGACAGTGATGGTGAACCTATGACACACATGCTGGAGGGCCACTCAGAGCCCTTTCTTTGGGCATGCACACTGTTGCTCCAGTACAAAGCTCACCCTGCCCATCTGCCCAGCAATCCAATAAGAGTGCTTCCTCCCTCCCCCCCAGCACAGAGTTTGCCCTGCCCCTCTGTTCAGGCACTCAGTCTCTAAAAGGTTTGCCATCACTAACCTAGGTCAATTCATCAACCAAGCGTGGTCACTTTTCACAAAATAAAATCTGTAAATGCAAAATGTAAATTCTGAAAGGAAAAATCATTACAAAATGTGTATAGCTGCAATAAATATACTATATCTATCTACTAACTACTTTTACAGAAGAAAGCTTCATAGGGATAGATATCCTGACCCAAACTCTTGAGGGAGACTGGCAGTTGGAGAATGTTATAAAGGAGGCATCCAAGAAGTGAAGCCTGGTTATAATGGGAGACTTCAATTACCCTCACATAGACTGGGTAAACTGTTGTTCAGCACATGATAAAGAGATAAAGTTCCTAGATATGCTAAATGATTGTTCCCTGGGACAGATGGTTGAAGACCCAACTAGAGGTACAAGAATCCTTGACTTGATCCTGAGTAATACTCAGGATCTGGTGCAAGATGTTAATGTGACTGATCCAGCAGGGAACAGTGACCACAACTCAATTATGTTTAACTTGATCATAGACTGCAAGTCACTGATAAAATCTAACACAGAGACCTTACATTTTCAAAAAGGAAATTTCCCAAAGATGAGGAAACTAGTAAAAAAGAAGCTGAAAGGGAAAATTGAGAGAGTCCAAACACTCCAAGAGGCATGGAGGCTGTTTACAAAAACAATAACAGAGGCCCAATTGGAATGCATACCCAAAAGGAAAAAGGGCACTGCCAGGTCCAAGAGGACTCCAATGTGGCTTACAGGAGCTGTTCGGGAAGTGATCAAGAGCAAGAAAAGCTCATTTAGAAGATGGAAGGCTTGTCCGAATGAGGACAGCAGGCAGAAACATAAATTCTGGCAGAACAAATGCAAGGCAACAATCAGGAAAGCAAAGCAAGACTTTGAGGAGCGTATAGCTAAAAATACTCAGAGAAATAACAAAGACTTCTTTAAGTACATTAGAGGTAAGAACCCAACTAGGAAGGCCATTGGACCATTAGATGACAATGGAAGGCAAGGGGTTATTAAAGAGGAAACAGAGATTGCAGAGAGACTCAATGAATTCTTTGCTTCAGTATTCACTGAAGAAGACAGAGACCACATGCCCAAAACAGAGCCTATCTTCGTAGGGAGGGAAACCGAAGAATTAAGCCAGATAGAAATAACCAGGGAGGAGGTCCTTGCATGTCTTGTTAAACTAAACACTAACAAATCACCAGGACCAGATGGCATCCATCCATGAGTTCTCAGGGAACTTAAAGATGAAATTGCTGATCTCCTAGCCAAAATATATAATCTTTCCCTCAAATCAGGCTTTGTGTCTGATGACTGGAAGGTAGCGAATGTAACACCAATTTTCAAAAAAGGATCCAGGGGTGATCCAGGAAATTACTGACCTGTCAGTTTGACATGTGTCCCAGGTAAAGTGATGGAAACCATCCTAAAAGATAGAATTAATAGGCACATAGAAGAGAAGGCGCTGCTAAAGGAGAGCCAACATGGCTTTTACAAGGGCAAATCATGCCTCACTAATCTGTTGGAATTTTTTGAGAGTGTCAACAAGCATGTGGATAAGGGGGATCCAGTTGACATTGTTTATCTGGACTTTCAGAAGGCTTTTGACAAGGTCCCACACCAAAGGCTCTTGAATAAACTTACCAGTAATGGAATAAAGGGACAGGTCTTGTCCTGGATCAGCAACTGGCTAAGGGACAGGAAACAGAGAGTAGCACTAAATGGACACTTCTCCAAGTGGAGGGAAGAAAAGAGTGGGGTCCCCCAAGGTTCAGTACTGGGACCCCTGCTTTTCAACCTCTTCATAAATGATCTAGAGGTAGGAGTAAAAAGCATGGTAGCCAAATTTGCTGACGACACTAAATTATACAGGGTAGTAAAAACTGTGAGAGATTGTGAGGAGCTCCAGAGGGATATCTT
Source organism: Bradypodion pumilum (assembly GCA_035047305.1). Classification (NCBI taxonomy): domain Eukaryota; kingdom Metazoa; phylum Chordata; class Lepidosauria; order Squamata; family Chamaeleonidae; genus Bradypodion; species Bradypodion pumilum. The sequence goes on along the minus strand of JAWDJD010000006.1, from coordinate 53,413,371 downwards.
GACACTGGGGGAGTGGGCAAAACAGTGGCAAATGAGCTTCAACATTAGTAAGTGCAGAGTGATGCATGTTGGGGCAAAGAACCCCAATTACATTTATAAACTGATGGGGTCTGAATGCTCTGCGACAAACCAGGAAAGGAACCTTGGTGTCCTGGTGGACAACTCAATGAAAATGTCAACCCAGTGTGCCTCAGCAGTGAAAAAAGCAAACTCAATGCTAGGGATCATTAGGAAGGGTATAGAAAATAAGTCAGCAAGTGTCATTTTGCCTCTTTATAAATCTATGGTGAGGCCCCATCTGGAATACTGTGTACAGTTCTGGTCGCCATACCTCCAGAAGGATATTATGGAGCTGGCAAAAGTGCAGAGGAGGGCAACCAGAATGATTAGGGGACTGGAACACCTTCCTTACCATCTGAGGCTGCAACGGTTGGGCCTCTTCACTCTTGAACGACGACGTCTAAGAGGTGACCTGATTGAAGTTTATAAAATCATGCAGGGTGTGGACAAAGTAGATAAGGAAAAACTGTTTTCCCTATCGCATAACACTAGAACTAGGGGACACTCCATGAAACTTTTGGGTACTAGTTCTCAAACAAATAAGAGAAAGTACTTTTTCACCCAGAGGGTTACTGGTCTATGGAACTCCCTGCCAGAAGAAGTGGTGACAGCTGTCAGTCTTGACAGCTTTAAGAAAGGATTAGACAAGTTCATGGAGGACAAGGGTATCAATGGCTATAATTATGGATACTTAAGGACAACCTCTGGGTTGGAGAGATAGGCAGGATATCTCTCAATGCCATTTCCAGGGAATCCTAAGCAGGTGAAGGCATCTGCTTGGGAATACCCTGAAGGAAATGGTGAGCCACTGTGTGAGACAGAATGCTGGACTGGATGGGCTGTGGCCTGTTCCAGGAAGGCTGTTCTTATGTTATGTTCTTATATATGATTATCAATCAGGGGTCTTCAGACATTGCCAAGCATGAAAAGTCACACTGACTATTATGATCTGCATTTTGTATTTCCTATAATAATCAACCATTGTCTTTCTGTATCCCAACCTAGTCATGGAGCTATGTGTAAATTATTGCCATAAGGTCTCACTTTTATTTCTGAGAGAAGGGTCTTGATCCACAAAAGCTCACATTAAAGATAGGCATTAAGGCAACACAATGAATTTGTTTTTTTTAAAAAAAATTGTTTTGTTTTCTGTTTAATATGCTTGCACAGACTAACATGGCTACCACTTCAAATGTACTTCAGATTGTGCTGAGTACTCTGAATGAAGATAACCTTTCAAGAAGGTACATGGTGAGAGACCACCACACCTTGTATGTGTAGCTATTTTCCTGTTATAATAACACAGCTCACAGCAACACATTTACATCTGGCCTGGCACAATTGCTTTTGTTGCAAACAGACTTTGGCAATCATTAACATACTGCTCTAACGTGGTATATAGCCATGGTCTTCTTTAGCCCACTTCCAGTTAATGGGAGCTGTAAGAGTGATGGATTTGAAAGCATATCTCCTAAATACTAGTCTAAAGTGTTTTTGTACTTTGATTACAAATCTCTTGGCATTTAGGGACTCTTGTCTCACCTCGCCCTGCACTCAGTGATGAATGTAGCAGAGTGATGATGGTATTCTGACTCACGTAGCTGGGATTAATGATCTCATTTCTTGGCTGGGGAAGTGATCCCAAAGCTATAGTTTTAATACAATGGTTGCTTATTGTAACATGGATCTGGGTGCCATTTCAGATTGGTGATGCTGGAGAGATATTTGTGAGCAAGCAAGATGAGAGATTCCACAAAATCCAAAAGTTTGCTTTTTTTGAAACAGTCAAGGTTAAATTGCTGAATTAAAAATGTGAGTGTGAGTGTTAAGAGCACTAAAGAACAACTTTTAAATGCTTCATAAAACTATAATACTGTTATCAACGTAGAACAGACATCCTTATTTTCTCCCCAAATAAAGGGATTTGCAACTTTGGCATACATACCTATTTCACTGCTAGCAACAATAATCAATGTATTAAACCAGGCGGCTGGTCAGATAGATATGAGCTCTCATGGAAAATCACATAGGACTAGAAAGACAAAGTACTTGTGTCCTCTGTCTACCAACCTTGACAGATCTTAGACAATATTTATGCCCACGAATGAAACTAAAATGTAGTTTGTAGCATCTAGGACCAAGTGAATGGTGGAGGAGCATCTAAAACTGCAGTGTTGCAGAACCTTAGCAGGTATGGACTTGATCTGGAATACAAAGATGAAAGATTGCTAACACTGATATCATAGAAATAGAAGAAGACCCCCCCCCACACACACACACACATTCTTTTAAAACTGGGTAACTGCTATTTATACCTACAGTTAACTAAGTTGAATTTTAAAAAAAATAATTGTTATTTATGCCTCTGTGCCATTGGTGGTGAATCTTGGCACTCCAGCTGTTCTTGGACTTCAATTACCAGACACCCAAGTCAGTGTACCTGCTGATCAGGGTTTCTGGGAATTGAAGTCCAAGAACAGCTGGAGTGCCAAGGTTCACCACCACAGCTCTATATTATTGTAAACTGGATGGATAGCTCAGTAGTTTTGGTACTAGGCTATGGAACCACAGCTTGGGAGTTTGATTCCATAATGTGCCTCCTGGAACAGGAGCCAGCCTATGTAGCCATGGGCAAGCTGCACTGTTCCAGATTGAGCCCAGGAGAAGGGAACGGCAAACCATTACTCTGCATTCTCTACCTACAAAGCCCTGGAAACAGTCAACTTAAGTTGGAATCAATTTGACAGCATACTATTTATTATCATTACGCGAGTATATCGGCAAATATTTAACTTATTTCCAAACATCTGCTTCTGCGTGCATAAAATCACAAACCCCAAGACTTCTTTTGTCCATGCTTAAGCATTAGTTTACCCCTCCATTGGTACCACATGAATATGAGCAACATATTAATTCCTTGGTGTCAGAGGTGGCCAATTTGTAGTACCAGTGCAAGGGTCAAATAATGCAAAGGGTATTTCTGGACAGCACCTCTCATGCTCAAACCATCTGGAGGGCCACAGTTGTCCACACATACTCTACAGCTAAACAATGTCACACTTGTGTGTAGACCAGGTCAGTTTGATTTTAGCCAAACTGAGATAGTTTCTTCAGATGGCAGAATGGTAAAAGGTAAAAGGAAAGGTCACCCTTGCTCGAAAGCTAGTCATATCCGACTCTAGGGTTCAGTGCTCATTTCTGTTTTATAGCCGAATTGCCAGTGCTGTCGAACTGCTAGGTTGGCAGGAGCTGGGACAAAGACAGGAGCTCATTGCATCCTGCAGTATTCAGTTATCAAACTGCTGACCTTCCAGTCAGCATCTTAGCCACTTGAGCCACTGCAGTCCTTTGGAAGAATGGTAGAGGTGGCAAAACACCACAAGACATCTTCAGCTGTTCTCCATGCACATTGCCAAAAGGAAATCCCAGAACTGCTCCCCTGTTCCATTTTGCACCATAAATAAAATAAATAAAATGTTTGGCTCCACCAACAATGGCTGGCTTCTTCAATATGATTTGGCTAAGTAGTGTTCTCAAGCCAAAACACTGTAGGAGAGGTGGCAAAACAGAAAACTAAATTACACAGGGGGTGGAACTATTCCCACTTCAAGTGACCAAAAACCTTGTACTGCTCCTGCCCCAATCTTTTGCATGTTTATTAATCTCACTGTTCAAGAGTTAACTTCCAAGAAGTTGACCTGGCACTGGAGTGACAAGTTACTGATCAAGTCTATTCTGCTGTTACAATGAACTGTCAGGTTCCACATTACACTGAGCACAGGTAAAGGTTTCCCTTGCTCAAAAGCCAGTCATATCCGACTCTAGGGTTCAGTGCTCATCTCTGTTTCAAAGCCGAAGAGCCAGCGCTGTCTGCTTCTGCAGATGTTTCCGTGGTCATGTGGCAGGCATGACTAGACTCTGGAGCACACGGAACGCTGTTACCTTCCCACTGAAGTGGTCCCTATTTATCTACTTGCAATTTCTTGCTTTCGAACGACTAGGTTGGCAGGAGCTGGGACAAAGACGGGAGCTCATTCCATACTGCAGTACTCGGGAATCGAACTGCTGACCTTCCACCTCCCAGTCAGCATCTTAGCCATTTAAGCCACTGCACAGACCTATCTTCATTTCTTTGTTGTGTTGGGAACTGAGTGACTGTATCCACTGACACCTTTGAACTGTGGTGCTGGAGAAGACTCTTGAGAGTCCCCTGGACTGCAAGGAGATCAAATCAGTCAATCCTAAAGGAAATAAACCCTGACTGCTCCCTGGAAGGACAAATACTGAAGCTGAAGCTCAAGTACTTTGACTGCCAAATGAGAAGAGAGGACTCACTAGAGAAAGTCCTGATGCTGGGAAAGATTGAAGGCAAAAGGAGAAAGGGGCGGCAGATGATGAGATGGCTAGATGGCATTGTTGATGCAGTGGGCATAGATCTGGGCAGACTATAGAGGATGGCAGATGACAGAGGAGACCGGCATGCGGTGGCCCATGGGATTGCAAAGGGTTGGACATGAATGTGCGACTGTGGGACTGAACAACAACAACAATCAATTGCCAAAGAACAGCATTGTGACAAGAATTGGTGAGGAGCAAACTGTCCTCAACATGCTTCTGTGACTGCCATCATCAACAGAGTCTACTTCCATCGCCTAGCCTCTTTTGAATCAGAAAGCATATCCAGAAGGGTGACTCAGTTCCTTCTAAACTCTAGCAGATTTTGGATTTATACACAATCTAAAATCAAACTCTGTTGGTTAGATCAGGACCTCCAATTTTACTTACTTAATTTTTGCAGGAATTATTGATTTAATGGCCTCCGCCCTTTCCAGTCCCAAAGTGACTTTGAACATGAATATAAAGAAAAAATAATGGTTAAAACTTGGCAAATCACATTATTATAAGACTGTTAATTAAATTATCATATTAAAACAAGCACTGGATTGATGTTAATTAAAAGCCATTTTTAAAAGCACAATAGAAGGGGAAGGGGAAATCACCCACCTTCTTCATTAGTCAATCAAGTGGGCAAAGGCTGTCTTAATAAAAATGTCTGCCTGGTGACTGAAGGACATAAGAAGGAAGGCCAGACAGTGGTGGTTCCAATGGCAGTGATGTGATGAATTTGCTCTAGATTTTAGTCCAAATGTGTGTGTTTTTGTGTCAGAGATTACTGGGTTGAAAGGTTTTTTTCAGGGGATGCCCGAATGAGCCTCCTTTCATGTCCCTCATTGTGCAGCTCTTGGGTATCAAACCCTGTCCTTCCGGCCTCCAAGCTCAGCACCTTACCCACTAAGCCACTGGAGGAGCTACAATCCAAATGCTAAGGCAGCCATTAGAAGTGGTAAAATTGTTTTGGAAATAAGGGTTTAACACCTTGGATTCACAAATTCATCGACATTGGAGCCCCCCTCCTCCTGACCTCTACTGTGGCTATCCTAACATCAGAAGGAGTTTCTTTAGTATGGGCACAGCCAAATAAACAACAACAACAACAACAACAACAACAACAACAACAACAACAACAACAACAACAACAACAACAACAACAACAACAACAAACAAACAACAAAATCCCCCTCTCTCATGTCCTCTCCAGTCAGGCTTGCAGAAGTAGTGGGACAGAAAGAAAGCCTTGCTCTAAATATCTTAAATCTCAGGCAAGCTCAACAGGTCCCTTGCTATGGTCATTCAAATCGCCTGGACCCCAGCCATGTAGAGCTTTGCAGGCCGTAACTACACTTTAAATTGTTTTTGGAAGCTGATTGGTAGCCAGGACAGCTGCTGAAGCAAAGAATTTCTAAACTTGCTATAACTGCCTGGTAATAGCATTTTGGACTCGCTGGAGATTCTGAGCACATCTAATGTTGTGGCTGAAAGTAATCTCACTCAAGGGCATATTCGAGTATAGATCTAAAACAGCCATATCAAGCCGATTTTAAAAACATCCTTGAGAAATGACCTAGCTGTTACTCAGTCTGAGATTTTTACATTGTCGTAGGGTTATCAATTAATGGAATGCTTCCTAATTAGTTAATCATCTGATTTTAACTGAAAAATTCCATTTATAAGCATGTTTCATGTAAGTGCCACTAAGGTGCCCAAGAATAGGGAATCCTTATAAAGTCCAATAAAGCTATTTGTTAGCCCCCTTTCCCTATTATTCTTCACCTGACTTAGTGCAATAGCTCATGGTTATCTGTGATAGAAAGTCCCTATGTGCCTCCTAATACATAAATCTAGCAGTGTCTTCCTGGCATGGGGTTTGAGTCTATTATTACTTTAACCTTGACTGAAGGGCTCATGTTTGAAGTTCAACCCAATCAAACACACTGTAGATGGGGAACCTCTGGCTATTATGCCTATTTCAGGGCTATGAAAATTTTTCTGCCCAGCCATGAACTCTCCTGATCTACCCCCTTTATCTTTGGAAGGGGTTTGCATTCAGGAGAATTTCTGATGGTATCACTGATTAGAAATAATAATAATATAGTTCCCCCTACATGTCTCTATTGCTTCTCCTCATAACGTAAAGAGCAGATGGTGTATCAAATCTCTGCTATTATCTCTGCTATTATCTCTCAGGAATAACAGGGAAGTGGCTGGATTTGTGAGTTATAGCCCAGAAAATACTGTTTTTTGGGCTCAGTGAGGAAAAGGAACCTGTGAAATAATGTAAAATCTCTGCATCTCAATTGTCATAATTGCCATAATTGCTCATGTGTGTTCTGCTGTTGTCTTGGCAAGAAAAAGTAGAGTAAAGTAGAGTATAAAGTAAAGCAAAATCACTTGCAGTAGAGTGGAAAAAAGATTCCTGGTCCAGATTTTCTATATTGTGCAACCGTTTTCTTTTACTTTTCAATGGTGTTGTAGCAAGAACACTTTATTATGCTGTCATTAGGCAATGAGTCCCACCACACACATTACTAATATTTCACTGCAAATCCTTCCTCTTGGGTTCCTGTGCAGAATACTGCCTGCCACAATTACTTGACTTTGCAGTACCACAGCCTTCCTATTAAGGCTTCCAGTGCTAGATGAAAATATAACTCATGAAGAGAGAGGCATTTATAAAGCATAGGTTTTAGCCATCTAGAGTGAAATGCGTGTGGTGCTTAGATTAACTGGGGGACATTTTTACCATGATTGAAGAGGCAGAGGGTGGGTAAAAATGATACTTTAATGTGATATGATATTATTGGATTGTTTTAAATATCTTGGCTAGGCTTACAACCCATACAGGCATTTTTCATATGAAATAAGAGTTGTGTTCCAGGCAGAGTTTCACAATGTTAACTCAGCATGGTTTGAAATGCAAGTCAGGTGTCTTCTTATCTTGCAGATGTGAAAGTGACTACATTTGTTTGATGGAAAGCATGGTAAGTACAGCAGCTTTCTTCCCTTTCACTGTCTTGCCTCATATACAACCATAAAATCAACCCTAGGTGACCACATGTTGACTAAAGGAAATGCAGGTTAATATTTGCCAAAAAGGAATTCACAGCAGGCAGTGGCAGAATCTGGACATCTTTGGGTATCTCATAAAACTGAGAGAACTTGCTGAAGAACAGAAGCTCTTCAAATAGTCCTGCTTATGGACAGTTAGTAGGCATCCAAGTGTATCTGTGGGCAGTGTTATCTGAGGTGACCATCCTGTAATGTATATTGTGGGTTGTGACATTATAATAAACAGTGGAGAAACCAATTCTTCTACTTTAATAATAATAATAATAATAATAATAATAATAATAATAATAATAATAATAATAATAATAATAATAATAATAATAATAATAATAATAATAATAATAATAATAATAATAATAAGTTTTAATTTCTACCCCACTTTCCTAGCACAAGTGCCACTCAAAGCAGCTTACAACACATATAAATACAGTATCACAGATATAATTACACAATTACAAAACCAGATTGAAAATTAACACATTGCAAGAAAAAATCCCATACAATTAATTTCAAAATCACAAGCCCCATACTACCCCCCTCCAGCGGTAGCACCCAAAAGCTCTCACTTCCCCGCGGCCAATGCCGGACCGGGGAAGGGCTCGGGTGATGGCAGCTTCCCCCCCCCACACACACACACTTGCGAGTGTCCCTCTTCTGACCCCTGGCAAGACAGGACCAGGGGGGAGGGGACAGCGTCCACAGGTGCCATTCATTCCTTCCCCATGCCAGTGGCAAGGGTGACAGGGTGACCCAGCAAGGTCCAAAAACAATGAGAGTCCTCCAACCATGCAGTCATCCCTGGAAAAAAAATGGGGGCTGGCGTTGGCGGCATCCTTTTCTGCTCTCCGGGTGGGCAGGCGGGCCCGGAGAGTGAGGGTAGCTGTAGTGGCTCCCACCTGTCTCCACTCCTGGGGCCGATGACGTGGGCTCCCAGGCAAGACAGGGAGCTCCTCGAGGGGCCGGCATCGGCGTTGTTCTTTTCTGCTCTCCGTGTGGGCGGGCCCGGAGAGCGAGGGCAGCTGTAGTGGCTCCCACCTGTCTCCACTCCCGGGGCTGATGGCATGGGCTCCCGGGCGAGACAGGGAGCTCCTCGAGGGGCCAGCGTCAGCGTTGTCCTTTTCTGCCCTCCGGGCGGGCGGGCCCGGAGAGCGAGGGCAGTTGTAGCGGCTCCCACCTGTCTCCACTCCTGGGGCCGATGGCTTGTCTATTTTTTTTTAAAAAACAAATATTTCCCTACCCAATGCAGTGCAAATTTAGATACAATTGAGGTTTAGATGTAACATTATGCAATGGATGCTTAGGGGTAACATGCTAGAAAGATGCCTCCCTGTTTTACTGTATCATTACTTTAGAAGGAGGAAAGAAGAAAAGAGAACAGGGGGACAAGGTAGAGTGATCCAAAGACATGTCTGGACCCTTGGTACAGGGAAATGAACATCTACAGCATTTAATGGTAAGATTGCTCCAATGATCCTCAGTGAGAGATAAAATTAATTACAGCAAAGATAATACACTTCCCCAAGTCTGGACTGTAAAGGAATTGGCATTTAAAAAGAGTGAACTTTGCTCTCATTAAAGTTGTTTACTGCTTGAAGTAAAAATGTTTTGCTAGATTCTTATTCTATGATGTAATACTAACTCACAGGTGTTTGTTAGAACAGATGTTTAGACAAATATGACCATTCAGACACCTGCATGTTGATGTGCAGACTTGAAGTCTGACACCCAGACACTTTGTCCATCTCACCAGATAAGAGATGGCACAAGAGATAACGAACTCACTAATTAGCAGATGTCCCAAACAGGTGGGTAGGGGGGCGTAACACCCACACATCCAGCCAGCTTGTCTCCTTGAGACATAGTTGGAAGTTTTCACATGTTTCTGATGCAGGTGTCTGACTGAAAAGTGTATAAATAAGAATCCTTTTACCCTGATGTTAAGTAGAGAAGATCTAGATAGGGTAAGCTTCTCTCAGCCAGAGAGAAGTTACCCCTCTTTTCCCTATTAGGGCAGACCATGTCGGCCTGACCCTATGAGGGGCTTTCTGCCCCACTTTCTTAGATCTATTTAGACAGCTTAGGTATTCATGTGTATTTAGGTATTTATGATTTCTTTTTGTATTCCTGAATTTTTATTATAACTGTATATTAATCTACCTCAATATTGTAAGCCAATAAAGTGCTGCTATTTTGAATACCGGGTAGATTGATTTTATTCACCTCTTAGTTTAAAGAGGGAATGTTTAGGTATCCAGCCAGAAGATATTTTTTATCTTTGAAAAGTGCCAGGCTGTTCTCTCTACAGAAGGGAGGTAGAAGTCAAATCTTAGCCTGCGGTAGGAACTTCTTATCTACCGGCCATTCGTCATTTTTCAAGGAGAAAACTGGACTCTTGGAGTGTCTCACGAGGAGAGATTTGTAGAGGGGCATTATTTGGGTTATGTGGCTGAATTCTCATAAATTTCCCATGCAGCTATTTTAATTGTCAGCTGAAGCTGATTATCTCAGAGGGAGATGGTTCATCTCAAAGTTCCATTAACTGGGAAGCCCTAGTTAGAATCTCTGAGAAAGTTTTTTTTTTTTTAACAATTCTCTCGGCACTTCACTATAAATCTTTGGACTGTTATCTGTTTCAAAACCCTGAGCAGAATTTTAGTCTAAAGACCCCCGAGCACTCGTGACATGGACATGCTCCAGGACTACAAGAACCACAGAGAAGTAATAATGTCAGGGATATGCCATGGAGCTCGCTAAAGGGTTTATGAGCCATACATCAAATGTGCTGAAGACCAATTGCAGTGGTGAGAAGACAAGACAGCATCACATTATACTTTTGTTTATGGTTCCTCCCAGTGACAAAAAAGACACTGTGGAATGAATTTCTACTAGTGAATGCCTACCTGCATTTTGATGCTATAAATGCCAATATTTTCATTTTAGTCGTGCACAAAATGGCTTTTAGGTTTTTAAGGATACAGAAAACCACTGAAGAGCTGATGTGGGCCATAAGTGGGCTACATGCAGCTCTCCAAAGCTCTCTAAGTGGAGACCACAGTTTCCTGGCACACAGGTATTTTTAAATTCTCAAGAAGGCCTTCTTGTGCTTCTAAAAGCAGTGAGGGGCAACTTCACCACATAATTCCTGAAGCGGTTTTAGGCTTATGGTATGTGTATGTACTACAGTCAACCCTCACATAACAACATGTTCAGATAACATCATTTTCACTTAACAATGCATCGTTATGCACCACATGTTCCCCCGCATAACAACATTTTTTAGTGTCATTGTCCGGACAACATTGCTAAAATAACTGTCCTTATCTGGCCAAAAACATTGTCAAGTGGGAAACTCCATAGAAACCCGCATAACAACAAAAATCGCTTAGCAGTGCTGCTTGGGGAACCAAGTAATGTCGTTATGCGAGGGTCTACTGTATCATATCAGAACCACTTTTTTAATTTTTTATTGAATTTTTCAAAGACATACAAAAAAAGAAAAGAAAACAATAACTAACAATACAATACATAAACAAATCCATAGTATCATCTTAACAAACATTACTGAATGTTAGCACATAACAATATCTAGACTCATTAATTACTATATAACCACAAAATATTAAGAAAAAAAACCATTGTTTCAAAATCCAAAATAATAAGAACTTTCTGTGCTACCATTAATCTTTAGATAAATAATAAACACCCTGTGAATATATACAATGCCCGGAGAGTTTATTTGCTACTCAACTCCAAAAACTTCTTTGAGATGGTACTGGTCCTGAACTATCATTTGCCGTACAAGAATGGTCCACAAATGGTTTCCATATATTCCAAAATCTATTCTCTTTTAAGTTATCCCTTTTCACTTTAATCTCCCATATCAGTTTATCATTCAGTGCTAAACTCCACATTTCTTTATACCACTCTCCAATCTGTATTTCTATGTCATTTTTCCAGTTTCTAGCTATACATTGTCTACCCGTTGTCAATACAATTTCCAATAATTCCTTTTCATCTTTGTTTAAACCCAAACCTTCCACATTCGTTAAAAGAATGATACTTGACACCAGCTTAACACTTCTACCCATTATTTCACCAAATTCAGCTTCTATTCTCCCCCAGAAATCCCTTATTTTTTTACAACTCCACCACATATGTTTGTATGTTCCATCAAATTCTCTACATCTCCAACATAACTTATCTCTTTTATTATCCATCTGGTAAAGTCTTAATGGCGTCAAGCACCATTGCCACAACATTTTAAAATTATGTTCTTTAATTCTCACAGACATTGTTCTCATAATCCTCTTTTTCCATTTGTTTTTCCACTCCATCTCCCCAATTGTTATATTCAAACTTTGTTCCCACTTCCGTCTCAAATCCTCATGTGGATCTACCCCTCTATTCAGTATATTGTAAAGCTTACTCACAAGACCTTTTATACTATTTTCCCCTTTTCTAATTCTCCATACCAACTCCTCAAATTCTGTATGCATTCTATCTAGCCCTACTTCTTTTCCATATTTTTTGTTCCAATTTTCCACCTTCAACCTCTGAAACCAATTCAAATTTAATATCTCAAATATTTTTTTCCGCTCAACAAGAGACTCACATGTTTTTAACCAATCCTTCAATAAAAGCATCCCATTTTTATCCAATATTTCCATTTTTTCCTTATCTATCTTTATTGGGAAACACATTTATTTATTTATTTTTATTTATTAGTCAAATTTGTATATGCCGCCCGCTCAGGCATGCCCGACTCAGGGCGGCATCACAACAATGCACAAAAATACATAAAACATTATAAAAACCCCCAACCCACCCCCTTTAAAAACCCCTATATCCCACCCACCCATCCCATCCACTATAAAAGGAAGAAAAAGGAAGAGGAAGAGAGAGAGTTCTTATACAAGCCAGCAGGCGGGCACCATAGTCCCATTCGGGCCCCACACCTGCCCTGCCAGCCAGGTCTTCACTCCTTTCCTGAAGGGCAGCAATTCACTTTGGAGTCTTAGGTCTATTGGCAGTCAGTATCACATCATATCAGTCAGTTCTAAAACTGGAGAGAGATTTGGGACCATATCCTTTTTTACCTTCTTCCACACCTCCACGAGATCTCTCATCATAGTATTATTTGGTCTTCTCCCCTTATCCTTTATTCCTAAAAAAATCAAATTTCCAATATTTCTATATTCTTTCATCTCCAATTGCTCCCAAATTGTTTTTTCTCTTGCCAAAATCTTCACAACATTCTTAACTTGAAAAGCCCGGTAATATGCTAGCAAGTTTGGCAATCCCAACCCCCCTTTTTTTTTGAGACAAATACCATAACTTCTTTGGAAGCCTAGATTTTTTACCTCCATTACAAAAACCATTGAACATCTTTTGTAACTCATTAATTTCTTTCTCTTTCAAATGGATCGCTAGTGTATCAAATAAAAAGTTAAGCTTTGGCAACAATATCATTTTACACATAGCAATCCTTCCGAACCATGACAGCTTTGACTTCTGAAGCTCTTGTATTTTGTTCTTAAATTCTACTTTCAAGCTGTCATAGTTCAATTGTTTAAGTTCTTCTAATTTGTTTGAAATAATTATCCCCAAGTATTTCAACTTATCCTTAATTTGTATATTAAGTGTCAACACTGTCCTACCCATCTCACTTGGTTTCAAATTGCACAACATCAATTCTGATTTATCCCAATTTATCTTTAACCCAGTTACATCTTGAAATATCTGTAAATGATCTTTAATCCTGTCCATTACCAACTCCGGGTGCTTTACCATAAGCAATGTATCATCTGCGTACATACTCACTTTATTACCCATGATCCCTTCTATATTTAAATCCTCCCTTATACTTTTAGCTAAGATTTCCATTGCCATAATAAACAGAATAGGAGATAATGGACAGCCCTGCCTCGTACCAGCTTCTAACTTTACCACATCCGTAAGATCCTCATTTACTCTAACCCTAGCATTTCCTTTTTGATATAGTAAATCTATAACCCTATTAAATTTATCCCCAAATCCATATTTTTAACTATTTCCTTGATTGAGGACCACTGCCATGAGTCAAATGCCTTGAAGATATCCAATGATAATAGTCCCACCTTTTCCTTTGTTTGATTTACATTATCTATTAAATCTAATACCCTTCTAGTCAAATCCGCCATATGTCGTCCTTTTAAAAACCCAACTTGATCAACATTTATATATTCTCCCATAAAACTATTTAGACGGTTAGCCAATATTGCTGTGAAGATTTTCGTATCTTGATTTATAAGTGAAATTGGTCTGTACGAATCCACTCTTTCCAAATTCTTACCAGGTTTTGGCAGAAGAACGATTGTAGTATTATACCATGAAGTCGGAATTGATCCTCCATCTAGTATATAATTATATAACTTCACCAATTTCGGGACCACCACCTCCTTAAATTCTTTATAAAACTCTGTCGATAATCCATCGTCCCCAGGGGCTTTCCCTATCTTCAATCTTCTTATTACCTCCTTAACCTCTTTATCAGATATCTTTTCTTCCATTTTCTCCCTATGCTCTTGTTTTATCCCACTCCCTAACTGTTTCTCCAATATCTTTTTAAGCTTTTCCAAATCTACTTCCTTTTTTGCATATAGTACCTGATAAAATTCCCTGACAATTTTACATTTATCCCTATTTTTATTACATCTTAAGCCTTGCTTATCAACCAGTACACCAATTTCTCTTTTTTCCCTTTTAACCTTGGCTGCTCTTGCTAATAATTTTGAATTCTTATTACTAAATTCAAAATATTCTCTATTTAGATAAATCAAATCCCGTTTAACTTTATCAATATCCTTACCCATTACTTCTGCCTTAAGTCCTTGTAATTTCATAAAAAAATTTTTGCCCTTGTTTTTTGCATGCTCCTCCTGTAATTGTTTTATTTCTCTTTCTTTTTCTGTCTGTTCTGCTTTGTATTTTTTATATTTGAAGCTTGCCAATTTTATACTCTCCCCCCTAAAAACTGACTTCATGGTATCCCATACAACATTAAAATTAACCTCATTATTGTCTTTCCACTGCCAGCTTTCTTTCCAACTTTCCATAATTACCTCTTTACTTTTTTGATCTTTAAACAAATTAGGATTGTACCTCCAATTTCTTACTCTTCGTATATTTTTTTGTGCTTTTAGTTCCAAATATACTTTAGCATGGTCCGATTCCTTAATAATCCCCATTTCCACACCTTCTATATCCCCGATTAAATTTTCCGAAAGAAAAACATAATCTTTTCTTGAGTAGGTCCCATGGACGTGTGAAAAAAAAGAATATGCCCTTTCTGAGCCCTTATACTCTCTCCACGAATCCTACAAACCCATAACCTTCATCCAATTGTCCAACACCTTCCCTTTCACACCAATTCCACTTCTAGCTATATTTGTACAATCTAATCCTGACCTTATCAAATTAAAATCACCAGCCACAATAATTTTTGCAACATTTTCCAACTCCACTATTTTCCGGATTTTTTCCAAAATCTCTGCTTGGCGGTCATTCGGAGCATAAATGTTTACCAACATAATTTCCTCATCCTCCAATTTTCCTCTTAACAACAAATATCTACCCTCTTGATCCGCAATCTTTTTTGTAATTTCAAATCCCAACTTTCTTGAAATCATAATTGCCACCCCTCTTGCTTTCGAAGTACCGAACGCCATCTCATAGTGTTGCATCCATCCCAAATAAAGCTTATTCGTATCTTTTGACTTCTGATGTGTTTCCTGTAAAAACAATATATCTGGTCTATCCTTTTTCAACGCCAATTCCAATCTACGTCTCTTAAGAACAGAACCTGTACCTTTTACATTCCACGATATTATTTTAATACTTCCCATAACCAAGTTCTTCTTCCAATTTTAAACTCTCCATCGGGCGTGCCACCAACAACCCTACCACTATACCCACTACATAAAACACACACTTTCACTCTCCCCACCTTCCTGCAAAAAGCCGCCTCTGTCAACCAAAGAGGGGAGAGGGGGGACATGTAAGATGCGCCCTACTGTCGGTGTTATGCACTTTTACCTATTCTACCTCTATTAGCTCTTTAAAGTCAGTACAATCTAATGCTCATTGCTCCTTACCTACCTCCTCCTCCACCATGATCAAAGATGGCTCCTCCTCCTCCTCTCCCCGCTGTGGTGTTCCACCTGTAGCCCCACCGGCTTCCCCCCTCATATTCCCTCCCCAAAGCTCCAGAGTCCATCAGTTCCTTCTTAAGATTTTTCCATTCTTCCGAATCTGCTCTTACCAATTCCAACATACTCAGATATTCCAATGGATTAGTACCTTCATCAATAACTCGCTTTCTCTTATCATAGAAAAAACGCAATTGTTGCGGAAATTTCCAATTATACCTTATGTTTTTACTCATCAATAGTTTAGTAACAGGTCTCATCTTGTACCTCCATGTTCTTTATTTTAGTGAAATATCATTATAAACTTCAACATCTGAACCATCAAATTTCAACGCAGCAGAACCAACTCGTTTCAGATGAGCCATTACTTTTAACTTATCTGCCCAATTCGCAAATTTAACCAGCACATTTCTTTGAACCACACTCCCTCTTCTTGGACCCACCCTAAATACACTTACAAAATCCTCCTGAACAAATTCTTTCCCCATATTCAGACCGTTTAACCACTGAACCACCCTCTCTCTTAACAAATCCGGTGTGCGTTCCACCACCTGACGGATCACAATGCT
Organism: Bradypodion pumilum; assembly: GCA_035047305.1. NCBI lineage: Eukaryota > Metazoa > Chordata > Lepidosauria > Squamata > Chamaeleonidae > Bradypodion > Bradypodion pumilum. The sequence continues at coordinate 53,397,089 of JAWDJD010000006.1, read as the reverse complement.
CTGCTTTCTCATCAAATCTTCCACAGCATCAATCCTTCTCTCTTGTTCTTCCAATTTCAACTTATTCTCCCGCACCACCTCCTGAGTCCCTTTTGCTTCCTTCCTTATGGCATCTACCTCTGTTTGAACCAATTTCATATTTCCCTCAAATTTTTTAAATTTAGGTCCACCTTTTTTGTAAAGTCTGCCAATGATAACATCATCTTATCCTGTTTTTTTCATCATTTCATTTCTATCTTTCACCCTTGAATCTTCATTTTTCTCCATTTTTTGAAACAGCTTGCCAATTTCCACCATTATTTGAGTCTGATCATATAACACTGTGGGCGGGGATGATGACTGAGCGGGTTCCTCCATTGGTGCTTTTCCTCCCTTCTTAGGCTTTACAACTGGTTCTTCTTCCTTTGCTTTCCCTCTTGTACCTTTATCCATGACAGTGTGATGTGTAAAAAGCCCAGTGCTGCAGTTCGTTGTAGAAGTTAGTTACTGAAATAAAGCTTGTAGCACTGCAGCCGCTGGTTCCACAGATCCAATAGGGAAATTTATACACAAGCAGAAGATGAACGAGTTACTGTAATCCACTGAGATAAAACCGAAGGAAACGACTCTCCCAACAGGCAGCTTAGGAGAAATAGGAAGAGCAAAAAATGTTGATCCACAACAGGTCCGTTTCCCCAAAGCAAATAATCCAATCAGTCTTCTTCCAACTGCAGTAAAAAGGCTTCAGGGGAACAGTCAGCCCAAGCTTCTCCTTTAAAACAGCTAAGCCACCAGAAAAGAAAAAGAGTGGGGGGGAGACCAGAAGGGGAAAAAGCCCAAAATCCAACCAGCAAGGAGAGGAGGTAAGGGGCAATATATTCCACAGTAAACAAACAAGTATTTGTAATCCACACGGTGAAGGAACCAAAAACAAAAGCCACCTACTCCTTCTCTTGAAGCGGACAATCAAAGCACCATTTTCCAGCAGCTGCCTTAACTTTTGGGTAAAAAAAACAACAAAAAAACCCCTTCTTCTTCTGAGGAACAAAAAAAAAACTTTCTCCAAGCTGTTTAAGCCGGGGAACTCCTAGTCAGCTTCCAATATTAAAGCCCAGACATGAATAATTAATCCACTTTGTTGTCGTCAAGACATGGCGCGGTCTCCTGGTGTGTGGAAAAAAAAAACCATAGCCCAAACACGATCACTTTCATTTTCCAGAATCACCACCATTAGCGAAACAATCACTTGTTTTCAACTGCTTCCACCCATTTCCATTTCAAAGCCAGGGCTCATTGAACAAGATCTCCAGCTGAGTTTAACCTTTAGTACTCCATTCAAGCACTTACATGCAGCTGTTTTCATGCCAAACAACTTCTTGTCAGCTCCGAAACTTCCCTCACAGTCTCGCTGGTCACTTTCTTTTTCCAGGACCGGCCGCCATTAACGAAACCACCACTTGCTCTCATCCACTTCCACCCACTTCCATTTCAAAGTCCGGGCTCATTTAGTAAGGAACCCCAGCCAGTTTTAAAAAATTTTAAAGTTCCGCTCGTGCACTTACATGCAGCCTGCTTTCAAATCAAGCCGCACTTTGCCAGTTCCAGCCTTCCAAAGCCTTCTGCTCAGTCACGCTGGCCCCCGTTCTCGGCTCCTTGGCAGAAAAGCCGCGACTACCGTCACAGCTTCAACCGCACAAAGAAGCCTCCCGAACTTCAACCATCCAGCCTCAAAAGATCGCAAAACTTTCCAGGAAGACAGGCAAGGTTTCTTATCTTTAGAGTTTACCACTTTAAAACTTCTCCAATTCACTCTGTCACATTAATTACCACTTTGTTAGGCGCGAGCATCCGAAACTAGATGTTAGTCGGCGGCCATCTTAGTCATGCCCCCCATCAGAACCACTTAAAGCAAATCTAGTTCATGAGGGATGTAAGGAGGGGTTTTACCTGTTCAATCTCCCCACCTCACCACCAGTGAGTTCCCATGGCTGAACATGTATTCAAACCCAGGTCTCCAGTGTTCCAGTCCAGCGACACAATGCTGTTTTATCCAGGCTTGTTGTGAGTGCGTATTTTTGGGTTGTGGGATGGTCACGTCAGCGGGCCAGTCATGTGGTTCAGTGGGCCAGTCATGTGGTTCAGCAGGCCAGTCCAGTGGTTCCTCCCACCGGAAGTGGAAGTAAAATGCGCTTTGCAATCTGTTTTGTAAAAGGATGAGATAGATTTTAAGCTGCCATTTTCTCTGCTTAAACCAAGTGTGCCCAAACTACAGCCTGTGGGCTGGATCTGGCCCTCAATGCCATTTCATCTGGCCCATGCCACCCTCATTGCTCCTGGAAGCGTACGGGTACATTTTATTTCCGCTTCCAGGAGCAACGAGGGCTGTGTGGACTGGGTAAATTGGCATCGGGAGCCAGATCCAGTCCACAGGCCATAGTTTGAGCACACCTGTGCTACATTATACTGTTATCACAGGATGCCTCTTTCCTCCCAGACAGCAACTTTTAGGTGTGTCACAAAAGAACAGAGTTAGTGTGTTAAAGTGGACAGACAGAGTGTCAGATGAGAATTCAAGAGACCTAGGTTTTAATTCACCCATAGAAACTCATAGGGATGAGAATGGCAATCATAAACTATGCCTTTAATGTCTCATAGTTTTTCTGATTGTGTATTGTATTGCCAGAATCCTGAAGAGTTGCTTGTGATATTAGTCTGCATTAGGCACCAAAATAACTTGACTAACCTAGGAGAGATTACCTGCTTTGAATTTAGTGTGGTGAGGGAATATAATGGGCTAGTTTAATTAAAAAAAATGTTTTTATATTGTTGTTCATTGTTGTTGTTCAGTTGCACAGCCAAGTCCAACCCTTTGTGACTCCATTGACCAGGGCCGCCATCAGGGCAGTACTACAGTACCAATACTGCCGTATAGGGCCCAGAGCTGATAGGGGTCCGGAGCTGCCGGCCATAACTGTGTGGTGACAGAGAAAAGTATGTGTGTGTGTGGGGTGGGGGTGGGGCAATAGGATTGCTCAATACGAGGCCCAAAAATTTCTGATGGCGGCCCTGCCATTGACCACTGCATGCCAGGCTCATCTGTCATCTTCCATCATCCATAGCCTGCCCAGATCTATGCCCGCTGCATCAAGATTCCCATCTAGGCATCTCATCTTCTCCTGCCCCCTTTTTTCCTTCAATCTTTCCCAGCATCAGGGCCTTCTCCAGTGGGTCCTTTCTTCTCTTTTGGTTGCCAAAGTACTTGAGTTTCAGCTTCAGTATATGTCCTTCTAAGGAGCAGTCAGGGTTGATTTCCTTTAGGATTGACTGATTCAATATCCTTGCAGTCCAGGGGACTCTCAAGAGACTTCTCCAGCACCACAGTTCAAAGGTGCCTATTCTTCTGCACTCAGCCTTCCTTATGGTCCAGCTCTCACAGCCATACATTACTACTGGGAATACAATTGCTTTAACTATGCTGGCTTTTGTTGGCAGGGTGATGTCTCCACTTTTTATTATGCTGACTAGGTTTGCCATAGCTTGCCTCCCAAGAAGTAAGTGTCTTTTTATTTCATGGCTGCAGTCATCATCTGCAGTGATCTTAGATCCCAAAAAGGTAAAGTCTGTTGCTACTTCCATTTCTTTCCCTTCTATTTGCCAAGGAGTGATGGGGCCAAATGCCATGTTCTTGTTTTTTTAATGTTGAGTTTCAGACCAGCTTTTACACTCTCCTCTTTCATCCTCATCAAGAGGCTCTTTAGGTCTTCTTCGCTTTCTGCCATTAGAGTAGTGTCATCTGTATATCTCAGGTTGTTGAGATATGTTTTCATATACTTAATATATTTTAATTATTAGTATAGTATAGTTGCCTTTTTATCTGTAATTATTGTGTTTTTTAGTATCGCTTGTTTTACAATTACTTGAGCTGCCTTCGGTGGCCTCGCAAGTAGAAAAGTAGGATATAAATGATACAAAACAAGTAACTAAATAAAATAACTACTATCATATTACAGTATCTCATTAATTCACCAACTCTGTCGCCAGGGAGACAATACTCTGATTTAAAAAACACACATCTGGAACAACTGTTCTGTGTGGGGAAGAGGAGGCTGCCATGAGTGCACAGGGGAGAGATCACAGTTCAGTGACAGAGGTTTTGTTTTGCATGTGGAAGGTTGTGCTAGAAGAAATTTGAGTGGGGGAGGGGGAGGCAAACCCAAGGATCTCCACTTAAAGGATCAGATAACAGATGATAAGTAAGAAAATTGAACCTAAATCTTTTACAGCTGTTATCATCTAGTACCAGGTCAGATGGACAGACTATGTGAATGGGGTTACAAATGTTCTAAAAACTGCATAGTTAAGTATATCTAGGAGACACCTGAGCCCTGGGGCAGTCATATTTAACACGTCCCAAAGGAAGTCAATACTCCAGAATAAAAAGATTTTGATACAATAGTGACTTATAATAATCCAGTAAGAGCAGCTGGTTTCCATAGGATGGACATTGGAAGGCATGCAGAAAACATTCCAGCTGGAAGTGGGGGCTCGTCTGAGGTTGAGATGGATTGGATGCTAGTATGAACAATATAATTTCTTGCTACAACAATGGCGTTTTTCTTCCTTGGCCTCCTTCTCACTGTATAACTGGGTCCAGTTAAAGACACTGGGTTTAATCTAAATGACATGATGAGCTGTTTAAATCTGAGCAGACGACATTGTGCTAAAACTAGGACATTTCCCACTGTCAATACCAATTTGATCTATTGAAGATCAAGGCATGCTTTTAGCTCCCAAATATTGTTGAATTACTTACTCTACTAGACTCTACATTTGAAAATTAATAGCACTCTATTTATTGTGACTTTCTGCAGCCTGTTGAGAAAAGCAGCCCAAAGCCTCGAAGGCCTAACAAGTATCTTTTTCTATCCAGCTATATCGAGCCATTCTACTGCTTGACCCAGAGTAAGATACACTTAAAATAGTAGCTTCTAGAAAAATGTATGGTTTCTGAAGAATTCAGTCAAAGATTTTGATGTCAGTTTTCCTATAGTCCATACTGTAATTATGAATTCAGAAGGGCAAGTCTCATACACAAACAAACACACATGCATGCACCAGCGTTTCCCTTCCTGAGCGTGCATGTACAAGCTTTCACACACTCCAAATTATGACTTATATACAAGGGGTGAGGTTGGGGAGAGATAGGAATCCACGAAGAAGGAAAGAAGCTGACATCCATAGACAAGAAACTCCCACCCACCCCTCTAGTTTCTTCTAGCACAAATTTTGAAATTCAGATACAGCTGTTGAGAGTTTCTTACTCCCCTCCCTCTCCAGTTTTTCAACCCTGTCCTCTCTTCTTTCCCCTGGGTTCAGCTATAGGACATTGCAAACCACACACAGAGAGATGGGTCATAGGTGGAAGAGAAGGAGAGAAGCCATTTTCTCAGCAGTCTGAGGAGTGGGTTGCAGGATGATCCCTTTTCTGGGTTCTCTGCATGCATGTGCAGACCAAGATTGGAGCGCAAAAAGCTAAGCAATACCAAGCCATTCTAATGAGGATGACAGGTAGCCAAGTTAAAGGCCAAGGCAACTCAGCCTTAGAAGGAGTGTGAGGTGGGACAAGATTCCTTTCTCAAACAAAGGGGGAAAACAATCTTAAATGAGAGAAGTATGTTGGGATAAGAGCAGGCTTGCATGCACTAACACTAGCTGTCAGGGGAAGGGGGCGTTACAACATAACACAACTGTCTTTTGCACTAACTTGATAATTGTGGGCTGACCCATTGGATAACTAGGACTCGTCCCGGGGCACACCCAGACCCCAGTACCATGGCACCACCCCTTGGGTGCCAATCAAAAGAGCCGAGATGAGTTGCGATGCCCGGAACAATTGAGCAAATGACCAGGGTACCATGTTCCTCTAGCTGCCTTCCTACTCCTCTGCCACAAAAATAAGAGTACAAAAGCAGCTCCATTAACAGTGGAGCTGCCATGGCTTAGAGGTTGCAATTTTGCCTTGTATGCAGGAGGTTGTTGGTTCGAATCCCCAGAGGGGAGTTGAAATTAGAAGGCAAGTAGGAACATAAATATTTTGTTAGGGTTAGATGCCCTCATCACTCCCTGTCCAGCACCCTTTTAGCCAGCACGCCCCTGTTCTCACCTCTGGCAATTTAAGCACACCCTCCTGTTATCTGTTCTTTGTTTTTGATTCATTATTATTTATAATACTTCTTTCTCTGGCTTCTGACCAACGGACAAACATGGAGGGTTTTCTCCATGTGCTGGAGGCTACACTTTCCTTATTTTTTTCAGACTATAACTACAGATGGTAACTAAAAGTAACAACACATTTTTCTACTTTAAATGCTTCTGGAGTGATTTTATCATACAAAGTGATAGGCTTAAAGCAAAAAAAGTGCTTATATATCAGAAGTATAATTGGAGCTATTGAAAGGGAACAGGACAGTGATGTACTGCTCCTGGTGCCCACAGGTGCATAGGCACCTGTAGCAGAAATCCCCCCCAGGCCATGCCCACTTGGCTGGCCACACCCACCTCCCTACCCCAGGCCATGGTATGGCCAGCCAAGTGAGCATGGCCCACAGAGTTAGCCACGCCCACAGAGTTAGCCATGCCCAGGGTGGAGGTAGTAATTTTTTTTGCAGAGCATCACTGGAACAGGAGTGTAAAAAGATTGTGCACCATTTTAACAAATCAGTGGAAATAAATAAGTTAGGGTTTGCAACATACTATTTGAACTATAACTAAAAGATTATTAAATTTGTGAAAATACTCGGCACCAAGATGCACAGAATTTTGCAACACCAATGGCAACTTATTTTCTGAAAGACAGAGAGGAAAGTAAAACTCTGCCAAAACAATAGAAAGTACAGAACAGCTGTAGGAAAGCTTTTGTACCTAACAACCACTACTAGACCTGACACAGCTGCTGCTGTATCAATACTGAGCAGAAGTTAGTTTACCAACACAGGGTGACTGGTTAGCTGTCAAAAGGGTAACTAGAAACAGTACTTGAACGGCGCTTCTGAGTAGATATGCATTTTACTGTGTGTAGTCTCATGAAATTTTGGGTTTTTTTAAAAAAATGAAAGAAAGAATAAAGAGATGGAACATTCTGTATTTCCCCCCAAAATTTTCAAAAGAAATCAGAAATTTTTGAAAAAAGAATGCACAATGTGCTCACTTTCTATTTTTCTATATATGCACTATATTTAAAATAATTAAGGAGCAGAATTTTATACTGTAGCAATCACATAAAGAGGATTTTTCATATTTTTATGTAATGATCTTGATAAAAAAAATTCTCTGATTGTGTTCAGGAAACAAAAAGCAGATATTTCTAAATGTGGCAATGAATGTCAAAAAGACACTGAAGAAGAGTGCCAAGAGAAGGGTTTGACATATACAGCATACTAGTCTTGTGCAATGGGTTACAACAGGGGTGCCCAAACTACAGCCTGTGGGCTGGATCTGGGCCCCAATGCCAATTCATCTGGCCCATGCTGTCCTAGTCGCTCCCGGAAGCAAAAGTAAAATGCGCCCGGGTGCATTTTACTTCCACTTCCAGGAATGATGAGGGCAGCACAGGCCAGATGAATTGGCATTGGGGGCCAGATCCGGCCCATGGGCCACAGTTTGGGCACCCCTGGCTTAAGCAGAGAAAATGGCAACTTAAAATCTATTGCAACGTTTTGCAAAACATATCTGTCGCGAAACAGATTGTAAGGCACATTTTACATCTGCTTCCAGTGGGAAGAACCACGTGCCTGGCCCACTGAACCACATGCCCGGTCTGCTGAACCACATGACTGGCCCATGGCCTGAAATGTTTGGGCGCCCTTGGGTTACAATATAGTCCAAATCAAATCACACCAAAGCAAAATTCAAACTCGACTCCTCAAATTTCAGACATGATAGTAACTTCTCATGTCTAACAGCTAACTCATCCGCCCACCCACAATTCTGGATTACAATGAGTCAGCCCTGCCCCTGTATTTTCCATTCCATTGCAATCAAGCAATCCTATCACAATGAAGGGGAAAACAGCTTTCTGCTTTCCTGTGCAGAGGATACAGTGATGATTAATGAGAAAAAACCTGGTTCATGGTATAATGTGTAGGAATCGGGGCCGCTGAGGGCCGTAGGTCCCGGAGGAGACTGATCAAAGAACGATACGAGGCAGTATGGAGGAGGATAAGATCAGTGGTTTATTGAGGAAAAGGCATAACCATTTATAGATCAGAAGGCAAGGTAGAAAAAACCATCACCCGACAGTAAATCACATCACCTATTTACTCAGGTTAATTGGGAATCTCTCTGGGGGAAGTTAATTAGTGCGGGCAAACATGGACTGGGAAAACACCATTGTTTTGGGCTTAGGAGCTGGGTAAATATGGCCACTATTTGTGCCAGAGATTTACGCTAAGCTCGGAGATGAATGTTTGCCTAATTATGTTACAGGAGTTAGCGATCTGCTTACTTGGCAGAGTCTTAGGTCAGGTCAAGGAATTGGGTGAATCAAACCCTATAATTTATCCACCCCCCTTAATTTGGGTGCTCGCAGAGCCCACGGGCCAGGGAGCCTTTCTCCCGAAGTGGTCTCTGGCGGGCCGTTCCGTGCCCATGGGGGCACGGGGAATCCACAATAATGAAATCATTACACTTGGTTAAAATGCTAAATTGTTGTCAACTTGGCCTGTTAAACAGGAAAGTAATGAAATAAAATGAATAAATTATTTCCAAAGTCTTGATGGGCCTCTCTTGTGAGCCATTTTTTTAGCCCCTAAAGCAGGAGTTCTCAACCTTTTAAAGCCAGGGACCTGGTCATGCTTCCTCAGACAGCTTCGGGGGGCCAGACGGCCATTTTGTCCTTCCTCCACCACATGGCACTTTCATGGGCTGTATCTGGCCTGTGGGCCGCAGTTTGAGAATCCATCCCCTAAAGACAGGGCTGTGCATGCTACAAAATATCCTTCATATAGTGGTTTATGGTTTTTTTTTTTGATGTAGGCAGATTGATTGCACACGAGCCGGCAGATGGGCTAAACACTACTTTATTGTAACATGGTCAATCTGTACATGAGGCAATGGCGGTGGCTTGCCTCCTTATATATGGTACATAATACATTTGAATCTCGCCCGAAGGCGCCTATTGTTTGCAGCATCGGTGATGTCTTTCTGACGTACTGCCTACCTGACATAGTTCATCTGTGGCAGGAAGGTTTCCCGCGCTAGTTACTCATTGGGTAAATTGGTGCCACGTGAGCTCCATCAGCTATGCTAATGGCGAGCAGCTGAACTGCTTGCATTCACAACAGTTTTTGAAAACATAATTTGAACCTATGAGATAACGAGGCACCTTTGTCTTCTTAAATTATTATTTCTTAATGCAGCACTTAGAAACAATTTGCCTGCCATCTAAGGTAATTAATAAAGGGAAATAACAGATGGAAAGGAGGGAACAGGAAATGAGATCGTAATTACCCATTTAGGCTATATTTATTTAGTTGCAACATTTTTGTATTGCAGAAACTGTGCCTGGAGCTGTCTGGCTGAGTAAAATAAAAAATAAAAAAATACACACACACACACAGAACTTTAAGGAAAATGCCACAGCTTCCTGAAATAAACTATCATTTCTCTTATATTAATATTTGGGTATGGGAGGCGGGGAAAGGAAAGGTTACACCAGGATCCTTTTCACCAAATGTGAAGCATTGCTTAAGAAAACAGTTGTGCCTTGACCAGCGTAAACCTGAAAACAAATGCCTTCTTTCAGATTTCTTCAGTTCCTTCTGTAGTTCTGCCTCCTACGTGTAATCAAAATGCAACAATTCCACAAAGCTCCTTTACATTCCGTATCTTTCTGTTGGCAGCAAATAAATACTGGCTGCTCTTTTATTTTCACTAGCTCTTGCTGCTTCAGATCTTCCCCAGAAAGAAGCAAGGAAATGTACTCAAAACTATGCTACTAGAAAAAACACACCAAGCCTCACATCCCTAGCAAGTAGTTTAAAAGTGCTGCAGCTCAGCAGTGCGTGTTAGAGAGGATAACGAAACTCCACTGATGCTTGGAGTCCCCCCCCCTCCACCTTAACCAACTCACTCCAATATTTCAAAACATGCTGGGGGGGGGGGAATGTATTGACTCTTTGATGATACATGTATGTTCATTTATTTACACTGCCCATAGGTCATTTACGTGTGTTCCAGTTCTCAGAATTTAAGGTGCATCATAAGAAATTCATCAGACATTCACAGTACTTTGTGAGGTAATGAATTGTTGTTGGCCATGAACTATTATTGGCCAGTATGCAACAACTTTTTACTAGTGGGAGCAGGCTCTGTGCAAGGAACAAATCCAATGAAGTTTCTAACTGGCACAGTTAGTTGTGCAACTGATTGTACAAACTGTAATGTAATGAATAGTGCAATCAGCAATCCATCTGAGGACAAAAGAGCAAGTGTGTTACCACTTTATAATCAGAAACCCCAATGGAGCTCTGCTAAAATGGATTTCTCTCTGTTCACTGAGTCACACTGCCATATAAGTATGATGAAGGATTGTAGCATAAAATGCCATAGAAACCTCTCTCTCTCTTTCTCTACAACAGATAGCCCTTTAATTTCTTGACAAGGGGTAGCTGTGCTAACTTGTTGAGCAGGTGAAAAGCACTCTGCAATGCTCAGAGAAAATGTGAAATACCATTTAATGTGGAATGTGTCATTCACCTGGCAGGGAAGTGACCGTCTGTCTGGTGCAAAGGTATTTATAATAACAGTGGAGAGCCCACTAGAGATGATCTACCCAAGAGGATCAGGAATTTGAGGATTGCCTCATGCTCTATCTTCTTAGAAGAAAATCATTGAGGGAGATTGGAAGCCACCCAGAGTGAATAGCCACAGCCATCCAGAGAAGTGGCCAATTGTTATAGAATGACCCAGAAGAAGATGTCTTTCAACCATGTCTCTTGAGGGAGCAGAATTGGAGTCTGGTGATTCTGTCCTATGGAAATAATAGGACAGGGACAGCAGATGTCTTTCACCCATGTCTCTTGAGGGAGAAGGATGAAGGCCCAGGATTGTTGTGCTATGGGACAGGAACGTACGACTATCTTCCTAAGAATCAAAGGAGCCTATGGGAAGTAAGTGTAGGTGAAAGGAGATCAATTTTGGTATGTTCTATGTGTGTGGCTCAAGTGGCTAAAACACTGACTGGAAAGTGGGAGGTCAGCAGTTCGATTTCTGAGTACTGCAGGACGGAATGAGCTCCCGTCTTTGTCCCAGCTCCTGCCAACCTAGCAGTTCGAAAGCAAGAAATTGCAAGTAGATAAATAGTGTTCCATGCCTGCCTGCCACATGCCCATGAAAACGTCTACAGAAGCAGACAGCGCTGACTCTTCGGCTATGAAACAGAGATGAGCACTGAACCCTAGAGTCGGATACAACTGGCTTTCAAGCAAGGGTAAACTTTACCTTTATGTTTGCTTGCTGTGTATTTTCCATCTGTGTGCTTTGTAGAAGGTTTTTTCAAAACTTTTTACCCATTTTTTATCTAATTTTGATTTTTCATTTCTTTCTGTTAAAACTTCTAAAATCCATTCCAGCATTTGGACTCAATTTGGTTAGTGGAAATCTTGTTCTAATTCCAGTCCTTTTTAAATGTAGGGTGTTTCCATTACTCTTTACCATGTTTGAAAAATATTGCCATTACTCATTACAATGTGGAGAACAGAGCTCATGTTACTTTCTGTGAAATTCATTATTTTTGTTGCTTAGAAACATTAAAACTGGTTTTAAAAAGTGGCATTAGTTCGAAATATATTCTGTCTGACACTTTCTAGTTCATATAGCAAATGTACTTTGCAAATGGTTTGTCCCTTGATAAAGTCAACCACATACCTCTGATGTTCTTGCACTTCAGCAACAATAATATAATTGCCAACAGTTGCTTGAATAACTACCACTGTGCATCAAAGAAAGGACAAGAGGAATAAAATAAGGGTTATACTGCTTTGCATTTCAATTATATATGCCACCAAAGTGTTCAAACACTGCCTGGCTGATAGTGTTAATGTTCTCTACTTCTGCAGTCATGTCGTTCCTTTGAAAATAACAGCCCACATTTGCCTAGAAATTTCTGCCAAGGAAGTACTTAATGTTGTAACCCAACCAGTGGCTTCTGTTTTTCCTATATCCTCACTTCTGAGTGAATTGAATATGCTTTGTTCCTGGCAGGAATAAATCAGGTTCACTTCTTTTGCATAGAAATTGTATATGAATTATTTTTAGAATTGATTTTTATAGACACAATATGTATCTTTTGAATTACAATATAACAAAGTAGACAGCTGGCCAAGAAACGTAGCTTCTGCAATCTGATAAAAATAAACAGGCAAACCAAAAAAAGGAGGATTTCACTGAAGGGGTAAGTGTGCTTTTTCTGCACCTGGTTCATGCATCCTCAGAAATCCACCATGGACATCCAGAGGACCATACATCACAGATTAAGAAGTTTGGCTCTAAGGAACAATCTGAACATCTAGTCTAAAAGATCACAAAAGTGTTTTAAGTATAATAATATTTCAATTGTGACTAGTTTCTTATTCTGAGCATACAAATGATACTGAAAATACTTCCATCTCTGTTAGAATGAAAATAATTATTTTGCTGTAAAGCAGTACTGTACTAGATTATATGCCAGTCAGACTGTTAGGAGAACAAAGAGTTATTATTTCTATTTCTATTGTGTCTTGACTATGTCTGTATTAAACCTAATGCAATTATTTATGAGTTTCTGTTGGTACCTGTTCTCACATCTTCCTCTTCTCTTTCATTGCCCTGGAATTCCTGTTGGGGTTTGCACAACTGCAAATGAACATTGTGGTGTCAACACAGACTGTACCCACCCCCTCTCCTGGCTTGAGATATCAAAGCATTCATGAGTTACGCAAGCAATGGCATACAATACTGTACTTGTTTTCTCTGTATGAAAAGTCAGTATTAATAGTACTAATGTTTGACACTTTTTTGTGTTGGCTTTTTGTCTGTTTCTCTCATATGGATCAAAACCATGGAAATGGCTGGTTTTTTTAAACAAATAAGAGAACTGTTAGAATAAACAAACTGGAGCATGATGCTTCCAACAACTAGAAACATCACTTAATTGGGCAGTATTATATAGTACTTCATACTTTTCCTGTCATTGACTTGTTGTCAAACTAATCTCTGTCAATATCTCATTGAGAATTCAGTGTGTTGTCCCAACTACGCTCAAGCAAAACACATACACCCTTAACCATGTACCTTGGCAGGCACAAATTCTGTCCCAGAAAACAGTGCTTGAAATACTCTGGAAACACCTGCAAGCAGATGGTTGGGAAGTGTTTAAACAAACTTACCTGCCAACTTTCCAGTGCTATCAATTCCACTCCCCCCGCCCCCAAAAAGGGGGAGGAATTTAAACTAGACCTGATTGATAATAGGAGTTGGGCAAAAGGATGAGGTACAGAATGATCTTCAGATCTTGCCTAGAATTACACTCAGAGCTGTAACTAGCATGCAGATATCAGTGGATATAATGGTACACTGTACCTAGACTCTTCATATAAAGATATAGTTGACATGAGACAAATGTTGGAGCAAAGGGGAAAATGGTTGGCTCTCAAGTTTAGAATTAGAAGATTGCCTTAGAAACTAGTCACCGACCTCTCATGTAGGTTAGATCTAATGATGCACATTTCCTGTGATGGTTATCAATTTCTTCAAATGCTGTCCAAGGAGTTGCTACTTAATTCTGTTCTATGTGGATCACTGTTGTGTAAAAACACAGTAGCTACCATGATTTGAAATTTAGTATGTGGCCCAATATCACTTCAGAGCTGAATAAAACAGTGAATATCACTTCTCAAGGTCTAGATATTTGCAGTATCTCTCTAAAAAGTGCAGCTGTTAAAATTATCAATTTAGGAAACAATTAGACAATGAAAATTCAGAAACTGATAGTTAACTTAGTAGGATTTTTTGGGAGGACTGAAAAAATAACTACTGATGTGATAGAACTGAGTCTTGGTGCCTTAAAATATAAATTTAACAAAGCTGAGATATTCTTTTTAAGTTAATGTGGCTGTGAAAGGAAGATTGGATGAATCACAGAGTCTTTCATTGCATCTTTGAAAAGAATGCAGTTGGAGGAAAAATGAGTACATTCTGAACTGACTAAAATGCAATGGGATTATACTTAATGCATTTTAATTAAAACAGATGTTAAGGCAAACAGATGCATGCTATATGAATAGCAAAGTTCAGCACCTAGAAAGATGTAATAGGCTTTGTACTTTTTAAAAAACAAATAAGAGAACTGTTAGATTAAACAAACTAGAGCATGACGTTTCCAACAACTAGGAACATCAGTTAATCAGGCAGTATTATATAGTATTATATAGCCCAGGCAGTATTATATAGTATTATATAGCCCAGAGTCGCATGTTGATTGGGGCGGCTATACAAATTGAATAAATAAATAAATAATAAAACAAACATGAAAATTACTCTTTGCTGAAGGAAAGATTAATAAAATGTGATAATAATGAGTGAGTTGGCTCTAAATTTAGTTAGAGTAGACTCACAAAAAAATCATGAGAGTTAGCTTAGTCATGACTAACTTAAATCTCAATTATGTCAGTGAAGGAACCCTAAATATCATTTCAGACAGAAACCTATTCATGATGATGGAATGTGGATATTCAACTAGAAGGAAAATGAATGATACTGCAAAAATACTCTGGGTTTATAACCCTTCCCTCTCTACTTGTGTTATTCAAAATCTATCTATTTCATACAAAATCTGCTTACTTGGTTTAACCTTGACTTAAATTTAGATACTTGCATGGCTTAGCCCAGGGGTGGGAAACCTTTTCCTGTTGGAAGGCAGCATGTACTTAATATTTTTTTAAAATAATAATTTTAAAGTTGCTTTCTTGGTTACTTGATTGATCCGTGTTTCACATGTCAAAATGCATAATTTGATGTAATGGATCAAAGCATTGTCTCCCACTGTTTCTGATCCCATACCAGTCTCATCCATGGCCTCAGAAGCACTGCCCTGAACTAGTCTTCCCATCTGGCTGGCCTTCCTAGTGGTCTCTTTATGTCAAGTAGTATCCAATCTGTGATATCTTTCATCCGCCTGTGATCTTTGACATGGCACACATGCCCAGCCCACTGATGCTTTCCAAACTCAATCAACGTTGGTGCTTATTTTGCAACTGACCTTATGGTCAGTTTTTGATGTCAGCTTTTGTAGGTGCCCATGTTTCACTGCCATATAATAAAGCAGGCAGAATGGTGGCATTGACAAGTTCAGCCGGTAATTTTCTCATTTTTGCTTCATAAAAGTTTTTGTTGTTGTTGTTGCTGTTGTTCAGTCGCACAGTAAATTCTGACCCTTTGCAACCCCGTGGACCATTGTCCTCCAGGCACCTCTGTCCTCCACCATCCTCCTCAACCTGCTCAGCTCTGTGTCCATAGCGTCTACAATATCATCTAGCCATCTCATTTTGGCCACTCCCTTCTTCTTTTGCCCTCCACCTTTCCCAACATTAAGGCTTCCTCAAGTGAATCCTCTCTTCTCATTTGATGTCAAAGTACTTTAGCTTCATCTTTACTATTTGATCTTCTAAGGAGCAGTCAGGGTTGATTTCTTCTAGGATGGACCTATTTGTTGTCCTCGCTGTCCAGGGGACTCTCAAAACTCTCCTCCAACACCACATTTCAAAGGCATCTATTCTTCCGCGCTCAGCTTTCCTAACGGTCCAGCTCTCACAACCATACATTACCACTGGGAATACCATTGCTTTGACTATGCAAATTTTTGTTTGTAAGGTGATGTCTCTACTTTGACTATGTTCCCCAGGTTTCTCATAGCTTGTCTCCCAAGAATCAGTCGCCTTTATATTTCATGGCTCCATAAAAGTATAACAGACTAACAAAAATTATTAATAAAATTGAAAGAAATTGCTCTGTAAATTGTGGATTCAGGCAAATGACTGTGTTTAAGGACCTAGAAGGCCACATGAGGCTTTAAGGCAATACCTCCATATGAATCTTCGTTTCAGCATTTCATTCTGTCTCCAGTAGCACCATGTTCTCCTGTGCTTTTACTTGATTTGTTACCTACTCTCTTCCCTCTATAATCTCAGTTTATCTCCCTATGACAAGCTCCAGTAAAATACAACTTCCATAATTCCATAGCAAGCATGGCCACAGGCTATTTAGGTGTTTCTCAGAGTTGTAAACCAAACAAGTAATTTTATCCATCTCCTAACATCATAAAGTCTTGTTCTACTTGTCTCACCCTTCCCATTCTGTATATTTTTTGACATTTCTTCTTATCTTTCAGGTCCCTTCATTTTGTCAGTTTCATGTCTGGTCTAGACATGGAAGCAGCAGCAGCAGCAGCAGCAGCAGCAAGTTTGGTACATTTGCTTCTATCACCTTTGTTCATCATTTATTGTAGGTTTTAAATATTCTTTTTATGAACTATATTTAGTACCTAACAATAAGGAACTGAGCTGCATGCATGGATTAAAAAAAAAGACCTTGTAGGTTTTTTTGCATGTACATAATTTCATCTGGAAACATTTAATTCTCTCCCAACCTGTCCAAGTAAAATCAATAGCAATGTTGGCTGCCGAGTTTGGTTCAAGCAGGATAAATCTCCCAGTCATAAGTTGAAAAGCAATCAGCTCCTGAGATTGATCTGCAGTAATGCTCTAGCATAAATGCACATTATTGATAATGAATTTTTGCATGTGCAAAATGTGAAAGCAATTACAGACTTTTAAAGTAAAGTGCTTAGAATGAAAGCGCGGCGCCAAAATGGCCGCCACGCTCTTTGCGGCCCCCCCCACCCGGACTCAGACATCCGGGTGAGTTAGGGGGCGTGGCCACCCCTCTATAAAAGGGGTGGCCACGAGGCAGACGAGCTGCCATTTTAAAAAGAGCAACGGAGAGGAGAAGTTTTCTCCATCGCTGTTTGTCCATACTCTTCAGCTCTTTAGCCCTTGATCCTTCCCGGCTGGGAAGGGAGGATTAGCACAGAGCCTTAGCTTGCTTTGCTCTGTGTTTTTTGGCGCTAGGTTTTTGATGCCTGGAAAGGGATCCTGCTCTTTCTTGGAAGATATGCCTCCCAAATGGAAGGCCCCGGCGACGAAACCGCGGCCCAAGGGGAGGACTTTTGCGGGCCCTGCGCAGGACGGGGGGCAGCCTTCAGGTCGGAGGACCAGGCCTGCGCTCCCGCGGCAGGGCACTATCACAGCCTTGCCCACTGATACCGGTGGGGTGATTCAGGCTGGTACTTGACCCTTGGCCCTTTCAAGTACGGTCAGATGCCTCCGGCTCCCTGACTTATGGGGTTTTTCTCTGAGGGTAGGTGGACTTACGGCCAATGGCATCACGCATGGCTTGGCACGGATCGCCTCTGCGATCTTACCTTCCTTGAGTTTCTTCCCAATTTGGGGAGCACTGATGCTATGGGGCAATGAGTGGGCCTACTCAGTGGTCCATTTTTGGTGTGATAATGCAGCAGTGGTGCACATTGTCAACACCCAGACATGCAAATCCCCCAGGGTCGTGACATTAGTTTGTCTATTCTTGTTGAGGAGCCTACGCCTAAATGTGCTGTTCAGGGCCAGACATGTTCCAGGTATTAATAACGACGTTGCTGCTACTTTATCCCACCTGCAGATCCCCCGGTTCCGTGCCTTACTCTGGAAGCAGATGAATTCCACTCGCCACTCCCGGCCGATATTTGGACGTTTGGCGAGGAGAGGTGAACCGGGCATGTCATTGGCACCTCGCATGCGTAAGGCGTATCACCATGTGTTCATGCTATTTCGACCTTTTTGCGAGTAACTACAGTTACCTCAAGTGTGGTCAATATCTGTGGACCAGATTCTACAATGCATGTTTATCTTCGCAGTCAGGGTTTGGCCCCCCGTACTCTAGCCTTCAGACTTTCGGCACCAGCATTTATGGCCAACATTGGGGGATTCAATGACTGCGTGAGTTACTTCCGCATGCATCGTGTTTTGGAGGGGTGGATACGTGAACATGTCCGCCACCCGGACACGCGTCACCCCAGTTCCCAGAGTTTCTGACCCACCTTGCACGAGGCTGGCATTACTTATGTTTGGATAGGTGTGAAGTGGCTCTTGGTCACGCAGCTACCACGGTAGCCTTTTTGGAGCGCTCCGCATCAGTGAGTGGGTGCCAGAGTTGGTACCATCTGTGTAAGGCGGATGGGTCTCGTAGGGCACTGGAACTCGATGATGTCTCTGTCACACATGAGTGGGCTCAATTGGGGATACGGCCCTCAAAGGTTGTTCAGCATGGCGTAGACAGTGGAGTCAGACTGCTACGAAGTTTTATTGCAGACATCTGTCCGGTTGGTGCCCTACATGAATTTTCGACAGTGCCTGCTGCGCGCCCCAGCCTGTTTTTCTGCCACCAGGATAGGTCTACCCTTTCCAAAGTAATGTTACTGAGGGTGACCGGTGCCGTGCTTCGCAGTGTGGGGGCCCGTTTTGGCACCCATTTATTTAGGATAGGCGTCGCATTGATCGCGGCTACGTTTGGGGTACTCGGAGGCGGACATGCGTGTACGCGCAATTTCTTATATGTACGTCCCCTCACTGTACGAGTACCTAGTTATGTCCTTAACCTCTTCTCCTCTTTTACAGATCCTGTGTGTCTCTACACACCGGTGGCAGTGGGGCTGGTGGGCCGCAGCTATGTACACTGGGCAGCAGTATATGCTGCGGCGACAGAGAGTGGACCCCGACTTGGGCTGTGTGCATCCGCACGTATGCGATGGTATGGTATGCGCAGCACAAGGGGGCGGGAACTGTGCCCATTCCTGATGTCCGTCAGGGATGCTGGACCGCCCGATGTTCTTAATAGGCACCTCGGTGGCAACGATCTTATACAGATCACTGCTGTTCCTAAACTGTCGAGGGGCTGTGACCTGGCGTTTTATATCATGTATGGCTTACACACGGTTGCTATGGTCTAACATCGTGCCGAGACACCAATTTAGGGGAGATGTGGATCTCCGTGGTTCGGACTGTTCAGGCAGTCAGTGGACAGGGCTGTTGCTCGGTCCCTTGCTGAGCATGGCTGGGAGACAGCCATTGGACACCTGAGGATAGGCTTACAAAAATTTTGCTGGTAAGCAGGAGAAGGGGTCCACCTGTCGGCTGGAGGTATGTACCGCTTTCAGGGTGTGTTGCAAGCAGGCCTTGCGACCGAGCTGACGGTCTGGGGGGGGGGGCGGTGAGTCATCATGGACGCCTCCCCGTGTGGCGGGTAGCACTGGTAAGGTAAAGATTTATGACTCAGAGGTATCCGGCAGGTTCACAATTGACTGGCCAACACTTAGACAGGTACAGGTGTAATAGCTTTGACCGGTCAACGACGAACCAGGCAAGGGGTGATGACAGGAGCTTTTCAGCATGCATCACCCTGTGATTTGACGGATACACGTCATAGGGTGGGGTCAGTAGATAGTTTATTGACTCCGGTCATCAATTTGTTTGTATCAACAAACAAATTGATACAAATGGATACATTGTAGCCAATTGCCATTGGCAATTTTGGGAGGAACCTTACCAGTGTTACTGCGGCCTGCTTGCCTTAAGAATTACAATTGGATGAATACACCAATTGAAAGTTATAATTCGGACTAGGGCATTATTCAATAAAAGTGGCCCAATGCCTTTATCCATATACCGGTGTCTGAGTCTTTCTTTGGGGGGTGCGCCTGCAATGAAAGCGTGGTGCCAAAATGGCCACTGAGCTCTTTGCGCCCCCCCCACCTGGACTCAGACATCCGGGTGAGTTAGGGGGCATGGCCACCCCTCTATAAAAGGGGTGGCCACGAGGCAGATGAGCTGCCATTTTAAAAAGAGCGACGGAGAGGAGAAGTTTTTCCCTCCACCCCCTCCCTAGTGAACAGTGTGATATTTTGGTCGCTTTGGGGCCGGGTGGGAATTTTTGGCCTGAACCCACAATTGGCACTTGGTTTCTGGCTTTTTTTGCCCATCCCACACTGTTGCTAGTGTTTGAGCAAAGGGGTTGCTTTGACTTTGGTCACTTTAGGCGGGTAGCACTGGTAAGGTAGAGATTTATGACCCAGAGGTATCCGGCAGGTTTGCAATTGACTGGCCAACACTTAGACAGGTACAGGTGTAATAGCTTTGACCGGTCAACGACGAACCAGGCAAGGGGTGATGGCAGGAGCTTTTCAGCATGCATCACCCCGTGATTTGACGGATACACGTCATAGGGTGGGGTCAGTAGATAGTTTATTGACTCCGGTCAACAATTTGTTTGTATCAACAAACAAATTGATACAAATGGATACATTGTAGCCAATTGCCATTGGCATTTTGGGAGGAACCTTACCAGTGTTACTGCGGCCTGCTTGCCTTAAGAATTACAATTGGATGAATACACCAATTGAAAGTTATAATTTGGACTAGGGCATTATTCACTAGAAGTGGCCCAATGCCTTTATCCATATACCGGTGTCTGAGTCTTTCTTTGGGGGGTGCGCCTGCAAAGCACTTGGTATCAACCTAGACAAATCTAGGTTATCTTTCCTTCAAATCCATAGCCCTGAAAGAACCATATGCACAAACATGGCCCAACAGCCAATGTTGACTACTTTCAGTTGGCTTGGAATGATTATTTTTATGGTGCCATGTGAACTGAGGTTTGTAGAACCATTTTTGCACAAATACATGTGTATCTCTGCCTTCTAGGGCCAACAGAAGAAACAGGTAATTAAGGCATCCTGGTGAAATGGTTCTTACCTTTTTAAAATCATTGTCCCTCCTATTAACTCCATAAAAAAAACTTGAACCCCAACATGGTAGAAACAAAAAGGCCACATTTTCTGAAAAATACACTTCCAGGTTGTCAAACATAGCTATTCTACTTAAGATATTTAGAAAGGTGGTAGGCAGAGAGAACAAGAAGTTATGAGAAAGAGTGACTGTCCAAAATTATGCATTGACTGCAACTTGTATCCGAGAATGCATTTTTTTCCTGAAGCAGGAAAAATGTCATTGGCATGAATTTGTTTAAGGTGGGTCCCAGCTTGCCATGAAGTGATTCACACACTATGATCTTGGAGCCATCCCGTGCAGCACACATGACATGAGACGTGCAGGATTCAACATTAGGACTGCAATGGACTGCCGCAGCCTTGAGTATATGGACAAGGTGCACCTTCACAGCCAGTCCATCTGGCATGGCCTCTTCTGCCTCCATGACCATTGGGAATCAGACTTCATCCTCTGTTCATTTTGCCATTGGGTCCAACATGATAGTTTCCAGTGGCATTTCCTCCACTTAGGGGGACCATCACCCCACCTAAAGGGGCTCATCCACCTGTAGCCATTGGCCCCTTTAGGGAGTTAGGTTAGTTAACCTCCACCTGACACTCTGCATTGAGTCACTGGCTGTACGGTCTACTCCACTACCATAGCGGGATGTCCAGCCAGACATTACATGCTATTTACATGCTAAAAGGTCACAAATGGATGTTCTGCAGCAAATGAGGTTCACAGGAAATAACACATCACTCTGTGCAAGCAGAACACATTCAGATGCACAACAGTCAGTCTGCAAAAGAAAATGTCTGCATCCCATCTAGACTTCTTCGTTGCAACAATGATTGTGTACTGTTGGTTGAGAACTACTGCCCTGGTGTGTTCCCTGTTTCTCTTGCCTACTCTGTAGCTTCCACCAGGTTCTTTTTTTAATCTCTCAGCCATGTAGGCTACTCCCTTATCTTTTCTTTATCCCAAGCAATGTAGTCTGTGCTAAGAAAAAAATCTCTTCACCGAATATGGTTGACAATCCAAACACCAACTTCCATGCAGGACACTATGAGGCAATCATTCAGTTTTATTATATTCTGTTCAAAATGTTCATATGAAAATTGAGGCTGTAACAACACTGGCCATCTATTGAACATTGTTACTGAAGCTTCCTCTCCCCCCCCCCCTACATTTTGAACAAAATGTAAAGAAATTATGCTGCTTTTAAATCAATCATCTTGATATACTGGCTAATGTTTTATTTAGTATAAGTAATATAAATTTAAACAAACATCAAAAGAGTATTATATTCAATTACCTAATTAAAATGCAAGTTTAAAAACTCTTAAAATTATTCAACAAAGCAGACAATAACAAAAATTGAAAAGGAGAAAAATGAATGTAATTGAAATGAAACTGAGAAAGCCTTATGAGCCAGTATCTTCTCTAGGAATCTATGTCTGAAATTTAGTCCCAGTCCAGACAAAATGACAAGATATAGCATTCCTTTGGAAACTGCTACTCTTAATTAATCCAGAGGACTTTCAGGGTATGCTAGTCAGGAGTAGATAGCTTTAGCTGCCTTTGCTTCCCCCTTCTATGACTCACTTTGTGCTTTACAATGTCTTTTATTTCTTAGTATGCCTTGAGAAGCACAGTACTTTTGTTTGTGACCAACCTCCCTTTCTCCTTGTTTCCTGTCACCATTCAGAACTCTTAAGTATACCAAAATAGATCTGTAGTTTCCTATAATGTGTCTTAGAATTTCAGTTCTAATCTCTTTGTATGTGTGTGTTGGAAGTATACAAAGTATAGTTGCACAATATCTTATGCCATTTTTCTATGGCCATTTTTCTATGGATGTCTATAGGAGTTCCCTCTCAATATAATCAGTTGGATGTGTGTGTGTTGTGTGAGAGAGAGTAAGAGAGAGAGAGTACCATAGTTGGTATAGAGTTGCTAAATCAATAGAAGCAAGGCTAAAGGATATGATGTCTTATGCCACCACCACCTCTAAACTGTCCCTCATTCTTCCCTTGGTTTCATCCTGTTTTAGTAATCTGCTAGAATGTTTTCCCAGAATGGTAAAATATTTTGCCAGCATAGTCAGGGAGTTCTATCAGGAAACCTGGTATGGTAGAATGCACCTTGTCTTAGTGTGAGATTGTGGGATTTCCACCAAATCCATTCAGGCATTCAGAAAATGAGTGACCTGAGCTGATCAGGGAAAGAATCACTTTCTACATGAAGAGTCCACATTTCTCAATGTGCATAAGAAACCCTGCTGTTTCAGGGAAAACCTCTACATGTGGGCAAAGTGTTATTTTCCAGGCTATAGCCTTCTACGTGAAGCCTGTTCAGTTTCTTCTTATGTTCAGGTTGATGCTATCCTAAATGCCTGAACAGGGCTTTAGCTGATGTCACTAAGTATAAAATTGCTCTGACACGCATAACCTTGGATGGATTGAATCTGCATAAAATGCACTTTTTGGTGTTAGCGTATTACTGATATTATTTGTAATATTAAAGAATGAACATTGGCTAAGTATACTATGAACCAGTCTGAAGCTCAAAGGTCTTGATGTGCTAATATGTAGATACTTTATCTTAGCTGATATGTACTTCTTAGGATAAAGATAGGAGGTTTGTAAAATCTTGGCAGGGATATTGAGTTTTTAGACTTTTGGCTGACTGCCTATTGAGAAACTCGTAATCATTATGCTTCTTGTCTCAGGAAGTTTGCGGTGACTTGCTCACTGCAGTATAGCTCATTTTCACTGATTGAAAAAAAAATCAAATCGTTAACTGATAAATGTTTAACTTTGGCACCAAACTCTAGGCCATATATATTATCCCCTTCAGTCTACTTACTCTCTCCCTAAAATTCTTTATATTGTTACTCAATTTTCCGTATTATGTTGATTTACAGTTTTTTTTGGAGGGGGTTGCCTTGAACACTTTTGTATTAAGCAATTTTTTCAGAGGTGATTTGAAAATATGCACACATAGAGGTCAAAGTAGAAGAAGATATGGTTAGCATGTTTTTAGAAAAAGCAGCAAATAACTCCGTGGCTCATTAAGACTTAACAGGTTTTATTGAGCATAAACTTTGTGGACAATGGCCCACTTATTCATGTGCACAGAGTAGATCTGCAGTAAGCAGATATTTATGCAGTAATGAGGAGATTAAAGTATGAAGTGTAACAGAAATGCAA
Organism: Bradypodion pumilum; assembly: GCA_035047305.1. Taxonomy (NCBI): domain Eukaryota; kingdom Metazoa; phylum Chordata; class Lepidosauria; order Squamata; family Chamaeleonidae; genus Bradypodion; species Bradypodion pumilum. The sequence continues at coordinate 53,372,986 of JAWDJD010000006.1, read as the reverse complement.
CTAGTGGCTGTTACACATCATTGATGGCAAGTCAAAGATCTGAATGGTGGTTTTTTGAGAGTCACTTCTAGGCCAATGGCAGGTGACTGATACCACCATGTAAGCATAGCAAAACAGATCAACACCCTGGGAGTAGGAAAAAGTTTTGTCTTTAAATGCAGTATAATGGATGAGTATGGTCCACAGTTCGCTGAACTTATATGCACACAACTTCTGGTATGGGATAATGCAGAATGAAATAAGATACAATAGTAAGTCAGGGCTTCTATTTTTACATGCAGTTGGGCATAAATGGTGCAGTTAGAAAAATGTGCAGTTAGAAACTGATAGATGTGCTGTTGGAGAAATACACACACACGTTATGCATCATCCAGATGGAGGCTGAAGCCAAAATATCAGTAGAAGAGTGAAACTTGGGGGACAGTTATGAAGGGACCATAAAGTATGTTACACTGTATTTCCAATTATTATGAATGGATGCTAATGTTGCACAGTAAAGAAAGCTGACTGGGGGGAAAATCTGATTTTCTCAAATATTGTGCTGGAGGAGTTCTTTTTAGATACCCTTGGTATCAGAAGAATGAACTATTTTGTCCTAGATTAAATCATGCCTGAACTTTCTTTAGAATAGCTAAACTGACAAAAATGAGGTTGTGTTACTCTGGACATATTGTGAGCAGACAAATTTCACTGGAAAAGACAACAACATAGCAGTCAAGTATCCCTTATTGGCCAGGAAAACCCCTTATTTAACCCTCTTTCCCGCCGTCATCCCTCATTAATTAGACTGCAATGCTCTATTGCCGCCATTGGAGGGCAGCACAGGATAGGCTTGGCTGTCAAGTATCCCATATTTGCCAGGAAATTTCCCTTATTTCTAAATCCAAAACTTGACAAGTATGGACAACAATGTAAGGAAAAGTTAAAGGGAGCAAGAAAATTGGAGGACCAGTTATGTTGGGCACAGCTGTCCAAAGATCGTACCTATCACATTACAAGATAAACAGGTGTATGAACCCTGTACATTGGTTTATTATTAGGTCCTTTACTACAGTGTCTTGTTTAAAAATGGGGCCACAGATAGCATCCGGGTCTGAAGTTCTTGTTTCAATCTCTCTGTTTCAAGGTTGTTGTGGTTGGTAAATATTCTTTTCAGGTTGGATGGCTGTCTCAAAAAGACATCTAGGCTTCTCAGCCAGAGATGCAAGGCAGATGTCACTGTCCGGAATGGGGTAGAGATCATTGTTAATGGTTCTGAGTGGTTTTAGCTGGGAAATGTAGGTTTATAGCCAGCAGTGTTCTGTTATCATCTCTTGTGGATTTGTCCCACAAAGGATCATTGTTCAGTATCTGGCTAGCCTCATTGATCTAATTGCATACCTGTCAAGTTTTGGATTTGAAAATAAGGGAATTTTTGGGCCATGCCCCCTCCCCACCAGGCCATGCCCCCTCCCCACAATCCAGGCATATCCAAGAGCCTAGAAGAGGAGGAGCCACCAGAGCCAGGGAGGAGGTAAATACTATCCATTATATAGTTGCATAGTAATGTCTAGAAAATAGACATCTGTGCTTCATAGTTGGGTAGAAGTTGTTGGATTCCTGTTGGAACCTCCTTAGTGCTTTTCCATGAGACTAAATTTTAAAAAGATGCCATTGATAAATTTCAGATGAAGATAGATTCAGGGAAAAAGATTTAAGAAAGCAATGCTCCAAGTTAGGGATCAGCAACCTATGGCTCATGGGCCTAATCCGGCCCATTACACCAATTAATCTGCCCCATGGTGAGGACCCTGGATCTGCTGCCATTGCCACTGCCATCACAACCAGAAGCACCAAAAAATGCACCAGAAGCACTGGAATCACACCGGAAACATGACAAAAACATGGTGAAAACATGGCAAAAAAAGCTGAAAACACGGCTAAAACAACCCCCATTCTCCTCGGGAAGCAGCAGAAGTGGCAAAAACAGCCAGGATTGTGCCATGAACGCACCCACCACCACTGCAACTGGAAGAGGCAGGAGGAACCATGCCTCCGGCCCGCTCACCTCTATGAGAGGATGTGACCGGCCCATAGCACAAAAATGTTGCAAACTCCTGCTCTAAGTCATCAATGGAGTTGTTAGTATAATATGGGGTTGTGTATTTGACCACACCATGGCAATGTCATTGGTCTCTAATGTTTGTTCCTACCAAAGGTGAAGTACGTGTGGGTGAAAAGAACAGTGAAGAGTTTTAAATGGACACCTCTGAGATGGTGTTCCTGCTACAGATAGTCCATCTCTGTGAGGGAGTTGTTTGTAAGACATGCTCACACAAGTGGTGGAAGACATCTATTTGTCATAGCATACAATTCTTCATATCCCCCTATATTTCATTTAAAGTGCTTTATTTTGTGATTAGTCATTGAAAGGTAAACAAAGATTTAATTTGCAAGTTTGGCTACTGAGATACCCATCTATGAAGAATTCCTGTGGCCATAGACAGAAAAGAGCTAACAGAAGGACAATTCAACTAAAATCTACTTTGGCTCTTAGTTTTGTGAGGCCATTTCTACAACAAAGGTGAGTGAAGGAGGCAGAGAATTCCTGCTGTTTTTGGCAAGGAAAGGAGAATAGTTTGCGGAAATCATCAGGCAGAGTTGGCTTAGCTTACATTAGCGTGACATGGTTTACCCCAACTCCACTTTTCTTGAAGCTTGGGAAAAAACTCTTGGCTGCTTCCTATAATTTCTTCCAGCTGCAGAGTATTCTTCATTCCTATGGGCTGTAGCACCATGACAGATTACCAGGAATTACAACATTGCAAGGGGGCCTCCTCCTCCTTATTTGTAAGGAACAGTCATGAAGGTTAACTTCAACTTCAAGACATTGCTAAATCTGTTCTCCAGCCCAACTGACTGGTCGGTTCTGAAGACTCGTAGTTCCAAAAGTTAACTTTCTTAAGCTTCTGAGAACCGTGGGCAATGAGGATGGCCACTTCATACAGTTAATGTCAGGCAAACCAATGCTACCACTGTGATTTTAGGAAACTTTCCACATGACCCCTGTGTTTGCTCCATTAGCCTCTCTCTACTACTGCAATTGTTACTTAAAGATCACCCCCCAAATTTGGTGCAGCTCTACTACAGATGAGCAAAATCCACAGAGGACGCAAAACTAGCATTTCTTTTGCAGCTCAATCTTAGTGGACATTTTGTCAAGGATAGAAAAGGTGACTGGGAAATGCCTAATGAACACATGTATTAAAAAGTAGTTACTGATTTCTGGAAACTTTTCATGAGCTGGAAAAAAATTGAATGAGGGGTGGGGGAAAATCTGGCTGAATATTATTGGAAATATTTTTGCTTCTATATATTTTTGTTGCTTATCATCATTTAAAAAACAAAGAAAGAGCCAATAACATCCATGTGTGGGGTTCTGGGAACTGTAGTCCAAGAAAGGTAACTTTCCCAACCTCTAGAAAGAATCGCATATTGAATGTACTGCCAGGCCTCATACAGAAAAGACTCTTTTTCCTAAGGACACCACTTCTGTGGATTGTACACGAACGTTTCCAGCCAGGACAAGAACTACTTGATTGAAGCAATCCGTGTGTGACTAGGTAGCAAGGAACAGTATGTGCTTAAGCAAAAGCCAATCCCCCTCAAACTCATTTTTCCATAAACACAACTGGGCAACAGAGACATAACTCTGTTTAATGCTGTCTGGATGACTTCATTTGCTAAATATTCCAAAACTCACCAGAGATCATATGATTCACTCTGCTTCATTCACTCTAGAAACTGAGTTGTCCCTTTATATTGCAACAGCAGAAAGGTCTTTTATCAGGCCTCCATAAGAAGTGCATGAGTTATCAACAACCCTGAAGGCAGATTTGGTTTCCTTCCCCACTATCCTCATCTATTTGCTGTTCTCTTTTGGTGGTTAATATATTCCTGTACAATCTATATGCTGCAATAATATGCCTGATTACATTTACTTTTTATTTCTGAGACTGCCTTCCTTGTCCGATAAATGGCTCCAAATGGCTTATAATGCAGTCTCAACCAAGAAAACTTTGGGGTGGGGAAAAGTTACTTTTCTGGACTGCAACTCTCAGAACACTCCTGTCGGGATGGCTTTTAAAGAAAACAGGCAGCTGGATAAAGTGTGACTAACCACAGGATACAGATATATTTATTATAGTTTACACAAGCCGCAACCCAAGAACATGTCCCAATCCACCAAACAGGGAGCTGCTTTGTTGCATTGACTTTTAAGCTCTAGAACAGGAGTCAGACAGCTTCAGGGGCCAGATGGCCATTTTGCCCTTCCTCCACCACATGGTGCTTCCTGGTGTGATGGAGGTGGTGGTGGGCCAAATGAAATGGTGTTGTGGTCCACATCCTGCCCATGGGCCAAGGTTGAGAATCCCGGCTCTAGAAGCATTGGAGGCTTTGGGGAAATTGGTTTTATGGAGAAACAGTTTACACAAATCATGTTGACCTTGATAAGAAAACAAAAGAACTTTCCTCCTCCCATTCTTGCTTGGAACCAAGGAACCTTGCCTGCTTTGAAAATTCCTCATTTAGTGATGATAACCTAAATCAGTGTAGGCGAACCAGTCAGTTTGATATGTGTCCCAGGTAAAGTGATGGAAACCATCCTAAAAGATAGAATTAATAGGCACATAGAAGAGAAGGTGCTGCTAAAGGAGAGCCAACATGGCTTTTGCAAGGGCAAATCATGCCTCACTAATCTGTTGGAATTTTTTTAGAGTGTCAACAAGCATGTGGATAAGGGAGATCCAGTTGACATTGTTTATTTGAACTTTCAGAAGGCTTTTGACAAGGTCCCACACCAAAGGCTCTTGAATAAACTTGCCAGTCATGGAATAAAGGGACAGGTCTTGTCCTGGATCAGCAACTGGCTAAGGGACAGGAAACAGAGGGTAGCACTAAATGGACTTTTCTCCAAGTGGAGGGAAGTAAAGAGTGGGGTTCCCCAAGGTTCAGTACTGGGACCCCTGCTTTTCAATCTCTTCATAAATGATCTAGAAGTAGGAGTAAATAGCAAGGTAGTCAAATTTGCTGACGACACTAAATTATACAGGGTAGTGAAAACTGTGAGAGATTTTGATTAGCTCCAGAGGGATCTCTTGACACTGGGGGAGTGGGCAAAACCGTGGCAAATGAGCTTCAACATTAGTAAGTGCAGAGTGATGCATGTTGGGGCAAAAAAAACCAATTACATTTATAAACTGATGGGTTCTGAACTCTCTGCAACAAACCAGGAAAGGGACCTTGGTGTCCTGGTGGACAGCTCAATGAAGGTGTCAACCCAGTGTGCCTCAGCAGTTAAAAAAGCAAACTCAGTGCTAGGGATTATTAGGAAGGGTATAGAAAATAAGTCAGCAAGTGTCATTTTGCCTCTTTATAAATCTATGGTGAGGCCCCATCTGGAATTACTGTGTACAGTTCTGGTCGCCATACCTCCAGAAGAATATTATGGAGTTGGAAAAAGTGCAGAGGAGGACAACCAGAATGATTAGGGACTGGAACACCTTCCTTACCATCTGAGGCTGCAACGGTTGGGCCTCTTCAGTCTTGAATGATGGCATCTAAGAGGTGACCTGATTGAAGTTTATAAAATCATGCATGGTGTGGACCAAGTAGATAAGGAAAAACTGTTTTCCCTATCGCATAACACTAGAACTAGGGGGCACACCATGAAACTTTTGGGTACTAGTTCTCAAAAAAATAAATAAGAGAAAGTACTTTTTCACCCAGAGGATCACTGGTCTATGGAACTCCCTGCCAGAAGAAGTGGTGACAGCTGTCAGTCTTGACAGCTTTAAAAAAGGATTGGACAAGTTCATGAAAGACAAGGGTATCAATGGCTATAATTATGGATACCTAAGGACAACCTCCGGGTTGGAGAGATAGGCAGGATATCTCTCAATGCCATTTCCAGGGAATCCTAAGCAGGTGATGGCATCTTCTTGGGAATACCCTGAAGTAAATGGTGAGCCACTGTGTGAGACAGAATGCTGGACTGGATGAGCTGTGGCCTGTTCCAGCAAGGCTGTTCTTCTTATGAACCTATGGCATGCGTGCCAGAGATGACACAAACAACCTTCTCTGTCAGCACGTGGGCTGTTGCAGCAAGCCTCACCCTGCTGCTTCCCCATCAAGGGGGGCTCGTCCAATCCAGCCCCATGACAAGAAAGGCACTGCTGCCAGGACCAATGGAATCAAGAATTAGAATTATCATCTTTTTTGCAAAATTTAAAGAATAATTAGAATAATTACAGCCGGTACTAGTATTGTTCAGCCCATTCGTGAGAGTCAGTCTTTGCCACCTCCAATACACCTGTGTAGCGTTAAATCACTATATAGGAAGTGCTCTTTGCTTAACTGTTAATGTCCGTACGCACCTTAAACGAGATGAATGGATGCGAGGATGCGATAGGAACACACTTCTCTATAACTAAATAGGTAAGCTACTATTATGGTTGTAATTAAGAGGAGCAGGAGCATTTCAGCATATAGATAGGTATGTATGTATATATGGTTAAAACATAATTTAAAACATGTCATTTTTTTATTTACATTGTCATTACGTTTTCAGCTCCTAACATTGCATCTTATATATTGTTTTGTGAATCTTTCTATGTAGATTTCCTGAAGAAGAAACAGAAAGTTCGGAAAAGTCAAATTAACTAGTATTGACTTTGAAACGTTTGCAACAGCTGTTTTAAGTGAATAATCTGATTTGGTAAAAGTTTAGTTAACCCGCAGTGGAATAATTTTTGTTTAACCTTATGAAGTGAAGATATAAGTAAAGCCTTGTCACAGAAGAATTTCATTTTACCCACAGTGGAATTATTTTTGTTGATCTTTGTTATACACTAGAACTAGTAATTTTTTATATAAAAAAACTTATATTTCAAAAACAGGACTCTTTAATATTATTCTTTGACTCAAACGGTTTAATACTCTCCCTTGTATATCCCATACATCGTGGGGAAGTTTGGACTACTGCTTTCACAACATTTTACCTAGTGTGGTCACAGACTAGGGCACTTTGGGTCTTGTAAAAGGGAAACTCCTATTTCGACTCTGTAAATGTGATTATCCCAGATACATATAAAGTGGAGTTGAAAGATCTATGCTTCCAACCTAACAATTTATGTGGTAACTGCTACAATATTCATATGACCTTTTCACAATCAAGGCTAAAAATAGTTGCTGGTTTGTCTGGCATGCGTATTCTTATCTTGCAGAATCTTTTTGTTTGACAGTGTTACATGGTAGAGCTGTTGTTATATGTTATCAAAATTGCTTTTGTCTTATGGCAACCTAACAGGGTTTTTAAGGTATGTGAAATGTTCAGGGAGTGGTTTATCATTGTCAGCAGATATTTGAACCAGGGACTCCTCAGTGCTAGTCTGAAATGCTGGCCACTACACTGCACTAAATCTCTTCAAGATGGAGATTGAGGGGTTAGTTATAATCTAGAGATCATTGATTACGTGATGAGATGGCCTGTTGCCCAAAACATTTCATTCTTAAATTTGAAGTGATAAAAATCTTGGATATGAACAAGCCAAAGATAAATACTTTTGATACAAATGAGAGTGATACCACCATATGCTTGACTTTTCTGTTGAAGTTAGTGGGATGTTTAAATATGGATGACTTTGGTCATGTCCTCCTGCCCTCTGTGATTTGCTTCCAAGGGTTGCCAGATGATAATTTGAAAAAGGAGGGCTGATGGGTCTAAAAAAGAGGACTTTCACAAATCAAATGAGGTTTTTTTTTATATAATTTACTTTATTTTAATCATATTTAGCTGAATTGCTAATTTTTGAAATAAGTGCTTGGATTTTTTAACAAATAAGTATTATAGAAAAGTAGGACATGTCCTCCTTTAGGATACCATCTGGCAACTCTAGGACCAGGCAGTCCAACAGAAATGTGGATATAACACATTTTTTATGGGATGAGGGCAATGTTGCATAGTACTTCGTAAGCATAACTCATATGCATAGACTCTGGGCCTGGGAAACTTATAACTCCTGGTGGAATATTTCCATAGGAACTAGGTTCATTCTTCTTCTTCCACTGTTGACTGTTATATCATCACATTCTATAACCATTATTCACATTTGGCATTTCTCTTCAGAAACAACAAATCATAAATTTAATTGGGTTTAATCCCAGGTGATCAGGAGTAACACTGCAACCTTAAATAACAAATTCATCTGTGGTAATAATGAATTTTATGTGAGATACTTAACTCTGTTTCATCTCTATCTGATGGAAAGTTTTATTTTTCTCCAAGCTATTCATATGATTATGATAATAGAAGACGGCACAGTAGAGGATACTGGGTAGGATTTACTGACAAAAGATAGATTAACACCAGTTGGGCTAAATCATGAGTATTAAGTCATGTTCTGCTGATTTGTATGGGACAATTCAAAGTATGACTAGCTACTGCATCCAGGATACTGTACTGTGTTACCTGTTTTCATAATTTCACTTTCAGATGTTTGTCATAATGGCTTGACCAATGATTTGCCACCTTGACATATGTGGCATTACTGGGAACCTGTTGCATTTTTTTTTTAAAAAAAACTTCTCCTCCCAGATGAAAACTATTGTGTTGGGCCTCCCCCCCCTCCCGGTTGAGTAATTTCCTATATATTTTCCCCCAAATCCCTACATCCCATGGCTTCTTTATGGAAACAAGAAAAGGATGTACTGTATATGTCAAGCATCTATAGTCAGGTTGTAATACTGATGTCTTTGGAAAGAGAGGAAGTGAGATGGTAACATATTAAAAAGTGAAAGACTTCCTGTCCTTCCTCCTTTGGGTCCCATAATTATGGGATGCAGCATTATTAGCAGCTGCTAGGGAAACATGAGGAGGTCATGGAGACTTTTAAATTGTCCTTCAGTGAACCATGACTCTAAGCCAAAAAGCTTGCCTTTAACGCCAGTATTTTCTATTGGAGTATTTTATGAATCATTGGATGAACACTATGTTAAAATGTTACTGAAGAACGGCTTATTCCATAAACAAAGTGGATCATATTGAGAATGGCAGTCAGGAAGACATTTTCAGCACTGAATCCATTATTGTATTCCTTCCTGAACGCCTTTGGATGTTCTGATCAAATTAAGTCTTCTCTTACTTTAAATCTCTGGCGATTATCCTCAAATTATTCACACAAATTTCTATATGAATACTCAGGGTCACTGTCTTTTTTTTGAGTCTTGGGCTGGGAATATTTTTTGCAACAATTCACAAGCTAGGTTTTTACTGTGGGCTATAGCCCACAGTAACTGCAGTGGCTCAAGTGGCTGAGACACTGACTGGGAGATGGAAGGTCAGCAGTTTGATTCCCGAGTACTGCAGGACAGAATGAGCTCCCGTCTTTGTCCCAGCTCCTGCCAACGTAGCAGTTCAAAAGCAAGAAATTGCAAGTAGATAAATAGGGACCACTTTGGTGGGAAGGTAAACAGCATTCTGTGTGCCCTGGTGTCTAGCCAAGCCTGCCACATGACCACGGAAACATCTTCAGACGCAGACAATGCTGGCTGTTCAACTTTGAAACAGAGATGAGCACTGAACCCTAGAGTCAGATACGTCTGGCTTTCGAGCAAGGGAAACCTTTACTTTTACCTGTAAACAACCACAAACCTGCTTGTAGCACATGTCCTGTTTTAACACAATTCCTTGATTACTTGGAAGGGAGGACCTGACAGAGACAGGGTTGTAGCTGAGAGCATGGCAGATGTCTATTTAACATTTTGTGAAATTGAGTTGCCATCTAATGCAAGAACAAAGTTGTTGGCTGGCCAGGGCTTGTCTCATGCAATAGATATTGAGATTGATAAACGGTTAAACAGATGATGGTCTATAGCAGGGGTTCTCAGCCTTTTCAACCCAAAGGCCTCAGACAGCTTCGGGGGCCAGATGGCCATTTTGCCCTGCTTGCCACACATGGCACTTATGGGTGTGGCAGAGGCGGTGAGGGGCCACATGAAATGGTGTCACAGGCTGCATCTGGCCCCTGGGCCATAGGTGGAGAACTCCTGGTCTATAGCTAGAAAGTTTCCCAGATATTTCTACAGCAACTGTTACTTCAGTGTCTTCTTGTCATGCAGTGGAGCTATGCAAGTCTTACTGCAATGTTAAAAAGTGTGGATTGGGCATAACTTTTAGATTGCTTGTGTCTTGTACAGCAACAGGAGTAGCTGTGAATTCCATCACGTTTTTCCCAAGTGTGTAATTTTAGCCTAGATTTACTGTCTCTTATTAGAAAATTAGAAACAGAGAAACAAATGGGCCAATGTTATATTCAGTACACTAGGCTCTCAGTTTTGCTCAGAAAATAAACAGTCTTGGAAAAACTAAGGACTTTCTTAGCACTGTTGGAACAAACTATTATTCAAATTGCAATGGGTTGTAATAGATCTGTATACTAATGTTCAGAATTTTACTGGATAGTCTTCTAAAGGAATCTTTTCCTTTATGGCATTAAGTTATGCGAAGGAAAGAAAGCACATTAGAGTGTTTTTTTTAAAAAAATTCTTTAATAGTCCCTGGACCTGTATAATGTTCTGGAAAAGGAAGAGTGCAAAGAAGGGGACTTGTTCAGGTTCAGGATTTCCCAGAGCTATAGCCTTTGGATAAATTCCAGATCTCCATTTAAGCAAAGGAGATATTTCCCATCTTATGTTATAAGTATAAAATCCAATAATATTAAACATCAGGCCAGGAATTCATGATTAGATTCTGGAAGGGAAACTCACTTGAAATCTTATTTTCAAGTGTCTGATAGATGAGATAGCAGGAGTGGATGTCTCTCAGTTGTGTTGACCAAATGCACCACCAACATAGATTCTCTCTTGTTCATTTCCTGACCATCTGAAAAACACTTGCACTTGAGTACTTGCTGCTTGGCTTAGATAATCGATAAGGACCGAGGATTCTTTTATTGAAATGCCTGTCTACCATCTCACAACCTCTGTTCAGGAAGTTTCCAAAAGGGGTTAAGTGAACACACAAAGAAAGGAGCGTTTTTTTCTGTTTATACTAATGAAATGCACCTGGGTAATACATATCACTGTATATGCTTTGAAGAGCAATGCAGGCAAGTGTGCTCTCCTTATAAGAGTGATGGCAAACCTTTTACAGACCGAGTGCCCAAGGAGGAGGAGGCAGTGCGCGGGTAGTCACTGCGTGTGCCCACACACTCATGTGATGTTGACGGCATGTCTCCAGAGAAGTCATGTGGGTGCACCTCCCATGGGTGCATCCGACTCCTAGGAGGGGTGGGTGGGGGTTATCTGTTTGCTTCACCTTGCCCAACCTCCACTCCCAGATGGGATTTTTGCCTGCCTTCTCACCTCCCCATTGGCGGAGAGAGAGGGGTGATGGGGAAGCAGCACTGCCATTGCCACCAGCTGGGCTGGGTTGGGCTGAGCTTCCCCTCAATAGTGTGTGTGTCAACAGAGAAGCCTCTGCATGCCACCTCTGGCACAGGTCAACCATCACTGCCATATACAGTTTCCTGCTGTGATCATCATCATTTATCATCATCATCATTTAATTTATATCTCACTTTCCTCGCCCAATGGGTATGAATACAAGCTGGTTAGAAGCAACTGATTAATCACAGCTGTTGTCTCCAGTTCCCCTCACTTCCCAAAACCTTAGCTTAATTGTTCTTTGTCCATGGCAACACTGAATCAGTTTTGCTTAGCTAAACAAAATGGAAGGCAACCGATCAAATTGGAAGACAGTTACTGGGCCCAATAGGAGAATCCCAGCACCAACTAACCAGGGCTGTCTTGTGGGAGGAGATCAGCAATTCAACTGCATGAAGTCAACCCTGTCATTGTCCCCCAACATACAGAGAATCATGCCATTGATTTGAGCTCTTATTGGAAAAGGGGGATTTGTCTGGTTGAATACCATACTCACCACAGCTTCTTCCTCCTGCAAGGCATGTACTGTATATGGAATTACAATAGCTACATTTGAAGGTAGATCTATCTCAGGGATTCTCAACCTGTGGCCCGTGAGCCAGATGTGGCCCACAGCACCATTTCATGTGCCCCCACACTGCCTCCACCACACCAGAAGTGCCATGTGGTGGAGGAAGGGCAAAATGGCTGTTTACTTTCCCACTGAAGTGGTCCCTATTTATCTACTTGCAATTTCTTGGTAGAAGCTGGGACAGACGGGAGCTCACTCTGTCATGCAGTACCCAGGAATTAAACTCTGACCTTCCAGTCAGTGAGTTCAGCGTCTTAACCACTTGAGCCACCACAGTCAGTCAATTGTTTGCTTGCACTCTCAGATCTTTGTGTGATATACCCCCACCCCCATCCTGGCTCAGTTATGTATGCTTCTTGTGGTAGTGAAGTAACCACTATTATTAAATATCAAATTTGCTTTAGCAACAATGAAGATACGTGCCAAGCAGCAGAAATTTTAAGGATGTCTGTAGGGTGTGCCATGTTATACATCAAATGTTTTTATGTATGTGCAAATATGTGGTGTATCACCCTGCATATCACCCTGCTTATTCAACTTATACACAGAGCACATAATGCACAACACAGGGATGGAGGAATCACAATATGGGATCAAAATTGCTAGGAGAAACATCAACAATTTGAGATATGCAGATGATAGTACCCAAATGGCAGAAAGTGAGGAAGATCTAAAGAAGCTCCTGCTTAGGTTGAAAGAAGAGAGTGCAAAAGCTGACTTGAGACTCAACATCAAGAAAACCAAGATGATGGCAACAGGCCCTATCAGTCCTTGGAAAATAGATGGGGAAGAAGTAGAAGCAGTGACAGATTTTACTTTCTTAGGATCAAAGATCACTGCAGATGGGGTTTGCAGCCATGAAATAAAAAGGCGAATGATTCTTGGGAGACAAGCTACGAGAAACCTGGGGAACATAGTGAAAATTAGAGACATCACCTTGCAAACAAAAATTTGCATAGTCAAAGCAATGGTATTCCCAGTGGTAATGTATGGTTGTGAGAGCTGGACCATTAGGAAAGCTGAACGTAGAAGAATAGATGCCTTTGAAATGTGGTATTGGAAGAGGGTTTTGAGAGTCCCCTGGACAGCGAGGAGAACAAATAAGTCAATCTTAGAAGAAATCAGTCCTGACTACTCCTTAGAAGGTCAAATAGTAAAGCTGAAGCTGAAGTACTTTGGACATCAAATGAGAAGAGAGGATTCACTTGAGCAGGCCTTGATGCTGGGAAAGGTGGAGGGCAAAAGAAGATGGGGGCATCCAAAGATGAGATGGCTAGATGGTATTGTAGATGCAGTGGGCAAAGAGCTGGGCAGGCTGAGGATGATGGTGGATGACAGAGGTGTCTGGAGGTCAATGGTCCATAGGGTCACAAAGGGTCAGAATCAACTGTGTGACTGAATAACAAATGTGGTGTAAGTGCCATGTTATGTTGTTAACCAATGCACAAACGAAATCCGTCCAAATAAATTCCTTTACTTCAGGTCAAAAATATATATACAGAATCCAAAATTGGTTTATATCAAGTAGCAGAAAACCAAAGCTATCCGGTGTACAGCTTTTCGAATACTTCAACAGGGTTTTCTATAATAATGATACAAAATAATAATCAATATACCTATATACATACATATACACTGTTATCTACATATATATGACACTGTATTTTATCACAGTCCAGAGGATACACTTACCTCCTCAATCAGTTCCTACATATGTATTTAATGTTAGTAGATAGAGTCATCTGCGTCATGGCCTCTTTGTTTTTTCATATGTGCCTCGACGTTGTACTCAAATGCAAGTCAGTAGTTTAAATACACTCAGCACATGGTCCAGGTGTGTCCATTTACTTCAGTGCTGTGTACTCTAAAAGCTATAGTGTGCATTTATAAGTAGCAACTAGGGTCTAAGTCAGCATTTAGACCATGCGGTGTTAAAGAGTCAAAAAGATGGATATAGTAAGCTTCTCTACGTAATAAAGAATTATTCATATCATTTGTTGCATATTTTTGGGGGAGTACCCAAAATGACGTTGCTAGAATTACAGTTAGTACATCCTAATAATCTAAGTTCGCGGTCTTTTCCAGGTATCTTAATAGACTTGGTTTCAATGGCAAAGCGGCAGGCAGTGCAACCCGAGCACCGGTAATGTCCCCGAATAATGGGGATAGGCAGTTTCAGATGCTGGTCCGAATTCACTATGGCGTTGCCAATAGTCTTAGTTCTCTTAAAACCGATGCGTGGTCTCAGTGTGCACCCTGGGATATCCTCAATCACATGCCAATGTTTATTAATCACCTTCTTAATTTTAAAAGCTAACAGTGAATATTCAAAGGAGCAACATATCCTGGGGGAAGTGTCCCGTGTTTTTTGAGTCAGGAACTATTTCCTAGGTGTGCTACAAACTCTCTGGAATTTAAAGTCAATGGTACCATCAGGGTACCCTTTGTCCTGTAAGAATTTTTTGATGGTGGCCGCTGATTTTATAAAATCCTCGTTCTTAGTTGAGTTCCTCTTAGCCCTCGCTAGAAGACTAAAAGGTATATTTCTTTTGAGGTGACTCGGGTGGAAAGATCGGAAGTTCAGATATGAATTACGATCTGTCAGTTTCCTAAATAACCGCATGCACAATCTATGCTCTGAGATATACACTGAAACGTCTAAAAAGGGAACAACAGTCTTATCAAATTGGCCAGAAAATTTCAAATTGCTATCTAGTGAGTTTACCCAGTTGATGAAATCAGGAACAATATCTACAGAGTCAAATACAAAAAAGAGATCATCTATAAAACGTTTGTATGAGAGCATGTGTTGATAGAACGGGTTTACTCTACTCTACTGTTGAAGATGGAAGTTTTTTCAAACCTTATCATGTAAAGATTTGCTACAGCTGGCGCGAGGGCGGACCCTATGGCGACTCCTTGGACCTGGAGATAGAAGTCATCTTTAAATCTAAAAAAAAATTCTCAAGTACCACATCTGCAAGGTCCAAAAGGAGGTGCGTCGGTGGGTTTAAAGATGTTCTCATATCTAATGTAGCCTCTAAAACGGGTCCCACTTTATCTAGAGGGATGTTCGTATATAGTGCTTGTACATCTAGCATGAGGAGCCCTGCACCAGAGGGAATGTGAATACCTTCAAGTTGATTAATGAAATCTGAGGAATCCCTGACAAAGGAGGGCATCTCCCTAGTAAAGGGGTTAATTAGGATGTACTAACTGTAATTCTAGCAACGTCATTTATGCCATAATCTGCCCCTGTGGCAAATTTTACATCAGTTTAACTGGACGGCCCCTCAAAGTACGGGTGTTGGAACACCGGTCCCGTATACATAGCCACATAACATCTGCTCCTCTTGTATCACATTTTCTTGACAATAATCACACCAAAGATGATATTAAGTTTCTGGCTTTAGAAAAGGTACTCCCCAAAAAATATGCAACAACTGATATGAATAATTCTTTATTACGTAGAGAAGCTTACTATATCCATCTTTTTGACTCTTTAACACCACATGGTCTAAATGCTGACTTAGACCTCAGTTGCTACTTATAAATGCACACTATAGCTTTTAGAGTACACAGCACTGAAGTAAATGGACACACCTGGACCATGTGCTGAATGTATTTAAACTACTGACTTGCATTTGAGTACAACGTCGAGGCACATATGAAAAAACAAAGAGGCCATGACGCAGATGACTCTATCTACTAACATTAAATACATATTTAGGAACTGATTGAGGAGGTAAGCATATCCTCTGGACTGTGATAAAATACATCGTCATATATATGTAGATAACAGTGTATATGTGTGTATATAGGTATATTGATTATTATTTTGTATCATTATTATAGAAAACCCTGTTGAAGTATTCGAAAAGCTGTACACCGGATAGCTTTGGTTTTCTGCTACTCGATATAAACCAATTTTGGATTCTGTATATATATTTTTGACCTGAAGTAAAGGAATTTATTTGGACGGATTTCGTTTGTGCATTGGTTATCACCCACCGTCTAGCCACTGTGCGTATGTTATGTTGTTAGTCTTGATATGCTCTGATGATCTATGTTTTTAAGTATAAAGCCTTTTCTGTTCTGTTCAATGTTCTGTTTCACACTGAGTGTATCTCTCATAGGGCCAGTATTCCACCCTTAGCTTGCTCATAGTTTAGTATTGCAGATTGATTTCAGACTATCTTACAGAGTTATAATAATTCTGTATGTGTCAAATCAATTCCTACTTACAGCAATCCTTTTCCAGGATCGTCTCGATATAGAGGATTCAGACATGATTTACCATTCCTTTCTTCTGTGTGTGTGTGTGTGTGTGGGGGGGGGTGTCACTCTAGCATTGTGTAGCTTGCCCAGAGCTATGCAGGTTGGCTGTTCTCCTTGGAGGCATAGTAGAAAATAATGCTTTATGGTCAGTAGTCCAGCTCACAGAGCTATCCAGCCAGCTCTCCTGTTGTGTTGTTTTTAGGAGAAGGAGAATCATGTACATATATACAACTTTGAGTTGATGTATACAACTTTGAGTTCATTTGAGGAAAGTCTGGTTATGTCAGAGACTATGTTGCCTTTGGCTGTAGTAGTCAAGGAGATGTCATATATAGTATATATACACATGTTTACAGCCATATTTAAAACTAATATACTAAGAAGCATTATGCCTACCAGGCTGGTCAGTTTCTACACATAGAAAGGAGGAATCTTGCCTTCACCTGAGGCAGCAAAATGCCTCAGGTGTTTCTTTGTTTCTTTATAAAGGGAAAAGGGAAAGAGTAATGGCATCCATAGATGAACAGAGTCACAGACACCATAATGCCAGGGGTCAGACAAATGGGAACAGTGTATTCCTTAGAAAGGAAAAAGGGGGTAATCTGACTCATGGAGTTTAACTTTATGCATACAAAAACACCAGCATGACATACGAAGATGAATAATGCAAAAATGGAAAACTCTGAACCTCACAATTTTTAAAAAGATGTAATTTAAGCATGAGCCTTCATATTATTTGGCTATGAATGAACTGAACTCTATCATTCAAAAATGTGAAATGAAATTGTGCTTTAGAGGAGATGTGAAAGAATTGGGGGGGAAATTAATATTCATGTGCTCATGCATCCTAATGATAAACGATGCCTCTGCTATAAATTGAAAATTGGTTTCCATTTCCTTATGATGGGTTTTATACTTTAGGTCATGAGGAGGGGGGAGAGACACATGCTCTGAAATATATGTTATCAAGAGAGTTTGCAGTAATTGGTATATGTATCCATTTTCTTTTCCTGTCTCTTACCCATTTTGTGAATGACTTATACATCATAAATGTTAAATCTAGCAATATCTGGTGGGTACTTGTGGATTCATAGTCAAGCAGCTGAAATACATAAATTATTACAAGCACATATAGTTTCTGAAGCAAACAAGCAAGCCAACGAGCCAACGAGCAAGCAAGGAAACAAACAAATGTGTCTTAAAACCACTGCTAACTCCAGCATAGCACAGCACTATGCAGTATTGTTGGAGAAAAGAAGGCAGTGGGGATTATGGAAAAGTCAAGACAGATTAAAGCAGCCTTGTCCTTCTTAAGGGCCATAAGAAAGGTAAAGGTAAAAGCAGGAGTTCTCAACCTTTTTAAGCTGGGGGCTGGGTCACACTCCCTCAGACAGCTTTCAGGGCTGGATGGCCATTTTGCCCTTCCTCCACCACATGGCACTTCTTGGTGTGGTGGAGGCGGTGGGAGGCCACATGAAATGGTGTCACAAGCCTCAGGTTGAGAATCCCTGAGGTAAAGGTTGTCTTTTGCTTGAAAGCCAGTTGTATCTGACAGTAGGTGCAGTGCTTATCTTTGTAGATGTTTCTGTGGTCATGTAACAGGTATGGCTAGATACCAGAGCGCACAGAATATTGTTACCTTCTCACTGCTGTTGTATTTATTTATTTACTTGCAATTTTTTGCTTTTGAACTACTAAGTTGGCAGGAGCTGGGACAGAGGTGGGGCCTCACTCTGTCATGCATCACTCAAGTCTCGAACTGCTGACCTGCCAACCTTTTTGTCGTCAAATTCAGCATCTTAACCACTAAGCCACCACAGTCCCCTTTAAGGGCCATACAGAGCTCAAAACATGAATTCCATTATTATTTTTGCAGGGGAGGGAGGCATCATATGACATCAGGACTACTGTGTCTCTGACTTTTTGCTGTCCTCCTGCAAAGCGGGAAAGGGGATAGGTTGCAAACATGGTACTGGGGCCTGGGGTGTGTGTGGCTAGGCTGATTCCTAGTAGCCCGGTGGGCCAGCCCACCACTGGGTGCTAGATCATACCCATCAAGTGCGGCTCCAGAATATACAGGAAATTACTGCGCATGCACAGTTGCGCATGCTAAGTAACCCATTTGCGCATGCGCAGAACCTATTTTGTGCATGCACAGAACCCTTTTGTGCATGTGCAGAACCCCTTTGCAATGGGCACGCATGCGCAGTAAACCCTGTCCTGGCCGTTCAAAATACTGGGGGCGGGGCGATGGGAAAGGGGAGGAACGAGCGCTAAAATACTGGAAATC
Source organism: Bradypodion pumilum (assembly GCA_035047305.1). Classification (NCBI taxonomy): domain Eukaryota; kingdom Metazoa; phylum Chordata; class Lepidosauria; order Squamata; family Chamaeleonidae; genus Bradypodion; species Bradypodion pumilum. The sequence goes on along the minus strand of JAWDJD010000006.1, from coordinate 53,354,363 downwards.
CCGGCCAATACGGGATACTTGACAGGTATGTGCTAGATACATTGAAGAGCCACAGTGACCCTCCAAAGTGCATCCTCTTACCCACTGACATATGTGGGTGCATCTTTTGCAATCTCAGCCACACTATGCCCTACCATTAAGCAAAAGTGAAGCACTTGTCTTAAGACACTGACAGATGACAGGGGGTGGTGGAGAAAATGGCCCTGTGGCTGCTTCTCTACCCCTTAAGCTACCCTGTGGGGGAAGATAATTTTCCATCACTAGCGTGGAAGAAGGTTCAGCTGCCAGATGAGTCAGCTTTTGAGCATGAAGTAGGGAAGGGGACCACTTTGCTCCTTGTCTCAGGCAGCCATAGGACTTGAACCAAACATGTTCAAAGGATTGACGGATCTAGGAAGGAGAGTTTCTAGGAAGCAAAAGCAACGAGTGAGAAGGAGGATTCACTGTACCACTGATGGGAGCAAATGTATTCCTTTATCCATCAGCTCAATGCATCAATTTGCTAGGCAGTGCTGCGGTGGTAAATTGGGAAGTGTCAGGTGTTTGTTGTGGTCATCCCAATGGGTAAGCCTCACACATGGAAAGCTTTAACATGCAGTAACTTGATTGATCCATATGAACAGACAATTTCTTGGTGTTTTTTTTTTAAACCAGAAGCAGAGTTTGGTAAGGGTCACCCTTGCTCAAAAGCCAGTTGTATCCAACTCCAGGGCTCGGTGCTCATCTCTGTTTATATGAAAAGCTGAAATCCGTTTGAGACACAATATGTAATAGTTGTTGTTGTTCAGTCGCACAGTTGATTCTGACTCTTTACGACCCCATGGACCATCGCTCTCCAGGCACCCCTGTCCTCCACCACCCTCCTTAGTCTGCACAGCCCCGTGCCCATTGTATCTACAGTACCATCTAGCCATCTCATCTTTAGCCATCCCCTTCTTTTGCCCTCCACCTTCCCCAGCATCAAGGCCTTCTCAAGTGAATCCTCTCTTCTCATTTGATGTCCAAAAATACTTCAGCTTCAGATTTGTTATTTGTCCTTCTAAGGAGCACTCAGGTCTAATCTCTTCTAATATTGACCTATTTGTTCTCCTCGCTGTCCAAGGGACTCTCAAAACTCTCCTCCACCACATCTCAAAGGCATCTATTTTTCTTCGCTCAGCCTTTCTAATGGTCCACCTCTCACAGCCATACATTACCACCAGAAATACCATTGCTTTGACTATGCCGACCTTTGTTTGCAGTGAGATGTCTCTACCTTTCACTATGTTCCCCAGGTTTTTCATAGCTTGTCTCCCAAGAATCAGTCGCCTTTTTATTTCATGGTTGCAATCTCTATCTGCAGTGATCTTGGATCCCAAGAAAGTAAAATCTGTTACTGCTTCTACTTCTTCCCCATCTATTTTCCAGGGACTGATATGGCCTGTTGCCATTATCTTAGTTTTCTTGATATTGAGTCTCAGGCCAGCTTTTGTACTCTCTTCTTTCAACCTAATCAGGAGCTTCTTTAGGTCTTCCTCACTTTCTGCCATTAGGGTGGTATTATCTGCATATCTCAAATTGTTGATGTTTCTCCCAGCATTTTTGATCCCATATTGTGATTCCTCCATCCCTGCATTGCACATTATGTTCTCTGTGTATAAGTTGAATAAGCAGGGTGATAAAATGCAGCCTTGTCTTAGTCCTTTTCCTATTCCAAACCACTCCGTCATTCCATACTCTGTCCTGTTGCTTCTTGACTCATGTACAGATTTCTCATGAGGTGTTCTGGTATTCCCATCTCTTTAATTACTTGCCACATTTTGTTGTGGTCCACACAATCAAAGGCCTTGGTGTAGTCAATGAAGCAGAAGTAAACTTGTTTCTGGTATTCCTTTGTTTTCTCCATGATACAACGTGTGTTGGCAATGGAGAAACGTATATATATCTAAAATATAAGAAGCACATTTCTGAGATACAAGAAATAATTATCTCTATAAGTATAACATGTCTCGCAATAAACCCATAACAATACATCCCATGACCATGACTCACCAATTCGCGTCCTAATAACCTCTCTAGCATACTCTTAGCGTGCCTGTGGACATTGCAATGTATTGCAAGTAGCCTACTCAAATACATGATCTAATTGTCAAACTCGAAACAGTTGTTAAACCAAGCTAAAAAGGGGGGGCACATGGAACGCTGTTAACTTTCCACTGGAATGGTACCTATTAATTTTACTTGCGATTTCTTGCTTTTGAACTGTTAGGTTGGCAGGAGCTGGAACTGACACAGGCGATCACTCCATCAAGCAGCACTAAGGTCTCAAACTGCTGACCTTCCAGACCTCAAGTTCAGCATCTTAACTGCTAAGCCACCACAGTCGCTTAGAAGCAGAGTTAATGGTTCTTAATTACCTATTCAAGGCTAAATGGTTCTCAAATTCTTTGTGTTGCAGAAATGTCTTATTCCTAGGGAAAACCCAGGTCTTCCCCTGCTACTATGGACTGCAGCTAAGCTGAAAAGGAACAGAAAATATGACTGGGGGTTGGACATTGATGTAGCAGTGCCCACTAATGGAAAAAAATACAGAGTCTATGACCACTGGCTCTACCATACTTCTGCTGCTTTAAACCATATGCAATGATTTTTACAAAAAGGATTCTAAAAAGCCCTGGGAGTATATTTCTCATAGATTTTCTTTGTTCCACATTATACTTTTTTTAGCTAATCAATCAAATCATCATTATTATTATACATTTTAAAATCTTAAGTTCTCCTGGTCTGGAATGTAAAGCACTATTAGTAAATTCTTCACAAATGAGCTAAAATGGAATCCCTTCCCCCAACTGCACATTCAATAAGTACAAGGTGACTTAAATACAGCCTTCAGCCTGGATGGAGATATCTGTTGGTTTGCTTTCTCCTATCTTTGACTGTATTTTTAAATTACAAACTTTTCCCATTCCATATAGGATGAAATTGGAAGATGTTTGTCAATTTATATAGAAAACTAACTCAAACAAAATTTCTTCCACATCTCTAACAGCACCCTCTCTTTCTAGTCTTTCACCAATACAGATTTCTTAGTTCTTCATAAATGTAATTTCTGTCAATTTAAGCCAATACAAGGAATATTAGAAGGAAGCACTGGAAATGAATCTGGTTTATGGATTCTCAGTTTCTGCAACAGTATCTTTTAACCCATGAAGGCTCATTGGATTAGAGCAGTGTTTCTCAACCTTTGGTTTTTGGACTTCAATTCTGTTATGTATGTTAACTGTGTTTTCTGACAGGAGCAGAATGTATCTTTTCTCATGTATCTATTCTTATGCAAATAAGTGGATCAAAAATGTACACACTCTGTTAGCCAATGGGTTTGTTGTATTATTGTTACTGTTACTGTTTATAGGAGCGGAATGTATCTTTTCTCATGTATCTATTCTTATGCAAATAAGTGTTTGGTGTCTTGCACAGAAGACAAAGAAGGAGCCGCAGTAAGGGCTAAAACACAACTTTATTGCATGGTAGTCAGAGTGAACATGAAGTAATGGTGGACCAAACAGCTTTATTTATAGCACACTGTACATTTTGAATAACCCGGGTGATAGTCCATTGGTTACTGTCCGCATGACGTCATGGATCATCACGCCCATCTTCTCCAGGTGCGGTGTGGCGGGAAGGTTTCCCGCCCTTCAGGTATTCAGGGGAATCTGTATCATGTGAGCTGGATGCTGCTACTGCCGCCGGCAGCAGCATTCTTAACAGCTTGCTACAATGTGTCTCTGATTATTTACAATGGATACAATTGCCGGATACAATCAGTTAAAGAGTACTTGTCACATTCTATTCAGTACATAACATCCCTCCCCCTTAGGTGAGGACGAAGTCCTTTAGCCATTGAGGCTTTCTGCACGTTTGCTTTGGGCGATTGGTGGCCGCACTTCGGGCCGGAGTCCCTGCATTGGAGGAGAGTGACTCGGTAGCGATTGGTTGCGTGTCATGAGCCGGGGATTGGGAAGGTCTAGGTGTGGGAGTAAACTACAGGGATGTGAGACCGGGGGCTCCAGGGACTAAAGAAAAACCCCGCTCTTCGCTTGGATGGGTGGGGGACCACTCTGAAAAATCCCCCCGTCTTCTAACTCAAAATCTAACAATTCCTTGGGATCTCTCTCTTCCAAGTTGTCCCTGTTACCCGGGCGGTCAAAAGGATATGGGTTTGTTGTCATTTCCCTCCCCCCTGTGGTCTGTGTCTCTCCCTTGGGATAAGCGGGTGGGGGAGAACCCTAACGCTGACTGCTCCATTTGATCACTCACGTCTTGCCTTCCCACTACTCTACCTCAGAGTTGGTCGGCGTGCCTCCTCCAGAGGAGTCCTGTGCCTGTCTCGACATTGTAGGAGACTGGCCCCATCTGTCTGATCACTATTCCAGGTACCCAAGTGGGGCCACCAGCTGCGTAGTTTCGGCAATGTACTGGCTGGCCAATTTTGAAACTCTTGGTGCCCCCGTTTCTATGTTTCTACCCGTGTCCTCCACCCTGGTTGGGTCTAATCTCGAGAGAATTGTGGCGGGTTTCCTCCGCATGAGGAGCTTGGCGGGTGAGAGCCCTGATGCTAAGGGGGTTACACGGTACCTTAATAGGAATTGGTAGAGCTGCAAGTTCAATTCCCCAGGGCCCATCCTACGCAGTGCGTCCTTTGTTGTTCGCACCAGATGTTCCGCTTGACCATTTGTAGCGGGATGAAAGGGGGCCGCAGTTTTGTGGCGAATTTTGTTAATCTCTATGAAACCCTGGAACTCTGCTGATGTGAAAGTTGTGGTGTTATTGCTCACAAGTAAACTGAAACAGCTGAATACCTTGCGTAATTGCTTAATCGTTGCAGCTGATGATGTACTGGCCATCGGAATTACTTCCAACCACTTGGAGTAGGAGTCCACTATTATAAGGAAAAGGTTACCCCTGAATGGACCCTTGAAGTCCACATGTAGACATGACCCAGACCCCGGGCCGTGTCCCATTTTCTGTGAGGAAGTCGGGACTCTTCGGGCCGGGTGCTCTGGCAGCTCTCACAAGTGCCTACCATGTGCTCTATATCTGTGTCCAGTTTGGGCCACCAGACATAACTCCTAGCTAGCACCTTGGAGCGCACGAACCCCGGGTGGCTGATATGCAGCATCTTGAGTACCCGGGACCTCAGAACTTCGGGGATTACTACCCGCTGACCCCAGAGTAGGCAGCCAGTTTCTAGGGAGAGCTCATCTCTCCACCTACCGTAAATCCTGAATTCCTCCGTAGGGGAGGTTGCCGGCCAGCCTTTCTGTACCCATGAACTGACTAAGGCCAATGACTTGTCTTTCACCGTAGCCTTGGTGATCTCAGCTGGCAGAATTGGGGGCGACTCTAGGGCTTCAATCAGGAGCACCTGATGGTCCTGTTCTACCTCGCACTTGGGGTCCCCTGCCTGTGGGAGGGGTGACCTGGAAAGGGCATTGGCATGGCTGATCTCCTTGCCGGGGTGGTAGGTCAACGTGTACTGGTACGCGTTGAGGAAAATCGCCCATCGCAGCATCCTTGGGGACAAGATCTGCGGGGTTGGCTTATCTGTGGTGAAGATTCCTAAGAGGGGCTTATGGTCAGTCACGACTTTGAATGGCCTGCCATAGAGAAAGTCATGGAACTTCTTGGTTCCTGCAACAATCGCTAGGGCTTCCCTGTCTGTTTGTGCGTAGTTGCACTCTGCCTTGCACAGGGATCTCGAATAGTATGCCACTGGGGTTTCTTGCCCGCTCTCTAGCACGTGGCAGAGGACTGCCCCCAGCCCCACTGGTGAGGCATTGCAGACCAACACAACGGGTTTCTTTGGGTCGAAGTGGGTCAACACAGCCTTGGAATATAGAAGCTGTTTGAGCCCCCAGAATGCCCGTTCCTGGCTGCCCCCCCACTGCCAAGCCGCACCCTTTTTGAGTAATCTATACAGTGGTTCTGCTACCAACACCTTTCCGGGGAGGAAAGAGTGGTAGAAATTTAGGAGCCCTAGGAAGGACTGTAGTTCGGCCTTGGTGGTGGGGCGAGGAGCATCTTTCACTGCCGCTACCTTGGACTCTGCCAGTTTTATGCCCTCAGGGGTTATTCGGAAACCCAGAAACTCTACCTCCTCAGCGAAAAACACACACTTATCCTTTCTCAACCTGAGCCCCGCTTTCTCGAACACTGTTAGTACCCGGTCTAACCTCTTGGCCAATTCCTGTTCCCCTCCAGCTGTTATCAGAATGTCATCAAAGTAGGGGAAAACACCTGGGAGCCCTTTCAACAATCTTTCTACGAGGGACTGAAAGATCCCCGGAGCCGAATTTACGCCGAATTGGAGGTGCGTCACTTTAAAGGCTCCCTTGTGGGTAACAATTGTCTGATCAGCGGCTGTAGCTGGGGTTACCGACAATTGCTGGTATGCCTGGGTCAAGTCTAGCTTGGCGAAACACCTCCCCCCCATGCAAGGTTGCTAGCAAGTGGCTTACTACCGGCACTGGATATGCATTTGGGCGAATTGCCTTGTTAATCGTGCACTTGTAGTCAGCGCAGATTCTGACCTCCCCGTTAGCCTTAAGTGCCGTAACAATGGGGGTTTCCCACTCGGTGGAGTCCACGGGCACCAAAATCCCCTGACCCACCAGTTTGTCCAGTTCAGTCTCTATTTTGTTCTTTAGTGCAAAAGGCATTCTTCTTGGCTTCATCCTGATGGGTCGGATGTCGGGGTCCAATTCGAAGGAAACTGGGGGCCCTTTGAACTTCCCTAGCCCGTTCTCAAAAATGGCAGGGTGTGTGTTACACACCTCCATGATCGGGTCAGCCTGTACGGTGTGTATGCCTCCAATGAAAACCCCCAGGGGCCCGAACCACTGTGTACCCAGGAGGCAGCAGGACCCTTCCTTTAGAACTACTAGGGGCAACTGCACGAAGCGCCTTTTAAACTGGACCTTGAACTCTCCCACCCCCAACACTGGTATACTTTTGCCCTGAATGTCCTGCAGATTAGTCTTAAGAGCCTTTAGCTTGGGGTGTGACTTTGGGGGAATGCGCAGAAATTCCCTGTGGTAGACGATTGAGTATGACGACCCTGAATCGATCTCCATCCTTACTGGGGGCCCCTGTACCAGTACCTCAACAAAGAACCAGGGGCGCCGCAACTGCATGCTGTGGACCGCCTGGTCGCGGTCATCAGGAACCTGTCGAGACACGCGGTGCTCCTGTGGCTCGTCGTCATCGAAGATGTGCCCGACCCCATCTGCCTTTCGTTGGGGCCGTTCCACCTGGCCATTGCCTTCATCTCGATGCCACCTGCAGACCCTTGTGATGTGCCCGCGCCGCCCGCAGTTGTGGCACTCCGCCTTCTGGAATGGGCATCGGCTCCAGTCGTGGGATGCTCCGCATCCATCACAGCGGCGATCCTCTCTGGCGCGATCTCGAACCTCAGGCCTCCTTTGCACCCGCTGCACGTCCTCATCCTCGCTGAAGTCGGAGGTGATCGTGGTGGACTCGGAGGGCCCCTGCTCTCTGTGGGATGAACAGCTGTGGACTGGGACCGCCGGAGGGGCCCCCCCAACCGTGGCGGTCCTGGCCCGGCACACCGTTCGCCTTGTTGCACTGACTCGGTGGCTTGGGCGATGCGCAGGACATGCTCGAACAAGATGCTCTCGTCTTTGGCCAGTAGTTTTTTCCTGGCCCCCTCATCTTGCAGGCCCAGCAGGAGCCTGTCTCTCAGCGCCTCACTCAGGGACACTCCCCACTGGCAAGGCACGGCAGCCACCCGCAGGGCTGCCACAAAGTCTGCCACGGACTCACCGGCCCACTGGCACCGCTGCTGAAACGCCAACCTTGCTGGTAACACCAACACTTTCGGGTGAAAGTGTTTCCTCAGCTTGGCGAGGATCTCATCTAGGGGTACCGTCCTGAGCGGTCTTGGCGTCAGGAGGTTGGTGGCCAGTTCCAAAGTCTCTAGGCTGCACTGAGCCAGTAGGAATGCCCGGTGCTGGCTTCCTCCTCAATGCCTTCGAGGTCCATAGTGTAGAGGAACTGCTGCTCGTAGAGTTCCCATTTTTCTGGCTTCGTGGCATCGAAGGGCGCGATGTTCACTTTTTGGGACGCCATCCCACCTGCATCACAAATTTGGTGTCTCGCACGGAAGACAAAGAAGGAGCCGCAGTAAGGGCTAAAACACAACTTTATTGCATGGTAGTCAGAGTGAACATGAGGTAATGGTGGACCAAACAGCTCTATTTATAGCACAATGTACATTTTGAATAACCCGGGTGATAGTCCATTGGTTACTGTCCGCATGACTTCATGGATCGTCATGCCCATCTTCTCCAGCTGCAGTGTGGCGGGAAGGTTTCTCACCCTTTAGCATTCTTAACAGCTTGCTACAATGTGTCTCTGATTATTTACAATGGATACAATTGCCGGATACAATCAGTTAAAGAGTACTTGTCACATTCTATTCAGTACATAACAAAGTGGATCAAAAATGTGCTCACTCTGTTAGTCAATGGGCTTGTTGTATTATTGTTACTGTTACTGTTTATAGTGTATATAAGTCTGAGTTTTGCCCCATCCAAACTGTGTTCAAACCCCACTAATAAAGAGCTGAATTTCACTACTTCACTCATCTGCTTCTTCATTCCCTGAACACGAAACTGGCGACGAGGATGGGATGGCGTCCCCACATGGCAGCAACATCAGGCCATTTGACCCAGCATGTCCAGAGAAATGGGCAACATGTGAACGCCAATTCCGCCACGCAATGGCCTCACAGAAGATCACCAACGAAAACCAGAAGCGCTCCTGTTTCCTTGCTCAGTGCGGTTCTGAGACGCTTGAGCTGGCAACCCACCTTGTTCTCCCAAGGGACGTGGATGTGGTGCCGCTCGCAGAAATCATGTCCGCACTGAGGAAACACCTGTAGCCAGAGGTCTTGATCTTCCCGGCCAGGGTGGCCTTCCACAGAAGGGAGCAGCGACCTGGGGAGTCCATTGCAGACTACACAGCCGCTCTGCGCATTGCTGCCGCCCCGTGCAAGTAGGACAATATCGAAGAAGCACTCCGGGACCATCTGCTGGCCAGCATGAGGGACAAAGATACTCAATGTCGCCTCATAATCAGGAAGACACTAACTTTCAAGGCTGTCCTAGAAGAGGCAGTAGCGTCTGAGGCCACATGGTCCAGCATCAAGCTTTTCCGGCATCACCACTCCACCACCAGTGCCACCAACTCTGCTGTGCAAGCTCAGCAAAATTCATCTTCATCCTCCTCAGCATCACCTGGTTCCACCTCTTCATCAGAGTCCAGTGACGCAGAGGGAGAAGTCCGAGTGGTCCAACGAAAGCACCAAGAGCACCATGACAATTGGGAGAAGAAATTCCTTTGCAAGTGTGATGGCTGCGGAACCCGGCATGACCGCAGGAAGTACCCCTTCCACACCTCAGAATGCCACAACTGCAGACAATGAGGGCACATTGCTAAAGTCTGTCAACAGCGAAAGCAAAAAACTCAAGCACCTGAGTCCAAGAAAAGTCATCACCACAAAATGTCCATTACCAAAGTGTCACCAGAGCCTGAGCCGGGCCAAGTGGGCATCATCAGCGACCATTTCTTCACAGACCTGAGCCTGCAGGACATCCCCTTCAAGATGGAGGTGGATTCAGGTTCTACCTTTTCCATAATCCCACAGCGGGAGTTTTTGAGAATTCCCCCTGCCTCTCGGCCCAAGCTCAAATCTTTTAAAACTTCCCTCCGGGATGTGCAAGGTTGCCAGATTCCAGTCCTGGGGGTGGGAAATTTCTTGAAATTCTAAAACATCCGCACCTCCTTGCCATTGGTTGTAATTAAGAAGGGCACTAACTGTCTTATTGGGACCCAGTGGTTTAGGCCCCTGGGAATCTGGCTTTCTGGCATTCACACAATAGATGCTGCCCCAATCCGGGATGTTTGTGCTGCACATCCTGAGGTGTTCAAAAAGGGTTTAGGGTTATACAAAGGACCCCCTGTGAACTTTGAGCTTGATCCAACTGTCCGGCCCATCCGGATGAAGCCACGCCGGGTACCCTTTGCTTTAAAGGAGAAGATAGAACCTGAGCTGGACAAACTGGTGGGGCAGGGCATCTTAGTGCCAGTGGACTCCGCAGAGTGGGAGACACCAATAGTGACTGCTTTGAAAAGTAACAGGGAGGTCAGGATATGCATTGACTACAAGTGTACCATCAATAAAGCTATTCGCCCAAATGCATATCCTGTGCCCGTGGTAAGCCACCTTCTTGCCTCCTTGCATGGAGGAAATTGCTTCGCAAAACTTGACCTTGCCCAGGCTTACCAACAATTGACTGTGTCTCCTGCTGCTGCCATAGCCCAGACCATAGTAACACATAGGGGGGCATTTAACGTAAATTGACTATAATTTGGGGTGAATGCGGCCCCCGGAATATTTCAACCTCTTGTAGAACGTATTTTAAAAGGTTTGCCCGGTGTCCTGCCATATTTTGATGATGTCCTGATCACCGCTAAGGACACTGTCGAACTAGTGGCCAGGCTCGATCGAGTCTTCTCACGTTTCGAGAGGGCTGGTCTACGTCTCAGAAGAGACAAATGTGTGTTTTTGGCACAGGAAGTGGAGTTCCTGGGGTACCAAATTACACCCCAAGGTATCATGCCCTCTGACTCTAAGGTGGCGGCCATGCGAAATGCACCCAGGCCAAAATGTAAAGCTGAATTGCAATCATTTATAGGATTGTTAAACTTCTATCATGCTTTTCTCCATCGCAAAGCCTCAGTTGCCGAACCATTACATCGGCTTCTTAAGAAAGATACTGTTTGGCACTGGGGCCATTGCCAGGAGAAAGTGTTCCTAGAACTTAAAAGGCTGCTATCTTTGGATGCTGTATTAACTCATTTTGATCCAAACAAGGAAGTTGTACTTGTCTGTGATGCATCCCCTGTGGGGGTGGTGGGGGTGGGAGCTGTGTTATGCCATGTACTAAATGACGGGAGGGAAGCCCCCGTAGCATTCTATTCCCATTCACTCTCAAAGCCTGAGAAAAATTACGCTCAGACAGATAGGGAGGTGTTGGCAATTGTGGCTGGCACTAAGAAATTCCATGATTACCTGTATGGAAGACCTTTCACCATCGTAACTGACCACAAGCCCCTCCTTGGAATCTTTGTGAACGGGAAGCCCACGTCTCAAATTCTGTCCCCAAGAATGTTACATTGGGCAATTTTCCTAAATGTATACGATTTTACTTTGGTGCACAGGCCCAGCAAGAACATCAGCCATGCTGATGCCCTGTCATGTTCTCCACTGCCAGGGGCCGTGGAAGCCGATTGCAAGATCAAAAGTGACCACCAGGTCCTTATGATTGAGGCTTTTGACTCACCCCCAGTCATCCCCTCAGATATAGCCAAGGCTACGGCCAAGGATGTAACATTGACTAAAGTAATGTCTTGGGTACAAAAAGGCTGGCCTGTTTCTCCTCTAGCTGAGGAATTTAGAACATTCCACCACAAGTGTTTGGAACTGTCAGTGGAATGAAGTTGCCTTCTATGGGGCCATCGGGTGGTCATTCCTGTCACTCTCAGGAAAAAGGTTTTATGTCTTCTTCACACAAGACACCCGGGAATTGTCCGTTCCAAAGCCCTTGCCTGTAGCTACTTTTGGTGGCCTCAACTGGACCAAAACATAGAACAAATGGTCGGCACTTGTGCCAGTTGTTAATCCTCTCACCCAGAGCAATCCCACCTTCCCTCTCGGGAATGGGATTCTGCTTGGGGCCCGTGGTCCACATTGCACATAGATTTTGCAGGTCCATTTAGGGGTGCCCTATTTTTGTTGGTTGTGGATTCATTCTCTAAGTGGCTGGAAGTGATTAGGGTGCCTAATACCACTTCAGCCACCACGATAATGCACCTGAGAAGGCTCTTTGCAGCATTTGGACTTCCAGATGTGCTGGTGTCCGACAACGCATCCACGTTCACATCTGCAGAATTCCAATCCTTCATGGAAAGGAATGGAATTAGGCACATCACTGCTGCCCTATTCCACCCAGCCACCAATGGCCAGGTAGAGCAGCAGGTGCACACAACTAAGGACGCGCTTCCGCATATGGGTGAAGGGGATTTGGAGCTCCAGTTATGCCAGTTTCTTTTCACATATAGGCTCACCCCCCTTGCCTCAGGGCTGTCCCCTCCTGAATTGCTCCAGTGAAGAAAACTGTCATCCTTCCTGGACAGATTAGATCCCTCTAGGGTAGAGGACAAAGGCACAAATATAGCAATCCAGCACCAGAAGGGTTTCTCATATGGAGACCCTGTACATTGCCGCAATTATGCAGCTAGTGGCCCTACGTGGGTGCCTGGGTTTGTGATCGATCAAACTGGTCCTGTTCCTTTCAGAATCGAAACAACCACTGGTCTGATCTGGAGGAGACCCAGAGTACTGGACCCACAAGATGAATACAGACACTCAACGCTAGGGTTGGCCCCCACCCATTTAAACCCAGGGGGCAGAGGTAATAGTCAGCAGCCAGCCAACATTGACCCAGAAGTGTCTTCTAGGAACCGATTTCAAGGGGAAATTGTGGAATGCTCCCTATTCCGGCCAGGTGTACCCCTACACTGTCCCAGCCTAGCACTCTGGATTCCTTTATTGATGATGACCACTTTTATTTGGAGTTGCCCTCCACTCTTAGTACACACAGGAGGGACCCTGAGTTGTCTTATTCATCCACAGAATTAGATTTTGGTTTTGAGCAATCCCCTGCTCCTCCATCTGACAAACGGGGCTTTAATTTGGGTTTACAATCCTCCCCCTCTAGTCAATCCCTCACTCCAGTCGGGTCACCCATCCTACGAGCCCCTGAGCCAGCTCAGCCAAGCGTCCGACCCAGAAGGGAAACGAGACCGCCATCCTGGTTAAAGGATTTTGTTTTTACCTAGGGGGGAAGAATGTTATGTATGTTAACTGTGTTTTCCGACAGGAGCAGAATGTATCTTTTCTCATGTATCTATTCTTATGCAAATAAGTGGTCAAAAATGTTGTATTATTGTTACTGTTATTGTTTATAGTGTATATAAATCAGAGTTTTGCCCCATCCAAACTGTGTTCAAACCCCACTAATAAAGAGCTGAATTTCACTACTTCTCTTGACTGCTTCTTAATTCCCTGAACACAAAAAAATCCCAGAAGCCTAAGTCAATTTCCCAAAGCACTGATCAGCCGATGGAGTGACTCTGGCTTCTGGGAATTGAAGTCCAAAAGCCAAAGGTTGAGAAACACTGGATTAGAGGATCCCTTTTCCATGAAAGAAAGCAGTCAACCACTATCTGCTTATAGCATTCTTTATAGTTTTTTACTGATAAGAATTTGTGCATTCTGAGTCTGTTGTAGGCTTTGATGCCTGAAAGAAGATCTGTTCCTGTTCACACCTCTAGGTCATCCACCAAAATGAACAGTAAAATGTTCTAAAATTTGGAATCTGACTTTTAGTGCTGCTGATGTAATGCTTTATTAAAAATAAAAAGAGTATAACCAGAACATGTCTGTCTGTAAAACACACATTTCCTGAGATTTAGCCAGTTCTCTATTTCTCATTATATTATAGCTGCAGATTATGCCAGCTTTAGCATCTTTTTAATTAAGTCCTTGGTACAGCCATTCTTTTTTTATTGTTGCAAAATGAAAATAATATTATATCATTAGGCCTATTGTTTATTCCTACAAAGAGTCTGACTACACAAGAGAAAAAAAGACTGTGGGAAATACTACAGATTTGGGGCAGTCTGATTCATCCCCCCCCCCAATTGATCACATGATGCAACAGGAAATGCTGGACAGTCCAGAGTTCCACATTCTGTCTATAGATTTTCCTCTCCAACAGACCCATCTACTTTGTAAAACGTCAAGTTCTTTTGCTTTGGTTTAGAATGCATGATCACTGTGAATTTATGCAGAAAGGAAAGACCAACTGAGTCACTCACTCACTCACACACACAAACACACACACACACACACACACACACACACACACACACACACACACACACACACACACACACACACACACACACACACACACCACTGCTTTGGCAAAACACCTTCCTCTTCAACTCTTTCCTCACATGGGAATACCAGAAGAATATGTGTGCATATACACATGCACACCCAAATTCAGGGCAAGCACATTTCTCAGCTAAGCTTCTCTCCCAAGACCCCACCCCCCCAACATACACACACTTTTTATAGCTTCTCCTGTATGGGCAGAATTTGTGTTTGTTTGTTCACTTGTTTGTTCTTACAGTTTAGTAAGCTCTCTAATCAGCAAGCTAAGAGGAAGAAATGGGTGACTGAAGTAGGAAAAGCCCCCCCCCCAAAGCCAGTTCCTTTGTTCTGCACCTTCTCCAGGTGGTCAACAGAACTGCAACATAACTACAAGCAGCAGGCTTTCCCACCTGTGTGACCATATATATCAAAGAGAACTGAATCCTCTGGTATGACTTCATGGAAAGAGGATTGAAATTAATTCAAATTTCCTTCGCTATATAATTGTACTGAAAGACTTTCCCCAACCCCTTCAGTTCCATTCTCCATGCAGACTGCTTAGTTGCGGGATCCGTGAGCATAATTGGCATAGCTGTCCCTGACAGAGGCTACACCGGTGAGAAAGCTCCTGGCCTCTGGGTTCTGCGGGGACAGAAATTGGGGAGCGGATTAATAGTCATAAGATTGATTCACCCATATCTGACCTGACAGGCAGTCCGGCAGGAGGAAATTGAATGTCTAACTAGCAGTTAGGAAATAGGTAATTCTGCACCTGCAGATTACCTCAAGCCCTAGCGCAAATAGTGGCCATATTTACTCTTGTATAAGCCATGAACAATGGATTTCCCCTGTCAGTATTTGCCTTAGTTAATTAACTTCCCCAAGAGGGATTCCCAATTAACCCGGGTAAACATGTGATGAGATTTTCTGTCAGATGACGATTCTATCACACGCTACCTTGAATTCCTATATATGATGATGATTTTCCCTCAATAAACCACTGGTCTTCGCTCCATCTTGCCTCGTGTCGTTCCTTGACCAGTCTCCTCCGGGACCCCACGGCCGCTCCACGGCCCCGATCCAACACTTAGTTATGTGGGTTTTGTATCCTTCAGTGAGTATATTCATTTTTTCAGCTTCTTCTTCTCTGTAACATCAAGAAACAACTGGTGAAGTACCCAGCATGTTGGAGGCAAAATGCTAATTCACTTGTGAACTGCCCAGAGACTGCGCTAAGCCCTACGGGGTGGTATATACATGTGATTGCTGAATTTTTTCAATGCCACATAACATCTTGGTTCACTTTAGAGCAGAAGTGTCCCAATGTTTCTGGAACTGCTGAAATTGTTGCATTTTCACACACACAAAAATGCTATGAAAATGTGGCAGAAATTTAAAAATGGCTCAAAAATGTTCCTCCCTCCCCCCCTTCCTCCATGGGAAGCAGCAGAGATGGGAAAAACACCCAGAAATGTGGCACAAATGCATGCACCGCCCCTGCCACCACCAGGAAGAACCATATGACCAGCCCCTCAGAAGACTGAGTGGCTATGGTCAAGCCCCTGGCAGGAAAAGGTTGGAAACCCCTGTCTTAGACCATCAAAGTAGTGAGATATATGTAGCATTCCAGCATTTAACTGTGCCCAGAGAGAACTAATTTCTACCACTGGTCTAATAGCCAATGGAATATTTTTCTTCATATTTTCCTAGCCATGACAAACCTACCAGAATCAGCCTTGGCAATGTGGGCAGAAGGATGTGTCTTGATCCTTGCATCCTGGTCATGGGCCCAAACATAAAGAAAGGGTATGTAGCTTCTAATAAGAAAAGACATGATTTGCCACAGTTGACCAGGCTTCCTCTTGAGTCTCCACTTAACATCTCAACTCTTAAAACATCAACAGGTGTATGTATACAGGAAGAGGCACATCCTTAGCTATCAAAATCCCAAGCTATTTACGATTTCAAATATCACATTAGGCACCTTGGATGGGCAGCAAATTGTCAGTTCTTTTGAAAACAGGTGTTTATATGACATTCCTGACAACAGTATTGTCAACCACTGTTATATTGTGGTCCTGAGTAATACTCAGGATCTGGTGCAAGATGTTAATGTGACTGATCCAATAGGGAACAGTGACCACAACTCAATTATGTTTAATTTAATCATAGACCGCAAGTCACTGATAAAATCTAACACAGAGACCATAAATTTTCAAAAAGGAAATTTCCCAAAGATGAGGAAACTAATAAAAAAGAAGCTGAAAGGGAAAACTGAGAGAGTCCAAGCACTCCAAGAGGCATGGAGGCTGTTTACAAAAACAATAACAGAGGCCCAATTGGAACGCATACCCAAAAGGAAAAAGGGCACTGCCAGGTCCAAGAGGACCCCGATGTGGCATACAGGAGCTGTTCAGGAAGTGATCAAAAGCAAGAAAAGCTCATTTAGAAGATGGAAGGCTTGTCCAAATGAGGACAGCAGGCAGAAACATAAATTCTGGCAGAACAAATACAAGGCAACAATCAGGAAAGCAAAGTAAGACTTTGAGGAGCGTATTGCTAAAAATACTCAGAGAAATAACAAAGACTTCTTTAAGTACATTAGAAGTGAGAACCCAACTAGGAAGGCCATTGGACCATTAGATGACAATGGAAGGCAAGAGGTTATTAAAGAGGAAACAGAGATTGCAGAGAGACTCAATGAATTCTTTGCTTCAGTATTCACTGAATAAGACAGAGACCACATGCCCAAAACAGAGCCTATCTTCGTAGGGAGGGAAACCGAAGAATTAAGCCAGATAGAAATAACCAGGGAGGAGGTCCTTGCATGTCTTGTTAAACTAAACACTAACAAATCACCAGGACCATATGGCATCCATCCACGAGTTCTCAGGGAACTTAAAGATGAAATTGCTGATCTCCTAGCCA
Source organism: Bradypodion pumilum (assembly GCA_035047305.1). Taxonomy (NCBI): domain Eukaryota; kingdom Metazoa; phylum Chordata; class Lepidosauria; order Squamata; family Chamaeleonidae; genus Bradypodion; species Bradypodion pumilum. The sequence goes on along the minus strand of JAWDJD010000006.1, from coordinate 53,337,370 downwards.
AAATATATAATATTTCCATCAAATCAGGCTTTGTGCCTGATGACTGGAAGGTAGCGAATGTAACACCAATTTTCAAAAAAGGATCCAGGGGTGATCCAGGAAATTACTGACCTGCCAGTTTGACATGTGTCCCAGGTAAAGTGATGGAAACCATCCTAAAAGATAGAATTAATAGGCACATAGAAGAGAAGGCGCTGCTAAAGGAGAGCCAACATGGCTTTTACAAGGGCAAATCATGCCTCACTAATCTGTTGGAATTTTTTGAGAGTGTCAACAAGCATGTGGATAAGGGGGATCCAGTTGACATTGTTTATCTGGACTTTCAGAAGGCTTTTGACAAGGTCCCACACCAAAGGCTCTTGAATAAACTTACCAGTAATGGAATAAAGGGACAGGTCTTGTCCTGGATCAGCAACTGGCTAAGGGACAGGAAACAGAGGGTAGCACTAAATGGACACTTCTCCAAGTGGAGGGAAGTAAAGAGTGGGGTCCCCCAAGGTTCAGTACTGGGACCCCTGCTTTTCAACCTCTTCATAAATGATCTAGAGGTAGGAGTAAAAAGCAAGGTAGCCAAATTTGCGGACGACACTAAATTATACAGGGTAGTGAAAACTGTGAGAGATTGTGAGGAGCTCCAGAGGGATCTCTTGACACTGGAGGAGTGGGCAAACAGTGGCAAATGAGCTTCAACATTAGTAAGTGCAGAGTGATGCATGTTGGGGCAAAAAACCCCAATTACATTTATAAACTGATGGGTTCTGAACTCTCTGCGACAAACCAGGAAAGGGACCTTGGTGTCCTGGTGGACAGCTCAATGAAGGTGTCAACCCAGTGTGCCTCAGCAGTTAAAAAAGCAAACTCAATGCTAGGGATTATTAGGAAGGGTATAGAAAATAAGTCAGCAAGTGTCATTTTGCCTCTTTATGAATCTATGGTGAGGCCCCATCTAGAATACTGTGTACAGTTCTGGTCGCCATACCTCCAGAAGGATATTATGGAGTTAGAAAAAGTGTAGAGGAGGGCAACCAATATGATTAGGGGACTGGAACACCTTCCTTACCATCTGAGGCTGCAACAGTTGGGCCTTTTCACTCTCGAACAACGGCATCTAAGAGGTGACCTGATTGAAGTTTATAAAATCATGCACGGTGTGGACAAAGTAGATAAGGAAAAACTGTTTTCCCTATCGCATAACACTAGAACTAGGGGACACTCCATGAAACTTTTGGGTACTAGTTCTCAAACAAATAAGAGAAAGTACTTTTTCACCCAGAGGATTACTGGTCTATGGAACTTCCTGCCAGAAGAAGTGGTGACTGCTGTCAGTCTTGACAGCTTTAAGAAAGGATTAGACAAGTTAATGGAGGACAAGTGTATCAATGGCTATAATTATGGATACTTAAGGACAACCTCGGGGTTGGAGAGATAGGCAGGATATCTCTCAATGCCATTTCCAGGAAATCCTAAGCAGGTGAAGGCATCTCCTTGGGAATACCCTGAAGGAAATGGTGAGCCACTGTGTGAGACAGAATGCTGGACTGGATGGGCTGTGGCCTGTTCCAGCAAGGCTGTTCTTATGTTCTTATCCTTGAAATGAGAGTCCGTTTGGTCCATGGATTTTACTTATCAGATTATTCTCAGTTCCATAAATACTGTTGGATCATCATAATCACACTTTATTTTCAACAGATGAGCCTCCCTTCAGCATTTAAATAATAAATAAATAAATCATGCTATGAGACTTGTAGTTTATGGTAGACATTGAAGGCTTATGTTAATTCTAGTATTTGTCATATACAGTTACTCAGTCTCTCCACAAAATTGTAAGTTTCTTGAATCATTACTAATTGTGGTCTTCTAAATAATTGCACTTATTTAAAATAAATATTTTTCTGGCATCATTGTCTTCTTCCTCTATGACACATACAGAGAGAGAGAAAGAGAAAGACTTGAAACAGGAAAACATGATAACGTGTAAGAAGCCACTCAGGGGGATTTGTTAAAAAACCATTAAAACCTTAAATCATTTCACCTAGTTGGAGGGGAAGAATGTTTAAATCTCTAAATGGTAAAAGTGAAAGAAAATTATGCCATGATCTTTGAGTAGCTTCCTGATTGCAAAGGAGAATATGTGAGAGCTTAGCAACAATTTAAATTTGCATTTTCAGTTATCCCTGCTGAGATAATCTAGGTTGAAACAGTAGGTCTAAACGTAAATTACTGTAGGAACTATTTGAGACTGCTATAGCTCCACACATAGTACAGTACTTGCAATTATTTTATGAAGACAGTTCTCCTTTTCCTATATATCTACTGTATCTGTCTGTCTGTCTGTCTGTCTGAATCTCTGTCTTGCTAAAAGTGGAGAAGACTTAACTTTGAATCTCAAGCCTAATCAGGGTATCATCATCAGAAGGAGATGACGACAACAACAACAATAAGCCCAATGAGCATATAAGGAATGAAATGAAAATAAGAATACATGCCCTACTTTTTGTATATACAGTAATAACACTAAGCATATTTGAGTATTTAATATCACAAATTGTTTAGATTGTAATTTGTCCCTGAATGTTTATTCAGTTCCATTTCCCCCACACATATGCTCTTATCCTCTTTATTTTGTGAAAAGTAGACCAGGAAATAAGAAGTACAAGGCCAGATTGGCTACATGTTCTGTCCTTTTGAGGGTTCACAGAGAGAGAATCTGCCGCAAACTCCAAAATATGCTGAATACAGTCAACTGCCTTGCACAGCTGTTTACACATAGACCTCCATGGTTTTATTTGAATAAGAGGTATTTGACTGAAAAACTGTCTTTTCGGCAAGGCTGTTGATATAGCTCAAACCTTCACTGCCAGCAGGAAGTCATGGGCAATGATGCATTTTAAAGTTCACCATTTTGGGTCCTTCAGTGAACCATAAAATATTCATGGAACATAAAAGAGCAAAGTCAGATAAAATCAAACAAGCACAGAGAGTATATAAGCAATATTTTAGCCTGGAAGAACTTTACAACACCTGCACTGTGTGCCTGTACCCATTCATTTTGGCTTTTCAACACAGCAAATACATCATGAAACACACTAATGGGGAAATTGCCTGAAAGTGGAAGATATAAAGCGCATCCAGTAGGGCAGTGTTTTCCAAACAATGTTCCGTGATAAACTGGTAGATTTCAATTCCCAGAAGCCTAAGTCAGTACATTAGCTGATTAGTGCTTTGGGGAATTGACTTAGGCTTCTGGGAATTGAAGTCCAAACACCAAAGTTTGGGAAACACTGCAGTAGGGCGATACCTATACCAGTGTTCTTGTTTGGAAAAGATAGGATTAACCAGTAGAGTGGTATTCCTGCCATTTTAGCACAAAACACATTGCTGTGTGTAGTAGAGTTCAAGTATTATGCCCTGCCAAGTCAACTCATGAGGACCATGATGGAAGAGTGGAAACTGGGAAAAGGTATATGCAATTATACATGGTGTGGAGAAAATAGACAGGGAGAAGTTTGGTATACCATTCAGATGCTGATTCCTGCCTTTCTATCTTCTCTATTAGCTCACAGTATCATAATAAACATGACAAGAGGCCTCAACACTGAGCAACCTTAGCGATCTGTCATGCTTCTGGAGATTTTTTCATATAAGATAGGAGAGCTGGACCATAAGGAAGGCTGAGCACAGAAGAATAATCGCCTTTGAACTGTGGTGCTGGAGGAGGCTTTTGACAGTACCTTGGACTGCAAGAAGATCAGATCAGTTGATCCTGAAGAAAATCAACCCTGACTGCTCATTGGAAGCAGCCTCATGGTGGGGAAAGAATTTATCAGGACAGGTGGCCATGCGCCTCTGCTCATAGCCCACTGCTCATAGCTCTGCTCAATGGGAGAAAGTCCAAAGATCTTCGGGCAGCTTCAGGAGAAGTTGCCAAAGCTACCCAAAGTGCTTTGGACTTTCTCCCACGGAGCAGAGCAGAGACTGATGAGAGGAAGCGAAGCAGAAAATCCAGAGGTGGTGTTTCCCTTTAAGGTATAGGGTTTGAGCAGAGGCGTGTGGCTGCCTGTCCTGGTAAATTCTTTCCCCACCATGGGGCTGATTGGAAGGACACATACTAAAGTTGAAGCTCAAGTACTTTGTCCATGAAATGAGAAGAGAGAACTCACTTGAGAAGACCTTGATGCTGAGAAAAATTGAGGGCAAAAGGAGAAGGGGTGCCAGAGCATGAAGTGGCCTGATGTATGGTGGTCCATGGGGCTGCAAAAGGTCAGACTCAACTGTGTGACTGAACAACATCAACAAAGGCAAGAACTATTTTAGCAAACAGTTACTTGGTTACTTGGTTGATCCGTGTTTCACGTATCAAGTTGACATGGCAGATCAAAGCATCATCTTCCACTGTTTTCGATCCCCTACCAGTCTCGTTCAAGGCCTTGGGATCTTTGCCCTGAACTGTCAAATAGTACATGACATAAATAGGGACTATGGTGGCTTAGTGAATAAGATGCTGAACTTGATGATTGGATGGTTGGCAGTTCAGCAGTTCAAGACCCGAGTGCTGCATGTCAGAGTGAGCTCCCGCCTCTGTCCCAGCTCCTGCCAACCTAGCAGTTGAAAAATGTTGTATTCTTTTAAAACAACTGTAGTTTCTGGTCCCATAACCTGTTGAACAAGTTAAGAATTTACTTAATTTATTTTTGTGCACAATGGAAGAACAGCAAAAACGATCTCTCCCTTGTTCTGATATCTAGCTTTTTAAAAAAAGAAATCCATTGTAAAGAAATCACTCCTGAAGCAGAGTAAAAGAGAGAGAAAATATTTTACTCACTGTTCAGTGTCATCATTAATTCAAAGGTTAAAACTTTAAGAAGGTAATGAATTAAAATATTACAGATTAAAAGGTACCAAGTTTCTGTTCTTCAAGTATGTTTTAAGAACTTCAGTGTAAACCCTGTTTCCGAATGTATTTTGTCTTGGTCTTGCTTTGGGTCCTGGCGAAACCATTGTAGTCATGAGGTTCTAACTTAATGTCTATAGCTAACTTACATTTCTTCCTAATCGATTTGACAGCTGGTGATACTAAAATATACCATGATACTAACATATTCCACATCATATATATCAATTATAGCAGCAGGAAAAAACATCAGGTTAAGGCAAAAACAAAAAATAGGTTTTCTCCCCAAAGTAACAGGTAACATTAACATCAGTTATGGAAAAACTTCTTATGAAATATTGTGCCCTTCTACAAATTGTAATTTGTCAGGTGGCGTCAGCTAAGCATGCCTGCTAAAACCTCAACAACGTCTGCAGTAGAAGTTTGATGCAGGTAAATATTAAACAGGACACTGGCTCAGGTACATATGTTGAGCACAGTATTAGTGACATTTCCTCATTCTCAGTGGTACAGTTTCTTCAACTAATTACTATTGAAGACAAGGAAGATGTTTTCCTCACATAGAACCAATCTAATTCAGACCAGAGAGAGATGTGAAATAGCATGGATACAATATTACTGAATTACTCCTACCCTATCACAGTGCCATGAGAAGGAAAGGAGACAATTTCTTATTCATATAATAGATCATAGCCAATGTGTTGCCAGTTGTTTTGAATTTGTAAGGTCTCCCTTGCTCTAAAGCAAGTCATATCCAGCTCTAGAGTTAGGTGCACTCCATTTACAGCCAAAGAGCCACACTGTCTGTACCTGCAGATGTTTCCGTGGTCATGTAGCAGAGGCCCAAAGTGCACAGAACACTCTTACCTTTCTCACCCAAGTGGTACCTATTTATCTACTTGCAATTTCTTGCTTTCAAACTGCTAATTTGGCAGGAGTTGGGACAGACGATGGAAGCTCACTCCATCATCCAGCACTCGGATCTCAAACTGCTGACCTGCTGACCTTCTGAACATTAGGCTCAGCATTTAACCACTAAGCCACCATGACCCCTTTGAATCTGTAAGTAAAGGTAAAGGTTTCCCTTCCTCGAAAGCCAGTAGTATCCAACTCTAGGGTTCAGTGCTCATCTGTGTTTCAAAGCCAAAGAACCAATGCTGTCTGCCTCTGCAGATGTTTCCATGGTCATGTGGCAGGCATGAACTAACTATTGCCTAATAATCTAATAACTGCTTTGGCTGGGCATCATGTAAACCACAAATGAAAAACAAACAAACATAAGATGGGTTAATTGTTGGTGTGTACAGGATTTTGTGTTTATTCTACAAAATAAAGTCAGTGAAAATAGGCTGTGTAGACATTATGTCCTGCATTCTGGTTTTTGTTTCCTTGATAAAACAGGGTAATATACCGGTAAACTTGTGTTTGTGCGTATGTTGATATTAATAAGTATTTTTCCTCTGTGGGGAAAAATGTATTTTCTTCCGTGGAAAAATCTGTTAAAAATGAAACAATAGTAGTATTGTTGCGACCTAACAATATTGGCCAAGGCATCACTGATTCAGCTTATACAAATTCTTAACAATGCATTCATGAAGTTGGAAAAATGAAACTTTGTGTGGTTAAAGAGAATACTTTGAAAACTAATTGAACAAACGCATCCACCCCCTTCCTCTGTTCTTTTGACCATGCATTCCTGAGGGGTTAGCAAAATGGCAAAAGGCTACAGACTTCATTGTGTATTAGCGAGGGTTTCTGTACATGCAGCATTGCAGAAATCAAACTACAGCTTTGTTTCATGAGGGCTTTCCATTGCCCACCCCACCCCCACCCCAACAAAACCCAGTTCTTTCATCCAAGAAAGATGGAATATTAAACCAAAGACTGGAGCAAATTCCTCCAGATTGAGAATTATGACCAATTAGAAAAGGCCAATTTTGCGATTAAAATGGTGCAGCAGCTGTCAAATAAAAGTGGCATTTTCTCATGAAGACATCTTTTTCAACATAAAGGCCATCCTTCTAGCTGTGTTGCACTTTTGCCTAGTGGGAGCTTTTAAAGTGATTCCTAATTTCTAATATGAGTCAGAACAAAAAAATCACAACAGTGCAGACAACACAGATTTAACATGTACAAATTAGCAGGTATTTGCTCAATAATAGGTTCTAATGTGTTTGTATAACAGGTTCTTCTTTTACAAGTTTGTGATATATGATAGCAACAATGACTGATACTCTTTAATTTCCAAAAACCACCCATGACTCTTTTTTTGTAATTAAACATCTTCTGCATCCTGAAACATACAATGGCTCACTGATGATTAAAAGAAATCCACACAAAACTTAGGACTTAGGAAATCAGCAATGTTCTGTTTTCAAGAAATCATTGGGATGGAAGATCATCAGCCTTATGAGATATAACTTGTAGAACAGGATTTCAGCCATTGTATGCTGTGGTGTAAATACTTTTTTTTGTCTTCATGTGAGAAGAAAAGGAACTATAGAATAATTCTTCTTACCCCTTAGAGGATAAGGTACTTTGTGATTATCTTGATGGGAAAATGAAAATGATTTCCCATGCAAATTAGCAAATTATTGGGACTCATAGCAAATTATGAGGGACTGTGGTGGTTCAATGGTTAAGAAGCTCACCATCTTATCTGGAAGGCTGGCAAGTCAGCAGTTCGAGACCTGGGAACTGCATGACGGAATGAGGGCCCGTCTCTCTCCCAGCTCCTGCCAACCTAGCTGATTGAAAGTAAGAAATTGCAAGTAGATAAATAGGGACCATGTTATGGATGCAGACAAAAACATGGCCATGTTTCTATCTGCAGAATTCTGGGAGTTGCAGTCTTAGAAAATAACTTTACCCAACAGATTTTCTTTTTCTAACATGAGCAAAGTATCTGCACATTGACAAGACTTTAGAGGTCCATACCTTCAGAAATCACAGACTTAGTCTGTTTCTTAAGGAAACAAAATGTAAAAACATTGACACCAGACCTCTCTAAAGATATCACACATCATTTTGGAAGCTATGCAGGATATGGATACTTGGTATTTTGATGGGAAATCACTAGGAAATACCAAAGATCTTGATACAGGGCTAAGAAAGAAGTTCTTCTGGAGCTAGTGGGCACTGGAAATGCTTTGGTTCAGAAGCTGAAATCCTGTTGCCTAACATAATAAATTGGGCCCAAGTAGACCTTTGAATCAGCAGAAATTTGTTGAGTCAACTCCTTTGTGAGTTCCATTAGCCTACTCTGATGACAAGCTACTATGCCAAAGTAATTCACAAATGGAGTAGGCCCGTTTGATTTAAAGGAACTTAAAGAGCAGCTGACTCACCAAATTTGCACTGATTCAATGGCCCTACTCTAGTGTGATTTACTATGCTATGCAACAGGATTTAATCCACTGTATTTCCACTGAAGTCGCACCAAACGACAAGTGGCAGCTCAGTACAGTAATTGAAAGCAACTCAGTTAACAACTTTGACTATGAAACTCCTCTGTAACAGATATTTGAGAAGATAATAAGAATCTGCGGGCACAATTCTATCTTTGCAGTTAATGTTACAGGATGGAAAATTTACTTGCAAGCCTATCAATCTAATGAGTTACAGAGTATAAAGTACTAAATATCCTTCTTGGGATGGCAGCCAAAGGATACATTTTTCTCTGGGTCGTGAAATGAGAGTCATTCAGCAAAAAGGGACAAAGAAGGGGAGTGGGGGGAAATGAATGTAGCAATCGGGGTCTAGTTTTGTGAAACTTTAGCACAGCGGCTGAGAGAAAGCTGAGAGCAGTAATTAATTTCTGTGTTGGGGCAACTGTGGAAAATCTGGAATCTCAGTTTTGTATTGTGCCAGGTTATGTGAGCTCTGAGCTCGGCGCTAGCAGCTGCTTCATTTCAGCCAATTACTTGAAGCAAATTGTGTGCTGTTTCAACATTTGACCTTGGAAGCATTTTTAAGAGGTAGGAATAAAAATCCATTACATCGGAAATGAGGGAAAGTCACTTATAAGAGGCTTTTTTTAAAAAAATAGTGTAGGAAATGGCCTACTCAACAACATAAACATCTAGTGCTAATAAACAATCATTAGTCCGGGAAGTGAATTAAAGGTTCGAGCACCATTTACAGAAGATCAATGTCCAACTCCTTAAACAATTACTGAATCAGAATTACCTCCTTACTTTGGCTAATTTCTGCCCTACTAAGTACATATATGGAATTGAAAGAGAATGAGTAGCGACACTGCACAGTTATAATAGTATGATGCTACTCTAACTGTCATGGACTTTTCCTACTGAATTCTGAGATTTGTAATTTGAGAAGGTTGTTAAAAATTCTCTCCCAACAAGCCCCAGAGCTAAGTTCAGGGGAATGTATTAGGGCAGGGGTGACCAAACTGTTCAGGCCATGCGCTAGTTACATGGTTGAGCAGACTGGTCATGTTGTTCCTTCCACCAGAAGCAGAAGTAAAATGTGCCTGCATATGCGTGGGGAAGTTTTACTTCTGCTTCCGGAAGCAGCATGTGCGGCAGCGGCGGGGGGATTATTAGGCGCCGTGGGCTGGATCTGGCCCACAGGCTGTAGTTTGGAAACTCCTGTGTTAGGGTATGCCAGAAGTGACTTAGCGGTACTTCACCAAACTATAAACCCCAGGATTTTGCAGTGAGGAGCAATGGCAGTTAACATGGAATCAAATTGCAGATACAGATTCCAGAGCCATAAAAGGAGAATTTTGCTCATGGAATGGATGTTTTTGGACATTGGTTCTATTGCCCAAATAGCTGTTCCAGAAGACTGGATGAACTTAAAATGGACACTCCTGTCCTGTTTGGGCCACTTTTTGGAAGATGTGTTCCATTTAAAGGGCAGTTCCTTTCTGATTTAAATACAGAGGACCACAAGGAGCTAGGTCATCCACAGTTAGCACCTGGACACAGCTGGCAGTACAGTAGTCCTCTGGCACTGCCTTCCTTACTCTGGTGAACTGTATTAGGATTCTGTTCAAGTTATTAAGCTAATTTATAATTATATAACCCCACATTTAAATCAGTATAGAGAACACAATACAAATTAATCTACTTTCCTGTCTTTTTGGAGACATTTAAGCTGCCCCTTTAGAAGTAGTTGGTGACTCTGGGTTGAAAATGAAAAAAGATCACCTTTCCCCCTTCCATTTTATTTATTTATTTATTTATTTATTGTTTAGACTTCTATACCGCTTTCCTTCCCATAAAGGGAACTCGAAGCGGTTTACAACAATAATGCCAAACAATATAAAATATGATATAAATAATACGTCAGAATACAATCCAATAATAAAGAAGCATGAAAAGTAAATTCAGTACAATAATCAATAGTCAATAATAAACATAATGTTAGAAAACAAAATCAGTATAATACAATAATAAACATCATAATGCAATATACAAATTTCAAAGCAATAAACAATACCCAATTCAAGATTAAACAGTACATATTTCAAAGCAGTTCACAACACTATACAATAAATACATTACGAAGACTCGGTCCACTTCCCTTCCTGCTAAAACAGCTGAGGGGGAGAAAGTCTGACAACAGTTCCTGATGTGCAGGCATCAGCGGAGCTAGCGGTGAGAGTCCTTTTAAACTCACTGTGCCTTGCCCCAGGTGTTTCTCGGCCCCTCTAGCCCGGCTGGCCAAAAGGTGGGCGGTGCAGGCATCAGCGGAGCTAGCGGTGAGAGTCTTTTTAAACTCACTGTGCCTTGCCCCAGGTGTTTCTCGGCCCCTCTAGCCCGGCTGGCCAAAGGGTGGGCGGTGCAGGCATCAGTGGAGCTAGCGGTGAGAGTCCTTTTAAACTCACTGTGCCTTGCCCCAGGTGTTTCTCGGCCCCTCTAGCCCGGCTGGCCAAAGGGTGGGCGGTGCAGGCATCAGTGGAGCTAGCGGTGAGAGTCCTTTTAAACTCACTGTGCCTTGCCCCAGGTGTTTCTCGGCCCCTCTAGCCCGGCTGGCCAAAGGGTGGGCGGTGCAGGCATCAGCGGAGCTAGCGGTGAGAGTCTTTTTAAACTCACTGTGCCTTGCCCCAGGTGTTTCTCGGCCCCTCTAGCCCGGCTGGCCAAAGGGTGGGCGGTGCAGGCATCAGCGGAGCTAGCGGTGAGAGTCCTTTTAAACTCACTCATTTAGATCCTGTGGAGTCTTCAGCAAGATTTTTCTGTCCACAGAAGGATTTAACTTATGGTTTCAATTTGGATTTGTGTGCAAGACTCTCTCAATAATCCTTAGTTTTTCTCTGTGTCTGGTAAGGGTCACTCATTGGCCTTCTGATATGAGTCAGGCGTTTGAGGGAGGCAAATGGGGTCAGATGTTCCTCCAGGCTGAGGAGAATGGGTTGAGTTAAATAAATGTTGTGTCAGAAATTACTCTGAGTTGAAAGGATTTTTGCCAAAGAAACTCCACTCAGAGGATGACCGAATGAGGCTCCTTTCATGTCCCCAAGATCTGTTGTGCAGCACTCGAGTATCAAAACCCAACCTTCCAGTCTCCAAGTTGCAAGCTCTAACCACTAAGCCACTGCAGTGCTGCATGGGTTGAGTTGATTTACAGAATGGAAGTTCCTACGAAAACTGTCATGCCACATTCCTACTGCTAGAGACTATGAGAGGCACAAAGAAAGCCACAAAGACAAAAGAAGGCAACACCTTCCTAAAACCGCAGACAAACAGGTAGGTTGTCTCACATAATTCCTGTACATTCTAGCCCGGATCTTCAACAAACAATAAGGAAGAAATCCAGGAAGGAATCAAGAGGAGAATGTTTCAAGTTTAGTCACAATTAAAACAAAACAAAGGAATTAACTAAATGTCAAAAGAGTTGAATTGTTCTCTTTCATCTTTCTGCCCTAGTATTTTTTATTTTAAATCTCAAATTATTTTTTCTAAGGTGAAGTGAATGATGTTAAAGGAGAGGTGGGGATGATGCATTAAAAAGAAGGCATGGTGTTGAAAACTTTAGGGACAGACGATCCAAGCTAATGAAAGTTACTTTAGCTTCATTCTAATCTCTGAAAGATATGATGCTGTCACGGGGAAATAGGCAAGTGACCAATGGTTTGGGTGGCAGTCAGATATGTATTGTAATGTTCTTCTGTTCCAGCTCAGTTTCAAGGGTTAAACATGAGCCTCAGGGCATTAAACCAACTCTTTACACTTTCTGTTCAGAACAACCAGCTCCACAGCAGATGTAAAAACACAATTTGCCTCTCTCTTGTTTGGTCCATTGGGCTTACTTACATTGGGCTATGAATGTCTGAATCATTTTCAGAATTGATTTAAGGAACTGCTGGATGGCTCATCAGCAGATTGCAAGAAGTATAAGTACCCATGCAGCCCTGAAGAATCCCAGTCTCTTCCTAGATGTCTGTTTGTGAAGCCAAGTTGATAGAAACATGGTGGCTTTCAGTAAGGCTTGCTAGGTACTTTTTGGTATACTATTTGGTTTTACTGGAATTACATGTTTCTAGCTGAACATTGCTTTGCAGTGGGGGCAGAAGAGTCTGAGTTACTAATATCTATTCCAGACAAAACACTTTTATTTTTTTATTTTGAAAGGTGAAACCACAATCCATAGTGCGGCATAATTGGTAGAGTACTGGACCGGGAGTCAAGTAACTTGAGTTCAAATCTCCACTTGGTCATGGAAAGCCTCTGGGAGGCAGCAATATTAATTACTCTTTGAACATTTCATATGCTTCTAGCCACTGAAAACAATTTCTGTGTAAATTCTGGGTTAAAATGATTTTTTTCTTCTGGAGGAACTCTACTCAGGGGACACCCGAATGAGCCTCCTTTCATGTCTCCAAGATCTTTTCCCACTGAAGTGGTCCCTATTTATCTACTTGCAATTTCTTGTTTTCAAACTGCTAGTTTGGCAGGAGCTGGGACAGAGATGGATGCTCAAACTGTCATGCAGTATCCGTGTCTTGAACTGCTAACTTGCCATCCATCCAGGTAACAAGGTGAGCTTCTTAACCACTGAGCCACCACAGCCCCTATTGTGGATGAAAAAGAATGTTAAATTTAACACTATTCAGGGAATATTTGAAACTGACAGACTTGCCCAACTGGGATATAGCCAGCACAAAGGTACTGAATGCTAGGAAACAGCAGCAGCAGCCTCCCAGATGTCCTTACAGAAAGGATTTTGTGGAGATTTTTGGCACATAATTGGTCCTCGTTTCCCTAAACTAGATGTATGAATCTGATGCACTGGATACCACTTCCTAACTGTTGAAATAAGACTGATCCATCATTTGGTTTCTGTACAAGAAATTGAGAAGAATTGTCACTTTTCTTCAGGCAGAAGTTTGAAAGCCATAATGGATTCCAAAAACATAGGTGGGTATCCTATTGGTAGTCTCAACTAGAGAGTAAACCCACTGATTTAATAAGTTAACACTCATGTAAATCCCATTGAGTTAGTGGGTCTACTGTAGCAACAGGGCACTGGTCATAGTAATTGCAGTCACAGCATTCAGATTTTGACAAAGAGCATCGCATTCTCTTCTGATTCATTTTAAAATTAGATTTTGAAATTCAGTCATTGGTGAACTTTGCCCTGAGTCAAAGATGTGTCTTTTTCTGATTTTTTCCTTGCAGTTAAGCTTACAGCTTGACACTACACTTTCATAAAATGTTAATTGTATGATATCTGTTTGATTTAGCAGATGGTCAGTCAGTTGTAAAATCTGATATTAATTGCTTCTAAAAGAGACCATTCAGAGCAATAAGGACAAAGCAGATATTGTGTACTATATTTCTAAATACCATGGCATGTATTCATATATCAGGATATTCTTCCATTCAGAAGACAATGATCTCATACACGCAAAACCTTAACTAGATTTTCTTATAATGTAAAGATATTGTTCCGTTTCTCACACATGTCCATATCCATGCAAAACTGAAATGAATGCAATGTGGATAGAAAGAGCACAATTGTACAATCCATGAATATAACATATAAAAAGTTGTGCCCAGTGCCACACTAGCAGCATTATTTATGAGGTGACTTGCATAACTGCTGATGGAACAGCCATCAAAGTTAATTCAAACAGCAACAAACCTAATGGCATTATAACATCTTGTGAAATTTCTTTTGCAAGCAAAATCCAAGGACTGGACTTTACAATGGGCCAAGGATGAAAATAGTGGTTCTAGTAGTGGAATACAGAAGAAAGGCAATACAGTACATTTATTGGATCATTAAAAATATAAAACATTGTGTGAGCTTTCTTGATTCAAAATCACTTCTTCCGGTGTGCACCAATTTCTTGTGGATAATGCAAGAAAATTATCAATGAGAATCTGAAAAGTTCATTGTGAGAATTTGTGCCAGGCTTGGATATTTAGAGTTGTGTTGGAAAAAACAGCAAGCTGTATCTGATCTCCCTCCCATTCCACAAACATAGGGAAAGTGGTACATGCATAATGCCCCCTGCAAATGGTCTTCTTTTGAAACTACAAGTGTCACCGCTTGTAGTTTGCTTGATGCAATCTTTACACAATAGCTTCTTCCCAATGGAATCTGCTCACGAGAAATCCTGATTCCAAATATTATGGTCACCCTAATTGTTACATGTAAAACCATTAGTTAGTCCACATTTACCATCTCTATATTTTGTTACCTGAGGTTTATCTTTTTCCATTATTCTTTAACACTTTTTTATTTTTCTTGTAGGAGGCAGGAGGCAAACAGAACTCTTCTAATAGTTACTAGACTAGCTCAGAAGGAAGTATTTACTAAAGGTTTATTCTATGGCGTATACATGCTTCAAGGTTGTGGCCTCCCAGCTTCCCGATCAGCTTATCAAGATAGTAAGTCTCCAAAAGTTAAGTAGGAGGTTTTGTGTCATGTGAAGCCTCCATAATAGGAGTTTCATTCACTCTTCTTTTCTCTTTTTGTTCATTTGTTTTATTTTGTCTTTGTTAATTTTTTTATATTTTGTAGTACAACTATATTCCTTCAGGACTTTTGGAAGATCAAAAGCTTGCTCATGATTCTTCTCAGACAGGTGCCAGCAGAAGGATAAAAACTGGGACATAGTGGCATAATTCCTAGTTGAAATTAAAGTCCAAGGACAGACATATGTAACTGGCATAGAGGAATTGGTTGGCCAAGTGTTTCATGACTATTTCATTCTCAGAATGGTAGTTCTAGAAGGTTTGGGAGTTTATGGTACACAGCAATGTTGAGTTGGCTGGTTTAAGCAATGTAAAAGGATGGAGCTGCAATGATCCTGTTATGTCAAACTGCTGCTGAAGCAAGAAAGAAGGAATGATGGCCAAACATGAATTGTGTCTGAGATGTGTCAAATGGAAAGTTTCTAAGACCTACCATCCATGTCCCATGCTGTTTACTCAACTAAGGAGCTGGGGAAAAGGAGAAGCTATAGGAGAAAGACCTTCAGCCTTCTGGGGTCCAAAGGTAAGTACTGTACTGGCAGCCAAATGCTGCCCAATTGAATAATGTGGACTTCCTGTAAGCATTGCAAAATATAAATCAAGCTCATAGATAGCCAATTATAGTGCCACATTATATATAGTTCATGATATCTAAAATTAATTGCCTGAGCTTGGTTACCTCACTAGTTAGAAGTAAGCTGTCTTTTGTGTTGTTGGTGGAACAGAAGTTGGAACGTTGGGCCTTGACCATCATAAGGTAAGTACAAATTAACAAAGCCATCCCCACAACATGTGTACTTTTGATTTCTGGATAAGTATGTTTCAGATTGTGGGTTTTATGCAAATTTGAATTACCATGCAGTAAGCCTGAGCAAATGCTTCTGCAGATGCAAGGAATGTGTTAAAGAAACTGGCAACTGTGAGAAGGGGGAGGCATGCAGGGGGGTTCCTCCTGTGGGCTGCACAGGCCCTCATTTGCAAGATGTGAAAAATCATGGGGAGTGTGTGGCTCCCGAGGGATAAGCCTTCCAGAATGTGCTGACACAGCTGGAGCCAGTTAATGAGAGGCAGTTGGATGGATCCATTGAGAAAGGGATAAAAGAAAAGGCAAAGGCAGGCAGAGGGAGGATGGAGATCTGTTGACACCAGTTGATGAAGAACCAGAGGTGTTGGGAAGATGCTGATGAAAGCTGGGGAACACTCTTTGCCAAGGGAGAAGAGTGGAGTATTCTCCCATCTAATCTTGTCGGTCCATCTTTATAGAAACTGAGGACTTTAACCCCTTCCTTCCTCTTAGAAGGCCAATCTTTATGGAAACTGAGGACTTTAGCCCTTTTCTTTCTTTAATTCAGCACCTGTTACACTCCCAGCGTTGCACAGGAAAGGCAAGTGAAGAGTCCTGGCAAAGGGTGGAGGGTGGGCTGAGAAAACTGCAGGGCCTGCCTCCTTCTTCCTGTTTAAACAAAAGCTTGTTTCCCACCCCTGCATCCCATGGCATGGACTTGGGGGAATCCCAGTGGAGCTAACTGGGTCCCGAAAGATGGAAAAGGCATCCAAAGGGCTAGTGAATGTATCTCTTAGACTATTTTTGGGGGGGGGGGGAGACTGTGAGAATAGGTGCTGAACCTTGAGTAAAAGTTGTTGTGTGTAAGCAAAGTGACTTCAAGTGCATGGAGTTTGTTTTGGGGGACCCTGGTCCCACTAGCTCCAGGTGGTGTGTGTGGCAGGTTGCACAGGATTTGTCAGTACCATATCCAGCCTCAGACTAAAGCACCTGGATTTATAAAAGGCAAAAAAGCACAGCTATATGGAACATAACAGTATGCAAATAGCATGCAGAACAAAGACTCATGAGTATCTCAGGGGATATGGCAATATTATGCATTCCACAGCATGAGGCCTATTTAAGTAAGTTCATGCATTAATGAGTCCTATTTTGCAAAACCTTAATGAGCAGTAACTTAGTTTTTAATTGTGGATAAAATGCTTTAGTATAGAGTTACTTTTTTTGAGGGGGGGAGGGAGACCCACACCAGTAAGGTTTTTCTATGATGAGGTCTGTATATTTGCAACTATGCAAATTTTGTCAGACTGTTGTTGATGTGTGACTTCAATTTGTACAGAACAAACTTTGCTCCCGGCTTAAAAATAGTATGTGCTCATGTATGTCAAGGGGATATAACATGGGATCATCAATGTTGCAGGGCTGTAACTCCTAACATGCATCCCATTGGCTGATTTGCCAGAAGTTGCAATGCAAGAACATCTTGGGAACCATAAGCCCACCCCTGACTAATGAAATAATCAATGCCAAGAGGCAGAAGTCCAAGAGAATTGTTTCAGTGCATTAAGTTAGATGGGTTGAAGAATTTGTTCTCATCTGAAGAGCACATTAGACCTCTCAATTTCAAGAACAGTGTTGTTGTAATAATGTGTAATCTTGCAAGCATCAAAACTACCTCTGAGGTACTCATCCTGCAAATTCCAGAGCTGCCTCAGATCTTAACAAGCCTGTTAGTTGTAGAGTGTTTGACTGGTAGAAGAGCTTGCATGTGTTGAACAGTTGATGTTTTGTTCACTAAAAAAGCTCCTATTGAAGATACAGTATTAGTGTTTTTATGAGTAGTGTGTTAGTGTTTATTGTGTTATTTATTATTGCTATTGTTAAAAGAAACCATTAACAAAAAGGGCCCAAATGATCCCCCTCCCACAACAAAATCTGGAAAAGGTACTCATTTGCCAACCCTTCCATAATCCCCAGTGAGGTTTCAACTGCAGACAAGAGAGTGCAGTGAGTGGGAAATTCACAGTGTCTATGCTATCTGCTGCCGCCACTGGATTCTTGCAGCTTTAAGAGCTACTTCTGCAGTGCTTCTACTGCAATGTGCAAATATATGCCACCATGCTGTGCCAGGGAGATAGCAATAGTGTTTCCTTTCTCACCACTGAATAAAATGGGGGCAGAAAGGAAACTAAGGGGAGATAGTGGTAATGGATGTGGCAATTAAGATCCACCCCTAGAAGAAGGGGAAATGTTTGCATACCACATTCCAGAAAGTGGCTCTACAAAAAATCCATCTATTCCTGGATTGCCTACCTCTTGAAATAAAGAAGTGTGGAGGGAAATCATAGGCCAGGTGATTTATCTGGTCATGCCTACCATCATGTCACCTAGAGGACCCTTAGAGCTGTGTGTTTCAAGAATGGTCCACTCTATACGGAGCTGATTTCTTTAGGGTGGAGTTGATTCCTGATCTTCTAGCAGCAGGCCATGGCTGTCAGAACCACAACCACTTTATTTCCTTCAGCTTTCCTCCTCTTACCCAATGGCAGGAGAGGGAGTAGTGGTGGCCTAAGCACTAATGTGGATGCAAGACATACTGTAGTTGAATGTGCATGTAGATCAGGCAGCAGTTGAGGGGATATGCATTCTCATGGATGGTCCTTGACTTTCTGCTGCAAATGGCAGTACAACCTTGGTTACCTTTGATTGTTCCACCAAATTCCATCTTTTTAAGAAAGCGATCTTAGAGTGAAGACTGAATCAATTTTAAAATTGCTCGCCATTCTAGAATCGGGGGGAAAACAAACATTTCAAATCACGTTGCAATGGTGTGAAACCTTCATGAATTTAGCTTCTGCTTGTCACACAGTAGTTAAAAGAATTGATGGATTGCCTAGTGGGGGAA
This sequence comes from Bradypodion pumilum, assembly GCA_035047305.1. NCBI lineage: Eukaryota > Metazoa > Chordata > Lepidosauria > Squamata > Chamaeleonidae > Bradypodion > Bradypodion pumilum. The sequence goes on along the minus strand of JAWDJD010000006.1, from coordinate 53,318,840 downwards.
GTGGCAGGTAGCAACTCTATTTTGGAAGGAAGTCAATACAATTTTGTAGGTTATCAGTGAGCCATGAAACTTAAAAATTATCTTGAAGAAATTCAAGGTTTGTTTCTGGGTGAATTGTGAAATAAACTGGAACAAAGCATGAATGCTAGCCTGATCTAGGTGACAGTGTTAATATCTTTTTGGTGTGTTATCACAGGAAACACCAGTTATCCTGAACAGCAGTTGTAGCACGGAAATGCCAACATGCCTGGGAAGGATGAGATAAATAACTCTAGATAAAATATGTTGGGAAACACTTTTTAAACAACACGGGAGAGCTGAAAACAGCAGAAACTTGCTAATTAAAAGAGGCATTATTTAACCATGGTGTATCTCCAAATAGCTGGCTTATATTTTTCCATATATTAAAAAAATGAAAGATAGGCACTTGTAGGATGCTGTTCTATGCTATGTATATATTCATTTACTCATTAATTAAACTATTTCTATCTTGCTCTATAGCAATATCTTAGGTAACACACATACACATACACGCACACAAACACACACACACACACACACACACACACACACACACACACACACACACACACACACACACACACACACACACACAAACCAACGCATCTCCAGCTTGGATCAAACTATGGGACAATGTACTCTGAGAGATTTTCATATTCTACTTTCTAGTAGATTTCAAAACTTTCATCTGTTTTGAATTCACTTTCAAGAAATATTTTTCTAGAATAAACATACCATCACGTAAGACTCAAGTCAGGGTTAAATTGATGTGTGGTTATCCCTATATTTCTATCTGAATTATTGATGCCCATGGAATGTTATTTGCAAAGCTGATGAGTTTTCTTAGCTTTATATGTTAGACCTGTGGAACTAAACATATGCAAAATTCTTACATATGTAGACTATAATATCAGAGCTTTTGGGGGAGGGGAGAAGAAAGTTCATGTAAAGCATTTATTTCTTGAACATTTGCAGAGAAATAAAAATATTTTAGTTTGAACTCAGTTTACTGCATGGATGCGCAAACTGTGGCCTTACGTGGAAATATGGCTATTCACTTCATTTCAAACACTCTTCAAGTGACCCTTTAAAGCCACAACAGAAATCCCCTGCTCTTTCCATAGCATGTCACAACGTGAGAAAGAAAACAGGAGGTAGAGAAAGGAAAGGCAGTGGACCTTCCAATTATTTTTAATTTTGCCCCTGTTCGTTACTGGCTTTAGCCCAACATACGTCCCCTGACAAACTATTCCCTGTGGAATGTGGTAGAACATTCTGCAGAAAAAACTGTTCAGTAGTACGGTTCTATTGCAGAACAAGGAAGGTCCATATAAACTGTAAGAACTTTAGTTTAATAATTCAAACACTCTTGCAGTTGTACTAAACTTGCAGACAATTGAGGTGAAGCTACATGCTTAAGGTATTCCCTCACATACATGGAAACTCATTCCATCGGATATCTGAGTAAACAGCATAATTACAATCCTGAACACCTTTTTCAGTAAATAGATCCTATGAAAATAAATAGCTTTCAAATAACATAATTCATCGTTCTTATTGATTTCGGGGGGGGGGGGGGGATGGTGACTATTCCTGGAGATGTATTTACCAGGCTAAGGGGCTGCAGTGGCTCAGTGGTTAAGAAGCTCACCTTGTTAACTGAAAGGCTGGCAAATCAGCAGTTCGAGACCCAGGTACTGCATGATGGATTGAGCACCCATCTTTGTCCCAGCTCTTGGGGACATGAAAGGAGTCTCATTCAGGCATCCCCTGAGCTGAGTTTCTCCAGCAAAAATCCTTTCAACCCAGAATAATTTCTGACATGAAATAATAATAATAATAATAATAATAATAATAATAATAATAATAATAATAATAATAATAATAATAATAATTATTATTATTATTATTATTATTATTATTATTATTATTATTATTATTATTATTATTATTATTATTATTATTATTATTATTATTATTATTATTATTATTATTATTATTATTATTATTATTATTATTATTACCAGGCTTTTGAAGTTGGAAGGTAAGTATGATAAATTTATCATAAAAGAGAAAATTTAGGTGAAAGTTTGCATCTTTTCTGATTAAAAATAGTGCATTTACTGGCTTAACTATGTGACTTGCAGGTGCAAACCCATATAAAGATTTGAACACTTGTAAAAAAATGCACTAAAACAGAGTGTGTGTTATAAAACACTTCTGCAGGCTTTCCAAGCATCTGAGAGCAAATACAGCCTGAAACAAAGCTTGGAATTATTAGACCTTCTGCTGCAGCTCTTATGTTTCTCAAGTTACAGGACAGAGTTTTTCCCCTCCCCCCAGCTGGAAATTGGTCAGCAAATTGTCCTACCTGTCTCTTCTGAGGTGTTCTGTGTGCCTCTTTGTCCTACCTGCTGTGTACCTGGAACTTGGATCATTAGTGATATCATTAATATTTGCAATAGTTTTTTTGGAACATGAATTTTTCAAAAGTGTAATGGTTGATCTTTGAATTTTGCTCCAATTCCCCAAAAGCCCTCCAAAAGCTTGGAATGGAAAAAGTAACCAGATATCTCACACTGTCTTCCTCTACCAGTTTAGATGGAAACAGGAAGGAATGCAGTGGGACTAACTTGTCCTGTGACAGATGTTGAATCGACTGTTTAGTCATGTAGGCTAAAAATACACAGCAAACAAAGGATTTTTAGGATATCAGAGTTGCCAAACTAGTCCATTATAGACTGGGATGCAGCTTCAATCACCCTGTTCAAGCAAGGCCTTGGGAGTTTAAGTTCAACAATGATTGCAAATAATTATTTTTAACAAATACAGTGGTACCTCATACAACGATTTTAATCCATTCCATGGGGCTCATTGTTGTATGAAACAACTGCTATATGATGCATGCATCATATAGCATTTTTCCCTATGGGATGCATCATACAATGATTTTTTTCGCTAAGTGGTTTTTCCCATTGAAAATTTGTTGTACGATTTTTTCCCCATAGTGAAAATGGTTATGCAGGACGCCATTCCCTCCAAAGCCTAATTGTTATACGATTTTGTTGCTATATGGGGTGATTGTTGTATGAGGTTCCACTCTACAGTAAAACTTCGCATAAAGAGCGCCTTGCTTAGAGACTAACCATAGTTGTCAAGTGTCCCATATTGGCCGGGAACCTCCCATATTTTACCCTCTTTCCTGGCGGTGTCCCGTATCAGTCAGACTGCAATGCCCTAATGCCGCCACTTGAGGGCCACACAGGATAAGCACAGCTGTCAAGTTTCCTGTTTTGTCCAGGAAATTTCCCTTATTTTCAAATCCAAAACTTAAGAGACTAACTCACTTAAAGAGCAAAATTTTCTCTGACTGGTTGCCCTCTTTTAAATTAAAAACAACCAAAAACATGCTTAACAACTAAATCGGGGGTTGCAAACCCGCCCCCGCCCCCCCACATGCCAGAAGTCACAATCGGTCACTTACAATAGCAGTGGCAGCATTTTTTTCAAGTGTTTCACTTAAAGAGCAACTCGCTTAAAGAGCAATCCTGTGGAACACATTATGCTCTTTAAGTGAGGTACCACTGTAACTGCTTGGGCATAGGCTCTTTTGCCTTGCTGCCCACACTTCAACAGATGCAGCTATGTTGTTCAGTCAAGTCTGACTCTTTGTGACCCCATGGACCACCACATACCAGGCTCCTCTGCCATTTGCCTTCCTCCATAGCCCACCCAGATTTACGCACACTGCATCAAGGATCCCATTTATCCATCTCATCCTCTGCTGCTCCCTTCTTCTTTTGCCTTCAGTCTTTCTTTCCCAGCATCATTGCCTTCTCCAATGACTCCTCTCTTTTCATTTGGTGGCCAAAGTCCTTGAGCTTCAACTTCAGTATTTGTCCTTCCAAGGAACAGTCAAGATTGATTTCCTTTAGGATGGACTGATTTGTTCTCTTTGCAGTCCAGGGGACTCTCAAGAGTCTCCTCAAGCACCACAGTTCAAAGGCATCTATTCTTCAGCACTCAGCCTTCCTTATGGTCCAGCTCTCACAGCCATACATTACTACTGGGAATACCATTTCTTTAACTATGTGGACTTTTGTTGCCATAGCTGCTTAGGTTTGCCATAGCTTGCCTCCCAAGAAGTATCTTTTTATTTCATGGTTGCAGTCACCATCTGCAGTGATCTTAGACCCCAAGATGCAGCTATACCCAGCTCAAAAACCAAACAGGAGGTGGTCTCCAAATTTGGGTGAGGGGGAAGCAAAGCTCACTCCATTCCACCCACCAGCTCCCTGTGGGCAAGCTACTTCATCAAATTCCTAGTTTTAAACATTCTAATTTGTACATTTAATTACAGTTGCAATTAAATAATAACTATTGCTGAAATTACAACTTAAATCACTAAAAGCTACTTCCCAGGTCCTTTGAACAATCGCAGTAATTAATTACTTCCACAAATAACTTTTCAAGCTTGATCTGGAGGATAGAGAAGTCTGTCATATACCAAGACAGCTTAAGGATGGCAGGAGTCTAAGATAAATGATCTTAGGCAAGAGCATGGAAAATATACTTTTGGGACAACAGCTTGGAGAATTCCCAATAAACATATCAGTAGCAGGTCTGGGAGGTATAACCCCAAAAGTAACTTATATTTTTAAAATAAATTTTATTTTAATTTTCAAAGCGTATAAGGAAAGAGAAACAAAGAAAAGAAAAAATACACACACATAGAAAACTAAGTGTAATAAACATACCTCAAAATTAGCTCAATACATTTTTTTTACTAATTATTCATCCTTGTTTATGTTTTAAAAACAACTAAACAACAACTACATTTAACAGTTGACTCATCCACCCTCTACCCTCAGGACATTTTCTTCTATTCCACAAATCTCAATTCTAAGTTTAATATACCTATCCCTATTTCAAAAAACTGATACTGTACTTTCTTGACCAGATCTGAAAGCTTTCGATTTTATGAGGACATAATCAATAAAACCTCCCCATAACTGTGAAAATTCAATCTTCTTTATCATCCCCTTTTTTAGTTTTAATTCATATGCCAGCTTGTCATTCAGTGCTACCCTGTTTCCCCGAATATAAGACACTATCTTATATTTTTTTAAACTCCAAAATTAGCAAAACGTCTTATTTTCAGGAGATGTCTTATTTTTCCATGAAGAAGAATACCAGTCTCGATCGCGCTTCCCCACCCACAACCAAGGGACGCTTCCCTTGGTTGTGAGTGGGGAAGTGGGATCTTGACTGGCCTCAGCTGTGAGGCGGCCGGCATGGCCCATAAGAAAGCCTGCCACATCGGAGTCTTGATTGCCTCCCTGCTCACAACCAAGGGAAGTTTCCCTGGTGAGAGCAGGATCGAGACTCCGACGCAGCAGGCCTTCTTATGGGGGACAGGAAGATGCAGGTGGGGCGTGGGACCCATGAAATACAAATTAAAATAAAACTACATGCCCCAGCATCCCCTGTGCTATGCCCCAGCCAATCAGAGAGGCTGGAGTAAACCCAGGAGAGGTGGGGCAGGGGTCACTCAACTCTCATGTGCAGGGGGATGTTTTACCCGGTGCACTGTAGCATTCCCCCTACTTGCCTGGGAAAGAAAGGGGGAAACTTTGCACCCCCCTTCCCTCCCATGCTTGGAGGCAGTGATATCCTTTCGCCTGCCTCCAGGGAAAGGGAGGCATTCAAAAGAAAATGCCAGCAAGACTGAGATCCACTGCCGGCAGGCTGCGTATATCTCTCCACCTTGCTGTTGCAAGGGAAGCCATGCAACAGCGAAGCAGACAGGCAATCTGACAGGCTGCTCTCTGTCTGAGAACACACGCTCCCGCACAAACAGCAGCCTTCCCACATTGGACCCCAGCCTCGCTGTTTCGAGGCTGACCTCACAACAGTGAGGTGTAGAGGCACACTGGCAGGCAGGCTGCTCTCCGTCAGGGAACACGTGCACCCAGATGGAGAGCTGTCTGACCACATTGGACCCCTACCACACTGTTTTGAGGCTGGCCTCCCAACAGCAAGGCACGAAAACACACTGACAGTTGGGTCTCTATCCAGGAACAAACGTTCCCGAAGAAGAGCAGCCTGCCTGTTGCGTGCCTCTCTTCCTCGCTGTTGCGGAGCTGTCCTCACTACAGTGAGGCGGAGAGGCTAACTCAGCCTGCTGGTGATGGATCTCCGCCTTGCTGGCATCTCCTCTTGCCTGCCTCTCTTTCCAAGGAGCCAGGCAAAAGGAGATCACTGCCTCCAAACATGGAAGGGAAGGGAGGGTCAACTTTCCACCGTTTCCTTCCAAGGCAACCAGGGGGCATGCTACGCCATGCCAGGTAACACATCCCCCTGCACACACGAGGTAAGCTCATCACAGAAGAGGGGAGGCCACAACTTTCTCCCCAGTCTGGCGTCAGTCACACCCGGATGAAGGACGGGCACTTCTGCTAGTATTCCATTATTCTTCATACCATTCTTCTAAATTTAAGGAGGTGCATACTTTCAAATTCTTTGCTATCAACAATCTCATAGCTGTTATCATAACTGTAATGAATTCTTCCTTGTATTTGTCAGCTGATTTATTGCTTAGAAGATCCATTACCATTATACTCTGGCTAAGAGATAGGAGCTTGTCTAGGCTAGCAAGTGAGTTTATGCTGAAAGAAAATTGGGCCCATTCTCCTGTCTCACTACATGCAAGAGTAAATAATAATGAATGATACCCATTCAAAGATCTTTTGCCCACACTACGTAATGCACAACCAGCTCAAAGACATTATGAAAACCTGTATTTTGGAGATGTTTCCCTCTCTCATTTATTAGCTTGGCTATTTGCTTGTCCCAATATTATTTTTATTGCTTGTTTCCAGCTGTATACTCAGCCATTGTGCCTGTCCAAAATACAAATTATTACTGCAACCATCACAAAGATACCTTTTGCCTGGAAAACATATGCCTGAAACAGAGCCTTAAAACTCTTATGCCAGTGGAAGGAAAGTAATGGAAACTTAACACCCAAGCCTACACATACATGGTGAAAGTATAGTGGGAGCAAATGGGACTGGCTTCTAAGTCACTCATTCACTTATTAGCTGGCCTACAAGACATGTCCATGTGTAATTACCTCATTGTTGTCTTATTTAATATGCCACAGCATATGCTGGGATGAATATGTTTCTATTTTAAAATGTTTCCTATTAAAAACTTTCTTGCAGCTGGGACGAAGAGGCCGCTGCGGCGATGTGCAATGGGACCCATCACCAGCAGCAGCATCCTGGGCCCCACCTCAGGCCAGGGCACAAAAGGCCGCTATGGAGGCAGGACTCCGCCCCCACCCCCGGACTTCCTTGTGGCTGGGGCAAGAAGGCTGCTGGGGTGCTGGGCACCAGGACCCTCCACCACCCTGCGTCCTGGGCCCTGCCCCAGGTCAAGGTACAGCCGCTACAGTGGCACACGGGAGGACTTTGCCGCCACCGCCCTCAGACTTGCCTGCGGCTGGAGTGGAGAAGCCATTGTAATATTGTAGTGTATTGTTTTATATTATGCTATGTGCTTTTGTAGGATGAATATGGTATTATTATTGTCTATATTGTCTATTGTATTGTGTTTACTGCATAATATTGTGTGAGCCGCCATGAGTTGGGTTTCCTGATTGGGCGGCATACAAGTGTGAGAATTAAATTAAATTAAATTAAAATGTACACAAGATTTCTGCAGAAGCCCCCTGCACTGGAGGCTGGAAAAGGAGAACTCAGGAACATTATTCAAGACACAGGAATATAGGAAGCTTCCTTTTACTGAGTTAGATCCTTGGTCCCAATAGCCCAGAATTTCTAACAAGGACTGGCAATATCCAGTGGGCAGTGGTGGGCTCCAAAAGTTTTTACTACCACACTGTGGGTGTGGTATGGTAGGCATGGCTAGGGGGAAAGGCCTGCGTTGCAACCGAATTAGGACTACTTTATTTCAAAACTTGGATGTGCGGGGCCAGCCAGAATTTCTGCTACCGGTCTGTCGAACTGGTGCGAACCTGCTGATGCACACCACTGCAAGTGGGATTCATTTTTTTTTACTACCAACTCTGTGGGTGTGGCCAGGGGGAAGCCCTGTGTTGCTCTCAAATTAGGACTAATTTATTTCAAAACTTGGATGGGTGGGGCCAGCCGGAATTTCTGCTACTGGTTCTGGCGAACTGGGGTGAAGCTGCTGAATCCCACCATTGGCAATATCTCTCCAGAGTTTCACACAGGATTCACTTTTAGTCCTCTTTGGAGATGGTTAGCATTCCTTGATTGTCTCTTATCCATGTAGTAATCAAACCCATTCAGGTTAGTGTCTCCAGAGTTGTATGGTGCTGCAGGTAGGAATTCAAGGTATATGTCATCAAGACCAGCAGTTGCTCTAATCCAGTGGTTCCCAATGTGGGGCCCACACCCCACAGGAGGATTTCAATTCCCAGAAGCCTAAGACAGTAGATTGGCTGATCAGTGCTTTGGGAAATTGACTTAGGCTTCTGGGAACTGAAGTCCAAAAACCAAAGGTTGATAAACACTGCTCTAATTGCAGTACAATATATGCACATTTAATTAAATTTGAATTTTAAAAGCCTTCCTTAAAGGCTCACATGTTTCTTGGATGGCTGTTCCTTGCACAGATCCAGGGCCACCATCAGAAATTTCTGGGCCCCATGCTGAGCAATCCTATTGCCCCACCCACACACATACTATGGCTGGCGGCAACAGGGCCCCTGTCAGCTCTGGGCCCTATACGGTAGTACTGATAGTACTGCCCAGATGGCGGCCCTGCACAGATCATTTATCTTAGTAAGCAATGCATTTGATTGAGATGCCTCTGTCTTTTATTTCATTTCTGAAGTCAGTTTCTGTTTCAGTCCTGCACAAGAGAACAAAAATGTTCAGGTGTTTTCTCACTGCTGGGCAATATGATGAAAGTTGTTGTGCAGCATGCCAACCATGCCAACATTCCATTCTGTTCAATAGAGTAATGGACAATATTGTTTTTCTGGTCATTAGTTTCCCATTAGCTCCCAAATGCTCTGAATTGGCACATACAATTGTGAGGATTTGTGGGAGCTAAGATCCACAAACATCTGAAAGACCATATTTGTTCACCTCAATCTATATTCCACATCAATTGCCATATCCGATTCCAAATATTGGCTACCATCATGGCAACCAGCCATGAAGATTGTCCTGGGAACAATATAATGCAGTAGCCTTCGATTTGCCTTCCACATTGCAGCATGACACCCATACATCCAGTTCTATGAGTCACTTTCTGGTCCTGAGCCCTTTTGGCACACAAAGTCCTCATCAGGCCCAGGCCAGTATTGATGAAGCTGCTTCCCTCCATCAAGATGGATTCAAGGAGGCTTTAATCCACTTGGAGACCATCACCTTTCCCTGTGGACTTCACCACCCAAAGGCTGTTAGTCCTCAGGATGGTCAGGTTAGTTAACTGCCAGCTGACATTCAGAGTTGAGTCACTGGCAGTATGGTCTACTCTATTACCTTAGTAGAATAGCCTGGCCAGATAGTCAACCTATATAGACACGTTTATTCAAATATACTTTTCATTGCATAAAATGAGGCTTTTCCCCAATTACAGATACAGTGCAACCCTGGATAATGACAAAACTTGGTTCCACAAGTTGCGTCGTTAACTGGATTTTGTTGTTATCCAGGCAGCCCCCGGATAATGACAAAAAAAGGCTTCCTATGGAGACTACACGGATAACGCCGTTTCCATTGAAACGATGCTAGAAGGCAAAACAGGGGGCGGGGGGACTCCATCAGCTGCAGTTTTTGACTTCCAGCAGCATCCGTCCAGGTGAGGGGGGGGCAGAACCAGCCTAGATCGCCTCCCTGGAGCCTAACAGAGGCGGTGGTGGAGAAGCCAAAATGGGTGAAAAGAATTCCGTCACCACGGAATTTTTTTCACCCATTTCGGCTTCTCTGCCCCCTCTGGGAGGCTCAAGGGACCCTATCCATGCTGTTTCCGACACCCCACGACTCCTCCAGGCAGTGCTGCAAGCCAAAACAGTGGGGGAAATTCCTTCGTCAGCTGGAGGTTTTTCCTTGCAGCACCTCCCAGAAGGGTCGCAGGGTGTCGGAAACAATGTGGTTAGGGTCCATTGAGCCTCCCAGAGGGGGCAGAGGTGGTGGAGAAGCCAAAATGGGTGGAAAAAATTATGTCACCATGGAATTTTTTCCACCCATTTTGGCTTCTCTGCCACCGCAGGTGCCTCTGTTAGGCTCTGGAGAGGTGATCCTGGCTGGTTCTGACCTCCCCCAATTCCCCCCCCCCCCCGCGCTGCTCCAAGTAAAAAACTGCAGCCGACAATGGAGTTTTCCCTGGTGTTTTGGCTTGGAGCAGTGTTTGGGGGGGGACTCGGGGGAGGTCAGAAACAGCCCAGTTCACCTCCCCAGAGCCTAACAGAGGCACCCAGGCTGCCTCTACCCATCCCCACAAAAAAGGACAACATTCATGCTGGTTGGAGACGAAAAAAATCACCATCTTTGGGTCCCCGTGTCTGGCTCTCCTCTTACCCAGGAGTGTCTGGGAGGCTGGCAGGACCTATTCCGCTTTGTTCCCACCTTCCTAGTACCTCCCTGGCCCACCCAATAGCTGAGAAAAGTTGTGGCTGCCATCTTATTTTTTTATTTAAAAAAAACCAAGATTGCGGCCTCAACTTTTCTCAGGTGTTGGGTGGGCCAGGAAGGTGCTAGGAATGCAGAAACAGTGCAGGATAGGTCCATCCAGCCTCCCAGACACTCCTGGGTAAGAGTAGAGCTGGACACAGGGACCCAATTTTTTCATCTCCAACGAGCATGAACAGGTAGGAGACCAAACAGAATGCCCCGGATAATGACTTATCGTCATTGTCCAGGAGATGACTTTTCAGAAAAACACGTGTTGTTGTCTGAAATCGATGTTGTCCGAACGCATCGTCATCCGGGGTTCCACTGTACAGAGGAAAGCAATGTTGGATGAGCAGAAAACCTAGTCATTGACTTCAGATCAACCTGCAATGTTTGCTGCTGTGAATCTAGCAGACTACCAAGGTCCATATTGAAAGGAAGTGGCTGAAGGGTTTAGAAGGAAAACTGACACAAAGTGGATTCTGGTAGCCTCTTCCCATACTAGTTGACCCTGAGGAAAGTACTGACCTCCACAGTAAGGTAACAGCAGACACACTCCAGACAGTGGTGGGATTCAGCAGGTTCACACCAGTTCACTAGAACCATTAGCAGAAATTCTGGCTGTCCCCGCCCATCCAAGTTTTGAAATAATGTAGTCCTAATTCAGGTGCAATGCAGGGCGTTTCCCCTGGCCACACCCACCATACCATGCCCACAGAGTAGGTAGTAAAAAATTGAATCTCACCACTGACTCTAGGAAGGCTTACTGGGCAAAATATGAAGCCAAGAATGCAGACCTGTGAGTAATACTTACAAAATAGTAAGTGTACAGTACATACATATGTGTGCATGAGAGAGTAAAACAGGCAATGTAGCTTTCCCCCGCTATCTGCCAATGAAATTGAGTTTATATAGCATATATAAAAACATTTTTACAGTCAGCAGCCGGAGAACCCTGGAGTCAGCTGCAAGTTGGGAAACAGTGACAGCTCAAGTAGTAAAGCCACTTATTACACATGGAAAAAACCAACCTTCTTCTTGCACTCCTTGCCTTGAGATTTGTCTGTGGTTAGTGTTAGGAAAGATGTGGGGGACTTATAGGAGTAATCCCCAAAGCTGTGACTTTAGTGAGGAAACAGGGCCTATGATCTGGAGCACTGAAATTCAATGGGTGCAAAACATCCCTGTCAGATAGACACAAACTCAGCTGTTAGTATTTGCTGCTGGAAGAGCACAAAGCACTGCCAGTTCTTCCTTCCCTGAAAAAATGAAACACTGAACAACCATCTTTGCTTCAACATGGAATCTCACTACCCTGTGCCCAGTTCTTTTCATTTTCCCATCCTCCCCCTCCCCCTTCCTTTGCATATGGCAATTTCCTAAGACCCAAGCTTAACCGACAGGGTGAGAAAACTTTGGATGCCAAAATGGCTAGTTATAGCTACGGAGTCTCCAGTCTCCCCACTTTCGAGATGCAATGGTATGAATAGGGGATGTATTGATGCAGTGACCTCCATGTTTTGAATCTGTCAGCCTATGGACAACTGGTTCCACTTTCCATTTCTGCTTTCTCCTCTTTAGGGAGGATGGCCCTCCATTTGAAGAGCTGTCTTCCTTTTTGGTGATGGATCAGTGGCCACACTTTAGCACTTGACGGCACCAGAGTTAGTTGCATTATATGATATGGAATACAGGATCAATAGTGTTATTTAATCAGGCATCAACTGAATTTTTTATAAATAAAAGGCAATCCAAATATAGTAAGGCCACATTGTATATATTTTTCATTGTGCAAGATTAAATGTGTACTTGAATTAAGAACAATAGGTATTCATACATCAGTGTGAATGCTCATGAGAAACCACTTTGCTAATTAAATAAAAATAAAATCAGTGCTTCTTGTTCCAGGAATTGTTTTACAACAGCACAAATAAATGTATATTGATATCTTGAGTGCAGACTCTTACTGGTTTCTTACTGGACTCATTTTTCATCTTTAACATTATTTCAGAAGCCCATTCCCTTTAGCAGCAATAAACTATTAATGGAAACAAATTATAAACTTTCCTAAGTTTCAAGGCATGTGCAGCATCTGTCTAACAATGCAAGTTCATATTCAATTGATTCATAGCAAAACGATGCAATCAAATGTAAAGGAAGTCCATGAATAGTGGTTTTTTTCCCCCCTATCACATATATGGTTCCCTGGAAAGCATTGTGTTTAAAGTAATAGGATATCATTTTGAAAGCTCTGTTACTTCTTTATAAAGAGATAAATGTACTTGGAAGAATCAAAGAAAGGCTGTTGCAAAAAGAGTCCAGCCCCTAAATTTACTGGCATGTCTCACGCACATGACTTCCTCTCAGTGTGACATTAACCTCTGCAAAATGGAAGTGACTGCTTAACATGCTTCTTAGGAATACCAAAAAGCAGAGGGAAGTGTAATGGGTAATCACTGGATAATTAATATATATGTATTCAGTGGTGGGCACCAAAATTTTTACTACCACACAGTGGGTGGGGCTAACTCAGTGGGCGGGGCTAACTCAGTGGGTGGGGCTAACTGATATGCCAATAGCAAATGACACACCCAGAAGCCACAGTGAAATGAATGTACACCTGATAGGCCAATAGCATAGGACCCACTCAGAAGCCACAGTAAAAAGAATGCACACCTGATATGCTAATAGCACATGACCCACTCAGAAGCCACAGTAAAAAGAATGCACACCTGATATGCCAATAGCAAACGACACACCCAGAAGCCATAGTGAAATGAATGCACACCTGATAGGCCAGTAGCACAAGACCCACTCAGAAGCCACAGTAAAAAGAATGCACACCTGATATGCTAATAGCACATGACCCACTCAGAAGCCACAGTAAAAAGAATGTATACCTGATATGCCAATAGCAAATGACACACCCAGAAGCCACAGTGAAATTAGTTTGGAGTAGCAAGGGATTAATTCCCCCCTCTCTTTCTCATGTAGTGATCAGGCAACCCCCCTAATTAGTGTGGAGGAGCAAGGGATTAATTCCCCCCCTCTCTCTCATATAGTGATCAGGCAACACCCCCCCCCCCCAATTAGTGTGGAGGAGCAAGGGATTAATTCCCCCTCTCTCTCTCATATAGTGATCAGGCAACACCCCCCCCCCCAATTAGTGTGGAGGAGCAAGGGATTAATTCCCCCCCTCTCTCTCATATAGTGATCAGGCAACACCCCCCCCCCCAATTAGTGTGGAGGAGCAAGGGATTAATTCCCCCCCTCTCTCTCATATAGTGATCAGGCAACACCCCCCCCCCCCAATTAGTGTGGAGGAGCAAGGGATTAATTCCCCCTCTCTCTCTCATATAGTGATCAGGCAACCCCCCCCCCCCAATTTGTGTGGAGGTGCAAGGGATTAATTCCCCCCTTTCTCTCATATAGTGATCAGGCAACACCCCCCCCCCCATTAGTGTGGAGGAGCAAGGGATTAATTCCCCCCCTCTCTCTCATATAGTGATCAGGCAACCCCCCCCCCCCAATTTGTGTGGAGGAGCAAGGGATTAATTCCCCCCCTCTCTCATGTAGTGATCAGGCAACACCCCCCAATTAGTCTGGAGGAGCAAGGGATAATTCCTCCCCCCTCTCTCTCATATAGTGATCAGGCAACCCCCCCCCCCCATTTGTGTGGAGGAGCAAGGGATTAATTCCCTCCTCTCTCTCCCATGTAGTGATCAGGCAACACCCCCCCAATTAGTGTGGAGGAGCAAGGGATAATTCCTCCCCCCTCTCTCTCATATAGTGATCAGGCTGTGAGGGCTCCGGTCAGGAATTTTTTTTTTAAAAAAAATAGGAAAATATGGGGAAATTAATAAGACAGGAGGGTGCGGGAAGAGGGGTAAAAATAAGGGGTTTTCCTGGGAAAAACAGGATAGTTGACAGGTATGGATATGCCAATAGAAAATGACACACTCAGAAGCCACAGTAAAAAGAATGCACACCTGATGGGAGTCACAGCTGTAAAATGTTAGCCTTTGTGGATCAAGTCCAATTCCTCAAACCCATTTTAGACCCTCCACACAATCCTGCAACAGCAAGGTCAAATTGCTAAATCAAACCAAGGTGGACTTGATCCACAAATACCCACACTAACATACAGTCAACAAGTTTTTTTTTTTTTTTGCAAAAGAGTCTCTTGCTGTATCATATTATATTAAATAACTGTATTTTTAGATAACTGGAATTTAGTGTGGGCCTTTGTGGATCAAGTCCACCTTGGTTTGATTTAGCAATTAGACCTTGCTGATGCAGGATTGTGTGGAGGGCCATTTTGTAGGCCCCACACACAATCTTGCAGCAACAAAGTCTAATTGCCATTTAAAACCAAAGTCAACTTGATCCACAAAGGCCCAAACTAAATTACAGTTAGCTAAAAATACAGTTATTTAATATATTAAGATACAGCAAGAAACCCTTTTGCAAACCGCCCCTCCTTAATGACTGTATTTTAGTGTGGGCCTTTGTGGATCAAGTCCACCTTGGTTTGATTTAGCAATTAGACCTTGTTGTTGCAGGATTGTGTGGAGGGCCATTTTGTAGGCCCCACACACAATCTTTCAGCAACAAAGTCTAATTGCCAGATAAAACCAAAGTCGACTTGATCTACAAAGGCCCACACTAAAATAGAGTTAGCTAAAAATACAGTTATTTAATACATTAAAATTAAAAACAAACTCATCAAAACAATCCCTAAATGCTCAAGAATAACTGCTGTATATTTTATGTTATGTTGATACTTGCCTTCTAAATACTCCTGATTTCGTCTCTCAGCAAGGCAATGTTTCCATTTGATTCAAGAGTAAGATTCTTACTCTGAAATCAAACAGGAAAATTGCCTTGTTGAGAGACAAAATCGGGAATATTTAGAAGGCAAGTATCCACGAGGGATAACATTAAAATACAGCAGAAGACAAGTTTAAGAAGAAACTAAAAACCCGATAGGGTACCTACCTTGCAATGGCTCTTCTCCAGACCGACTCCTAGCAGGGACGGAAGGTCCCTGTGTTGCCGCCCCAGCCTCATCCATTGCCCTGCGTGATTGGATGGTATGAGGAGGGTGGATGGCGGTTTGAAATGCCACCACACCTAGGGGCCTCTCCCGCCACTCCACCTCCATTTCCCTCGCTGATGCCTCCCTCACTGACGCTTCCAACGCTGCTGGATCCCACGCCGCCGCCGCTTTCCTCGCCGCTGCAGCCTCCCTTGTCGCTGCTTCCGCTGCCACTGGTTCCCGCGCTGCCACTGCTTTCCTCACTGCCGACGCCTCCCTTGCTGCCGCTGCCGCTGGGTCCCACGCCACTGCCGCTTTCCTCACCACCGCTGCCTCCCTCATTGCCACTTCTGCCGCCACTGGGTTCTGCACTGCCGCCGCCTCCCTCGCTGCCACCTCCCTTGATGCCGCTTCCACCGTCTCCGCCGCTGTGTCCCACGCCACTGCCGCTTCCCTCACTGCTGTTTCCATCGCCACCGCCAGGTCCCATGCTGCATCTGCCTTCCTCATTACTGCTTCCACCGCTGCCACCGCCACTGGGTCCCGTGCCACTGCCGCTTCTGTTGCCGCCTCTGGGTCCTCACCGCCGATGCTTCCCTTGCTGCCGCTTCCGCCACCGCTGGGTCCTGCACTGCTGCCACTTTCCTTGCCGCCGCCGCCTTCCTCGCCACCACTGCCTCCCTCGCTACCGCTTCCACCGCCTCCACCGTTGCTGGGTACCGCACTGCTGCTGCTTCCCTCGCTGCTGTTTCCGTTGTCATCGCCACCGGGTCCCGTGCTGCCGCCTCTTCCCTCATCGCTGCTTCCACCACCGCTGCCACTGGGTCCCGTGCTGCTGCCGCTTCTGTCACCACCTCTGGGTCCCGCGCCACCACTGGATCCTCTTGTGCCATCACTGCTTCCCTCGCAGCTGCTTCCACCACCACCACCACCACAGGCTCCTGTGCCGCAGTCGCTTCCCTCGTTGCCTCCTCCTCCTCTGGGTCCCGTTGGGTGGTGGTTGTCCCTTTGCCTCTGATGAGGCCGCCACCACCTCGCCTTACCTCCAATGAGGCCACTGAGGATGGCCTCAGCTCAGGCCACTGCCACCGCTCTGCTGCCAACCAACCCCACTGCTCCACTTGCCAGCCACCTCCATGACTGTGACCAAGCAGAAAATGGCTGCTTGGTGGCGTGCATGCCTTTTAAACCAAAATTGGCACATGCGCGCTGAGCACTGGAGGCGCGCATGCGCAAGTGGGGAAGTGGGAAATTTTTACCACCACCCCTGGTGGACCGGTGCAGACCTGTAGCTGCCCACCACTGTATGTATTTCTTCAGAGGAAGCCTTACTTCAATGCATTGCCTAGTTGGGTGCAAGTCACTAACTTCTGGCAAATCTGTTATTTATTTTTTTGTTGCATACATTTTTTCTAAAGGGTTCTCTTCCTCACTTTATTCTTACAATAAGCTTGTCAGTGTGAGAGTTTTCTTCTTCTTCTTCGGCAGCAGCAGCGGCAATGACAATGATGATGACGATGACAGCAACGCCTAAGCCAGAATGAAACTGCCAAAATTAAGCCACCTTTTGGTGAATTCATTTCAGCAGTTCCTTTCACCTGACCCAGTGTGAGAAAGATTGGCTAGCACAAGGTTGCCGTTGCCCGGAATATGCCCAATTTTGGCTGAGAAATACCACAACCTTTGAGGAGGCTCTTTCTTTGTACCCCAGATACAGGCTAAAATGCAGTAATAACTTGCACCTAGAGTAGGGACATTGAAATAGTGGGAATTTGGTGTGTCAACTTCTCCATAAGTTCAATTGATTCAGGGGGTCTACTGTTGTTGGGACTTCATAATGAATTTCAGCTACAGAATCTCATGGTGGAACACTGGGAAAGGGAGGAAGTGGATACTTGTATTGTTGACTCGTTTTGTGTGACCTGTGACAAATGTGCTTACCCACTGCATGCTGTTCTTCATAGAAGAAGTGACAATCGATCTGCAGGGAATGTACAGAACAATTCCTGCAACATTTCACAACAAAGCCAGGGAAGACACAGATACTTACCACCATTGTCTTGAACTGAAAACACAGGATGTTGACCCTTCTAGTGCAGGAAGAAGAAGTTAACATTAGAGGTGAGAGGGGACAAAGCAAACTCTACAAAAATAGATTCGAAACCAATATTTAAATAACTTGAAAGGGAAGCAGACATGCATTACCAATGTTAAATGTTAAAATGCAAAGGAAGAAAATATTCACCATTATCAGAGACAAAGCTGTTAGTATGGATAAGTGCTGCATTCATTGCTGAATCTCTTATTTTACTCCATGTACCAAAGCAACATTGCAATTCATACAGCTCAAAGCTAAGAGAAGGCCACAGCTTTCCTTCTCCATCTTCATTGATCTGGGTCAAAAATATGGGTGAGTGACCTTGGCTCTTTTTAAAAATTAAACAGATAAGATTAGTGTTGTATCACCTTATCACCTTAATGTTAGGTCTTTGTTCTTATTTATCTCCCTGTCTGTTCCCCAGACAATATGCATAGAAGATACAATCCAGATGAAATGAAATGTTATGCCCCTTAGTTTTGAATGAGTTACACAGTGTTTTAGAAAAAGTGGCAGCATTTCAAACACATAAAAATATCAAGTGATATGGTGATGTGGTGATCTAGCAATATTTTCAGATATTTACATTTTTTTAAAGGAAAAATATTGGGACACAGGAAACAACACAGGGGAAGGGTGTTGCCACATTCATGAACTGCTTACATCAAAGAAACAGCAAGTACAAACACTTATAGACACGACCAACCCATCTTTACACCCCTTTGCATGCAAAAAACAAAAAACCCCTTTGAATCGTTCTAATATGAAAAAGTAGAAGCTCTGTGGTATTGAAAAAAGCTGCTTTCAGCCTTTGCATCATAAAACATAATTTGAATTAATCCAATTGACAAGTCTGCATTTTGTCACCCTGCTTATCTATACCTATAAGAAGGTGGATGGGTGGTGAGTGTCTGGCATTAGCAGCCACACCCGGCCCAACCATCCTGTACCAAGCCACCCACACTTACTTTTAGACCTAACTAACATTGCCGTAAGGGTCCGGAAACAGACAGTGGGGCAAACGCCCCACAAACACGAACAAAAAACCTACAAGGCCCAGCGTCCTCCGCGCAGCGCCACCCCTCAGCCAATCAGGCTGAAGGATATGAGCACAGAGGAGGTGGGGAAAGTGGCACGCATGTTAAAAAAATGGCTGGCCAATGCGCAAACCACTTCCATTTGGGAGTCACTTCGTCTCCCGGAGGGAAGCCATCCCCAGCTCACTCTATGTGTCAGTGGGTGGGTGGGCACGTCAGTTGCTGGCTGCCCAGACACACACACACACACACACACACACACACACACACACACACACACACACACACACACACACACACACACACACACACACACCACAATATATATACACACACAATACACACACAACACAAGCACACACACAACCCTTTTTGTGCCCCCACCCGATCGGCGAAGGCCTCGGTGCCGGCGGGGATGGAGGACAGGCCGTGCCATGGAGGCATGGAAGGTGAGCGGCCTAGCTCGCAAGACTGCGCCGGGAAGGCACAGAGAGCAAATGGCCCAGCTGGCAACAGGTAAGTGGGGCAGAGGACAGGGACTGAGGGGGGAACAGGCCCAGGGACCATGCTGCCCGCCCTGGTCTGGGAGGAGAAAGACCACAAACCCGCCCTCAAACCATTCCCCCCTCAGTCCCTGTCCCCGCCCCAGTTACCTGTTGCTGGCTGGGTTGTTCACACTCTGCGCCTCCCCGGCACGGCCTTCTGAGCTGGTCCGCTCACCTTCTGTGCCTCTGTGGTGCACCTGTCCTCTGTCCCCGGCAGCACTGAGGCCTTCGCTGGTTGGTCGGGGGCACCAAAAGCAGGTGGCCAAGTCGGCAACCGACGCGCCCACCCAACCGGGGAAGGCCTCCACCATGTGTGTGTGTGGTTGTGTTGTGTGTGTATTGTGTGTGTGTGTTGTGTTGTGTTGTGTGTGTGGTTGTGTTTTGTGTATGTGTATTGCGTGTGTGTGTGTGGTTGTGTGTGTGTGTGTGGTGTGTGTGTGTTTGTGTTGTGTGTGTGGTTGTGTTGTGTGTATGTGTGTGTACCCCCCAAAACCACCCCAACCACCAACACACACAAAAATGCTACTTTAACTTAGATACAGAGCACATAATGTGCAATGCAGGAATGGACAAATCACAAGATGGAATCAAAATCGCTGGGAGAAACATCAACAATTTGAGATATGCAGATGATACTACCCTAATGGCAGAAATTGAGGAAGACCTAAATAAGCTCCTGATTAGGTTGAAAGAAGAGAGTGCAAAAGCTTGCTTGAGGCTCAACATCAAAAAATCCAAGATTCTGTAACAGCAACAGGCACTATCACCAAGGGTCCAAGGGTCAGAATCGACTGTGTGACTGAACAACAAAAATTGAGAAGTGGAACAAATTCTGATGTATTTGATGATGTAGTCAGATGCTGAAAGAACAAACAAAAAAGGGAGAAAAACCAGAATATTCTAGAACAGAAAAAGGTTAACAGTGGTTCAAGACTTCATGTTTGTCCTAAATCTGTGGAATGGCAGACCAAGGTGTGCATATACCACTTAATGACCTCACTCTGAGCTCCCCCTCAAATCTCAGTGGTTGAACTGTCTAGGAGAGAACTTGAGCTTTATAGGAGAGTTTACTCCTCACTTCAACTTCAATTCTGGTGCCGACAGCTCCATCTGTTATTGCATTTCTTCCAATTTCCTCTTTCTTTAACTCAAATTGGCAACCATTTTTTAAAACCTACCAATAGCATATAAAGGATCAATTGTGAAGTTGCTCCATCCTGGGTGCTAAAAACCAGTTCCTTGGTCTGTCCTGTTGTCACAATCGCATAAATACCCCCCTCTTTTTTTCATTTGTTGAAAGGCAGTACACATACATCCTGCACATGAAGAGTGTGTGTGTGTGTGTGTGTGTGTGTGTGTGTGTGTGTGTGTGTGTGTGTGTGCGTTTTGAAGAGAATATTGGCACAATAAAGACCACTGGGGGAAACTAGTTAACTGGATTTATATTGAAATTATTTGGTGTGAATTGAATACATTAGAAATAATGAATCCTTACAAACGAGTGCTTTTGAATGCTAAATCCTCATTTAGTTTAAATATACTGGTGTGGCTAGGAATGATCTCCAGGGGTAATGGAAAGCACAATAATGACAGATTACTCAGTTCACTAACTCCCCTGATTAAAATCTTTCTCAATAATGAACCAACCAAATTAAAGAGAGGCACGAAGTATATAAATATATGCATATTTGTTAAAAATGTGTGCTGTTTAATACATTGTTCGGGAAGCAGTTTAACTGACCAGCTAACTGTGATACAGACATGGATGTACTTGCTCTCTGCTTGATATGTGTCTTGGAACTCCACATATGGAAGAGAGGTCAAGTGAGCATCAAGCGTCTTAGCCTTTTGTATGAAGGAAGAAGGCAATTTCTTCTTCCCTGAGGGTTAAAAAAGAAGTTAAAGGGAATGTGTATTCCACTAATTAACTCATTTTCCCTCCAACAATGAGCTTGCATTAGAAATGTATGCCTCAACAATCAGGTTTGCAAATTAAGCCTCTGTTTACCTTTCAGTTACAAATCACAAAGCAAGCAGATTTAATGCAAGAAATAGTAGTTAGAGAAAATCACGTTACAACAATTAGGCCTCCTTTACTATCAAAGGGGGTCAGATTATCTCCAACCTTTTCATCTGATTCCTTCTTAAACCATAGAAGTTTACAAAGCTCCACATTTCTATGGGAGACCTATTTGTCATAATAGTGGTTTCCCCCTATTCACTGCATCTCTACAGAGGTCAAAAACTCCTTTTCCGCAGATAGCATGGGGGCAGGTTTTAGTCTAGATTCGTGATGGTGAACCATGGCACTCCAGATGTTCTTAGACTTCAATTCCCAAAGCCCAAGCACCCTGTGAATCCACACAAATAGGTTTACGGCAATTCATCCAGCCCGTGCTGCCCTCGTCGCTCCTGGAAGCGGAAGTTAAATGTGCCCTCTCTTCTGGGGATGGAATGTATCTGCCCAAGGATGGCGTTGGAGAGTTGTGGATGCTTGTCAGAAAGCTCTCACACATTGATTTTTTTCTTTATATAGAAGAGTTGGAAATGCCCTCACTTACTGAAAGCACATTGAGACGTTTTCAGGATGATGCCAGTTAGTGCTGCACCTTGCTAATGACATGCATGCTGGTTCTGGACAAGAACCAGCACACATGTCATTAGCAAGGTGCAGCACTAACTGGCATCATTTGGCACAGAGACTACCACTCTGTGTCTAATATTTGATGGAGCTTGTGTGTGACTCACACATTTTAATTCTAGCAAATAATTCTTAGTCCCTTGCCCCTGTGCTGTCTTATGGGGAGAGAAAACAGGCAGCACCTGCTGCCACCACAGCAAAGAAGATACTTCCTATGTGACTTATCCTCTCTGCCCATCCTATGCTTTCTGTTCCCATCATGGAGCTCCTGCTGTGTTTGGACACCTCAACCAGACAATGGTGTCTCCTGAATTCTGATCCTGAATCATCATCCATTTCCATTTACTCCCATGAACATTCTCTTCCTCCCTTCTATAATCTCCAATTATTCCCATGAGAAAGGCCACTTTAAGAGAGAAAGGTTGACTTGTGTTTACCCAGAGAGGTTCATGCTGACTTGTATCAGATATGTTATTAACAATGAATTAATGCCCCCAAACCTGTGAACTGTTGAGCTTCAGGACCCTTGCTTGCAAAAGAAATGGCCCATAGATATTAATTCACAGTGGACCATCCATGCCTTACTCCAGTGTAGACCAATATAGCTTCAACAGTGTGTGAGTTGCTATCAGACTACTCCCTGGACCAAAAAGCTATTTTAGCTTGGGGCATAATTAAAGTTATGAAGAACTGACGAGGGGACAAAATGATCTGACTGCCCAGATGGGTTTTGCTGAACAAGGCCTGTGGGATCATAGCACACAAATGGTGTGCTGTACCATATGTCAGAAGAAGTGTATAAATGTTTCTACATGATTCTGAGTAACCAAGTAATCACTTGCGGTTGATTGTCAGTCACACCCATATTAATCTCCTGTCCTTTGGCAGCTCCATATAAAATACTATTAAAAAGATGCAGGATGTTTTTTGATATCCATCTTGGTAAAAAAACAAAAACCTCAATGTCCTTAGGAAATGGGAAATTGAATCCCTGCTGATTTATGCAAAGAAGACAAAGAAAAAACCCAGTATTTCAATAACAGAGTGCTTAGCAATTGCAACTTGATGAAAAGTGTGCCATTTCATGTTAGGCAATAGGAATGAAGTCTTATCCAAATAAAACTGGAGGCATAGCCATTTCCATTCACACAAACAGAAGAAAAAGTTGAATTATTGCTCCTGGCAATTTTCAGGAGTATATACGCACCTTGCAAATACATTCCACATGCTCCCTCTGCTTTTTTGAAATGCTTTCTGAGCTAGCTGGGTAGCTCAATGAGAATAAATACTTTAGCCAGGTGGCTGGGAGATTGATTCCCACTGTGTTTCATAGTTCCACAGTGCCGCTAGAAGAAGGAAATTATGTCTGAGTACTCTATACCTAGAAACCAAGAGAAGAATTATCATAGGCAGAACCTATCTGACAGCATGCAATTTATATTATCAAATGCCTTGTGGAAACTTGACAACAGGCAGTAAAGTTGTATAAAGAAAGAATGTTTATATCATTGCAGAAAACCATTCCTTACAACTTGACCTTAGAAAATATACATTTTCTGGACACAATTTCTAGAATGCTAAGATGTGTAGCCTAAAACTAGCTTTTCTATGCTTTGCCTCTAAACTGGGAGCCCTTTTGTCTGATCACAGCTATGTGATATGTGTTCATACCTCTGCGCAAGTCCAGTCATGAGCTACCTAAGATTGTATGCTCAAGGACCCTTGTGCAGGTCTAAGCTATTTTGCATCTACTGGTGGAACAGGAAATTATACTCCTTTCCTGAAATAAAGGTGCATAATACCCCAAGATAGTTACATATTACAAGTTAGACCCTGATACTGGAAATTAATTCTGGACTAAAAGAATGTCAGCTTTGAGTGTCTCTAAATGTTCTAGGATGCAGTCACTTTGTGTTGTCTTCTTGGCAACCATACTTAAGTTCATGTAATGAAAATATTTATTTGGTGTAAACACAACAGGATGACTGTACTATCAGTCTGAGCTAAAAACTAAACAGAAGAGTTTTAGTATCTCCATGGAGTAAGAGTGCTCCCACACTGTAATATTAAAAATAATTCTCAGCAAAGTAACTACCTTTTTGATAGCAGTTGAATAATTGATGTGTGAAACGAAAGTGGGGAAAACGTATCTTTCATTCTACAGTGACTGATTAAACTGTCTTGTTGCATTAAAATGATAATATATTTCAATATCCTAGTTATTTCGAAGAATTACATTTTGCTCCCAAATTAATGCCTTTTCCTTCAGTTGAAAATAACTGTGTAGGAGGGGAGAAGATAGTTTTACATTTCGTCCTTCTTTCTCTCTTTTTATTGGATTCTCCTCTTCTGTTTTTTTGGTTTTTTTTAGCATTCACTTATTTTTCATAACATTGGATTGCTATTGATTCTATAGATTGAGGAAAAGGGGGGGCACTCCAAAACAGATCTAAGTTCTAATGTATTCAATGTATATGAAGAGAAGTGTAACCAAGAGCCTAAGATGCTATGGATGGACATCATGGTCTCATGTCTGCTGTCCCTTGTAGTTGAGAAAAATGTGCCATGAACTGTGATTGCATAAAATGAGCAACTGCTTAAAGCTGCTTTCCCCCCATCTTCTTCTCATTATGGAGAGCCTTTCAGTAGATCCATTGACAGGTGAAATGTGACCTGCCTTTTGGAATGTGTGACACATACCCCTTTTGCAGTAGTTATCTTTGTTGGAACAATCCAGTGAGCTCTAACACTTTATATCTTTAGGTATATCTCCTGTTTGAATATCTCTATTGTTGTTGGTGGTGGCGGCTGCAACTTGTATCCGAGAATGCATTTTTTTCCTTAAGCATGAAAAATGCCATTGGTGTGAATGTGTTTAAGGTGGATCCCAGTTTGCCATGAAGTGACCAACAGACTATCCGATGGCTGGACATCCTGCTACTGTAATGGAGTAGACCATACAGCCAGTGGCTCAATGCCGAGTTTTGGGTGGTGGTAAATAGCCTGACTCCCTAAAGGGGCCAATGGGTTTGGGGGGATGAGCCCCTTTAGGTGGGGTGATGGTCCCCTCAGTGGAGGAAATGCCACTGGAAACTATCATATTGAGCACAATGGCAAAATGAGCAGAGGAGGAACTCTGATTCCCAATGACCATGGAGGCAAAAGAGGCCATGCCAGATGGACTGAGTGTAAAGGCGTACCTTGATAATATCCTCAAGACTGCTGCAGTCCATTGCAGTCCTGGTGTTAAATCCTGCATGTCTCATTTCATACATGTCACAGGAGATGGCTCCGTGATCATAGTATGTGGGTCAGAGCATGTCTATAAACCCTACAGAACTCTGTGAACTTATAGTTATACAGTAATTCTCAGAGATCTGTAGGTGTTGTGGACTGATAAGTGGCTGGGTTGCCATGGAACTGCACAGCTTACCCAAGATGGCTGGATCTTCCCATGGGAAGTAAATGGAGAATTGAACTGGGTACCCAAGTAACATTGCTATTCTGTTCCCACTTGTGTATTGTTTCCCACCACTGTGCTGCCATTTTTGCTATTTGAAGGAAAGATCTTTTTCCTTATGTTGTGTTTTAATGAATGTTGTTGTGCAGATTTTTATATTGTTTGGTATTTTATTGTTGTAAGGATTTTAATGCTGAAAACTCAAAAGTGGTTCAAACAGTTCTCAAGCCAATATATAAAAGGGTGGAGAAATCAAAAGGGTTACAAAGCTAGTACATTGTACAGACCAAATTCATTCAAAATGAGGGATGGACTTTCTTACACAAGTCTTCGCCTCACCACTGCAGCGGGAGCTGCACTGGGTACCAATTTGTCTCTGGGTGCAATTCAAGGTGCTGGTCATTACCTTTAAAGCCCTACATGGTAGTGGGCCAGGATACCTAAGAGACCGCATTGCCCTAAGATCGTCTGTCCGTCTAACCAGAGCGGACCGGAGGGGCTCTCTACTTGTATCATCTGCTAGAGGGGCTTGTCTCTCTAGCACAAGAAAGAGGGCCTTCTCTGTGTCCGCACTGGCCCTATGGAACCTCCTGCCAGTTGAACTAAAGCTACAGACAGAATTTCTACCCTTTAGGAAAGAACTGAAAACCTGGCTGGTGGGGCAGGTGTCGGGAGCTGATGGAGGAGTGACCCCCGCCTGCTGGTTGGTCTAATGTAACAGAGTAATTCTCTCTCTTTTTAGTAAGTGCAGGTGGATTTTTTAATAGGTTTTAATGGGGTGTATTTGTATTTTAATGGTTTTTTTATCTGTGTTGGTGTGTTTTTTTTAGTATTGTAAGCCACCCAGAGTCCTTGTGAGCAGGGCAGCTATAGAAATGTGAAAATTAAATTAAATTAAAGGAAATATCTTGCTACATGCTCAGAATCTGTGCAGTTCCAGTTCATCACTTACTGTAAGCAGAGCTGAGAAAGGTCACTTTTTAAAATTACAACTCTCAGTAGTCACTCATTTGTCATGTTAGTTGGTAGGTACTGGACACTTTAATCCAGAAAAGTAATGTTTCCATGCTTTGGGTGTAAGATAGAAAAGGCCCACTGGGCGCTTGCAGGAAAATTGGGAATAGTGAATTAGAACAGTTTCTTCTGTTGTGAAAATTCTTAAGGGAAGTCAATTTTACTCAAGTTACTTTGTTTTAGCTTCAGTTACATTGTTGTTGTTTTTAAATCTCTGTAGTCTAGTTAGGCTATCACTGAGAAATGGCAGTAACACCATTTGCATTCCAATACAAGCACACTCCACATTAACACGTCATTAAGACACAGGCTTGCCAACTAAGCAAGGCCAGATTCTCTTGGATCCCAATCAAGAGAGGGGCATCTTAGAGATGGAGCAAAAAAAGATAAAGTAACACCTGGGAATATTAACAAACAATATAGTGGTCACACCACATAGTTTATAGAACATCTTTCACATTCTAGAGGGTGGGAGTAAGAGCCCTAAAATTGTATTTAAGATCCGAGATTTCGGACGTCAAGAAGAAGCTTTTTCTGATGCCAGTGGGAGCCTTTCTTATTCAAAATAATGGCTTAGCCGAACTCATGTCTTGGATGAGAGCTAACAAGTCCACCCAAAGCCATACTGTGATTAAGTTAGCTATTTTGCTATTTTATTAAGTTCTTAATTTAGTGTAGTTTAGATGAGATCTTTGCACTTTTACCTTGCGTATTCTGGATAATTGCTATGCTATAATAAAGCTGCTAAACTCCAAATTGCAAGAAGCGTCGTGACTCTAAAAAGGGAGTATTTACGAGGAAGCGATAAGAGGCAACAATAAGTCTCTTTACTCACAGCATCTACTTCGAGGGGGTGTCGAAGTGTTATGGAATACCGAACTAGACAAAATCACATTCCACACACTAAGACAGATTTTGGAGTTTTATTATCATTATTTGGCCAAACAGATTCAGGAACGCTTTACCAAGCTAATAATCCCTGAATGAATATACATTTTCAGAGCCATCTTTTTATAGCATAAAATTTGGAAATTTCTACACATTTCATCACTATGGGATAAGCCAAAATCATTAATTAATCTTTTGACATCATCATGGAGTTCAGGTTAGAACATTCAGAATATTTGTTCATGTCATGTCACACAAATATTATTCAGCATTATGCTTTTCTGAGTCTAAGAGAGATCCTTGTCAGCTGTACAAACTGTGCTCAGCTTGTGGACACAAGGCCTTCTGTTTACTTAGCCTCGTCATTATGTTCTATTTGATAGGTCATTCTGATCTGTTTAACTTTACAGAGTACTGAGAAAATAATTTTTACTTTTTAAACCAGAATTAATATCTTAATTCTTTCACTCCTATTTCAGAAGGAATCCTAAAGGGAGGATTGGTGACTCTCATTTCCTTGGCAAGGCAGCGTTATCAACTGGGACAGTTTCACTTCAAAGGTAAAACATCCTTACCCTACGGAGCTTTGCGTGGACCAAACTTCTCCGTGACTTTGTGTGGTTGGGTTCAGAAGGTGGTTTCTTGATGGGACTTTTAATTTGTCATAGCACATTGCTACCAGACACCTGCTATATCACAGCATCTCCATTTTCCTACTTATGAACCAGTTTATCTGGGCAGAGGTCTGCACCGCCGGCAAAATGCCTATAGTGGAGGAAAGCCTCTTAACTCAGCCACACACCGTAGAGATGGCTGAAAGTGGGCCATGGGCCATGTTGGGCCATAAGTAAACTGTGACATAGATAGATAGATAGATAGATAGATAGATAGATAAATCTTTATTGTCATTGTCCTGCACAGAACAATGAGATTGGGGAGGAAAAAAACACTTATCAACCCAACGAAACCTAAACAAAATACAACTATACAAAATTATCAACATACTCCCACCCCACATATGCACATTCAACCCCTATAATGCTCTAAAACTCTAAGACTCTAAAAACTCTAAGACTCCTCTAAAAACTTTATATAGTGTTATGTATGTATGTATGCATGTTCATTATACTGTAAAGGCAAGAATGTAACCACTCCAGATACAAACGATACCAGCTGTAAAGGAACGCGAGCAGACAGCCCATAGAGGGCAGCTGCGAGCGTTCAGCCTCACATGGTTCACATTGCTCAATCATGGACAGCCGCGGGAAAACCTTCCCCGCATTCAGCAGCTGAAGAAAGAGGCGTGCCTGGGCGAGGCCACGCCGGTAGCAGCCAATGAGCTACCATGCTACAAGATTCAAATGTAGAGAGCTACTGTATATATTGAGTTGTATCACCGCCATTACCTCACGCTTCACTGGAACCTCATGCAATAAACCTGCGTTAAACCAACCTTTCGGTTGTCCGGCTGTCTTTGGTCCCATACACTAAATTGGCGACGAAGGTGGGATATGGCTGCCCACGGGACCAAGACATGCGCCGGCTACGAGATCAAGAAGCCGGGAGACTTGGAGCTGTTTGAGATAGACTTCAACGCAGCGCTGGTGGAGCTCGAAGTCTCCGATGAGGCCAAAAAGAGGGCCATTTTCGTCCGCATGCTCGGACTCGAGACCAAGAGGACCTTGGTGGACCTGATCGCGCCGAGGAAGGTGGGCGACCTCAAAGCTACAGAGCTCCTGGCGGCGTTGCGCGCCCATCTCCGGCCAGCCATAGCGATGTTCCCCGCTCGGAGCGCGTTCTGGAGGCGAGTCCAGGCACCCGGGGAATCGGTCGAGGAGTTCGCCGCGGCCCTGCGGCTGGCCGCCGGCCCATGCAAGTGGGAGCTCCCCGACATCACCCTCCGGGACTGCCTGCTCTGCGGTCTGAGGGACACAGAGACTCAGCGTGCGCTGATGAAAAGGGAGCCGCCTCCCACGTGGCAACAAGTCCTCGACACGGCACAGGCCGCGGAGGCCACTACTGCCGGGGTGCACGAGCTTCAGGACTGGCGCCCGAAGCCCGCAAAGGCAGAGAGCTCGGTGCGCGCGGCCCGGCGAGTTTCGAACTCGTCTGCGGAGAGCGGCGACGACGAGGACGTCCGGAGGGTCCAGAGAGAGGGCCGGCGCTGCGACGGCTGCGGCGCCGCCCACGCCCGCGCCAAATGCCCGTTCCGCAAGGCCGAGTGCCACAACTGCGGCCGGCGCGGGCACATCGCCAAGGTCTGCCGGAAACGGCGCGAGGCCACCAGGAGTTCTCCAGACCGCTCGGCGAGGCAGGACCGCACCACGAGGCAGGACCGCACCACGAGGCCAAAGGACGGCACCCGGACCACGAGGACGCGGGACGGAGTAGGACGCATCTCCGACGACAGCGAGGACGACGCGCTGGTTTACAGCGTTTCCACGGAGCACCCCCGTTACTTCGTTGAGGTAGTAATACAAGGGGCCCCTGTTAGAATGGAGGTGGACTCGGGTTCTTCATACTCCATTATTTCCCAGGGGGAGTTCATGAAAATCGCCCCCCGCATGCGGCCCAAGCTCAAGGCGTTGAGGGCCACACTGAAGGACGTGCAAGGGAACCGCATCCCAGTGTTGGGGGTTGGGAAGTTCCGGGTCCAGTTTAAAAAGCACGCCGCAACGCTTCCCCTAGTCGTCCTCAAGGGAGGCAAATGCAGCCTCCTCGGGACTCAATGGTTCCAGCCCCTGGGGTTGTTCATTGGGGGGGTACATGCCGTGGAAGCACACGCCGCCGGGACTGATCCAATACAGAGCGTGTGCGACGCGCACCCCGAGGTTTTTAAAAGGGGGCTCGGGAAATTCAAGGGCCCCCCAGTGACTTTCGACCTGGACCCTGGAGTACGTCCAATCAGACTTAAACCGCGCAGAGTGCCCTTCGCACTAAAGGACAAAATAGAGGCGGAGTTGGACAAATTAGTAGGCCAGGGGATTCTTGTTCCTGTTGATTCTGCGGAGTGGAAAACTCCAATTGTAACAGCGCTCAAGGCCAACGGGGATGTCCGCATATGCGCTGATTACAAGTGCACCATCAATAAGGCGATCCGCCCTAATGCGTATCCGGTGCCGGTAGTCAGCCACTTGTTGGCCAGGTTACACGGGGGGAGGTGCTTCGCTAAACTCGACCTGGCCCAAGCCTACCAGCAACTCCCGGTGACCCCCGCCGCAGCTGCTGCGCAGACCATAGTCACCCACAAAGGGGCGTTCCAGGTATTGCGCCTACAATTCGGCGTGAATTCGGCGCCCGGGATCTTCCAGTCACTTGTGGAACGCCTCCTGAAGGGGTTAGAGGGGGTGTTACCCTACTTTGATGACGTATTGATTACAGGGGGGAGCCGGGCCGAATTAGCAACTAGGTTGGGAAAGGTCCTGACAATATTCGAAAAGGCGGGGTTGCGGTTGCGGAAAGACAAATGCGTCTTCTTCGCCACAGAGGTTGAGTTCCTAGGGTTCCGTGTCACTCCCGAGGGAATTAGACCAGCCCAATCCAAGGTAGCCGCCATCAAGAAGGCCCCTCGCCCCACATCCAAGCCCGAGTTGCAGTCGTTCCTCGGACTGCTCAACTTCTACCACTCCTTCCTCCCGCGGAAGGCAGCCGTGGCAGAACCGCTACACAAATTGTTAAAAAAGGACGAGGCATGGAAGTGGGGCGACGACCAGGAGAAGGCTTTCAATGACCTGAAGCGACTCCTGGCATCAGATGCCGTACTGACCCACTTCAATCCCAAACGCCCAGTGGTCCTGATATGCGATGCATCCCCGGTGGGGGTGGGGGCGGTGTTATGCCACGTGCTGGAGAACGGTAGGGAGGCCCCGATAGCGTTCTACTCTAGGTCCTTGTCCCAAGCAGAGAGGAACTATGCTCAGACAGACAGAGAAGCACTAGCAATAATTGCGGGGACCAAGAAATTTCATGATTTTGTGTACGGCCGCCCCTTCACCATAGTGACTGACCATAAGCCTTTGTTAGGCATTTTCACCGCAGATAAGCCCACACCCCAAATCCTGTCCCCGAGAATGCTCAGGTGGGCCATTTTTCTCAACGCGTATCAGCACGCGTTGGTATACCGGCCCGGGAGGGAGATCAGCCATGCCGACGCCCTGTCGAGGTCCCCCATTCCCCGGGATTGCTGCCACGTGGACAAAGTAGAGAGGGACCATCAGGTCTTAATGATAGAGGTTCTAGACTCCCCTCCAGTAGTACCGGCCGACATCGCCAAAGCGACAGGCAAGGACAAAACGCTGGCCACAGTCTGCTCCTGGGTACAGAAAGGGTGGCCCGTGTCTTCCCCAGCAGCGGAATTCGACACATTTTTCAAAAAGAAACTAGAGTTGTCCCTAGAGAGGGGTTGCCTTTTGTGGGGACAGCGGGTAGTAATCCCCACGCCTCTCCGGCCGAGGGTGCTTAAACTGCTGCACGTCAGCCACCCGGGGATCGTCCGCTCAAAGGCGCTGGCCCGCAGTTACTTTTGGTGGCCCCAGCTAGACGCCGACATCGAACACATGGTCGGCACTTGCGAAGCGTGCCAAAGCTCAAGGCCAGAAGAGGCTCGCTCGCCACCTAGGGAGTGGGACACGGCAAGGGGCCCCTGGTCCCGGGTACATGTAGACTTTGCTGGCCCGTTCAGGGGAACGCTTTTCCTCCTCATGGTGGACGCGTTCTCCAAGTGGTTGGAGGTCATTCCAGTCTCAAGCACCTCCTCGGCCACAACAATCAAACAGTTAAGGAGGGTCTTCTCCACGTTCGGTTTACCCGACACCCTCGTCAGCGATAACGCCAGCTGTTTCACGTCCGCCGAGTTCGGGGCTTTCATGGAGCGCAACGCCATTCGGCACGTCACCTCTGCCCCCTTTCACCCGGCCACCAACGGCCAAGTAGAGCGCCTCGTGCGCACCACGAAAGATGCGCTACTGCGCATGGGCCCCGGAGACCTCGACCTGAAATTGTGCCAATTCCTGCTAAGATACAGAGTCACCCCACTAGCGTCAGGGTACTCCCCCGCAGAGCTGTTGATGCGCAGGAAGCTGGCCACGGGAATCTCCAAGCTAGACCCCACGAGAGTAGAGGACAAGGGGCGGAACATAGGGGTGAAACCCACAAAGAGTTTCAGCATAGGCGCCCCGGTGCATTGCAGGAACTACGCCAGCGCGGGGCCAGCCTGGGTGCCGGGCACCGTAGTAGAGCAAACCGGCCCCGTCTCATACCGCGTAGAAACCAGTACAGGCTTCCTGTGGAGGCGACACGTGGACCAACTCAGGCGCAGGGTCCCCGGAGAGCAGGACGGAGACGAGAATAGCATCGAATCAGTGTTAGGGTACTCCCCCACCCGTTTAACCCAAGGGGGAGGAAAAGGGGAGCATGGGTCCCCACCAAGGGGGGAGGAAAGGGAATCGATCCACAGAAATCTTGTGCGGGAGTCCCCGAAGAAATGGAAGAGCCCCGACCACACACATACCCCGCGGGAGCTTCCCCGAAACACAGATGCCCATAGAAGTTTAGACGTTGATTTACAGTACCAGGGGGAGTTAGCGGAGTGGTCCCCCACCCGTCCTAGCGAAAAGAGGGGTTTCAGTTCAGCCCCTGGTACCTCCAGTCCCAGTAGCCCCTGTGAGTTAGAATGCGATATAGCGCCACTTTCCCGGAGACCGACACCCCCAAGACGGGAGGCATCAGCGAGTCCGCCCACCACAGTCTCAGGGTCCCCCGAGCAGGGATCAGAAGGTAGCCGAACCGCAAGGGCGACCTCATCGGTTCCGCGGTTCACAATAGGTGGATCCCCGGGGTCAGAGAGCAACAGGCAGGGGTTCACCTCCCAACTATTCATTCCCTTCCCATCCCTGGGCGCGAGGCAGGCACGGACGCCCCACGGAGCCACTAACGAATCCCCATTTCCCGTTGCAGGACAAGCACCCGCGGAGTCAGGGATCACAGGCTCTCCAGTACTAGGTCAGACGCAAGCGTGTCCCAAGCGCACGTGCGGCAAGCCACAATGGTTGCGGGACTTCGTCCCATCCTAGGGGGGAGGGATGTTATGTATGTATGTATGCATGTTCATTATACTGTAAAGGCAAGAATGTAACCACTCCAGATACAAACGATACCAGCTGTAAAGGAACGCGAGCAGACAGCCCATAGAGGGCAGCTGCGAGCGTTCAGCCTCACATGGTTCACATTGCTCAA
The DNA here is from genome assembly GCA_035047305.1 of Bradypodion pumilum. Lineage (NCBI taxonomy): Eukaryota > Metazoa > Chordata > Lepidosauria > Squamata > Chamaeleonidae > Bradypodion > Bradypodion pumilum. The sequence continues at coordinate 53,285,191 of JAWDJD010000006.1, read as the reverse complement.
TCACGGACAGCCGCGGGAAAACCTTCCCCGCATTCAGCAGCTGAAGAAAGAGGCGTGCCTGGGCGAGGCCACGCCGGTAGCAGCCAATGAGCTACCGTGCTACAAGATTCAAATGTAGAGAGCTACTGTATATATTGAGTTGTATCACCGCCATTACCTCACGCTTCACTGGAACCTCAGTGAAACCAACCTTTAAACCAACCTTTCGGTTGTCCGGCTGTCTTTGGTCCCATACACTAAATATAGAAGCTCCCTCATAGACTGCATTGCACTGCATTCAAAGCCAGAACCGCTTTTGGGTAGAAACTATTTCTCAAGCGGTTGGTCCTGGTCTTTATGACCCTATACCTTCTTCTAGAAGGCAGAAGCTGAAAGAGATTATTTCTGGGGTGCATATTATCTTGAGCAATCTCTACAGCTTTCTTATAACACCTGGTGGCATAGATTTGATCTAGAGTGGGAAGAGTATGCCTGATTATCCCCTCTGCAGACTTTACGACCCTGGACAGCATTGTTCTTTCCCTAGCTGTACAACTCCCAAACCATACACACAGACCATAGGTTAACACACTCTCTATGGTATAGTGGTAGAATGCCAACAGCAGGTCCTTTGAAAGATTGTTCTTCCTGAGGATTCTCAAGAAGTATAACCTCTGCTGTGCTCCCTTCATCAGATCTTTGGTGTTTGCTCCCCATGTTAGATCACCCCTCAGCTCCATTCCCAGAAATCAAAACACCGAGACCTGTTCCACACAATTCCCTTCAATAATAATAAGATTTAATAATAAATCTTCATCTGTGCTAGATTCTTTTTACATATTGACTTATATCTTGACAGTTTTCACCTGGGTCATGACTTTGTGGTACCGTGGGGAAAAAGTTTGGGCACCATTGCTATAATCCAAGAACTATTCACTTATGGAAGCTATTAAAAAAGGAGGGTGAAACCTCTACTGTTGTGAAAAGGGATATTTCTCACACCTCAATGGGTACCAATGTTCATTTTTTGTTTCTCTTTGTTCATTTTGATATTCTCTGATAGTAAAACAGAATAAAGTACTACAAAATCCTATTTAGTTAGACAAAACAGTGGGACCCACATACATGCTCAAGATGTACACTGCAAACAGTTGTTTATATGTTTAGCAAAGTGAGTTCAGGATAAATATATGGGCAGCTAGTCCCAGTGGAAATTCACATTAAAGCCAGGAGAAGCTCTTAAAAACCAAATAGCTACACTTTTATTGTGAAAGTTTCATTTCAGATAGAAAAGTCAAAATCGGGGGAAGGGGGGGACCATGGTGCCCCAGGTGTTCTTGGAAATCAATTATCAGAAGCCAAAGTAAGCACACCTGCTGATCAGCACTTTGGGAATAGAAGTGCAAGAACACCTAGGGCACCAAGGTTGGCCACTCCTGGTCTAAATCCAAATCTAGGAGACAACATGACTGAAAGAGAGGCAGGACATCTGTTCCATTTAGAAATAGAAAGGAAGCTGAAATGAGGAAGACACTGATAACAGCCCATCAGAAAGATCAGAGAAATAAAAGGGATATAGTAGCATTTCCTGAAATCTATTCCAGAGAATTTGGGGTGAAAAGATGCTAAGAGTTGATGTCTTGGAGGATGTCAGGACAGCACAAACAAGTAAGGTTTTCCTCTTTACAACCTTCAAATACCCACTAAAGATGTCACCAGGGCTGATCAAAGGCATTTTGTTGTCTGAGGTGAAGGTCAAAAGGTCACTCATCCTGACCTGACAGTTGTTTCTTATGTTACCATTTGCGAAGCAACAGCAGGATAGCTTAGTTAGTATAACCAAGGAAAGTTATTAAGGGGACCTGTGGGAATGACACAGAGTAAAGTCCGCTGAACACTAGGGCCAGCTTTGACTGTCAGCTATACTATGTTTCCACCACTTGTGCCGTTGTGAGCTTTGGTCCATAATTTTGTGGTAAGAATGCATCTTCCTTATTTGCCTTTTGAACAAGAAACTTCAGGAAAGTTGTTGCTGTCATTTTTACGCTGAAAGGTCTTGTGTTGCATGAGAATATTTCATGAAACTATTACTGGTTGATTTGAGATGAATCTTACACAAGAGAGCATGAAAGACAGCAACATTTCCAAGGAACTCAACAATGTTTCAGTTTAATCACTTTAAAAAGTTTAGGGGATTAAGCAATTGGAGGTGATCATTTTCACAGGCAGAAATCAAAGCCTTGTGCTTCTGGGAAGACAACAAAGACTACAGGGCCCCTGACAGCTGTGGAGTGTATTGCAGTTGCTTGAGTTCTCTGACTCACAATGAGGTGGACACACTAAATGCTTTTTAAATACTTGGCAACTTCACAGCAGGGTATGACTCAAGGGTTCATTGTTAGAAATATCACTGTTAATCAGCAATAAAAAAAATCATTAAAAAAATAAAGTCCTAGAGGCTCAATGGGGAAAAATAAGTTAAAATAAAAATTCATGGCAATTAAACTAAAAAAAAAGTTCCATTCTCCAAGAATGTTTTTAATGAAGGCTGCCTCTTTACATCTTTGTACATCTTCTCAGGGCTGGTCTAAAAGCATATTGCTGCCTGAGGAAGAGTAGGAAATGATGCCTCCTCAACCAGCTGCCCACAGTAACTCAAAGTCAGTCAAGTGATTGTGCTTCATGAGCCACAAAATTCCACAAGCACTTCTCTCCCTCTCTAGCAATAAAAATACAACAGGAGATAACTAAAATTACTGTACTTTCGTGGCAACTGAGATCTAATGACTCAGCTACATATCTCATTCTGCCTAATAGTAGGGCTGGCCCTGCAACTTCTTTAAACTCCTTGAGGAAATTACTTTGAGTTTTTATGTCAACTTTATCTGGTTTAAACTGCCCATATTGGTTGCAAACTGAATGTACTTTGTGTAATAGCACAGCCAGGGTACTTCAAAAATATAAACTGTATGAACATTAATAAAGTACACATGAGATAATGCACATTTTTGAAATGTGTATAAAATGGCACAAATATGCTTCCACAGTTGGAATCAACTGTGCAACTGAATAACAACAACAAATGCTTCCATTTGTGGTGGCAATTCATGTGAGTTATGCATAGATTGAAAAATATACACAAAAAACGCACATACATACAAATATGCAAAAAAAGAAGAAGGTTTAATTCTTCCCATTAAAGCATCAGTGGACAGAAACAGGCACAGAGATTATATGGGAGGTAGGACTTGATAGATGTCTACTTCCCTATACCAGATTTGCTGCATAAATCATGATGATCATGGGATGACACAGATAAATAGATTTGGCAAATTTGCATGCACTATTTCTGAGGAATACAGAAACACTTTAGAAAACTGCTCATGAATGCTACAGCCATTTTCAGATATGATAATTCTTAGGAGATCCAACATACAAATGCTGTGAAACTAAGGATTAGCTACAAAGGGCTAAGTGCTCTGATATCATCTGACATGAATGGATTACCAGATTCCAGAGAAAGAACTAGACAAGTTAGGGTATTTAGTGTTAGGTAGCCACGACACCAACTTTACAGATGATAGTCCATTATTTGAAAGTGAATTCTGTTAGAAAAGGCTGTCTGGTATATGCCCAGCTTAAAGATAAAGATATATAGCTAGGAAGAGCACAAAGCTTCAAGTGCTCATCAATGTTTCACACCAGGGGAATGACCTGGGCATACAAGTCACTTGATCACAGTCTTCTCTACTTTGAGTAGACGCATAGATTTTTGATCACTCTGGGTTTCCTTTGGACCTCTTTTCTGGAAAGGTGAAAGTGATTGTCTTTATAGAATGGTTCTTTTGAGAAGATTTATCATGTTAAATTTCTACACAATTCTAGATCTGTCTCTTGGTAGAAGTACAAAATAACTCTACTTTGTGCATCATTGAGATCAGAAAAGGCCCTGTTGTTCACTATAACAAAACCTATCCAGATGGTAGAAGTTATGAGAGCAGAGGAGGAGCAGTATGTTCTGTAAAACCAATCAAAACTAGCATAAAATAGCATACAGATGTCTGTGTTTGGTATTTCATGAGATTGTAAAGAAATAAGGATGGGTCTTACAAAAGCTTCTCCAGCCCAACCTTTACATCAGAGGGATCATATAGCATAGCCTCTCAACTACAGTAGACCCTCGCATAATGACGTTACTTGGTTCTCCAAGTAGCATTGCTAAGCAATTTTTGTTGTTATGTGGGTTTCTATGGAGTTTTCCACATAACGACATTTTTACCGGATAATGACAGTTATTTCAGCATTGTTGTCCGGACAATGACTCTAAAAATGTTTTTATGCGGGGGAACATGTGGTGCATAATGATGCATTGTTAAGCTAAAATGATGCTATTCGAATGCATTGTTATGTGAGGGTTGGCTGTACCTGAGCAGTAAGGAAAAGCGCACATTGAATATGGTTGGTTTCTCTTTTGGAGAAGAGGGGGACTTTTTTTTAAATATACCAGTTGATCTACTAAATTGATACATTTCCTGTCTTTTCTGGAGACCTCAGGATTACATGTTTTGGATTTTTGGGTTTAATTTGGTTGTTGTTAGTCAAACACTTTTCTTTAATGACAGGACCAGTATGGATAGCAGAAAATGCCACTAAGGCAGTGAGAATGAAAGGGGATGTGTTGGAATGTGACAAATCTACATGCAAAGGATTAATACATAATTCTTGGGAGAAGGGAGCTTTAGTGGGGCTAACTTACTTGCTTGTTTTATTTTCAAACCTATCAGAAAAAACTTCTGCCTTTCCTTTGTAAGTTTGATTGCCTAACCCAGGGGTTTGGAATTTATGGCCCATATGCTGCATCCAGCCCATGGTGCAAAATAATCTGGCCAAAATAATCTGCTCCAGCCGCTGGTGCCAGAATTGGCTATGGATTCATTTATGGCCATTGTAAATGTGTTTACTACAGCCATAAATGAATCTGCGGCCATTATAAATACATTTACGACAGCCATGGATGTATTTTATGGAAGCATTTACAGTGGTGGAACTACCAGTTCAGCCTGCTCAGCTGTCTGAGGGGACGTGGTCTGGCCAGTGGCTGAAAAATGTTGAGAACCCCTGGCCTAACCCTAATCTCTTGTCTCTTGTTTGTTGGTGGCAGTTTGTTTATTTGCTCTTGAGGGAGATGCACCTATTTAGAACTCACTTTTTAGTTCCTTTTTTTTGTAGCCACACAATTGTAATGAAGATAAACTATCTTAATTTTTTTCTTTTTAACTAATCTAAGTATTTATCCTCTTCCCTAATCTCTTGTCACTTGTTTGTTGGGGGCAGTTTGTTTATTTGTTCTTGAGGGAGATGCACCTATTTAGAACTCACTTTTTAGTTCCTTTTTTTGTAGCCACACAACTGTAATGAAGGAAAACTATCTTAATTTTTTTCTTTTTAACTAATCTAAGTATTTATCCTCTTCCGATAAACCCAAAGAAGGTAAGATTTCTGAGCATATCGCAAGTAAACATCTTCTTTTGAACCTCAAAATTTTGTTCTGAGTAATTATTTTTGGACCAGTAAGTGTACTGTGCATGAGGGGAATGGGGGCGGGACCTAACAAATAATTCAAACCTGAATCATCGTGCAACATATTGCTGAGATATTAAGTCCAGTGAAGCTCACACTAGCATTGTCTTTTTCTACAATATACTTCTCCAGATCTTGTTCTAACCTCAATACTGTGGAACCCCACTTTATGGATGGCTCATGTAAGGGAAGACTACAGAAGGAAATCCTGAGAAAACGTTGCCCCGCTTGCCAGGAAAAAATTTCTATATAGAAACTTTTTTGGGGTGTTCCAACACTTCCCAAAGTGGTGGGAGGGTGTTTGGAGCATTTCCGCTCCATTTTTGAAATTTTCTGTCGCTTTTTGGCACTTCCAGAAGCATTCCCCACAATCAGGACCCCGTCCCCTCATCAATTGTTTGGCAGGTACTTTTCCTGCAATTACCAGTGTTGGCCACTAGATAGCGCTGTCGGAAATGTGCCAAATATGTATTACAAACCAAAACAATAAGTTCCCTAGCTCAGAAAAAAGCCAAATTAATGTCTTTTAATCTATTCAAAAGTGCACTTTGAATTTTTTTGCTGTGGTTTTGTCACTTTAGAAAGAGGTTTTTTTTAACTTTTTTCTAATCTCTGGAATGGAAATATTGGCTTTCAATGCATTCCTATGGGAAACCATGCTTCACTTTAAGGAAAAATCACTATAAGGAAAACCACATGGAATGGATTAATTCTGTAAAGCGAGGATTCACTGTACTACTATTTAATTCATGATACCTTTTGACCATTTGAGGATTTTAAACATTGCTGAATTTCACTTTAATATGCAGAATCTGAGTAACTGTTGGCATGATTCAGCCATTTTGGACATCTTTCATTAGTAACAGAGATGACATTTCCAATTGCTTTATTACAACAAACACCAGCAGACAACTGTAGCCCTCCAGATGCTGTCAACTAGAAATGCAGCACACATAAGCCCTAGTCAGAAAGCTAATAGTGAAAAATTATGAGAGGTCAAGTTACCCATTATCAAAAAAAGGTGAATGTGTTTTATTAGAGAGATAGACCTCTGAGAGTCAAATGGATAATATCATTTACTGTGTCCAAAGGTTTTCTCAAGCTGTTATGGTCCTGAATGTTAATCCGAGTTCAGGTTAATATTCAGATATCTGGTAAATATTCAATGGGGTAGGCAACCTATGGCCAGTGGTGCCAAATAATCTGGTCCCTGCCCATGCTCCAGCTGCTGCAGCCACCACCACCGCCAGAATCAGCAGTGGACTCATTTATAGCTGTTGTAAATGCATTTGCGACAGCTGTAAATGAGTCCACATCTATCACAAATGTGTTTACGACAGCAGTAGACTCATTTATGGCAGCCATAAATAGTAGGGGGTGTGTGGTGAGAGAGCGTGACCCAGCCCCCAACTGAAAAAGGTTGGCAACCCCTTCATTAATTTGTGTATTCCAGGTTATTTTAACACAGAATGCAGGTATATCTAGTGCAAATTTTCTATTTGTTAGGTGACACTTGTTTTTCATTCACTAGTGCTTCAGGTTAAATACTATTTTCCCCTTTTAATGACAACTGCATGAAGAGTCAAATATACATATGAGTTTAGAACAAGTAGAAGTAAATATGGTAGAAGGAAAAGGGCCTACATATCTCATATTTTATTTAATCTCAGAGAGATTATTTCCCTAGAGTTCAAATTCTGGTCTTAACCATATACACACCTCTTTTTAATTAAGTTGCAGCTTTTCCTGTTATTAAATGATAAAGTAATTTGTTGTGGATATAATTTTGCCTACTCAGCAAAGCATGAAGAAAAAAGCTAGTGATTTATTCCTTCTTCCAAATTCAATGGATTTTGCTTTATTAAATCATTCACTCCTGAATTCCTTGTGAAGGTTATGGGTTTAGTTTCTGAGGCGTAACATAAACTTGAGTGGATTATATGTCTCGAGTGGTAAAAACAAATTTACTGTAGTTTGGAAACTTCTAGAGGGAACTGCTGTCATATGTCGAAACTTCTGACTGGGGAGAAACAGAGGAGACAAGGTTTTTAGTGTAAGGGACCAAAGACAACGAAACAGCCGAAGGGTTGGCTTAACACAGGTTTATTGCATGATGATCCGGAGGAACATGTGGTAATGGCGGATGGGTAGCTCAATATATACAGCTGGCTATACATTTGAATGTGGCTCGTCGACAGACTATTGGTTGCTGCCTGCGTGACGTCGTAGAAGGTCACGCCCTTCTTGACCAGGTGAAGAGGTGGCGGGGAATCTTCCCGCGCTGCTGATCCAGGTGAATCTGAGCCATGAGAGCTGGACGCTCGCTATTGCCATCTAGTGGTCACTAGCTTGCGTCCCCTTATCAGGTTTACATTGATACAGCTGAAGGTTATAATGTTGCACACAGAAAGGTTACATTGTTACCACATGGCTAAGGTACATTGTTAAAGGCACAGCTTTACAGAACACAACAAGGTTGATCTTATTTTCAGAAGAAATGTTAGGTCTTCAGGTGTCAAAACAGGTCATACCAAGTCCTGAACACAGCTATTCCTTCCCACACATGTGCTGTCTTCTGAGTCCAAGGTCTTACACTTCAAATCCTGTATTTGTCATGTAGTAAACTCTTTTCTTTCAGAGAAATGGCTGTCTGCTAGGGTCATTAGTTCTTAAGGCAATAACCAAAGTATTAGGAGATTGCTATATTTCCCTGGTTTTGTCTCTAAGAAGGAAGACACATTGCAGGGCTTTAAAAACAGGGCACCGATCCCCATCAATTTCCATCTAGCGTCAGGATTCCCATGTTCAGTGTTAAGGTGCTTTTTGTGTAGGTTTTGCTTGTTCAGCATTGATACACCCAAAACCCAAGAGGCAGAGGAAGAAAGATGCAGTCACATGTGTCCATTTTTCCATTTGGAGCACAGAAGACTCACAAGGTTTTTGTGTTGGCTTGGAAAACCTTCCCTGTGGGCTTTGAGGCTTGCCCAGATTCTCAGGCCCAAATACTCACATTCTTCTGTTATGTACCGTCAAGTGACCTTTCTGCAGATTTCTTCTTCTTCTTCAAAGGAGTCTGTCATCCTTTTATCTCTTCAGTCTAGGTCAGGGGTTCTCAACCTTTTAAGCCAGGGGCTGGATCATGCCCCCTCATACTGTTGCCAGACCAGATTGATATCCCACCACCATCACCACTGCCAACATTCCCCAACACGCTACCAGTCTGGCCTGCTAACACTTCCCTCTACACCACTGTGGCCATCAACATACCAACATCAACACTCCCCCCCCACACACACACCACCAGTTCGGACCACAAACACTCCCCCCCGTCACTGCCACTACTTCCTTGCTTACCAGCGTGCTGCGGGTGAAGGAGGGGTCATGCCTGTCCTTGCCCATGCTTGGCCAGAGTGGAATATTCCCCCTTAGAAGGGAAAATTAAATATACCATTACCATATCATCCAGCACCTTCCAGGTTGCATGGAAAAACCCACTATCAGTTTCAGAAAGACAAGATTGATTGGCCAGATCATCACCATTTTGGATCATGGGACGCATCTCCGCCCAGCTAATCCCATTGCTTCAGGGCATTACCAATGTGATGTTGTGTACAATGCAACCTGTTCTGGCAAACAAAAAAAGTGTGCCTTCCAGGAAATGAATTTCCCCTCACACTCCAAAGCCTCACAACATGTAAAACAAAAAATGGTGTATGCCTGCATTTGTGGTCTTGGTTATGTGGGGGTCACCACTAGAGAACTGCACATCCCTTCTTTGCAGATCCTTTCTATGCATGTGTAGAACCCTTCTATGCATGCGTAGAAGGGTTCTGTGCAGAAGGAGATGCGTAGAACCCTTCTACACATGCATAGAACCGACCAGCACAGAACAGTTTTGCGCAGGTCCATTGTACGCATGCATAAAAGCCTTCTACGCATGTATACAATGGACCTGCACAAAACCATTCTGTGCATGTCCGTTCTACGCATTCGTAAACGGCTTTTACACATGTGTAAAATGGACCTGCACAGAACCATTCTGTGCAGGTCCCGTATTCTCCAGAGCCGCGCTTGACAGGTATGGATCTTAAGTTTGTTGCTTTAGAAGTTTGTAAGCCTGTTCCTTTCTCTCGCACTAACATCGAGCGATCACTTTTGCAAAGAGAAGCCTATTACATTTATCACTTTAATACTTTACAACCGCATGGACTCAACATGGAGCTAGATTACTCCTGTTTCTTGTAATTATCTTTGATTGGTTATAATTGTGCAGCTGTTTTGATTATATTGTATTGTACCTTTAAAAATAGTCAAAATCCACCATTTGTTTGATGTCCATCAGAACAGAAAGAACCCACTGAGGGCTTGGGACACACTTTAAAATTCATTCTTTATTATACTATTCAAAATTGTACAGGTAATTATCTATTGTTTCATCTGATTTGGTGCCTGTGGTTATGCTGATATGTAACAATACTGAGATTTGTATAGTTGTAAACATGTATATATTCATATAATTCATAAGAAATTTATGTCGTAGTAAACAAGTCTTTGTTTCCTTAGATCCCTGATGAAAGTTAATACTGAAAAATTTCCCAATTTGCCGCAAGGGTTTTGGATCTGGTTTATTTGAACGTTTATGAACTGTGAATAAAACATCAACATTATTTGGAGATTTTTTTTTTGCCTCAAATTTTTTTTTTGTCTTTTCTTGCCCATGCTTGGCCAGAGCGGCACCCAGGAAAGTCGCAGGCAGCTGCGGGCAGCTGCCGTTTCTGCTTCCACCGCTGACACCACCCTTTACAGAGACACACAATCCACCATGTTAAGGAATGCATCTAAGAAGGGGACTCAGCTTCTATTAGTGCTCCTTTCATTAACCAGGTGACTGAGAAGGACTTCTATCTAATTCTTAGCCCATATATTGTTACTATAAAGAGTTAAGGGTATGTTTCTTATTTGCCTTTACTCCATGTTCTTATTAAAAGGCTGGATGTGACGGTTTTCCAGTCACTCCAACCCTACCCCTTGCCAAAATAAAAATGCTAGCTAAATGAATTATTGGGTAAACATATATGCCAATTCAGCATTCTTTGCAATTTTACCCTTTTGAAGGGGAGGAAGTTTCCACACAACATCAGCTAACCTGACATTTTTGCTGTCCAGTTCTCACAACAGTCTTTCTTGTAATGTCCAGTTCTCACAACAGTCTTTCTTGTAATGTTTACCCTCATCACTCCCTTGGAGCAGGCGTGTAATGTATACTTGGAGGTGATGCAACAGTTCTAGTATCATATGTCTAGTATCTAGTGTCATGGCTTCTGCCTTCTATTACATCCTCCCTAATCTCATAGCATATGTGTGCATTTTTTGGTTATATTCTGAGATAAATTATCCTAAGAATCATGTGGAATACTAAGGTGCTTTCATGATAGAGATCATGAAATTTAGTGAACTCTTGAATTTCATGCTCACTACACTCTCAGCAATGTGAACTATATACCTTGCTGTTTTGATGGGAAACAGACAAGTCCGTCACTTCCTTGCAGTTAGTTTTTCTGCATTCTTTTTGTTTATGTTTTTCCCAAAGAAATCTTGCTGAGGTTTTTGGATGTTTTGTGGCCATTTCCCCACCTGAAAGAAATACCCATCTGAACATAATTATTTCTAGTCAACAATAGTCTCCTATTTTGGCATTTTAATTTATCTCTCTTTCCCATCCCTCAATAATTTTAAAGTGTGCAATGCTCTGATACAAATAAGGAAAGTAGACAGAATTGTTATATATCCTACATCAAATGGCATCTTTCCCGAACAAGAGTCTTTTGAAAGGATTGAGCTATGTAGGATTTGGTGGTCTCTAACACAGGGGATTAAGGTGGAAAAGGAGAGGTGGAATGAACAAGAAAGCCAAAAAATTTCACTGGGAAAGATGGTGAGATTCTGAAAATCAACAAGAATGGGATTTTTTTAAAAAAAAATATTTTGAAATTTATTTAGACATATCGCTGCCCGCTCACCATGGTAACTCACGGAGGCTTACAGTCAGCAGCAGCAGTCTCAGTATAAAATCTAATCACAGTACTATGACTAAAATCAGTAAACTTAAACATCTAAAATACACCTTGTTAAAACATTTTTAAACAGTTAGATTAAAATCCACAAATGGCAGGTTATTTAGAATAGTAATATGAGCCAGCAGGGAGGGGCTGCTCCTATCACAGCACCCCATACCCACTGAGCCAATTCTTTTTTTAAAAAAACTTTTAAGAATTACAAAACACAGAGAAAGAATGAAAAGAAAAGAAGAAATTAAAAAACCAAGAAAACTTGCAACTAATTACAACATTAAAGTAGACATCAATACAAGACATTACATAAAACAAAAAAACTCGTTATTTCTGCATTGATTAGGTGTTTACATTAATGTATTATTCTTACATATTCTCTGTTTAACTATTACAATTACACATTTCAATAATTGTCTGTCCAAAACACCATTTGTTCTCTATAGTATATTCAATAAAAGGTTTCCATGTCTTATAAAAGTTATTATTCTTTGTAATACCTTTTTAATATTTATTTCACATGTGAGCTTATCATTAAGTGCAATCATCCACATTTGTTTATACCATTCTTCAATTTTTAGTGCATCATTTTCCTTCCATTTAGTAGCAATGCATATTCTAGCAATTGTTGTAATGATTGTTAATAATTCTTCCTCATGTGTATTTAAAGACAAATTATTAAATTCATATACTAATATGGTGGGTGGATCAAATTTGATATCCATTCCCAATATTTCTGTTGCTTCTTTTTCTACCTTTGTCCATAATTGTTTTATTATTTCGCAGTTCCACCACATACGGTTGTACGTTCCTGTCTCCTTTCTGCATCTCCAACACTTATTAGATTTATTTGGATCAAATTGGTTCAATCTGACTGGTGTTAAATACCACTTCCATAATACCTTGTAGTTATGCTCTTTAATTCTTATTGATAAATTTCGCATAATTCTTTTTTTTTCCATTTTTGGTTCCATGCTGTTTTGCTAATATTTATGTTTAGGTCATTTTCCCAGATTTCTTTTGTGATATCTTTCTTTTGTTCCAAATCATTTAATATTTTGTATATTTTACCAATTAAACCTTTTAATTCTATATTTCCCGATCTTATTTTTATGATTAGATTCTCAAATTCTGTTGCACTCCTATTTAAGCTTACGTCGGAAACAAATTTGCTATTACATTTATTAATTGCTGCTATTTGAAGCCAATTTAATTTCATCTGTGAAAAAATATGAGATTTTCTTTCTGCATTTTTACATATTTCTAACCAATCTTTTAGCAATAATGCCTTATTATGTTCTAGTATCCCTTCTAATTCACTTGTCAAATTTAGAGGAAAGGTTTTAAAATCCTTTAATTCAATTATTGGCAAGATGCCAGGAGCCATTTTGCTTTTCACCAAATGCCAAGTATCTAATAATACTTTTAATATTACATTGTTTTGCTTAATTTTGACCTTGTTTTTGTCTAAGATAATCGCTTTTCCAATTTTATTTAAATCATGCATACCAGTATTTTCCCACATTGGGCCAATTCTGATTGGAGGTGGAGGTCAGTCAGCAGGAGGTTCCAAAGGGCCCAAGCGGATACTGAAAAGGCCCTCCGTCTAGTGGTAGAGAGGCGAGTTTCTCCAGAGAAGCTTAGAGAGCCCCTCCGGTCTGCTCTAGTGGGATGGGCTGATATCCTCAAGGTAATGTAGTCTCTTATGTAATCTGGCTATCATGTAAGGCTTTAAAGGTAATAACTAGCACCTTGAATTGCACTCAGAGGCACACCAGTAGCCAATGCAGCTCTCGCAGCAAGGGTGAGGCATGGTCATAGTGACCACACCCTATCACCACGCAAGCTGCTGCATTCTGTACCAACTGCAGCATCTGAATGGCCATCAAGGGCAGGCCCATGTAGAGCATGTTACAATAATCTAATGGGGAGGTGACCAGTGCATGGGTGACCATGAGCAAGAAGTCCCGGTCCAGGAATGGGCGTAACTGGTAAATCACTCGAACTTGAGCAAAAGTCTTTCTGGCCATGACTGCCACCCGCTCCTCAAGCAGGAGTCGTTTGTCCAGGAGAAAATACTCTTCTCACACTGGGGAATGCAACCATCCACATTGTGTACATCAGCTTTAGCCCTGAGCATCTCTGCAGCAGAGTATGCTGCTCCAGTTTGGAGCACATCCACACATGCAAAACAAGTTGACATAGCTGTACATAGCTGTTTAGCCATGCATATAGTGACAGGATGCCTTAAACCTACAACAGTTGAGAAAATATACCCTCTTGTTGGTATTGTTCCACCTAAGATCAGGAGAGAAGTAGAGGTGGACGCTGAAAGAAATAAGCAAGAGACTGGCCCTCAACATCTTCTGAATGGATATGTGCCTCAAGTTCACCAGCTCAGATCCAAGCAGAGCGTTTTACTTCCACTTCCGGGAGCAATGAGGGCGGTGTGGGCCGGATGAATTGTAGTAAACCCATTCAAGTGGATTCACAGTGGCTTGGGCTTCTGAGAATTCAAGTCCAAGAACTTCTGGAGTGGCAAGGTTCATCATCACGGCCCTAGAAGCAGTGGAGGGCACTGTATCATTCCAATTATCAAATAAAATTCAGTTAACAGTTGAGTTTGTATCAGTATGTATCCTTTGCCTCAAGCAGCAAAACGTCACAAACCAGCCTTACGAAGGGTATCCAATTTTGTACACAATTAAAGCAAAATATTACACCATGGGAAAAATACTATATGGGGATCTTTCTTCTTGTCCCAATTGAAGCAGCTAATGTTGTGGGATATCCTTCTGGCTTGCTTCGTAATTACCTGAAAACCTTCGTGCAGAAGTCACATGAAAAACTCAGTCCTCAGTCTTTTTTTATATGTTTCCAATATTTTTGGAAAGAGCGGGACACAGAAACAATGGTGTTCGCACTCACTTTTTTTGAACAGATTGGGAAATAAGAGTTCTCAGATGAATGGAAAGCCCTTGGCAACAATCTAAGTATGCTTCAAAGAAAACAAGAGCATCTGAGTATAAAACATGAGGTCTGGATACTGTTAAAAACCTTATAAAGGTAAAGGTTTCCCTTGCTCGAAAGCCAGTCGTATCCGACTCTAGGGTGCAGTGCTCATCTCTGTTTCTAAGCCGAAGAGCCAGCGCTGTCTGCTTCTGTAGACGTTTCCGTGGTCATGTGGCAGGCATGACTAGACTCGGAACGCTGTTACCTTCCCACCGAAGTGGTCCCTATTTATCTACTTGCAATTTCTTGCTTTCGAACTGCTAGGTTGGCAGGAGCTGGGATGAAGACGGGAGCTCATTTCCGTCCTGCAGTACTCGGGAATCGAACTGCTGACCTTCCGCTTCCCAGTCAGCGTCTTAGCGACTTGAGCCACTGCAGCCAACCTTATAGAGTAGACCTATCTTCTTTTGGCATCCTACCATGGAAAAAGCTCAGAAAACTGAGGACTGTCTGGTGGGAGAAAGCACAGACAGTGTCTTGAGCTGACATTAGGAAAGGTTTCAGCCCAACTTGTCTTTATACTGTGTGCATTAGCGGTATGTAGAACATAATGTAAATTCCTCTTTATCATTGATTTAGGCTGTTTCATCTGATCAATGAAGATTTTGAAAGCCCTGAGATTTCTCACTCCCAGCCAAGAATGAGATAAAGAGCACCTGTTTTTTATTTTTAACATCTCTGTAATTTGTGCAAAATATGCAAAACTAATGTACAAAATTGTTCATCTATGCAGATGACACAGCAATGGCCATTCAAGCATCAAGCTTTGATGAGGTAGCTGGAAAACTTACTGCAGCACTTGAAGAATTAGGATAGTATTACAACATCAACCATTTGAAGTCTAATCCAAGCTGTCAAGATTTCATAGTCAGGGATGATTTAATTTTAATTCATTATGTTATTTACTTAATGCCTAGTGTACCTTAACAATTAATCTGTCTTTATTCTGTAAAAGTGTGTGCTTTAATTAGTTTAAACAGATCCATTTTGGAAGGTTGCTATGCGCAGAAGCAAACTTCTGACCAATTAAAAAGTTGCAGGTCAACTTGCTCCTTGTTCCCAGACAGTGAACCTGGGAAGATGTCTGCTCTCAGGCCAAGCACCTGTGTGCCGCATGCTTCCCAGATTCACCACCTGTGGGTAGACATGAGAAGCACGTCTTTCTGATGGAAATGCTGATTAAATGTCATGACTCACACTGGACTTCATAAAGCAGGTGTCTGTCAATCAGAACATCTCAGCACACATTCTTACCAAAACAGTATAAATATTTGGCTGATTAAACCCAGATAGGAGAGGGATAGGGCAGTAATCTCAGATCACATCGAGATGCTGCTCTCCACCTTCCAGAACCGATCTGACATGTAACACATTACCTGCATGCACGGCTCACTCAGCTGTACTCTTTTAGATAAGTATTGCTTTTCTGAAATGCTTTCTTATTTTCTTAGAAACATGTATTTTGCTTAGCATAGATTAGTGAGGATTTTTATGTTGAAATTCTCTATTTTTATTCCAATAAACCTTTTAAATGATTTCTTCATCAAGAATGGTTATTCTGTCTCCTTCTAGCCATGAAGGAGCAGAAGGGGAATTTTTCGGATAAGGCCTCATTAGTTTCAACACTGAAGCTTTGTTTTTCGGCCAGCGCAGCTGAAGAAAATACTCAAAGGAAGCTAGAGGGGAGAGATTTTAGGAGTTGCGCCTTCCCAGGACTGAGCCTCACTCCTCCTTGCCAAAGCTGCAATATCGAAGGCCGAATTCCCACCATATTATTCTGATAAGGGGGTGCTAGTTCTAATGGGCGAAGATGCTACCAGTCCCAGAGAGCTTTGCAGAGTTTTTCAAACTGCAAAAGTTTTTAAGGCATCGCAATGACCCATTGGAACACCCATTTTCTCACTGTTTTTCCCTGCCTGGGTTCACCCAGTTGAGGCATCCTTTCGCAACGCTACCGAAAGTCCGCCGGGCTTTCCCTCACTGAGTCGGCAAACCATCCTGACATTCTGGGGATGAGGTGACCAGACCAGCCGATCAGTGGGAGAAGGGTTAGGTGTGGCCAGGATGGGGACGGGTTCCATGTTTGCAGGTGGGGCAGCAGACAGGGGCCTAGCCATGTGTACCCGATATGGATGGCAGCGCCGGCACGAACCTAGCTTTGAAGAAGTGCCATGCCTAAATTGACTATTTTTGCAAAGTTTGTCCTTTTCCTTAAATTACAAATTGTATGGGACGTCATTGGAAGTCTTTTCCCAGGTGGTCAAACAACCAAATTGAGGCTAGGAATTTGTGGATGGGAAATTGTCTTGCTGCAAGAAGGTGCAGAGAGCAACGAAGAAAGCAGAGGGATTTCTTCACACTGCCTTTTGTTCCGGTCCATCTGAACACCAGACGAACTGAGAGGCAAGGGTTGAGTTGGATGTTATGTGGCAAGGGAACTGATTACAACATTGTTCAGCACCAAAATACCTCAGTGTGACATTTGACAGGACACTCTCTTTTAAGCAGCACTGTCTGAATACCAAAGTTAAAGTTAGTACAAGGAACAACAACATCAGGAAAATCACAAACTATAAATGGGGAACTCAACCATCCACACTGCGTACATCAGCTTTAGCCCTGAGCATCTCTGCAGCAGAGTATGCTTCTCCAGTACGGAGCACATGCACACACACAAAACAAGTTGACATAGCTGTACATGAAGCCATGCATATAGTGACAGGATGCCTCAAACCTACAACAGTTGAGAAAATATACCCTCTTGTTGGTATTGTTTCACCTAAGATCAGGAGAGAAGCAGAGGCGGACACTGAGAGAAATAAGCAAGAGGCTGGCCCTCGACATCCTCTGAATGGATATGTGCCTCGTGTCCACCAGTTCAGATCCAGGAAGAGCTTTATGGCAAGAACAAATATTCTTGAGGGTACACAAGAGCAAAACCAAATTAAAAGATGGAGGAAGAAGCTCACTGGGCAAGGAACAACATTAAAGGAGGATATGGTTGAGGAACTCAACATCCCCTATGTCACTTGGAAGACTCTGAATAGGCTGGGGGTTGGAGTCCCTAAATACAAGACCAACATGTTCAAGTGGGGGCTGCTGGTGGACAACAACACATCGTGTGAATGTGGAGAGATGTAGAATCCAGCTCATTTACTGGTCTGCTGATTACTGCCAGAAATATGTACCGATGAGAACTTAAGTTTGGCTAATGACAAAGCCAAGAAAGCGGCTTCATTTTGGCAGTACAGGGTTTGATCTGGACACAAAAGAAGAATCTTTAGAATCCCTTCCATCTCTACATTTCGAAGACTGAATGACTCCAAGAAATGGACCAGCAGAGAAGAGCCTTGTATCTTTTTGATCAAGAAAAGCAGATGTGTGTAGATTGCTAGGCCCAAGCTGCTTAGGGTACAGTAAGTGAAGGATTCAAAGATCCATTGTGGGTGTGAAATAGTGGGTAATGTGATGAATTAGGATTCAGCAGGCCTGGGTGATGCACTATAGCAGGTTCTGTCCTTGCCAGGAGAACCAGTAGCGGAAATTCTCCCAGGCCACACCCACCTAGCTGGCCATGCCCACCTCCATATGCCATTGTGTTGGCAATGCCCACAGATATGGCCCCGGCCACAGATTTGGACCTACCCACAGAAACTCACTGGAGGATATGGAACTAATTAAGCCACTCTTATCTTGAAAACCAGTTATACCAGGCCCCATTGTTGGATGTTTTTAAGAAACATTTTAGAACGTTACTCTTTAAATAGGCTTTTAAGAACATTCTCCCTACATTCTCCCTATAGCCAATGAATAAGTGTCTATTTGGACTATGCCACACTTGATACCTTAAATTGTTGTTGTGTGTTTATTTCTGGTTTTAACTATTGTACCCCATCCAGACTGGTAAATTACCCAAGATGGGCAGTATAGAAATATATTACTGTAATTAAAATAAATAATACAATAAATAAGCCAATATTAGGGTGACTAAGCTGGTTCCAACTTGTTGCAACAACAACAACTCAGATCAGGCATGATTTTTAGACCCAGTAATGACTATATAACTGTGACTTTCTCAAAGAAATTGGATCTTCTTTGTTTATGTACATGATTGCTGAATACATTCTATTAGTCACTGCTATGAAAGAGGTGTCTTTGAGGTTTTATAAGGGAGATTTTAAAATGCAGCGGTCATAGGCCCCTTAATCCATGTGTTCTAACAGAATTTGACAAAATGACTGTTGAGAAGAGGGAACTGATTGTTCAAAATGCATAATTACTTTAGTTGTTTCTTCCCTGCAATAAATATATTGAGAATCGTGAGTGGGGAGGCTTTTACATGCTACTTACATGTTTCAGTGTCATTCTGATGCCTATATACTGCTTCAGATAACTTTATACTAGTATTTGTTCAACAAAAAAGTAAAATCCTTTAAAACCTTCCAAAGTCTTAACATTTATACTAAAACAAATGCAACATATAATGTGATTACACGCAGGGCCTTTAGTATGGCTTGGGAAATTTTGACAGAGAATTAGATCAAAATAGATGAGAGCATTTGGCTGTAGAGTTTGAATCATTCCTAAGGTTAAAGGCTATACAGTTTGTTCAAGGGCATGTCCCACAATAGACATTGATTTTTCTGAGTGACAGAGGAAGAGAATAGCACTGTTAGCTGTTGGAGAAAAGAGCTGAGCTGAATGACCTTGTGGCATCCTAAAGTGTAACCAGTTTTGTCTGGCACCAGTTTCCAGGGGCTGTAATCCATCTGAAGAAGTGATTTGCAGTGCACGAAAGCTAATGTCAAGGAGGAATATGTTAGTGCTTAAAGTGCCATAAGGCCTTTTGTTGCAAAACACATAGGGTGATTCAAGAAATAAACCTATTTAGACCTTTAACATATAGGAAGCTACTTGCCACATTCTGGCATGTGCAGATGTCCACACACAGTTGTTTGTACTTTAGTACAGCTCTGTGCTCATGAGTATTCCACATGTGTAGCACCACAGTAGATGTCCTTTTGCAAACATCTCATTGAAGGTATGTCAAATGAGTGTGTCCAGCAGTATTTATGACATTTCGGAGGTTGGGTCAGTCCATCTTCATGCATATCATTGCACAATGTTTTTAGAAGGTCTCTATAAGGCTAAAAAAAATATCTGTGGTATTATCTTCTCTACAACTCCATGGATCCTCAGAATCAGTAAACACACAAGAAAAAAAACATCACACCTTATCTCTAATTGTTTTAACTTGAGACCTTTTGACACATTCCCAAAGATGGATGGAACCCACTATTTCACACTTGGGTGCACTTTGCTCTTTCCAAGTTATAACTCCTCTCTAGGCTGAGACTGTGCGAAGAGGAGCTCTAGTCATGCCCAGCTGAATGCAGTTACAAGGGGAAACCTGATTAAGTAGGGTAAAATCCTGATTAGGTAGGATGGTACTGCAGGATGGAATGAGCTCCCATCTTTGTCTCAGCTCTGTCAACCTAGCAGTTCAAAAGCAAGAAATTGCAAGTGGATAAATAGGGACCACTTCAGTGGGAAGGTAAACAGCATTCCATGCACTCCGGTGTCTAGTCATGCCTGCCACATGACCACGGAAATGTCTGCAGAAGCAGACTGCACTGGCTCTTTGGCTTTGAAACAGAGATGAGCACTGTACCCTAGAGTCAGATACAACTGGCTTTCGAGTAAGGGAAACCTTTACCTTTACCATTTGTACAGAGTGCTGTAACAGCATCCAGCAAAATATGGCTGTAGTTCTACTATAGTATACCATGACATGGAAGAGGACGGAGTTGTGGGGACAAGGACAGAACATATATGCGGTGATCCAGCTGCCTGAGTAATAATAAACATGCCTTTCCTGTTATGGAAAACAACTTCTCCAAACTTTGGTCCCTACACGTATGATGCTGCATAAAGGTACGTGCAGCAGAACTCTAATCTATTTTAGTTTCTCGGAACAGGACAGCCAGTGTGGGACAGATTCAGGCTGCAGACAGAGATGTAGCTATTTTTCCTATAGGTCTGCAATTCCATGGTGAGTTTAATTCCTGCTGTTAGGAAGAAAATACACTGGTACTACTTCCTGCAAGATCCTCCCTCTTCCTATGATGTTATGTTTGTGTGTGTGTTGTTTAGAAGTGTTGATAATGTTTGCTCTAAAAGTTTTATACATTGTGTCTCACAGACAAAAAGTTTGTAGGAAAAACTGGAGGAAAACACCAAAGAAAAAGAAAGAAGTTAGTGTAAAAGGAAGTCAGCAAAATCCCCACAATCACATTCATAAATATAAAATGGTAGATATTATCTTACAATCCCATGTGCCTGTGAAATTCAGTGTGCATAGCTCTGCATTTTATTACTGTAACACTGAAATAATGAGATCTTATTGCCTACTGGGACAAAGTAACTAGAGTTTTGCTCTAGGCCTCTTTTCACCCTCTCACACCCTCAGAGAAGCACTTGAGATTAAGCTCAATTTTGCATAGTTTAAATGGATGACAGGCCAGTGGGAGAGTGGGGAGGAAAGAAAGCTATGAAGCTGAATATTTATACTTCTCTATCTATAGTCTACTTATTTTTCCTACTTACATGGGCAATCTGTTAAAACTGCCTTGGGCTAAATTACCTTTTAGTTAAAAATGTGCGATGACAATGCATCTGCTCAGTTCCAATAATCAGAATGATAATGAAGGCATTTGGAATGAAAACTTAAAAAATGTATGTCCCTCCAGATGCACTGCACTACAGTTTCCATCATTTCCACCAGCCTGCAGTCTGAATCAGTGAAATATGCAAACTCTTAACCTACCTCAGCATGTTCTACATCTCAATTACTTTCTTTTTGCCTCAGGCTATGGGGAAATGGCTATCAATCCTGTCTTCAACAAAATATATGATATGTTTGAATTCATCTTACAACATGCACTTCTGGTCTTCTGTGGCTGGATAGCTCACTGGGTTGCAGTGCATCCCTGTGGAGTCAGGAGTCAGAAACTGAATTCCCTACTGTGACTCCCAAAAGAAGAGCAAGCCTGTCTTTGGACAAGCTGCATGGTCCTGGAGCACCACCAGATGGATGAGCTTATAAACCTCTGAGTACCCAATACATGGAAGACCCTGTGAAGGATTGCCATGAGTCAGAATTAACTTGAAGTCTCAACAACAACAGCAGCAGCAGCAGGATCAGAAACAACAACAATAACAACAGGAGGAGGAGGAGGAGAGATTGTATGAATTTGGTCTATTACGTCAGAGTGTTTGCTTTACTGTTTTACTGGCTTAGTATATTGTTTGCCTTGTTTTCCAACACAACCCAAAGCCTCCAGGAAGGCTTTTTTCCAACCAGGTACACAAAAATTTGCAACTGGAGGTAAAAGCAGTCCAAGTGGTTCTTCAAAGCATATGCACTATCATTGACTGATGATTTATGAGCCCTAGGTTCAGCGTCAGGGACTGACATTGTAAGTTACTTGTCAATTCTCAAGCGCTCAGGAATACTAATAGTTCTTTTTTCTCATTTCTTGGGGAAGTCAAGCAGGACTAAGAAAAAACAGTACTGGTGGTGACTTCTGCTCCTTTCCTTTCTTCCCATTGTTGTTAGGACTTTCAGCTACTGTTCTGCCAGTGTAGAGATTTGGGAAACCTCTGAACACCTGAAATCACTCCTTGATGTGGGGCTCTGAAAGTTGGAACTCTGAAAGGAGTAAAGCTAGAGTAGGGTTACAGAGAAACTGTGTAGACATGAATGCAGAATATGTAACCTTCACATTGGTCTGGTTGTTTTGCTGCAACTGTCCTGGTGTCCACCTGTGCAAAAGAAGGAAACCAAAGAAGGTCTGCCATTATCCTTCTTAGAAAGACGTTGCCTGTTCTAACCACCATTATCACTTCAATCCAGAGAAGGAGCAGTTTCACCTAGGGATGACATACGTAATGGAAAACCAGGAATTGCATGGGTTGAACCTGTCCCGGCCTGGTTCCAAAAGAATCATTTAAAATTCCTGCTTTTCAGACCAAGGGGGTTTAAAGAAAAAATATGCACTTTTTTTTGCAATAGAGCTGCACTTATATTGAACACCAGCAGGTGACGCAGCAATAGCAAAGGAAGAAGGCAAAAAAAACAAAAAACAAACAAACCCAGTGCCATTTTATTGCTGCCTCTGTTGAAGTTGCGGCAGCAACAGCTTGCGGAATGAGCTCCAGTCTTTGTCCCAGCTCCTGCAAACCTAGCAGTTTGAAGGCAAGAAATTGCAAGTAGATAAACAGGGACCACTTCAGGGAGAAGGTAAGCAGCATTCTGTGCTCTCTGGTGTCTAGTCATGCCTGCCACATGGCCACGGAATACGTCTGCAGAAGCAGACAATGCTGGTTCTTTGGCTTTGAAACAGAGATGAGCACTGAATCCTAGAGTCGGATACGATGGGCTTATGAGCAAGGGAAACCTTTACTTTTACACATGGCAGTCCTGGTTTGGGAGGATAGGATTATGGTAACCCTAGTTTCACCAGCCTTTTGGCATTTGCAGTCTAAACCACAGCTTCTCTTCCACCTTCAACTGCCCTGTTGGCTCTTAGATAAAAGGCATTTATAATCACACCTTTTTTTCACCACCATTGTTCAGGTAAGTGCAGAACATCTTTTCCTGACTTGTGGCCCTCCAAATGCAAGAAACTTCATATTTAGTCATTCTCAACCAGCCAAAAATTACTGAATTGCACCCACTCTGGCCTTTGTCCTAGAGCAGGGGTCGCCAACCCTTTTAAATCAGGGGCTGGGTCATGCTCCCTCAGACAGTTGAGGTGACTGGACTGGTGGTCCCCCTGCTGTTTACAGCTGCCATAAATGACAGCTATAAACAAGTCCGCAGCCAATTCTGGCAGTGGTAGCAGCTGGAGCAAGGACAGGGCCCAGATTATTTGGTGCCGTGAGCTGGATCCAGGCCACAGGCCATAGGTTGCCAACCTGTTTCCTAGAGGGACTCGCCAAACCTCATGATTGCCATAATCCAGCCCTTTAGTGTTAAACAGCCTAAAAGTCATGCCACCTAATAAACCTCTCTCCTACTGCCTGCTACTGGAAATGAGATTAGATACTTCAGCTACAGATCTAGCAAGATCTTTGAGAGTTTCCAGCTGCCCTGTGGTCAATAGCAAAGAACACATGCTTTGATATCAACTAGGGTTTCTCACCAAAGGACATCTGCATATTTTCAAGATGGCAAATTTTTTATTTGATAAATATTGAAAGGCTCTGCTTTAATCAAGAAGTACTGGCACCATGAAGAGTTCAATACTTGCTACATCTACATAAATGAAAGATACCTCAAATATTAATCTCACAAGGGAAATTCACATCCATGATTGCTTCTTCATTCTCTCTCTCTTTTTCACTCTGTTTTAATTGTATGTTACTGTATATGTGCCACAGGTTGTAATAATAACATCATGCAACTCTCTTTATATAAAGAAGGAGAACAGATAGGTGTGCATTTCAATTGATTTCTCCCCATGCATGTTCTTTAAATCATGCTTAAAGGGCTTTATATTTTTGACTTTTGACTTTTAAGAAGTCCTTTTCATTATTGAGGAGATGCCTTTTGATTAGATTTAAGATGCTGTTGAAATTGTAGCATTTTATGATGCGATTATGTCTTTATTGTTAAGCATTATTTCATGTACCTTTGGTATTGCATTTTGTATTCTTATTTTTGTGCTCCTCTTTGCAATTTTTATATTTTTAAATAATGTACTTTCAGTTTATCATAACAGTGTGTTACTGTGGAGATTTTTGAACTTGTGTCCTTGCTATATGTTTGCAACAATTTTTAAATACTTAGAGGATGTTTATATTTAGAAGCAATACAGTTAATAAAGCTTATAGACCAATCCAATATGGTTTGGCATTATTGCAACACTGATACTTAGAGAAAATAAATGACACTGAACAGAGAGCGCATATGACCCTTCAGGGTTCTTCTTCTTCTTCTGTTTCTACAGGTAGATCAGACGTGAAATTGCCAAAATGCTGGCACCATTTGGTGAGTTCATTCTGCAGTTCATTTTGCATGACCTAGTGTGAGAAAGATTAGCTGGCAACACAAGGTTGTCATTACCAGCATATGCCTGATTGTAGTTTAAGAATACCACAATCTTCGAGGAGGCTCTTTCTGTGTACCCCACTTTAGTGTCTTGCACGGAAGACAAAGAAGGAGTCGCAGTGAGGACTAACACAGGTTTATTGGTTGATGATCAGGATGAACATGTGGTAATGGCGGAGGTACATCACATTATATACAGTAGTGCAATACATTTGAATCTTGTTGCACGGTCGCTTATTGGCTGCTACCGGCGTGACGTCGTCCAAGTCACGCCCCTCTTCCGTAGTTGTTTGCTAGTGCGGGAGAGTTCCCGCGGCTGTTGGTGATTTGAGGAATGAGAACCATGTGAGTTGAATGCTCGCAGCTGCCCTCTATGGGCAGCTTACTCGCGTTCCTTTAACAGCTGGGCTACATTGTAATTGTGGTCAGGTTACATTCATACATTTCTTAAAGCAACATTGTACATACATAACATCCCTCCCCCCTAGGATGGGACAAAGTCCCTCAACCATTGTGGCTTGCCGCACGTGCACCTGGGGCATGCGGCCGCTTGACTTAACACTGGGGAGCCTGGTTCTGCGGAGTCCTGTCCTGCAACGGAAAGGGGGGACTCATTAGTGGCTCGGTGTGGGCTCTGCGGTAACCTTGCATTGGGGGACGGGAATGGAATGAACAGTTGGGAAGTGAACCCCTGCCTACCGTTTGAGGAGCTTGGGGTCCCCCCCAGTACGAATCTCGGGACCGACGAAGAGGCCCTCGTGGCCTCGCCACCCCCCGTTACCTGCCCGGGAGTTCTAGAGACTGTGGTGGGCGGACTCCCCCCCGTTGCCTGTCTTGGGGGTGTTTGTCTCCGGGGAGCTGGCGCTATGGAATATTCTAAAACAAAAGGACTGGGGGGACTGGAGGTACCAGGGGCTGAACTGAAACCCCTCTTCTCGCTAGGACGGGTGGGGGACCACTCCGCTACACCCCCTGGTACTGCAACTCATAATCATAATCAAACTGATCCCTCTGTTTCAAAGTATCCTCCTCTGTGGTCGAGAACCCAGGGTATGCATTTGAATCCGCGGGTTCCACCGTGTCTCCCCCTTGGGTAATGCGGGTGGGGGAGGACCCTAACGCTGATTCCCCTTCACTGGTGACTCGCCTTCTGAGTTGGTCGGCGTGCCTTCTCCAGAGTAGACCCGAGCTGGTCTCGACCCTGTAGGATACTGGCCCCGTCTGCTCAATGATTGTCCCTGGAACCCACGCTGGCCCCGAGGCCGCGTAGTTCCTGCAGTGAACAGGGTCCCCTACCGAAAAACCTTTTGGAGCTCTCTCCCCCTATGTTTACATTCCTTCCTTCATCCTCCACCCTGGACGGATCCATCCGGTCAAAAAGTGTTACCGGACGCCTCCTCATGAGGAGTTCGACTGGGGAAAACCCTGAGGCTAGGGGGGTTGTCCTGTAACAGATGAGGAACTGACACAGATGAAGGTTCAACTCACCGGGACCCATGCGCCGCAGCGAGTCTTTCGTAGTGCGCACTTGGTGCTCTACCTGACCGTTTGTGGCAGGGTGAAACGGGGCAGCGGTAATGTGCCTGATGGCGTTCCGCTCAATAAACGTCTTGAACTCTGCAGACGTGAAGGTACTAGCGTTATCGCTAACAAGGACGTCTGGCAGGCCGAAACAGGCAAAAAGCTTGCGCAACTGTTTAATGGTTGCCGCAGAGGAGGTGCTGTTCATGGGGATTACCTCCAACCACTTGGAGTAGGAGTCGACTACCAGCAGAAACATGGCCCCGCGGAAAGGGCCAGCGAAGTCAACATGAATCCGGGACCATGGCCCGCGGGCCGTGTCCCATTCCCTATGGGGTAACCGGGACTCCTCGGGCCGAGAGCTCTGGCAGCTCTCACACGTGCCCACTAAACGTTCTATATCCGCGTCTATCTGGGGCCACCAGAAGAAACTCCTGGCCAGAGCCTTGGAGCGCACGATCCCCGGGTGACTGGTATGCAGTAGCTTCAGTACCTTGGCCCTCAGTTTCTCTGGGATAACTACCCGCTGGCCCCAGAGTAAGCAGCCCCTTTCCAGGGAAAGCTCTACTCTCCGCCTGACAAATGGCTTGAACTGTTCCTCGGGGGGAGTAGTGGGCCACCCTTTCCTCACCCAGGAACTAACTTGGGCCAGCATCTTGTCGGCAGCCATGGCTTTGGCGAGGTCGGCCGGGAGAATGGGGGGTGAGTCGAGAGACTCGATCAGTAGGACTTGGTGGTCCTGCTCTACCTCGCATGTGGGGTCCCCTACACTTGGGAGGGGAAATCGGGACAGTGCGTCCGCATGGGAGATCTCCTTCCCTGGGCGATAGACCAGCTCGTACTGGTAGGCGTTGAGGAAGATGGCCCAATGCAGCATCCTGGGGGAGAGAATTTGTGGTGTGGGTTTGCCGGTAGTGAAGATCCCCAGAAGTGGCTTGTGATCCGTCACTACCGTAAACTCGCGGCCGTATAAAAAGTCATGGAACTTTTTCGTTCCCGCAATGATGGCTAGGGCCTCCCTATCAGTTTGCGCGTAATTGCGCTCGGCCTTCGAGAGGGACCTTGAGTAGTACGCTAACGGGGCTTCCCTCCCGCTCTCCAACACGTGGCATAGAACCACCCCCACCCCCACTGGGGACGCATCACAGACTAGAACTACTGGTCTCCTAGGGTCAAAGTGGGTCAGGACAGCACTCGAGGATAGGAGTGCCTTCAGTTCCCTAAAAGCTTTCTCTTGCCTATCTCCCCACCGCCAAACCGCCTCTTTCTTCAATAGTGCGTGCAGTGGCTCAGCAACGGATGCCTTCCTCGGCAGGAAGGAATGGTAAAAATTTAAGAGCCCTAGAAACGACTGCAGCTCCGGTTTCGTGGTGGGGCGAGGGGCGTTTTGCACCGCTGCGACCTTGGACTCGGAGGGCTTGATGCCCTCCGGGGTTACCTTGAACCCGAGGAACTCCACCTCCCTTGCAAAGAAAACACATTTGTCCCGTCTCAGTCGGAGGCCCGCTTTCTCGAATATTGAGAGGACCCTGTCTAGCCTTTGTGCTAATTCTGACGCGCCCCCCACTGTTATCAACACATCGTCGAAGTATGGGAGGACGCCTGGAAGCCCCTTTAAAAGGTGTTCCACGAGGGACTGGAAAATTCCGGGGGCCGAATTCACGCCGAACTGAAGGCGCGTTACCTTAAATGCCCCCTTGTGCGTTACGATCGTTTGCGCAGCGGCAGCAGCCGGGGTTACAGAGAGCTGCTGATATGCCTGCGCCAGATCTAGCTTGGCAAAACACCTCCCCCCATGAAGCGTGGCCAGTAAATGGCTGACCACGGGTACCGGATATGCATTTGGCCGAATGGCCTTATTAATCGTACATTTATAGTCCGCACAAATCCTAACCCCCCCGTTTGATTTAAGGGCTGTCACAATCGGCGTTTCCCACTCCGCCGAATCAACTGGAACCAAAATCCCATGCCCCACCAATTTGTCCAGTTCCGCCTCGATCTTGTCCTTGAGGGCGAACGGCACTCTTCTTGGCTTGAGGCGTATGGGTCGGATTTCTGGATCCAAGTCAAAGGAGACTGGGGGCCCCTTGTAAGTCCTGAGCCCCTTCTTGAAAACGTCCGGGTGTGCGTTGCACACGTCCCGCATTGGGTCAGTCTCTATGGCGTTAATGCCAGACAGTTTGATTCCTAGGGGAGCGAACCACTGCGTTCCCAAAAGGCAGCACCTCCCCCCCTTGAGGACCACTAGGGGCAGTTTCTCGGAGTAATTCTTGAACTTCACCTTGAAGTTCCCCACCCCCAACACTGGGATCCCGTTCCCTTGCACGTCCCGTAGGTGTGACCTCATGGCCCGCAACTTGGGCCGCGCATCTGGGGGAATGCGCATAAACTCTTTTTGGGACAGGATGGAATAGGACGACCCCGAGTCTATCTCCATCCTCACTGGGACCCCCTGTAACTGTACCTCTACAAAAAAACGCCGGTGCTCCAGGCCCACGCGGTTCACGCCAGCCATGCTGTGGTCGTCTGAGACCTTCCTGGTGCCTGCCGCCTTCCGCTGGTGCGTCTGTGGATGGTTCGAATTGCCCTTGTCCTCGACTCGCCCGCGCCTGCATACTCGGGCGATGTGTCCCTTTCGGCCGCAGTTGTGACACTCGGCCTTTCGGAACGGACACCTCGTGCGGTCGTGGGACGCCCCACAACCGTCGCAGCGGCAGTCTTGCCGCTCGCAGGTCTGTCGCTTCTCTCCTCGCTTCTTGACCCGCTGGACGTCGTCATCCTCACTGGAGCAGGGGTCTGCCGTAGTGGACGACTCCTCGGACGCCGTTGGTGTGCCGGTGGGCGGCTTGGGGGCCCACCAGGCCGTTTTCGCTGGTGTCCGCCGGGCCACCTGTACTGGTGACTTGGCCCTTTCGGACAAGGCCCCTCGGGACTTGAACACTCTGACCCCGCTTCTGGCTGCTTCGGCTGCTTGGGCCTCCCGCAGTACCTCGTTGAACGTGAGGCGGTAGTCGTGGGTCATGAGCTTCTGCTGAAGCTCCTCGTCCCTCAGGCCACACAGCATGCGGTCTCGGAGGGCCTGGTCCAGGTCGTCCCACTGGCAGTGCACCGCTGCAAGCCTGAGGGCCGCCGCGTAGGTGGACACGGATTCGCCCGGTCGCTGGTCTCGCCTGTGGAATGCGACCCGGGCCGGGAAGATCGACACGGGAGGCTGGAAATGCTCGCCCAACAGCCCCAGCATGCGGTCGATGGGCACCTCTTCTACCTTCTTGGGGGCCACCAGGTTCATCAGGATGCGCAGAGTGGCCGGCCCCACCTGGGCCAGGAAGTAGGAGCGCATCCTCGCGTCGTCGTCGATGCCCACGGCTTCCATCGCGTGCCGGAACTGGCACTCGTAGAGCTCCCATTGTTCGGGCTCGCTGACATCGAACTGGTAAGGCTTGACCTTGGGATTCGCCATAATCCCACCTTCGTCGCCAATTTAGTGTCTTGCACGGAAGACAAAGAAGGAGTCGCAGTGAGGACTAACACAGGTTTATTGGTTGATGATCAGGATGAACATGTGGTAATGGCGGAGGTACATCACATTATATACAGTAGTGCAATACATTTGAATCTTGTTGCACGGTCGCTTATTGGCTGCTACCGGTGTGACGTCGTCCAAGTCACGCCCCTCTTCCGTAGTTGTTTGCTAGTGCGGGAGAGTTCCCGCGGCTGTTGGTGATTTGAGGAATGAGAACCATGTGAGTTGAACGCTCGCAGCTGCCCTCTATGGGCAGCTTACTCGCGTTCCTTTAACAGCTGGGCTACATTGTAATTGTGGTCAGGTTACATTCATACATTTCTTAAAGCAACATTGTACATACATAACACCCACCCACCCTTCTGGGTGTAAACCCCATTGATGATATTCCTTGTCAACTGGGCTTGAACCTAAACTTCTGAGTCATTCATGGTGGTCTGTTACACAGACCACCTGTTGAATTATATGCAGAACTTCTTTTAAAAAAAAGACTTGACAAGTAACAATCTTTGAATGTTTCCTTTATTATGAAGGAAGACATGAACCTAGAATCAAAACAGAAGTTTCATATTTGATAAGCCAACAATTAAGTGGGGGCACACCCACAAATCAAAGACTTAACTCTGAGAAGAACATATCTAAAATATGTGAAGAACCAATGTTTATACTCCATTTGGATTTCCCAGAAAGTCAAATTAGGACTTTGAAGAATGGCAGGTGACTGAGCTCCTCCACAGAACCTGAAAGATGAAACCTGGTGAATAGATGATGGGAGATTCCAGGAGTTAGAGTCCAAAAATAAATAAATAAGAAAAATCAACACATGCAGACTAATGAAGAATGTTACTAATGTCTTTCTGTTTGACCCATCAGTCTACAATCTTAACATGAACATATGGCGAAAGGATAGGTAATATGTGAGGGTTGCTGCTTGTGCCTCGGAAAGCCACCTGTCTTTGCCCTTCACCTGCTGAGGGCCTATCAGGAGAGGTAGGCCACTGGCCTCACAGATGCAGTAAATATGACACAGGGTAGAGAGGAGGAAGCAAGGAATAGGATTCAACTGGTTGATCAAGCAGAGGCTAGCAGGCAGATACAGGAGACAAGAGGAGGGAAGGAAGAGGAGGAGCAAGGCCAGAAGGGAACAGAAATGGGAATTGGGACAGAGTCAAGCACACCATGGACCAGAGTGTCTGGTGAACAGAAAGAGGCATTGGGTGATGTCACCAAGAACCCTGGCTGTATTTTCTGCATCAAGGACCCCTGGCTGGATGCTCTGATACAGCTTCTGGAAAGGCATGAGGAAAGGGGCCCCTGAACTTGACACCCCTAGAGTCATTCCCACACTCTATCAGTCACAGGAGTTCTCAATGTCCACCAGAACATCTGAACCCCCCCTCCCCCCAATCCAACTCAGGGGGCATAAGGGGGCATTATGGTAGAAGCATCAGAGGTGGAAAGCATGACAGCAACACCTCCAAGAAAGGATGGCATCAATACATCTTATCTGGGAGGAGCTGGAACTTCAGGCCTTCTTTGAAGAACATTGGGTGGTCCAGGTCTGTGCTAAACCCTGAGGGCTAACACTAGCAAGGCACTCAATTGTTGATCCCAGTGACTCTAACTTGGGGTCAAATGACAACTGAACTGCATTGGGGGGGGGAGGCTTGTGATAACAACTCAGTGCCATGAAGGACAAAAGGGGTGGGAGTAAGCTGGAGCCCCACCTTTACTTGTTCCACCTTCCCCAATCCTAATAAACTCAAGTTCTAGCAGTTCCTTGAGTTCTGAGTAACAGAGGCCATGTTTGATGAGACCTTGCCCACCGCCATGCACATGGTGGGTGTGGGCAGCCCTGACTCATAACCAGCCAGAGTTGGCTCCATGGAGACTTCACTGAGAAGAAACTGAGCAACCTTCTTAAGTGTTGTCCATAACATTTTTATTGCAATGAAAGCAAATGGGGGGAGAGATGACCTGTGTTTTGTTCTTGAGGACGCATCTCCCTTTTGGCTCAAACCCTTTGGCTTGATGTGCATCTGTTTTGCCTAGTCTAAAAGCATTTTATTTAGAATTTTAAAATGTGCACGGTGCATGTGTTTTGGGGTGCAGATTGGCTGCACAGCATGCTCATTAGGAAACATGTGTTTTGAATGATAATGCCAGAACCAGCCCCAAGGCAATTGGCCTGGCATCCAAATTTTATATTCCATTGCATTTTTACTATGTTTGTCTTCAGGGAGTGCTTGTTTTGCTGTTGGGAAGTGGGAAGAGCTGCAGCCAAACCATAGAGATGCAGGGCACTGGTGGGGAGGGCATATATTCACCCCACAAACTCAATTCTTAGAGTCTGGGAGTAAGAAACAGTTTCAGTGCTAAGACTGGTAACTAGACCTTTCAAAGGGATTGCTCTGGTTTCAAATGGGTCATTTGGGAAATCTTAGGAAATGAATCACTGCAAACAGCTGGGGTTTAAAAATAATAATTGGAAAATGATACTGGCAGATGTCCATCATATGCCAGTAAATGTGCAGCAAAATCAGCAAAAATACTCCATTACTTATTTGAGAGCTGCCAATATTTGAAAATCTAGCTTTATTTCCTTTTTACTAAGTTTAAAATGTGGCATATTTTATATTCCAATGACAGGAAGAGCAAATGGACGAATTTGCCACTAAACATAGAACTCTGGATATTTAAAATTAGTAGACTGTGATGGTCCTTTCTTGCAGCTTTTATTTAAGATGATTAGATACAGTTTTATAAAGTTTCCCTGCTTGTTTTTCCTGTTGGGTTAATGAAGGAAATCTGGTAATGGAGGGCTGCCGACTCCTTATCTGATGTAAGATTTTATTTTTAAAAGTTCCACACCCATATCCACAGAGAATTTAAATAAATGTACTGATTGCTTAAAAGATGTAGGCAGAAGATTTTCACAATGTAAATTAATTCACAATGTAAATTAATGGCTAAAATGCTATAATCACTTACCTAGAAGTAAGTGCCACACAACTCTAGGGAACCTACATTTCAGTTGACATTTCAGAATTCATTTAAGTGATTTCATCACACATACTAGCTTATTCACACAATAAGGCTGGTGAAAGAAGTGGGTGCGGTAGAGGTGGTGGGAGGCCACATGAAATGGCACCATGGGCTGCATCTGGCCCACAGGCCATAGGCTGAGTATCCCTGCTTTAGAATTTCCATTTTGAGAAACTTCCACCCATCTTAGACTCTTTTTCCTATTAGTATCTCCTGCCATGGGAATTCACGTATCATTGTTCTGAGTTTATTAAAATTGACTTTCCTAAAGCTCTGGAGTTTCCTTTCTAGGGCTTCAATGTCTGATGTAATTCTTTTTGTAGTTCCTCTTGGCTGTGTTGTTTATTCCCACATGGATGAGAAGAAAGGGATACCCATCTGTGGGTTTTAGGAACAATGGCAATCCCTACGTCATTTCTTTGAATATAGGATGGCAATATAATGAAAGTACTGTACATGCCTTTGGGTAGAAATAAATTTCATTAATATATACAATCAAATCATGGCTCAGGACCAGCAATTCATGTTTTTCTAAGAGGACCATAAAAAAGCTAGATCAGGGATTCTGAACCTGTGGCCCATGAGCTGGATCCGGCCCACAGCACTATTTCATATGCCCCACCACTACCTCCACCACAGCAGGAAGTGCCATGTGGTGGAGGAAGATCAAAATGGCCATCCAACCTCCGAAGCTGTTTGAGGGAGTGTGACCCGGACCTTGGCTTTAAAAGGTTGAGAACTCCTGAGCTAGACAAATACATCTTGTATGATTATAGAGCATGGGTTCCCAACCTTTTCAAACTGGGGGCCAGGTCACACTCTCTCAGTCAGGTCAGCTTCAAGGGCCAGATGGCCATTTTGCCCTGCCTGTACAATGGGGTGGCCATTTTGTCCCAACAGCTTCAAAGAGATGTCCATTTTGTTTCTCAAATGCTATTGGAGGGGTGGGGGCACATGAAATGGCACCATGGGTTGGATCTGGCCCACAGGCCTTAGGTTGGAAACCCTTGTTATAGAGGCATGGTAGCAACTGAAAATAAAGTACTATAGTAAAACCTCAACTTACAAATGTCCCGAGTTATGTAAAATTCATCTTACATAATGATTTTGTGCTAAAACCATGTCCCGATTCACATGAATGTCCTAATTTACATAAATTTACATAACACAATTTCCTATGGATTTGCTTCAAGATACTTAAAAAATTCATTTTTCGTTATGGGTTTGCTTTGAGTTATGTAAAAATTCATTTCCCTATGAGTTTGCTTCGAGTTACATAAAAAACCAATTTAAGCAAAAGCCTACGGAAGGGATTTTTTGTGCAAGTAGGGGTTTTATTGTATTCAAATGAGAAGAAAAATAAGCAATAGCATGCATAGAGCATAGAAAAGACATTTTTGTGCTACAAAGTTGAGAAGCTCTTAGCCTAACTACTTATTATGCTTTTTAAATGGTGGTGCACCATTTACAGAAAAATGTGTTTGTTATATCATGTGATTTTCAAGCCATAGCAAATGTGCATTTAGCATACTTTGTTTTATGATTGATCACTGGAAGGCAAAGAAGGGCATAAGTAGCAAGACTGATTGTTGAGGCATGCATCTCTGAGGAAATCATATGGAGTCCTGCCTGATGTCTTTTTCTTGTGCCTTATATTGAGTTCTCAAGAGGTGAAGAAACACCCACAGAGCAAGGTCTATGATTGTAAAAAGTGTATTGCAAACACTGCCTCGTCATTTTCACAAGGAAAGATACACAGAACATTTACAGACTATGCCCTGTAGGACTGGCTGGGATTTCTGTTGTTTTTTTTTTTTTAGACTTTATCCTTTTTTTGGCTTTATCCAAGAAAGATTTGGCTTTCGCTAATTAAACCTCATACTATGCAGGGCATGGCTGATTACTTTGTTTCTCATGA
The DNA here is from genome assembly GCA_035047305.1 of Bradypodion pumilum. Classification (NCBI taxonomy): domain Eukaryota; kingdom Metazoa; phylum Chordata; class Lepidosauria; order Squamata; family Chamaeleonidae; genus Bradypodion; species Bradypodion pumilum. The sequence goes on along the minus strand of JAWDJD010000006.1, from coordinate 53,250,431 downwards.
TAACTTCCAAAATGTCTTATATTAGTTTTCCTCAAGTTTCCCTGTGGTGTCATTCATTTGATAAACATTTTTAATCTCATCTACCAACATCTCACGAATCACTAGGGCCTCAAATAGTTCCTTATTAACTTTCCAGAGGTTCCACAATATCCTTCCCTTGTGCAGAAGTAAAGCAATAAACTACAGTTCTAAAATAAAAACTATTTGTAGGCAAGGATACCTTTTCCTCATCATCAAGCATAGTATGCCCTTAGTCATATTTTATCCTATGGGGGATAATAATAATTTCATGTCAGAAATTATTCTGGGTTAAAAGGATTAAAAAGATTAAAAGGATTCTGGGTTAAAAGGACTCTGCTCAGGAAATGCCCACATGAGGCTCCTTTCATGTCCCCAAGATCTGGGATAGAGATGGGTGCTCAATCCATCATGCAATACCCAGATCTCAAACTGCCGACTTGCCAACCTTCCAACTGGCATCAACTCCTTTTTCTAAAAGCAAGGGGCTCACACCCCAATATCCACAACATAAATATAAGAAGAGACAGATTTTTGATTACAATTTTTTGAAGTTCAGTTCCATGAATGGATGCTGTCATGGGACTCAGGAACTTGGACTGTAGCCCATTCGGCCCAGGCTTCACCTGAAAAGAAGAGAGGTTCACCACTGTCAAAGATGTATAATCCTCCAGTTGAACCATTTTACATGCCATTCTTTACATTTTTTTTTATAAAAAAAACATGTTTTCTCCCTCTTTCTAAATTAAGATGGGGCAATACAACATGATATCACCTGGGGCTTGTCTGAATTCTCAGAGAGCCTGTCCAAAAAGGTAATTCTTTTCAAGCTTTGAAAAGGGGGTTGCCAACATTCTATGGCAGTGATGCCCAAACTTTGCAGGTCACGGGCCAGTCATGTGGTTCAGTGGGCCGGTCATGTGGTTTAGCAGGTCAGTCACATAGTTCCTCTCACTGGAAGTGGAAATAAAACACGCCTTGCAATCTGTTTTGCAACACTATGAGATATATTTTAAGCTACCATTTTCTCTGCTTAAACCAGGGGTGCCCAAACTATGGCCCGTGGACCAGATCTGACCACTGATGCCAATTCATCCAGCCCACACCACCCTTGTCGCTCATGGAAGCAGAAGTAAAACACACCTGGGCATGTTTTACTTCTACTTCTGGGAACAATGAGGGTGGCATGGGCCAGATGAAATGGCATTGGGTGCCGGATCCAGCCCACGAGCCATAGTTTTGGCACCCCTGTTCTATGGGAAGATTGCAGGAGCTATGGCATTTATTTTCTGGTTTTTCAAAATATAAAATTGTTAGCTTACTCAGAAATAGTGATGTATGAATTATGTACCCTTCAAAATCCAGAGGCCCGCGGGCCTCTAGAGAGCTTCTAACAGCTAAGTAGAGTCTGGACCACAGACTATTTAGGGCTTCCCCACAATGGAGAAAACACAGAAGTGAAAATTCTTGGTTAGAGAAGCTTTATCTCATTTTGCAACTCAACAAAATCCAAAGGCTTCATCTTCAGATGTTTTTTTCTTTCTATTTTGAGGCATTTGAGATTGGTGCAATACAGTTAGTTTGCCCTCCCCACGTTTTCTTCCAACAATTATATAGCAGTTTGTTTTCACTCTTATTATTGCTATCATATGAATATATGTACAGTACTGTTTGATGAAAGAATCTCTTTAAATGCATGCATGCAAAAAGAACAAAGCAGAACAGCATCAAGAGTATTGACAAAGGATTATCATCAACAGAAAAATTCTGAAAATGTTTACACCAGCATTTTAAGTTCTCTCGCTCAAACTTCAAATTTAGCACATTCTAGAAGTTTGGGAAGATGGAGAAGACTTTTTTGCTTTCAAAAAACAGAAAGCTTTTAGAGCAATTATTGTGGTACTGTGATTATGTCTACCATTGGCACACAACAAGGATTCATTTTCCAGGTGTTGACAAAATGAAATGGATGGTAAAATGAAACATGGAAAGTAATCACACCAGAGAAAAGAAATTCAGGACACTCAAATATCTCCTACAAGAGCATATTGTTTTCATCTGAGTGGATGCTCCATACGATAGATTTGAAAAGAGTTGGGCTCTAAGTTACGAAGAGCTTTTCCAAATTTGTTTTGTGGGATGTGAACATTGAATTGAAACATAAAAGTGATGGCCAGAGTTTTGTTATATTCAGTTAACCACAAAAAGCAAAATGAAAACATTAGGGCCAACCAAACAGCCAAGTAAAAAAGTTTTCTGTCAACCACATATGAATTCCTTCCCATCATTGTTCCTACTTCTTCCTCCCAAACTGTATTCTTCTCTTTTAATTCATAGTCTTCCTAGTGATTTTCTCTCCCTGTTTGATGTTGCAAATAGTGGTGGTTTGGGCTGGGATTATTTTAATGTTTGCCTTTGGACTCACTGCCTCTTTCATAACTCGGAGGTTGTGCCTCAGAAGTGTAGCATTTTTAACTTTTCAGATGTTTTGGACTTCAGCTCCCAGAATTCCCAGGCAGCATAGTTAATGGTAAGCAGTTGTGGCTGCAGGATCTGATCACACATTAAGGAAAATGCATATTTCTCTCTCTTTCTAGTACTACATCAATGAGATGTCAGACATAGAAATAGATCTGTGCTGTTGGCCAGTTACAAAACAAAAGCAAGCTAGTTTTCCAAGAACAGATTGGAGGAAGCTTGCATGAGAATAAACAGTTACTTTCTTCCAAAGGCTGCACTGCTACTAGAGGTAGAATGAGTCTCTCTCTCTCATCTAGCGAAGCCCACAATTAACCAAAGGAAGTGGAACAACCATCTGTCAGATATGCTTTGGTTTGGATTCTTGCACTGATCAGGAGGTTGGGCTTGAAGGCCTCATAGACTCCTTCGAACCCCATTATTCTCTGATGTTATGAACTGCTAGAATGAGAGATGGTCAACAACAAAACCAAAAATATATGTCTGAATGACAACCAGTTATTGTTTGTCAAGATGGCGGCATGCTTAGACGCTGCAGCTGAGAGCTCCTTGCTTTTGAGACAGGGTCAGTTAAGTAGAGTTATTTATAGCCATCAGGAATTGTTGTTTTATAGAAGCAGAAGTGGAAAACTGTGTGAAAATCTGTGGGCTTGCAAGATTCCAGAAATCATAAATCATCGAACCTGGAGGAAGACGAGGAGGAGAAGGAGGAGGAGAGAGCAAAGGCAAAAAAGAGGCTGTAGAGGTAATGGCCATGTGAACACGAGGGCAAAGATAAGAAAACAACACTATAAATTACCTCTCCCAAGTATTTTCTATTCCAATGTGAGGTCTTTGGTGAACAAACTTGACGAGTGGAGGCTGAGTGTTGAAGCTGAGGGAGACTTTCGGGATTGCTGTGCATTGCTACTCACAGAGACATGGCTTAACTCTTTCATTCCCAACACAGCTATTGAATTGCAAGGCTATACTACACACCGGTTGGACAGGACAAAGGATTCTGGCAAGAAACAAGGTGGGGGAGTGTGTATCTTCGTAAATCACAACTGGTGCAAGGGCTCGGTCAGGTTGGATAGCCACTGTTCCCCAGAGGTAGAGTTTTTAATGATTAAATGTATGCCTTTTTTATCTCCCCTGGGAATTTACAGCAGTAGTATTAATGGTGGTGTATGTGGCACCAACTGCAAATGCACGCATGGCCATGGATATTTTGTATGGAAACATCAATACTAAACTGAGCAAATACCCAGAGGCCGTGCTGATCATCGCAGGAGACTTCAATCATACAGACTTGATGGCAGTATTCCCAAAATTTCATCAGCACATTAAATGTGAAACTAGGGGGGAAGAATACTCTTGACAAGGTGTATACAAACATTAAACGGGCATATGAGATTAAGCCCTTGGCACACCTTGGCAGGTAAGATCATGTGTCCCTGCTTTTGACACCAGCATACACACCCCTTAGGAAACAAGCCCCGATACAAACACGGACTGTTACTGTGTGGCCTGTTGGAGCCTCTCAACAGCTGCAGGACTGTTTCCAGGAGACCAATTGGAATGTGTTTGACCATCAAGATCTGGAGATCTACACATCAACGGTCCTGGATTATATTAGATTCTGCACCACCAACGTCACCAGGGAAAAGCATGTAAAGATGTATTCAAACAGGATGCCCTGGATGACGAGTGAAGTTCAGAGACTGTTGAAGGCCAGAAACTTTGCTTTTAGAACTGGAGACCGGGTATTGTATAGTATAGAAAGGGCGAACCTGAAGAGGAGTATAAGGAAGGCAAAAGCTGTGTATAGAGGAAAAATTGAAGATCACTTGAGTAGTCATGACACCAGGCAAGTGTGGCAGGGGATCCAGCACCTTACTGTCTACAAACCCAGTAATTCATCACCTGTAGAGAGCAGTGCTTCTCTGGTGGAGGAGCTAAATACCTTCTTCGCCCGATTTGATGTGACACCAGCAGTGGATCCAACAGTGTTGCCAGAGTCATCATCATTACTCCCCTTAGGGAATGTTGCCAGGGTGGAAGAGGGAGAAGTGAGGTGAATATCAAAAGGGATAAATGCGAGCAAGTCTATGGGTCCTGATGGAGTGTCTGGTAGGGCACTGAGAGACTGCTCAGAACAGCTGGCAGAAACTTTTATGAAGATTTTTAATCGGTCTTTGGCCCAAGCCACTGTTCCACCTTCTCTGAAATCCTCTACTATTATACCTCTGCCTAAAAAGCCTAACATAGATAGTCTGAATGACTTCCGTCCTGTGGCGCTTACACCTGTCATAATGAAATGCTTTGAAAAGTTGGTGCGGAACTGTATTATGGCTTGTTTACCAGTTGGACTTGACCCTTGTCAATTTGCATATAAGAGAAAGAGATCCACAGAGGATACTGTGGCTACAGCCCTACATGCTGTTCTGACCCATTTGGAGAAACAAGGAACTTATGTGAGACTGTTATTTGTAGATTTTAGTTCTGCTTTTAATACTATTCTTCCACATAGACTGGTGCCCAAATTATTAGATCTGGGGCTTCCACCATGCTTATGCAGGTGGATACTAGATTTTCTATCAGATCGTTCCCAACGGGTCAGGATGGGCTCGCATGTCTCTGCGGTTCTCACTATAAGTACGGGGACGCCACAGGGTGTGTGCTGAGCCCGCTTCTGTACACGCTTTACACATATGATTGTGTTCCCAGTTACCCCAGCAATAGGTTCATCAAGTTTGCAGATGACACAACGGTGGTGGGTCTGATTACTGCTGGGGAGGGAGAGTCGGCTTACAGGAAGGAGGTTGAGATGCTGACGGAGTGGTGTAGGGAAAACAATTTATTCCTCAATGTAAAAAAGACAAAAGAGATCATTGTGGACTTTAGAAAATGCAAATTGAACATCCAGCCACTTATTATTGAAGGAAATTGTGTGGAACAGGTCTCGGTGTTTCGATTTCTGGGAATGGAGCTGAGGGATGATCTAACATGGGGAGCAAACACCAAAGATCTGATGAAGAGAGCACAGCAGAGGTTATACTTCTTGAGAATCCTCAGGAAGAACTATCTTTCAAAGGACCTGCTGTTGGCATTCTACCACTGTACCATAGAGAGTGTGCTAACCTATGGTCTGTGTGTATGGTTTGGGAGTTGTACAGCTAGGGAAAGAACAATGCTGTCCAGGGTCATAAAGACTGCAGAGGGGATAATCGGGCGTACTCTTCCCACTCTAGATCAAATCTATGTCACCAGGTGTTATAAAAAAGCTGTAGAGATTGTGCAAGATAGTACTCACCCTGGAAATGATCTCTTTCAGCTTTTTGCCTTCTAGAAGAAGGTATAGGGACCAGCCGCTTGAGAAATAGTTTCTACCCAAAAGCGGTTCTGGCTTTGAATACAGTGCAATGCAGTCTACAAGGGAGCGTCTGTATATAGTTTTTAGGGTTTTAGAGTTTTTAGAGTTTTAGAGTTTTTAGAGTTTTAGAGCTTTTAGGGGTTAAATGTGTATATATGTGGGGTGAGAGTATGTTGATAATTTTGTATAGTTGTATTTTGTTTAGGTTTTGTTGGGTTGTTAAGTGTTTTCCCCCCAATCTCGTTGTTCTGTGCAGGACAATGACAATAAAGATTTATCTATCTATCTATCTATCTATCTATCTATCTATCTATCTATCTATCTATCTATCTATCTATCTATCTATCTATCTATCTATCTATCTATCTATCTATCTATCTATCTATCTATCTAAGGAATGAATGGATTTGGAAGAGAGAAAAAGAATGAGAGCATGTGAAGAATGTGAATAGGAATGGATTGAAAGTAGCATGGGTAAAAGGGAAGGCAAAGCCGGGGGAAGATTAGCAACATTGGGTAGAGCTAGAATGCTGCGAAGAGCTAATTTGCATGTTGGATTGTGATTGGTTGAGAGTAAATGTGTGTTGTGTTCTGTAAACCTGTGTTAAGCCAACCCTTCGGCTGTTTCATTGTCTTTGGTCCCTTACACTAAAATGTGCTAGAAGCCTGAGGGGAATGGATATAAAAGGACTCTGAGGTAAATTAAGAAAAGGGGTCACAAAAAGAAATGATCCAACTGAGGAAAATTAAAGAACAAAAAATTGAAGGGGATTGGAAACTAGCTGCTGTCCAGGAATCATCTAGCTCTGTGATGGTGAACCTTTTAGAGACTGAGTGCCCAAACTGCAAACCAAAGCCCACTTATTTATTGCAACGTGCCAACATGGCAACAGGAGAGGAAACTCTCCCTTTGGGCTACTGGGCAGAGGGGAGGGGCAAACTGTGTGCTGGGTTAATAGCTTGTGTGCTCACAGAGAGGGCTCTGAGAACTGGCTTCATACAGCCTCTCAAAGCTGTTTGTTGTTTCTCTTGGTTCTGCTCAAGCAAAAGAGACAATAAAACAAAGGATATTGGATATCCATCGGCAACATGATTTAAATAAAATAAATAGTCCGCTCTTTGAAATGCCCCCACCCAATAATATGAGGCTCTTATCTTACTTATCCAGCTTAAATAACACAGAGTATAGGAGATCATACAGTCTTTTGTGTTTTAACATGTTACCATCAGTATTCAGAGAGGGGTTATTTAAGAAAGTTCCTGTTCAGGAGCGCTTATGTATCTGTCAGGTTGGGAAGGTGGAGACATCTGAACACATGCTCCTAGAATACCAGTTTTATGGCAACCTTAGACATGACCTCATTGCTGCCTTCCCTCAGATTGAGTTGAATACCCATATGTTTAGAGACATGCTCTCAGATTGAACCACTGACCTGACGGCCGCTGTTGCCAGATTTGCCTGACGGGCTACCAGGGTATATAGCATTAGGGAGAACCAGCTACAGCGGGGACAGGTTAAAAACCAACAATTATTATTATTTTGCATTAGTAATTCTGTTTTATCTCCTACTCATGTAATTATATCCATTACAGTGTTACCTCATACAATGATTTTAATCCGCTCCATGGGGCTTGTTGTTGTACGAAACAATTGCTATATGATACATGCATCGTATAGCGATTTTCCCTATAGGATGCATCATACAATGATTTTTTTTGCTAGGTGGTTTTTCCCATTGAAAAAATGTTGTATGATTTTTTCCACACACACACACACACACCCAACCTAATTGTTATGCTATTTCGTTGCTATGTGGGGCAATTGTTGTATGAGGTTCCACTGTATGTGCATTTATATATACACATTTTTATCCTTATTTTATAACAGTAACTATAACTTTTAAACTGATTTATGTGCTGTTTTATTCTTTTTAAACCAGATACCTGTCCCAAATGTAGCATAAATTTAAAAACTGAATTTATTCTATTTTGTTTTAATTAAAACAAATATGTTTGTGATGGTGTATTTTCGACCCCTTTTTACTGCACTGGTCATTGACTGCATAAAGTTTGATTGATTGAATGCCCCTCTGGCATGTGTACCATAGGTTCACCACCACTGATCTAGCTGAATAGGGGCCAGAAAACTCCCCTAAATTAGAAAGATAGGTTTATTATTTTGTGTGTAAATCTGTCTTGCCTGTAGAATTTTGAAGTGTTTTATTAGCATTCACTGAAGCTGCCTTTTGTTTTCCACATTTTTTGTAAACTGACTGTTGATGTTTGTAAATACCTTAGTTGTGTTAAAGAAACCTTTTAGATAATTCAAGCTCTTGTGTTTCCAAACAACTGTAAAGGGAGTTGTATACACTACCAAGAATAGGCTAGTAGCTAACCCTAGGAAGAGGGCAGGCTGTAATTTGTCAAGGCAGGCTGGGATTGAGCTATTGTAGATTCCAAGGCTTGTCTTGTGTGAAGAAAAATCCAAGCCAGACTTTGCAGTTTTAAAGCATCCTGGCTGGTACGAACTCAGACCTAGTGGAGGGCATCAGCAGGTTTGCACCAGTTCACCAGAACCGGTAGCAGAAATTCTGGCTGGCCCTGCCAATCCAAGTTTTGAAATAAAGTAGTCCTAATTCAGGTGCAACACAGGGCTTTCCCCCTGGCCATGCCCACCATACCACACCCACAGTGTGGTAGTAATTTTTTTGGAGCCCACCACTGCTCAGACCTGATATTTTCTGAGGAACAAAGGTCTGACCATTTGTTACAATTATGGAATTTGCATGGTCTGAACATGGTATTGTTTTGATAGATATAATATATTGTTTGGGTGTGTTTTTAATATACAAATTGCTTTGTAAAAATCAGATAGTTATACTGTATAACATAGTGCTGACATGATATACTATGATCATAGTATACTATAAAATTCTCATGCAATTTTATCTATAAAACAATCACAGTAATACCTCGGATAATGAATGCATCAGATAACTCTAAAATCGCATAAAGTTAAGCAATCTGGAGGGGGGGGATTGCATCGCATAACTTTAAAATCCTATGGGATGCATCGGATAATGTTCGCTAAAGCTTGTGCCAGTTACAGTGTATCTCTATAGAGTTTTAACATTATGCAATTCATCCCATATGATTTTAACGTTATCTGATGCATGCATGAATCGGATAACGGTAAAAATCTGATAACATTAAGACTTTTGGAACCAAGTTTTAGCATTATCTGAGGTTTTACTGCATTTTAAAAGGCTGGTGTCCTATAAACTAATCTCACATTCAGGAGTGTGCAATTCTTGTAACGTTTCCTGATCTTTGGACAATTTCTGGTTTCATCTTTCTCACTTATCCAGGATATTTCTTGATCTGCACTGTCAGACAATCTTGAGTATACTGGGCCCTTGGTTACACAAGGTCTGTGTCTGAAAATAAGATGAGCAGCAGAGCTTAACTATCATGTCTACCCCCCTACCCAGCAATTTCTGGTTAAGCAAAATAAACCCCATCCCAGCACTGTCCCCCTGAGCTTTGAAGCCAAAACCTCTGCAGAATTAGATCCAATGTCAAATGGATACAAGTTGTGAGGAAATGGAACAAGGGCAAATTTAGCTTTGTAATTTCCTGTTTTGTCCATGTTTCACATTAAGAACCCTGTCCTTTTCTCCTTTGAGATGGGTGGTTGTTGTGTTCGCCGGTAGCGCGTGACCCCAATTCCCCCAATGGGTAACTACCGCAGGAAACCTTCCCGCCACAGGTGAAACTATGTCAGGTATGCATTACGTCAGAAAGACGTCACCTATACTGTAACCAATAGGCATCTTCGGGAAAGATATAGATGTACTATGTACCATATATAAGGAGGCAAGGCTCTGCCATTGCCTCATGTACAGATTGACCATGTTATAATAAAGTAGTGTTTAGCCCGCCTGCCGGCTCGTGTGCATTCAATCTGCCTACATCAAATTGGTGACGAAGGTGGGATAATGGTGTCCCACAGGGTCACCCTATCTCCGTTCGACACTTCCATGCCGGAGTCATGGGAACTCTATGAAGAGCAATTCCTATACGCGATGGCTGTGGAGAAGATTGATGATGAAGACCAAAAGCGAGCCTGCCTACTGGCCCAGTGTGGGTTGCCAACCCTGGAGCTGGCGAGAAACCTCCTAATGCCACAGACACTCAAGTTGGCACCACTGGATGACATCCTGGCTGCCCTGTGGGCACATTTTCACCAAAAAGTGTCAGTTTTCCCGACGGGAATGGCATTCAGCCAGAGGGACCAACGGCCTGGAGAAACTGTGGCTGAGTACATGGCCGCCCTGAGGCTGGTGGCCGTTCCTTGCCAGTGGGGAGCCACCATGGCCGAGGCGTTGCGAGACTGCCTCCTACTCAGCCTGCAGGATGAAGAGGCCCAACAGAAACTGTTAGCCTGGGATGAGACCATCACATTTGAGGAGGTCCTGCAGGTTGCACAAGCTGCTGAAGCTGTAAAGGACAGAGTATGGGCATGCAGGATGAGCTCCATAGCCCCAGGAAGCTCGGCATCTGCAGTGCAAGCCTACAGCTGTTCGTCACACCATGCACAAGAGTCGAGAGCTGTGGCAGCCACCGCCATGTCCTCTTCGGGATCCAGCGAGAGCAAACCAGAGGTCCAGAAAGTGAGAAACAGGCCATCTGAAAAGATTGACACCACCGAAGCAAGTCGGTACTGTGAGGGGTGCGGGGGCTCACACAACCGGAAGAGATGCCCATTCAAGAAGGCAGAGTGCCACAACTGTGGATGGTTGGGTCATATAGCAAAGGTGTGCAGGCAACGCAGGAGTCAAGACCCTGACTGGACCAGCCGCTACAGGAAAGTGCACGCGGGGGACACAGTGGTGAGATGTGTGTCGGACCGATGCACCCATTTTTTTGTGAAGGTACTGTTGTAGGGGGTTCAGGTAAAGATGGAGGTGGATTCAGAGACCACCTATTCCATAGTTTCGCAGACGGAGTTCCTGCGAATATCCCCTAGGGACCACCCAAAACTGAGAGCCCTCAGGACGAACTTGCAGGATGTTCAAGGTAACTACATTCTGATCCTGGGGGTGGGAGATTTCACCATCCATTTCAAAAACTTCATGAGGAAGCTGCCCCTGGTGGTTCTTAAGGGGGGGGTGTCCAGTAGTCTTCTAGGGACCCAGTGGTTCGAACCACAGGGCGTTGCACTGACTGGCATCAATGCCATCTGGGCTGACCCCATTCAGGATGTGTGCAATGCACACCCCTGTTTTTGCAAAAGGACTTGGGAAATACAGGGGGCCTCCAGTGGACTTTGATATAGACCCTTCCGTTCACCCCGTACAGCTCAAGCCGCGAAGAGTGCCTTTTGCACTAAAGGACAAAATCGAAGCGGAACTGGACAAACTGGTGGGTCAGGGGATTTTGGTTCCAGTGGACTCCACAGAGTGGGAGACACCAATTGTGACTGCCATGAAATCTAATGGGGAGGTTAGAATTTGTGCTGATTACAAGTGTACTATCAATAAGGGCATTCGCCCCAATGCCTACCCGGTGCCGGTAGTTAGCCATTGCCTGGCCAAGTTACACGGGGGTAAATGCTTTGCAAAGTTGGACTTAGTGCAGGCTTATCAACAGTTAATGGTTACACCTGTGGCGGCAGCTGCCCAGATGATAGTTACGCACAAGGGTGCATTTAAGGTGACATGCCTCCAGTTCGGCATGAACTCAGCCCCAAGGATATTTCAGGCGCTTGTAGAATGCCTGCTTAAGGGTCTCCCTGGGGTCCTGCCATATTTTGACAACATGTTGATAACAGCTGTGGATGAGTCAGAGTGGGAGGTTAGACGAGAGGTTAAGCCCAGAGGTTAGACGAGGTACTATCCATGTTTGAGAGGGCTGGGCTACACCTGAGAAGGGTCAAATGTGTGTTCTATGCAAACAAGGTTGAGTTTCTGGTGTTTCAAATCACCCCCGACAGGGTAAAACCATCGAAATCCAAGGTTGCGGCAGTACAGAACGTCCCCAGACCAGCCGCTAAACCAGAACTGCAATCTTTCTTAGGACTCCTGAACTTCTACCACACTTTCCTCCCATGGAAAGCATCTGTGGTGGATCCGCTTCACTGCCTGTTGAAGAAGGATGCAGTCTGGTGGTGGCGCTCAGGAGTGGCGCTCAGGAGTGAGCGTTCAATGAGTTAAAGTGGCTCCTCTCTACCGAGGCAATATTAATTCATTTTGACCCCAGGAAGCCCATAGTGCTTGTGTGTGATGCCTCACCGGTGCGGGGCGGGGCTGTCCTCTGCCACGTGCTCGAGAATGGGAGGGAGGCACCGATTGCATTCTACTCGAGATCCCTCTCAAAAGTGGAGCGCAACTATGCACAGATGGATAGGGAAGCCCTCGCAATCATCGCAGGGACGAAGAAATTCCATGATTTCTTGTACGGGAGGGAATTCACTATTGTCACAGACCACAAGCCCCCCCTGGGGATCTTTGTCATGGCCAAGCCCACTCCCCAGATCCTGTCCCCACAAATACTACAGTGGGCGATTTTCTTAAATGCATACCAGTTCACGCTAGTACACCGCCTAGGGAAAGACATCGCTCATGTGGATGTGCTTTCCAGGTCACCCTTGCCAGAGCTGGGGGAACCCGAGTGCGAGGTCTAGCAGGATCACCAGGTGCTGCTCATCGAGTCTCTCGACTCGCCCCCCATTGTGCCTTCCGATATTGCCAGGGCAACCGCAAAAGACAAGGTTCTGTCACAGGCATTGGCATGGGTAAAGAAGGGCTAGCCTGAGACGTCCCCATCCAAGGAACTTGCATCGTTTTTCAGGAAACGTTTCGAGCTGTCGCTCGAGAGAGGATACCTCCTCTGGTGCCAGAAGGTGGTAATCCCCAAGGTTTTCCAAACCAAGGTGCTCCGTTTGCTCCACCGAGTCACCCGGGAATTGTGAATTCAAAAGCTCTGGCAAGGAGCTACTTCTGGTGGCTCAACATAGATAGGGACATCGAGCAGTTGGTGGGTGCATGTGTGAGATGCCAACAACCACAGCCTGAGGAGCACAGATACCCCCCAGGGAGTGGGACACAGCCCACGGGCCATGGTCAAGGGTCCACGTGGACTTTGTGGGGCCTTTCCGGAGAACAATGTTCTTGTTAGTGGTTGATGCGTTTTCAAAATGGCTGGAGGTCATTCCAGTGTGAAATATATCTTCTGCTGCCATAGTTAAATACCTGAAGAGGCTGTTCACTTGTTTTGGCCTGCCCGATGTGTTAATTTCGGATAATGCAACCACATTCATGTCTGCCGAATTCCAGGCATTCCTCGAATGGAATGCGATCAGGCATGTCACCTCCGCTCCGTTTCACCCTGCCACAAACAGCCAAGTAGAGCACCAGGTCCGCACTACTAAGGAGGCACTCCGGAGAATGGGTTCGGGGGATCTGGAGCTACAGCTCTGCAAATTCTTCCTCTGTTATAGGGTTACTCCGCTTGCATCAGGGCAGTCCCCTGCGGAGTTTCTGATGCAAAGGAGACCCACAACATTGTTTGACCAGTTGGATCCATCAAGGGTGGAAGACAGAAGCATGAATGTGGTGGTGGAACAAAGGAAAGTGTTCAGGGCAGGTGACCCAGTGTACTGTAGGAATTATGCCACTTCTGGGCCAGCGTGGGTACCTGGGGAGGTGGTGGAACAAATCGGGCCTGTATCATACCAAGTGAGGACGGAAACAGGTTTGTTGTGGCGGAGGCGCACCGACCAGCTTAGGAGAAGAGTCACAGAAGCCATGGGGGAAAGTGGGTATTTTGACGAATCAGCATTAGGGTCACTCCCCACTCGTGTAACCCAAGGGGGGAATACAGGACTCAGTATAACAGGTGGCATAAACCACACGGAGACCGCTACCCAACCTGGAGTAGCACAACCCCATTTTGATTTTCTGTTACAGGAGGGGGGAGTTTTTGTGAGTGTTCCCCCACTCGTCCAAGTGAGCAGCGGGGTTTTGAGTTGTCCCAGAGGTCCCCCCATCCTCCCCGACACATAGATACCCCAGCCCTCTCCCTGCTGGGGTTCGATGGGACCCTTCAGTTTTCCCGGGGGGAAGAGTCAGACATCATAGCCGACTCAGACAGCACAGCTGCAGGATCCAGAGGCAGCAGCACCGCTGAATCGAATGGCTGGCTGCAGCGTGTCTGCTGGCCCCCACAATGGTTGAGGGACTTCATCCCATCCTAGGGGAGAGGGATGTTGTGTATTCATGCAGTTAAGCTGTTCACCGGTAGCGCAGCTGATGGAGCTCACGTGACCCCAATTCCTCCAATGGGTAACTACCGCGGGAAACCTTCCCACCACAGGTGAAACTATGTCAGGTATGCATTACGTCAGAAAGACGTCACCTATACTGTAACCAATAGGCGCCTTCGGGCAAGATTCAAATGTACTATGTACCATATATAAAGAGGCAAGGCTCCGCCATTGCCTCATGTACAGATTGACCATGTTATAATAAAGTAGTGTTTAGCCCGCCTGCCGGCTCATGTGCATTCAATCTTCCTACATCAAAGTGGTTAATTTAATATAGAATAAAGTTATCTAGCCATTAAATCATCATTAAAGAAACCACTGCTTTTGCACAGCATTGTGGAGAAACATTTCTAGCTAAGTCCCCCCCCCCCCCACTCCCTTCGCCTCCTTCTACTGTGAACACAACATAGTGTTTTGAGATGGGTGGTGTGAACTGGTAGGCTGGCTTGTTGTATCTTGATGATACAACAAGCCATTCTTGGCAGGAACCCATTTAAACAAGCTGTCTAGTGCTTAGGCGAAAATGTGGCAGCTACATTTCAGAAGAGGCCAGAAGAGGGACCAAAGGGAGTTATCCAGGGAAATAGCACACAAAACTTAAATGGCGGCTGTTTGCACTCACAGACAAAGACTTCAAGACTGAGACCATGCTGGGAAGTGACAAAGAAGAAACCTGAGCTCTAGATATAAATAGAAGATAACATTGTGGAATCTGACTTGTTTCTTACCTCAGGCCAAGAAGAGAGGGCTTTGAAAATGCATAATGTTGTGACAGTGTAATTCAATTGAGATGTTATGCTATAAAAAATAATGCCCCAGACATGTAAGTCTGCATGTCCACCACACAGAGAGAGTTCTTACAACCCAACTGTTCTTAATTAGTAGGAACAGTCTCTGCTCTTTGTTATCTTTCCTTAAATCACAGTCTCCAGTATATCAATTTATTTCAGCATTTGGTGGTGCCTTGTTAAATGATTAGTGAGGAGGGTCCACCAGTCTGTCATTTTGCCTCACAATGTAATGCCCCCCTTTTAAACACTTGGTGATGGAAGCCAGATGTTGCTTTTGCAATCCACGAGCATTACATCAAGGAGCAGTCGACGTATAGTGTACTCTGTAGTTCACATCAGCCATCCTTTGCCAGAATTGGGCAGAAAAGAAGCCGCTTTTTGTGGAGTTTCTTTGGAAATAACTATTTGGCATTAATCCATCACATCCATTCGTCCTGCATGGAGGGTTTAATTTTTGGACTATGACACTGGAAGGGTTTGTCATTTGGAAATATGGTACTCCTTTCCAAATTGGGGTGCCTTTATCCACCTATTTATTAGGCAGGGAAAACAGATTAGATGAATGGGGTTGTGCCTGCCAAGAATGAAAGAGAGAGAGAGATGTATGTGCAGAAAAGGAAAAAGTAGGGGCTTAGTTACAAAAAAAATGTAATAACAGAGTTGAATTTTTAATGATACGTAGTGCCACAGCACATAGCTCTGCTTGTATGAAGTGTTACTAAACATAGAGCAAGCTCTGGGAGGAACAAACAAGGAGAAAAGTTACTGGAAGCAAGATAAGAGAACACTGTATCAGTAACATCAGTTCTGAACCAAGTACTGAACAGAGAACAAACAGACCATCTGGAAGAGCACTGGCAGGGCTGAGTAGCCACTCCTCCAAGTCTCTAGAAGTTTCTGAAGGAAGTTCTACATACACTTTACTTGGATATCGTTCTCACATGGAAACATGTGCACATAAGGACTATCATACAAACTCTTTCACACAATATAGCAGCAAAATGTACTTTGAATAGCAATATTTTATGCCTCATTATTATCACTGTTGGTGTCATCATGATAATCAACAACACCATCATTTCATACAATGTTATTGACCAAGTTAACAGATCTATGAGGACTAGAAAATAGATACAATTAATTTGTTACAATAAATTATAAATCAAACAACAGTTAGGTTTCATAAATAGAACCAACAAACAAGAAATCTCAAAACAGAAATCCAAACCTGATCTAATTATTTCTGATACACTCTAAATTGTATTCTCATTGGATTTTGGAATAAAAATCCATTTCTGTAATAATCCAATAAAACCAATCAACAAACAAAAGAAATTTAATATACGGGCATTCTTCCTGGTTGCAAAGTAGCTAGTGGGTGTAAGATAATCAAAATAAATTTTACTTAACCGAGAGAGAGGGAATGCCTATATATTTTTCATCCCAATCACACAGTCATAGCTTTTAAACCACTGGACAATAAACTATTGCAAAGTAAGTGAATAGAGCATGCAAATAGATCAGATAAAAACTTCAGCTACACATGATAGGGCAAGACCATGTCTAAACTTCATGAGACTTTGAAAGGGATGGATGGTTGAATCCAGTTCTGATGGAGATCACGTTTTTATATAACCATGCCATTTTTCATTTTCTGGAGGAGTACGGTAAATAAATAATGAAAATTAACAGACAGACCTATATACTCTCACATTGAATCTGCCTTATTCCCCCCTAAAATAGAACAGCTGCATCCTAATCTATGCCAAAAAGATCAGTTCTCTTCAAAATATAAATAACTAGCTGATTACCCAGCCTTGCTCTGGTTTTTGCTCACTGACAGCATCATCTCCACTGCTCTTCCCTGGCCGCCACCACCCCTTCTCGCTGCTGCCTGACAGGCAAACCAGCTCACTTCTGTGGTGGCTCCAACACTGCTTCTCCTACTACTACCGCCACTGCCTCCAGGAAGGGACACCATGCCAGGCCGCTGCTGCCACTACCCCCACCCCGCTGTTGTCCCCCGCTGCTCTCCTCCTTCTCCTCCCTGACTCAGGCTACCTCTCAGCTGGCTGCCATCCTCCCCGAGCCAGTTCTTCCTGCCATGCTGCAAGCCCCAAGTGGTGGGCAGTTCACGTGGTAACAGAGCAGGCCACCATGTTGCCTGACAGGAGGCGGAAGGAAGGTGGTGAGAGGAGGAGGAGTCTGCCTTCTCAGCCTTCGCCTCACAGATAGGGGGAGGCCTTGGCGGCAGGCCTCGCCATCACCATGGAAACCGTGCAGACTGCAGCCTGGCTCTGGTGTTTTTTAGGCCTTTGGCACAGGGCAGCCGGTGTGGTTGCCACTCATGCCGCCCTTAGATAGGGAAACGTTCACCTCAGAAATGGAGGACTACGACTCCCAGCATGCCTGCTGCTTGCTTGGCACCACCGGGCATGCTGGAAGTCGTAGTCTAAAGCGGCTTCATCCCGATGTGCAGCCCCTCCTCCTCAGGGCCATGCAGAGGGAGAGGAGGATGGGAGCATGCCTCAGGATGCGGCCACGGGGTGGTGGTGCCCTGAGGTGGAGAGTCTCATTAAGAGTTGGTGGGGGAGAGAAGTGGGAAGGGGGTGTTCAGGAAATGATGGTGGTGATAGCAAGGACACTGACCTCAAGAAACATGTTGGTGGCAGCTTCGAAGAGCGTTTCACACTACCTTGATGTGCGATTGGTTGGCGCTGTTAGTAAAACGGAGCCTGATTGGTTGAGGATTTGCGCCTCAATTTGGGGGGCATACACATGGGGCTTGTGACCCCAACAGTCCTGAGCATGCAAGGCCAAGGTATATATGTGCCAAATTTCCATGAAATTGCTCCAGGGGTGTGGGAGCCTTTCAAGCACATACAAACCCAGACCTCTGTTTTATAGATATAGATACATTCTAACTTATGGTGACACTTTTGAGGTTTTTCTAGGTAGAGAATACAAAGAAGTGGTTTACAATTCCTTTCTTCTGGGGGCACCCTGTGACTGTGTAGTTTGCCCATGGCTACACAGGTTGGTTCTTCTTACAGGAGGCTCAGTGGGGAATCATGTTCCTAACCTCTGGCCCTCATGGCCAGGTTACCAATGGATGCCGAGGGCAGCAGAAATGTGCTTACAGTTGAGTCTTGCTACAATTTTTCTTTTCATGACAAGCTGAGGCAATACCCTACCAAAGCATGTTGGAAATAAGCATGTCACTATTTTAATTTCCCAAAACAGCAGAGAACTGTAGTATGAATTTCCATTAATACAGGAAACACAAGAGCTTATCGGAATGGATTGTGGAAGTGTTTTCATTGGTAGGGTAAGAGGCAACAAGATTGCCAAATCAGAGAGTTTCGGGCCTAAAATCAGTGATTAATTAGTGAGTTGTTGGAATTGTGTGGTGCCACTCAAGGTGCATCCTTGTACAGCAGTTGCAAATTAATGTGTGTGCATGAAACAGTGAAAAAGACAATGTGGATTAGTATTTTCCAATAGAATATGCAGAACACATGTAAAGAACATCTTCAAGTTGAGCCAGTGAAATAATTTGAGAGTGGAAAATATATGGGTGTACATGCATTACTGTTGACACATAATAAAAATAATATTTTTCTTCTTCCAGCATTTCTGACCCTAAAATCTCCATTTGGAGAAATTTAAATAATTTCTTGCAAGTTCAGTCCATCCCTTGAGAGATGGTAGACCAACGACATCCCTATAGCCCCAATTTTCTTCCAAGGCTATGTATCCATAGTCCTCAAGGAATATTTGTATCCTGTACTAAACATAAAAGAAATTTATATCACATTTTATGATTCCTCACATTGCCCTTCATTTACCCATGCAAACCCTTGAGAAGAACCACATCAGCATTTCATCATTCTTTGCTTTGTTTCAGGTCAATATTTGCATGCGGGGTATATTTAATCACATATTCTAAGCCTCACTTTTAATAACCACACACATTCATTATTCACTGTATTATAAGAGCACGCTTTGTGATGGACAATGATCACCCCCAAGAGAAATGATACTACACAAGACATTACAAAACACGGCCCTGATGTCAGATTGGAGATAATGTTAGAATAATGGTGGCAGATGCATGCCAGGGAATTCAGAAATTGGAAAATGCCACATTTGGCTGCCTTTGTGAATTGATTCCAGGTGGCTAGTTTCATCAGTAATTATGGAGGGGCTCTGAGCAGACAATGCCCAATGCTTCTAAAAAAGCATGATTGTGCTCTATGCTTATCATTCTCAAGGCTTTCTCAGAGCACATACAATCCTTCTGTCAGGTGAGATAATGGAAGAAATGTCTTACAGTTTGCATCACCAAAGCCAAGTCCCCTGGTTTGGTTTAAAAAAAAAATGTTTGTGTATGTTTGATTTTCCCATAACATGGCAGCCCTGCATTCCACCCTTCAAAGGCAAATGAAAATAATAATAATAAGGCACCAGGGACCCAGCTTGAATGTCATCAGACATTATCACTTAATTAATATTTGGCATAAGGGTGGGAGGAATTAATCTTTATTTAAATTGCATGGACAGGAAAAGGGCATCTGTGTTTCCCCATCCATGCTTTCAGTCTTTGATCTGTAAAAGCACATGGGAACATGGGGAGTTAAACTAGAAGGAAACCATCCTAAGAGCTATTTTATCAGCAGAGGCTGCTGTTCCTTTTTAAAAAAGAGTATGCTTCTCATGCCTTCAAACCCTGATATCAGACCAAGATTTTAACAAATGCAGTGTTTATTTCCCTTGTCTGCCCTTAGGGTGCCAGCCAATTTGGAGGACAGGGTTCTGTTCCTTTAATAGTTCTGAGGAAGCAGATATTTCAACAGGTGCAGCTTGCTGTGTAAGCTACCCAGGCTAAAGTGTCATCTTCCACTCATCTATTAGGGTAGAGTTGCCATATGTAATGGAAAACTGTGAATGTCACATTTTGTAACTGTCCCGCACGGTTCCATAAAAAATATGGAAAATTCACAGTTTTCAAACCACTTGATTTAGAAGAAAAAAATTTCTTGCACTTCTATTGGAATGACCAGCAGGTGGCAGCAGCAGCTTGGTAAACAAGGGGGTGGGGAGAAAGAAACACGTCTTGGCCTCTGTAGCAGGCAGCAGTTCGATACCCAAATACTGCAGGACGGAATGAGCTCCTGTCTTTGTCCCAGCTCCTGCAAACCTAGCAGTTTGAAAGCAAGAAATGGCAAGTAGATAAATAGGGACCACTTGTGGGGGGGGGTCAGCGTTCCCTGTGCCCCAGTGTCTAGTCATGCCTGCTGCATGACCACGGAAATGTCTGTTCTCGTCTCTGTCCCAGCTCCTGAAAACCTAGCAGTTTTAAAGCAAGAAATGGCAAGTAGATAAATAGGGGCCATTTCGGTGTGAAGGTAAACAGCTTTCCATGCATTCCGGTGTCTAGTCATGCCTGCTGCATGACCACAGAAACGTCTGCAGAAGCAGACAGCGCTGGCTCTTCGGCTTTGAAACAGAGATGAGCACTGAACCCTAGAGTCGGATACGACTGGCTTTCGAGCAAGGGCAACCTTTACTTCTGTCCTGTTTTTGTGAGAGGGAATTATGGTAAAGGCATAGGAGCAATGGTGCTCATCAGCAAGTGCGCACCAGTTCACCAGAACCGGTAGCAGAAATTCTGCTGGCCCCGCCCACCCAAGTTTTGAAATAAAGCAGTCCTAATTCGGATGCAACACAGGGCTTTTCCCTGGCTACACCCACCATACCGTGGCCACAGTGTGGTAGTAAATTGTTTTGGAGCCCACCAGAGCATAGGAGCTCTGTTGTTATTATTGTCATCGTTGACTGCAACTCATATATGAGAATGCATTTTTTCCTGAAGCAGCAAAAATGTCGCTGGAGTGAATTTTTTTAAGGTGGACCCCAGGTTGCCATGAAGTGATCCACACACTATGATCACAAAGCCATCTCCTGTGGCACACATGAGATGAGACATGCAGGATTTAACACTGGGACTGCAATGGACTGCCACAGCCTTGAGGATACAGTAAAACCCCTACTAACGAAAATTCCGTTCCGTAGGCTTTTGCTTAAATAGTTTTTTTATGTAACTCGAAGTAAACCCATAGGAAAAATGAAATTTTTATGTAAATCGAAGCAAACCCATAGGGGAATGAATTTTTACATAACTTGAAGCAAACCCATAGGAAAAAGAACCTTTATGTAACTCGAAGCAAACCCATAGAAAATCATGTAAATTGGGACGTGGTTTTAGCACAAAATCATTATGTAAGTCAAATTTTATGTAACTCGAGGCATATGTAAGCTGCTTCCTGGAATGGGAGGCAGCTGCGCATGGTGCCACACCCCCTGGCCTCATCTGGGCAGGGGGGGGGGGTTGAAGAAGTGCCAGAGCCGCTGGCTGGACGTTAAGCTTTGGGCTTCATTGAAAGTGCTGAGCAGAAAAGACTTTGCGGAAAGGACTTTGCATTTGACTGTCAGTATTAACTGTATGTTATTGAATTTTGTATATCGCATTATTGTATTCATTGTGCATTAATGTATTTTGTAGTGTACTTGCTCTCCTTTTGGGGCCATATTTTGATTAGTATTATTAATGTTTCCTATTGTAATTTGTGTTTCTATTGCATTTTGTGTATTTATCGTATATTGTGCTTTATATAATGTTGAGCTTTCTTTGTTGTAAGCCGCACTGAGTGGTGCTCGCACCAGGAGGGTGGGGTATAAATAAACCTTGATGATGATGATGATGATGATGATGATGATGATGATGATGATGATGATGATGATGATGATTAAAATATAAGTCAGGGTTTTACTTTATTGATAAGGAGCACCTTCACAGCCAGTCCATCTGGCATGGCCTCTTCCACCATTTTTATTGTTATTGTACAATTGTTATTGTATGTCATCAAGTAATATCGTGAATAACTTGCCCCGGAAGTGTTAAATCTTTTAATCAAAGGGTCTAAAAGAGTGCGGCCAGGCAGCCTTGAAGGTGTAACATTGCAGCCAGCTAGGAGCGCTAATATGCTACCTCATCTCCCTTGGTTCCATCTTTAACCTTGCTGGTAATCGTCACAGCTGAGGACAGACTAATGGGGGACAAGTATGCAGGAATGAGCTCAGTGAAGGGCAGGCTATAGTTGGGCAGAAGATCCCAACTACAGTCTGCCAATCCTTTGGTCTGTGGAGCACCACGAAACTGGATTGGGAGTATAACTCTTCCCCTGGGACAGCACAGGGGTGGTTAGGGTTTAGTTTTCCCTATGCAGAACATTGGGCCGGTCAGAAAGCCATCTGACCCTGGAGGAAGGAGGAGCCTAAGGTAGCTGGTTGGAGTGATTTCTGTTGTCTCCTTCTCCAGACAAAGAAAAAAGGTCCTAATTGGGTTAAAAGTGCCATGGAACTTGCCAAAAGATAGCTACTGTAGTCCTTTGGATGATAAGGTACCGTGGGAGGTGTTGAAGGTCCTGTTGACAAACTATTTGCTGATAAATCTTCTGTTGAAAAAAACTGGAGAGAAAAGTGCTAAGAAGCAGACGCCTTGGGCTGCAAGGCTTTTTAAAGCAATCGAACTGCCATCTCCCTTTTGTTGCTGTGAGGACTTTCTTTTTCACCTCTTTGCCTCTGATACAATTTTGGAGGAAAAGGCTTGATGCAAGATTGGTTTGGATAAGTTTACAGTTTACAGTTCATCCACTAAAGCTGTTTCTTTTTGTTGCCGTCCTAATTTCAGAGGGAGGAACCGCCATATTGGGCTGAGCCAACAGAACTGGCAGGAAGCTAGGATGCTTTTTTTGATAAGATAAAGCTCTGTGGTTGTAAATTAAAACAAAACTGTAGTTTTGCTTTTTAAGTCTCTTAGTAGCTGGTGGAAAAATATTTGTGGACTATTGATAGCTGCAAGTTGTTGAGCAAATAATATCAACTACTGCAAGAGAGACAACAGTAAGAGACTTTTTTTACAAGGGTTACTGCAGTGGTGGTGGTTCAAAATAAATGAAGAGAAGAGTCTGGAAAAAAGAGACTGTATCTGATAAAGCATATAGACGTCTTGTCAGCGCTGACAACAGCCCAATAAACAAAGAAGAAACTGAAAATACGGATGCAAGACTACCCTCTAAGGAAAAATCGAGTGGAGATCTGACTCTGTTGGAATTAAAAGACTTTATAATTACAAAATCTAATGAAGATAAAAAAGAAAATAAACAGTTTGTTAAAGAGGTGGTCAGAGAGGAAGTGCAATCTCTGGAAAAATCAATTTCTGGATTAAACATGAGAACCAATACTTTAGAGTCAGAGGTTAAGTACTTGGTGGAGATTCCAGTAAGGCATGAAAATACTATGGACAAAATATTTAAGCAATTGGTGAAGCTACAGGATCAATCGAAAAAGAAAAACATCAAGATTAAGCTCCCCCCCCCCGACATGGATAAAGACAATTTAAAAATTAAAGTGGTTAAATGGGTGCAAACCTTTGCTTTGGACTCTGGCCCAATTAAAGAAAAAGAGATCGAAGCAATTTTTAGGTCAGTTTCAAGAGACGTCAACGCCGCAGAGATATGATAATTACTTTTGTATCAGGTTATAAAAAAGATCAAGTAATGGACTATTTAAGGAAGCATGGCGACTGCATTAAAGCTAGGAGAAGTAAAAGTACAAGTATATCATGCTTTAAGTAATGAGACTATGCAATGGAGAAGACAGATGAAGCCGGTAACTGAAATTTTGTTTAATTGTAATATAAGATATCAATGGGGTTTCCCTAGCTTCTTAAAGATATTTCATGACGGGAAGGTGGCTAGAGCAGAGGACCCAAAGGGAGCAATGAGAAAACTTGAATTACTAAAAATTATAGAGATGGGAGACTCAGACTGGGGAAAACTGGGGGGGGGGGAGACTCTATGGAGAAGGTTCAGAAGGATCAAAGGGGAAAGAGGAGTATCAAGCAAAGGGGAGAGATCATTCAAGGGAGAAACAAAGGGAGAAGCCTTTGGGTTACGGATGTGGAGGGGAAATAAGAGAAGAGAAGGATGCAGAATTGTCTGGTGCAAAGAGAAAGCCAAAAGCCAAATAGTAAAAATAATATATAAATATAAATATAAATAGGCACAGGCAAGAAAGTGTTAACAATTTAGGAATATGAATATGAATAGAATAGGGACCAATAGAATTAAAATAGAGGAAAAATAAGAGAAGGAGATGGGGAACAGTGAAAGAAGGAATTTAGAATAGAAGGGATAGGCTCTCCCTCCTCCTCCCCCCCATTCCCTAAATGGGAGCGGCCAGACAATATTTAACCTGGCAGGGGAGATGAGATTTTTGAGTGTTGTGTGTTGGTGGGTAGAGGGGTGAAGGGTTATATGTTGCATGTCATATGTTATTGAAAGAAAAAAAGGGCAGAACTTTGAGTGAAAACTTTCATTTTCTTGCTTAATTTTTTTCTTTTAAAAAAATACAGAAGCATACACACAAAAATAAAAAAATCACAACTACAAAGAAACCATACAAAAATCTTAACAAAATTATGTATAGTACAATATAACTACTATGTGCTCCCACCACCAGTGGGACTTATAAACCTTCTCAGTTAAATGTTCTCAATATCGTTAAACTTTTATAAACAGGTGAAACTTGGAAAATTAGAATATCATGCAAATGTTCATTCAGCTCACTCATGCAACTTAAAAGGTGAAACAAATATTTGAGATAGACTCATTATACTCGGGAACAATTTGTAACACAATTTCTGTCAAGTTTGATTTTTGAGCTGTTTCAGAGTTAAATAGGCATGCTGATTTCAGAACTGTAGTCAGTTTTCTTCTACCATATCAAGTTTTTTTCTCTACACCTTATGTGAATGTGAATGTGATATTGTATTTGATAGTGTAACTTAGATTGATGCTTTGTTGCTGTAACACGGCTTTTTGTTTTATTTTTGTATTGCATTTTACATGTTTATTGTAGATTGTAATAATTTGCATTTATATTGTTTATATTTCTTATTGTATTGTTTAATATGTTGGGAAACCACTTTGAGTCACCTTCGGGCTGAAAAAAGCAGTATATAAATTTAAAAAGATGACGATGATGTGATAGACAAAAACTGCGGTCATTTTTGGATCCAGACGCCAGAGGTTAGTCTAAAACGGGTCACATATCTAAGAAAATGAAATTGCTGTTCCCCAGTGTTACATGAAAAGCGAGATAGTTCAAGCCTTGCAGTTTATGAAAACCCCAAACCCCCAATCTCATATACCCCATAATCATCACATAATCTCATGTGCGCTGTACACCATGATCATCACAATTATAACAAATTAAGGCATGACATCTCTCGCTTTGCATGTAGTGAGTCTATATCATATATTTGTTTCATCGTTTAAGTGAACTGAATGAACATTTGCACAATATTCTAATTTTTCAAGTTTCACCTGTATTTGTCCCCTTGTTCCAAAAAGAAAATACATCTTGCTCCAGCTACATCTTTTATTTCTTTTATTTATATATACATGTACTGTTATTCACATGCAATACAGTATAGATGAGTTTATTCAAAGAGTTCTGAACAAGAGCCTACAATGTGTTTGCTCATTGGCTGAAGTCATAAGGAATTACTATGCTTCCCTGAGTCTCCAGATAAGGAGACAAATTTCAGATGGGGTGTAGTGTGAGAAGAAAGTATGAGTTGGCTTTAGTGCCCAGATGACCATCTCCTCCCGGCTCAGCTGATACCAGAACTCACTGCTTCAATATGCTGTGTAAGTAACACTTGCTTAGGATGTGGTACAGGAAATCTACATCGTTTCACTCTCTCAGATTCTCATCCAAATATATTATTTTGCAATTGTTAAGCAAGGATCTGTGACATCACAAAGTCTCTAAATCTGGACTCAGGTTTTGCCTCATAAATCTCAGAATTCCAGGAAGTTGCTGACCTAGCAACCTTAATTACCAATGATAATCATTAAGAATAGCTATTAACAGTGCATGCCTTGGCTTCCGATTTCTGGTCCAATTTCCAGACAGTATCAGCTCTGACCTTAAACTGATCCAGCACATTTAATTTCATGTCGACAAAGGAAATTGCATGTTATGTTTTTTTATTAAGAAAGACTTAGCCCCAAACAGTTTATAATGACAAGTGAAACCAATTGTTAATTAAAAGCCACTTTAGAGACTAGGAAGGAAGCTGGCATTATTTTCAACACATTTTCACAATAAATAGCTGTGGAGAACACAGCCTTTGATCTTATATAGGTGTTACAAGTAAGATGGTCACACACATAGGAATGTTAATATCAATACCAATTTAGGACTAAACTGTGAGAGCAGAATATTGGATTCTGTTGCCAGCTATTCAGTCTAATTGGCTTCTGTTAAGGGAAACACATCAAACTCATCAAAGCTATGCTGCTGCTACAGACTAACATGGGTCTGCTCCTAGCAGCACTGCCATTTGAAGTTGCCACCTCACTCTGCCTAACAGTAAGGCCAGGATGCAACGCTGTTAGACACAGCAAGGCAGGCAGCTATTTTTACCTTTGGGCTTAGGGAGGATGTGGAGAGTTTCTCTGTTCATCAGTTTAAAATGAGATAATGCAATGATCAAATGTATAGATAAAGTTTGTGTTCATCACAGTACTGAAAAGGCAAATTTTTGATATGATGAATGATTGTTTTGCCTGCTTTATTTTAACAAATGGATTTTGGGTTTCCTCTAGACCAGTTGTTCCCAATGTGGGGCACATGCCCTATAGGGGCACTTCAATTCCCAGAAGTCTAAGTCAGTACACTGGCTGATCAGGTCTTTGAGGAATTGACTTAGGCTACTGGGAATTGAAGATTAAAAACCAAAGGTTGGGAAACATTGTTCTAG
Source organism: Bradypodion pumilum (assembly GCA_035047305.1). NCBI lineage: Eukaryota > Metazoa > Chordata > Lepidosauria > Squamata > Chamaeleonidae > Bradypodion > Bradypodion pumilum. Next base: position 53,223,567 of record JAWDJD010000006.1, on the reverse strand, counting down.
ACCAGGGGTTCCCAACCTATGTCCCACAAGCCAGATCTGCCCCCCGGGCTGAATTGCCGCTGACACTGGAAGTGCCCAGATGTCACTGGAAGTGACAAAATCACCATGTTTTCACACAAAAATGTGACACAAAAATTCAAAAATGGCTTGGAAATGTTCCTCCCTCCCTCACTCCTCCAAAGGAAGCAACGGAGGTGGGAAAAACACCCAGAAATGTGATGCTGCCGCCGGTGGGAAGAGCCATGTGACCAGACCCTCAGCTGACTGAGGGGGCATGGTCAGGCCCCTGGCAGAAAAAGTTTGGGAACCCCTGCTCTAGACCATGCACAATGATGTGATATTGAATGAGCCCTGACACATCAAGATAAAAGGTACACCTCCTAGTGCAATAGCTATGTCAACCCAGCTGATGAACACAGCGACACTGCTGGACAACATCCCATTTCCTACATACAGTACCTGCTTCCTGCCCTGGGCAGTTTTTCTGAGCATTAGGCACTGCTCTGATGCAGCAGTAGACCAAAGGTCTTGCAGCAGGTGTTTCTCCAGCTGTTCCTGTCCAACTTCTGCCTCAACTAATCATGGATGAGTGTGGAGACAAAAAGAGAGAATTGGGGCTCAAAAGGTATACAATGTGGAAGAAATGGACCAATGTGGAAGAAACGGAGGATGCTGCAATCCTTAGAACATTGGACAAGCATTGTTCTTACCAACCTCAATTCAGCTTTGTTCATGGTAAACATTTAAAAGATGTTACAGCAGAATCTTATACCTATTTACTCAGACTTCAGCTTCAAAGATTCCAAAAAGACTTTGCAGGCGCACCCCCCAAAGAAAGACTCAGACACCAGTATATGGATAAAGGCATTGGGCCACTTTTATTGAATAATGCCCTAGTCCGAATTATAACTTTCAATTGGTACTCATCCAATTATAATTCTTAAGGCAAGCAGGCCGCAGTAACACTGGTAAGGTTCCTCCCAAAATTGCCAATGGCAATTGGCTACAATGTATCCATTTGTATCAATTTGTTTGTTGACACAAACAAATTGTTGACCGAAGTCAATAAACTATCTATTGACCCCACCCTCTGACGTGTATCCGTCAAATCACGGGGTGATGCATGCTGAAAAGCTCCTGCCATCACCCCTTGCCTGGTTCGTCGTTGACCGGTCAACGTTATTACACCTGTACCTGTCTAAGTGTTGGCCAGTAAATTGCGAACCTGCCGGATACCTATGGGTCATAAATCTTTACCTTACCAGTGCTACCCGCCTAAGTGACCGTCAGCTCGGTCAACAGGCCTGCTTGCAAATCTTCCAAAAAGAGGTTCATACCTCTAGCCGACAGGTGGACCCCATCCCCTGCATAAAGATCATAATTTTGTAAACTAATGGTGGGGTGTCGGATGACCATCCCCAAACCCTTGTCTGCCACGAACCGGGCAACTGCCCTGTTCACCGAGCGACGAGCACGGTCAAGGGCACGGAGGTCAATACCTCCCCTGTAAGCATGACGTGGTATGATGTCCGACCATAGCAGCCTTGTGGACGGCCACACATAATGCAAATAAGCTAGGTCACTGCAAATCGTGAATTTTAAAGAAAGGCCAGTTTCCTGGCCGAGGTCATTGCCCCCGAGGTGCAGTACAAGGACATCAGGCAGTTCAGCATCCCTGATGGAGAAAAGGAATGGCAACAGTTCCCGCCATCTCATTCCATGCTTACCGTACCAACGTATGCATGCGGCTGCACGCAGTCCAAGCTGGGGTCCCCACTCTGTTGCCGCAGCATACTGCGCTGCCCAGTGCACGTAACTGTGGCCCACCAGCCATACTGCCACCGGTGTGCGGGGACACACAGGGTCTGTAAGAGAAAAAAGAGAACAGTGACTTAACTGGTACTCATGCCTGAAGAGGGCGAACATATAATGCCAAACGCGTAGATCCCCATCTTCCCATACGGCGTATATCAGCCTCAGAGTACCCAAATGCAGCTGCAGTTGAAGCAGCACCCATCCTAAATGAATGGGTGCCCTTAACGAGCCCCTGGGAGGCCAACACTAGATAGTGCCATACCGGTCACCTTCCAAAATTGAAATTTAGTAAGGGGAGACCCATCCTGGTGGCAGAAAAACGGGCCAGTGTGCGTGCCACGCACTGCCAAGAACTCCTGTAGTGCACCAACCGGACAGATGTCTGCAATGGAACATCGTAGCAGTCTAACTCCACTGCCTACGCCGTGCTGATCAACTTTTGAGGACCGTATCCTCAACTGAGCCCACTCATTAGAAACATAGACATCATCGAGTTCCAGTGCCCTACGAGTCGCACCCGCCTTAGACAGTAGTACCAACTCACTGATGCGGAGCGCTCCAAAGAAGGCCACCGTGGTAGCCGCATGAAAAAGAGCTGCCTCATACCTGTCCAAACATAGGTTATGCCAGCCTCGTGCAAGGTGGGTAAGCACCCCTGGGGAAATTGGGTGACGAGTGTCCGGGCGGCGGCCATGTTCCCGTGTCCACCCCTCCAAAACATGTCAGCAAAACCCCTCACCTTGGCAATAAATGCCAGTGCTGACAGCCTGGATGCTATAGTGCGGGGAGCGAGGCCCTGACTGTGTAAATAAACCATGAATTGTAAAACTTGTTCAACTGGAATGGGCCACACCTCGGGCAACTGAAGTTGCACACAAAAATTTATAAATTGAACGAAAGCGTGATAATATGCCTTACGCGTGTGGGGCGCCAAGGACATGCCGATCGCCCGGTTCACCTCTCCTTGCCAAATGTCCAAATCTCGGCTGGGAGTGACGAGGGGAATTCCTCTGCGTCCGGAGCCAAGGCGCGGAACCGGGGGATCTGCAGGCGGGATAAAGCATCGGCAATATCATTATTAATGCCTGGAACATGTCTGGCCCTAAAAAGCACATTGAGGCGTAGGCTACGTAACACGAATTGGCGAACTAAAGCCATCACCCTGGGTGATTTAGACGTCCGAGCATTGACAATGTGCACTACCGCAGCATTGTCACACCAAAAGTGAACCACAGAGTCGGCCCACTCCTCGCCCCATAGCATCAAAGCTCCCAGGATTGGAAAAAACTCCAGGAATGTAAGATCGCAGAGGCGATCCGTGCCCTGCCATGCTGGAGGCCATTGGCCATAAGCCCACCTCCCCTGGAAGTAAATCCCATATCCCAGGGAGCTGGAGGCATCCGACTGTACTTGAAACCTAGGGGAAACTAAAAGGTCGGATCTCCAAAAGGAGACCCCGTTGAAGTCCCGCAGGAATGTGAGCCAAACCAAAAGGTCTGCCCGCATGCCCCTGTTCAGTCGGACCCTATGATGGCGCCTTGACAGGCCAGACATGGCGTCACATAGGTGCCTAGCAAATGCCCTGCCAGGAGTAACCACCCTGCAGGCAAAGTTAAGATGGCCATGTAGAACCTGAAGCTCACGAAGTGACACTTTACGTTTGGCCAGCAAGGCCAAAACCATCGCAGAGATCCGGGTGACCTTATCGATGGGTAACCGGGATGCCTGTGCGACCGTGTCAATTTCAATACCCAGAAATGTGAGGGTAGTGGATGGGTCCTCAGTCTTTTCGGGCGCTAAAGGGACACCCAGTTCCTGCATTAGTGTCTGAAATGTGGTGAGGAGACGCGTGCACATGTCCAAGCCCCGTTCACCCCCGAACAAAAAGTCATTGAGGTAATGGGCTACAGACCGAGACCCGGACCTGCGAACAAAGGCCCACTGAAGGAAAGTGCTAAAACGTTCAAATGCTGAACAGGATATAGAGCAGCCAAAAGGCATGGCCTTATCTACATAGAACTTCCCTTGGAATCTAAAACCCAATAGCTCGAAGTCCTCCGGGTGCGCTGGCAACAATCGGAATGCCGATTTAATGTCGCATTTTGCCAGGAGGGCACCAGGACCACAAGAGCACACCATTCGCAGGGCTTGGTCAAAGGACGTATACCTGACCGAACAAAGGTCATCAGGAATAGCATCATTGACAGAATAACCCGCCGGGTACGATAAATGGTGGATTAAACGAAATTCCCCCGGGGCCTTTTTGGGTACCAACCCCAGAGGGGAGACCTTCAGATTGGGAAAGGGTGGTACAGAAAAGGGGCCTGCCACCCTCTTGGCCTCAACCTCCTTAGCAATACTCAGGGCAGCCACCTCTTCTCTACCCTTCAAGGACAGTAAATTGGGTGCATCTTGGGGTCCCCACACTCCTTTGAATGGGATTCGGAAGCCCCACTGAAAACCCTCGAGGAGGTACCTCACGTCCTCTCTCCTTGGATAAGTTGAGAGCCATCGCTCCAACATATACACATTAACTGGGAAGGGGGCCTTTTGTCTGGCTAGCTCCATCAGCAGAAGCTCTGCCCGCTCCCTGTCCACCTCTACCTCTGCCCCGTGACCCACCGCCCTGTGGGCACGCGGCGGCTGCGTGGGGGCCAGCGCAAGAGGGACACTCATGTTTGTATCGGCACTGCCGCTTATTGCACACGGCGTTAGCCGAGAAGCTCCAACACAGCAAGCGGGCTGGAACCCCCTGCCCCACCAGCTGGCGGGAAGCCTGCATTGGAGCAGCTCGCTGGACGGCATGGCCACAATGGTACCTATCCCCAGGCGCCAGACGCGTGGGGTCATGTACAATAGCCACAATTTCTGACAGGGCTCATCCCATCTCATCTCCGGGTGCAAGGGCACCCTCATTCTAAATTCCTCATCGTGAGCCAACCACGATGGGCCAGGAAAATCCACCATTGCCCTGTAAATATTGTCCAAATATTGGACCATAGGAATGGCCAGGTCAGGCTGGGCCCTAAGGTACACCGCCATATAAATAAGATATGCGGGCAACCAGTTGGCCCAGGTGCATGGTGGCTTACGACGGCGGGACAGCTCTTTGTCTCTGTCGTCCTGTCCCTCTCTCTCCTCCTTAGTGGGCTCACGGTTCAATAGGGAGAATATATCCACGTACTCCCCCCGCCAAATCTTTTCCCTTGTGACCTGGGACAAATTATCACCAAGGGGCAATGAATAACCAGCCGTCGGCAAGGCCGTCACCGGCACATTAGGTACACGGGGCATACGCAGCGGAACCTGGACAGTCCCTGCGATGCCCGGCACTGCCCCGGGGGCGGAAACCCCCACCCCCAACGCTGTACCAGTATGGAACCAAGGGGCACTGGGATAGGCTGGCAACTGATGGCCACTCGCCTCGACTTGACGAGGCCATGGCCACTGAACCCCACCATTGGAAGTGGACTGTGATGTGGGTGCATTAACTTGAACCTGATACTCACTAGGTGCACCCCCGTGAGCTGCCCCCACTGGGGGTTCCGGCCCACGGCGGGTGTCAGTGCTCGCGACCGGAATCGAGCTCTGGGGCCACACCTGACCACTCTCCTGCTGTAGCTCTGGACGAACAGGGAGCTGCGAGACACCGGCAGGCGCAGGCCGGAGCGTCTCAAGCAGCTCAACCCGGCTGGCCGCTTGTTGCAATGTGGCGGCCATCGAGGTAGCCGGTGAACACGAAGGCCCCCCGGCAGAGAGTGAAGTGCCCCCTGTCATGGGGTTGTGTGCAATCCCCAAGGATGCCTCAAGCACAGCTAAACGCGTTAGCAATGCATCCACTGCCACAGATCCCCCAGTATAAAGTGGGCCGGGTGGGCCGGACGGCCCACCAGGCATTTGACCAGGAACCCCAAAATGAGAGCCTGGGCCTGAATAGAGCCATGCCCAAAACTGCGGTCCATGAGGGGCCGGAGGAGGAACGTGCTGTGCACCAGCACCGCCCCCCCCCGCTGACCTGACCCGTGGCCGGCAACTGCAGGCCGAGGGCCGAAGCCCCTGAAGGGCCGGTTGAAGGCTGGCCAGCCGAGGGCCAAGCACCAGCCTGCATCGCCCCACCGGTATCGGTGGGGGCAGTGCCCTGCCGCGTGGGCGCAGCCCTGGTCCTCCGACCTGCAGGCTGCCCCCCCGCGTTGCGCAGGGCCGGCAAAAGTCCTCCCCATTGGCCGCGGTTTCGTCACCTTGGCCTTCCGTTTGGGAGGCATATCCGTAGAATTAGCAGGATCCCTGTCCAGGGATCGACCTATGCCAAAAAAGAACAGAGCAGCCAGCAAGCCAAAGGCTCTGTGCAGACTCCTTCCTTCCGAAAAGCCAAGGGCTAAAGAGCCGAAGAATCGAAGGAACAGCGACGGAGAAAACTTCTCCTCTCCGTCGCTATTTTAAAATGGCAGCTCGGTTGCCTTGTGGCCACCCCTTTTATAGAGGGGTGGCCACGCCCCCTAACTCACCTGGAAGTCTGAGTCCGGGTGGGGGGGGCGCAAAGAGTGCGGCGGCCATTTTGGCGCCGTGCTTTCATTATTCTAAGTAAGTGAATATCAGTTGACAACCTCATGCGGTCTGTTTGAGCCTGACATAAAAGAGTTTAAAGGAACAATAAATCATTGGCTTGATCCCAGTCTATCTTCAGAATTTGAGGGATTCTTGGTCAAGAAGCTTTAAAGAATTCTCCTTCTCTAAGCAGGAGCCACCACTTACTTCTGTACTCTTGCAATTTTTTTCAAGGGAATCTTGGCAAATTGGCTATTTTCAATTAGGTGTCAATTGTTCACTGTTGTTGAATCTTGCTTTGATCATTGAACTCTGTCTTTGTCTTGCTCCAGCCCGTGAAAGTACACTGCCTTGTCTGTTCTTTTGGTCACCTGACTACTGGCTTGGACTATGCTTTTGTTTTTTGGACTAATCCTGCATCTCTGGCTTGATTTGGACTTAGACTCTGGACTGAGATACAGTTACTGTTTAGCCTGTTACCTGGTTGTTGCCCTGGATTTGACATTGGGATATCTAGATACATCAAGACAGCATGTTGACATTAATTCCTAGGAATTTGCTCATTGTCCTGTGTGTAAGTGTTAGACAGCAATCACATTGGAGATGTATGTCAAGATTTCCACAGTTTGCACAAAATTAGTTCCTTTTCCCTGTATATATGGACATATAGAGTGAATACAGAAAGATTGGTTGATTGATCAAAAAGATGCACACAACTCCTCTCATGCTCTTGATTTTTAAAATCTCTTAGATTAGTTACTCAATTAGTTAAAAAAATCTTTTTGCAAATCTAAAAAAAATTAGACTAACAGAAAATGTACTGTCTGGCAGGCAAAGATCAAAATGTGAAGTGTGTATATATAGTGCTGAAATGATTAAGGGGGAGAAAGCACTCGTGAAAATGAAAGTGTTTTAAAATTAGGATTTCAATTATAGTTTACCATAGCTTTTGTAAAATGATTAGGCAAGTCCAGATAAGTGTACCAAAATATTTTGACAGTTGATTGTGTTTATGTTGCAATGTCTAAATCTGGAAGTGTAGTTTACAAGTCTATAGCCACAATATTCTAGCATTCTAGAGCCTTGGCATGGAAAGATCTTGGTGTATCAAAAGCTTACTAATACACAGCCTTAGCCTTTTTGGTTTTGCAAAATGTTGATCAAAACAACCATACTGGCAGCCTGTCATACGTCCACCAGATATCAACAACACTGGATATGTACAGTAGAAGCAACAACAATCGAGGAAGACACAAATTTTGTGGGTTGCCCGCGGGAATAATTGGCAATTAAACCTCTCCCCTGGGGTTCGCTCAGCTTTCGACAGATCCAGGGATCACCCGAGCTCAGCTGGAGGGAAAATTGGGAAGATAAAGTGGGCTAGTTAGAGATGAATCATACCCTAGGCTGGGGGCAAATAGAGTAAGGCAAGCAAGCCAGGGCAGACAGAGGACAAGTTAGAGACTTGTCAATACACATAGACCCCAAGATTAGGGCAGGAACAATGGGTTTCGCCAGCCCAAGGCAATTAACTGTGGGCTATCCATTAACCACAGGGCAATGTCCAAGAGCTGACATTGTAGGTGACCACCGGAAAATGCCACGTATAAGAGCCTTCTGTATAGGGGCGGCACAACCCCAAGGCAGGGTAATAAATATGTACCCCCGACTCTGGTTGGGGCTGGACTTCACCACACGATGACCCCGACGTGATTCTTATCTGAAGCCATGATGTGATTCTGAAGCAAGGAAGACCTGACGTGATCTGAAGGAAGAGAAGCAAGACATGATCGTAAGCCCGGCAGACCCCACGCATAGGAACGGACTTGCTCCAAAGCAGGGGGAAAGCAGTGATCCTCAGCAGCAAAGGCAGACCCAATGACCCATGGCAGAGAACCACCACCAACTATTACTTGTCATTTTTATACATTCCCCTCTAAAAACCGACTTCATGGCATCCCAGACCATATTAAATTTTACTTCCTCATTATCATTCAATTGCCAAATTTCATTCCAATACTCTAAGATTTGAGCCTTAATATTTTGGTCCTTAAATAAATTAACATAATATCTCCAGCTCCTTCTCATTCTACTTTCACTCTTTATTCTTAAATCCAAAACGACTTTAGCATGGTCAGACTCCTTAAAAATCCCACTTTCCATCTCCTCCATATTTTTGACCATATTTTCGGTTACAAATATATAGTCTATTCTGGAGTATGAATTATGAACACTTGAAAAATAGGAATATGCCCTTTCTGACCCCTTAAGTTTTCTCCATGAATCTTTCAGGTCTAATGCTAGCATCAATTATCCAAAATCCTTCCTTTAATTCCTTTCCCACTGTATGCATTTTTTAACTTGCTTCTTTATTTTGATGTTTTTCCACCACAGCATTGCGCATTAAGACTGTCTTTTTAGCTTGTTTGTCCTATTCTAATTGCTGATTTTTTTCAACATCCACCGCTTTCCCTTGAGACATGCAGGATTTCACTATAATCCCTTCTTTCTTGATCTAACATTTTTTTGCTTTCTGGCAGACCTTCCTAGCAGGACCAAAACCAGATGATGTTCTGATTATGCCATTCTAGTAATAACCTTGAATCAGGAAGTTCTGCATCTAAATGGCACTTTTTACAATTCCAGGTCAAGCAATTGTGGAATGAATTAACCTACACTGTCTTTTCTTTTAGTTAAAAGAAGGGGGGAGGCCCCCCTCAGATTCTCAGCTAAGGCGATATTTACCTATAATTACAAAAACAAACTCAGACTTCTTCTCTCAGGATTTCCAAGGCTGCCTCCGCAGCCAGCTTTTATCTCCTCTGCAGGTCCATTTCTGGAGGCCAGCCAGACCAGGCTCAGATGCCAGAACCAGGCCCCAATCCTAGAAGTCCAGGAGATGTCAAATGCCAGCATTGGTCCCAGCCAAAAAGTTGCAAGCACAGACATCAGCCAAAGATTACACCAGCCATCCATTTTTCGATGATTTTGGCATGCTTTTACCCCAAGGGGGGAGGATTTGGGACACACACACACATGGACACCACACACACATACACACAAGCTACTCAATGTTACACACCAATTGGGAGTTCGAAGGACATCATGCTCAGTTAAACACACAGCCTTGCTTTACCTTTATGCCAACATGGACTGCCAGAAATACAGACTCTTCAAGTTACCAATGGACAAATTGGGTCATACAATAAAATCCACATCAAGGGAAAATTGGGACAATTTATGGCTTCACCACATGTAACCCTACTTCAAGGATCAGCGTCAGAAGAAGCAGCTAAATGTTTTTGTATATGTTTCATTATTTGCTATTGTTTATATTGTCTTTGCATATCTTTGAATTCTTTGCCTTCATACAATGTTCAAGGTGAGATTTTCAAGGGACATATGCACTAGATTGTGAATCTTGCACACACCCTTTTGCATGTTACCCTCACATCTGCCACCCCGATACCACCCATTGCTAAGAGGTCATGTCTTCACCCATGGGTGGGAGAAAGGAATCAAAGTGGGCCACACCTACACACACTTGTGGAGGTTGATCATCCCACAGCCAAGGGGATCCCTGACTATGGTAATCCTTTAATTACCTTGTGTTTGCTTGTCTATTATGGCGTGAGAAGCTGCTCACTGCATAATTGCCAGAGAGGCCTTTTTGCAAAATAGTTAAGGATTGCCTTAGAAAAAACATTTCTATCACTGGGGAAATAAGTTAGCTCCTCTGAGCAAGATCAGGGGCACTTGAATGTACTCACGCAGCATAGGACTGCTTAGTAAGCAGAGTATATCTCCGTAGCCACCAGCATAATTGGGGTACTGGGATTGACAGCCTACTGGTGTGCTCACTAGCCAAAGCCATCAATCACACTTCATCAGCCATTGCCATGCTTAAACCGAAAGCAGGCTGAACTGAGACATGTGGTTTTAGACAACCGCGCAGCAATTGACTATTTGCTGCTTTTACACCATTTGGGCTGCGAATCAGTCCGAGACACGTGCTGTCTCAACCTCAAGAACAATTCTCGCAAGGTCCAGAGTCAAATCACCAAACTTGACACTCTAGTTAAACACATCAAGGAGAATGCCAACTGGGCATGGTGTGGCAAACAAGCCAGGACAGAGAGAGGACAAGTTAGAGACTTGTCAATACACATAGACCCCAAGATTAGGGCAGGAACAATGGGTTTCGCCAGCCCAAGGCAATTTACTGCGGGCTATCCATTAACCACAGGGCAATGTCCAAGAGCTGACATTGTAGCTGACCACCGGAAAATGCCATGTATGCAACCCTTCTGTATAGAGGTGGCACGAGTGCCCTAGGCATGTGTCACAACCCCAAGGCAGGGTAATAAATACATACCCACGACTCTGGTCGGGGCTGGACTTCACCGCATGATTGCCTCCGCATGTCTTCCTTGCGGCCAGCCATTCCTACAAAAATTTCCTCCATAGATTCATGCAGGCATGGGTGGTTTAGCACATAGAATACCATATTTACAAGACCATAAGACACACTTCCCCCCCAAAAAAAAATATCAGTGGGGGGGAATGAGGGTGCGTCTTATAGTCTGAATGCTGTCCAGCAAGGCTCTTGTAAAAGGATATTTTACAACAGCCGTGGCTGGCTGAAGACCTCCACTGCCGGCGCCACAGCAGCTCCTGTACATTTCGACTTCAGGAGAGGGGAAATAAAAATATATATTCGGTGGACCATTACCACAGGTGGCCACAAGAGGGTGCAAATCACAATTTCCCATTTAAATGCATTGGAAATCATTTTCTTGTATTCTAAAGCTTTTCTGTTTGTATGTTCCCAATGCATTTAAGCGGGAAACCAAACCTGTGCATAAAAAGAAAGGGTTTCATTTACCTTTCTTGTCCCTGTTCCATGTCGTCAAAATGGAGGGGGAAGCCATGCTTCCTGGTTGCAGGGAGAGCAAGAGGCTAGGCTAGAGCATCGCTTCCTGCCTCAGTGTAATTGGCCTGCCCACCCATTTCCCCTGCAGCACCACCAGTGGTTGGTGGTGCAAATACATACAGTACTATTTGGTTCAGATCTTTTTCTTGTGTTCCTGCTCTAAAAACTGGGTGCATCTAATGGTCAGGTGCATCTTATGGTCCAAAAGATATGGTAATTTTCTCTGTGTTTATTTTATTATGCTTAATGCTAAATAATATTCGAATTTATAATGTTTACTTTTAAAATGAGATATTTTATAGATGGAAATTCTGCAGGCTGTAAGCTTTTGCATTTAAAAAAATAAGTGAAACATTCTTTTTGATATTTGATTATACTTTTAATGCTCCTGTATTTTGGATTGAATTCTGACTTAAACATTTGCCTGCAAGTTAAATTTAGTTCTCATATATTTTAAAGCATTTACACCTATAGTATGTTACAGCTGTAATGCATTTGGATCGTTTTACAGCTTTGGAGTATTTTGTGCTAATGGAACATAGAAGTGATATAGGTAAACAAAGCTTGTAGAAACAGACAAGCGAATGTGCCCTGGAATTATTGCAGCAATGAAAACACTTTTACCTTAATACCCAAATGAATTTTTGTATGATTAAGAATGGTTGGCTGGTTTCATTCTAGATTTAACCTTTATTGGGATAAAAGCTGTGACTAATTTTTCTGAATTTCCCCTAAAGGTCTATAAAGATCTGCAGAGCTGTTAGGAAGATGTTCAGATGTCAGACTCTCTGACTTTACATGAGGGGAATAATGGTACCCTGGGAAATTCAGAAATAAAAAATAATGCTATGCACAGCTTTCAAACAGTAATATTCCAAGCTCTACTAGTGCCTGTTATCACTGCTCTTTTTTCCCTAGACCGGTAGGGACAAACAATGTGAAGCAATGTGAATACACACAGATGAATGAAAATATAGTCTTTGTCTCCCTGTTTTGTTGATCTTTGAAATGTCAAAAGACTGTTGTTATTCCTCATAATTTGATTGCACCTTAAAAACATGTTAGATGAAGACAGGTGTGTGTGTTCTTCTGGCACAATATGGCATTTTAGATGGCAATAGGTGTTCAAGGATTAAAACCCTCCTTCATCCCCATGTTAGGGACTAAATTGGTTCCTCTACAATCAGAAAAAGTGGGAAGTAATACCTGCTACTTATTTTATTTATTTTATTTATTTATTTATTTATCATTCACATTTGTAAATGCCGCCCACTCAGGCAGAACCCGACTCAGGGCGGCATTACAACAACTCCAAAAAATACATAAAAACATTATAAAACCTTATAAAACCCACCCAATAAAAAACCCACCCAATAAAAAAAAACCAACGTCCACCCCCATTTAAAACCCATATCCCAATCACCCGTCCCACCTACCACACAGAGGGAAAGAGAGAGAGTCTTATAAAAGCCAGCCGGCGGGGGCCATAGTCCCGTTCGGGCCCCATACCTGCCCTGCCAGCCAGGTCTTTACTCCTTTCCTGAAGGGCAGCAGTTCACTTTGCAGTCTTAGATCTGTTGGTAGGAGGTTCCAGAGGGTTGGTGCGGACACAGAGAAGGCCCTCCTTCGGGTGCTAGTCAAATGTGCACCCCTCGTTGATGGCACCACCAGAGAGCCTCTCCGGTCCGCTCTGGTTGGACGGGCAGCCACTCTTGGGACGATGCGGTCTCTAAGGTATCCTGGCCCCCTGCCATATAGGGCTTTAAAGGTCAAAACCAGCACCTTAAATTGCACCCGGAGACAAACTGGTAACCAGTGCAGCTCCCGAAGCAGCGGTGAGGCATGGGCATATCGCCCACACCCCATCACCACCCGGGCCGCCGCATTCTGGACCAGCTGCAGCCTCCGAATGGTCGTCAAGGGCAGCCCCATGTAGAGCGCATTACAATAATCTAGTCGGGAAGTAACCAGAGCATGAGTGACCATAAGCAAGGAGCCCCGGTCCAGGAGCGTGCGCAGTTGGCGAATCACCCGAAGTTGGGCAAAAGCCCCCCTGGCCACAGCTGCCACTTGTTCTTCCAGCAGGAGCCGTGAGTCCAGGAGGACCCCCAAGTTGCGCACTGGGTCTGTCTGGGGCAAAACAGCCCCATCCAGTACCAAAGATGGTAACTCCTTGGATAACGTGGGGCCCCTTATCCACAGCCACTCTGTCTTGCTGGGATTCAGCCGAAGCCCATTGGCCCCCATCCAGACCCCAATGGCCTCCAGGCATCCGGATAGGATTTCAACAGCATCACTGGGGTCCCCCCGGGCCGAGATGTACAATTGAGTATCATCCGCGTACTGATGGTACCGCACCCCGTGGGAACGAATGATCTCACCCAGCGGCTTCATGTAGATGTTAAACAAGAGAGGAGAGAGCACAGATCCCTGAGGCACCCCATATTTGAGAAGCCTAGGGCTGGACCTCTCACTCTCTAACCACACCGACTGGGTACGGCCCTCCAGAAATGAGGAAAACCAGGACAACACAGTGCCCTGGATCCCCAGTCCTTCGAGCCGTTCCAGCAGGATACCGTGGTCGACGGTATCGAAGGCCGCTGAGAGGTCAAGAAGAGCAAGGACGGATGGACAACCCCCGTCCCGCTCCCGCCAGAGATCATCCATCAGTGCGACCAATGCCGTCTCCGTTCCATATCCGGGCCTGAATCCCGATTGAAAGGGGTCTAGATAATCCGCTTCCTCCAGGACACTCTGCAGCTGGCGCGCCACCGCCTTCTCCAAAACCTTACCCAGAAAGGGCAGGTTGGAAACCGGCCTATAGTTGTTAAGGACAGCTGGGTCGAGGGACATTTTCTTCAGGAGGGGGCGCACCAAAGCATGTTTTAGCTGTGCAGGAAATACCCCCTCCCGTAAAGAAGCATTTACAATCCCCCCAACCCAGCCCCCTGTTACCCCCCTGGAAGCTTTCACCAACCAGGTGGGACAGGGGTCCAGAGGACATGTAGTGGCACGAACATCTGCAAGGAGCCTGTCCACTTCATCAGGGACAACAGGATCAAACCGATCCCAGATCGAACAGCAAGACTGTGCTCCGGCACCCCCCCAACCCTCCCCATCCACGCCAGGATTCAATCCTGAACGAATCCGATCAATTTTCTCCACCAGATGGTCAGCAAAGTCCTCAGCCGACCCCTGCCAACCGGGCACCGATCCCCCTCTACCAAGGAGGGACCTGGTTACCCGGAACAGGGCGGCTGGGCGATTATCAGCGGAGGCAATAAGGGTGGTGAAGTATTGCCGCCTCACCACCCCCATCGCCACTAGGTAGGCCCTAATAGCGGCTCTAGCTAGTGTCCAATCGGAGTCATCCCGGGTCTTCACCCAGCGGCGCTCTAGGCGTCTCTTTGCCCGTTTGAGTTCCCGTAGTTCCTCTGTGAACCACGGAGATGACCTAGTTCCTCGGGCGCGGAGAGGCCGCAGTGGCGCGATTTCATCCAAGGCAGCTATTGTCGTCCTATTCCATAGGTCGACGAGTGCCTCGGGTGAATCGTTTAGCCGATCCAGAGGTACATCCCCCAGTTCCCTCTGGAAACCATCTGGATCCATTAGTTGCCGAGGGCGGACCATTTTAATAGGCCCTGCCTCCCTACGATGAAGTGTCGCCCCCAGGAAATCAAGAGTCACCAGATAATGATCCGACCATGGCACAGGTAAGATGACTAAGTCCTGTAATCTCAGGTCACTCTGCCACTGCTCCGACAGGAAAACTAAGTCTGGCATGTGACCGCTGCCCCTGGTCGGACCCCGAACTACCTGAGTCAGGCCCATGGCTGCCATGGAAGCCATGAACTCCCTTGCCCCCTCAGAGGCCATCCCCAACGATGGCAAATTGAAGTCCCCCAGAACCATAAGCCTCGGGAACTCCAATGCCAGCATCGAGGCAGCCTCGAGGAGCTCAGGCAGGGCATCCCTTACCCTGCAAGGGGGCAGGTACAGGAGCAAGATCCCCAACTGACCCTTGGGGCCCAACCGTAAAAGCAGGGCCTCACAACCAGACACTTGTGGAGCAGTGGCCCTAGCGACTCCCAAAGATTCCCTGGCAACAATGGCGACACCACCGCCCCTCCCCTCACCTCTAGGCTGGTGCCAGATACCGAACCCAGCTGGACACATGTCCGAAAGAGGTACTCCATCCTCAGGTGTCAGCCAGGTTTCGGTGATGCATGCCAGGTCGGCCCGCCCATCCCGGATGGCGTCTTGAATCAAGGGGGCCTTATTGCAAACCGACCTGGCATTCACCAGCAGCAGCCTAAGGGCGGGGTCACTCTGGATCTGCTGCTCAGGACCCAGAGATGTACCTGCAAGGCTGGAATGAGGGACCGCACTTAAACATCGGACCCGCATTCCCCGAGTGCGGCCCGCCCCACGGTACCCGCCATACCGCCCCATGCCCGTCACAACACCTATATTAAACTCCGGAACCTCCCTAGACGGAATGCTGCCCCTTCTTCCTGGCTGGCAAGGCCAACACTCTCTCTTCCCTCCCCCTCCGCCATCCACCTCCAAATCCAGCACCGAACAAAATTTCCGGGCCTCCGGCGGCGCCTCTCCTTTAAGCCCCCCAACAGGCAGGGTCCAAAGGGAGATGGGACACCCCTGCCTCCCATTCCCGGGCCGAATAACGTGGGCCCCCGGGAAGAGGCAGCGCCTCTTTATCTCCCCGCCGGTGGTGGGGGCGGGGAGAGCGCGGCGGCGGCGGCGGCGGCGGCGGCGGTGGCGGCGTCTCTCTTTGGAGCCTCCCGGGCCACGGGAGGCTCCCCTTATCTCCCCGCCGGTGGTGGGGGCGGGGAGAGCGCGGCGGCGGCGGTGGCGGCGTCCCTCTTCGGAGCCTCCCGGGCCACGGGAGGCTCCCTTTATCTCCCCGCTGGTGGTGGGGGCGGGGAGAGCGCAGCAGCGGCGGCGGCGGCGGCGGCGTCCCTCTTCGGAGCCTCCCGGGCCACGGGAGGCTCCCTTTATCTCCCCGCCGGTGGTGGGGGCGGGGAGAGCGCGGCGGCGTCGGCGGCGTCGGCGTCCCTCTTCGGAGCCTCCCGGGCCACGGGAGGCTCCCTTTATCTCCCCGCCGGTGGTGGGGGCGGGGAGAGCGCGGCGTCGGCGGCGGCGGCGGCGTCCCTCTTCGGAGCCTCCCGGGCCACGGGAGGCTCCCTTTATCTCCCCGCTGGTGGTGGGGGCGGGGAGAGCGCAGCAGCGGCGGCGGCGGCGGCGGCGGCCCTCTTCGGAGCCTCCCGGGCCACGGGAGGCTCCCTTTATCTCCCCGCCGGTGGTGGGGGCGGGGAGAGCGCGGCGTCGGCGGCGGCGGCGGCGGCCCTCTTCGGAGCCTCCCGGGCCACGGGAGGCTCCCTTTATCTCCCCGCCGGTGGTGGGGGCGGGGAGAGCGCGGCGGCGGCGGCGGCGGCGGCGGCGGCCCTCTTCGGAGCCTCCCGGGCCACGGGAGGCTCCCTTTATCTCCCCGCCGGTGGTGGGGGCGGGGAGAGCGCAGCAGCGGCGGCGGCGGCGGCGGCGGCCCTCTTCGGAGCCTCCCGGGCCACGGGAGGCTCCCTTTATCTCCCCGCCGGTGGTGGGGGCGGGGAGAGCGCGGTGGCGGCTCTTTCTTTATAGTGCGTGTTTCTTCCAGCTCCACATCAAAATTACTTCCCTTCTGGTATTTTCCCTTTCAAATGTAATTGCTCCTTTTCCCTGATACTACTCCCAAATCAATCGGTCTTTTACAGTTTATTCAGGAATTCTTTGCTGCTTCTGCCTCTACAGCCTATAACAATGATGATGATGATGATGATGATGATGATAATTTATTTATATACCGTTTGATGGCGAACCTATGACACGCGTGCTAGAGGTGGCACTCAGAGCCCTCTCTGTGGGCACCCATGTAGTCACCCCAGAACAGAGTTCACCCTGACTCTCTGCCCAGCAGCCCAATGGGAGCACTTCATCTCGTCCCACCAGCACAGAGCTCACCCTGCCCCTCTGCCCAGCAGCACAATGGGAGCGTTTCCTCCCCCCCCCCTGTTGCTATGTTGGCATTTTGTGATAAATAAGTGGGTTTTGGGTTGCAGTTTGGGCACTTGGTCTCTAAAAGGTTCACCATCACTGGCCTATAATGTCAATTTGTACCTTGCAAAAGAGAGAGAAGGAGGTGGAAACACAGCATACCTGTCAAGTATCCCATATTGGCCAGGAAATCCCGTATTTTGGCACTCGTTCCTCCCCTTTCCCGCCACTGTCCTGTATATTGAATGGTGGAGAGAGTGGTTACTGCACATGTGCAAATGCACAGAACCCATTTGCGCATGCGCAAACATGTTCTGTGCATGTGCAAATGGGTTCTGCACATGCACAAATGGGTTCTATGCACACGCATGCACAGATATTTCCCATATTTTTGGGAGCTGCATTTGACGGGTATGAAACATAGAGAGAGAGTGATATAAGGTGGAAGGGATGGGGATTCACTAATGAGGTAATAAGGTGATGCATGCCAGGTCAGCCTGCTCCTCCAGAATAGAGTCTTGAATAAGCGGAGCCTTATTACAGACTGACCTGGCATTCAACAGGTGAATGAATCAGAGGAGCCTTATTACAGACCGACCTGGGCTCTCAAGTGGCTAAGACGCTGACTGGGAGGTGGAAGGTCAGCAGTTTGATTCCTGAGTACTGCAGGATGGAATGAGCTCCCGTCTTTGTCCCAGCTCCTGCAACCTAGCAGTTCAAAAGCAAGACATTGCAAGTAGATAAATAGGTACCACCTCGGTGGGAAGGTAACAGCGTTCCATGCATGTTCCTAGTCATGCCTGCCACATGACCACGGAAATGTCTGCAGAAGCAGACAGTGCTGGCTCTTTGGCTTTGAAACAGAGATGAACACTGAACCCTAGAGTCAGATACGACTGGCTTCAGAACAAGGGAAACCTTTACCTTTACAAAGTGAAATCCCTGTGATATATCCTGGCACTGAAAATAATTACTCTCCTTTTATTTTCTACTCTAGTATTTTATGTTTGTTTTCCTATTGATGCAGTGCTATTCTAGATAAGAAAGACACATTGGTGGTACAGTGATACCTCATACAACGTCCAAACTTGTTTCCACAAGTTTGGACTTTATACAGATTTGGACTTTGCATGAGGCATGCAAAATCCTAGCCGTGATGCCTCATACAACGTCCAAATCCTTGCCACGATGCCTCGTACAACGTCATTTCCATAGAGATACATTGTGCTGTAACAGCACAGATTTCAGGGCAAAGTCAAGGAAACAGACAGGAAACTGACAGAACTTTAAGAAATCATTGTCTAAAGGATAAATACATTACAAAAACATGTCAAACAACCCTGATTTTAGGGGACAAACCAACCTGGGGAAAAACCCCAATGCCTCATACAAAGTCGCAGTGACTTTGTATGAGGCAACTTTTTTCAAGGAATTAGGCGATGTTGTATGAATTCGATGTTGTACGAAGCAGACTTTGTATGAGGTATTAGTGTATTATGTTTACCATGCTAGGCAGATACACTACTATTTCACTATGTCACTTTATTTAACAAAGAAAAAGAAAAGTTGGCATAACCCATTGAATGACAGTCACATGATAAGATGAGAAAGGGGGAAGGGAGTGCCATTGATTGAAAGGGGGACAAATTGGAGTGATCCAAAGACCTGTCTGGACTCTTCATAAGAGAGAAACATTGATTCAGTGTGAACAGAAAGACTGCTCAAGTGAAAAATAAAATAAAAATAAAATAGATTGCACTAAAGAAAAGAATCTGGCAAACATAAACCAAGCAGCTCCATTTTACCCTATCTGGAAAAATCCTGAGAAGGCAAGAAACAAAATCCTCTACCATAGGCTAAGGCTAAGCCATGGGGAGCCATTTTGCCAGGACATTTTAATAGATAGCGTGGACAATGAAAATCCGCATTAATACACTTGCTGTGTCATATGATAAAGAGAAGCTGGTGGTGAGAGGTCATTAGGAAATTTCTCCCTCCGTCCCTTTCTCTCTTGCAATTCCAATAGGAATGGCTCAAAAAAAGGGGTGTGTGTGAAATTAAGGGTTTCCCCAGAGCCAGTCATGATTTATCTACTTCCCTCTGACCCAAGCTCAGTGTTGTGACACATTGTTCCCACTCTTTTAACTGGAGAAGTCCACTGTGAAATTAAGATAACAACCAGATAAGTATGAATTTTAAAAAATAATAATTGTGTTCGCTTTCACATACGGATTGAAAATGCATTGGGCTAATTTTACACTACAATATGGACCAAACTGGTTTAAGACTAACATGAAGGTTTGTCTCTAGAGCAAGACTATAATTCAATGTTATAGACATTAGACAAGCTCGATATCATTTCAAAGTATAATTAGTTTGGTTGGATCAAGTGGGTTCCTAAAGATATGCCCTCTAAGTCTACTTACCATGTTAGCCAGTGGTGGGCTCCAAAAAAATTTGTTGCCACACTGTGGGCGTGGTATGGTAGGTGTGGCCAGAGGAAAAGCCCTGCATTGCACCCGAAATAGGACTACTGTACTTTATTACCTCAAACTTTGGTCTTGTGGAAAGTATAACTGCATTGACATGATTTCCCTCAAATATGAAAAATTTATAACAATGCTTCTAGGAATTTCCAACCAATAAAATTAGGTTTCAGTTGATAAAGTCTTCATAGGAGCGATAAAAGTTTAGATTAATAGTTTGATTTTGAAAACTGGCAAGCACAATTCTATGGAGCTTATTGAAAAATTTTAAGTGTGAGAGTGTATCTGGCCTTTCAGAAAAATAATAATTGCCAACAGAGTTAAGTTATTACACTGAAATGTGTTCCCATATGTCTTTGATAATAATTGTGCTTGAGTAAATAATTTGGAGTTTGGTTGAACAAACACTGAGATCATAGCCATACAATAAAAGTCAGAATAGGGATATCCTATCAGTGTTTCTCAAAATTTGGGTTTTGGACTTCAATTACTACAAAATGCAACAAAAACATAACATTGGTTTTGCGAATACTGTATGCATTATACAGTGCTTTGTATGTTTTCTTATACCAGGTGGTTTGGAATCATTGACATTAACACAGACTATTGGGGGAGATAGACAGATGACAGTGAAGATGACCAAGAAATTGTAAAATACATAGCATGCAGAAATATGAAATACTTTGGTAATGTAACTGAGAAGAAAAAAATACAGATGGTTGCTTCTGATCATTCAAGGTAAAATTAATGGGAGGAAATTGCAGGAAGGTTGAGGAAACTGGGAGACTAATTTGGAAGCAGCACAATGCTACAGATTAGAACTGCTGCATCCAAAGTCAAAATGGCTATGTTAATGAGGACTAAAAAGAAGAAGAAATGAAGTACAACTGTCAAAATAATATTTTGCAACTGAATATTCTGTTTGAATAACAGCTGTATATGTGTGATTGCTTTACTTTGAATAACATAAATTCACTTTTGAATTTCCTTTCGGTTGTTACAGTCGGGGAGGGGGGAGGGATGTTAATTTAGAAAGTGTTAATAATGACATACAGAGCCCTAAATGGTTTGGGACTGGGATATTTGAAGGAGGACACCTCTCTATACAAACCCACCTGATCACTAAGTTCAGGTGAGGAGGTCATCCTCCATGTCCCAGCATGTCTTCTTCCATGCTTAGGCCAGAGTTGAAACTGCCAAAATGAAGCCACCTTTTTTTAAAATAAATTTTTTATTGATTAATTTTCAAAAAAAATACAAACATATATATAATATGACATAACAAAAATACATAAGCTTCTTAGAAAATAATCGCATAAATGATAATTGCATTATTGTCTGTTATAATACACATACCATTTAATAAACACATTAAAAATTAACACAGCGCCAATAACCAATTCATAAAACCTTACCACAATACTATAACTTATTTGCAACTATCAACTTTTAATTTTCAACTACACATCACCCAGTGTTTATTTACAATGCCCCGGAGAGTTCGGACTCAATGTTATCTCCAAAAACTACTCTGAGATGGTACAGGTCTGCTATATTCCATACCCGTGAGGGAGTGATCAACAAAGGGCTTCCAGATATTCCAAAATCTATTTGCCTTCAGTTTATCTCTTTTTACTTTTATCTCCCATGTCAATTTATCATTCAATGCTAAATTCCACATTTCCTTATACTACTCCCCCAATTGTATAATGACATCATTTTTCCAATTTCTAGCAATACATTGTCTACCCATGGTTAACATAATTTCTAATAACTCTTTTTCCTCCTTATTTAAACACATACCCTCCACATCCGTTAACATAATGGTACCTGACACCAGTTTGATTTTCTTACCCATTATTTCCCCTGCCTCGTTTTCTATTCTTTTCCAAAAGTCATTTATCATTTTACAGCTCCACCACATATGTTCGTAGGTTCCAACCGTCTCTTTACATCTCCAACATAAATTATCCCTTTTATTATCAATCTGATGTAACCTCTGTGGTGTCAAGTACCATTGCCACAGCATTTTATAATTATGTTCCTTAATTCTTACTGACATAGTTCTCATTATCCTCTTTTTCCACTTATTTCTCCATTCATCATTGCCTAGCTTTATATTCAAATCCTGTTCCCACTTCAATTTCAAATCTTCCTGTGGATCACTCCCCTTATTTGTTAAAACATAGAGTTTGCTTACTAGACCCTTAATGCTCTTATCTCCTTTTCGAATTTTCAAAACCAATTCTTCAAAATCCATCATTTCTCTATCTATACATAATTCTCTTCCATAGAGAGCTTAGTGAGTTCATTCTACAGTTTCTTTCGCCTGACTTATTGTGAGAAAGATTAGCCAGCAACACAAGGTTGTCATTGCTCAGGGTATGCCCGATTGTGGTTCAAAAATACTACAATCTTCGAGGATTCTCTTTCTGTGTACCCCAGCCAATGTGTAAAGCTGCCTTTAACTTTGCGATTTTTACAGCCCTCTACATTGCACTGGATCTATCCGTCTCAGCTGCTATCATGTGGTGAAATGGCAATTGTGGCATAAATTAGGAACAGCCTTTTCGCCCTTGAAGGAAGGGGAATAATTCATTTTATAAACCAATAAATAACAAAAAAAGAGAATACTCTATGAGGATCCTGGACTTTGCATTTGTTGCCAAGGCTCACTAAATGACCTCAAGCAGACTGAGAAGATTCCTTTTTTGGACTTAGGTCATCCTTGCTCGAAAGCCAGTCATATCTGGCTCTATGGTATGGTGCTCATCTCCATTTATAGCCAAGGAGCCAGTGCTGTCTGTGTCTGCAGATGTTTCCATGGCCATGTAACAAGCATGACTAGATGCATGGAATGCACATGGAATGCTGTTACCTTCCCATCCAAGTGGCACCTATTTATCTACTTGCAATTTCTTTCTTTCAAACTGCTAGGTTGGCAGGAGCTGAGACAGAGACAGAAGCTCACTCCATCATGCAGCACTCAGGTCTCGAACCTTCCAGTCGCCAACCTTCCAGTTGTCAAGTTTAGTGTCTTAAGCCAAATTCTCCCAGTTAGCATGGGCACTGAGCACAAAGGTAGAGACACAACGGGCAATATAGTCAAAAAAAGCAACATTATCAAGCTCAGGATCTTGAGCTGCTTTGTACCTCTGTACATCTTCTGCCTCATAACTTTCAGAGAAATAGAAAACTCCTATCTTTGTCACTGCTCCATGGATAGGATTCACATGTAATAAACAAACAAGCTGGAACAGGAGGAAAGGGATGGAGATTTTTACTGAATTTCTACAGGGGTTAATTACTGTTAGTGCAGCAATGGCAACCAGCCAATGTTTCCCTGGAATTCAATTACTAATCATTTGCTGTTGTAATCTATCTGTTCGTTATACAGTGTTTTTTGCTTAATGATGTGAGTTAGTCACCAGATGGTACACTGATGTTCCAAATATTTCATCAATCAGACAGTATACTTGGCGTTTTTTGCACCGTTGATGACTTCTTGGAAATTGTTTGTGCTAGAGGTGGGGAGGGGGTTTTCTATGACAAAGCCACTGCAAGGACGAATGCTGACAACAGCTTCTGGGTGGCAATCCACTCATCTTTGGTATTCTACCATATGGATAAGCCCAGAAGAAGAAGAAGAAGAAGCCTGCTTAAATTGCATATTTGTGGGTTTATCTCAATGACTTGGCAGCATACCCTACTTGCAACCAGGGCAAGGTGAGCACTTTTGGAGAGTGGACAAGCCAACCTCTCAGCTCCAGAACCTCCAATGCATCATCTACTGAAAATTATTCAAGCAAAAGCAAAAGAGGAAAGGTTCTTGCATCCCATTGAATAGCATAGGAACAGAAAGTGGCTTCTCTCATCAAAATCTTTCAAAGAATGAAAGACGAAATGTTTTGACTAGAAGCAAACAAAAATACAGTATAATGGGACACTTGGAAAAGTTGCATGCTGCCTGAGAATGTATTTATCTTCCTCTGAGGTAGTGTTGCAGAATTTTGAATTTCTGGCCAAAAAAAAAAAAAAAATCCTTTAGCTACACAGTAGAAGTGTGAAAAGGAATAGGAGAGGGTGCTTGCTTTTTGAAACAGGTGTTTTCTGATTTGGTGTTCCCAGGGAGCAGATAATAAATTGACCTTTGGGTTGTTGCTGGGGAAGGAAGTCTAGATGTAATAAGCTGAATTATGTGGAATGGGACCTAATTTAGCAGACATGTAATGGTAAATGGTGTAGGAATCGGGGCCGCAGAGGGCCGGAGGTCCCGGAGGAGACTGATCAAGAAACGATACGAGGCAGTATGGAGGAGGATAAGATCAGTGGTTTATTGGGAAAAAGGCATCATCATATATAGGAGTAAAAGCGCAACGGTGGCAAAAACAGTCATCTGACAGAAATCACATCACCTGTTTGCTCGGGTTAATTGGGAATCTCTCAGAGGGAAGTTAGTTAACTTGGCCAAACACAGACTGGGGAAAACACCATTGTTTGGGGATTAGGCAGGGGTAAACATGGCCTCTGTTTACGCCCGGGGTAAAGTTGAGCTTGGAGATGAGTGATTATTCTAATGGGTAACTGGGTTAGCTATTCTCTCTCTCAGCAGATCCGCTGGTCAGGTCAGGAAATTGGGTGAATCAAACCCTATCATTTATCCACCCCCCTAAATTTCTCTGCCCGCAGAGCCCACGGCTCAAGGAGCGTTCCCCCGAAGTGGCCTCTGCGCGGGCTGTTCCATGCCACTGGGGCATGGGGAAACCACAAAATGGTAATTGGCTGGAATCCTTCAGAAGGAGAGCCAAAGGTGGAAAATGGGTTCTGATATAAGGGAAGAGATCAGAGAGTAGGGCCCTTTTTCTTTTTTCGCCATGCCGTGGAGGTTCACACTTTAAGGAGATGTGAGTATGGGAAAAATACCAAAATGTAGACCTCTAATTAGGTTTAGATATAATCAGGCCAAAGCCTGAGAGCTAGAAAGGTTTTTATTTTCATGTGTGGGATGCCTATTATGCAAATCATGTTCCTCTGCCATAATCTATTGAGACTTCCTGACTGTGTATTAATGAATGCAGAAAGAGAAAACTGCTTGAAGTCGGCAATAGTAATAAAAGTCCATTTAATCCAAATTTCAAAGATTGTCATTCCAACTCATAAAGTAAGTAATCCAACATAACAGATCCGAATTCCTTTCGATAAGTGGAATTTTCAAAATAAAGTCTTTCGTCAGGGATCTATACAAAAAACACAAAATTAACAATCAATACTAAGTATATTCTAGGCATTATTTACAATATTTACAGTATTTACATTAAGTCGATCTCGGATTCATGATATCACAGAAAAATTACAGTACAAAATTACCTGTATTATCCACAGTTATTCTTAGGTATCAAAAGATTTATATTCTTATATCAGTATTTAAATGCGTCCCAGACCTCATGAGTAAATTCTTTCAGTGTCGACGGACGTTAGAGATGTAACTAAGTGAGTTCATATTTAAAGCATATCAAACAAAGAACAGCTGTGTCACGAACAGAGAAATTACAGAAAACATGTGTAATCTATTTCCATATTAAGACCGTGAGGATGCAGCGTGTTAAAGCGGTATATGTAATAGCACTCCCGTTGTCTAAGCATTTGTTCTATGTTTTTGCGAGAGAAGGGATCCAGCTTATAGCATTCTAACACAACAAATTTAAAGTCACAGTCTCTGTGTCTAGCCTCTATGAAATGATTTACTAGGGGGGGGGCTGAAATATTACCTGTGCGTATTTTAGAACGGTGTTCCCCTGCCCTGGTTCTCATTTGCCGAGTGGTGACCCCCACATAGCCTAAACCACATTTACACGTGATTAGATAAACACAATTGGAGCTTTTACAATTAGAGAAATGACTAAGTCTTAAGGTAAAGTTACTACTGGCAATTGAAACTACCTTAGTTTGCCAGGATTGGGAGCATTGGACAGTCGCTACAATGGTAATGTCCCATTATGGTTAGACGAACAGAAAGGGTATGAGACTCATGATCAGAGGATGTGACAATTTGGCTAATAGATCTAGATTTCCTAAGACCTATCATGGGAGAATTCAAACAGTCTGGTAGACGTTGAACAATGTGCCAGTGTCTATTGATGATAGATCTAATTCTGCCTGCTAACTGGGAATATTGAAAGGAGCAAAATATTTTGCCTGAATTCATTCTATCTTTTTGCCTAGATGCCAGTTATTTCAGAAAAAGATAGAAGGAATTCAGGCAAAATACAGCCAGACAGTAACCCTTCACATTCACGCTGGCCCGAGTACCAGAGTACCCAGAGAGTATCAGTGCCACACCAGTGGGGGTTTGGGCCCACAGCATTGGATACAGACTGCTGGCTAAAGGGGAAGATAATGTGGTGTGTTAGGGGGCAGAAGGTCTAACCCTTCCAAGGCAGAGTGGGGTTAACCCTTACAAAGTGCAGAGACCCACAGTAGAGAATAGCTGCAAGTCTCCCAGAGTCTACACCTTTCTCTTTAGCTAGCTCTCAAAGTCTTAGTAAGTTAATCTGAAAATTTTGTAGGAGAAATAATAAAAGATGTCTCTTTACCTACAGTTACTTCAAATTACAGACCTGCATATGCTACTTTCTTTATTGCACACATATCAGCAACCAAATGAACATAACCACAGCAACAATCAATTGATGCCAACTGACTAAGAAAGGGAAAGAATACAGAGCATGGAGCGGTGGGGCTCTCCTTGAATAAAGAAGTGGGAAAGAATGACTGGTTAGTGCTAGATAGCTGATCACCCTAGCCTAGCAAAGTCCCTTCCATTCACTCTGGATTGGCAGTATGCAAGGTTGTTGTTTTTTCAAAAAAGAAGCAATGGTGCTAAGTGAACAAGATATTCCTCTAACTGTGGGATTATGGGACTTGCTACACATTAAGAGATGACAAGTAATTAAATGATACATGACTGCAAACAAACAGCAAAACCAAGGAGTTGAAGCAATGTTCTGTCTGTTGCTTTGCTCAGGAACAGAAAAGAAATTCACATAAGCAAGATGGTACTTCCAATGTGAGTTAAATGGGGAAAAACTATGTAGATGATGCTTCAACCAAGCTTGCTGCCTGTTGCTCTTGGTGCAGAAGGGAGGATCTCTTATTTCTCCTTGTTGCAAGAATATGTGTGTGTTTTATTTCCCACCCCACTCCAAGAAATCTCATGCAAGACCTTGTGAGATTTTGCAGATGAGACATGGTCTTATTTTCCCAAAAGAAACATTAGTCTGTGTAGAAATATTCCATTTTCCTGAGAAAAATAGCATCTTTCTTACCCATGGTTCCTTGGGAAGACATTGAGATGCAAAAAATCTGGCAACTTCTTGTATAAAAGAAGCAAAAAAGAAAAAGAGTAGGAAATTTTGCTGGTGCTGGGAAAAGTCTCAGAAATCAGTCTTGGCATGGCATGGACTTGGGAAAGCACTAAGCATGAGAAATTTCCCTAATACTCAACAAAATGCTACTCCACTTGACAACTTGCCTCTAGTTAAGGAAAAGTATTTGCCACTCACAAATTATATGCAGTGAAATAGGCAGTTAAGGAGAATGTGACTAAGATTGCCGAAACTGCTGGATGTTCAACACATTTGGATATTTTAGTGTATGGGACCAAAGACACCAGGACAGCCGAAGAGCTGGCTTAACACAACTTTATTACATGCTGGTCAGTGGGAACATGAGGTAATGGCGGACAAACAGCTCAATATATACAGTGAATGTGGCTCCTTGATAGCCTATTGGCTACAGGCTGCGTGACGTCATTGCAGGTCACGCCCTTCTTGTCCAGGTGAAGGTAGTGGCGGGAATCTTCCCGCGCTGTTGTTCTAGGTGAGTCTTGGACGAATGAGCTTGGACGCTCGCTATTGCCATCTGGTGGTCACTAGCTCGCGTCCTATTAAGGTTACAGTGAAGCAGCTGGAGGTTACAATGTTACACATAGAAAAGGTTACATTGGATACACATGGATAGGTACATTGTTTAAAGGCACAGGCTTTAGAACACAACACCCCTCCCCCCTAGGATGAGACGAAGTCTCTTAGCCAAGATGGTTTATTGCACTCGCGTTTGGGCCGCGATGTGGGTTGGCCCACCTGGGGGCCGCTCCCGCTTCCTTGTTCCCTGGACCCTTGTCCTGTAATGGGAGAGGGAGACTTGTTAGAGGCTTGCTGCGGTTTTGCAGCTTTAGGGGAAAGGGTAGATTCCGTTATGGTTGAACCGGGGGCACCAGGGGCTAACGTAAAACCCCTCTTCTCGCTTGGATGAGTGGGGGACCACTCCGAAAAACCCCCCCGGTTCTGAAAATCAAAATCAAACTCTGTTGGGGGATCCCGCGGGATATCTACGAGGACAAATTCCTTCTCCTCCCCCCTTGGTGGGGACTCTGGACCCCCTCCCCTCCCCCTTGGGCTAAACGGGTGGGGGAGAACCCTAACGCTGAATTTGTATCCGTTTTTTCGGTGCCCTGATTTCCTGGGACCCGGCTCCGGAGCTGGTCCGCGTGCCGCCGCCAAAGTAGACCTGTGTTGGTCTCCACGCGGAACAAAACGGGACCGGTTTGTTCCACGACCACCCCGGGCACCCAGGCTGGCCCCGCGCTGGCATAGTTCCTGCAATGTACCGGGGCACCCACGCCGAAACTCTTGGTGGCTTCTAACCCTATGTTCCTCCCCTTGTCCTCAACTCTCGTGGGATCTAGTCTAGTGAGTATGGTGGTCAGCTTCCTGCGCATTAAAAGCTCCGCAGGGGAGTAGCCTGACGCTAGCGGGGTCACCCTGTACCCTAGCAGAAACTGACACACTTGCAGGTTGAGGTCCCCGGGGCCCATGCGCCGCAGCACGTCCTTCGTGGTGCGTACGAGGCGCTCCACTTGGCCATTGGTGGCCGGATGGAAAGGGGCGGAGGTGATGTGCCGGATGGCGTTAATCTCTGTGAATGCCCTGAACTCAGCGGACGTGAAGCAACTAGCGTTATCGCTAATTAGTGTGTCGGGTATGCCGAACGTGGAAAAAATTATCCGCAAATGCTTAATTGTCGCGGCCGAGGAGGTGCTCGTGACTGGGATGACCTCCAACCACTTGGAGAAAGCGTCCACAACAAGGAGAAACAGAGTTCCTCGGAACGGGCCCGTGAAGTCTATGTGTATCCGGGACCACGGCCCCTTAGCTGCGTCCCACTCCCTGTGGGGAAGACGGGCCTCCTCTGGTCTGGAGCATTGGCAACTCTCACAAATGCCGACCATGTGCTCGATGTCGGCGTCTAACTGGGGCCACCAAAAGTAGCTTCGGGCCAGCGCTTTGGAGCGCACAATTCCGGGGTGGCTGACATGCAGCAGTTTAAGCACCCGCGGCCGAAGGGATGTGGGAATTACCACCCGCTGCCCCCACAAGAGACACCCCCTCTCTAGGGACAGTTCCAGCTTTTTCCTAAAAAATGGGGCGAATTCCTCTGCTGGGGAAGACGCCGGCCACACTTTCTGTACCCAGGAGCAAACCGCCGCCAACGTCTTGTCCTTCCTTGTCGCTGTGGCAATGTCGGCGGGCACTATGGGGGGCGAATCCAAAACCTCTATCATGAGCACCTGGCGGTCACGCCCCTCTCCGCCCATCTGGCTCTGCGTTAGGGGAAGGGGGGACCTTGATAGGGCGTCCGCATGGCTGATCTCTTTCCCGGGCCGGTACACCAACGCGTGCTGGTAGGCGTTGAGAAAAATGGCCCACCTAAGCATTCTCGGGGACAGGATCTGTGGCGTGGGCTTATCTGCAGTAAAAATGCCTAGTAGGGGCTTGTGGTCAGTCACGATGGTGAAGGGGCGGCCATACAGAAAATCGTGAAATTTTTTGGTCCCCGCAACTATCGACAGCGCCTCCCTGTCTGTCTGGGCGTAGTTTCTCTCCGCTTGGGTCAGGGACCTGGAGTAAAACGCAATTGGGGCCTCCCTCCCGTTTTCCAACACGTGGCATAACACTGCCCCCACCCCCACCGGGGATGCATCACAGATCAGTACCACGGGCCGTTTGGGGTCGAAATGGGTCAGAATGGCGTCAGACGCCAGGAGTTGTTTCAGTTCCGTGAATGCCCTCTCCTGGTCATCGCCCCACTTCCATGCCGCATCTTTCTTGAGCAACTTGTGAAGCGGCTCAGCCACCGCAGCCTTCCGTGGAAGGAAGGAGTGGTAGAAATTTAAGAGCCCTAGGAACGACTGCAACTCGGGCTTGGATGTGGGGCGAGGAGCTTTCTTGATGGCGGCCACCTTGGATTTGGACGGTTTGATCCCCTCGGGTGTTACTCGGAACCCTAAGAACTCAACCTCCTTCGCGAAGAAGACGCATTTGTCTTTTCGCAACCTCAACCCCGCCTGTTCGAACGCCGCCAGGACCCTGTTCAGCCTTTCAGCCAACTCAACCTATTATCAATACGTCATCAAAATATGGTAAAACGCCGTCCAGCCCTTTGAGGAGGCGTTCCACGAGCGACTGGAAAATTCCAGGCGCCGAGTTCACGCCGAATTGGAGGCGCGTCACCTGGAACGCCCCCTTATGCGTGATTATGGTCTGTGCAGCAGCTGCGGCAGGGGTTACCATGAGTTGCTGATAGGCCTGTGCCAGGTCGAGCTTAGCGAAGCACTTTCCCCCATGCAACCTGGCTAGCAAATGGCTGACCACAGGCACCGGTTACGCATTAGGGCGGATTGCCTTATTAATGGTGCACTTATAGTCGGCGCAAATGCGAACCTCCCCATTGGCCTTCAATGCTGTGACAATTGGAGTTTCCCACTCCGCGGAATCAACAGGAACAAGAATCCCCTGGCCCACTAATTTGTCCAGTTCCGCCTCTATTTTGTCCTTGAGTGCAAAAGGCACCCGGCGTGGTTTGAGTCTGATTGGGCGGACCTCCGGGTCCAGGTCGAACGCTACTGGGGGTCCATTGAATTTCCCAAGTCCCTTCTTGAAGACTTCAGGGTGCGCGTCGCACACCTCCTGTATCAGGTCAGACCCAACGGCGTGCACCCCCCCCCCCAATGAACAGACCCAGGGGCTGAAACCATTGAGTCCCGAGGAGGCTGCAATTACCCCCCTTAAGAATGACTAGGGGGAGTTCCGCGGCGTGCCGCTTGTACTGAACCTGAAAATTCCCAACCCCCAACACCGGGATACTGTTCCCTTGCACGTCCCGAAGCGTGGACCTCAACGCTTTGAGCTTGGGCCGTACGCGGGGGGCAATCCTCAAAAACTCCCTCTGGGAAATGATTGAGTAAGAGGAGCCAGAGTCAATCTCCATCCTAACAGGGACCCCTTGCACCAGTACCTCAACAAAGTAACGGGGGTGTCCCATGGACACGCTGAAAACCGTGGTGTCGTCGTCGCTGTCGTCGGAGATGCGGCCCACGCCATCCTGCTTCCTCGTGGGCCGGGTGCCATCCTTTAGTCTCGTCGAGCGGTCTGGCCTCGCTGGGCAGTCAGGCGAGCTCCTCCGGTCCCTCGCTGGGCGGTCGGGCGAGCTCCTCCGGTCCTTGCGCCGTTGTCTGCAGACTTTGGCTATGTGCCCGCGTCGCCCACAGTTGTGGCACTCGGCCTTTCTGAACAGGCACCTGGCACGGTCGTGAGCCGCCCCGCAGCCGTCGCAACGCCGGCCCTCCTTCCGGACCCTCCGGACGTCCTCGTCATCGCTGCTTTCGGCGGACGATTTCGAAATTTGCCGGGCTGCGTGCACCGAACTCTCTGCTTTGTCGGCCTTCGGCCGCCAGTCCTGGAGCTCTTGCACCCCGGCCTTCGTGGCTTCTGCGGCCTGTGCCGCTTTCAGGACCTCCTGCAATGTGGGGGGCGGCTCCTGATTCATTAGCGTGCGCTGAATCTCGGCGTCCTTCAGGCCGCATAGCACGCAGTCCCTGAGGGTGACTTCCAAATTCTCCCATTTGCATGGGCCGGCAGCCAGACGCAGGGCCGCTACGAAAGCGGCGACCGACTCACCAGGCGCTTGGACTCACCTCCAAAACGCGCTCCGAGTGGGAAACATTGCCACCGAGGGCCGAAAATGGTCTCACAACACCATCAGGAGCTCTTCTGCCTTGAATTCAGCCGCCTTTTTGGGTGCGATGAGGTCAATCAATACCCTCTTGCCGTCGTGCCCGAGCATTCTGGTGAGGATGGCTCTTTTCTTCGCCTCGTCCTTAACCTCGAACTCCACCAGCGCGCCTTGGAAGTCCATTTCGAAGAGTTCCCAATCTTGCGGTTTCTTGATGTCGAAACCGGCGTATGTCTTGGTCCCGTGGGCAGCCATTATCCCACCTTCATCGCCAATTTAGTGTATGGGACCAAAGACACCAGGACAGCCGAAGAGCTGGCTTAACACAACTTTATTACATGCTGGTCAGTGGGAACATGAGGTAATGGCAGACGAACAGCTCAATATATACAGTGGCTATACATTTGAATGTGGCTCCTTGATAGCCTATTGGCTACAGGCTGCGTGACGTCATTGCAGGTCACGCCCTTCTTGTCCAGGTGAAGGTAGTGGCGGGAATCTTCCCGCGCTGTTGTTCTAGGTGAGTCTTGGACCAATGAGCTTGGACGCTCGCTATTGCCATCTGGTGGTCACTAGCTCGCGTCCTATTAAGGTTACAGTGAAGCAGCTGGAGGTTACAATGTTACACATAGAAAAGGTTACATTGGATACACATGGATAGGTACATTGTTTAAAGGCACAGGCTTTAGAACACAACAGATATAATTCAAAATATTATCTGATGCTACATTTACGTCATTCACCTTGCAAATTATAAGGGAAGGGGCTTATCTACACTCTGTGCTGGACAAAAGGTGTTCTGAAGATTTTCAAAATGAAAACTGGCAGTTGCAGAATATGTAACAATGGTGAACTTCACAGTTGGAGGAGTTGCTGTACCAAGAAGATCAAAAATACGTACTCGTTTAGGACAATAGGCTATAAATATCATTTGAATGTATGCCATGTGCACGAAGTCTTCCTGGGAAAATGAAGATATGTTAATGTTCCAAGCAGTCAGTGAATTTTAAAGAACCAGGCGGCATTTATGTGTTCCTATGATTTAAACAGCACTGACTGCTTGAATACTACTGCTGTTTGGCTCCATAAATGAACCCACTTAATTTGATTCTTGAATTTGTATGTGTCAGAGCCCGGCACCAGCAGAGCTCTATAATTGGTTAGAGTTACATGGGTGGGAAGAGGAGCTTCTCCTTACTTCAGGTTTCAGAAGGAGAAGAGTCTTTGTTGCCAGCCCAGAGGTCAGGAGCCAGTGGTGTCATACTAGAGTTGCAGGGGTTGTCCAAGAGGGTGGTCAAGGTCACAGTCCAATGTTCAGAATCCAGGGAATCAAGGTCAGGAAGCCAGGAGCACAGTGTTGGATTCACCAAACTGACAAATTGGCCCAACAAGGGCCTGCCGACATACCTCTCCTTTAAGGGGAGTCAGACCCCACAACTGAGGGTCTGTTCAGGAGGCATGCTCAGGCCCTCCTCCTTCTCAGCTGCATCTGATGCCTCAATGAAACCTTGTAACGAGCAGGCCTGCTGGCCTGCTCCTGAGTAGCCTGCCTGTTGGCACCTGGCATACCTGTCAAACTCCAATCCTCCAGCCTGGCTTGGCCCTGCTGGGTAGGCTGGTGACAGCTGGCTGCGAGGCCAGTGCCATGTCCATGTCCTCCGACTTGGCCTCCAGATCTGAGCTGGCCGTGGCCTGAGGGACTGGCAAGGGGTCCTCCTCAGGCTCAGATTCCAAGTCGGATGCCGGCAGCAGGCAGCTGGGCTGGCTGAAAGTCCTCCTCCTCCTCCTCGCGCCCAGCACCCCAGGCTACAACAGTATGGCAGCTATATGTCCTAAGAAAGAAAATGAGATGAATTAATGCTCTTTATTGAAACATCTGCTTTTTGCATTACTTCATTTGAAGCACAACAACAGGCATCTCATTAAAAAGAATACATGCTAATTTATTATCTCATAGTTCCATTGCAAAAGTAACCACTTCAAGTTCAAAGCTAGAAAGCTCTTAACTATCAGGTTCAGGATCCTGTAGAACACTAGTAGACAGTATAACAGTGAATGAGTGTCAGTCAGGTCTCTGGTACAGTGGAGCTTCTGCTTGTGCAAGCACATAGTGGGGGCCATGTATGTCACTGCGTTGTGTGAGTGGTTTGCTTGTCATCCCACCTACCTTTGAGATTCTAGTGATCACTGCTTCATGAAAACCATTAAGCCAATCACTCTTCTCAGCCTAAACTCCCTCAAAGGCTTGTTGTGAGAAGAAAGTTTAAGAAACAGCAAATTGCATACAGTGCTTGCAAGCATTTAAGAGAAAGACAACATGTAAATAAAATTA
Source organism: Bradypodion pumilum (assembly GCA_035047305.1). Classification (NCBI taxonomy): domain Eukaryota; kingdom Metazoa; phylum Chordata; class Lepidosauria; order Squamata; family Chamaeleonidae; genus Bradypodion; species Bradypodion pumilum. The sequence goes on along the minus strand of JAWDJD010000006.1, from coordinate 53,189,333 downwards.
ACAAAAATACATAGAGTGATAACAGTTTTCGAGTATAGATAGGCCTTGATTTGAGCCAACAACGCAGGTTCACATTGCCATCTAGGAAATGTCCAAGTCAGGTGTTCTGAAAACCAAGCCTGAAGTTCTTCTAAATGTAGCTTCACATGGCTCCAGGAAGCCTGAATTATGTCTCATGGCAATGTTATTATTGTACTAACTTGTGCTAGGTGGCCAAGTACTAAGATGCCTTCCCATGTCAGCAAGCAGAAATAGTTGAGTGAAGCATTCATCGTGTACTATTGTTTTTGCCTTATTTCCTTGGCCTATTTGATTTCATGAAGGTTCAGCAATTTGCACAGTTTGGCCCAAATAGTTTCTTAGCAGGTATGTGCTGGTATATTGGGCAATCAGGCTTTATCCCACCCCGCCCTTGCCTCTGGTGCCCTGGGGCACCAATAGCAATTTTTGGGATTCCCCACCCCATCCAACCCCCCCAAATAGGCACCCCACCACTCCCTGTCCAGCGCCCTCCCATGGTGCCCTGCACACCTCTGCTTCTTAGCACAATCCTGCTCTACAGATACTGGTAGAGAGTAAGATTCAGACTGCAAGCTCCTACATTATTTGTCATCTTTTAAAAAAGTCTTTGAAGACAAAATTTCTAGTGAGATTAATTAATTGTGGGTCCCCATTTTATATCTGCATTTCTCAGGGCTGTACCCCCCCCCCCCACTCCCAAGTCATAGTTTCTTACAATAGGATCATGAGATTTTCCAAAATATTGATTTGCAATGACTTGACACTAACAGAAAAATACATTTAAACATATTATTTGTAGTGAAATTATGATTTACCATCTAAAAATGGATATTGAATATGTACAGTACTCGCATTGCAGCGTGACACCCATGACACTGATCCAGCTCCATGAGTCACTTTCTAGTCCTGATCCCTCTTGGCATGCAAAGTCATCCTCAGCCCCGGGCCAGTATTGATGAAGCTGCTGCTCTCCATCAAGATGGATTCAAGTGGGATTTAATCCACTTGGGGACCATCACCCTTTCCTGTGGACTTTGACAAGGCTGTTAGTCCCCATGGCTGTCAGGTTAGTTAATTGGCACCTAATGCTTGGCATTGAGTCACTGGCAGTATGGTCTACTCAATTACCATAGCAGGATAACCTGGCCAGATTGGGTTATACTATATTACTATTATGATCCACTTGTTTAAGTGAGTCTCCTGATTTTGACAACAAACCTCATGCAATCTCTAAATTAAGACCCTCATGCTGATCCCATCCACTGTGGAGCTGCCTGTTGTTTCTCCCTAGAACAAGGTGGAGGAAATGTGGCCCTTAGACCACATGCTTCCCTCCACAGGCATTTTTCAGCATTCTGGAGCTCCTCATCTCTCCCCCCTCCCAATTTAAAATGTGCTATCCATTTTAATTCATTGCTTGCTTTTGAAATTTGTACATAGTTTTACACACATTTTGTTGCTCGCAAACACCCCAATAAGTTATGCAAATGTTCTGATTCTCAGGACAAGATTCATTTCATTTTGCAAGTGGCATGGCAGGTGTGAAAATGCTACTTTTGCTGTGGCTGTTGAATGCAACAGAATTCTCTTCCATCTGTGTCATTCATAGATGTACTGTACCATCAGTCCAGCCTGAATGCATCTAATTGGATTTCATTTCAAAAACCCATTGATTAGTGCTTGAGTGACAATCATGGAATCTAGGAGGGCTAGGAAAGCATCCTGTCCAAAGCTCTGGGCCACTCCTAGAAGTCAGAGCTGCCAATGGACCACAGTACAGCACAGTTGTTGATCAGGATTTCTGGAACTAAAGTCCAAGAACATCTGGAGAGCCAAGTTTGAAGACCACTGATCTAGACAGTATACACAGTATAAGGAGGCTTCCCGTGGATATTTATATACATCAGCCTATTCCCTGGGATACACAGAAAGAGATTCCTTGAAGTTTGTGGTATTTTTTAACCACAATGGGGCATACCCCTGGCAATGGCAACCTTGCTGTGCCAGCTAATCTTTCTCATGCTGGGTCGAGCAAAAGGAACTATGGAGTGAATTCACCAAAAGGTAGCTTCATTTTGGCAGTCTAAAGTGTGTCTTAGACATGAAATAAGAGGAAGCCTTATTCCCCTACTTAACAATCAGATCTAAAATACCCTAGAGTGCACTGGCAGGGCAGAATAACATTGGACTGTCGGTTGTCAGTGCATGAGTGTCATTCAGGTCTCTGGAATAGCAGAGCTTCTACTTGTGCAAGGAAGTAGTAACATTCTGAGTTATGGTGGTGGCTGTTCTAAGAAGGTATGTTTATAATTCTTCCAAAAAGTGGCTAGACCACCTCAACAAATGAGTGCCACCTTATGGCTCCTTCCAGTATTGCTGTGATCTGTCTCCAGTACTTGCAGATTAATGATCGGCATTCCTTTTGCTCAGTTCTCCCACCCCTGGCTTTCATTACATCACCCTGTGCCTGACTCTGATTACAATCTCATGCTGAATCTGCAGCTGTAACAGCAATGGTGGGGATGGAAAGGGAAAATATCACCCACAGTGCTACAAACAGCCTGCCCCAGCAATTCCCTTCCTATTTACTTCCCACTTACAGGCAATAGTTTGAGCACCCAAGGTTTAGCTGCCTCATCAGTGCCAAATGACCAAAGATTTAATAAGCCAAGCTGTAACATAATAATGCTAACCACGTGGCTTATAAGCAGGCACTTGGAAATACAAAAAGTGAAAAAGCCAGAACTTTGGGGGAGCAGAGGGGATAGTTTTGATGGATACCAAAACAGTCCCACACACATGTACATAGAGATGCACATGCACATACACCAAAGGAATGAAGTGTGCCTTGAATGTTAAAAAGGCAAGAACTTGAGATCTTCTACATCCGTATAATTCCATGGGGGTAACAAGAATATATTAATTTTAAAATAACCATTTACAAGGGAGAGAGCTAGCTCTCACAATCCTGCTCATATATTGGATTTTTTTTAATGCCATAGACCCAGAAGGCCTCGTATAATTAAATAGTGGAGGGAGGAAAATGGGAGGTCTTGGTAGCATCTGCATTTGTCTCTGAGCTGCAGAGTTCCATAGTTAATGGCCATAACTTTGCATTGCTGAGAATGGGCCCCGTCAGATGCATTACTGGCAACAGATGTATAGCTCTGTTCTCAAATCTGTATACCATTATTCAGGCACACTCTTAAAGGAATATGCACTCTGGTGTTGAGGGATGCAGACAGTGCTGGCTCTTTGGCTATAAACAGAGATGAGCACTGAACCGTAGAGTCAGATACGACTGGTTTTCGAGCAAGGGCAACCTTTACTTTTACATGGTAAGTTTGTGGGGTGAAGAAAATCCCTCTGTGGATTCTGAAATAAAATGATGCAATCCATAGCTTTGGGATTAATGCTAGCGTTCCTATTCTTAAATGTCCCAACAGAATGTTTAGTTTAGTTCTGTATAATACTGTAAATGAATAAAACAGCTATTTAAAAATGCAGATAAATGCCTATTGGTAGTTCTGAGGGAGTTGCCAGCCAAGCCCTGGAAGGGCAGTCTGCTCTCACCCTACATCCCATCAAGAGCAACTCTGAGATCCTAGAAAGGCTGGGAGGAAGGAAGGAAAAGAATAAAGGAAAGCAAAAGGGTCACCAGGGAGTGTGAGGAAGAGTTATTCCTGGGAGGATGTGAGAACAGGCTGTCAACAAAATAAAGGAAGGCAGGGAAAGGAAGAGATGGAAGGAGGCTCTTGGATCCTCTGGGGTAGTGACAACCAGGTAAAGGTCCTTGGAAGAGGAGTAGACCTAAGGCAGTGAAAGCGAACCTTTTAGAGACTGAGTGCCCAAACTGCAACCCAAACCCCACTTATTTATTGCAAAGTGCCAACACAGCAACAGGAGAGGAAGGAAACACTTCCATTGGGCTGCTGAGCAGAGGGGCAGGGCAAACTGTGCTTTGGGGAGGGAGGAAGTGCTCCCATTGGGCTGCTGAGCAGAGGGGTGGAGCAAACTCTTTGCTGGGGTGACTGCATGTGCCTACAGAGAGGGCTCCGAGTGCCACTTCTGGCACGCATGCCATATATTTGCAACTACTGACCTACGGTTTAGTTATGGAGAGTGTGATCTGTGTAAAAGGGTTCTCAAGGAGCACAGTAACACTTACTGTTTCCCACAAACCAGCACTAATAATCATCCTTGAAGGCCTCAAAGCCCAGTCCTGCATCTTTGTTGTTTTATGTGGCCTCTCAACTCACAGACAGCAATGGCCTCAGCGACCAGTTCTGAACTGACTGTTTCCAGAGGTTTCAGGTTAGAAAACAAGATTCTGTCACATAGTTCTTCTATTTTTTTTAAAAAAACCAATGGGGTTTTCCTTGAAGATGGTACAACTCGCTGAGCATAAGTTAGGGCCACATAATGCGAGGCTTCCAGGGCCATTTCTACCTCTATTTAGTTCCACCTCATACAGATTCAAGAGCTCTTTACTTTTGCTGGCAAATTGCATGGGAGAAAAAAAGCTCTTTCAAACAAAGATAAAAGCTGTACATCCAGGAAATGCTTTAAAACAAATGGAAAATGGTGGTTTAAAATGGCTTCTTGTGGTTTGCTGTTAAATATATAGAGATGCATTTACTGCTGAATTGCAACACTCAAATAAATAAATAAATAAGTGTCAGGCGGCGGTTAACTAACCTAACTCCCTACAGGGGCCAATGGCTATGGTGGGGTGATGGTCGCCTCAGCAGTGGAAATGCCACTGGAAACCATCACATTGGGCCCAACAGCAAAATGAGCGGAGGAAGAACTCTGATTCCCAACGGTCATGGAGGCGGAAGAGGCCATTCCAGATGGACTGGCTGTGAAGGTGCACCTTGTCCATATCCTCAAGGCTGCAGCAGTCCATGGCAGTCCTGGTGTTAAATTGTGCATGTCTCATTTCAGGAGATTGCTCCATGATCATAGTGTGTGGGTCACTTCATGGCAAGCTGGGAACCACCTTAAACAAATTCATGTCAATGATAGTTTTCCTGCTTCAGGAATTAATGTATTTTTGTATATGAGTTGCAGTCGACAACAGTTACCTTTCCAACATCAAGCAACTCCTCACCCTACACACCTGTGTGTCAATGCTGTGTTATCCATTCCCTTAAAGCATTTCAGGCAAGCAAAAGACTGCTGATAGTCATATCATATGCACTGTGCATGGTTACCGAAATCCCAGATTAAAAGAGAAATGAAATCTTTGTCTTGTTTGTTTTCCCTCATGTACAATTTTCTCTACAAAGGAACTGAACTTGCTTGAGGAAGCAGCTCCAGTGAAAATATTCTTTAACTACCTGGATTATTAGAGGCGCCACTGTGTTGTGTCCTTGACTTCAAACCTGAGGAATACCTGAAATTTACTGAGCTGTCAACTTGGATCAATCCTCTGGAGACGGTTTCAGGAAACCACTTCAGAACAAAGAGCATCGTGTAAAGATTATCTTTAGTTTAATCTTGTTTTACAGGCATATGCTCAAGCAGAGCTTATTCTTCTGGCAGAATTTGAAACCCAGGAAAGCATGTGACCAACTCTCAGGAAGGAACACATTTGAACATATGTAGTGAAAGCAAACGCCATTGCCAGCTCTCTGTTCATTTATTATGTTTCTTTGTAATCAGGAGTAAGGGGAAACAAACTGAATATCCGGTGATCACCTAGGCGTTTTATACCAAACAATCTACAGGAGGGATTTTTCCACAGATGGAAACTGTCAGGCCAGACTAGAGCATTTTAGCAGAGATGCGTGCAGAAAAGATTTTAATCTTTCCCTGTTGCATTGCAGGGTTTAAAAAGTTGGCTGAGCCATAACAGCCAGTCAGTATTTGCAAGGGCTTTTATTTACTCATCTTGTGTTAGTTAGGTTTATATCCTGCCCTTCCTCCAATAACATCAAAGCAACATCTTGGGCAGTGACCTCTCCCAGTTTACATTCACCAGAGCCTGGTGAAGTAGACATGCTGAGAAAAGTGATTAACTGAAGGTATCCAAAGTCTCACCTCCCTCTTTCCACCATAGCACCCTTATTGACAGCTTTAAGAAAGGATTAGACAAGTTCATGGAGGACAAGAGTATCAATGGCTATAATTATGGATACTTAAGGACAACCTCCGGGTTGGAGAGATAGGCAGGATATCTCTCAATATCATTTCCAGGGAATCCTAAGCAGGTGAAGGCATCTCCTTGAGAATAATACCCTGAAGGAAATGGTGAGCCACTGTGTGAGACAGAATGCTGGACTGGATGGGCTGTGGCCTGTTCCAGCAAGGCTCTTCTTCTGTTCTTATGTTCTTATTATTGTACCAAACCTAACTCTATTAGGTTCTATTAGGTTCTGCTCTATTCTAGTAGGATGCAAATCAGGAAGGACCTCTTCACATTATTTTAGTTAGACTCTAGCAGATTTAAATCAGGTTGAAATGAATCACTAAGTGCAAGACCTACGATAATAGCAAGATAGGTCAAGCGGATTTTCCCTGATATATTCTCCTTGCCTCCTGCAGCCTCCTGGAATGTTACCTAGGTTGCTCTGGCAAACAGCTGCTTTCCACTGCTGTCCAGTATATTAGAAACTTACAATGTCAGCATTCAGGGCCAGTTCCAGATGTGACAGAACATTGCCAAGAGGGGGCCCTTCTTTCAGCTGTGGTCATAATTTCCCACAATGCTCCTCAGTGTGTTATTTTGATTCCTTTGGATAGAGATGCAAAAATATCTTGGTCTTGATTTCATTACATTTCTCTGAATTCCAGCAACATATTCTTCCAGTCCTTTTTTATATAAGGTTGTGAGACTGTGGGGGTTTTATTTTCCAGGTTAGAGATGTCCATACATGTTATTTACATGGTTTCTCTAATGTGTGGATTTATTTAAATATTTTATCCAATTTACACATCCCCTCCTCCCATTGTTTACTCTAAAGTATGCTTACAGTTCCTGGTTTGTTTGTTTTTTGCATATTTCATCATTTATATTTTGCAAAATGAGGGCATTGTTTAGTGCAAACTTTATTTCTCCAAAACAGCCTAATAGCCCCACAAGTGTGTAAATTGTCAAGATGATGTGAATTTCTTCCCCCAAGAAGACTCAAGAGGTATGGAAAAACTACTTTCCTTGGACTGTAAATCCAATGACATCCTTTCTGCCCATAGTTTTGGGGCTTGTGGGAAGTTTAAAATGGCAGACAGCTACCTGTCATGAAGAAGAACGTGAGCTAACAATGACCCTGTTTTGTGTGCTTGGCTGTGGTAGATGCTTGGTGTTGATTTCTCAAGAAATGTGTTGCTAGTCACCCTGCTGGTATCTATTACTACTGAGAGGACCATTATGACTAAGACATTAATGGAAGTGGCCTTCAGAGATTACTTGGAAAAGATGATACAGTAAATGTCCCTTCAATAGTTGTGTAACTGAGAATTTCAACACACACTTGAAAATCACAAGTTCCTATTTAGCATGTGTTGGCCCATCAGTTCTTTTGTCTGTTTTTAGGAGCTACTACAGGGCCCTAGCAGCTGTATGAAAGGAGAAACTGAAAGTGACCCCTTCCTCCAATTGCAACTCCATTCTGGAAAATGCCACCCCACCACTGAATTTCTGCTCCTCACAGAGTTTGCAGTGTCAGACAAGAGGACAAGAAACATGCTAACAGCTCTAGTAATGTATGAGATTCACCAGGGATGTGCCAATGGTATTAACAGGGGGTTCTTCTTGGTTAAGTATTCAAATTATAGGGTGGCAGGAGGCAGGGGTGGCTCATGAACTGAGGCAGGGGCATACCTGTCAACCATCCTGATTTGGCCGGGATTACCCCGTAATTTGGCACCGATTTGCGCCATTTCCCGACCCGCGCTTCCAAACCTCCGTAATTTGGCAGCGGAGGAAAGGAGGCACTACGCAGCCCATCTGTGCAGGTCGCATTGCATGCATGTGTGGAAGGGCTCTACACTTCCGTAGCTCCCTTCCATGCATGTGCAGAAGGCTATGCCACCTGCGTAGAAGGCTACGCAAGTGGCGTAGCCCACTATGTGCATGCATACAACGCGACCTGCGCAGACCCGGTCTGCGCAGGTCCCGGATTCGCCGGAGCTGTGGTTGACAGGTATGGGCAGGGGATGTTTCACCCACAAATGGTGGGGACAGCTGTAGGAATCGGGGCCGCAGAGGGCCGGAGGTCCCGGAGGAGACTGATCAAGAAACGATACGAGGCAATAGGGAGCGTGATCAGATCAGTAGTTTATTGAGGGAAAGCTTCGACATATATAGGAGAAAAAGCGCAACGGTGGCAAAACCGTCATCTGACAGAAATCACATCACCTGTTTACTCGGGTTAATTGGGAATCTCTCTTGGGGAAGTTAATTAACTGGGGCAAACACAGACATGGGAAAACACCATTGTTTAGGGATAAGACTGGGGTAAACATGGCCTCTGTTTGCATCTGGGATAAGACGGAGACTCGGAGATGAGGGATTACTCTAATGGGTAACTGTTGTGTATGTACAATGCTGCTTCATATGAATGTACAATGTTGCTTTAAGAAATGTATGAATGTAACCTAGCCACAATCACAATGTAACCCAGCTGTAAAGGAACGCGAGCAAGCTGCCTATAGAGGGCAGCTGTGAGTGTTCAACTCACATGGTTATCATTCCTCAAATCACCTGCAGCCGCGGGAACTTCCCGCAGCAACAAACTACTACTGATCCACCACCGAAGATGGGCGTGACCCGGATGACGTCACGCCGGTAGCGGCCAATGAGCTACCATGCAGCCAAGTTCAAATGTGTTGTACCACTGTATATAATGTGAGATACCTCTGCCATTACCACATGTTCGTTCTGATCATCAACCAATAAACCTGTGTTAGTCCATACTGCGACTCCTTCTATGTCTCCTGGAACAGACACTAAACTGGCGACGAGGATGGGATCGATGGCGAATCCCAAGGTCAAGGCGTACCAGTTCGATGTGAGCGAGCCCGAACAATGGGAGCTCTACGAGTGCCAGTTTCGGCACGCGATGGAAGCCGCAGGCGTCGACGACGACGCCAAGATGCGCTCCCATTTCCTGGCCCAAGTGGGGCCAGCCACGCTGTGGATCCTGATGACCCTGGTGGCCCCCAGGAAGGTAGACGAGGTCCCCATCGACCATATCCTGGAGAGACTGGGTGAGCATTTCCAGCCGCCCGTCTCGGGTCGCGTTCCACAGGCGAGACCAGCGGCCGGGCGAATCCGTGTCCGCCTATGCGGCGGCCCTCAGGCTTGCGGCGGTCCACTGCCAGTGGGATGACCTGGACCAGGCCCTCCGTGACCGCATGTTGTGTGGTCTGAGGGACGAGGAGCTGCAGAGGAGGCTGATGACCCGCGACCAACGCCTCACGTTCAACGAGGTACTGCGGGAGGCCCAAGCAGCCGAGGAGGCCAGAAGCGGGGTGAGACTGTTCAAGTCCCAAGGGGCCGCGTCCGAGAGGGCCAAGTCACCAGTACAGGCGGCCCGGCGGACACCAGCGAAGATGGCCTGGCGGGCCCACAAGCCGCCCGCCGGCACACCAACGTCGTCCGAGGAGTCGTCCACGACAGCGGACCCCTACTCCAGCGAGGACGACGACGTCCAGAGGATCAAGAAGCGTGGTGAGAAGCGGCAGTCCCGAGAACGGCAGGACCGCCGTTGCGACAGTTGTGGGGCGTCCCACGACCGCACAAGGTGCCCGTTTCGAAAGGCCGAGTGTCACAACTGCGGCCGAAAGGGGCACATCGCCCGAGTATGCAGGCGCGGGCAAGTCGAGGACAAGAGGAGCCAGACGCACCAGCGGAAGGCGGCCGGCACCAGGAAGGTCGCAGCCAGCTACGATGAGGAAGGCGTGAACCGCGTGGGCCTGGAGCACCAGCGGTTTTTTGTAGAGGTACTGTTGCAAGGGGTCCCAGTGAGGATGGAGATAGACTCGGGGTCATCTTATTCCATCCTGTCCCAAAAAGAGTTCATGCGTATTCCCCCAGACAAGCGGCCCAAACTGCGGGCCATGAGGTCACACCTTCGGGATGTGCAGGGAAATGGGATCCCGGTGTTGGGGGTGGGAAACTTCAAGGTGAAGTTTAAGAACTACTCCGAGAAACTGCCCTTAGTGGTCCTCAAAGGGGGGAGGTGCTGCCTTTTGGGAACGCAGTGGTTTGCTCCCCTGGGAATCGAACTGTCCGGCATTAACGCCATCGAGACTGACCCAATGTGGGACTTGTGCAACGCGCACCCAGACGTTTTCAAGAAGGGGCTCGGGAAATACAAGGGGCCCCCGGTTTCCTTTGAGCTGGACCCAGAAATCCGGCCCGTCCGCCTCAAACCAAGGAGGGTGCCTTTCGCCCTAAAGGACAAGATCGAGGCGGAACTGGACAAATTGGTGGGGCAGGGGATTTTGGTTCCAGTTGACTCGGCGGAGTGGGAAACGCCGATTGTTACAGCCCTTAAGTCGAACGGGGAAGTCAGGATTTGTGCAGACTATAAATGTACCATTAACAAGGCCATTCGGCCAAATGCGTATCCAGTGCCCGTGGTCAGCCACTTGCTGGCCACGTTACATGGGGGGAAGTGTTTCGCCAAGTTAGATCTGGCTCAGGCGTATCAGCAGCTCTCTGTAACCCCGGCTGCTGCCGCCGCGCAAACGATAGTGATGCACAAGGGGGCATTTAAGGTAACGCGCCTTCAGTTTGGCGTGAATTCGGCCCCTGGAATTTTCCAATCCCTCGTGGAACGCCTTTTAAAGGGGCTTCCAGGCGTCCTCCCATACTTCGACGACGTGTTGATAATGGCGGGGAGCGAATTAGAGTTGGCAAAGAGGCTAGATGGGGTCCTTTCAGTGTTCGAGAGGGCAGGCCTTCGACTGAGGAGGGACAAATGCGTATTCTTTGCGAGGGAGGTTGAGTTTCTAGGCTTTAAGGTAACCCCGGACGGGATCAAACCCTCTGAGTCAAAGGTTGCAGCTGTGAAGAACGCCCCTCGCCCCACCGCAAAACCGGAGCTACAGTCATTTCTAGGGCTCCTGAATTTTTATCATACCTTCCTGCCTCGGAAGGCATCGGTCGCGGAGCCACTGCACGCGCTGCTCAAAAAGGACGCGGCTTGGCGGTGGGGGGACAGGCAGGAGAGAGCATTCAAGGAGCTTAAGTCACTCCTGTCTTCGGACGCTGTCCTTACCCATTTCGGCCCGAAAAAACCAGTGGTTTTAGTCTGTGATGCGTCCCCAGTGGGGGTGGGGGCGGTCCTGTGCCACGTGTTGGAAAGCGGGAGGGAAGCCCCGGTAGCGTACTACTCTAGGTCCCTCTCAAAGGCCGAGTGCAATTACGCGCAAACTGATAGGGAGGCCCTAGCCATCATCGCCGGAACGAAAAAGTTCCATGACTTTTTATACGGCCACGAGTTTACAGTAGTGACCGATCACAAACCACTTTTGGGGATCTTCACTACCGGCAAACCCACACCGCAAATACTATCCCCCAGAATGCTGCGTTGGGCCATTTTCCTCAACGCCTACCAGTATGAGCTGGTCTATCGCCCAGGGAAGGAGATCTCCCATGCGGACGCACTGTCCCGATCTCCCCTCCCAAGTGTAGGGGACTCCACATGTGAGGTAGAGCAGGATCACCAAGTCCTACTGATCGAGTCTCTCGACTCACCCCCCATTGTCCCGGCCGACCTCGCCAAAGCCACGGCGGCCGACAAGATGCTGGCCCAACTTAGTTCCTGGGTTAGGAAGGGCTGGCCCACGACTCCCCCCGATGAAGAGTTCAGACCATTTTTTAGGCGCAGAGTAGAGCTGTCGCTGGAAAGGGGCTGCTTACACTGGGGCCAGTGAGTAGTTATCCCAGAGAAGCTGAGGGCCAAGGTACTGAGACTATTGCACACCAGTCACCCCGGGATCGTGCGCTCCAAGGCTCTGGCCAGGAGTTTCTTTTGGTGGCCCCAGATAGACGGGGACATAGAGCATTTAGTGGGCACGTGCGAGAGCTGCCAGGGCTCTCGGCCCGAGGAGTCCCGGTTGCCCCATAGGGAATGGGATACGGCCCGCGGGCCATGGTCCCGGATCCATGTCGACTTCGCTGGCCCTTTTCGCGGGTCCATGTTTCTACTGGTAGTGGACTCCTATTCCAAGTGGTTGGAGGTAATCCCTATGAACAGCACCTCCTCTGCCGCAACCATCAAGCAGTTGCGCAAGCTTTTTGCCTGTTTCGGCCTGCCAGACGTCCTTGTTAGCGATAACGCTAGTACCTTCACGTCTGAAGAGTTCAAGACGTTTATTGAGCGGAACGCCATCAGGCACATAATCGCTGCCCCATTTCACCCCGCCACAAACGGTCAGGTAGAGCGCCAAGTGCGCACTACGAAAGACGCACTGCGGCGCATGGGTCCCGGTGAGTTGAACCTGCATTTGTGCCAGTTCCTCATCTGCTACAGGACAACCCCCTTAGCTTCAGGATTTTCCCCAGCCGAACTCCTCATGAGGAGGCGTCCGGTAACACTTTTTGACCGGATGGATCCGTCCAGGGTGGAGGATGAAGGGAGAAACATAAATATAGGGGAGGGAGCTCCAAAAGTTTTTCGGCAGGGGACCCGGTTCACTGCAGGAACTATGCGGCGTCAGGGCCAGCATGGGTCCCAGGGACAGTCATCGAGCAGACGGGGCCAGTGTCCTACAGGGTCGAGACTAGCTCGTGTCTACTCTGGAGGAGGCACGCCGATCAACTCAGAAGGCGGGTCACTAGTGAAGGGAATTCAGTGTTAGGGTCCTCCCCCACCCGCATTACCCAAGGGGGAGACACGGTGGAACCCGGGGATACAAATGCATATCCTCGGTTCTCAGCCACGGAGGAGGATACTTTGGAAGAGAGGGATCAGTTTGATGACGATTATGAGTTACGGTACCAGGGGGGTGTAGCGGAGTGGTCCCCCACCCGTCCTAGCGAAAAGAGGGGTTTCAGTTCAGCCCCTGGTACCTCCAGTCCCCTCAGTCCTTTTGCGTTAGAATATAACATAGCTCCAGCTCCCCGGAGACCAACACCCCCAAGGCAGGCATCGGGGGGGAGCCCAACCACCACAGCTCCCGGAACTCCCAGGCAGGGAACGGGGGGTGGCGAGACCACGAGGGTCTCTTCGTCGGTCCCAAGATTCGTGCTGGGGGGGACCCCTAGCGCCTCAAACGGCAGGCAGGAGTTCACGTCCCAACTGTTCATTCCATTCCCGTCCCCCAATGCAAGGTTACCACAGAGCCCACACCGAGCCACTAACGAGTCCCCCCTTTCCGTTGCAGGACAGGACTCCGCAGAGCCAGGCTCCCCTGTGTTAGGCCAAGCGGCCGCTCGCCCCAGGCGCACGTGCGGCAAGCCACAATGGTTGAGGGACTTCGTCCCATCCTAGGGGGAAGGGATGTTGTGTATGTACAATGCTGCTTCATATGAATGTACAATGTTGCTTTAAGAAATGTATGAATGTAACCTAGCCACAATCACAATGTAACCCAGCTGTAAAGGAACGCGAGCAAGCTGCCTATAGAGGGCAGCTGCGAGTGTTCAACTCACATGGTTATCATTCCTCAAATCACCTGCAGCCGCGGGAACTTCCCGCAGCAACAAACTACTACTGATCCACCACCGAAGATGGGCGTGACCCGAATGATGTCACGCCGGTAGCGGCCAATGAGCTACCATGTAGCCAAGTTCAAATGTGTTGTACCACTGTATATAATGTGAGATACCTCCGCCATTACCACATGTTCGTTCTGATCATCAACCAATAAACCTGTGTTAGTCCATACTGCGACTCCTTCTATGTCTCCTGGAACAGACACTAAAGTAACAGAGTTAGATATTCGCTCTCTCAGCAGATCCGCTGGTCAGGTCAAGGAATTGGGTGAATCAAACCCTATCATTAATCCACCCCCCTTAATTTCTCTGCCCGCAGAAACCACGAGCCAGGAGTTTTCCCTACCGTAGTGGCCTCTGCCAGGGCCATTCCATGCCCACCGGGCATGGGGAAACCATATTTCCCCTTTCTGTTTTATTTAAGGACCTGACCGGCGACTCTGCGCAAGAGGGGCATCAGCTGTTGATCGGGAATGACGCTTCGGGGTTTCTTCTTGGGGCGGCACTTCGAGATCAGTGAGGGAATACATTGTGCAAAGCAGCATAACGCTATGCCTAGTATAACCACCCCCACAACCACCTTGAGTACCGTCTGGAGCCACCCCCATGGAATCCATGACCACATCCAATTCCACAATGAACTCCACCAAGTTCCCCATGCAGAGCCTTCCCTTATGCCCTCGACTATGGTGTGGAGGGCCGTGAGCTGATTCTGTACCTTGCGGGAGTTGTCCGTAAGATTGAAGCAACACATACCATGAAAAGATTCGCAACCCAAATGATGAAGCAATAAGAGGTAGTCTATAGCCGCTCTATTGTCAAGTATGGCATGGCGAAGCTCCGCCTGCTCCTGGTTGAGTAGCGCTATCGCCGAGGAGGTGTGGTTGATGGCCTTAGCCAACCCGCAAGCCAGTCGGCTGATCCTCCGAGCATTGCCGACGGCTAAGCCTGGCACGCCAATTATGCTGACTGCCAACGAGACATATTCGGCTGGACTCATAACTCTAAAGCTGCTCTCACATGAGCTGTCTAACTGGGTGTTGCGAGTGTGCCGTATGGGTGCTGAAACATTTGTAACATTTGTGCTTGGGGTGACCATATCCTTAGTAGGGAGTAACAGTGTTAAACGACTAATGCAACATGTAGCATCTGACACATTTGCAGGAATGTAGTTGAAGGTATACTGATTACATGTAAAGAACCAACCAGATGGTAACGTAACATGAGCATACATTGAACCAAGCTTCACTGGGTTATTGCAAGTCCAATTGCCACTGCCGACGTAGAGGCAGCGGCGCCGGGTTCGACCGACTGTGGAGCAGCCGGTCATCCGACCACAAGTAGAGTTCGGGCTGACCGCCACTCAAGGAGTGTGGAGAGTGGCTGCATCAGCCGGCAAAGTCATGGTGAGCCGCATCTCCCAACGGGCGTATTCTGTAGAAGCCACTGGGTTGTATGGGCTGAAAATCTGTTTCACAAGCCAGTCCCCATCCCTGGGGTATGCGCCTGGAGAGTGGCACACTGGGATGAGGCAGGTGCTCAGGATTGAGGCAGAACCAATGTCCTGTCTCAGGCAAAAATCGGACTGGTTGACGAGGCCCGCCAACCTTTCCCAAATGTTGTACTGCATTCTGGCAGAGAGGTCTCCGCCGGGCACCAAATCGTTGGCCTTCAACATGGTAGCCTGAATGCCTCCCCTGGCAAATAGGGAGAGGATCAGGACGATGAGGGCTGCCACGGAGTTGGCATTGATCTGGGCAAAGACTGCAGCCACGAAGTTCTCCGGTGTCGGCTCCCTCTCCTCGCGTCGGAGGGCGTCCTGGGCCTCATTGCAAAGAGCCTTGATCATCCCCCAGGTGACCTTCGGCGCTGTCATCGGTGGCCGTCTCCTCCGACGGGTTTTCTCGGTCAGAGTGAGGTCCTCCATCTCCGGGATCGGACTCGGGTCGGTCTGGGTCCACGCCATGTGGTTCCAAGTGAGGCTTGACACACCGAGCTGGAATCCAAACGACACCTGTAGGAGACATAACTGCAACATACCCTCTTCCCCAGGTTATGAGCGGCGCCGGGCCCCTCCAAGAAGGGTCCGGTGGCACTCGGTATCGGACCATCGGTCGCGGGAGAGCTTCCGAACGGCGGAAGTGCTTCTCCTGTGGCGTGCAGTCCGAAAAAACATTAAGGTGATTGTACGTAAACAATACCTTATTCAGACAATGCTGTGCCTGAGCCTGTGACTTGGGGAGGGCTGGTGGCTCCCCCCTTTCTGTTTGTTTGTCAATATAGGACTTGAGCGTCCGATTGACCCGTTCCACAATCGCTTGCCCCTGCGGATTGTAAGGAACGCCAAAAGTATGCTTGATATCCCAAGTGGCCATGAAGGCCGCCAGCTGCCTGGAGCTGTAGGACGGGGCGTTGTCGGTTTTAATGTGCCGTGGCTTGCCCATTGCCGCGATGCAGGAAAGGAGGTGCTGCTCCACGTGGGAAGCAGTCTCCCCTTTCTGAGCTGTTGCCCAAACGAATTGTGAAAAAGTATCTATGCAGACGTACATGTACTGCCATCTGCCAAACTGCGGGACATGCGTGACGTCCATCTGCCACACCTGATTGGCCTTTGTCCCTTGTGGGTTGACCCCCCACGAGGGCCCCCCGGTGCCCCTGCACAATGCTGGCAAGAGCGAACTATGCCTTGGGCTTGAGAAAGTGGCAAATTGAACTGCCTGGCGAGCGCTTTGGCATTTTGGTGAAAAAATGCATGACGCTGGATTGCCGTAGTGAAAACACCCAACACTGAACGTTGCTGAATTTCCTTTGCCGCCGCATCCGCTCTGCTATTGCCCGCGGAAATCGGACCCGGTAGGTCTTGGTGACTTCGGATGTGGGCAATATAGAGCGGCTCCGTGCGGTTTCGCAAATGAAATTGAGTGGTGAGAAATAAACTAAGCAAGTTCTTGTCTATTGCGGGAGTGATGTATGCTCCCGGTAGACTGTGAAGCAAGTTCCTGACATACTGGCTATCAGTAATGATGTTGAGGCGCTCTTTGGCGAAGGTGCGCAAGGCGAGGTTCACCGCTGCCAACTCCGCCCGCTGCGCGGACTTCTGTGGAAGAGTTAACAGCGTGCGCCAAGCCTGGCCCTCCTGCCAAGTTAAGACACCGTATGTTCGACCACCATCAGTAAAAACTGTCCTGGCTCCCTGAAGCGGAACCAGCGAGAGCAATTCGAACAAGCTGACTGTCTGCGTCTGAAGTGAGACAAGTCTGGGGTCCTTCGGCAAATGGTATGCCAAGCTCCCAGTGAATCCTTCCAGGGCTATTGGAAGCGAGTCACCGAGCTGCATCAGTTGCTGGATTTGTTCCTTGGTGAATGGGACTACAATTTTGGCTAAATCGTGCCCTGAAATGTCCCTAGCTCTCAGCCTTCCACGGTAAACCACCGCGGAGACCAGCTCTTGGGGAGGAACGATGTTCTGTGGGGAGGTGTTCGGCAAGTACACCCACTTGGAACGGCCGGACTTCTGTCCGCCTCCCTTGGATCGGCACTCCCTAGCGAAGTGACCGAGCTTGCCACAATTGTGGCATGCTCCTTGGTTCTTTCCCTTAGGTCTTCTACCCCCTTGCACCGCTGCCGCTAGCAATCCCATCTTGTAGGATTCTGTGCCAACGTCGGCGCAAGCTCTAACCATGTCCGTGAGAGTCAAGTCGGGACGATTGCCCAGTGACTGCAAGATCTTACGGCAGTCTAAATTTGCATTGTCCTTGGCTAACTTGATCATGAGCTCTTGTTGGGCTTGCTCATTATCAATCTGTCTACTAATTGCCTCCTCCAAACGATTGATGAAGTCCATGTATGGTTCCTGGGCTCCTTGCTTAATAGCGGTATAATTTTTAGCTGCTTTGCCAGTAGCTGGGACCTTAAAGAACGCCCTAAAGGCGGCCTCGGCCGACATCTGGAGAGTGGCTAGAGGCAAGTTGATTTGGGCATCGATGGGCTCGAAGGCACCTGAACCATATAACTGGTCAGGAAGTACTGCACCTCCCATCCTGGCAGCCCTAGTTTGAGCCTCAAGGCGAAACTCACTGTCCCAAATTAAATACTGGCTAGGGGTGAGCATTATCCGCATGACGGCTTTCCAGTCATGGGGAATGAACATGGTGTTCTCGCACACTTGCTGAAGCGTGCCCCTAGTAAATCGGCTTTGGAGCCCTGTCTCTGAAATGGCCTTCCGTATAGCCATGAGCAGCTTATACGGGACTGGTGTGTGAATTATCTGCTGGGCCCCTGTAAGGGCATCCATCTCCATGCGGATTGGACATATCTGACTAAGCTCAGCTAGTTCTTCTGCTGGCAATTCCCCCTTCCTAATCTCCTCTTCAATTGTGCGCTGAAGGGGACTCTTGGTAACTCGGGAACCCGGAACTGTCAGAGAAGCGCCTGCGCTCCTCATTCCTTGCATTCCGTCGGTGACGTCTGCAGCTGTCACCAAGGGAAAGTTCCCTACACTACTCTGCCTAAACTGGAGTGACGGATAGAGCGCCTTAGGCGCCGTTGGCTCGGCTGGTGTGACTGGCAGAAGTGGGGGTTCCTTGGCCTCTATCCGGACTGGCTCTATCCCCGCTAAGAGCTCCCTGCATTTACTCCACGTGCGAATTACGCCTCTCGGAGCTTTCGGGGGTTGCTGAATGCAGTCTCCTATCTGATCCCAGAGTGCAAGGGTTAACGTACCTACTTCTGGGTAAAGCAGGCAGTGTTCCCCCAGGTACACCAAAAGTCTCGCTAGCTCCCCGCTGTGAAAACGCAACTTAAACACCCTGGCCAGGATTTTGAACTCTCCCTCACGAGTTCTTTGGCTAGCGGATGGACGCTGTCGCTGAGGACAGGTCCCCATATTACCTGCGATGGGTCCTCCGAAGTTTCCTCCTCGGGACGAGTCGACGCGTCTTTGGGCAAGTAATAGGTTCTGGCGACGATCCTCTGGGTAGAGCTCGGAGCGTGGACTGTGGCCACGGGCCCTCGGTGGCCACTGCGCTGTCAGGGGTTCACAGCAGGCCCTGAGCGGAACGCGTTTTTCCGCAACCTGCAAGCCGCCGCGAAAGTCGGGAGCAAACTGTAGAAAGCCTCTTGGACTGCCTCGCCGCTTAGGCCGTCTTCCCGACCGGCTGGTTTACCGGCCGGGCTGCTGCGCTGTCCTCCGGGACGGTCGGACACGGTTCAAGCGCAGAACCGGCCTGTGTGATCGCTTACTCTGAGGTAGACCGCTCGGGGGTCGCTTACTCACGAGTAGATCACATCGGGGTCACCAGGTGTAGGAATCGGGGCCGCAGAGGGCCGGAGGTCCCGGAGGAGACTGATCAAGAAACGATACGAGGCAATATGGAGCGTGATCAGATCAGTAGTTTATTGAGGGAAAGCTTTGACATATATAGGAGAAAAAGCGCAACGGTGGCAAAACCGTCATCTGACAGAAATCACATCACCTGTTTACTCGGGTTAATTGGGAATCTCTCTTGGGGAAGTTAATTAACTGGGGCAAACACAGACATGGGAAAACACCATTGTTTAGGGATAAGACTGGGGTAAACATGGCCTCTGTTTGCATCTGGGATAAGATGGAGACTCGGAGATGAGGGATTACTCTAATGGGTAACAGAGTTAGATATTCGCTCTCTCAGCAGATCCGCTGGTCAGGTCAAGGAATTGGGTGAATCAAACCCTATCATTAATCCACCCCCCCTTAATTTCTCTGCCCGCAGAAACCACGAGCCAGGAGTTTTCTCTACCGTAGTGGCCTCTGCCAGGGCCGTTCCATGCCCACCGGGCATGGGGAAACCATAGACAGCTACCCCTTTGTCCTGGTTATGAGCTGCTGCTAGAGAGAGGAAACTTGGATCTGTTCTCTTTTGGAACAACCCTCTCAGTGACTGTTTTTATAACACTGTACTAAGTGCTGGTTGATGCTTGTTGATTTTCTTTGAGTGCTTCCATAATTGAACTAGTGTCAAATGTTTGTAGGGGTTTTCTTCTTCTTAGCCAGCAACACAAGGTTGCAGTTACCGACTGTAGTTCCAAAATACCACAATCTTCAAGGATGCTCTGTCTGTGTACCCATGTGTTTGTACTGAAAGATATATTTTTCTCATAGCTTTTAGTGTGCTTTGTTCTTGGTCACTAGAAAACTTTATACATTTGATTTCTGGGGCACATATTTCTGAAGAATGTTCAACGTGAAAGGGAAAACAGGTTATTTGCAGGGAATACACATTCACTTTCAATTTCAGGTTGTTGTTTAGGTTCTCGGGACTAGAACCCAGATCTCTGTTCTTTTCTATTTTGAATTTAGACGGATTTCTTCTTATTGTCTCCCTCCTTTTTGCCAGGCTTCTCCCACACATATTTCTTTCTACTTTCTCAGAAGAAGAAGAAAGTAAGAGCAGAGACTAACTAATTAAGATTTTAAAAAGAGCAAAAGCTTGCTGAGGGCATGTTTTGAAAAGAAGAGAGATGAAACACTGCAAAGTTTTTGAAGACCAGTTTATTCAGGACCCTTTTTGCCTGTACACAGTCTGAAATACTCTTGAGCGTACACCCACATATGGAAATGTCAGAATATATGACTAGGCAAACCATGAATATAGCCAGAAGCAATTTCTGTCACAGTTCTATGCTTGCAAAAAATGCTACTCTGCTCCTCAGAAATTATAACTAGCCATAGGTGGGTGCATTTGTGTTTCAACCATAATGACATTTCTCAGTGTGATTATGGATGTACCAATGGCTCAGGCAGCTGCAATTCTTCACAGTGCCTGCTCATACACAGGACAAACTGAAGGATTTGGATCTCACAGAAGAACAGCAAATGACTTGATTCTAGAACACAATATTATTAGAGGGGAAGAAGAAACTCTTTAAGGATTTTTTTTGCCTGTTGTTACAAAGAATTCAAAAATTGAAACCACAGAATACGTTCTCTGCAGCTGCCCTTTTTATAGAGACATCTGGAACAAGCTCATATCTCCACTGCTCTGCAAGTATCCTGGCTGGACAAACAGCATATACACCCACTGGCTGCTATCTGTTGAAAGACACACCTTCACCCACAACATTGCCAGGTTCTGTGCCACAACATGTAAAATCAGAAGAACAATTCTGGTAGGACCTTCAGCAAATTGAACTACTAGTGTCTCAGCATAGGCTTAGGAATAGCTGTAACACTATTGACCAATTTTACTACTCCTTAGCTCTGAACAGAAATGCTCCTTTTTAAGCACTCTTGTCTCTTGATATATTTCAATTACCCCCATTTTAACTTCTGTTCCCTTTGCTCCTCTGTGCTGGTCTTGGACCATAATAAAGATTTGATTTGATTTGACAAAGAATTCAATTCACCTAGGATGATTTGCACTTTGATTTGAGGAACAAGAGACCACATTTCCTTGACTTCTTTGTTAAAATAACTCTAAATAATTCACAGTGTAATCCTATGCAAATCTTCTAATCAGAACACTTGCTGAATATAGTGCAGGGATTCTCAACCTGTGGCCCATGGGCTGGATGCAACCCACGCAGTAGTAGGCTCCAAAAAAGTAGTGGGCTCCACTGTGGGCATGGTATGGTGGGCATGGCCATGGAGAAAGCCCTGCATTGCACCTGAATTAGGACTACTTTATTTCAAAACATGGATGGGCACGGCCAGCCAGAATTTCTGCTACTGGTTCTGGCAAACTGGTGCGAACCTGCTGATGCCCACCACTGTACCCACGGCACCATACCACTGTACCCATGGGACCATTTCATGTCCCCCTCCCACTGCCTCTACCACACCAGGAAGTGGCATGTGAGGAAGGGCAAAATGGCCATCCGGCCCCCAAAGCTGTCTGAGGGAGTGTGACACAACCCCAAGCTTTAAAAGGTTGAGAATTCCTGATGTAGTGGTCTTCCCCTTTGTCATTAGCGAAGGATACTACACATATGATGAGTTAATCAAATATCAAATAAAGAACTGTGCATAAGATCAAGTACAGAACAAGTGTCAACATTGATTGAGTTTACAAGGTATCTGTGGGCCAGCTTTGCGTGCCAATTCAAAGATGGCAGGTGGATGAAAGCTATCACAGAGTGGATACCATTTGACATAATGCAATCACTAGCAGAGCCAGCAACCAGATGGGAAGACCAGTTCAGGGCAAAGTTCTTGAGACCCCGGATGAGACTGATCAGAAACAGTGGGAGATAATGCTTCAATCTGTCATGTCAAATTAACATGTGAAATATAGATCAACCAAGTAACCATTTGCCCAATTGGATGTGCATCCATTTTTACAATCTATGTGCATGTGCAAACACAGACACACTGACACTCATACCATTATCCATGTAAACAGTCTCAAGGGGAGTTTGTACCTTGGAAATCAGTTTGTCTATCTTTCTATCTATCTATCTATCAAATAGACAGATCAATAGTGTATGTCTTTCTTGTGTTCCAGTTAACCATGATCCATGATCAGGCGTACCCTGGTAATGGCAACCTTGTGTAGCCAACTATTCTTTCTCACACTAGATCAGGCTAAATCAGGAGTTCTCAACCTTTTTAAGCCAGGGACTGGGTCATGCTCCCTCAGACAGCTTTGGCCATTTTGCCCTTCCTCCACCACATGGCACTTCCTGGTGTGGTGAAGACAGGGGGGGGACATGAAATGGTGCCGTGGACCGCATCTGGACCATGGGCTGCAGGTTGAGAATCCCTGAGCTAAAGGAACTGAAGAATGAACTCACCAAAAAGTGGCTTCATTTTGGCAATTTCACGTCTGGCCTAGACATCCTGCAATCCAAGTGGTTTCATACATAATATCCAGTCTGCCGGCAACACAAGGAGAATGTCAGCTGCCACGAAAGGTGTCTTCAGTAACTCACAAACTACAACAGAACTATCCAAGTCCTGCACATGATTCTCAGGCTATATTTTAGCTATTCCTAGACCATGCAGCTTTCTTGGGCATAGTGTAGATGTTAACAATACATTTCTCATCAATTTCAGTGACCTTAATTTAAGGAAATGCCTTGACTTTGAAGACCCAAGCATTTCCTTGTCATCAAACTACATTTAGTGTATGAGAGTCAAGACACAAGGCACAGCCAAAGGCTGGGTTAACTCAGGTTTATTGCATGGTGGACAGAGGGAACATGAGGTAATGGCGGACGAACAGCTCTATATATAAGGCAGTAACGTATTTGAATGTGGCTCCACGGTAGCCCGTTGGCTACTGGTCCGCGTGACGTCATGGCTGGTCACGCCCTTCTTGTCCAGGTGTAGGTAGCGGCGGGAAACTTCCCGCGCTGCGGTCTTTGATGGGTTTGAACCAAGAGAGCTTGGACGCTCGCTGCTGCCAGCTGGTGGTCATTAGCTCGCGTCCTATTACAGGGTTTATGTGATACAGCTGAAGGTTACATTGTTACTCATTGGCAAGGTTACATTGGTTCAGATACATTGATGTCACATGTAGAAGGTTACACTATTAGGACACAACACTACAGCAGGACAAGCACCACCCCTTCTCATCCTGGTCCCTGAGTTTGTGCAAACTGCCTCTGCAAAAGACCAGTGGCTTTTCTCTGCACAAACCACATGCACAAATCAAATACAGAAGGATTGGCTGATGGTTAAGATGATGCAAACAACCTTGCTGGTCCTTAGACATAAGTAGAATGAAACCTTGCACATGTGCATTATTAGCGTAAAAGTGTTCTCTGTATTATTCAAATGTACAGATAAAATGGCAAATTGGGTGGGAGGGGATAAATCTTCACTGAGCATGTCTAAATGAGTACTTAGTCCATTCTTTCTGCTGGAGTGTCCCAACTTCCCCTTCATATATCCTTTAGAACCCCTTTGACTGAAGTTCAAAAAGAAAAAAGGAAATGGAATTTGCTCCTCTTGGCCAATCAGCGCTAATGGGCCACTCAACAATTATGTGATCCATTTTTTGGGAAATGTACACACACACACACACACACACACACACACACACACACACACACACACACACACACACACACACACACACACACCATGTAATCCAACTGTAATTTTTGCTTCAAACCACCACCCCCTTTAAAATTACGTAATCCAGAACTTTTGTATCAAAACTGATTTTTAGAGCTTTTTACTATTGGTGCCTAATGCAGAACGTATCGGTGAGGATTCTCGATGCATCACACCCTTTGTGAAGATATATTTTTATTTTATCTTTTGCAGGGAGGAATGAGGATGTCAGGTAAGTTCTGATAGTGTTCTTCTACTATCTTCTTTATAAAGATTAAGAGTCGTTGTTGTCTCCTGCCGGGGTGCATCAAGATCATCTTCCCAAATTGGATCAAAATTCCCAGAGATCATTGTTAAACCTAAAAAAGTGCCATGTTTCAAAACCACAACAGCTCCAAATGGATTATGCAATCTTTGACCTGCTCACTGCCCCGCCCCCACGTAATTTTCTGTAATTCAGATGGCAGACCCCCTCCCTCCTCAAGGATCACGTAATTGTTGAATGGCTCCTAAAACAGCTCAGCAAGGGCTGATTTTTTTGTTATGAATTCTCTGCTCTTTATAAAGCAGCAAGAAAAGTGTAACTTTTGCCTGCATGGTGAAGTGGACTCATCAGCTGCTTCACCATATTGGCAAATGAGTTGCTTTTAGTGTTCAGATGGAAGGATTGGGCTAAGTGTAATTTAGCCCATCCTCTAGGGCAGACTTTCACAACATTTTCCCAACAGGAGATGGACCTGTCCCTGACACTTCCTGCCAGAGGCCAGAGGAGTGGTTGCTCCTTGGACTTAAGTTTTTTACATCATTAGTGGTGGTGGCGGCAGTAGTGGTGATGGTGCCAATCATGCCATTTTCATGGCTTTTTCCACAGTCTCCACCACTTCACAGGGTGGCGGGAAGCTTTATGGAGGATTTTGCTCTGTTTGGATAATTTTCTGAAGCTTACCCACTTTGTTTCGACTGCCCAAATGCATCGCTGGGCAACTTCCTGGTTCTGCACTAGAAACCAAGCCACTGATGCAAGCTCCGCCCAGCACTGGAAGTTGCCCAGCAGTGCATTCAAGCAGCTGAAATGAAGTGGGGAAGCATCAGAAAATTATCCAAACAGAGCAAAATTGCTCCGAAAAGCTTGCTGCCACCCTGGGAAGCAGTGGAGGCTGTGGAAAAAGCCACAAAAATGGTGCAATCGCCACTGCTGCTGTGGTAAGTGATGCAACGCAACTTCCGGGGTTGGTGGGTGGGTCTAGAGGTGTCCGGGAGGCCACCATGGGCTGGATTAATGATATCCACAAACTGGATTAGGCCCACGGGCCAGAGGTTGCAAACACCTGCTCTAGGGATCAAAAAATGAGTGAACCCAGACTACCCCATAAAGTACAGTCTGAACATGCTCACTGTTAAATGACAGGGATTTTGAAAGAAAAGCACAGAGAGACAGACAAACAGACAGAAGAGGTGCTTTTCTTATTCCCAGTAAACTCTGCCAACTTCACAAATTTGTTATGCCAGAAGAGAGGACAAAAAAAGTTATCTACAAGGGGAAAGTTATCAACAGTGACTTGTGCATTTTTCTCTAACCATAAATAAGTTTGCATTTCATTCTAGCAGCATGACAAAGCAAGGACGTAATGAGCCATTATGGAAACCCCATCTGTTTCTCTTCAGGGAACAGGTTTTCTGCAGTAGATTTATTAAAGGAAAATTTCACTGTTGGTCCTCCTTATTGTTAATGAGAAAAGAGCATCTGATTGCTCAAACTGGAAATTTCCCTCAATCCTTTCCTTTGTTTACATTCAATATCATGTGATTTTTCTGTGACAAAAAAAACAACAACCAACCTGATACATGTAAGAGAAAAACTGCATATAGTTACATAGCTTGAAAATTTACCTTTTTAAAAAGGAATTTTGTCAAATACTCATTATTTTTCAGGAGAAAGTTTGGCATTGTCAATGCTCTGAGCATACTTGTAATTTGTTGCATCATATTTTATCATGGTGTTACATGTATTATTAACAAGTGAGAAAAAACACAGGGAGAGACTCTAGGCTGCTTTTTAGCGGACAATACCAATTCTCCACTGTTGTGTATGCATGCAGTTCAGCTGCTTGCCTTTAGCACAGCTAGCGGAGCATCACATGGCTCCAATTCCTCCAATGGTAACTTCCGCGGGAAACCTCCCCGCCACAGGTGAAGCTATGTTAGGTATGCACAAAGGTCCAACTATGTCAGAAGGACGTCACTATGATGGTAACCAATGGGGCGCCTCCGGGCTAAATTCAAATGTACTGTGTGCTAAATAAGGGGGCAAGGCTCCACCATTGCCTCATGTACAGATTGACCATGTATCAATAAAGTAGTGTTTAGCCCACCTGCTGGCTCGTGTGCATTCAATCTGCCTACATCAAATCCACATTGATAATATTTACAACATAATTTTAAAAAACAGAATCATCTAAAGAACATAGTAAATTTCTAGATTAATACAGCAAACACTAAATCAAAGATATTTAGAAATTTAGAAACAAGAACAAAAAAATTAACCTTTAATAAAACTTGATCAGCAGCTTAGGCAATCTTTTATAGCAAGATATGATCCTTCAAAGGTAAAGGTTGCCCTTGCTCATAAGCCAGTCATATCCAATTCTAGGGTTCAGTGCTCATCTCTATTTATAGCCAAAGAGTGAGCACTGTTTGCATCTGTTGTGTTCTGATGGTGTTATTGTACACATGGATGACAATGTATCTGAGCCAATGTAACCTTGCCTATAGCAACAATGTAACCTTCAGCTGTATCATATAAACCCTGTAATAGGACGCGAGCTAATGACCACCAGCTGGCAGCAGCGAGCGTCCAAGCTCTCTTGGTCCGAACTCATCAAAGGCAACAGCGCGGGAAGTTTTCCCGCCACCACCTACACCTGGACAAGAAGGGCGTGACCTGCAATGACGTCACGCAGACAGTAGCCAATGGGCTACCATGGCACCACGTTCAAATGTATTACTGCTGTATATAAAGAGCTATCGATCCGCCATTACCTCATGTTCCCTCTGTCCACGATGCAATAAACCTGAGTTAACCCAGCCCGAGGCTGTGTCCTGTGTCTTGGTTTGCATACACCAAATTGGCGACGAAGGTGGGATAATGGATCCCCACGGAACAGCCAGGGCACAGAGCGGTTTCAACATCACCAAACCGCAAGACTGGGAGCTGCTTGAGATGGATTTCCAGGCGGCCCTGGTGGAACTCAGAGTCAAAGGAGAGGATGAGGAGAGGAAGAGGGCCATCCTCACCAGAATGCTCGGGATGGAAACCAAGCGGACGCTGGTGGGCATCATCGCTCCGAAGAAGGTGAGCGACTTTAAGGCGAGCGACATCATGAAACTGCTGCGAGAGCGGTTCTGCCCCTCGAGGGCAATGTTTCCCGCTCGGAGCGCGTTTTGGAGGCGAGTCCAAGCGCCGGATGAGTCGGTTGAGGCATTCGTGGCCGCCATGAGGGTAGCCGCCGCCCCCTGTAAATGGGGCGATATCCTGGAGATGGTCCTCAGGGACGGCGTGTTGTGTGGCCTGAAAGACAAGGAGGTACAGCGCAGCTTGATGAATAAGGAGCCGCCACCCACGCTGGCAGAGGTCATAGAGGCCGCGGAAGCCGCAGAGTCCACGAATGCCGGAGTGGACGAGATGCACCAGTGGCGTGAGTGGCGTCCTAGAGCCGGCAAGGCGGAAAATTCGGTGCACGGGAAGACCGGACAGTCGGTGCACGCGACTCGACGGGCCTCAAAGTCGTCTACGGAAGGCAGCGACGGCGAGGAGGTCCAGAAGGTCCGGAAGGGTGGTCGACGCTGCGAGGGTTGCGGAGCGGCCCACGAGCGCGCGAGATGCCCGTTCAGGAAGGCCGAGTGTTACACCTGTGGCCGTCGGGGGCACATCGCCAAGGCGTGCCGAAAGCGGAAAGAGGGCCGGAGGCAGTCACAAGACCGCGCGGCCAGACCGGACCGTCCAGCGAGGCCCAAAGATGGCGCCCAGGCCACGAGGAAGCAGGACGGCGTGGGCCGCGTCTCGGACGGCAGCGAGGACGACGCCTCAGTGTTCAGTGTGTCCGCGGGACAGTCCCATTACTTCGTTGAGGTACTAGTACAAGGGGCCCCTATTAAGATGGAAATTGACTCGGGGTCCGCCTATTCCATAATTCCCCAGAAAGAGTTCATGAAAATCGACCCCCACGTGCGGCCCAAGCTTAAAGCGTTGAGGTCCACACTACGGGACGTACAGGGAAACAGCATTCCGGTGTTGGGGGTCGGGAAATTTCGGGTCAATTTTAAGAGACATTCTGCGGAACTGCCCCTAGTTGTCCTCAAGGGGGGAAGCTGTAGCCTCCTAGGGATACAGTGGTTTCAGCCCTTAGGTTTGTTCATAGGGGGAGTGCATACCGTGGGGGGGGACCCAATACAAGCGGTTTGCGATGCGCATCCCGCCGTTTTTAAGAAAGGACTCGGAAAGTTCAAGGGACCCCCTGTAGCTTTCGACTTAGACCCGGAGGTCCGCCCGATAAGACTCAAACCGCGCAGGGTGCCGTTCGCACTCAAGGACAAGATAGAGGCGGAACTGGACAAACTGGTGGGCCAGGGGATTCTTATTCCTGTTGATTCCGCGGAGTGGGAAACTCCAATTGTAACGGCTCTAAAGGCTAACGGGGAGGTGCGCATTTGCGCTGATTATAAGTGTACAATTAACAAGGCGATCCGCCCTAATGCATACCCGGTGCCAGTGATCAGCCATCTTTTGGCCAGGCTGAATGGGGGAAAGTGTTTCGCCAAACTCAATTTGGCACAAGCCTATCAGCAACTTCCTGTGACCCCCGCCACGGCCGCGGCACAAACGATAGTTACACATAAAGGAGCGTTCCAGGTGTCGCGGTTACAGTTTGGCGTGAA
Source organism: Bradypodion pumilum (assembly GCA_035047305.1). Taxonomy (NCBI): domain Eukaryota; kingdom Metazoa; phylum Chordata; class Lepidosauria; order Squamata; family Chamaeleonidae; genus Bradypodion; species Bradypodion pumilum. The sequence goes on along the minus strand of JAWDJD010000006.1, from coordinate 53,160,669 downwards.
CTCAGCACCCGGCCTTTTTCAGTCGCTTGTGGAACGCCTCCTGAAGGGACTGGAGGGGGTGTTGCCTTATTTTGATGACGTGTTGATAACAGGGGGGAGTGAGGCTGAGCTGGCAAAGAGGTTGGACAAAGTATTGACCGTGTTCGAGAAAGCGGGGCTGAGATTGAGGAAGGACAAATGTGTTTTTTTCGAAACCGAGGTCGAGTTTTTAGGATTCCGGATCACACCCGAGGGGATTAAACCGTCTAAATCCAAAGTAGCAGCCATTAAAAAGGCCCCTCGCCCCACATCCAAAACCGAGCTACAGTCCTTCCTGGGGCTCCTCAATTTTTACCATACGTTCCTCCCGCGGAAGGCGTCCGTGGCCGAACCGCTCCATCGGTTACTTAAAAAGGAGGAGACATGGATGTGGGGTGACGAGCACGAGAGGGCGTTCAAAGAGCTAAAGCAACTCCTAACATCTGAGGCAATCCTGACGCACTTCGACCCCAAACGGCCAGTGGTCCTAGTTTGTGATGCATCCCCGGTGGGGGTGGGGGCGGTGCTTTGCCACGTGTTGGAGGACGGAAGGGAGGCCCCGGTAGCGTTTTACTCAAGGTCCCTGTCCCAAGCAGAGCGAAATTACGCGCAAACCGACAGGGAGGCGTTAGCTATAGTAGCGGGGACCAAAAAAATTTCACGATTTTTTGTATGGCCGCCCGTTCAAAATCGTGACCGATCACAAGCCGCTGTTAGGGATTTTCACGGCAAGCAAACCCACGCCGCAGATCCTGTCCCCGAGAATGCTGAGATGGGCTATCTTCCTCAACGCGTACCAACATGAGTTGGAGTACCGGCCCGGAAAGGAGATCGGCCATGCTGATGCGCTTTCGAGATCCCCTTTGCCCTTGTCGGACGACCAAAAGGCGAGAGCAGAAAGAGACCGCCAGGTGTTGCTAATTGAGGTTTTAGACGCACCCCCAATAGTACCAGCCGACATTGCTAGGGCGACAGGCAAGGACAGGACGCTGGTGAAAGTTAGTTCATGGGTGCAGAAGGGGTGGCCGGCTTCGTCTCCGAGTACAGAGTTCGACCCGTTCTTTAGGAAAAGGCTAGAGTTGTCCCTAGAGAGGGGGTGCCTTCTGTGGGGCCAACGGGTGGTGGTTCCTACGGCCCTGCGGACGAGGGTGCTCGAACTGCTGCACGTCAGCCACCCGGGCATAGTTCGTTCGAAGGCGCTGGCCCGGAGTTACTTCTGGTGGCCACAGCTGGACGCGGACATTGAGCACATGGTCGGCACTTGCGAGGCTTGCCAGGGATCCCGACCTGAGGCGGCCCGTCTCCCGCATAGGGAGTGGGACACAGCAAAGGGGCCGTGGTCCAGAGTGCACGTGGATTTCGCTGGCCCATTCCGAGGTACCATGTTTCTCCTGGTGGTAGATGCGTTCTCCAAGTGGCTGGAGGTTATCCCAGTAAAGAGCACGTCCTCCGCCACGACAATTAGCCAGCTAAGGAGAGTCTTTTCCACGTTCGGTTTACCCGACACTTTAGTCAGCGATAACGCTAGTTGTTTCACCTCCGCTGAGTTCGGAGCATTCATGGGGGCAAACGCCATTCGGCATGTCACATCCGCACCGTTTCACCCAGCAACGAATGGCCAAGTGGAACGGCTGGTGCGTACAACAAAGGAGGCGCTGCGGCGCATGGGCCCGGGGGACCTGAATCACCAAGTTTGCCAGTTCCTCTTAGCGTATAGGGTAACCCCCTTAGCGTCAGGCTACTCGCCGGCAGAGCTCTTGATGCGGCGAAAACTGACCACGATCTTGTCCAGGCTAGACCCGACGAGAGTCGAGGATGAAGGAAAAAACATAGGGTTGGCAGTCTCGAAAGGTTTCGCCGCCGGTGACCCTGTTCACTGCAGGAACTATTCCAGCGCAGGGCCAGCCTGGGTGCCAGGGACGGTTGTAGAGCAGACGGGGCCTGTGTCGTACCGGGTCGAGACTAACACCGGCCTCCTCTGGAGGCGGCACGCAGACCAACTGAGGCACCGAGTGAGTGGGCCAGTCAGTGGAGCTCAGCTACAGGATTCAGCGTTAGGGTTCTCCCCCACCCGCTTAACCCAAGGGGGAGACAGCAATGGACAGCAGTCCCAAGCAAGGGGGGAAGGAAGCAGAAGCAGCGGCCCCGACTCATATCCTTTTGATAGCAGCGGCCCCGACTCATATCCTTTTGATACGCCAGTCCTATCAGGGGCCGGGGAAGGGGGAGAGGAGTTCGCGCCCGCTGCCCCCGATAGTAATTTTGGGTTTGATTTTGCGAGCCGGGGGGGTTTTCAGGAGTGTTCCCCCACCCATCCAAGCGAGAAGAGGGGTTTTTCGTTATTCCCCAGTGCCCCCGGTTCCTCCCTAAGAACGAGCACACCTCCCAACAACGCCGCGGAGCCGCGGAAAGTCACTAACGAGTCTCCCTCTCATATTACAGGACAGGAGACCAGGGGACAAAGAGAAGGTAGCAAACCCGGGGAGAGGCAGCTCGCATCGAGACCCCAGCGTGTTCGAAATAAGCCATCTTGGCTGAGAGACTTTGTCTCCTAAGGGGGGGGGAGTGTGTTTAAGTGTGGGCTCGAGACTTTGTCTCGTCCTAGGGGGGAGGGGTGTTGTGTTCTGATGGTGTTATTGTACACATGGATGACAATGTATCTGAGCCAATGTAACCTTGCCTATAGCAACAATGTAACCTTCAGCTGTATCATATAAACCCTGTAATAGGACGCGAGCTAATGACCACCAGCTGGCAGCAGCGAGCGTCCAAGCTCTCTTGGTCCGAACTCATCAAAGGCAACAGCGCGGGAAGTTTTCCCGCCACCACCTACACCTGGACAAGAAGGGCGTGACCTGCAATGACGTCACGCAGACAGTAGCCAATGGGCTACCATGGCACCACGTTCAAATGTATTACTGCTGTATATAAAGAGCTATCGATCCGCCATTACCTCATGTTCCCTCTGTCCACGATGCAATAAACCTGAGTTAACCCAGCCCGAGGCTGTGTCCTGTGTCTTGGTTTGCATACACCAAAGCATCTACAGACATTTCTGTGGACATGTTGCCAGCATGACTAAACGCCTGAGCACATGGAATGCTGTTGCCTTTCCATCAAAGCGGTACCTATTTATCTACTTGCAATTTCTTGCTTTCGAAGTGCTAAGTTGGCAGGTGCTAGGACAGAGATGGGGAGCTCATTCTGTCAAGCAGCACTTGGGTCTCAAACTGCTGACCTGCCAACCTTCCAGGCGTCAAGTTCAGTGTCTTAACCACTAACCCACTGCAGTCCCCTGATCCTTCAAAACAGAAGAATATAGATTGTCACTTGATTGATAAGAAATAAGTCAAAGTGCCTGTCAAAATGCCTTAAATACGTTTTAAAAGTAACTTTGATAGTAATAAGAATTATTCTGCACATCCAAGTAATGAATTTTACTTATTACATTTTTAAAATAACTTAGCAACTACTAGTAAAATTACTGTTGCTTAAAAATAACTAGTTGCAGGTAAATATATTACTTGCAACTGGTTAAATCCCACCTCTGAACTCAGAAAGTTTGACATAAGGCAAAACAGAATATTACAAAAATGATGTCATATTTTCCCTTCCTGCCATGCAATGTGGGGGCAGAGGTGAAAACATCTTGCCCATTTTGCTTTCTCCTGCATTCAAGTTTTCTCAAACTTCATATTTTTCAGGGACAAGAAGAAATTTGTAAATATTGGTAAACTGCTCAGAAATTAACTGCCAGATGCTGTAGATATGCTGTTCCCAATATGGATTTTTAACTTGTTGCCAATGTTTGGCAACATGCAGCCCACAAGCATCATGTGGTCCCTAGGGGAAAAAATTGGATACATTATCTTGGGATTCCATACTCTACAAGACAAATATGAAAATAGGAGAAAGACAAAGAGTGTGAGGCAGACCGAGGGGAAGATGGAGAAACAATATGAAAGACATAGTACAACAGGAGTTCTCAACCTTTTAAAGCTGGAAGCTGGGTCATGCTTCCTCAGACAGCTTTGGGGGCCAGATGGCCATTTTGCCCTTCCTTCACCACATGGCACTTCTTGGTGTGGTGGAGGCAGTGGCGTGTGTGTGTGTGTGTGTGTGTTAAATTAAATTAAATTAAATTAAATTAAATTAAATTAAATTAAATTAAATTAAATTAAATTAAATTAAATTAAATTAAATTAAATTAAATTAAATTAAATTAAATTAAATTAAATTAAATTGTGCTGCAGGCCACATCCAGCCAGTGGGCTGCAGGTTGAGATTCTCTGTACTACAACACAGGTTGAGGCCTGTAGAAATACAAGAACCTTGTTTCTCCCTCAACACCTGAATGGGTAAAAGAGGAGGTAAAGACAAAGTAGAAGACTACTAGGTAAAACCAAGGTCATCCTTGCTCGAAAGCTAGTCATATCCAGTTCTAGGGTTCAGTGCTCATCTCTGTTTATAGCCAAAGAGCCAGTGCTATCTGTGACTGTAGATGTTTCCATGGACATATGGCAGACATGCCTCAACACTAGAGTGCATTGAACACTGTTTACCTTCCCAAAGAAGTAGTCTCTAATTATCTTCTTACCATTTCTTGCTTTCAAACTGATAGGTTGGCAGGAGCTGGGACAGAGATGGGAGCTCACTCCATCATGCAGTACCCAGGAATCAAACTCCAACCTTCCAGTCAGCGAGTTCAGTGTCTTAACCACTTGAGCCACCACAGACTACTAAAGGGTATTAACTCAAGTCTGAACTCAACAGAAATATCATTTCATTTTAAATGCCCCACCACTTCCATCACCACCGGAGCCGTGCGGAGGGTGGTGGGGGGAGTGAATGGGGCGGTTTTATATTGGGGTGGAAGGGAGGGAGGGAGAGATTGCCAGGCCAGCCAGGAAGGAGAGGCAGCATTCTGTCCAGGGCAAGCAGGGAGGCTCCGGAGACCAATATAGAGGTTGTGATGGGCATGGGGCGATATAGCGGGTACCGAGGGGCGGGCCGCACCCGGGGAACGCGGGGCAGATGCTTAGTAGCTGTCCCTCGTTCCAGCCCCACGGTTACACCTCTAGGTCCTGAGCAGCTGACCCAGGGTGACCCTGCCCTTAGGCTGCTGCTGATGAATGCCAGGTCGGTATGTAATAAGGCCCCCCTGATACAAGACTCCATTATGGGGGAGCGGGCCGACCTGGCATGTATCACTGAGACCTGGCTGAGACCAGAGGATGGGGTTCCTCTGTCAGAAATGTGTCCAGCTGGGTTCAGTATTTGGCACCAGCCTAGGGATGAGGGTAAGGGCAGCGGCGTTGCCATCATAGCCAGGGAGTCACTGGGAGTCACCAGGGCCACCGCTCCACAAATTCTGGGTTGTGAGGCCCTGCTTCTGCGTCTGGGCTTTAAGGGTCAGTTGGGAGTCTTACTCCTGTACCTGCCCCCTTGCAGGGTAAGGGACTCCCTGCCTGAGCTCCTCGAGGCCATCTCAGCGTTGGCATTGGAGTTCCCTAGATTGATGGTTCTGGGGGACTTCAATTTGCCTTCGCTGGGGACTGGCTCCGGGGTGGCTCAGGAGTTCATGGCTTCCATGGCAGATATGGACCTGATTCAGGTAATTCAGGGCCCGACCAGGGGCAGTGGCCACACACCAGATTTAATCTTTTTGTCGGAGCGGTGGCAGAGTGATCTGAGATTACGGAAATTAGGCATAACACCTGTGCCATGGTCAGATCACTATTTGGTGGCTCTAGACTTCCTGGGTGCGACGCTTCATCGTAGGGAGGCAGGGCCTATTAGAATGGCCCGCCCCCGGCAACTGATGGATCCTGATGGATTCCAGAGGGAACTGGGGGATTTCCCTCTGGATCGGCAACACGATTCGCCCGAGGCGCTGGTTGACCTGTGGAACAGGATGACAACAGCGGCCTTGGATGAAATCGCACCACTACGGCCTCTCAGAGCTCATGGAGCTAGGTCATCTCCGTGGTTCACAGATGAACTGCGGGAGCTCAAACGGGCAAAGAGACGCCTAGAGCGCCGCTGGGTGAAGACCCAGAGAGACTCCGATTGGACACTAGCTAGAGCCGCTATTAGGGCCTATCTAGTGGCGATGGAGGTGGTGAGGCGGCAATACTTCACCACCCTTATTGCCTCCGCTGACAATCGCCCGGCCACCCTGTTCCGGGTTACCAGGTCTCTCCTTGGTAGGGGGACCCCGGTGCCTGGTTGGCAGGGGTCGGCTGAGGACTTTGCTGACCATCTAGTGGAGAAAATCGATCGGATTCGCTCTGGGTTTAATTCCGGCGTGGATGGGGAGAGTCCGGAGGGAGCTGGAGTACAGTCTTGCCATACCATCTGGGACCGGTTTGATCCAGTTGCCCCTGATGAAGTGGACAGGCTCCTTGCAGCTGTGCGCGCCACTACCTGCCCATTGGACCCCTGTCCCACCTGGTTGGTGAAAGCCTCCAAGGCGGTGACAGGTGACTGGGTTGGGGCTGTGATCAATGCATCATTGCGGGAGGGGGTGTTTCCTGCACCTTTAAAACATGCTTTGGTGCGCCCCCTCCTGAAGAAACCTTCCCTCGACCCAGCTGTCCTAACCAACTATAGGCCTGTCTCTAACCTCCCCTTTTTAGGGAAGGTGTTGGAGAAGGCAGTGGCGTGTCGGCTGCAGGGGGTGCTGGATGAAGCGGATTATCTGGACCCCTTTCAGTCAGGATTCAGGCCGGGATATGGTACCGAGACGGCATTGGTCGCACTGATGGATGATCTCTGGCGGGAGCGGGATGGTGGTCACCCATCCGTCCTTGCTCTTCTTGACCTCTCAGCGGCTTTCGATACCGTTGACCACGGTATCCTTCTGGGACGGCTCCGAGGATTGGGAATCCAGGGTAATGTGTGGTCCTGGTTTTCCTCATTTCTGAGGGGTCGTACCCAGTCGGTGTGGTTGGAGAGTGAGAGGTCCAGTCCTAGGCCCCTCAAATGGGGGGTGCCTCAGGGCTCGGTGCTCTCTCCTCTCCTATTTAACATCTACATGAAGCCGCTGGGTGAGATCATTCGTTCCCATGGGGTGCGGTACCATCAGTACGCGGATGACACTCAGTTGTACATCTCGGCCCATGGGGACCCCAGTGATGCCGTCAAAGTCCTTTCCAGATGCCTGGAAGCTGTGGGGGTCTGGATGGGGGCTAACGGGCTACAACTGAATCCCAGCAAGACTGAGTGGCTATGGATAGGGGGTTCTGCATTAACCCGGGAGCTACCATCGTTGGTTCTGGATGGGGCTATTTTGCCCCAGACAGACCCAGTGCGCAACTTGGGGGTCCTCCTGGATTCACGGCTACTGCTAGAGGAACAGGTGGCGGCTGTGACCAGGAGGGCTTTCGCCCAACTTCGGGTGATCCGCCAGTTGCGCCCACTCCTGGACCGGGACTCCTTGCTCATGGTCACTCATGCTCTGGTTACCTCCAGACTAGATTATTGCAATGCGCTCTACATGGGGCTGCCCTTGACGACCATTCGGAGGCTACAGCTGGTCCAAAATGCGGCAGCCCGGGTGGTGATGGGGTGTGGGCGTTATGCCCGTGCTTTGCCACTGCTCCGGGAGCTGCACTGGTTGCCAGTTTGTCTCCGGGTGCAATTCAAGGTGCTGGTTTTGACCTTTAAAGCCCTATATGGTAGTGGGCCGGGTTACCTAAGAGACCGCATCGCCCTGAGGACGTCTGTCCGTCCAACCAGAGCGGACCGGAGGGGCTCTCTAATTGTTCCATCAGCCAGAGGGGCTCGCCTCTCTGGCACAAGGAGGAGAGCCTTCTCCGTGTCTGCACCGGCCCTCTGGAACCTCCTGCCAACAGAGCTACGTCTCCGGACGGAATTGCTGCCTTTCAGAAAAGATCTTAAAACCTGGCTGGCGGGTCAAGTGTGGGGTGCAGGTGGAAGGGTAACCGCCATTGGGTGGTTGGTGTAGAAGAACTCTTCCCCATGGTGCCTTTGGATCCTGCAGCCCTTGTTTTTAGGGGGTGGGTAGTTTTAACTGTTTTAACTGTTTTAACTTGTGTTTTTAATTTTTATTGTGAACCGCCCTGAGTTGGCTTTGGCCGAGTGAGCGGTATATAAATGTGATAATTAAATTAAATTAAATTAAATTAAATTAAATTAAAAATCTGATATTGAAGAGAGCTTTAAGGGAACAATGGACTTCTAGAAAGACAAATAACAAGTTCTAGATCATATCATGCCTGAAGCCTCTCTAAGAAGCTAAAATGTCTAAACAAAAAATATATAATATTTCTGATATATTATGAGGATATGAGTCACTGAAAAATAATAAAACTAGGAAGAAGAGAGGGCAATAGGAAAATTAGATGACCCAACATGACTCAATAAAGAATGCCATAGCTTTGAGTTTTGAAAAGTAGAAAAGGGTTGTCTGCCATATCTCACCCATAAAAAGGTGGCATGAAATTATTTAAATAGCAAAATGTATTGCAGGCCCACCCCCCAAAAAAGGACTCAGACACTGGTGAAAGTGGATAACGGCATTGGGCCACATTTATTGATTCATGCCCTAGTCCGAATTATAAATTTCGATTGGTACTCAACCAATTATAATTCTTAAGGCAAGCAGGCCGCAGTAACACTGGTAAGGTACCTCCCAAAATTGCCAATGGCAATTGGTTACAATGTATCCATTTGTATCAATTTGTTTGTTGGCAACAAACAAATTGTTGACTGTAGTCAATAAACTAACTACTGACCCCACCCTCTGACGTGTATCCGTAAAATCACAGGGTGATGCATGCTGCCTAGCTCGTGCCATCACCCCATTGCCTGGTTCGTCGTTGACCGGACAACGTTAACCAACTTGTGCCTATCTAGTGTAGTCCAGTCAATTGCGAACCTGCCGGATACCTGTGGGTCATAAATATTTACCTTACCAGTGCTACCCGCCCATGTGACCAAAGTCAACAGTCATAAACCCCTGTATCAAACCATAGCAACAGTGTGGGATGGGCAAAAAAGCCAGAACCCAGGAGCCAATTGTGGGTTCCAGCCAAAAATTCCCACCCGGCCCCGAAGCGACCAAAATATCACACTGTTAACTAGGGAGGGGGTGGAGGGGAAAAACTTCTCCTCTCCGTCGCTTTCACAAAATGGCAGCTCGGCTGCCTCGTGGCCACCCCTTTTAAAGGGTGCTGGCCACGCCCCCTAACTACCCGGATGCCCAAGTCCGGTGGGGGGGGCCCCGCAAAGAGCATGGTGGCCATTTTGGCACCGCGCTTGCATTGCAGGCCCACCCCCCAAAAAAGGACTCAGACACTGGTAAAAGTGGATAACGCCATTGGGCCACATTTATTGATTCATGCCCTAGTCCGAATTATAAATTTCGATTGGTACTCAACCAATTATAATTCTTAAGGCAAGCAGGCCGCAGTAACACTGGTAAGGTACCTCCCAAAATTGCCAACGACAATTGGTTACAATGTATCCATTTGTATCAATTTGTTTGTTGGCAACAAACAAATTGTTGACCGTAGTCAATAAACTACCAGTGCTACCCGCCACACGGGGAGGCTTCAATAAAGGCTCACCGCCCCCCCCCCCAGACCGTCAGCTCGGTCAACAGGCCTGCTTGCAGATCTTCCAAAAAGAGGTTCATACTTCCTGGCGACAGATGGACCCCATCCCCTGCGTAAAGTTCACAATTTTGAAGACTAATATCGGGGTGTTGGACGACGGGCCCCCAGCCCTTGTCTATCATGAACCGGGCTACTGCCCTGTTCACCGAGCGCCGAGCACGGTCAAGGGCTTGGAGGTTAATGCCCCCCTGTAAGCGTGACGCGGTATCATGTCCGACCAAATCAGGGTTGTGGCAGGCCACACATAATGCAAGTAAGCCAAGTCACCGCAGATCGCATGTTTCAACGACAGGCCGGTGACCTGGCCCAAATCATTACCCCCGAGGTGTATAATCAGGACATCAGGCGGGTCAGCATCCCTGATGGAAAAAAGGAATGGCAACAGTTCCCGCCATAACATCCCGCGCTTACCGTACCACCTTAGACATGCGGACGCACATAGTCCCAGCTGGGGTCCCCACTCTGTCGCCGAAGCAAACTGTGCTGCCCTGTGCACATAGCTATGGCCCACCAGCCATACTGCCACTGGTGTGATCCGACACCCAGGGTCTGTCGAAGAAAAAAGGGAAAGAACAGTGACTTAACTGGTACTCACAATTGAAGTGGGCGAACATATAACTGAAAACACTGCGATCCCCACCTTCCCATCTGGCGTATCTCAGCCCCGGAGTACCCGAATGCAGCTGCAGTAGAAGCAGCCCCTATTCTGAAAGAATGGGTGCCGTAACGAGCCCCGGGGAGGCCAACACTGGATAATGCCTTACCGGTCACCTTCCAAAATTGAAATTTAGTAAGGGGAGACCCATCTTGGTGGCAGAAAAACGGGCCAGGGCGCATACCACGCAGTGCAAGAAACTCTTGTAGGGCACCATAGATGTCTGCCATAGAACATCGTAGCAGTCTTACACCACTGCCTACACCGTGCTGATCAACTTTTGAGGAACGTATCCTCAACTGAGCCCACTCATCAGAAACATAGACATCTTCGAGTTCCAGTGCCCTACGCGTCGCATCCGCCTGAGACAGTAGCACAAGCTCACTGATGTGGAGCGCTCCAAAAAAGGCCACCGTGGTAGCCGCATGAAACAGGGCTGCCTCATACCTGTCAAAACACAGGTCATGCCAGCCCCGTGCAAGGTGGGTAAGTACCCCTGGAGAGATTGGGTGGCGGTTGTCCGGGCAGCATCCACGCTCCCGTGCCCACCCTTCCAAAACATGTCGTATACGGAAGTCATTCGTGCTGTCAGCATAACCCCCCACCTTGGCCATAAATGCCAGTGCTGACAGCCTGGATGCTATGGTGCGGGGAGCTAGGCTCTGACTGTGCAGGTAAACCATGAATTGAAGAACCTGGGCCACTGGTATAGGCCAGATGACTGGCAACCAAAATTGGGCACAAAAGGCCTGGAATGTACTTAATGCGTGGAGATACGCCTTATGCGTGCGGGGCGCCAGAGACATGCCGATCACCCGGTTCACCTCTCCTTGCCAAACGTCCATATGGTGTCCGGGAGCGGCGAGGGAAATTCCTCTGCGTCCGGGGCCAAGGCGCGGAACCGGGAGATCTGCAAGCGGGACAAAGCATCAGCGACGTCGTTATTAATACCTGGTATATGCCTTGCCCGAAATAACACATTGAGGCGTAGGCTGCGCAAAACATCAGCAGATCATCCCTCATACCCCTGTTCAGTCGGACCCTATGGTAGGGCCTGGACAAGCCGGCCATGGCGTCACACATGCGTCGAGCAAAAGCTCTGCCAGGTGCAACCACCCTGCAAGTGAAGTTATGGTGACCATGAAGTACCTGTAGCTCATGGAGGGACACCTTGCGTTCGGCCAACAAGGCCGAGATCAACAAAGTGATCCGGGAAACCTTGTCAATGGGTAACCTGGACGCCTGCGCAACCGTGTCAATTTCGACACCCAGGAAAGTGAGCTTGGTGGATGGGCCCTCGGTCTTTTCGGGCGCTAAAGGGACACCAAGTTCCTGCATTAGCATCTGAAATGTGTTGAGGGGACACGTACACGTGTCCCAGCCCCGTTCATCCCCGAACAAAAAATCATCGAGGTAATGGGCTACAGACCGAGATCCAGACCTGCGAACAAAGGCCCACCGGAGAAAAGTGCTAAAGTGTTCAAATGCCGAGCAAGATATGGAGCAGCCAAAAGGCATGGCTTTATCAAAATAAAACTTGCCCTGGAATTTGAAGCCCAACAACTCAAAGTCGCCCGGGTGCACAGGCAGCAGACGGAACGCCGACTTGATGTCACACTTGGCTAATAGTGCACCCAGGCCACAAGAGCGCACCATGCGCAGGGCCTGGTCAAACGATGTATACCTGACCGAACAAAGGTCATTGGGGATAGCATCATTGACCGAATGGCCAGCCGGGTACGACAGGTGGTGAATCAGACGAAACTCCCCTGGCGTCTTTTTGGGCACCAACCCCAAAGGGGAAACCTTTAGATTGGGAAATGGCGGGGCGTGAAAGGGACCAGCCACCCTACCTGCATTGACCTCCTTGGCGATACTGAGTGCAGCCACCTCCTCCCTGCCCCTAAGGGAAATTAAGTTGGGCGCATCTTGGGGGGACCTTTCCCCTTCAAACGGAATGCGAAACCCCCGCTGGAAACCTTCCAGCAAGTAATCAGCATCTCCCCTCCTTGGGTATGCTGTGAGCCAGCGCTCCAACATGACCACATTAATTGGGGACGGGGCCTTTTGATTGACCAGCGCCCTCGGCGGCAGGTCTGCCCGTTCCTTGTCCACCTCTACCGCTGCCCTGAAACCCGCCCGCTTGCGGGCACGCAGCAGCGGCGTGGGGGCCAGCACAAGAGGGACACTCGTGCTTGTACCGGCACTGCTTTCTATTACATGCACCATTGGCTGAGAAGCTCCAGCACAGCAGGCGGGCTGGAACCCCCTGCCCCGCCACCTGGCGGGGTGCCTGGGCTGGAGCAGCTCGCTGGACCGCATGTCCACAATGGTACCTCTCCCCAGGCGCAGGGCGCGTGGGGGTCATATACAGAAGCCACAGCTTCTGGCAGGGCTCATCCCACCTCATCTCCGGGTGTAGGGGCACTCTCATTCGAAATTCCTCGTCGTAAGCCAACCACGACGGGCCAGGGAAATCAACCATTGCCCTGTAAATGTTGTCCAAATACTGGACCATCGGAATGGCCAGATCAGGCCGGGCCCTGAGGTACACCGCCATGTATATAAGATATGCGATCAACCAATTGGCCCACGTGCGTGGTGGCTTACGACGGCGGGACTGCTCCTCGTCCTTTTCATCTTGCCCCTCCCTCTCTTCCTTGGTGGGTTCCCTGTTTAGCAGGGAGAAAATGTCCATGTACTCCCCCCGCCAAATTTTTTCCTTAGTGGCTTGTGCCAAATGATCCCCAAGGGGCAAGGAGTAACCAGCCGTCGGGAGTGCGGACACCGGCATGGCAACAGTGCGGGGCACAGAAAATGGGGCTGCAACCTGCCCTGGATCCCCCGCAGCACTCCCTGTAACAGGAGGACCCCCACCCCAAGCGGGGCCTGCCATCGGCAAAGCCGCACCCGGGTACGCTGGGGGTTGCTGTCCCCCACTTCCCACTTGACGTAGCCACGGCCACTGTAGGCCCTCCCCAGTTGTAGATGGTGGTGTGGGTGCATTAACTTGAACCTGATACTCACAAGTTGCACCCCCGTGGGCCGCCCCCACTGGGGGTTCCGGCCCACGGCGGGCGTCGGAGCTCGCGACCGGAATCGAGCTCGGCGGACACACCTGACCCCTACCAGCTGGAGGTATCTGCTGCGCGGGTAGCTGCAAGGCCGCGGCGGGCACTGGCCCGCGGGCCTCAAGCAGCTCAACCCGGCCAGCCGCCTGCTGAAGATTGGCCGGCGCCGCGGAGAACTGTAGGCCAAAAGGTGCCCCCGATTGGGTGGATACCCCCAGGGACGCCTCCAAGGCCGCCACGCAGGCCAGAAGGGCAAAGGGGGCCAAGGGGGGCATGCGACCCACTGACCGCCTCGCCTGGGGCCGGTGCAGAAGTACTTGGGCCCGAGTATGGCCATGGCCGAAGCTCCGGCCCCTGAGGTCCCTGGGGCATACCCTGCCAGGGAAGAAGCCCCAGCCCACCCTCCTGGGAAAAGACAATGGCCGGGGGATGCAGGCCAGGGGCCGGAGGCCCAGCGGCGCTATGCCCACCCCCCTGTCCCAGGCCCATGGCCGGGGAATGCGGGCTGGGGGCCGCGGCCCCCGCTGGGCCGGCCTGGGGCTATCCAGCCTCAGGCCACGGGTTGATCTGCCCCATTCCGCCGGTCCCGGCGGTTGCCCCCACAAAGGGGGCCAGCTGAGTGGGCGCAGTCGTGGTCCTCCGACCCGGTTGCCGCCTCCTCGTCGGGCGAGCTGAGCTCGCCATCGCCTTCCTTTTGGAAGGCATTGATCCTGGGTTGGAAGCCCGATCAGCAGGCAAGAAACTGCTTGCTGCCGGACTGAGGCTTCCCTGCAGCGCGGAGAGCGACGGAGCGAAAAACTTCTCCTCTCCGTCGCTTTCACAAAATGGCAGCTCGGCTGCCTCGTGGCCACCCCTTTTAAAGGGTGCTGGCCACGCCCCCTAACTACCCGGATGCCCAAGTCCGGTGGGGGGGGGGCCCGCAAAGAGCGTGGCGGCCATTTTGGCGCCTCGCTTGCAATATATGCAGGTTTGTTGGTGAGATGTATATCTGAAACTGTGATATGGAGTTAAAATAATGCTGTTTGACTATACAGTGAAAAAGTAACTGGAAGAGGAGGGGAAGAGAAAAAACCCCTACTGATTAGCAGTAGCTGTACCTGCAGAAGTGGTAATGTAATCATGTTTCACTGCAATATCTGTGGTTTTTTTAAATAATCTTGTTAGATAAGGCATTCAACCGAGAACAAATAGATGAACAAAAATGTATTTTCTGTGCCTGTATGTACTGAGACTGTTATGTCTATTGTAATTTGCTGCTTTGCTGAAGGAATGAAGAGAGCATGCTGCTGTTTTTGGTTCCTCTTTTGCATTTTCCCCTTCACTTATTTCCAAAGTCTTTTAACCCTTCCTTGAGTATGTTGACTTTGTAACTGAAAGTGAACTTTCAGTTCAATGTTGGGTTGCATGGAAGTAATTGAAATGTTTCAAAATAAGACAAGTTTGCATTATTATTCTGGGGCTACAATGGCTCAGTGGTTAAGAATCTTGCCTTGTTAGCTGTTAGGCCGGTATCCAGGTACTGCATGACAGTTTGAGCATCCATCTCTGTCCCAGCTCTTGCCAACCTAGCAGTTTGAAAGCAAGAAATTGCAAGCAGTGACCACTTTGGTGGGAAAAAATATCGGGGACATGAAAGGAGCCTCATTCAGGTGTCCCCTGAGCAGAGTTCCTCCAGCAAAAATCCTTTCAACGCAGAGTAATTTCTGACATGAAATTATTATTATTCTGTTGTTTCAAATTTTACCAATCCAATAAGTTTATAAGTGCATTTTAAGCAATTTTGGGGTGCACAGAAAAAGCCTCCTTGAATATTGTGGTGTTTTTGAACCACAATTGGGTGTACCCTGGTAATAGTAACTTTTTGTGGTGCTAATCTTTCTCACACTAAGTCAGGTGAAAGGAACTGCAAAATGAACTCCCCATAAGGTGCCTTCACTTTTTCAGTTTCACTCCTGGCCTTAGACACAGAAGAAGAAGCAAAATTGTTTTTTTTTTTATTCCACATGTCATTTACTCGTGCTTTAATGTTCTGCAAGAAGTATGAAGCAGCCAGCATAAAGGGGGTAAACTTTTTATTGGGTAGTCAGAACATGGAGACTAGTGGCGCAGCACCACTCCTTATATACACTAAGAAATGGATACATTTAGGTGGGAAGAGGCAACTTGGAGGTTATAGGACTGGAGTGAAAACTGTACAAACTACTCAGTTTAGGCGGGAATGCAGTCCCGTGATATTTACAAGGCTAGAAGGAGACAAAATGGCAGATAGTAATGATCCTAATAGTTCACAAATGTTACAGCATAAATTATATTCAAACACAACATTCCTCCCCCCTAGGATGGGACAAAGTCCATCAGCCATTGTGGTGGCTTACAAACCCATTTGGGTCGTGCTTGTACCTGGCTGAACTCGGACATCTGAGGTAGACTCAGGCCCATTTGAATTAAGGGAGCATTTGCCCAACTCGGAGTTGGAACCAGGGGGGGGGGACACAAACCAAATCAAAACCCCGTTTGACCCCATTTGAATGAAGCAGGAGCAGGGGTGCGCTCAAAATTAAAACTAGAATCAGGAGGGGCAAAACACAACAAAAAGTTCCGCCTTTGAGAATTATGAGTAGGGGGCGACTCAACAAAAGCTTGCCTCATTTGGGTGGGAGTTGAGGTAGACTCGAATGTAGAAGGATGGGGGGGGGGTTCCCTGGGAGAAATCAAAACCCTGCTTCTCGCTTGGATGAGTGAGGGAACACTCTGTAAACTCCCCCCAATCCTGTAAATCAAAAGTTACATTTCCACTTTCTGGGCTTGCTGACGGCCTCCAACCAAAGTGGGGTTGGCTTGAGTCAAAGAGACAGGAATCCAGGCTGACTGCCAATCCATCAGCCTCGTATCCCCCTGGGCATAAATGGGTGGGGGACGACCCTAATGTGGAATTACTGTATGAAGAGTCACTGGATACCTCTGAAAACTCCGTAACACTGTGTCTGAGCTGGTCAGTGTGGCGCCGCCAAAGCAAACTTGTACCCACTTTAGCATGATATGACACTGTCTCCGTTTGTTCCACCACAATGCCCGGAAACCAAGCTGGACCGGCGGCCACATAGTTCCGGCAGTGTACCGGATCCCCAGCAGAGAAAACCTTTTTGTGTGCAATTTCAATATTTACAACCCTATCCTCCACCCTGGAAGGATCCAACCAGTCAAGCAATGTGACTGGCCTCCTGCACATTAAGAGTTCTGCTGGCAACAGCCCTGATGCCAGGGGCGTTGTGCGGTAACATGCTAGGAATTGGCAAAGTTGTACCTCTATGTCCGCCTGACCCATGCGGCAAACTGCCTCTTTAGTAGTGCAAACCTGACATTCCACCTGACCGTTGGTGGCAGCGTGGAAAGGGGCAGAGGTTACGTGCTGAGCGGCGTTCCTCTCCAGAAACATCTGACATTCGGCAGAGGTGAACATTGTGGCATTATCGGATACTAGCACATCTGGTAACCCAACTGAACAGCCTCTGGAGCTGTTTGATAGTGAACGCAGAAGAGGTACTGGGCATAGGAATTTCCTCCAGCCACCTAGAAAATGAGTCGACTACCAGTAGGAATAGTGTGCCCCCAAAAGGGCCTGCAAAGTTGACATACAATACAATACAATTTTACTTTATACCCCACCTTTCTCGGACCACGGGCAGTGTCCCACTCCTTGGTGAGAAGCCGAGACTCCTCAGGACGGGAACTCTGGCAGCTCCGACAAGTGGCGACCAATTGCTCAATGTCATGATCTACTTGGGGCCACCAGAAAAAAACTCTAGGCTAGAGCTTTTGAGTGAACTATACCAGGGTGACTAATATGTAGAAGCCTCAATACCTTAGAGCATAGTGCAGAAGGAACAACCACCCTTTTACCCCATAGAAGGTAACCTCTCTTGAGTGATAGCTCGAACCTTCTCCTAAAGAACGCTTTAAACTCCTCCCCAAGTGGGGATGTGGGCCAACCTTTCCTAACCCAGGAGTTTACCTGGGACAGGAGTTTGTCACGAGCAGTTGCCTTAGCAATGTCGGAAGGTATAATTGGAGGCAAGTCGGGGGACTCGATTAATAGCACCTGAACATCCTGCTCAATTTCACAATCTGCCTCCCCCAGGTCTGGTAATGGAGACTGTGACAAAGCATCAACGTGGCTGATATCTTTACCCAGAACGTGCACCAGGGTAAACTGATAGGCGTTCAAGAAAATGGCCCAACGTAACATGTGGAGGGAAAGAATCTGGGGAGATGGTTTGGAAGTTACGGAAATCCCCAGCAAAGGCTTGTGGTCTGTTACAATGGTGAATTCCCTCATGTAGAGGAAGTCATTGAACTTTTTCATTCCAGCAACTATGGCCAGAGCCTCCCTGTCATTCTGGGCATAGTTGAGCTCTGTTTTAGATAGGGATCTTGAATAGAATGCAATCGGGGCTTCCTTCCTATTATCTAAGATAATGGCACAGGACAGCCCCCACCCCCACTGGTGATGCATCACATACCAGAGCCACGGGTTTCTGGGGATCGAAGTGAGTTAAGACCGCTTCAGATGAAAGAAGCTCTTTCAACTCACTGAATGCTCAATCCTGAGCCTGCCCCCACTGCCAGACCGCATCCTTTTTCAACAATCAGTGTAGTGGTTCCACCGCAGAAGCCTTCCTTGGCAAAAATGAATGATAAAAGTTGAGCAGACCCAGGAAGGACTGCAACTTAGTGGTTGGACGGGGAGCATTGCAAACAGCAGCAACCTTCGAATCAGAGGGTTTAACTCCCTCGGGAGTGACTTTAAACCCCAGGAATTCAACATCCCTTGCATGAAAAACACATTTGTCCCTCCTTAGACGTGACCCCCGCATTTCCGAAAACTTGCAACACCTGATCTAACTGGCTGGTGAGCTCGGACTTGCTCCCAGCGGTATAAGGACATCATCAAAGTATGGGAGGACCCAGGGGAGACCCTTCAGTAAATGCTAAACAAGTGACTGAAAAATTCCTGGGGCTGCATTCACCCCGAATTGAAAGCCCCCTTGTGTGTGACAATGGTTTGTGCTGCTGCAGCAGCAGGTATGACTGATAATTGTTGATAGGCTTGTGCTAGGACTAATTTTGCAAAGCATTTGCCCCCACGCAAAGCAGCCAATAGATGGCTAACCACCGGCATTAGATAAGCATTAGACCTAATAGCACTGTTAATGGTGCATTTATAATCTGTTGAAATCCTCACCTCCCCATTGGATTTGATCGCAGCCATGATAAGGGGCCTCCCTCTCCACTGAGTCCACTGAGACCAAAATCCCTGGGCCACCAGTTTGTCCAGTTGAGCCTCAAGTTTGTCCTTTAAAGTGAATGGCACTCTACAGGGTTTGAGGTGGATTGGCCGCATGGCTAGATCAAGATCGGACACTGGGGGACCTCTGTATTGTCCTAGACCCTTTTCAAAGACTGCCGGATGCGCATTACAGACATCCTGCACCAGGTCAGTGTGGACGGCATTGATGCCGGACAGCTTGATTCCTAGTGGGTCAAACCACTGAACCCCCAGCAAACAGTTTGTACTGCGTTTGACCACAACTAGGAGCAGTTTAGTTTTAATTTTTTTGAAAACAACAGAGAAATCCCCCACCCCAGGACTGGAATCAGGGAGCCTTGCACATCTCGAAGAAACATCTTCAGAGCCCGGAGTTTCGGGCATAGCTTTGGGGGGATTCTCAGAAATTCGCTCTGGGGGAGGATCGAGTAGGATGTCCCCGAGTCTACCTCCATCCTGACCGGAATACCGTGCAGTTGGACCTCCGTAAAGAACCAATGGGCAATGCTGGACACCCGGCAGACGGATGGCTCATCAGCTGAAATCTTTGACGCTTGGGCACCCTTCTGGCTGGGTCAGCTGTGTGGCTTTGGGACTTGCTTCCAGCGTTGTCTGCAAACCTTGGCAATGTGGCCTGTCTTACCACAATGATGGCATTCGGCGGTCCTGAAGGGGCACTGACGGCGGTTATGCCTTGCTCTGCAGCCGACGCATCTGTGGAGGGCCTTCACTGTGGTACTTTTGTCTGTTGCCTTTCTATGGACCTTTCGGACCTCACTGCTGTCATCGCTGGACCCAGACCTGGACGTGGAGGAAGATGCTGCCGATGCTGAAGAGGTGGAGGAATGGGGGGGGGACGAGCAGTGATGGGCCTGCACAGCAAACTCTGCGATGCCAGAGGTGGCAGGCCTCTGCTTGAAGGACTTGATGCCCGATCTGGCAGCCTTGGATGCCAGAGCCTCCTGGAGGACTGACTTGAAGGTCAGGATGTCCCTGACCATGAGCCAATGCTGCGTCTCCTCATCATGCAGCCCGACCTTTTCTTTGCAGGTCAAAAAGAACCTGGTTTCTGGTGATTTGAGAAAACTATTTTGAACAGGAATATTTTCTCTTCCTCACTCTAAGAGAATTTGGCACTCTCATATTATCAATAGGATCTTTTGGACCTTATGAATTCATAGGGTCACCATTTGTGATGTGACTACACATAAAAACAACAGAGCATAAACATAAATCCCCACTTCTCTCATCCTTTCAGACAAGAATGAGGAATTACACCAAATGCCCTGTAAAAAGCCAAGCTTAAATCTTCAGGCTAAGTAGTTACTTTAGTCCCTGTTTCATTGCCCTCACTAGGGCCTGGTAACGACAACCTTGTATTGCCGGCTAATATTTCTCACACTAGGTCAGGTGAAAGGAACTGCAGAATGAACTCACTGAAAGGTGCCTTCATTTTGGCAGTTTCATGTCTGGCCTAGATATACAGTAGAAGAAGAAGAGGTGGTAGGGCCTACAGACTTCTACTACTGAAGAAGGTGAAGAAGAAGAGGTCCTGGCCAAAAACAAGATACTGTATTGTTTTAATATGGTTTCAGCAGTTTAGTTTAAGAGTGGAGACCCAGCTCTTCCTAACCTTAAAATAAATAGTGTTACAAGATAATACCTGTTGTTCATATTCTTTGTAAACAGAGATGAATAAAATATCTTTTCTTCTCTTTCTCCAACTGCATATTCTATCCATTTTGAGCTGCACAGTTTCCCCCCAACTGTCCATTTTGTGCCATGCTCCATGCTACCCGTGGTGGTGGTGGTGGTGGTGGTGGTGGTTCTTCTTCTTCCAGGTCTAAACAAAATTTGTGAAAACATATAAAGCCAGTTCTGTGCCTTTTCCCCAGCTAACAATTCCTATTACATTCTGCACTGCTCTTGCATAAACCTTTCCAATTTCCCTTGCTGCATTTGCTACAAAATGCAAAAAGAAAAAAAAAGAGGGGAAGAGAGGATCTTCATTTTTTTTTCCTTTTTGGTCCCAGAGATGGCTAGCTCATCAATTTCTGTCTGCCTCTCTCCGATGGAGTTCAATGGTTGCCTCCTCAGAGGCTTGCTGTGTGAACAGTTTTGATCTTTACAGGTCTTGAAAGCAAAGTGATCAAATAGATGATTGAAGGGATTTGACAGGTGTGCAGCTGTATATTGTGGTTCTTCTGCCCCCTGACTTCTTTGCTCATCTGTTTCCGTTGTCTCTGAACACTGAGAGAAGCAGCCAAAGGAGATGAAAGTTGCATTTCAAGGTGCTGCCATTTACAACACAGGCATTGGCAAAAGTGGAGGAACCCACAAAAGTATAGTAATGGAAACTACAGCATATACTCAAATGTCATTGCTCTTTCTTTGTCTGAGAAAGATGTTCTCCTTCCTCATTTCTTTAACCACAGTGCACCTGCTACCTCTGTCGTTCTGTGCCTATCTGATCCTTTAATCACCAACCATGATTTCTGTGAGGCAAATACAAAATTTGCTCACTCTAAAAAGTGGGATGGGGGTGAAGTGATGAAAGGTGAGAATAATGTAGGATGCTGCAAATTATACCACCAGAAGGTAGGCTCTGCTGAGGTGAACTGAGACTTTTATATTGAAGGAGAAAACATGTAAACAAAAGCAAAGATTAACAAACATCAAAATGTAGATTTTTTAAAAAGCAAATGTGTTAACACTGCTTTTAAAAAAAAAACAGAAAAATAACATGTTGCCTGTTACAATTGTTAATTCAGAAGGGACACATTTTTCTTAACGTACTGTTTGAATCCTTTAAACCAGTGTTTCCCAACCTTTCTTTGGCCATGCCCCACTTAAGCATCTCTAAAATCCTGATGCCCCTCCAACCCACCCACCCGTGGCTTATAATTCTTATTATTCAAAAAGTGAACTATGCATCCTATTCACATGGAGGAAGCCTAAAATGTCATTAACTTGGTCTAAGTCATTCTCAAATCGCCTCCCTTAAAAATCAAATTGCCTCTCTGTGGGGCATGTGCCGCACATTGGGAACCACGGCTTTAAACTCTTTAAAATAGTAGGGAAACCTGTCCTGAGTTAACAAAAATCCTCCTCAAATATAATTTTGAAATTAAGAAGGAAACATTGTTCATTAGACCAAAAAGCGTCTGATGTTAGTAGGCCAGCCATTGCATTGTTTGGCTAAAACAAGGGTTCTCAACCCTTTCAAGCTGAGGGCCAGGTCGCGTTCCCTCAGACAGCTTCTGGGGCCGGACAGCAATTTTGCCCTGCCTGACACACATGGCACTTCCTGGTTTGGCGGAGGCAGTAGGGGACCGCATGAAATGGCATTATGGGCCGCATCTGGCCCCCAGGCCATAAATTGAGAACCCCTGGGCTAAAATATTGTTATTATGCCCCCACAACCCTAAAAGTGATGTTATAGGCAATGTTGCCAATTGTAACCTGATGCTTCTAGACTCTGCAAAACACACTGTCTCTGGTGTTTCTACCACTCTGCTAGGCCAAGTGAGACAGCTGCTTCAAGCAACAGATTTCTGGTGACGTCAAAGAGTAGCAAACCCTAATTTATAGGGATAATTGTTGCTATTTTTTTTTTCTTTGATTTTCTGCTCCACATGCCAAAACAAGGTCACTGTTCTTCACTGAAGGAAAGCACTCCACTGACCACTTTATGTAAAGCAGAAAAATGTATTGGGCTTAACCATGCCAAGACTATCTGTATGTTTTCAAATCACTCACCGGATGGAGTAAAGAGTCCAGGATCAGTAATGTAGAGGAACAGCACTTCCCATGTGGGCACTTGTTAAATCCAGCATTTGCATAGTTAAAAATGTTTAAAGGATGCATTGTGATTATATGTAAGGGAAGGAGGAACTCAAAACTATAGATGCTCTTTATGAAGTACACCAAGCCAGGATTAAAAGAGTAGGAGACTGACATCTCAATGTCAGCAATGACTTATCCTGCACTCTCCAACCTCTGAGGCACCAGGGAGGCTCTCTGATTTGCTTTTTAGCTTTTTGCAGTTTAGCACTGTAAATGAGGAACCTCTGGTTACTGTAGCACATAACTGAGGCTTTGGGTTTTTTTTTCTGGCTTTTTCAAGCTAACTATACAATTAGAACTGATTAGAACCTGTCCAAATAGGCATGGTGATCACTATCTGATATGATTTTGATGGAGTTTGGTTCAAATCAGATTACAGCATTCACACATAATTAGACTTAGCACACTTCAGCCTGTCCCTTTCTAGAAATGTCCTGCTCCTTTTGGCACTAGGGCTAATTATGCACTCCTAATTAGTCCATTCTGTAACCCATGTGAATGGCTAGTTTGCACCAAAATAGAGCTGTGGGTGATGCTGTCTGAGGTGACAACCTGTGACATATGCACTTTATTGTGACATTAAAATGAATGACAAAGAAAAGCAATCCCACTTACATACTGACACATAGAGCTTAGTGCACTCTCTGGGCGGTTCACAAGTTAATTAACATTTTGCTCCCCAACATGCTGGATACTCATTTTACCAACCTTGGAAGGATGGAAGCAGTGGTGGGCATCAGCAGGTTCGCACCAGTTCCCCAGAACCGGCAGCAGAAATTCTGGCTGGTCCCACCCATCCAAGTTTTGAAATAAAGTAGTCCTAATTTGTGAGCTTCAGCTGGTCCAGAATGCGGCAGCCCGGGTGGTGATGGGTTGCGGACGGTATGCCCATGCCTCACCTCTGCGACGGGAGCTGCACTGGTTACCGGTATGCCTCCGGGTGCAATTCAAGGTGCTGGTCTTGACCTTTAAAGCCCTTCATGGCATTGGACCTGGGTACTTAAGAGACCGCATCACCCCAAGGTTATCAGTCCATCTGACAACGGTAGACAGGAGGGGCACTTTGGTGGTCCCATCAGTAAAAGAAGCCTCTCTTATGGGGATCAGAAGGAGAGCCTTCTCCGTGTCTGCCCCAGCCCTCTCGAACCTCCTTCCATCAGAATTGTGCCTCCAGTTGGAGCTACTCCCCTTCAGGAAGATGTTGAAAACCTGACTCTGCCAACAAGTGTGGGGCACATTAGGCTTCAAATCTCAAGCCCATTGGCTTATTTAGCCTGCCTGTTGTGGGATTGAGCCCCCCTCTCTCATTCTTTGATAAGCCTGTTTTACTGTGGGTGGAGGGAGGGTTAGGGTAGCTTTTAATGATGATGATGTTAGTTTTTATGTGTTTTAATTTTGCTGTTAGCTGAGGTCTTTATGTAATGTTTTTATTGGTAATGGTTTTATCTTTCTTGTACTGTACATATATATTTTTTCTGTTGTTGCTACCCTGAGTGGTGCGTTGCACTAGGAGGGTGGGGTAGAAATCAACAACAACAACAACAACAACAACAACAACAACAACAACAACAACAACAACAACAACAACACAGGGTTTTCCCCTGGCCACACCCATCATACCATGCCCATAGTGTGGTAGTAAATTTTTTTTGGAGCCCACCACTGGATGGAAGGCTGAGTTAACCTTGAATCCTGGTCAGGATTGAACTCACAACCTTTTGGTTGCACTACAACAGTTTAACCACTGCACCCTTTTCTTAATTTTTGTCTTCTCTTTTTTTTTTAAAAAAAAAATCCCTAATTGAAGCAGCACAATTTTGTCAATAATGTAAAAGGAACAAATGTGTGATCCAAAGACCTACCTGGACCCTTCTCAGAGGTGGAAAAGAATTGATCTACGTGAATGGAAAGATTGCATATGTGAGAAATAAATTAGATTGTGCTAAAGTTTAGAATCTTTTAAGTATGAACCAGATTGCTCCAAATTCCTCCCTCTTGACAGGCTCTTTGTTTTTCCTGTGTCTGTGTAGATCAGGGATTCTTAACCTGTGGCCCATGGGATGAATGCAGCTCACGACACCATTTCATGTGGCCCCCCACTGCCTCCACCACATCAGGAAGTTTAATGTGGTGGAGGAAGGGCAAAATGGCAGTAAAGCCCCTGAAACAGTCTGAGGGAGTGTGACCCGCCCCAGGCTTTAAAAGGTTGAGAACTTCTGGTGTAGATGAATGGTCTGCATTTTTTGTGGTTGAGGCAGAACTTCACTTTGGGGTGTTAGGGTCCTCTTTTCTCTTCACTGTTTGTCTTCTTTTTGTTGGTGCGATGTCCTTGCCAAAGTACATAAAAGCTGTCTCCTGTGTCTCTTTGTTGTATATTCTCTGGGTTAGAGTTAGACAAATAATTGTATTGATAGTGCATAACTATAGTGCATAACGGGAGCTGCACTGGTTAACAGTTGCCTCCGGGTGCAATTCAAGGGTGCTGGTTTTGACCTTTAAAGCCCTATATGGTAGAGGGCCAGGATACCTACGTGTAGTGATGACAATTATTGTGTACCCAAGATTACCCTAAAATCATATATGATATTATTTAATAATAAGGATCCCAGCCCGCTGGGGCAGAGATTTTCTCTGAGGAGTTTTAATGGTACACCCTTATCTCAAAACAGTTCATCAGGTGGGGGAATCACAGCGGGCTAGAATTCTTAACTAATTAAACAGGGCAAATAGACCTGTATTGACCAGAGCATGACTTTTGACTTGGGTCACCCTAATTTCCATTGTTTCGCTTCTGTAATTAATATATGGCTAGTTCTGTTTCTTTGCTTTCTGGGAAACCTTAGTAAGGTAATCCCTTTTGTACACAGTAGCCAAACTATTCACTTCTGTTACTTATTAAGCACGTCTACAGCGAAACTCTTCTGTTATTCAGTAGTTAGCTATTTTAGTTAGCCTATGTTATTTTTTGCTTATAAAATGCTGTAGAAAATAAAGTCTTTTAGCCGTCAACCCTTATGCCAGATGTCCGTGTGCCAGTCATTTCTCTCCACTGGGAAGGGTCATAGCAACACCTAAGAGACCACACCGCCTCAAGAGTGTCTGCCCGCCCAACCAGAGTGGATTGGAGGGACTCTTTAGTTGTGCCATCAGCTAAAGGGGCCCATCTCTCTATCACTCGAAGGAGGGCCTTCTCCGTATCTGCACCGGCCCTTTGGAACCTCCTGCCAACAGTATTGAGGTTACAGACAGAATTGCTGCCCTTCAGGAAAGGTTTGAAACCTGGCTGGCAGGGCAAATGTGGGGTCCTAATGGGAATACGGCCCCCGCCTGTTGGCTCACACCAAGGTAGAAATCAGGAGCCTTTCTCTTTCTCTTTTATGTACAGGGTGGGGTAGGTGGGTTTGGGGTTTTTATGTGTTTTATATGTTTTTAGAGATGATGTAAGTCACCCTGAGTGGGCAGTGTAGAAATTTGAAAAATTTAATTAATTTAATTACATTAAATAACCCCAC
Organism: Bradypodion pumilum; assembly: GCA_035047305.1. NCBI lineage: Eukaryota > Metazoa > Chordata > Lepidosauria > Squamata > Chamaeleonidae > Bradypodion > Bradypodion pumilum. The sequence goes on along the minus strand of JAWDJD010000006.1, from coordinate 53,134,600 downwards.
CCTCAATCCAAATCATAGCCATTTGTGTTTCTTCAGTCACAGATAAAGCCCAAATCTCCACTCCTTTGCTTTTCTATGCACACAAAAATATTTCTCCCTTCCCTCTCCCCCTTTTTTTAGGCTGAAAGATTTTAATTGCTAAGCAGCAAGGCACATCAAGTTCATCGGCCCATTGCATAAGACACATATCCAGGCAGCAGACCATAGACCAATTACCTTCTCCCCTCAAGAGGCACACCAAAGGGCCCATTTTATCCTACACCCTGGTGTGCCTTGCTGCTATTAAAGTTATATTTATAAATTAATTAAAAAGCAAAGAAGCACTGAACCATGTAGAAGAGAAGCCTTTTTCAGTGAGCTCTTCTAGATCCTACAGCTATCACAGCCAGAGCAAATGGCATACTGGAGTGAATTTTCAATTGGAATTTATTCCGGAGGAAATTCCTGTAAGCAAAGAGATCGGAATCAGAGACATGCTGGGGTCCTTGGAGCATTTTCTTTTCTCATATGATACTGCTTTTGCTCATTGCGGATTCCAGCATCATCTTCTATTGCCTATTCTTATTAGAGGGCAGCGATAGATGCTCATCATGACTGAAGAAAACTAAAGCAATCATGCCACAATCTCTCTCAATTTCCTGGTCCTTTATTTCAAACCTTTTCCTTCACTAGATGTGTATTGTATTATGCCATAGAATTATTCTTATTTGATTTCCCCCCCTTTCCTCATAGGAAATAAAGACACAGGAGTGTGTTCAGGGAAAATTAAGATACTAGGATAGGCATTTGCAAACTGCAGCCCGTGGGTCTAATCCAGCCTGCAGCACCAATTAATGCAGCCCATGGTAAGGACCCCAGAGCCGCTGCCGCTGCTACTGGAAGCACAGAAAACGCAGCAAAAACGAGGCAAAAAAGCTACAAACCTGGCAAAAATGCACCACCCTTGCTCTCACCACCACATGAAGCAGTGGAAGCAGTGGAAAAAAACCCCCAAACATGCCATCAATGCACCCGCCGCCACCATTACCACAACCAGAAGAGGTAGAAGTGACCAGAGGAACCACACCTCCAGGACCCCCACCTGTGTTAAGGGGCATGACTGGCCCACAGTGTGAAAATATTGTGAACCCTTGTATGAGGATATCCAGTTTGTAGGTATAATTCCTTAAGTGTTGGTCCCACATGAGCTCAGATATAGTAGTTATTGGGTACTTGGCTTTGAATCAGGCAGCTGTCTGAGGTGATATTAGTGGACTCTGGCAGTTTTACCCAACATGACGGATGTGGCAATACAAGTTGAAACAGTGCTGTAGGTATCTGGGAGCTGCCATTTATATTTCCCAGAGTGCCCTAATGTAGTGTCACTCTGGAGCAATATAATTAAAATGGTGGCACCTAAACCGAGGGACTTTTTACCTGGAAGATTGGGAAAGGAGTCAGTGGTGCTCAGTTGATTGGATTGGATTGGATTAATTGGACGTGTATGCCGCCCACTCGGCTCCGCGACTCAGGGCAGCTAGCAACATTCACAAAATATCACAATACAGTACATTTAAAATTAAATACAATAAAAATACAATATAATACAATGCAGCAACAACAAAATAGCAACAAATACATCAACAGTATCAACAGTATCATCAGTGCATGTCATAAAACAATTACAATTACAAAACAGCTACAGTCACTTCCCTCCGAGCGGGCATCCTTGGCTAATTGCTTGGCTGTTGCATCCTTGACTAATTGCTAAGGTTGCATCCTACAAACTGGAAACACAAAAGGCTAGGTTTCTGCTTGCCAGAGGACAAAGTGAAATGAAATCTATTCCTCAGATTTCCTGGAATAATGTCTTGGGAAATGAAATTTCTCAGATACTCCTGCACCTAGGGCAATGGGGTCAGAGAATTCAGTGCCTTCCCATGGCTTCCCCATGGGAAGGGGAAGGTCTGTGGTGTGAGCAAAACATTTAAATGATGCCTGCACCAATGAATCCAGAGAAAGCACAGACACTAGAAGGCATTTTCCCCATTGGTTCTTTCCAATGGAAAAGTAAACATAGTTGCTTATAAATCTCCTGAGCATTTGCTATTAGGATATACTCGTACAAGCGTGCACTGCAGCAGTTATTTCAGTGTCCTTTTCTGAATCCTCAACATAAAATCTCTACATCTCATTTTATATTACTGAGTTAATATAATTAGGAAGAATGTTTAGGATCAGTAGATTAATATGTTTTCACATTAGAAGAGGCCCCTTTGGGGGTATATCAGGCAGAGGAATAAGATTTTGTTATCTATAGACAGCTATATCAGTTAATAGTTGGTTGGTTTTTGACACTAACTTGATTGGTAAAGTACTTTTCTCACCTCTGACATTTGGATCAATCCCTTGACCAACCAAATTTGTACAACTACTCTGGGCCTCTATATCAGATGTATAAATGTATACCATGAAAATCCACTCTTATGTCTGATGAAGTGGACTTGGTCCACAAAAGCTTACATTAAAATACAGTCTTTAAGGTGCCACGACATTTGTCTTTTTTGTTTTGTTTTGTTTTGTTTACTTTCTGATATGCTTGCACAGACAAACACAGCTACCACTTTTTAGTGTATGGGACCAAAGACAGCAGGACAACCGAAGGGTTGGTTTAACACAGGTTTATTGCATGGTGTTCCGGTGAAGCATGAGGTAATGGCGGTGATACATCTCAATATATACAGTAGCCCTCTACATTTGAATCTTGTAGCACGGTAGCTCATTGGCTGCTACCGGCGTGGCCTCGCCCAGGCACGCCTCTTTCTTCTGCTGCTGAATGCGGGGAAGGTTTTCCCGCGGCTGTCCGTGATTGAGCAATGTGAACCATGTGAGACTGAACGCTCGCAGCTGCCCTCTATGGGCTGTCTGCTCGTGTTCCTTTACAGCTGAGATCGTTTGTATTTGGAGTGGTTACATTCTTGCCTTTACAGTACAATGAACATGCACGCATACATACACAACATCCCTCCCCCCTAGGATGGGACGAAGTCCCGCAACCATTGTGGCTTGCCGCACGTGCGCTTGGGGCGTGCCTGCGTCTGACCTAGTACTGGAGAGCCTGTGATCCCTGATTCCGCGGGTGCTTGTCCTGCAACGGGAAACGGGGATTCGTTAGTGGCTCTGTGGGGCGTCCGTGCCTGCCTTGCGTCCGGGGATGGGAACGGAATGAATAGTTGGGAGGTGAACCCCTGCCTGTTGCTCTCGGACCCCGGGGACCCGCCTATTGTGAACCGCGGAACCGATGAGGTCGCCCTTGTGGTCCTGCTACCTTGCGATCCTTGCTCGGGGGACCTTGAGACTGTGGTGGGCGGACTTGCTGTTGCCTCCCGTCTTGGGGGTGTCGGCCTCCGGGAAATTGGTGCTATATTGCATTCTAACTCACAGGGACTACTTGGACTGGAAGTACCAGGGGCTGAACTGAAACCCCTCTTTTCGCTAGGACGGGTGGGGGACCACTCCGCTAACTCCCCCTGGTACTGTAAATCAACGTCTAAACTTCTATGGGCATCTGTGTTTCGGGGAAAATTCCGGGGGGTATGTGTGAGGTCGGGGCTCTTCCTTTCTGCCGCGAACTCCCGCAAAAGATCTCTGTGGATCGATTCCCTTTCCTCCCCCCTTGGTGGGGGCCCATGTTCCCCTTTCCCTCCCCCTTGGGCTAAACGGGTGGGGGAGTACCCTAACGCTGATTCACTGCTTGTCTCGTCTCCGTCCTGCTCTCCGGGGACCCTGCGCCTGAGTTGGTCCACGTGTCGCCTCCACAGGAAACCTGTACTGGTCTCCACGCGGTATGAGACGGGGCCGGTTCGTTCTACTACGGTGCCCGGCACCCAGGCTGGCCCTGCGCTGGCGTAGTTCCTGCAGTGCACCGGGGCGCCTACGCTGAAACTCTTTGAAGGTTCCACCCCTATGTTCCACCCCTTGTCCTCTACTCTCGTGGGGTCTAGCTTGGAGATTCCCGTGGCCAGCTTCCTGCGCATCAGCAGCTCTGCGGGGGAGTGCCCTGACGCCAATGGGGTGACCCTGTACCTTAGCAGGAATTGGCACAATTTCAGGTCGAGGTCTCCGGGGCCCATGCGCAGCAGCGCGTCTTTCGTGGTGCGCACGAGGCGCTCTACCTGGCCGTTGGTGGCCGGGTGAAAGGGGGCGGAGGTGATGTGCCGAATGGCGTTTCGCTCCATGAACGCCCCGAACTCGGCGGACGTGAAACAGCTAGCGTTATCGCTGACGAGGGTGTCGGGTAAACCGAACGTGGAAAAGACCCTCCGTAGCTGTTTAATTGTTGTGGCCGAGGAGGTGCTCGAGACTGGGATGACCTCCAACCACTTGGAGAACGCGTCCACCACAAGGAGGAAAAGCGTTCCCCTGAACGGGCCAGCAAAGTCTACGTGTACCCGGGACCAGGGCCCCCTCGCTGCGTCCCACTCCCTATGTGGCGAGCGGGCCTCTTCTGGCCTGGAGCTCTGGCACGCTTCGCAAGTGCCGACCATGTGTTCGATGTCGGCGTCTAGCTGGGGCCACCAAAAGTAACTGCGGGCCAGCGCCTTAGAGCGGACGATCCCCGGGTGGCTGACGTGCAGCAGTTTAAGCACCCTCGGCCGGAGAGACGTGGGGATCACTACCCGCTGTCCCCACAAAAGGCAGCCCCTCTCTAGGGACAACTCTAGTTTCTTTTTGAAAAATGTGTCGAATTCCGCTGCTGGGGAAGACACGGGCCACCCTTTCTGTACCCAGGAGCAAACTGTGGCCAGCGTTTTGTCCTTGCCGGTCGCTTTAGCGATGTCGGCCGGTACTACTGGAGGGGAGTCTAGGACCTCTATCATTAAAACCTGGTGGTCCCTCTCTACTTCGCCCACGTGGCAGCAATCCCGGGGAATGGGGGACCTCGACAGGGCATCCGCATGGCTGATCTCCTTCCCGGGCCGGTATACCAACGCGTGCTGATACGCGTTGAGAAAAATGGCCCACCTGAGCATTCTCGGGGACAGGATTTGGGGTGTGGGCTTATCTGCGGTGAAAATGCCTAGCAAGGGCTTATGGTCAGTCACTATGATGAAGGGGCGGCCGTACACGAAATCATGAAATTTCTTAGTCCCTGCAATTATCGCTAGGGCTTCCCTGTCTGTCTGGGCATAGTTCCTCTCTGCTTGGGACAAGGACCTAGAGTAGAACGCTATTGGGGCCTCCCTCCCGTTCTCCAGTACGTGGCATAACACCGCCCCCACCCCCACCGGGGATGCATCGCATATCAGGACCACTGGGCGTTTGGGATTGAAATGGGTCAGTACCGCATCTGATGCCAGGAGTCGCTTCAGGTCATTGAAAGCCCTCTCCTGGTCGTCGCCCCACTTCCATGCCTCGTCCTTTTTTAACAATTTGTGTAGCGGTTCCGCTACTGCTGCCTTCCGCGGGAGGAAGGAGTGGTAAAAGTTGAGCAGTCCAAGGAACGACTGCAACTCGGGCTTGGAGGTGGGGCGAGGGGCCTTCTTGATGGCGGCCACCTTGGATTGGGATGGCCTGATTCCCTCGGGAGTAACACGGAACCCTAGGAACTCGACCTCAGTTGCGAAGAAAACGCATTTGTCCTTCCGCAACCGCAACCCCGCTTTCTCGAATATAGTCAGGACCCTTCCCAACCTGCTTGCTAATTCGGCCCGGCTCCCCCCTGTAATCAATACGTCATCAAAGTAGGGTAACACCCCCTCTAACCCCTTCAGGAGGCGTTCCACGAGTGACTGGAAAATCCCGGGCGCCGAATTCACGCCGAATTGGAGGCGCGATACCTAGAACGCCCCTTTGTGGGTGACTATGGTCTGCGCAGCAGCTGCGGCGGGGGTCACCGGGAGTTGCTGGTAGGCTTGGGCCAGGTCGAGCTTAGCGAAACACCTCCCCCCGTGTAACCTGGCCAACAAATGGCTGACTACCGGCACCGGATAAGCATTAGGGCGGATCGCCTTATTGATGGTGCACTTGTAATCAGCACATATGCGGACCTCCCCGTTGGCCTTGAACGCTGTTACAATTGGAGTTTCCCACTCCGCAGAATCAACAGGAACAAGAATCCCCTGGCCCACCAACTTGTCCAGCTCCGCCTCTATTTTGTCCTTTAGTGCGAAAGGCACTCTGCGCGGTTTAAGTCTGATTGGACGTACTTCAGGGTCCAGGTCGAAAGTTACTGGGGGGCCCTTGAATTTTCCGAGCCCCTTTTTGAAAACCTCGGGGTGCGCGTCGCACACGCTCTGTATTGGATCAGTCCCGGTGGCGTGTGCTCCCACGGCGTGCACCCCCCCAATGAACAACCCCAGGGGCTGGAACCATTGAGTCCCGAGGAGGCTGCACTTTCCTCCCTTGAGGGCGACTAGGGGAAGCGTTGCGGTGTGCTTTTTAAACTGGACCTGGAACTTCCCAACCCCCAACACTGGGATGCGGTTCCCTTGCACGTCCTTTAGTGTGGCCCTCAACGCTTTGAGCTTGGGCCGCACGCGGGGGGCGATTTTCATGAACTCTCCCTGGGGAATAATAGAGTATGACGAACCCGAGTCCACCTCCATTCTAACAGGGGCCCCTTGTATTACTACCTCAACGAAGTAACGGGGGTGCTCCGTGGAAACGCTGCAAACCGGAGCGTTGTCCTCGCTGTCGTCGGAGATGCGCCCAACGCCGTCCCGCGTCCTCGTGGTCCGGGTGCCGTCCTTGGGCCTCGTGGTGCGGTCCTGCCTCGCCGAGCAGTCTGGAGAACTCCTTGTTGTGGCCTCGCGCCGTTTCCGGCAGACCTTGGCGATGTGCCCGCGCCGGCCGCAGTTGTGGCACTCGGCCTTGCGGAATGGGCATTTGGCGCGGGCGTGGGCGGCGCCGCAGCCGTCGCAGCGCCGGCCCTCTCTCTGGACCCTCTGGACGTCCTCGTCGTCGCTGCTCTCCGCAGACGAGTTCGAAACTCGCCGGGCTGCGCGCACCGAGCTCTCTGCCTTGGCGGGCTTCGGGCGCCAGTGCTGAAGCTCTTGCACCCCGGCAGTCGTGGCCTCCGCGGCCTGCGCCGTGTCGAGGACTTGTTGCCACGTGGGAGGCGGCTCTCTTCTCATCAGCGCGTGCTGAGTCTCGGTATCCCTCAGACCGCAGAGCAGGCAGTCCCGGAGGGTGACTTCTGGGGTCTCCCACTTGCATGGGCCGGCGGCCAGCCGCAGGGCCGCGGCGAACTCGGCGACCGATTCCCCGGGCGCCTGGACTCGCCTCCAGAACGCGCTCCGAGCGGGGAACATCGCTATCGCTGGCCGGAGATGGGCGCGCAGTGCCGCCAGGAGCTCTGTGGCTTTGAGGTCGCCCACCTTCCTCGGCGCGATCAGGTCCACCAAGGTCCTCTTGGTCTCGTGTCCGAGCATGCGGACGAAAATGGCCCTCTTCTTGGCCTCATCTGAGACTTCGAGCTCCACCAGCGCTGCGTTGAAGTCTATCTCAAACAGCTCCAAGTCTCCCGGCTTCCTGATCTCGTAGCCGGCGCATGTCTTGGTCCCGTGGGCAGCCATATCCCACCTTCGTCGCCAATTTAGTGTATGGGACCAAAGACAGCAGGACAACCGAAGGGTTGGTTTAACACAGGTTTATTGCATGGTGTTCCGGTGAAGCATGAGGTAATGGCGGTGATACATCTCAATATATACAGTAGCCCTCTACATTTGAATCTTGTAGCACGGTAGCTCATTGGCTGCTACCGGCGTGGCCTCGCCCAGGCACGCCTCTTTCTTCTGCTGCTGAATGCGGGGAAGGTTTTCCCGCGGCTGTCCGTGATTGAGCAATGTGAACCATGTGAGACTGAACACTCGCAGCTGCCCTCTATGGGCTGTCTGCTCGCGTTCCTTTACAGCTGAGATCGTTTGTATTTGGAGTGGTTACATTCTTGCCTTTACAGTACAATGAACATGCACGCATACATACACAACACACTTCAAAAAACATTTACAGAAATCTGTCCTCCATCACAGATTTTTGAAGCAAATAACTCTCCCCTCAACTTTAAGCATAGACAAGGATTTTTTTTGGGGTCATTATATAACATTAACCTACATCCCGTAGGCCCTGCTGGTCTATGACTGGCTTCCCCTCAGCTGGACTGCTAGTGTAATGTTTAAATGGCCTGACCTTGTGAGAATGAAACATTGAAATGTTGATTTTGTAATTAGGGCCCAGGCAGCTGGCCTCTATTACTACAGCTGGGTCATCATGGCATTATGGATGATATCACACAATTATCTCCAGATAGAATCATTGCCAGAGATGAATGCCAAAGAATATTAGAGGTAAAGGAACCCAGCCATTGCAACTCATTTAGAACTGTTTTGTTTGTTTGTTTGGACTTCACATATTACGATGGAGGCACCAAATTGTGACTTTCTCATATCCAAAAGACTGCTAGAAAGATGACAAGGCTCCCACAGCTCCAAGGTCAAAAGAGACTTTGGCCAAAGACAGATCAACTTGACCCAAGCATCTTTTTAAACTAAAGTCACCGAAGCAGGCTAATTTTGTTAGAGAGCAATGTGTCAAACAACATCTGCCAGCATAACCCTTTCTGCACTGTTTTCATGCTTTCCCACCCAGGAATGAAGTCATTCAGTCAGAACTACTTGCTGGGAGTGCCAGTCACTGTACTATCTTATACAAATAAATGCTCCCTCCCTGCATTGAAATATTCAGAGAGTTTCTGTGCTCCGATCACATGCTAATGTCAACTATTGCAATAGCCGAGCCATGGTATCACAGTGTGAAATACTTTGAGGTGAAACTGAACAGAATACTGGTCAGTGGTGGGCTCCAAAAAAATTACTACCACACTGTTGCTGTGGCCTACTTTGTGGGCATGGCTATATGACTGGGTGGGTGATCTAGTCATGCCTGCCACATGATCATGAAAATGTCTGCAAACATAGACAGCACTGGCTCTTTGGGTGTAAATGGAAATGAGCACTGCACCCTAGAGTCAGATACAAATGTATTTTGAGCAAGGGTGACCTTTACTAACCACTTGCAACTAAACAGGGCCAAACGTCACAGCAAATTTGAATACCAATCAGGGATCTTCTGTTATTAGGTAAAGGTAAACTTTGCCCTTGCTTGAGAGCCAGTCGTACCCACCTCTAGGGTTCAGTGCTCATCTCTGTTTATAGCCAAAGAGCTAGCGCTGTCTGTGTCTGCAGATGTTTCCATGGACTTCTGGCAGGCATGCCTCAACACCTGAGTGCATGGAACACTGTTTACCTTCCCACCGTAGTGTCCCTGTTTATCTACTTGCAATTTCTTGCTTTCAAACTGCTAGGTTGGCAGGAGTTGGGATAGGGATGGGAGCTTATTCCATCATGCAGTACCCGAGAATCGAACTCCAGAAGCAGGAAAAGATCAACTTGTTAAAGGTTTTGTTCTTAAAATCATTGGAGGGCTGAGTTACTGAAAGACCTTTTGAGGGCAACGTTCCCTCAAGACAGTGATGCACTGCAAAAAAAAAATTACTACCCCCACCCTGGGAGTGGCTAACTCTGCAGGTGTGGCTAACTCTGTGGGCAATGCCCACTTGGCCAGCTATACCATGGCCTGGGGTAGGGAGGTGGGCATGGCCAGCCAAGTGGGCATGCCCTGGGGGAATTTCTGCTACCGGTAACCGCGCACCTGTGGGCACCAGGAGCAGCACATCGCTGCCTCAAGAGAGTAAAAGAGGAAAGTGGAGGGTGAGCTGAGGCTGGAGGGAAGAGGAGTTTCCACCCCGGAGAAAGGTTTTTTCTTGGGGGTAGGGGTTGGAATTGGGAGGTGAAGTAGTTGGGGGACCCCGCCCCAGACCTACACCTTGCCCCGTAGACTGTTGGTGTGCAGGAGGAGGCTCCTGGAAGGAAGACCCAGGAAGAGAGCCTGCATGTGCGAGGGTGCAGGAAGGGAAATGGGCATGGCCATGGGGAATTTCTACTAACACACACACACACATCGCACGAACCAGTGCAATCTGGGAGCTGCCCATCATTGGTACTGGTATATATGAACATTAGGAGTATGCAGAAGCCCCCACCCCCACCCCATACATGGCTGATCCCAATCCGGTAACTTGTAAGAGACGTTCCAATCCACCCTACCCCAGAAACTGTGTCATTACCTGTACATTTCTGGGTCTCCATTAAAAAATGAAACAAAGCCACTTGCAAATGGCAAGAAGCTAACTCCTGTGTCTCAGGGGTTCAAGAGACCAAGGGAGAGATTGGACTTTGTTGGGAGGTTCAGCTTTCACTCAGCTTCTCTTTTTCTTCCAGCAGTTCAGTTTACTGTTTTCTCTTAACTCAATTTAGATTGCTGATCATTTTTTTTCAATATAGCAGCCATTTCATAAAAGTAGTTGTGTTGAGCCACAGGGGATGACATGATTATATGCAAAATAGGCATTGTTCCATTATTAGCAGGGTAAACTCAGATTCATCTACTGCATCTAATTTATACAACATTAGATGAAGCCATTTTTGTGTATTTGTAGCAGCTGCATTTGTTCACCAAAAACCATAGCCAAACCAAGGCTACAACTATAGAAGTGTCACAAAGCCCATCACTCAGTCTGTCTATCCAATGCTTGTCCCACCTGCCCATGTCCCTTTACCTCAGTGGGGTGTTCAGAGGATACATGGAAAGAATATTGACCAGCTGATAGTGGTTTCTTTTTATAAAAATCTGCCACTACCTCAAAAGCAAAAATATTTATCCTGATAACACTAGTTATCTCGCTGGTAATCTCTCATATCGATTACTGTAATGCTCTCTATATTGGGCTCGTCATGTGCCTGATATGGAAACTTCAAAGGGTACAGAATGTGGCTGCCAGGCTGGTTACTGGGGTGAGAAAATTCATACTTATCTCCTCAGTCCTGGTGGAATTGCACTGGCTTCCCTTTGCATTCTGTGTCAGGTTCAAGGTGGCTTTGCTGACCTTCAAAGCCCTAAATGGTCTGGGACCTTTCTACTTGGTGGAACATCTACCCCTCAGAAATCAGGCCCGCTTCCCCCACTCTTCTCTTACATCTCAAGTACCGACTCCCAGGTTTGCTAGAAAGTCTGTTACCCATCGGAGGGCTTTCTCAGTGGTGGCCCTGGCTAACTGAAATGCTCTACCTCGGGAGATGCATTTGGTTGACTCTTTAGGGTCCTTTAAGAAGTAAATAAAAACATTTCTTTTCGAGGAGGCCTTTGGCAGCTTGCTGAAGTTTAAATAGGAGCCCCTCCCATCACGGCCACTTGAGCTAGTGGTCCTTTACCCTGAACTCAGTGGGGTGTTCCCAGGATACGTGGAGTGGGGAGTTCCCTATGGTTTTATGGTGGTTGTTCTGCTTTTTTAACATTGTGAACTGCCCAGAGTGGGAGGGCATCCCAGATGGGTAGGGTATAAGTCAAACAAACAAATAAACACATAAACAGATAGATAGATAGTAGTCCAAATAGTTAAGGACTAGAACTAATGCAAGAGTTCCCTTAACCAAATTCAGTTCCAAATCCTAGATTGTATTTAATAATTTTAATAAAAAGAAAGCAAAAGCCAAAAAAAAAAAAAACAGGGAAAGGTTGCAAAACTTCTACAAAAACGCAAAGGTAGAAAATACGCAGCAAGCACACATGGAACACAATCTATCTTTGGCTTTTGGACTTCAGTTCCCAGAAGCCTAAGTCAATTCCCCAAAGCACTGATCAGTCAACATACTGACTTAGGCTTCTGGGAATTGAAGGCTCTTGTGAGGTGTGTGTGCCCTACATTGGGCACTGTTCTACACTTACTCTTGTTTAAGCCCATTAGATTTCCTGGATCCAATCCTGCTCTCTCAAGAGACAGGGATGAAAGACATATTCCTTCTCTGAGAACTCTACTTTTTTATATATAACAATTGGCCAGTCACCCTGAGTGGTTCCTTGTTGACTCCTGGGTGTTTCCTAATCTCCCTTAATATCTTTCTCCCAGGAAGACATAGCCTGAAGGGATACTCAAATTCCTGAACTGCTAGGCAGATCATCACTTGCTGACTTGTCTTTGTCATTACAAATACAATTTTTGTCCTTCCTGTTTACAGGGGACAGATCTTATCTCTCTCTGTGACATTTCTCATTATCTGGTATTTCACAGTTCATCTCAGCATTAAGAGATGGTTCCCCCCCCCCTCCGAACTACAAGTAAAGGCTTCTTTTTCTTGACAAAGATCTGTCAAGGCAGAACAAAAGGACCCAAAGTCAAACACAGAATGGCTGTTTACCACCTTTTGAAGCAGATGAAATGATATCTATGAATATCCAAAAAGACTCCCCTAAAAGACCATTAAGAGTTACATCTAATACCAGCCAAACTGCACTAGTTGTCCCCCTTGCAATAAAAGCACATTCAGGGACATTTCCTGTCTCAAGGGGCAATTATTCAAAAAGTGGTCAAACAAGAGAACTAGTAAGGTAAAGGCCAAGGTCAAGATGTTTCCATGGACATGTGGCAGGTATGCCTCAACACCGGAGTGTGTGGAACATTTGTTTCTCTCACCAAGGTCTATGTAACTTGTCCAAAGAATATCTACACAAAATAACCACTGAACATTACTGGTGACTCAAAAAGACACAAGAAATTCCTCCTTAAAAGTCCATAAGACAAAAAAATACCAGAATGGTTACGTTGCATAGTTTGCATTATTCTAGTTAAAGTCTTTGCATTATTTGCACAATTCTACTGGATTTGTGACAATATTGTTCTCATTCTCTTTCTTTGTCAAGATTACTACAAACCGGGTCTCTCCTTGGTAGGGGGACCCCGGTGCCCGGTTGGCAGGGGTCGGCTGAGGACTTTGCTGACCATCTAGTGGAGAAAATCGATCGGATTCGCTCTGGGTTTAATCCTGGCGTGGATGGGGAGAGTCCGGAGGGAGCCGGAGCACAGTCTTGCCATGCCATCTGGGACCGGTTTGATCCAGTTGCCCCTGATGAAGTGGACAGGCTCCTTGCAGCTGTGCGCGCCACTACCTGCCCTTTGGACCCCTGTCCCACCTGGTTGGTGAAAACCTCCAAGGCAGTGACAGGTGGCTGGGTTGGGGCTGTGATCAATGCATCATTGCGGGAGGGGGTGTTTCCTGCACCTTTAAAACATGCTTTGGTGTGCCCCCTCCTGAAGAAATCTTCCCTCGACCCAGCTGTCCTAACTAACTATAGGCCTGTCTCAAACCTCCCCTTTTTAGGGAAGGTGTTGGAGAAGGCAGTGGCGTGTCGGCTGCAGGGGGTACTGGATGAAGCGGATTATCTGGACCCTTTTCAGTCAGGATTCAGGCCTGGATATGGTACCGAGACGGCATTGGTCGTACTGATGGATGATCTCTGGCGGGAGCGGGACGGTGGTCACCCATCCGTCCTTGCTCTTCTTGACCTCTCAGCGGCTTTCGATACCGTTGACCATGGTATCCTTCTGGAACGGCTCCGAGGTTTGGGAATCCAGGGTACTGTGTGGTCCTGGTTTTCCTCATTTCTGAAGGGTCGGTCCCAGTCGGTGTGGTTGGAGAGTGAGAGGTCCATTCCTAGGCCCCTCAAATGGGGGGTTCCTCAGGGCTCGGTGCTCTCTCCTCTCCTATTTAACATCTACATGAAACCGCTGGGTGAGATCATTCGTTCCCATGGGGTGCAGTACCATCAGTACGCGGATGACACTCAGTTGTACATCTTGGCCCATGGGGACCCCAGTGATGCTGTCAAAGTCCTTTCCAGATGCCTGGAAGCTGTGGGGGTCTGGATGGGGGCTAACGGGCTAAAATTGAATCCCAGCAAGACTGAGTGGCTATGGATGGGGGGTCCTGCGTTAATCCGGGAGCTTCCATCGTTGGTTCTGTATGGGGCTATTTTGCCCCAGACAGACCCGGTGCGCAACTTGGGGGTCCTCCTGGATTCACGGCTACTGCTAGAAGAACAGGTGGCGGCTGTGACCAGGAGGGCTTTCGCCCAACTTCGGGTGATTCGCCAGTTGCGCCCACTCCTGGACCGGGACTCCTTGCTCATGGTCACCCATGCTCTGGTTACCTCCAGACTAGACTATTGCAATGCGCTCTACATGGGGCTGCCCTTGACGACCATTCGGAGGCTACAGCTGGTCCAAAATGCGGCTGCCCGGATGGTGATGGGGTGTGGCCGTTATGCTCATGCTTCGCCACTGCTCTGGGAGCTGCACTGGTTGCCAGTATGTCTCCGGGTGCAATTCAAGGTGCTGGTTTTGACCTTTAAAGCCCTATATGGTAGTGGGCCAGGTTACCTAAGAGACCGCATCGCCCTGAGGACGTCTGTCCGTCCAACCAGAGCGGACCGGAGGGGCTCTCTAATTGTTCCATCAGCCAGAGGGGCTCGCCTCTCTGGCACAAGGAGGAGAGCCTTCTCCGTGTCTGCACCGGCCCTCTGGAACCTCCTGCCAACAGAATTACGTCTTCGGACGGAGTTGCTGCCTTTCAGAAGGGATCTTAAAACCTGGCTGGCAGGTCAAGTGTGGGGTGCGGGTGGAAGGGTAACCACCATGGGGTGGTTGGTGTAGAGGAACTCTTCCCCATGGTGCCTTTTCGATCCTGCAGCCCTTGCTTTTTTTCTTAACTTTTTTTACTGTTTTAACTGTTTTTAGGATTATTGTTGTATTTGTGAATATTGTCTGTAAACTCCTTGGGTTGCCCTGGGGTTACTTTTTATGTTGTTAGCCGCCCAGAGTTGGCCTTGTGTTGAGTGGGCGGGATATAAATTGAATAAATAAATAAAATAAATAAATAAATAAATATTTCACTTTCACTTTGTTCTGTCAAACACATTGCTGACAACCAGAAATTTCTGGGCCCCATACTGAGCAATCCTATTGCCCCCCCACACACACACACACAGTAACGTCACAGTTATGGCTGCTGGTGGCAGGGCCCCTTTCAGCTCCGGACCCTATACGGCAGTACTGGTAGTACTGCCCTGATGGCGGTCCTACTGACAACAGCATTCTTTAATCTGGCCTCATAAAAGCACACAAACATTGAGGGCCAATTCACACTACTTTCAGTGTAGTAAGGGGACATGAGCCTTGGTGTACACTCAGCATTTCAAGCATGACACCCATAGTAGTCCAGTTCCCTTCATCTTTTTGCTTCTGCAAAAAAGGCCGACAGTGAAACTAGATACATGTTTTCCATCATGTATACCAAGTTGCTGTTTAAAAGGAATTGATACCATTCCTTGTTCGGAAGTTTCATTTCACTGCTGTTACTTGTTGCTCGATCTTCCTCATTTGTTACTTTTTGGTAACTATGAAAACAAAAATGGAACATTTTTAAGTGGCCTCAGATTCATGGTAGGGAAGAACCCTCCCAAATGCCTAAAAATAAAGTGTTACATATTTTCTCATATAATTATCATCTTCTTGTGTATAAACATTATTTTCATGAATTGGTCTTATCAATTATTTTCCAATTTCTGGCCTTTTTAATCAATGCTTGCAAACGATTTGTTATACGAGGGAAAACTTCCTGGAAAAGAGTTCATAGATTCAGCGCATATTCCCCTTAGCTAGGATTAAGCACTTTGTCCACCTATTAGTTGCTTAAAGGAGGGACAAACATTAAAATACTAACTAAGACTTGATGGTGCAAAGGCAGCTTTTCATCACTAGGCACCAGCATTTCCATAATTACTGTTGAAATTGGGGGACTTTTTGTGGCCAATGCCTTGTTCTCATTCTCTTTCTTTGTCAAGATTACTACAAACCGGGTCTCTCCTTGGTAGGGGGACCCCGGTGCCCAGTTGGCAGGGGTCGGCTGAGGACTTTGCTGACCATCTAGTGGAGAAAATCGATCGGATTCGCTCTGGGTTTAATCCTGGCGTGGATGGGGAGAGTCCGGAGGGAGCCGGAGCACAGTCTTGCCATGCCATCTGGGACCGGTTTGATCCAGTTGCCCCTGATGAAGTGGACAGGCTCCTTGCAGCTGTGTGCGCCACTACCTGCCCTTTGGACCCCTGTCCCACCTGGTTGGTGAAAACCTCCAAGGCAGTGACAGGTGGCTGGGTTGGGGCTGTGATCAATGCATCATTGCGGGAGGGGGTGTTTCCTGCACCTTTAAAACATGCTTTGGTGCGCCCCCTCCTGAAGAAATCTTCCCTCGACCCAGCTGTCCTAACTAACTATAGGCCTGTCTCAAACCTCCCCTTTTTAGGGAAGGTGTTGGAGAAGGCAGTGGCGTGTCGGCTGCAGGGGGTACTGGATGAAGCGGATTATCTGGACCCTTTTCAGTCAGGATTCAGGCCTGGATATGGTACCGAGACGGCATTGGTCGCACTGATGGATGATCTCTGGCGGGAGCGGGACGGTGGTCACCCATCCGTCCTTGCTCTTCTTGACCTCTCAGCGGCTTTCGATACCGTTGACCATGGTATCCTTCTGGAACGGCTCCGAGGTTTGGGAATCCAGGGTACTGTGTGGTCCTGGTTTTCCTCATTTCTGAAGGGTCGGTCCCAGTCGGTGTGGTTGGAGAGTGAGAGGTCCAGTCCTAGGCCCCTCAAATGGGGGGTTCCTCAGGGCTCGGTGCTCTCTCCTCTCCTATTTAACATCTACATGAAACCGCTGGGTGAGATCATTCGTTCCCATGGGGTGCAGTACCATCAGTACGCGGATGACACTCAGTTGTACATCTCGGCCCATGGGGACCCCAGTGATGCTGTCAAAGTCCTTTCCAGATGCCTGGAAGCTGTGGGGGTCTGGATGGGGGCTAACGGGCTAAAATTGAATCCCAGCAAGACTGAGTGGCTATGGATGGGGGGTCCTGCGTTAATCCGGGAGCTTCCATCGTTGGTTCTGTATGGGGCTATTTTGCCCCAGACAGACCCGGTGCGCAACTTGGGGGTCCTCCTGGATTCACGGCTACTGCTAGAAGAACAGGTGGCGGCTGTGACCAGGAGGGCTTTCGCCCAACTTCGGGTGATTCGCCAGTTGCGCCCACTCCTGGACCGGGACTCCTTGCTCATGGTCACCCATGCTCTGGTTACCTCCAGACTAGACTATTGCAATGCGCTCTACATGGGGCTGCCCTTGACGACCATTCGGAGGCTACAGCTGGTCCAAAATGCGGCTGCCCGGATGGTGATGGGGTGTGGCCGTTATGCTCATGCTTTGCCACTGCTCCGGGAGCTGCACTGGTTGCCAGTATGTCTCCGGGTGCAATTCAAGGTGCTGGTTTTGACCTTTAAAGCCCTATATGGTAGTGGGCCAGGTTACCTAAGAGACCGCATCGCCCTGAGGACGTCTGTCCGTCCAACCAGAGCGGACCGGAGGGGCTCTCTAATTGTTCCATCAGCCAGAGGGGCTCGCCTCTCTGGCACAAGGAGGAGAGCCTTCTCCATGTCTGCACCGGCCCTCTGGAACCTCCTGCCAACAGAATTACGTCTTCGGACGGAGTTGCTGCCTTTCAGAAGGGATCTTAAAACCTGGCTGGCAGGTCAAGTGTGGGGTGCGGGTGGAAGGGTAACCACCATGGGGTGGTTGGTGTAGAGGAACTCTTCCCCATGGTGCCTTTTCGATCCTGCAGCCCTTGCTTTTTAGGGGGTGGGTAATCTTAACTTTTTTTACTGTTTTAACTGTTTTTAGGATTATTGTTGTATTTGTGAATATTGTCTGTAAACTCCTTGGGTTGCCCTGGGGTTACTTTTTATGTTGTTAGCCGCCCAGAGTCGGCCTTGTGTTGAGTGGGCGGGATATAAATTGAATAAATAAATAAAATAAATAAATAAATAAATATTTCACTTTCACTTTGTTCTGTCAAACACATTGCTGACAACCAGAAATTTCTGGGCCCCATACTGAGCAATCCTATTGCCCCCCCACACACACACACACAGTAACGTCACAGTTATGGCTGCTGGTGGCAGGGCCCCTTTCAGCTCCGGACCCTATACGGCAGTACTGGTAGTACTGCCCTGATGGCGGTCCTACTGACAACAGCATTCTTTAATCTGGCCTCATAAAAGCACACAAACATTGAGGACCAATTCACACTACTTTCAGTGTAGTAAGGGGACATGAGCCTTGGTGTACACTCAGCATTTCAAGCATGACACCCATAGTAGTCCAGTTCCCTTCATCTTTTTGCTTCTGCAAAAAAGGCCGACAGTGAAACTAGATACATGTTTTCCATCATGTATACCAAGTTGCTGTTTAAAAGGAATTGATACCATTCCTTGTTCGGAAGTTTCATTTCACTGCTGTTACTTGTTGCTCGATCTTCCTCATTTGTTACTTTTTGGTAACTATGAAAACAAAAATGGAACATTTTTAAGTGGCCTCAGATTCATGGTAGGGAAGAACCCTCCCAAATGCCTAAAAATAAAGTGTTACATATTTTCTCATATAATTATCATCTTCTTGTGTATAAACCTTATTTTCATGAATTGGTCTTATCAATTATTTTCCAATTTCTGTCCTTTTTAATCAATGCTTGCAAACGATTTGTTATACGAGGGAAAACTTCCTGGAAAAGAGTTCATAGAGTCAGCGCATATTCCCCTTAGCTAGGATTAAGCACTTTGTCCACCTATTAGTTGCTTAAAGGAGGGACAAACATTAAAATACTAACTAAGACTTGATGGTGCAAAGGCAGCTTTTCATCACTAGGCACCAGCATTTCCATAATTACTGTTGAAATTGGGGGACTTTTTGTGGCCAATGCCTTCTTTATCTTTTCTCAATTGGCTGAGAGAGGAGGGTAACATGCTTTCAAGAGTAACTTAATCTGCCTGGCATGTGAAAGGCTCTTTTGAAGAGCCTGGCTGTTTTGCCCGCTGTCCAGGCTAACTGAGAAGTGTGCTTCAGCTATTTAATTAATACTAATTGTGGTATACAAGCTCCCTTTAGCAGACCATCCCTCTGGGATTGCTCTGGAGTCAGCTGATCACAGTGGTCCCACTGTTGTAGTATATTTGTGTACAAGGGTTTTTAACGTTGACCTTTGGAGGGGAGAAAAATAGAGAAGGAACCTCGAAAGGATTTGGAACGTAGCTGCTCTCCGGAGTAGGAGGGAAGAGAGAAAGAAAGACAGTGAGCATCTTTCATAATCTAAATTCAGACTGCCTACTGCCAGGAAGGCTGAAACACTGCCTAATTGTCCGAGTTTACCATGGGAGCATGGGGGAATGTTCAGCTATATTTATCGGAGAAGGGGATGGTTTTTCATGCTTCGTGTTGCAGTGGCTGTGGTTTGGAGTTCTATCCACAGCAAATTCAAAGTATGAGGTATCAAACTTTACTGGAAGAGTGTTACTACAGAGTTGTTATTTTTCTACCAACGTGTCTAAATCCAACTTGCGTTCACTCACAAACCCTTTCTTTCTGTCTGTCTTCTTTAATCACACATCAAGGCCAATTAGAATGTTCTAGTATTCATTTGTTCACCCATTCATTTATTACATTCATATCTCACATTTCCACTTAAAAGATGATGGCTCAGATTTTTTTTTTTAAAAAAAGAATAAAAACAGATAAAACCACTTTTGCCAATCAATCAATCAAACCAGTCTGACTATAATACCATTAAAATTAAGCAAATACATTAAGATATATTGAAAACCAGCAAGGATACTGGCAAAAACAACAACAACAACTAACTAGACAGCAGGGGAGATTAGTATATTTCCTTTAGCAATCTGAGCGATCAGACTTGCAAATGAACCCCATTTTTTCTGATGCAAAGGGGGAACCAACCCCATATTAGACCAATATAATCTTTTACAGTCAAAGGAAATTCTGCTCATAATGAATGGGCCAATGGTATCATCGGATTGACCTTCCCCTGTAATTTCACTCATGCTTTTTTACTTTGTACCTTCCTTTTGACAGGATCAGTGTATTGATATTTTGTGAGATTTTCTATTTGAAGCCTGCTAAATAAAAACTATCAAGTGATACAAAAAAATCTAAGAGATAAAATGAATATTTCACATAAAAATTGCAAATATGAATTTTGAGTATGGTGAATTAGTGACATTCCTAGAATTTCCAGTCTTTGCCCATACTAATTTCCCCTCCATTAGTAATGTTAACATTCCACGGTTTTCTTTTGTTCCCTAAGCATGCCTTAATCCTCTTGTGGCTGCAAAGACTTATCTTGTACTCTCTGGTGTTAAGAGAAAGTATCCAACTGTCAGATATATTCACTGAAATACTCTATTCTAAATCAGGGGTTTGGCACATGATCCTCTGGAAAGCATTGTGGGAGCAACAGAATCAGGTCAGAATAAAACAGAAGAGCTGGAAGGATGAATATGCTGCATCGTTGTGATGCAAAGCATCCAGATTCTTCAGTCCCTGAAAATGAAGAAACGCTTTGCAGTGGAACAAGTGATAACTCTATACCCAGCTGCAATTCAGAGGTCAGGGAGAGGAAAAAGAAAAGTGGACGCTGCCCCCTGTTCTCAGTCAATACAAACTGCAATACAAATTCTGATAGCAGTAGCAATAGCATTTACACTTGCTTGGTGGTTAAGACACTGAAATTGATGACTGGAAGGTTGGCAGGTCAGCATTTCAAGACCCGGGTGCTCTGCAACAGAGTGAGCTCCCTTCTCTCTGTCCCAGCTTCTGCCAACCTAGCAGTTTGAAAGCAATAAATTGCAAGTAGATAAATAGATGCCACTTCAGTGGGAAGGTAAATAGTGTTTCATGCCATCTGGCATCTAGACGTGCCTACCACATGACCACAGAAACATCTTTGGCTGTACACAGAGATGAGCACCGAACCCGCAAGTCAGATATGACTGGCTTTCAAGCAAAGGCAACCAGTACCTTTAAATAGGTACCACATTGGAAAGAAAAGTAACAGTGTTTCATGTGCTTTGGCATCTAGTCGTGCCTGCCGCATGACTGCGGAAACAGCTGCTCAGGCACAGACAGCATGGGCTCTTTGGCTGTAAAGTGAGATGATCCTCTACAGTCCACTGGCCTTCGAGCAAGAGAGACCTTTACCTTTAACCTGTGACCGAGGTACCACAAGTGGCAGAGGCTGAACCATAGCAACAAGCTGGAGATAAAATTGGATAAAATTTGTGGAATATTCATCAGAACAGTTGCCCAGTGGCATACAATATGTAAAGGGATTAAAGCAGCTCAAGCCTCATTTAAATGTTATGAATTTCCTTCACTGAAAACACTTTGTACAAAATTCATCAAAAGAAGGGATTACTTTCCTTCTAATTATTAGCATTTAATATAATTAAATTATGTTTAAAGAACAAGGAAATGAGCCAGATTAATAGTGGTGTATTTCTACTAATTACTCTTAACACCATCAAGCTGCATTCTTTCCTCCTTTTTTTAGTGAGTTGTTCATGACATAGAATAATGAAGAAGCCAGCATTTCAAGCACATTTCAATAGAGAACAAGGAGTTTTCCTTTCCTTAAGTATAGTAAAGGTAAAGGTTTCCCTTGCTCGAAAGCCAGTTGTATCCGACTCTAAGGTTCAGTGCTCATCTCTGTTTCAAAGCCGAAGAGCCAGCACTGTCTGCTTCTGCAGACATTTCCGTGGTCATGTGGCAGGCATGGCTAGAAACCGGACCACACGGAATGCAGCTACCTTCCCACCGAAGTGGTCCCTATTTATCTACTTGCAATTTCTTGCTTTCGAACTGCTAGGTTGGCAGGAGTATACTTAAGTATACTCTTGAAAAAATAGTTCAGTCATGATCCTAAACACAGTTCTGTAGGAATATTTTTCACTGTAGAAACCTTTCTATTCTTGAGTCGAATAGGTCTTAAGTGCTCTTGAAGGGAAAATATGGTCTTCACAAGTTTTATTCTCTTATTACAACATTGCTGAAAGAGTTGCTCTTTCTCTGTTGAGCACAACTTCCAGGTCATGGTGGCATGCTTGTATTTTGTATATAAAAAGGGGTTGCTTCCTTCATCTAGTACGTTACTCATAATTGCATGACTTGTGTATCACCTAAACACTTGAATTGATGTCACTAAATATTAACCTTCTCTCAAGAAAAAAGGTAAAGGAAAGAAAAGAGCCTCTCTCCCCTTAAAGAACTGCAGAAGTTTGTAAGTTAGGGTAGTATGAAAGCACTTTTCAAATGGCTCTCCAGGGTTTTGGAAGAAGGCTTGCTTTCTCCACCTAGTGGCACAATCATAATAATAAACTTGGTGTACTGAAGTAAAATGAACAACTGAAAACAGGGCAAGCTATTTTCTTTCTTTCTTTCTATTTCAACAAATAATCTCATTTTAAATAGTTCCATATGTTTTGATGCATGCTGATATTGCCACAATTTAAAATGGGTGGGCATCTTCCTAAGTTTTGAAGTATGACCCCCCTCCTCCCCAAAATGTATAAATAAATGTTTTGCCCTGGATCAAGCAGGATTCTAAATAGATTCATATGAGCCCTGAGAGTGCAAAAATACAAAGAAAGCATGGGAACATTCTCAAGCTTTGCTTTTACGCAATTGCTTGCTGGTTCTTAATGCACTGTATGTCAGCTTAAGGCACATTTCCATAAACACTCACTACCAGTGTTTGACAAAAAAAACTCTTGGCTATTAAATGCTACCGGAATTACAGATATGGCTGTGAGAAAGAAGAAAAAAACCCAACAAACCACTTGCTACATGCACAGTTTTTTGTAACGCCCAAGAAAACATTGGCAATAGCAGGACATGCTATGCCACTACACTTCTTATTCAGTCCTGTGCTTTTAGTAACAATAGGCAGTTCTTTTTTCATAGTTTTGCTGAGAGCAATAGCAATTAACTCTTACAGTGCTTAGTGCACTCTCTGGGTGGTTCACAAGTTAATTAGCATTTTGCTCCAACATACTGGGTACTCATTTTACTAACCTCAGAAGAATCTGCTACCAGATACCTACACCCAGGGGCGGCCTTACCATAAGCGAATGGAGTGGTCGCTCCAGGCGCCCTCTCCCAGGGGGCACCACAGTAGTAAAGAAAAAAAAAGTTTCACCAAGTAACTTGATTTAACCCCATATATTAGGGGTGACCAAGGGGGCGCCATAGTTGGATCTCGCTCCATCCTAAAACTTATCTCGGGCCGGCACTGCCTACACCACTGAGCTATACAACCTATATCTGTTTACTTTCATGGGAAAGAATTGCCAAGCATGGACCAGAAGGTATTGGGAAGCAATGAAAGACAACACATAGCTTTCCCCTCAAAATAGCCCAGGAAGCCAATGAAGAAGGGTTTTTTTAATCATGTCAGAAGTGCACAAAGATGCTTTCTGGGTTGAAAGGTTTTTTGCTGGAGGAACTCTGCTCAGGGGACACCTGAATAAGGCTCTTTCATGTCCCCAAGACCTTTCCCCACCAAAGTGGTCCTTATTATCTACTTGCAATTTCTTGCTTTCAAAGTGCTAGGCTGGTAGGAGCTAGGACAGAGATGGGTGCTCAATCCAAACTTGCAGTACTTGGTTTTTGAACTGCCGACTTGCCAACCTTCCAGCTAACAAGGCGAGCTTGTTAACCACTGAGACCCTGCAGTCCCCAATGAAGAAGCTGAGGGATTACCATTTGAACTCTCTTTGTCCTTCTGTTTTTAACCTTTTAGCCAACACTACTCTCTGGAAGCCTTACTTTAGTGAAAAGGGTCCATTGCATGAGGTCTGTACCTTTATTCTGCAAGGTTGCCAGGGTTTTCAGCCAACTACTCTAGCTTTGCATTTAAGATCATTCAAATTACAGCCATTAACAGAAACAAAACAAAAAAACTCCATTCCACAGAGCTCTTTGCTATGCTGGTTTTTTTATTATGTGATTCAAATGGGTGATACCCTGCATAACGAAAAGAAAATGTTTATTATACGGGGTTTCCGTTAAACAGGGTATACTCCAGTTAATGAAAACCCCATATAACTGGGGGGGGGGAATCATTATGCGGGGTATCACGATTGCCTAACGAATGCTTCATTGTATGAATTTTTTGTTATATGAAGCATTTGCTATGTGGGGTACCACTGTATTTCAAATGCTGGGCTGAAGTTGAAGGAGAAAGTGCAACCATTTTTGTTGGCTTTTCACAGTCTTTAAATTTAGGGTTTACTGACTTAACTTTACGATGACCAGCAACAAAAGTTTCTCTCTCCACCATTCCTTCATTTGAAGTACATTTACCATGGCCAAAGGATCAGATTAGATATTAGAGTAATGCATATTTAGACATTAATGGAATCTGTGGTTTAATGACAGCTTGAGAGCTCTGAAGTGTTTTAGGAGATGGCTAGAGAACAAGTGGAGGAAAGCTCCTATGAATTGCAACCTGGCTGTAGTTTTAAAATCCTCTAGGGACTATGTAAAAGCTCTGAAATTGGACAGGAGGCAATGAAGCAATCACACTTTTATACTACCCTATGGTGCTTAATGCATGGTCTGGGTGGTTCACAAGTGAATTAGCATTTTGCCCCCAACATGCTGGGTGCTCATTTTTCTGACCTTGGAAGGATGGATGAGTCAATACAACTTAGACCGCACTACCAGCTCCAATAACCAGCAACGGGAGCTCTATAAAATTGCCAAGGAGCTTCTTAGAGCAGAGCAGCCAGGAGGAATTCTTTCCAATGTTGACACCTGAATTTGAGACTGTATGCCTCAATCCACCCCAATTGGTACTGAGACAGTATTGGTTGTGCTGCTGAAAGACCTTCTGATGTTTGTGCTCTTGGGTCTCTTGGTGGGCTATGATACCATCAGCCATGGTATTCTCCTGGACAGGCTCTCTGGGTTGGGTATCAGTGGCCAGGCTTTGGCTTGGGTCCTGTCTGTTCTCAAGGAACAAGTCCAGAGAGTGCATCTTATGGAGGAATTGAAAAACAATATGGTGTGCTCAGTGGTGAGCTCAAATTTTTTTTTTTACTATCTCACTGTGGCCGTGGTATGATGGGCGTGGCCAGGGGAAAGCCCTGCATTGCATCTGAATTAGGACTACTTTATTTCAAAACTTGGATGGGCAGGGCCAGCCAGAATTTCTGCTACCGGTTCTGGCGAAATGGTGCGAACCTGCTGATGCCCACCACTGGGTGTGCTCCAGGGTTCCACAGTTATGGATACCTTACCCCCTGAGATCAGAACAGTCCCTACACTACCAGTATTCTGTAAAATGTAAAAAACCTTTTTATTTACGTAATCATTTCCCAAATAAATTTTACAATGAAGCATGAATCTGGAGAGCTTTATTAAATCATATTAATGAAATTTTAGAATTAATTTCCATGATCCTGATGCCTGTAATGTTGTTATTGTTAGCTGGGTGAGTGGTGGTTTATATTGTTGCATGATGTATTGTTTTTGTTATTTATGTGTATTTGGGTAATGCTATTTTATTATGAACTGCCTAGAGTAGAATTTCATGTTAATTATGGCAAGCTATAGATCAAATCAATCAGTCAATATTCTCCCATTGTCCTGTTCCCTCTCTGATAAAAGAATGCCAAGAGCCAACCAAGGACTTAAGAGAAAAGCATGTTTTCTCCATTAACCCATCTTGCCTTTGACAAAGGGATTTCCTCAGAAATATATCCATTACGCTTCCAAAGGCCATGTTTTTTTAAACTTTCCAGGGATTAAATATTGAAATAACCATACTAAACAGGTGGTAAGGAAAATCACAAAATACGGCAAACAGATGCTATTCACCACTTCAGGGAGCATGTCTTCTAAATACACATTGAACCTAGCATTTCATTTGCAGCTTGGATGCACTGGGGCCATGGCATTGTGTAAGAAGAACATAAGTCACTGAGGCTCACCATGTGCCTGAAAAATATCAAGGCACTGTATAAGAGCTTAAAAACTAACATATTTTTAGATTACATTGGATGCCTTGGAGTCGTTATTCAGCGAGGAGTCCCTGTATGAGTGGACATCTCCACAATGTCATTCCACCCAACTTGCGGATTTTTTAGCCATTTGGATATCACTTCACCTGCTGGGTAGGTAGACCATGATATGTGCCCTCTGCTTTCATCTGGCCCAAAGGATCCAACAGAGGGTACTTTGGTGAGTTTTAGTCCTGGTCCAACATCATTGATGAGAGATGGGCAACACTGCCTAGTTAGACTGCTCAAACCTCCATGTGCCAACAAGGCTCTCACTATTTTTAGATTACAACTGCCAAACCTCCCTGCCAGTGTAACATTTATCCCTTTCTTTATTTTGTATTTATTTAAAATATTTATGCTCTGCCTTTCTCCTCAAGAAGCATGAAGAACTTGAAGATAAGAGTTACTATATCTGCTCAAATATAAACCGAGTTTTTTAACCCCAAAAATGAGGTCCAAAAAGGGGATTCGTTCTATACATGGGTCAACAACCACACAGTCTAATAATATGGTTTTTTAAAAAAAGTTGCTCGGCACTTTAAAAGTAAGTTTAGGGACTTCCATGGTAAAAGAATATGAGGTGCAATTACACAACTGGCCACAAGAGCCAGAGGGCACAAATTGCAGTTTTCCATTAGAACACATTGAAAATCAAGTTCTCCTATTCTGGTTTGTTTTCAATTAATTCCTATGGAAAACTGCGAATGAAGAAAGAAGCTCAACAATGCAATCATGTCCTCCTTCCAAACTGGTGTGGAAAAAGAAAGGATTTTACTTACTGTACATTCGTGCCTTTGTCCCTGTTGCATGTGTCCAAGATGGAGGGATGGAACCATTCTCCTTTTTTGCATGGGGAACAAGAGGCTAGGTGAGAGCAACACTTCCTGCCTCAGTGCAATTGACCTGCCCACCCACTTTACCTGCAGCACCACCACTGGTGGGTGGTGCAAGTAGAGTTTTAAAAAAATCACAAAATTAATTAATATTACCGTATTTTAATTACTAAAACTCACTAGCAGCTGCTGCATTTCCCACTCTCGGCATATACTTGAAACAATCTATTTTCCTGGGTTTCAATGTCAAAATTAGGTACCTCGGCTTATATTCAGGCCGGCCTATATTTATATATGGTAGGCTCTGAAACTGATATGAGTCTCTTCTTCGGGTGACACAGTTGCTTAATATAGAACAATCTGGTTAGTTCTTTTTCTTCTTCAGGTGCTGAATCTGTTCCAAATATTGGCTATCATCATGGTGATAGTCTTCCTGTTCTTAACTCCTCAGAACAGTTCTTCCAAGGACATTTCACACCATTCTTTCAGGATCTTCAGCCATGAAGTCCAACTACATCCAGGACCTCCCCAAGGATCTTCTCTTGCATAGCGAGTTGGAGTATTCTATACTTTGTTGTTCCTCATGATATGCCTATTGTATTGGAGCTTTATTTGTTTAATGGTCTTAAACAGTTCTTGTTCTTTATTCATCTGGCGTAACATTTCTACATTAGTCACATGGTCAACCTATGATATCTTTAGCAACTATCTGTAGATTTACATTTTAAAAGCTTCAATTTTCTTTTCAGATGCTTTAGTCAGTGTCCAAGCTTCAACTCCATATAACAACACTTGGAATATGCGACACCTCACTATTCAGATCTTTATAGCGAGAGTTAGATCTCTACTATATAACAAATGTTGCATTTTATTGAAAGTGGATCTTGCTTTTTCTATTATTAATAATAATATAATAACAAAATAATATCATTATTATTATCTCTAGAGGATGTTAAACAGTGATATTTAACAATTGAAGAATAATAACTCTCATCTGATGTTAGTGGCTCACAGCAATTTCTAATGTGGCAGATTGTTGGTCATTTTGATATCTCAGTCAAAACTGAGAAAAATATGTCTTCCTTTTGGTTTATCTTACCTCATGGAGGATTAAGGCTATCAAGGGCCTCATTTTGGGTATTCCCTGAGTGGAGTTTCTCCTGCAAAAACCCTTTCAACCCAGAATAATTTCTGACACGAAATTATTAGTAGTAGTGTTGTCATTGAAGGAATATATTATCCCCTGTTGGGTGAGTAATAGGCAACAAGTGCCACTGCTACACCATCTAAGGTAGTCTTTTTTCAAATGCAGGAGATTGGCAGAGGCTGTGGGTCAAGATGTTTATCCAGTTCAACAAATGCAGTCACCTTCACAACAGGTAGCAGGCAGAGGCACAGATATTGTCATCAATTTACCCATCAGAAATTACAGAAATATAAGCAGGGAAGAAGTGAACTTCCACATTTGTCTTCCACGAAGCTTCAACTGAACACACACACAAAATTTATAGCCCACAGATAGCATCCAGCTGTTTTCAGTTAGCACTGAGAAAGCCTTGAAGTGTGGTTGCTTGAATGTCTTCTATTTCTCTCTCTGGGACAAATGGGTCTTTTATCTATTATGCTCTTTTCCTCCTCTGATATTTTCCCGTGGACTGTGTAATGTCCTGCAGTTTCTGAAAGAACAGGACTGTTGGGGCAGTTTTGGTGTATGCAAACCAAGACACAGGACACAGCCTCGGGCTGGGTTAACTCAGGTTTATTGCATCGTGGACAGAGGGAACATGAGGTAATGGCGGATCGATAGCTCTTTATATACAGTAGTAATACATTTGAACGTGGTTCCATGGTAGCCCATTGGCTACTGTCTGCGTGACGTCATTTCGGGTCACGCCCTTCTTGTCCAGGTGTAGGTGATGGCGGGAAAACTTCCCGCGCTGTTGCCTTTGATGAGTTTGGACCAAGGGAGCTTGGACGCTCGCTGCTGCCAGCTGGTGGTCATTAGCTCGCGTCCTCTTACAGGGTTCATATGATGCAGCTGAAGGTTACATTGTTGCTATAGGCAAGGTTCAGATACATTGTGGAAGGTAAAACCATTAGAACACAACACCCCTCCCCCCTAGGACGAGACAAAGTCTCGAGCCCACACTTAAACACACTCCCCCCCCCTAGGAGACAAAGTCTCTCAGCCAAGATGGCTTATTTCGAACACGCTGGGGTCTCGATGCGGGCTGCCTTCCCCCGGGTTTGCTACCTTCTCTTTGTCCCCTGGTTTCCTGCCCTGTAATTGGAGAGGGAGACTCGTTAGTGACTTGCCGCGGCTCCGCGGCGTTGTTGGGAGGTGTGCTCTTTCTTAGGGAGGAACCGGGGGCACTAGGGGCTAACGAAAAACCCCTCTTCTCGCTTGGATGGGTGGGGGAACACTCCTGAAAACCCCCCCGGCTCGCAAAATTAAAATCAAAATTACAATCGGGGGCAGCGGTCGCGAACTCCTCTCCCCCTTCCCCGGCCTCTGATAGGACTGGTGTATCAAAAGGGTATGAGTCGGGGCCGCTGCTTCTGCCTTCCCCCCTTGCTTGGGACTGTTGTCCGCTGCTGTCTCCCCCTTGGGTTAAGCGGGTGGGGGAGAACCCTAACGCTGAATCCTGTTGCTGAGCCCCACTGACTGGCCTACTCACTCGGTGCCTCAGTTGGTCTGCGTGCCTCCTCCAGAGGAGGCCGGTGTTAGTCTCGACCCGGTACGACACTGGCCCCGTCTGTTCTACAACCGTCCCTGGTACCCAGGCTGGCCCTGCGCTGGAATAGTTCCTGCAGTGAACAGGGTCGCCGGCGGCGAAACCTTTCGAGACTGCCAACCCTATGTTTTTCCCTTTATCCTCGACTCTCGTCGGGTCTAGCCTGGACAGGATCGTGGTCAGTTTTCGCCGCATCAAGAGCTCTGCCGGCGAGTAGCCTGACGCTAAGGGGGTCACCCTATACGCTAAGAGGAACTGGCATACTTGGTGATTTAGGTCCCCCGGGCCCATGCGCCGCAGCGCATCCTTTGTTGTACGCACCAGCCGTTCCACTTGGCCATTCGTGGCCGGGTGAAACGGCGCGGATGTGACATGCCGAATGGCGTTTGCCTCCATGAATGCCCCGAACTCAGCGGAGGTGAA
Organism: Bradypodion pumilum; assembly: GCA_035047305.1. Taxonomy (NCBI): domain Eukaryota; kingdom Metazoa; phylum Chordata; class Lepidosauria; order Squamata; family Chamaeleonidae; genus Bradypodion; species Bradypodion pumilum. Next base: position 53,104,716 of record JAWDJD010000006.1, on the reverse strand, counting down.
ACAACTAGCGTTATCGCTGACTAAAGTGTCGGGTAAACCGAACGTGGAAAAGACTCTCCTTAGCTGGCTAATTGTCGTGGCGGAGGACGTGCTCTTTACTGGGATAACCTCCAGCCACTTGGAGAACGCATCCACCACCAGGAGAAACATGGTTCCTCGGAATGGGCCAGCGAAATCTACGTGCACTCTGGACCATGGCCCCCTTGCTGTGTCCCATTCCCTATGCGGAAGACGGGCCGCCTCTGGTCGGGATCCCTGGCATGCCTCACAAGTGCCGACCATGTGCTCAATGTCCGCGTCCAGCTGTGGCCACCAGAAGTAACTCCGGGCCAGCGCCTTTGAACGAACTATGCCCGGGTGGCTGACGTGCAGCAGTTCGAGCACCCTCGGCCGCAGGGACGTAGGGACCACCACCCGTTGGCCCCACAAAAGGCACCCCCTCTCTAGGGACAACTCTAGCTTTTTCCGAAAAAATGGGTCGAATTCTGTACTTGGGGACGATGCCGGCCACCCCTTCTGTACCCATGAACTAACTTTCTCCAGCGTTCTGTCCTTGCCTGTCGCCCTAGCAATGTCGGCTGGTACTATTGGGGGTGCGTCTAAGACCTCAATTAGCAACACCTGGCGGTCTCTTTCTACTCTCGCCTTTTGGTCGTCCGACAAGGGCAAAGGAGATCTCGAAAGTGCATCAGCATGGCTGATCTCCTTTCCGGGCCGGTACTCCAACTCATGTTGGTATGCGTTGAGAAAAATAGCCCATCGCAGCATTCTCGGGGACAGGATCTGCGGCGTGGGCTTGCTTGCCGTGAAAATCCCTAACAGTGGCTTGTGATCAGTCACGATTTTGAACGGGCGGCCATACAAAAAATCGTGAAATTTTTTGGTTCCCGCTACTATTGCTAATGCCTCCCTGTCGGTTTGTGCGTAATTGCGCTCCGCTTGGGACAGGGACCTTGAATAAAACGCTACCGGGGCCTCCCTTCCGTCATCCAACACGTGGCAAAGCACCGCCCCCACCCCCACCGGGGATGCATCACAGACTAGGACCACTGGCCGTTTGGGGTCGAAATGCGTCAGGATTGCCTCAGATGTTAAGAGTTGCTTTAGCTCTTTGAACGCCCTCTCGTGCTCGTCACCCCACATCCATGTCTCCTCCTTTTTAAGTAACCGATGGAGCGGTTCGGCCACGGACGCCTTCCGCGGGAGGAATGTATGGTAAAAATTGAGGAGCCCCAGGAAAGACTGTAGCTCGGTTTTGGATGTGGGGCGAGGGGCCTTTTTTATGGCTGCTACTTTGGATTTAGACGGCTTAATCCCCTCGGGTGTGATCCGGAACCCTAAAAACTCGACCTCAGTTTCGAAAAAAACACATTTGTCCTTCCTCAGTCTCAGCCCCGCTTTCTCGAACACGGTTAGTACTTTGTCCAATCTCTTTGCCAGTTCAGCCTCACTCCCCCCTGTTATCAACACGTCATCAAAATAAGGCAACACCCCCTCCAGTCCCTTCAGGAGGCGTTCCACAAGCGACTGAAAAAGGCCGGGTGCCGAGTTCACGCCGAACTGTAAACGCGACACCTGGAACGCCCCTTTATGTGTAACTATCGTTTGTGCCGCGGCCGTGGCGGGGGTCACAGGAAGTTGCTGATAGGCTTGTGCCAAATCGAGTTTAGCGAAACACTTTCCCCCATTCAGCCTGGCCAAAAGGTGGCTGATCACCGGCACCGGGTATGCATTAGGGCGGATCGCCTTGTTAATTGTACACTTATAATCAGCGCAAATGCGCACCTCCCCGTTAGCCTTTAGAGCCGTTACAATTGGAGTTTCCCACTCCGCGGAATCAACAGGAATAAGAATCCCCTGGCCCACCAGTTTGTCCAGTTCCGCTTCTATCTTGTCCTTGAGTGCGAACGGCACCCTGCGCGGTTTGAGTCTTATCGGGCGGACCTCCGGGTCTAGGTCGAAGGCTACAGGGGGTCCCTTGAACTTTCCGAGTCCTTTCTTAAAAACGGCGGGATGCGCATCGCAAACCGCTTGTATTGGGTCCACCCCCACTGTATGCACTCCCCCTATGAACAAACCTAAGGGCTGAAACCACTGTGTCCCTAGGAGGCTACAACTTCCCCCCTTAAGGACAACTAGGGGCAGTTCCGCAGAATGTCTCTTAAAATTGACCCGAAATTTCCCGACCCCCAACACCGGAATGCTGTTTCCCTGTACGTCTCGTAGCGTGGACCTCAACGTTTTAAGTTTGGGCCGCACGTGGGGGTCGATTTTCAAGAACTCTTTCTGGGGAATTATAGAATAGGAGGACCCCGAGTCAATTTCCATCCTAATAGGGGCCCCTTGTACTAATACCTCAACGAAGTAATGGGACTGTCCCGCGGACACGCTGAACACTGGGGCGTCGTCCTCGCTGTCGTCCGAGACGCGGCCCACGCCATCCTGCTTCCTCGTGGTCTGGGCGCCATCTTTGGGCCTCGCTGGACGGTCCGGTCTGGCCGAACGGTCTTGTGACTGCCTCCGGCCCTCCTTCCGTTTTCTGCATGCCTTGGCGATGTGCCCCCGACGGCCGCAGGTGTAACACTCGGCCTTCCTGAACGGGCATCTCGCGCGCTCATGGGCCGCTCCGCAACCCTCGCAGCGTCGACCACCCTTTCGGACCTTCTGGACCTCCTCGCCGTCGCTGCCTTCCGTAGACGACTTTGAGGCCCGTCGAGTTGCGTGCACCGACTGTCCGGACTTCCCGTGCACCGAATTTTCCGCCTTGCCGGCTCTAGGACGCCACTCACGCCACTGGTGCATCTCGTCCACTCCAGCATTCGTGGACTCTGCGGCTTCCGCGGCCTCTACGACCTCTGCCAGCGTGGGTGGCGGCTCCTTGTTCATCAAGCTGCGCTGCACCTCCTTGTCTTTCAGGCCACACAGCACGCCGTCCCTGAGGGCCATCTCTAGGATGTCGCCCCATTTACAGGGGGCGGCGGCTATCCTCATGGTGGCCACGAATGCCTCAACCGACTCGTCCGGCGCTTGGACTCGCCTCCAAAACGCGCTCCGAGCGGGAAACATTGCCCTCGAGGGACGGAAGCGCTCTCGCAGCAGCTTCATGATGTCGTCCGCCTTAAATTCGCTCACCTTCTTCGGAGCGATGATGCCCACCAGCGTCCGCTTGGTTTCCATCCCGAGCATTCTGGTGAGGATGGCCCTCTTCCTCTCCTCGTCATCTCCTTTGACTTTGAGTTCCACCAGTGCCGCCTGGAAGTCCATCTCAAGCAGCTCCCAGTCTTGCGGTTTGGTGATGTTGAACCCGCTCTGTGCCCTGGCTGTTCCGTGGGGATCCATGATCCCACCTTCGTCGCCAATTTGGTGTATGCAAACCAAGACACAGGACACAGCCTCGGGCTGGGTTAACTCAGGTTTATTGCATCGTGGACAGAGGGAACATGAGGTAATGGCGGATCGATAGCTCTTTATATACAGTAGTAATACATTTGAACGTGGTTCCATGGTAGCCCATTGGCTACTGTCTGCGTGACGTCATTTCGGGTCACGCCCTTCTTGTCCAGGTGTAGGTGATGGCGGGAAAACTTCCCGCGCTGTTGCCTTTGATGAGTTTGGACCAAGGGAGCTTGGACGCTCGCTGCTGCCAGCTGGTGGTCATTAGCTCGCGTCCTCTTACAGGGTTCATATGATGCAGCTGAAGGTTACATTGTTGCTATAGGCAAGGTTCAGATACATTGTGGAAGGTAAAACCATTAGAACACAACAGCAGTGAATTCCCTTCCATACTGGCCTTACATCACTGCACAGTTCTTCTGAAGCTGATTCAGCAAGTTTAAGTAAGGCTCCAGTACAAGAGCCTTACTTAAACTTGCTGAATCAGGGTTCCTTACCCTTGGGGCCCCAGATGGTCTTAGATGTCAATTCCCAGAATCCTTGATCAGAAGCGTGTTGACTTGAGCTTCTGGTAATTGAAATCCAAGAACATCTGGAGGCCCAAGGTTGAGAAACCATGTGCTACACCAATAGCGCTCCAGTATGCGAGCTAATATGTTCCTGAATACAACTTAGGATGCAGTAAGACAAGAAGGTGTTCTTGCCATCTTGTACTTCTTCATAGTTGTCTGATTGTTCAGTGTGAGAAAAGAATGTTGATCTTATTCAGCAGGCCAGTCCTCATGTTCTTGTGGTTCTTGTGCCTAACAGGTAGGTTTCCTATATTCCATTCACACAAATCTGGGAAACCTGATCTGCATTTTTCCACATTTTGCTAGACTTAACTAAGTTCTTCCAGAGGAGAATATATTGTGTGGCCTGTAACTTTCATCTGGTGATGGTACATTTTGTCTAGTATAATAGGGATGATCAAATTCATACATTTCTATTAGCAGGTCTCACTTTTGCCATGAAGAAAAAGGAAATAGTTTCAGCAGAAGGAAATTGTATTGCAGCACTAAACTGCTGAAATAAGCCAATTTAAGTCAAAACTACAGTAATATCTTCCAATTTTCAAACTGGAATACACCCGTTGAATCAATAAAACTTAGATGTTGAGTTAACAAGTTTCCATTGATTGAAAGGGCCTACTCTAGTTGTGATTTACTACTGGATTTCAGCAAATGTGTTTACTGTAGTTATTTTTGACCTGGTATCTAAACATTGTCTTTTAGCACCTACCCTGCCCAGATGACCAGGAAGGGGACTTGAAATAGATGCCAAGAAGTTCTGTAAATCTACATTGACTCACTAATCTTTGTTTCCTTCTGTACTTTAGGTAAGGGGTGCCCAAACCTTTTGTGCCGGGGGCCTGAGCAGACCAGACCATGCCCCCAGAACAGGGTGTGTTTGCACATGCCCATCCATATTCACTTCCTGGTTTAGCGTGGATGCTTCTGTGCATGTGTGAAAGCAGCCATGTTTACTTCCTAGTTTGGTGCAGATGGTTCTGTGCATGCATAGAAACATCCCCACCAACCCAGGAAGTGAATTTGGATGCTTCTGTGCATGCGTGAGCAGTGCCGTATTTAGGATCCGAGGGCCCCTAGGCTGAACCTGTGGCGCGGGGCCCTACCAGGGACAGTATTTTTAAAAAATCAACCTACAAAAACTGCATTTTCAGCAATTATCCAATTAAAAACTGAAAAATAAACGTTTAAAGTTTATTATTAAATTATAGAAAATTTACGTATGACATTCCTATACAGTATTTAGAATTAGATGAATTAATGAGATGATAAAAATGAAAAGAACTGAACATCATTAAGGTAATAATACTAGATTAAACGGAAAAATCAAAAAATATAAAAAAATGACTTACTACAACTTTACTTTGCTGCATTGAAAACGTCTTAATATGAAACAGTATGCACTCATTGCACTTCGCAAAACCTCCAGCTGGCAGACAGTGGGAGGAGATATTCTTGTTGGGCTGGTCAAACACCCAAACACCACATTAAGTTAAACCAAATGCAAATGATAAATGATGATTATGATCACCAAACTTTTATACTATTTATTTACTAAAACAAAAAAAACTGATTTTAAAAATTGACATAGGTGCGGGCCCCTTTGTGGTGCGGGCCCATAGGTTGCAGCCTAGGTAGCCTATGCTTAAATCTGGCCCTGTGTGTGAGCATGTCTGCACCAAACCAGGAAATGAATACGGATTCTTCTGCATATGCGCAAGCATGTCTGCATTGTACATGGAAGTAAATATGGACACATCCACACATGTGCAGAAGCATCCATATTCACTTCCTGGTTTGGCAAGGGCATTACGGACCTGATGGAATGGCTTTGGGGGCTGTATCCAGCCCACGGGCCATAGTTTGGGCATGCCTGCTTTAGACTGATACATTTAAGGTCTAAATAGTACATCAATGCTATCATAAAACCCATTGATTCTTTGGGTAAATATTAGTTGGGACGTGAAATTGGATTTAGGCCTTATGCAATTCAACCAATATTTTTGTTTCTTTTCTCCATCTTTCTAACAGGAGAACAGAGTCCATGGTTCCATTCCTTATTTCATTGTTAATACAGTACTATACGGGACTTGGGGATGGGAAATAGTACTTGACTGTTTCCCATTTTCACTAATTCTCACTTACAAAAGCACCAACTTTGATTATTTTGTTGATGTTGTTGCTTTATACACAGATTATGAAGGCAGAAGAACAACTAAAAGCAAGAGATTTATGGAACATTTATGATCATGGAGGTGATTTCTTCACTTTAGCTTCCTGCCGATAAATGCTTTTATCCTCAAATATCTATTATCTGAGCAAACTGAGATTTGCCAAGAATATTTTGTTTAGTCCTGATAATCTAGTTACAACAAACTGCACTTTGGTTATTTGAACTAAGTTGGCTTCAGTTTTGTTCTAGAAATTAAAACAACAAAAGTAACTACAGGGTGAATATATATCAGTGATGGCGAACCTTGACACTCCAGGTGTTCTTGGACTTCAATTGCCAGAAGCCCACTAAATCCATTTGTGTGTATTCACAGAGACTTCGGCTTCTGGGAATTGAAGTCCAAGAACACCTGGAGTGCCAAGGTTTGCTATCACAGATATATATCATGGTTGTATATTATCAATGTAGCCATGTCTACAGTTCTTGCCATTCTTTGCTTTATGTTTCTTGTTGGGTTTTTGTAATGCCCCAGGGTGCAGTTTTTCAGGTTCAGATATTTTTATATATATTCCTCAAATGTGATTTCATTTCCTGCTTGGTCAAAGTACCATGAGAAAAAGTAAACCATCTATTACTTTAGTTCCATAAAACATTCCCGTAAGTTACGCATACCCAAGGAGGAAGAAGTAAATGCAAGCTTAGTAGTGTCAGACTTGGTTTTGTTTTAACAAAATAGTTCTTTTCCCCTTCTTAATCCAAGCTCTTGCAGAAACTAAATTCCTAACCATATCCTCTTTTTCCCCCTCATTATCACCTGTCAAAGTGTAGTTTCCATTCATTCTTCCTCCCATACATTATTGCATCAAATAAAATCAAAGAAACCACTTTTTGTGTAGTTGGCTCAGAAGAGTATGTATAACATTTTGAAGAAGGTATTTTTCTCCACTGTATATTTGTGTATTTTGGCAATTGATGTATCTTCCTCTGGTGCTTTAAAAGCTCTTTAAAAAAAACACACACAAAAAGAAAACAAAGGCTTCCAAGCCTTTCGCATTCACAGCTTGAAGTCAAAATGGAAGCAAATGAGGTGATTGACCTTCTCAATGAGCAGGGGAAACTTAGATCAGTGAAGCAGATTGCTGCCCTGCATAGAATTCTGTGTACACTGTTGCCTCTTACTAGACCAAGTGCCATTTGCTCATTTCATTAAACTGTCTTCCCCCTCTCTGATCTTCTTTGAAACCAAAACTGTGAGGATGTTCACAGCACGATCGCTGTGGCTATTGGCAAACCATGGTCATAAATCGTGGGTGATCGTTCTCCTGCCTCATCTGTTTATGCCGTAACTTAGATGCCTGGTGCCTAGGCCTGGGCCCTCAGCTTGGGCCTCTGCCATGGCCAAGGTCTGAATTGATAGGGCTGAGCCAAATTGCCCCCCCAAGCTCCTTTGCCTGGGAGATGTGAAACAATTATATGCTGTCATACATCAGGAGCCTTCAGATGGGAAAATTCGCATTTTAGAATGGTTGTATCTTTCACACACCACAAAAAATACCATTACACCCTTTTTGAGCATGCTGGCGCAGGTCGTCTCTAAAGGCCGCCGCCGCTGTCTCGCCCTGGATCCCATGTAGATTGTGGTTCCCATTCCCCTCGCAGTTTGGGAAGCGGGACTGCGCTCTTCTACCGAGCTGCAACTTGCTATGGCAGATTTTACAGGCCAGGTAGTGTACCACTCTCCTAAGGATCCTCGGCTCCAGGTTGCTCAGCATATACCTTTGAAGCTTTTCCACCTCCTCTCTCCCACGCCCCTTTTGCCGGCTCTCACTGTCTTCACTGATGGTAGCCCGAGCCGTGGGGTGGTTGCCTGGCAGGAGCAGGGGACATGGAAAAGTCAATTTACGCTGCCGCAGCACTCGCCACAGCGCACAGAGCTTGCAGCGGTTGTCCTTGCCTTTAGTCTGTTTCAGGATCAGCCTGTTAACTTGATCTTTGATAGCCTGTATGTCACCGATGTCGTGTCCAACATTGTGGGAAGTTATGTGTCACCTTCAGTAGATAGCAACTTGCTGTCACTGTTCCTGTCTCTACAAATGCTGCTCCAACGGAGAACAGTACCCTTTTTCATTGCACAAATTCGTAGTCATCAGCCATTCCACGGCCCCTTGACCGAAGGGAATGACCGTGCAGATGGCGCATTACGTGCCATGTATTGTTCCCCCATTGAAAGCCATGCTTTGCATCATCAGAATGCCAAAGCTCTTGCTAAAGAGTTTAACATTCCCCTTGCGGATGCAAGGGCCATAATTCAGCAGTGTCCACAATGTTCACAACAGCCCCAGAATCCTGCTGCAGGAGTAAATCCTCGCGGTCTGGGTGCTAACCAGCTTTGGCAGATGGATGTTACCCATTTTGCGCCTTTTGCACCATGGAAATATTTACATGTTTGTGTTGACACCTACTCTGGCTATATCTGGGTCACGCCCCAGAAGGGAGAAAAGGTCAAACACATTTGCAATCACCTTGTCCACTGCTTTGCGGTCATGGGAAAAACTGACCGTTTGAAGACCGATAACGCCCCCGTCTATTGTTCTACTGCCCTAGCAGAGTTTTGTACCCACTGGCAGATTGTCCACACATTCGGCATCCCTTATAATTCTCAGGGACAGGCCGTGGTCGAACGAGCCAATGGGACACTGAAAGAGGCACTGGATCGTCAAAAAAGGAAAGGGGGAACTGTCCCCCTCTCACTTCCGGAAAAGGAGGAGTGGCTTGCTAGTGTACTGTTTACTCTAAACCACCTTAACTTGTCTCAATTTAATTCTCAATTTTTATCCAGGGCTCGGCGTCACTACCACCAGCTTGAGGTTCTGCCTGCCCCCCAGGTCCAGTACAGACGCCTGCCGGACCCGGAGTGGAAAGGGCCTGTTCCCCTCATAACCTGGGGAAGGGGCTACGCCGCCGTGTCTATGCCAGAAGGTCCTCTTTGGGTCCCTGCCCGGTTTGTTCGACCGTGGAAACTGGCATGGCATCAGGCTCTCAGCAACCCCATTCCAAACTTCAACCTTCACCTGCACGAGCTCCCGGAGGGGAGACAGAACCAAGGGGGAAGGCGAAGGGGGCAAAACCCGCCGATAACCTGGGGCCAGGTGAAAGCATTGTCGGATGAAGCCCAGTCCGTGCTGGACGAAATCCAGGTGGAAAAGACTCCTGAGAACTTTGTTGTTGCTATCATAGCTTGTCTAAATGCTAATTCTATAATGATTCTTTGTTGCTACATGCTTCTCTTTCCAGGGGCGCTTGCCGTCCAAGGTGAGCTGTCCCAACGCTTTGAGTATAACCTGTGGTATGAGCTTGCCCGCATTTCTAATCAAACTGAGTTTTGCCTTAAGCAAAGCGTTGACTCCTATCACCTGTTAAGCACCTGTCTCATTCCCATTTGCTACATTCCCCAAAACGTCAGTAGGTCAGTGTTGGGTTACGATATGGCCGACTTTAATGACAAGGTCAAAAACAAATATGCTCTTAGCCCCCTTTGGGGAAAGGCAACCAAAAGGCTGCCCCTTGATGCCCTGTCTCTCTATACTCCTATTGTAGCTGTTAGTAATGCTAGTAAATGTGCCAGGGTTGTGAACTGTACTCAACATAAGTCAAAGCCTCGCTGTTTCCAGCCCGGTCGCGGTCTTAATTGCACCGGGAGGGAAACAGAGGACCTTCATTTTAACTTTCAGCACATTCTGTTGCCTTCTGGGTGGTTCTGGACCTGTGGGTCATGAACCTGGAACTATATTCCTGCTAACCTCTCTAAAACCACTTGTTGCCTTAGTCGTATGATTGTTGCTTTGCCCAACCGCACTATGCTGGTCCGTCAGCGTCCCGCCCGCAAACGCATCACCCGGGGTACTGCCGCTGAGCAGTTACCCTCTGATTGCGATAGCACTGTTAAGGTGCTTTCCCAGGCCGAGTACATATCCTTGGCCATCAGTCTTGTTGGCGTGCCTGGCCTGGCAGTCGGGAATGCAAGGCAGCTTGGAAAGCTTGCTTGTGCATTTGTACAAGCCGTTAATCACACTTCCCAAGCTATTAGCCTCCTGAACAGGGAGCAATTTCAGCTTCGCAACGCCATTTTAGATAACCGCGCCGCGATCGATTATTTGCTGATGTTGCATCATCAAGGTTGTGAGTCTGTGCGTAATATGTGTTGCTTTAACTTATCCGATAATTCTAATAAGGTACAAAACCAATTGGATTCTTTAACCAAAATTGTTTCTGATATTAAGCAAAATCCTCTGCCTTCGTGGTGGAGCACTCTTTGATCCTGGCTTCCCAACGGAGCTTGGGTACGGGCCATTCTGCAGTATGGTTTAATTATTCTTGCCATTCTGATAACTGCCTGTTGCTTTATTCAATGCATACCTTCGTTGCTAGCCACCTGTCTGCAAGGATTTCGCTTGATGCCTCGTGCACGCAAGGACCAAATTTATTATGCTTATAAGCTTCTTAAAACAGAAGAGGGGAGATGTGAGGATGTTCACAGCACGATCGCTGTGGCTATTGGCAAACCATGGTCATAAATCGTGGGTGATCGTTCTCCTGCCTCATCTGTTTATGCCGTAACTTAGATGCCTGGTGCCTAGGCCTGGGCCCCCAGCTTGGGCCTCCGATACCATGACTCAAGGCTGTCTAGCCCTCCCTACTATACCCAGGGATGGCACGCAGTCACTTAACTAACACGCAGCTGTTTAACCAATCAGCAAGGTGTGCACGAGGCAGGCACGCTGATATTTAGCCAATTATGTAACCTTATGTTATCGCAGGTAACCAATAAGGATATATTGCATACTCTTCTCTGGAATGTCTTTGTCCTGTTATTCCTAATAAACTCTGTCCGGGCTATCTTGCCCCATGCCTCTTCATGAATCAAGCCTCCGCTGTCTCCTTGATCCCCAAACACATCACAAAACAACTTGAAGCAAAAGCAGCAAGACACTTTATCTGTAGAAAGGATTTCAAACTCTTATATCTCTTTGGTGACTAGTTGATTCGTCAATGAAGATTTGATTTGATTTGATTCATCAATGAAATCAAAGTGTGGCTTTTGGAATGTTCACAAGAAGGCCAAAAGACTGTATGACTGTATGCATTTATTTCCCTTGCTACATGCAGGAGAGCATTGCTTTAAACATATCCTGCCCTGAGAATGAAGGTAGCATTCAAATGCTACAGAGAAACCACTGGTGTAATTGTGATGAGATTATTAGTTTTCTTCTGTATTAAATTTATATCCTCCCTTTCACTGCCTCACAATAGCTTGCAGTACAAAACAGGGAGATATAGTTCTAAACAACAGACAGCAATGCAATTTTAAAAAATGCTACTGGGTAAAAGAAAAGAAGGGCAGTTGCCCCTGATATCTCTAGGTAACATTGGGAAAATACTCCCTCTGGAGACATTGGAGATCCATTCTTAGTCAATGTAGACAATAATGAAGTGAATGGACTAGTGTTTAGGCTCAGTACACAAGGAAATACCTTGTGCCACTGAAGGTAAGGTCAGAAGATTTAAAAAGTATTAAAAATATCTAAGACTTACTTTCTTACTTAATTAATTAATTGCTTGTTTCTTGCTTGCTTGCTTGCTTGCTTGCTTACTTACTTACTTACAGTAATACCTCATACTAAGACCGCTTCGTACAACATCGAATTAATACAACATCGGCTAATTCCTTGAAAAAAGTTGCCTCATACAAAGTCGCTGTGACTTTGTATGAGGCATTGGGGTTTTTCCCATGTTGCATTGTGCCTGGGAAGTATAAAAGGCAGGACACATGCGTGCATTGCTCTTGTGGATTTTGCACAAGGCAAAGAGTGGTTAGGAGTGGTTTTGAGCGTGATTTTGGATTGTTTGGTGTTTGCTGCTGTGGTTTTTAAAAACAGATTGCATGCTCCATAATTTTTCTTATGTTGGTCTTTTTTTGGGGGGGGCACCGTTTGGTGGGGTGGGCAATTGTTTGGTGTTTGCTGCTGTTTGCATGATTAACACTGCTGCATGATGGGACATGTTGGAATCCATTTTGTCCTTGCTTCCATCCAGTAATTGTTTAAAGTAGCTTGTACAAAATGTATGATCAGCCGCATGGCTGCAGATTAACACTGTGCTGCATGATGGGACATGTTAACTTTTAAACCTGCACTTCATAAAGTTTTCAAAAGTTAAAAACTTGTTGTATGGTTTGTCCCCTAAAATCAGGGTTGTTTGATATTTTTTTGTAATGTATTTAGCTTTTAGACAATGATTTCTTAAAGTTCTGTCGGTTTCCTGTCAGTTTCCTTGACTTTGCCCTGACGTCACGTGTGGTGTTACAGTACAATGTATTTCTATGGAAATGACATTGCACGAGGCATCGCAGCAAAGATTTGGACGTTGTATGAAGCATCGTGGCTAGGATTTTGCATGTCTCATACAAAGTCCAAATCCGTATAAAGTCCAAACTTGTGGAATCACTGTACTTACTTACTTACTTACTTACTTACTTACTTACTTACTTACTTACTTACTTACTTACTTACTTACTTACTTACTTACTTACTTACTTACTTACTTACTTACTTACTTACTTACTTACTTACTTACTTACTTACTTACTTACTCAATTTGTATACCACCCATCAAACAAGATGGCCACTCAGGGTGGCTCCCAATGATAACGATCATGAAACAAAGCTTTGCCAATCACCTACAGGATAGCAAAGATGGAAATAACTGGATGACTGAGGAGAATAGGCTTCTAGATATTGTGATATTGTATATTTGCATGCCATTTCCAGGAGCACCACCCTGGATGTTGTACAAGTGTGGTCCACAACATCCAGTAGGCTAAGGATTCTTCACTACTCATTAAAAGGAAATGTTACTCTATATAATGTATAATTAAATAATAGGGTTTCTTGCTACAAGGTATAGTATAAATGTACAATGGAAGGGCAATCACACAAATGCCCACTAGCAGTATTCCTGTTCAGTGTAAAAAAAGAATCCACTTACCAGGCTGTGGGAGTGAGGAATGTTTCTACAATTGTCCTCTTGCAGTGTTTAAGGCAATAGGAGTTACATCTATACATAAGGCAGAACACAAATGTTTAAAGACACCCTTGTACTCTGATACAGGTAGGCTACTGTATATTTCATGTTTGTGTAGGGCAGGGATTCTCAACCTGCGGCCCGTGGGCCGGATGCAGCCTGTGGCACCATTTCATGTGGCCCCCACCGCCTCTACCACACCAGGAAGTGCCATGTGTTGGAGGAAGGGCAAAAAGGCCATCTGGCCCCCTCGTCTTAAAAAGGTTGAGAACTCCAGGTGTAGGTTATCTAGAAGCGGGTAATTGATTGTCTTCAATCCACCACCACGGTGATTTTCCATTCTGGGGCCTTCATTATGGATTCATTTTTATGAATTTTTTTTCATGGAAATTCTTGCTAGAGAAATGAATGGTGCTAAAATGGCATGAAATAAAACAAAGGTAGAGGACTTATTGTAGGATACTTTTTCTTTTATCTTAAATGTATTAACAAGCTAATCTGGGGATTTGACTGCATTAAATTGCTTTTCTAATAAAATAATACAAGTTTAGCATTAAAGGGGAAATTAGAGAAATTCATGGAGGCTGAGTCAACATAAGACACATAATCAATAATCAAATAATCCACTACACAAAACAGATATTCAAGATGGTAAACAAACTAACAAGTCAATGCAATATAAAAACTTGAATAAACCTTCAAGGATCAGAGGGCATTTTGAGAAGGATAAGAATCTTATTTCTGTCTTATTTTGGGAGGATTTCTAGAGGCATCTGATTTGATTCCATGGACCATTTCTCTGGTGGCCTGGAAAACAAATTACCTTGATTTGTGCTCTAATTTAACACTGAATTCTCATGAAGAGTATGCTACTTATTTTAGGTAATTCCAGCAGAATCAATGAATTTTGACCCTGTGAGTGAGGTATTTTTGATATGAGTCTGAAAAAGATAGGGACAAGCTGAATTTTTCCCTGACCCATTATTTACTGCCCATGATTTATTTTATGAAACTTGTGCAGTGGGCAGAGTCAGCCATCTTGGGCTGAGGGAAGAATGTCTAAGAATGTTTTCAGGATGAGGTTTGGATTTCATTATGTAGATGTATAAAGGGCTGTAACCCCACTTTTGGAAAAAAAAAGCACACCCCATTTTTATATCTTGCCTTTTCTATCTCTTATTAATAAAGTTATCTTGTTTTCTTTACAATAAAGGTATTTTGTTTATTTCATTTTGCCACCCACGTTTAGGATTAAGCTTATGTGTATGCAAGCACCACTCTGGCCATGCATCCATTCACACACGCTTGAAGGTATATACTTCTAGCCCCACTTTTGGGAAACACACATACCCCAGTTTTATTTTATCTCTTATTATGCCTCTCTGCTGTGGAGGGAAGCAGGGGATCAGCCCCCCCTCTTTCGGAAAGCTGTCAGCCAGCCAGCAGAAAGAAAGACTTTTAAATACCCAAGCCTCAGAAAGCTCCTTTATATTGCAGTTAGAGTTAACTTGTGTTTTAAGGGCTTGGAAGCCTTGCTTGCCTACCCATATAGCTAACCTAAATTATTGTATTTCTGATTAATTAATTGACTATGCTGTGTTTATTAAAAAGTCCTAAAACTTACAAAAATATTTTAAATTTGATTTTAACATGCTCTGTTTGTATCTCAAATCAGGATCTTTCTTGCACCTCAAGCCTACCTCCTGCAAGCATCTAGGAGGGCTCAATAATGCCACAGGAAGCCATCACTTAACCGTTGGCCCCAAGAAAAGCCAGCTTGATTCCTCTGCTTACCTGTTGTAATGTTTTCTGCTTACTTTTGCACCTGGCATGCTCAATACCCCTCCTGTATTCAATTGTAGATAGTGCTCCCTTAATTGTTCCCTTAATGTTCCCTTAATTTCCCTGTTTTTTTTTAAAGAGATCTGTGGTCCTTCCCAATGCTGCCATCGGAGGGGGGGGGCATTGGGGACTGTCGTCCTGGGCCCAGAGCTGGCAGAGGCCTGTCAGCACTGTGTTAATTATTAAAATTTTTAATTTAAAAAAACTTTTAAAAAAATTATTCTTACTTTTTTTAGTGCAGCGCGTGGCACCACTGCGCATGCCGCGCCACTGCCAAAGGGCTCTGCCTCTGCCTCGAGTCAACCCACAGTGGCATGGGTGTGGCTAGGGGGAACTTGCTGGGTGTGCTTCTTTAGGCTCATCTGTACTTCCTTCCTGCACGCAGCCTTAATCGGCAGGGCCCCCACATGCACCTTGCTCACCCAGGGCTGAAGCCCGAAGGTGCGCAGGAGGAAGCAGCCCCGGTGCGCGGTCTGTTTCAGACTGGGACTGGCATGCCTCGTGGGCTGAAGCCTAGCCACACTGCTCTGGGCAAACAATGGTGGCAGGGCAGTGGGTGGGCGAAGCAGCGGCTCCACCTCTCCAGCGCAGGAAGGATGGAGGCTGCCCGGCAGCAGCTTCAGCTTCACCTCCACCTTTCGGTGAGCCTCCTCTCTTCCTCTTTCTCTCTCTGTGGGTGGAAGGGGGAGGTAGGTGTGTATGTGTGTGTATATAAAATGGGGAGATGGAGGGGGAGGTGTGTGTGTGTGTGTAAAATGGGGGAATGGAGAGGGAGGGAGGGTGTGTGCGTAAAACGGGGGAAATGGAGGTATGTGTGTGTGTGTGTGTGTGTGTGTGTGTGTGTGTGTGTGTGTGTGTGTGTGTAATGATGAGCTCATTTCATTTTTTCATTTCACTTCTATTTGTATACCACATTATTCAGCCCGAAGGCGATTCAAAGCAGTTTACATTAGTGCATGCTGTCTGCACAGCAGACAGCAGCAAAAAGCGAACCTAAAACATACAATATAAAAACAAACAAGAAATATCATCAACATAATTAAAAATTACAGTCAAGAAAAATGCAGTGAAAACTGGATACAGGATACACACAACATAGCATGGACAGGGCAAAAGACAAAAAAGTCCTCACATGCAACGGCAACAGCAGTCGCAAGTGGCTCCAATCCCCAGGGTGATGGAGAGGCCCTGGTGAGAGCGAGGTCCTCTGTGTGGTGGCAGATTTTTTTACCCCTCCGGCCAGGCGTGGCTCGGAGGGGGGGGGTGGCGGCGGCAGGCGCAGGTGGCTCCCATCCCCGGTTGATGGAAAGGCACCGGGGAGAGCGAGGTCCTCCGTGCACACAGAAAAACCACTATATAGTGTTAAAGCATTTACAAGCAAAACATTATACTTCTTTTTCCCTGCTGGCAAAAGGTGATATAAATGTACTGGTTTACATATAGACTGTACATAAACAAAGCTCCCATCTCAGTTCCAGCTCTTGCCAACCTAGCAGTTTGAAAGCAAGAACTTGCTAGTAGATATCCTTATTTATCTACTTGCAATTTCTTGCTTTCGAACTGCTAGGTTGGCAAGAGCTGGGAGGGATGACGGGAGCTCCTCATTAGGAACATAAATAGCATTCTGTGTGCTCCGGTGTCTAGTCATGCCTGCCACATGTCCATGGAAACATCTGCGAATGCAGACAGAACTGGCTCTTTGGGTGTAATTTATTTATTTATTTATTGTTAAATTTTTATACCGCCCACTCAGCCAAAGCCGACTCCGGGTGGTTCACAACAGTGGGTAAAAATCTCCATCCATAATTCTTCAGGCACTCTGTCTAGCAAATCTAATCCCTTAAATCTATTCCTCACCTTCACCATATATTCCTTAGGGATGTTATCTAGGCCATACCTGTGTGGCCTAATTGTTCCCCCTATTTTCTTCAATCTAAGCCTGAATTTGGCAATCAGTAGCTCATCTGAGCCACAGTCTGCTCCAGGTCCCATCTTTGCTGACTGTATAGAGGTTCTCCATTTTTGACTGCAGAGTATGTAATCAATCTGGTTTCGATGTTGGCCATCTGGTGATGTCCATGTATAGAGTCACCTCTTAGGTTGTTGGAAGAGGGTCTTTGCAGTGTGTTTTCTTGGCAGAATTCTATTAGCCTTTGCCCTGCTTCATTCTGTGTTCCAAGTCCAAACTTGCCTGTTATTCCAGTTACCTTTTGACTTCCTACTTTGGAATTCAGGTCTCCTATGATGATGAGGACATCATTCTTTGGTGTCAATTCTAGAAGGTGCTGTAGATCTTCATAGAACTGGTTGACTGTGACCTCTTCTGAAACAGTGGTTGGAGTGTAAACCTGGATTACAGTGATGTTGAATGGTTTGCCTTGAATTTGAACTAAAATCATTTTGTCATTTTCTAGATTGTATCCCATTACTGCTTTTCTCACTCTTTTGTTCACTATAATGACCACTCCATTTCTTCTAAGGGACTCTTGGCCACAATAGTAGATATAATGGTCCTCTGAGTTGAACTCACTCAACCCTGTCCACTTTAGCTCTCTGATTCCCAGGATGTCAATGCTTATTGCAGGCGCACCCCCCAATAAAGGACTCAGACACCAATGAAAGAGGATAACGGCATTGGGCCACATTTATTGATTCATGCCCTAGTCCGAATTATAAATTTCTATTGGTAATTGACCAATCATAATTCTTAAGGCAAGCAGGCCGAAGTAACACTGGTAAGGTACCACCCAAAATTGCCAACGGCAATTGCTACAATGTATCCATTTGTATCAATTTGTTTGTTGACCACAAACAAATTGTTGACCGTAGTCAATATCTAACTAATGACCCCACCCTCTGACGCGTATCCGTAAAATCACGGGGTGATGCATGCTGTCTAGCTATCGCCATCACCCCGTCGCCTAGTTCGTCGTTGACCGGACAACGTTTAACCAACTTATGCCTGTCTAGTGTTGTCCAGTCAATTGCGAACTTGCCGGATACCTGTGGGTCATAATGTTTACCTTACCAGTGCTACCCGCCCATGTGACCAAAGTCAACAGCAGCAACAGAAAAACCCCTATGTCAAACCATAGCAACAGTGTGGGATAGGCGAAAAAACCAGGACCCGGAAGCCAATATGGGTCCCAGCCAAAAATTCTCACCCGGCCCCGAAGCGACCAAAATATCACACTGTTAACTAGGGAGAGGGTGGAGGGAAAAACTTCTCCGCTCCGTCGCTTCGCAAAATGACAGGTCGGCTGCCTCGTGGCCACCCCTTTTATAAGGGAGCTGGCCACGCCCCTAACTACCCGGATGCCTTCGTCCTGTGGGGGGGCTCCCGCAAAGAGCGCGGTGGCCATTTTGGCGCCGTGCTTGCATTGCAGGCGCACCCCCCAATAAAGGACTCAGACACCAATGAAAGTGGATAACGGCATTGGGCCACATTTATTGATTCATGCCCTAGTCCGAATTATAAATTTCTATTGGTAATTGACCAATCATAATTCTTAAGGCAAGCAGGCCGAAGTAACACTGGTAAGGTACCACCCAAAATTGCCAACGGCAATTGCTACAATGTATCCATTTGTATCAATTTGTTTGTTGACCACAAACAAATTGTTGACCGTAGTCAATATCTAACTAATGACCCCACCCTCTGACGCGTATCCGTAAAATCACGGGGTGATGCATGCTGTCTAGCTATCGCCATCACCCCGTCGCCTAGTTTGTCGTTGACCGGACAACGTTTAACCAACTTATGCCTGTCTAGTGTTGTCCAGTCAATTGTGAACTTGCCGGATACCTGTGGGTCATAATGTTTACCTTACCAGTGCTACCCGCCACACGGAGGGGCTTCAAAGAAGGCTCGACGCCCCCCCCAGACAGTCAGCTCGGTCAACAGGCCTGCTCGCCAATCACCCAACAGGAGGTCCATACCTCCTCGCGACAGATGGACCCCATCCCCTGCATACAAGTCATAACTTTGGAGGCTAATAGCGGGGTGACGACTGACCCTCCCCCAAGCCCTGTCGACAAGGAAACGCGCCACTGCCCTATTCACCATGCGTCTAGCGTGGTCAAGGGCCAGGAGGTCAACACCCCCTCTGTAGGAATGGCGCGGGACCATGTCCGACCAAACAAGGGTTGTGGCGGGCCAGACGTAATGCAGGTAGGCGAGGTCCTCGCAAATCACATGCTTCAGCGACAAGCCGGTGACCTGGCCCAAATCATTGCCCCCCAGGTGTATGATCAGAATGTCAGGCGGGTCAGCATTCTGGCCTGAAAAAAGGAAAGGCAGCAGCTCCCGCCATAACATCCCGGGCTTACCATGCCATGTGAGACTTGCGTATGCACCCAGTCCCAGTCGGGGTCCCCACTCTGTCGCCGCAGCATAACGCGCTGCCCTGTGCACGTAGCTATGGCCCACCAGCCATACTGTCACCGGTGTAATACGACACCCCGGGTCTGTAAAGGAAAAAATGAGGGAAAGTAGGTAAGGTGACTGGGTTGGTACTCACGGCGGGAGTGGGCGCACATAAAATTGAAAACATTGCGAACCCCACCGTCCCATGCTACGTATGTCAGCCCCTGAGTACCCAAAAGCCGCAACGGTCGAAGCCGCCCCTATACGGAATGAATGAGTGCCATAGCGGGCCATGGTGCGTGCCACGCAGTGCCAGGAATTACTGTAGGGCACCAACCGGACAGATGTCTGCCAAAGAACACCGTAGCAGTCGCACACCACTGCCGACGCCATGCTGATCGGTCTTAGAGGAACGTATCCTCAACTGAGCCCAGTCTTTGGCTACACAGACATCCTCGAGTTCCAGTGCCCTACGACTTGCATCCGCCTTAGACAGCATCACAAGCTCGCTGATGCGGAGCGCTCCAAAAATGCCACCGTTGTGGCTGCATGGAACAGGGCTGCCTCATATGTATCAAAACAGAGGCAAGGCCAGCCCCGGGCCAACTGGGTAAGAACCCCTGGGGAAATCGGGTGGCGGTCGTCCGGGCAATGCCCGCGCTCGCGCACCCACCCCTCCAAAACATGTCTCACACGGAAGTCAGAGGTGCTGTCCACATGATCATAAAAGCCAACGCTGAAAGCTTAGATGCTATGGTGCGAGGTGCAAGGCCCTGAGAATGCAGGTAAACCATGAACCGCAGCACATGGGTTACCGGGATCGGCCAGGTTCCTGGCAATTGAAATTGAGTACAGAATGCCCTGAAAGAATTAATTGCGTGGTGATACGCCTTACGGGTGCGTGGCGCTAGCGACAGGCCAATCGCCCGGTTCACCTCTCCTTGCCAATGGTCCATATATCCTCCGGGAGTGGCGAGGGAAATTCCTCCGCATCCGGGGCCAAGGCACGGAACCGGGAGATCTGTAGGCAGGACAAAGCGTCAGCAATATCATTATTAACCCCTGGGACATGCCTGGCCCTGAACAGTACGTTGAGGCGCAGGCTGCGCAACACAAATTGGCGCACTAGATTCATAACCCTGGGCGATTTGGAAGTCTGTGCATTTACAATGTGGACCACAGCCGCATTGTCACACCAGAAATGCACGACCGAGTTGGACCACTCCTGGCCCCATAGCATCAAAGCACCCAGGATAGGGAAAAATTCCAGATATGTGAGATCCCGCAGGCGACCCGTGCCTGCCCAGGCCGGTGGCCACCCACCATAGGCCCACTTCCCATTGAAGTACATCCCATAACCGAGGGATCCCGAGGCATCAGACTGAATCTGAAATTGAGGGGAAGCCAGGAGTCATGCCTCCAAAATGAGACCCCATTGAACTCCCTCAGGAACTGTAACCAGACAAGCATGTCTGCCCTGATACCCCGGGTAAGCCTAACCCTATGGTGAGGCCTGGATAATCCTGCCATAGCATCGCACAAACGCCGGGCAAAAGCCCTGCCCGGTGCGACCACTCTGCAGGCGAAATTAAGGTGACCATGCAGCACCTGCAGTTCCCTCAGTGATGCCTTGCGCTTGGCCAACAAGTCCGAGATAAGGGACACTATTCTTGACTCCTTATCCCGCGGTAACCTAGACGCCTGCGCTATCGTGTCAATCTCCACCCCCAGGAAGACTAGCTGTGTAGATGGGCCCTCGGTCTTTTCGGGCGCTAAAGGGACACCGAGTTCCTCCATTAGCGTCTGAAATGTGTTGAGGAGACGTGTGCACGTGTCCCAGCCCCGTTCACCCCCGAATAAAAAGTCATCCAGGTAATGGGCTACAGACCGGGACCCTGACCTGCGAACGAAAGCCCACTCTAGGAAGGTACTGAAACGCTCGAAAGCCGAGCATGATATGGAACAGCCAAAAGGCATGGCCTTATCAAAATAATATTCGCCCCGAAATTTGAAACCCAGCAATTCAAAGTCGCCCGGGTGCACTGGAAAGAGGCGAAAAGCCGACTTAATGTCGCACTTAGCCAGCAGCGCACCCGGGCCACATGAGCGCCCCATGCGCAGCGCGTGGTCAAAAGATGTATACCTGACTGAGCAAAGGTCGTCAGGGATAGCATCGTTGACCGATCGGCCGGCTGGGTAGGACAAGTGATGGATAAGGCGAAACTCGCCTGGTGACTTCTTGGGAACCAAGCCCAGGGGCGATACCTTGAGGTTAGTGAACGGGGGTGCAGGGAAAGGGCCAGCGACCCTGCCCGCATTGACCTCCTTATTGATGCTGGCAGCAGCCACCTCCTCCCTCCCCCTAAGGGACAAAAGGTTGGGGGCATCCTGAGGGGACCTACCACCCATGAAAGGAATACGGAACCCCTGTCTAAAGCCCCGAAGGAGATAATCTGCATCCTCCCCCTTCGGGGAGGCCAACGCTCCAACATGTCCACATTAATTGGGGAGGGAGCCTTTCGGTGAACCAGCTCCATCTGCGGCAGTCTTGCCAGCCCACTGTCCGCCCCTCCCTCTGCCCCGCGTCCCTCCAGGCCTGGGACAGGCAGAGGCTGCATGGGGGCCCGCACAGGTGGGACACTCATGTCTGTACTTGCAATTCTTCTTATTGCATGAACCATTAGACGAGAAAGTCCAGCACAGCAGGCGGGCTGGAACCCCCTGCCCCGCCACTTGGCGGGGAACCTGTGCTGGAGCCACTCGCTGGACCGCATGTCCACAATGGTATCTTTCCCCTGGCGCAGGGCGCGTGGGCGTCATGTACAGAAGCCAAAGCCTCTGGCATGGCTCATCCCACCTCATCTCAGGGTGCAGGGGAATTCGCATACGGAATTCCTCGTCATAAGCCAACCACGACGGGCCCGGAAAATCAACCATCGCCCGATAGATATTGTCCAAATACTGGACCATCGGAATTGCCAGGTCCGGCCGGGCCCTCAGGTACACCGCCATGTAGATGAGGTAAGCCGGCAGCCAGTTGGCCCACGTTCGTGGTGGCTTGCGACGACGTGCCTGTTCCTTATCCTTCTCATCCTGCCCCTCCCTTTCTTCCTTGGTGGGCTCCCTGTTTAGGAGTGAGAAGATATCAACATACTCGCCTCGCCATATTTTCTCTCTGGTGGCCTGTGCCAAGTGGTCACCCAGTGGCAAGGAATAGCCCGCTGTCAGCAAGGCCGAGACAGGCACAGCAGAAACTGCGGGCATCTGGAAAGGGGCTTGGACTAGCCCAGCCACCCCCAAAACATTCCCCACAGGGTAGGAAATGCTCCCCACCCCGGGGCCCTGGGTGGTGGTTGACGTCGCCTGGTGGTGCGTCAGCGGCTGTACCGCCGCTCCACCCATGCGAGGCCAAGGCCATTGGAAAGCCCCCCCCAACGTAGCCACATGTGTAGGTGCACTAGTTTGTACCGCATACTCACATGCTGCACCCCTGCGGGCCGCCCCCACCGGGGGTTCCGGCCCACTGGGGGCGTCGGAGCTCACGACCGCCGTAGAGCTCGCCGCCGGGGCCTGACCCGCGCTGGCCTGTTGGTTGGGGAGCTGCGAGGCAGTGGCCGAAGTCGCGCCACGTGCCTCAAGCTGCTCGACCCGTCCCGTCGCCTGCCGCTGCCCAGCAGACGACGCGTCAAAGTGCACCCCAAAAGGAGCCCCAGCGTGGCTGGCCCGAGCAAGGGAAGCCTCGAGTGCCGCCACGCGGGCCAGTAAGGCCTCCACACTGGCATGGGGCCACGGGCCAGCCGGCCCGCCCGTTACGGGCGTGGGTACAGGTCCTTGCACCCCGGGGCCCGAATATGGCCATGACCCCACACCCAGGCCCGGCAGGACCGTCGTAGGCACCTGCCAAGGGAGGGGACCACACCACCCCCCAAGGCTGGAAGGCCCTGGAGTGAGCTGCGCCCCGATAGAGGGAGGCCCAGTAGAGTGAGCACCAGGAGCGGCGTCCGCCGCTTGCGGGCCGCGGGCCGAAGCCCAAGCTGGACCCCTGCTCGGGTCCCCAGCCTCCGGCCTGGGGGTAATAGACCCCATCCCACCGGTCCCGGTGGGAGCCGGCAAAGGCAGCTGGTGGGGAGGCGCAGCCGCGGTCCTCCGACCTGGATTGCGTCTCCGAACCGCCCGAGCCGTGCTCGCGGCCGCCTTCTTCTTCGAAGGCATCTCAGTCGGACCTAAGGGAAGCCGAAAAGAGGAAGGTCAGCAGCCAAAAGGCTTCCCGATCAAGGTAAAAGCGACGGAGTAAGAGGAAAAACTTCTCCGCTCCGTCGCTTCGCAAAATGGCAGCTCGGCTGCCTCGTGGCCACCCCTTTTATAAGGGAGCTGGCCACGCCCCTAACTACCCGGATGCCTTCGTCCTGTGGGGGGGCTCCCGCAAAGAGTGCGGCGGCCATTTTGGCGCCGCGCTTGCATTCTTTTCATCTCATTTTTGACAACGTCCAGCTTGCCTTGATTCATAGTTCTCACATTCCATGTTCCTATACAGTATTGTTCCTTACAGCATCAGATTTTCCTCCCATTAGCAGATCCACCCACACCTACCAACCTGTGGTGCTCATCATCCTGCACCATCTAGTTTTGACTTTTGTTACTGTCCATGGAGTTTTCTTGGCAATATTATTGGTGTGGGTTACCCATTAGTTACCACAGCACTAAGGTGAGGTAAGCCACCATTAATTCCATTTCTTAGACATTTGTCCAGCCCTTCTTCTAGATTCACATAAGGAATCATGCAGTACTCTTCTTCTTGGTGAAGCCACATCCCATAATTGTAAAAATGACTTCAGTCCTCAAATCATGATATCTCCTGATCTTTTCAACCTCTTTTTCTTCCACCTGATATTGTCACATGAATCAGCTTAACTATACTAACTAGGCAGTGTTGTCCATCTATTGTAATGGACGTTAGGCTGGGACTAAAACTTACCAAAGCATCCTCCATAAAATCCTTTTGGCCAGTGTGACAGACAGGCTTTGACCAGGTCTTGCCCTTGGGGCTCTCCTGTTCCTACTGAGTGACTTTTACCAGCCTGCCCTATGGAACTTCCCCAAAGTCTCCAAGCTCAGGAAGTATAAATGCCGTCCTGCACATCCTGCAGCAACCTGCTGTATTAACAGTGCCCAGCAAGTAGTATGGAGAGTATTGTATTAAATGTGGTAGTGTGTGGCTTATGGCTTATCTCTTGTCTTACCCCCTCTTCCAATGAACAGGCGTTGTTGATGAATTAAAGATGTTTATTGTTCTCAAAGCATTTTAAAGAAATAACAGTTCACTCGTTGGTTCAGGATACAGAATTACAGCATACAAAAATACTAATCAAAAAGGACAGTTCGGGATATCCACACGCAGGCCTTCCCCCAGAAACAAAAGAAAACCTGACCACCTCTAAGTAATCATGTTGTGTTGGACTAGAGACTCTGGTGTAGCCCACAGGAACCCAAACTTGAACTCCAACTAGAACTAGCACTAACTCCCAAACCCATGTGCCTATAGGAAAGACATGAGCTTGGCCCTCCTAATTAGCATACAGCCAATTAGAGCCCAAGCATTATATAAACATACCCTGGTTCCCATAACAATTGTCTGGTGTTCCCAGGCTCAGCATGTTGGCATAAACGGGCATTCCAGACCTGGGGGAAAAGACAAAACATAGTTCTGAAGCTTTGAGAAGCTTCTTCTAAGCCCACCTGCTTGATAAGCACAGCAGAAAGAATTATGAGGCCTTGCAAAGAAGCAAAGCTACATTCTAATACAGTTTAAAAACCAAAGAAACTCCATGTTGAATAACTTGTGACCCATTTTATCACAGCAAGGTGAAAACAGAGGGCATGTATCCTGGTCTGCCTAGTCAGCAGGTGATGCACTATCCAAATGGCTAAAAAACCTGCATGCAGATGAGCTTGATTGCTCAAGTCCATTTGCATGTGAGGAATATATAAATAGTTGTGCAGACATCTACCAATGTGCAGACTCCTCGCAGAATAATGACACCAAGATATCCAAGGTTTGTTGTTGTTTCTGCTGTTGTTGTTACTACAAGCCTATTTGACCAATTCACATTACAACCTATTTAACTCAACAAATTAAAACAAAACTAAGAACTACTTTGATTTTGGCTATCAGAACAATCACCTTTAACTATATGTGCCAAAGAATTCCCTTCTACCCTATACTGTATATATATTACCTCTGCTTTTACTTATTCTCACATCCATGTTTTTTTCTTTTTTTGTGCTTCTTGTCAGGGTTTTCATTTAATCTGCAATGAGTTCTGCTTCCTGCAGCAACATTGCTGGATAGTTATTACCCATCTCAAATCATAACTCCTGTTATCTATTGGCTAGTCCTCTGCTGTGCTGAATGGGTACTTCAGAATGCAGTATCTCCTCTTGTTAGGCCATGGCTGCTTATTTTATCCACTGAGATGAAGTATTAGCTGAAGCATCAAATCAGCACAGCAGGGGAAATTATGGAACACAGCCTAAAGGGGAGGTCGATGACACAAAACACCAGTGTGGAGTATTCAGGCTTTAGTTTAACCTCCTAATACAAGGAGGTTAAGAGAATTCATCCAGGAAAAGACACCTTCAAACACCAGATCATTATTTCTGTTAGAGAGCAACCTGCAGCAGAGTTAACCAGCAGGATTCAACCCCTTCACTTCAGAATAGTTACCAGAAGACCTTATTTTTCTGTCATTACAAAGAAATCACATCCAGGTATCTTTTAAAGTTCCTATTTATTAGGGAAAACATTGAGATAAGTAAGACAGAAAGAATCATAATTCTAACTAAGTAAGCAGAGGAGGCAGGGAGGCAAGTTATCAAGAGACAGAGTTTGATGAAAGAAGAAGTGACATTAGCAATCCTAACTGGATCAGTCTAGCTTGAAAGAAACTCAACATAGGAAAAGGATGGTCTTGGAAATCCAAGGAAGACTCTCTCTCTCTTCATCTGCATGCAAAAGCATTAGCATCTTGCATGTTAAATTGCATTACACTCAGTCATCCAAAGGGGATTTCCTTTAATCAGGTATAGAGGAGCTCTTGTCATTTTTCTTCTATCTTGTGAGGACAGCTAGGCTCACAGTCATCTCTTCCACAAAAATGTCTGCAGTGCATTCACGTAGCCAGTGCATAATCACACCTCCTTTATTCCTTTTCTTTTTGCACAGGTAAAGATTGAAAGCAATCTAACTGCAACCTCTGTGGCCCCTTGACTGTCAGAACTGATGTCACTAATCTGGCTGGCTAGTTGTGTGTCTCCTCCCTCACTCTTTCCCTCCTGTGCATGATCCATGAGCATCTCTCCCAAAGCTTCCTTGATGGAATAGGTCAACCATCTCAGATACAAAATGTGTATATTCAAAGATATCCAATAGCTGTACCCACCCTCCCGCGAGACCTTCCAAACAAGCTACAATTCCCAGTCCGATACACCTTCATCATGTTTGTTCAAACGGAAGAATCACTCACCCCAAAGAAAGACTTCATATAGAAATAGGACACAAATTAAATGAATTTGGTTCACATTTCCCTGTGCAAACATTCATTTTGATTTCCTGAAACTGTCAATGTGATAGATTGCATCTCCCTGTGGAAATCTGTTTGGAGGCTTGAGATGCGTTGTGCAGAGAACCACACATACATGTGAAATGTTCCACATGTCTGAGATTGTTGACATTTGAACAAAGAGTACACAAGAGACTTAGAACCATCCAATGCCACACATAACACACACACACCCCCACCCACACACACACACAGAGGCACTTTTGTAGGCATTTAATGCAAAATACATTCAAAAATGGCTGCAGGGCAAGTCTTGCAACCAGAGTCAAAGGAACACAACAAATAAAAGAATGACGGAGTTTCACATCTCTGTATGTAAATGACATTCTGAGTTTATTACGAGCACTGTCCAGAGTGATGCATGTGGACCAGTGACCTGTTGCTGTGTATGCCCAGTTGTTTACCTGTCACTGAGAGCAAAGGTTGATGGTACAACAAATGAGTCAGTTCATTTCAGGCATCTATTAAACATTCAAAAATGTGTGGGTTGATCTGATTAGGATCAGAACCTCATTTAGTTTCCCCTCACATTTCTTTCCTACTTATCTTCCAACTCAGGAATCAGGATCCATACAGGTGTTCCACAGTTTTCAACTCTTTGCATTGGCAGATAAGGATTCACTGGGATCTCTGCATGGTAGAATGTCGTGATCCCAACTGGTGCCTCAGCAATTTTATATTATGTGTTGCCTAGACAGCTGAGAAAGCCAGTTTCCAGTGAGAACACTAATATTTTACTTTCCGGTTGGAAAACTGTAGCAATCCAGATGTTGGATTCCATTTCTTATAAGCCCCATTCAGTTTGGTTAATGATAGGCTGATGAGAGAAGCAGCAACAGGAACCCATGGCCCATGCATTTCAGAATGACTCACTCCCCCCTCCAGACTATGGGATGGGTTCTCCCAAATAGTATTTAGCTATCGGCTAGAGCACCACAGGTTCACCAGCCCTGTTGTATTTCATGGAAGACGGCATGGTATTCAGCCCTTCATGTTTATCCCCAAAAGATGCTAGGGTCAAATGGTTGCATATTTGGCTCTGATCCCACAATGGTAATCCTATGAGTAATCCCAAATGCTTTTACAGGAATCTAGGCAGAGTAATTACAATTGCACAAGAAGGTACTCCCATGCCAAAAATGTCTTCTTCCAGTGGATCAGCCATGCTCAATGTGGCCAATATCCAAATGGTTACAAATAATATATGATTCCGTTAGTAAAGGTGAAGGTTTCCCTTGCTCGGAAGCCAGTCGTATCCGACTCTAGGGTGCAGTGCTCATCTCTGTTTCAAAGCCGAAGAGCCAGCGCTGTCTGCTTCTGCAGACGTTTCCATGGTCATGTGGCATGCATGACTAGACACTAGAGTGCACGGAGCGCTGTTACCTTCCCACCAAAGTGGTCCCTATTTATCTACTTGCAATTTCTTGCTTTCAAACTGCTAGGTTGGCAGGAGCTGGGACAAAGATGGGAGCTCATTCCGTCCTGTAGTACTCGGGAATCAAACTGCTGACCTTCCACCTCCCAGTCAGCAACTTAGCCACGCAATGTACAAGTCTGCTAGATCTGTGAGATTGCTAGATCGGGAAATGATTAATCATTGAACCATGAAATTCACCTGGTAGCCTTGGGGAAATCCTATTCAATCAGCCTGACTTATTTCAAAGCAGTGGTGAGGATATCCTGAGAAAAAGGATGTACATAATCTTCAACTTAACTGAAGGAGAGATAGGATGGCATGGTTGCTCATATATGCATAGGTAAAGTTAAAGGTCGCTCTTGCTCGAAACCCAGTCGTATCCAACTGTAGGTTTTAGTGCTCATCTCTATTTAGAGTCAAAGAGCCAGCATTGTCTGCATCTGCAGACATTTCCGTGGTTATGTGGCAGGCATGACTAGACACCGTAGTGCATGGAATGCTGTTTACCTTCCCACTGAAGTGGTGTCTATTTATCTACTTGCAATTTCTTGCTTTCAAACTGCTAGGTTGGCAGGAGCTGGGACAGAGCTCATTTTGTCATGCAGCACTCAGGTCTCGAATTGCTGACCTGCCCATCTTCCAGTCATCTAATTCAGCATCTTAACTACTTGAGCCACCACAGTCCCCATACATACATACATACATACATACATACATACATACATACATACATACATACATACATACATACATACATACATACATACATACATACATACATACATACATAATCCCAACCGCTTACAGTCCAAAGCAATTATAACATGACAATGGCTTATCACATCACCCTTTGACACATCTGTCAACCTGCAGCTTTCTTCTGTATGCTTTGATCGTATCCATTCCTGATGAAACAGTGTCAGAAGTTGTGTTAAAATTTCCAGAGTTGACTTCAGGAAAGGGGGGGGGGGCAGAGTATAAGCATAAAACAGCAACAAAAATGAATGTGAAAAGTAAGAAACAGAAAAAAGCATATCCCACTGATTTAATTGCACTACTACCATAGCAGCACCATTTAACAGAGTGGCTTCCTGTGAAGTTACAAGGGAGATAAGGGGCGAACAATATTTTTACAAGTGAATTATGAGCAATAAGAATGATCCAATAAAGGCATATGAGTGTGATTTCTTAATGCACCATTTCTCCAATAATCAACCTCCGTCCAATGAGGCATGTGTACTTCACAACTCCATTAGATTATTGAAAGCTCACAGTGGGCGGCAAGTGCACTTACAGCTCATCAAATTAAGGCCCCCCAAAAGGACAAATTTGATGCAATCAAGTCTGCAAAGCAGATTCTTTTGCAGGGGTATGAAACCCAAATTATATGATTGAAAAGGTATCAAAATGCTTTTAAGGAAACTGGTGCTGATTCCCAAAAGAGTAAATAGCAAAGGCTGCAATCTTAACATTGTGTGGAGAAGGTCTTGAGAAAATGCAACGCCCCAATTTGTTGGCCAGGAAACTGGGGAAACATTTTCATTTGTTTCTGCAAGTGGTAAGGTCTGCGGCTGTTTCTTGTAGGCTGACCATTACAAGTGGCAAGAGCTCGGCTTCGTTTTTCAGGCTCTCTGCTGGTTATTCTTGTGTGTTTCCAGAAGCCAGCAATATTTGTGCCATTCTATCTATCTATCTCTTTACAATGCCCACTATTTCACATGGTTATAGATAAATATGTGGAGGAGGAATGGTCAATTACAATTTGTTGTCCAGTCACACAGTCGAGTCTGACCCTTTGTGACTCCATGGACCATAGCAGGCTCCTCTGTCATCTGCCATCCTTCATAGTCCACCCAGATCTACGCTCACTGCATCAACGATGCGATCTAGCCATCTCATCCTCTGCTACCCTCATCTTCTTTTACCTTTGATCTTTCCCAGCATCCGGGCCTTCTCCAGTGAGTCTGCTCTTCTCATTTGGTGGCCAAAGTATTTGAGCTTCAGCTTCAGTATTTGTCTTTACAATACAATACAATACAATACAATACAATACAATACAATACAATACAATACAATACAATACAATACAATACAATACAATACAATATGCCAGTCATGTCCGACACTACAGCCAAAGACCCAGTGAAGTCTGCAATTGCACACTTTGCCGTAGTCATGTGGTAACAGAATGTTGTTGCCTTTCCACCAAAGCGGTACCTATCTACATGCAATTTATTGCTTTTGAACTGCTAGGTTGGCAGGAGCTGGGACAGATGACAGGCACTCACAGGCACAACACTCAGGTCTCAAACTGCTGTTCTACTGACCTTCTAGTCATCAAGTGCAGTATCTAAACTGTTAAGCCACCATGGCCCTTGTACAATACAATAAAAGGAGGATGATACTCAAAGAAAATTCATCCCAACATCTTGGTGAAAAAAGGTAAATTGTAGTTTTTAGAAGCCTCCAGGGCAATTTATTTTCTAAATTGCTCACAATCCTGTTGCACCAGCATGTTCACCAAAATGAATGTCTTAGCCAAATCCAGTACGTTTGTTGCATCTTCCTTATTTCCTCTAAATCTAACATTGCAAAGTGTGTTTATCTATGACAATACAGACCTTTAATCTCACTCCTAATTCATCAAGATCTGTCACCAAACTCTGGTAACCATTGGCCTGGTGCCACTACGGTTTGGTCCCCTTTCTCCCTGGAGCTGTTCCGGCAGTGGCTGCTGCAAACAAGTCACTGGAGATGCAGGAATGATAAGGCTTATGGGATTGAGATGATGTTTTATAAGATTCCCATTTGGTGGCAGGGCTGCTGACAACTCAGATGAGGCCCTGTCCATTCACATTGTGAAGTGCCTTCTTTGTTTCAATGACTCGCGGAACTGGATCAGTGGTATATGACTCGCGAAACTGGATCAGTGGTATAGGTGTCATGCTGCAATGCGGAAGTCAAATGTAAGGCCACTACATTACATTGCTCCAAGGACAATCTTTATGGTTGATCGCCATGATGATCGCCAATGTTCAGAATTGGATATGGCACTTGAAGAAGAAGCATGACAGTTATGCAACCTTGCTGAAGTGACCTTTTCTACCTCTGTGAGGTGAGGCCCAAATTAAATGGTACTTCTGGACCCTACTCTTTAGAGGATCTGTTCATAAGTACTGTTTTACCTCTTCCCCTCTGCAAAAGACTTATCCAAAATCTTCAAAGATAGAACAGCTATGAAATATATGGCCAGAAAGTGCTGAGAACATTTAATTGATTGAGAAGGTTGGTTTTCCCAGAGCTTGAACATCTTTAGTTTTGGATTATGTCCCAGAATCCTTCTATGGCCCTGCTGGAAGAGAATTGGTCCAAGTAAGTAATGTTTTCAAATTATGAGTCAAGGGAAAGACTGATAGCCAAATACTACAGATGACACACCAATTTAGCATATATATTGCATCCGAAATCAGATTATCCCATTGGGACCTTTTTAAGATTAGAAGAGGCAAACAATATTGAAGATGATGACCAGTACTGCTTCAGCCCTTCTTTTGGTTTTCATTGCATTATCACCAGTGGTGGGCTCCAAAAAAATTTACTACCACACTATGGGTGTGGTTTACTTTGTGGGTGTGGCCTACTCCATGGGCATGGGCATGTGACTGGGTGGGTGATCTAGTCATGCCTGCCCAGTGGTGGGATTCAATTTTTTTTACTACCTACTCTGTGGGAGTGGCATGGTGCATGTGGCCAAGGGGAAAGCCCTGCATTGCACCTGAATTAGGACTATTTTGGATGGGCGGAGCCAGACAGAACTTCTGCTACTGGTTCTGCCGAACTGGTGCGAACCTGCTGAAGCCCACCACTGATTATCACAAATAAGACTTGAAGGAACAAGAGAAGTTGGTAAAGGTTGGGGGTAAACCCATTAAACATGTCTATGGCTTGCTAGTGTTATGCTTCCTGATTTGCTGAACCCAAAGCCCGAACTTTAAATGAGTTTAAGGGTGCTTCCTCCAAACGGAAGTGGTAAACCAGGGTGTATTCTCTACCAAGAAAAACCCTAAAATGGATTTCCATATGTCAGAAATCTCTTGATGGCACAGTATTATTACTGTTAACAGATTAACAGTGCCATCTACTGGAAGGAAGTCAATGTGCATCACTTTGACAGAGAAATCAAACAAACCTCTCTGAAATCCAATCCTTTATTGTTTAAAAGAAAAAAGAGATTTAAACAAAGATATTTTTTTTTGCAAAGAATGTCCAAGCAGTTATATGGTAAGAAGTAAGATGAAAAACAAATGTATTCATCTATGCCTAACAGAATTATTAAAGTAAAGCACATTTATGCTCCATGAATAAACATTCTAAGGACTGGCTGCCACTCACTAATATAAAAGAAAGGTCAGACGGTTTAAGAGTGATGGGAAAACAACAAATTGCACACTGTTGCAGTTTAATGAGGCAACTTGTAACATTCTTCTTCAATGCAGCCTAAATCCCCTGGAATTCAGTTCTGACCAGATACCAACACCTTCCCAATTTGAAGCTGTGGCTGAGGAATGGTGAACCCTAATGATAAATGACAAAGTGTCACATTGTTGTGTTCTGATGGTTTTACTGTACACATGGATTGAAATGTATCTGAGTCAATGTAACCTTGCCTATAGCAACAATGTAACCTTCAGCTGTATCATATAAGCCCTGTAATAGGACGCGAGCTAATGACCACCAGCTGGCAGCAGCGAGCGTCCAAGCTCTCTTGGTCCGAACTCATCAAAGGCAACAGCGCGGGAAGTTTTCCCGCCACTACCTACACCTGGACAAGAAGGGCGTGACCTGAAATGACGTCACGCAGACAGTAGCCAATGGGCTACCATGGCACCACGTTCAAATGTATTACTGCTGTATATAAAGAGCTATTGATCCGCCATTACCTCATGTTCCCTCTGTCCACGATGCAATAAACCTGAGTTAACCCAGCCCGAGGCTGTGTCCCGTGTCTTGGTTTGCATACACCAAATTGGCGACGAAGGTGGGATTATGGATCCCCACGGAACAGCCAGGGCACAGAGCGGGTTCAACATCACCAAACCGCAGGACTGGGAGCTGCTTGAGATGGACTTCCAGGCGGCACTGGTGGAACTCAGAGTTAAACAAGACGACGAGGAGAGGAAGAGGGCCATCCTCACCAGAATGCTCGGGATGGAAACCAAGCGGACGCTGGTGGGCATAATCGCTCCGAAGAAGGTGAGCGACTTTAAGGCGAGCGACATCATGAAGCTACTGCGAGAGCGGTTCTGCCCCTCGAGGGCAATGTTTCCCGCTCGGAGCGCGTTTTGGAGGCGAGTCCAAGCGCCAGACGAGTCGGTTGAGGCATTCGTGGCCGCCATGAGGATAGCCGCCGCCCCCTGTAAATGGGGCGACATCCTGGAGATGATCCTCAGGGACGGCGTGTTATGTGGCCTGAAAGACAAGGAGGTGCAGCGCAGCTTGATGAATAAGGAGCCGCCACCCACGCTGGCCGAAGTCATAGAGGCCGCGGAAGCCGCAGAGTCCACGAATGCCGGAGTGGACGAGATGCATCAGTGGCGTGAGTGGCGTCCTAAAGCCGGCAAGGCGGAAAATTCGGTGCACGGGAAGGCCGGACAGTCGGTGCACGCGACTCGGCGGGCCTCAAAGTCGTCTACGGAAGGCAGCGACGGCGAGGAGGTCCAGAAGGTCCGGAAGGGCGGTCGACGCTGCGAGGGTTGCGGAGCGGCCCACGAGCGCGCGAGATGCCCGTTCAGGAAGGCCGAGTGTTACACCTGCGGCCGTCGGGGGCACATCGCCAAGGCGTGCAGAAAGCGGAAAGAGGGCCGGAGGCAATCACAAGACCGCGCGGCCAGGCCGGACCGTCCAGCAAGGCCCAAAGATGGCGCCCAGACCACGAGGAAGCAGGACGGCGTGGGCCGTGTCTCGGACAGCAGCGAGGACGACGCCTCAGTGTTCAGCGTGTCCGCGGGACAGTCCCATTACTTCGTTGAGGTATTAGTACAAGGGGCCCCTATTAAGATGGAAATTGACTCGGGGTCCTCCTTTTCCATAATTCCCCAGAAAGAGTTCCTGAAAATCGACCCCCACGTGCGGCCAAAGCTTAAAGCGTTGAGGTCCACACTACGGGACGTACAGGGAAACAACATTCCGGTATTGGGGGTTGGGAAGTTTCGGGTCAATTTTAAGAGACATTCGGCGGAACTGCCCCTAGTTGTCCTGAAAGGGGGAAGCTGTAGCCTCCTGGGAACACAGTGGTTTCAGCCCTTAGGGTTGTTCATAGGGGGGGTGCATACCGTGGGGGGAGACCCAATACAAGCGGTTTGCGATGCGCATCCCGCCGTTTTTGAGAAAGGACTCGGAAAGTTCAAGGGACCCCCTGTAGCTTTCGACATAGACCCGGAGGTCCGCCCGATAAGACTCAAACCACGCAGGGTGCCGTTTGCACTCAAGGACAAGATAGAGGCGGAATTGGACAAACTGGTGGGCCAGGGGATTCTTATTCCTGTTGATTCCGCGGAGTGGGAAACTCCAATTGTAACGGCTCTAAAGGCTAACGGGGAGGTGCGCATTTGCGCAGATTATAAGTGTACAATTAACAAGGCGATCCGCCCTAATGCATACCCGGTGCCAGTGATAAGCCACCTTTTGGCCAGGCTAAATGGGGGAAAGTGTTTCGCTAAGCTCGATTTGGCACAAGCCTATCAGCAACTTCCTGTGACCCCCGCCACGGCCGCGGCACAAACGATAGTTACACATAAGGGAGCGTTCCAGGTGTCGCGGTTACAGTTCGGCGTGAACTCGGCACCCGGTCTTTTTCAATCGCTCGTGGAACGCCTCCTAAAGGGCCTGGAGGGGGTGTTGCCTTATTTTGATGACGTGTTGATAACAGGGGGGAGTGAGGCTGAACTAGCGAAAAGGTTGGACAAGGTACTGACCGTGTTCGAGAAAGCGGGGCTGAGATTGAGGAAGGATAAATGTGTTTTTTTCGAAACAGAGGTCGAGTTTTTAGGGTTCCGAATCACACCCGAGGGGATTAAGCCGTCTAAATCCAAGGTAGCAGCCATTAAAAAGGCCCCTCGCCCCACATCCAAGACCGAGCTGCAATCTTTCCTGGGGCTCCTAAATTTTTACCATACATTCCTCCCGCGGAAGGCGTCCGTGGCCGAACCGCTCCATCGGTTGCTGAAAAAGGAGGAGCCATGGATGTGGGGTGACGAGCACGAGAGGGCGTTCAAGGAGCTAAAGCAACTCCTAACATCTGAGGCAATCCTGACGCATTTCGACCCCAAACGGCCTGTGGTCCTAGTTTGTGATGCATCCCCGGTGGGGGTGGGGGCGGTGCTTTGCCACGTGTTGGAGGACGGAAGGGAGGCCCCGGTAGCGTTTTACTCAAGGTCCCTGTCCCAAGCGGAGCGAAATTACGCACAAACCGACAGGGAAGCATTAGCAATCGTATCGGGGACCAAAAAATTTCACGATTTTTTGTATGGCCGCCCGTTCAAAATCGTGACCGATCACAAACCGCTGTTAGGGATTTTCACGGCACACAAGCCAACGCCGCAGATCCTGTCCCCGAGAATGCTGCGATGGGCTATTTTCCTCAACGCGTACCAACATGAGTTGGAGTACAGGCCCGGAAAGGAGATCAGCCATGCTGATGCGCTTTCGAGATCCCCTTTGCCATTGTCGGACGCCCAAAAGGCGAGAGCAGAAAAGGACCGCCAGGTGTTGCTAATTGAGGTTTTAGACGCTCCCCCAATAGTGCCAGCCGACATTGCTAGGGCGACAGGCAAGGACAGGACACTGGCGAAGGTTTGCTCATGGGTGCAAAAGGGGTGGCCGGGTTCGTCCCCGAGTTCGGAGTTCGACCCGTTCTTTAGGAAAAAGCTAGAGTTGTCCCTAGAGAGGGGGTGCCTTCTGTGGGGCCAACGGGTGGTGGTCCCTGCGCCCCTGCGGACGAGGGTGCTCGAACTGCTGCACGTCAGCCACCCGGGCATAGTTCGTTCAAAGGCGCTGGCCCGGAGTTACTTCTGGTGGCCGCAGCTGGACACGGATATTGAGCACATGGTTGGCACTTGCGAGGCTTGCCAGGGGTCCCGCCCTGAGGCGGCCCGTCTTCCACATAGGGAATGGGACACAGCACGGGGACCATGGTCCAGGGTGCACGTAGATTTCGCTGGCCCATTCCGAGGAACCATGTTTCTCCTAGTCGTGGATGCGTTCTCCAAGTGGCTGGAGGTTATCCCGGTAAAAAGCACGTCCTCCGCCACGACAATTAGCCGGCTACGGAGAGTCTTTTCCACGTTCGGTTTACC
Source organism: Bradypodion pumilum (assembly GCA_035047305.1). Lineage (NCBI taxonomy): Eukaryota > Metazoa > Chordata > Lepidosauria > Squamata > Chamaeleonidae > Bradypodion > Bradypodion pumilum. The sequence continues at coordinate 53,067,903 of JAWDJD010000006.1, read as the reverse complement.
CGACACTTTAGTCAGCGATAACGCTAGTTGTTTCACCTCCGCTGAGTTCGGGGCATTCATGGAGACAAACGCCATTCGGCATATCACGTCCGCACCGTTTCACCCGGCCACGAATGGCCAAGTGGAACGGTTGGTGCGTACAACAAAGGAGGCGCTGCGGCGCATGGGCCCGGGGGACCTGAATCACCAAGTGTGCCAATTCCTCTTAGCGTATAGGGTGACCCCTTTGGCATCCGGCTACTCGCCGGCGGAGCTCTTGATGCGGCGAAAACTGACCACGCTCCTGTCCAGGCTAGACCCAACGAGAGTCGAGGATAAAGGAAAAAACGTGGGGTTGGCAGCCTCGAAAGGTTTCGCTGCCGGTGACCCTGTTCACTGCAGGAACTATTCCAGCGCAGGGCCAGCCTGGGTGCCAGGGACGGTTGTAGAACAGACGGGGCCAGTGTCGTACCGGGTCGAGACGAACACCGGCCTCCTCTGGAGGAGGCACGCAGATCAACTGAGGCACAGAGTGATTGGGCCGGTCAGTGGAGCTCAGCAACAGGATTCAGCGTTAGGGTTCTCCCCCACCCGCTTAACCCAAGGGGGAGACAGCAGTGGACAACAGTCCCAAGCATGGGGGGAAGGAAGCAGAAGCAGCGGCCCCGACTCATATCCCTTTGATACGCCAGCTCTAGCAGGGGCCGGGGAAGGGGGAGAGGAGTTCGCGACCGCTGCCCCCGATAGTGATTTTGATTTTGATTTGGCGAGCCGGGGGGGTTTTCAGGAGTGTTCCCCCACCCATCCAAGCGAGAAGAGGGGTTTTTCGTTAGCCCCCAGTGCCCCCGGTTCCTCCCTAAGAAAGAGCACACCTCCCAACAGCGCCGCGGAGCCGCGGAAAGTCACTAACGAGTCTCCCTCTCATATTGCAGGACAGGAGACCAGGGGACAAAGAGAAGGTAGCAATCCCAGGGAGAGGCAGCCCGCACCGAGACCCCAGCGTGTTCGAAATAAGCCATCTTGGCTGAGAGACTTTGTCTCATAAGGGGGGGGGGAGTGTGTTAAGGTGGGCTCGAGACTTTGTCTCGTCCTAGGGGGGAGGGATGTTGTGTTCTGATGGTTTTACTGTACACATGGATTGAAATGTATCTGAGTCAATGTAACCTTGCCTATAGCAACAATGTAACCTTCAGCTGTATCATATAAGCCCTGTAATAGGACGCGAGCTAATGACCACCAGCTGGCAGCAGCGAGCGTCCAAGCTCTCTTGGTCCGAACTCATCAAAGGCAACAGCGCGGGAAGTTTTCCCGCCACTACCTACACCTGGACAAGAAGGGCGTGACCTGAAATGACGTCACGCAGACAGTAGCCAATGGGCTACCATGGCACCACGTTCAAATGTATTACTGCTGTATATAAAGAGCTATTGATCCGCCATTACCTCATGTTCCCTCTGTCCACGATGCAATAAACCTGAGTTAACCCAGCCCGAGGCTGTGTCCCGTGTCTTGGTTTGCATACACCAAACACATCCTGTCACTTTCAACAGTTTATTAAATAGGCTTTCTCCTGCAGAGGCAGAGTAGCGATAGCTATTATGGCCAATGTCAGTTTCCACAAGGAAGGAGAGGTTTTTTAAAACACACACACACCTCCTGTTCATTAATGAAACAAGTGGTCAATTCACATGACATATAGGAAGCATGGCTTATAGCTGGAGATGTGATGTAAAGGCAGAGAAAGCCTCCTCTGCATTATGGAAGTAAAATTCCTATGCATATATACTGTAGCTTCTTCCCATCAGTTTTGTGGCTAGGTTAGGAAAGCCATTTTGCTGTTTTCAGTACCAATAGTAAAGGTAAAGGTAAAGGTCACCCTTGCTCAAAAGTCAGTCGTATCTGACTCTAGGGTTCAGTGCTCATCTCTGTTTCATAGCCAAAGAACCAGTGCTGACTGCTTCTGCAGATGTTTCCATGGTCATGTGGCAGGCATGACTGGACACCGGAGCGTTATCCATTAATCCATTCCATGCAAATGGCCCAGAATACAGCAAACCCATACTTTTATTCTTTAGGACTGGGGAATAATTTATAAGAGAGGTGATAAGTCTTACCTGGTTGGCAGGATGTGATGTAGCATACATACCTGAGGTTGAACATGGGGACTCATTTCTCTCTCTCTCTCTCTCCATACATATGCCTTGTATGTGTTACCGTCTTGCGTGCTGCACTGTGGGCAGTCTCTTCTTAGCTCTGCCCAAAGCTTGGAAAAGTTATTAATGGACTACTATTCCCAGAATCCTTTCAAGCAATCAGGTCAGGGGCAACCTCTCCCTCAACAACATTTTGGCTGCAGTACAGCAGTTTAACCACTGAACCACCAGCACTCCTTTTTTTTCATATACTAAAATATCACTCCCTAAGGTAGAGCAGCAAATGGCAAGTCAAGATGCATTAAACCCAAAGTGAGCTGTTTTGGCAAATGAGGTGGGAAACCCTACAAGCACATTACTCTGGCCATAAAATAATATATTAAACAACTGTTTGATATGATCTCATGGCATCCCAAATCTGCTGCCTGGGTGGGTGCTAGGTTCATAGTCCTGGTCCTGAAGGATGATGGAAAGGTTAGTAGCAATAGGTTAAGAATGTAGTTTCCTGCTAATGAGACCCCGAATGAATTTAAATTAGACCATGCACCTGTTTCCAGTTAGGTAGATGTTAAATTGATGTTTATGTACACCACGTGGGCAAAGCATTCAACTCACCCAACCTTCATCGAATGACAGATTGCAATTCCTTCAAAGATCCCCCAGGTGAACTGCTTAGGAAGGAGGGATGGATGACTGTAATCTTTGCTTTTCAAACTCTTCCACCTTCAGCAAATGGTCTAGAGCAGTGATGGTGAACCTTGGCACTCCAGGTGTTCTTGGACTTCAATTACCAGAAGCCCAAGTCAGCACTCCTGCTGATCAGGGCTTCTGGGAATTGAAGTTCAAGAACACCTGGAGTGCCAAAGTTCGCCATCACTGGTCTAGGTACCTGGGTGAGGTCCAGTGGAGAGTGTACCAAGGAGAACTTCATAGCCATCAACATTGTTTCTCACCTCTTTCTTATGTATGGCAAGGTTATATAATCAAGACAAAAATTTAAGTTCCAGCATATTCCTAACCCAATTTAGCTGAAAACAAATTTAGACTGAGTCAATACCCTCAGGCCCCAAAAATTTAACTTACGGTACATTTTGATTCTTAAAGAATCAGAGATCCAACTGAGGTTGTTGTTGTTTTGAAATTGGGTGAAATTCTTACGGCACTTGCCTGGATTTCTCTCTTCCCTTTCAGTTGTAATCTTTCCTTTTTTTTTCATTGATCCCTACCACCGCTGGCATCCATTCTGGAGGTGGGTGGGGGAATCTGCTGCCATAGCAGTCAACATATCATAACAATTACTCAACATAGCATAGCAATTATTTATTTATTTTTATTTTACTGTTATAGCATTACAGCAGTAAGCATGATAGCTTACCAGTGAACTGTCATAGCACTATAAGTGTGTGTGTGTGTGGGGGGGGGGGGGAACATTTTCAGGCTTTCCCATGACTATGGATAACAAAATTTGGTTATCCTGCAGAATTCACACTTGTCTAATTTTGCAGTAGAGTTTTCCAAACAAAAATGTATATGCAGACAAAGCACCTGAAAGGGATAAGGCACCCATCATTAGTAAAATATACTGTATTATTTTTAAAATTCCACTTTTAGTAGGAAAATTACTTGACACAGGAGGAAACTGCATATGAAAATAATTTTGCTATGAAAAGCGTACATAAAAACCTGTGCAGATTTCCATAAAATTAAAGAGGAAATAAAAACAAAAACCTCAAACTTTAGGAAAAAGTAATTTTAGATTGGAATAAAGGGTCACTTATTCATTTAAATATAACTGGTTTGCTTAAGGACTGTCTGATGTACATCGATTTCATGAGTCTCTTTTCCAAGGTACAATCACTCACGTATTTGAACCAGAAGAAAATACATTTTTTCACGTGCTCAATCTGAGCAAATTAGAAGTGATGAAGACATGTGTCCTTCCTCGGTATTGATATTATTCTCACATTTGCATTACCATCTGTGCAGGAAAGCACATTGGAGTCCCAGTGACAGCCTTCTTTTTAAAAGTAGACATATCAAACAAAGTGAGATTGTGCATATTTATAAATGAGCTGCAAGCGATGGTGAATAATTTTGTATTTGCATTAATGGCTCTGTTCAGGAATATCTCAAACAAGTTTTCAACAAAGAGGCTGCTAAGGTGTTAGTTCTCTCCCCCTGGAAAAGCAGCAATATAAATTAGAGCGAATGTGTCAGGTAGGAAAGAGAGCGGGAGAATAGATGCATATTGTGTGTTCAACCATATTAAAAGACCACAGAAGCTTTTGAATAACAATTTAAACTTGACAAAAATAAGTTTATTTTTATTTTTCTGATCCATAAATGTAACCAATTAGTTAATACTGATCCAATTAGACACTGGTGCCATCTTAGACACTTATAACTGAGAATGAGAGACACTGATATTGACATCACAGGACCATAACTCATAGACCTTGAGGTCCTAAAAGATGGACTTATTGTGACCACTCTGAAGATTAGTTTAGACTTAAATTGAGACCTACTGGAAACAGATCTTTTTTGTGTCTTCTTCACAGGTCCTTGGCACCAAATCACTAAGACCAAGGATGCTCTGAGGAAATTTAGGAGATGTTAGGACTAAGGCTGAGGCATGGGTATCTCTGTGAGTAGCAAACATAGACAGTTGCTTAAGAGTTCATGGGAATGTCCAGAAACAAGGAGAAAGTACTTCATGTGCAGTTACATAATAGCTGAAATCCTGTTGCTAGAGTAGGCCCACCCATTGATTTGGTGGAGATTTGGTGAGTCTACTCCTCTATAAATCCCATTGATTCAGTGAGCCTACTCTACTTGTGATTTACTATGTTAAGCAACAGGATGTCAGCCGATACCAACAGTGAGGGCCAAACTCAGACATACTCAGGCCCTAAACTCCATCAGGCTTAAGAGACACAGAATGTTTAATTGCCTTAGATCAGTGATGTGAACCTTGGCACTCCAGGTGTTCTTGAACTTCAATTCCCAGAAGCCCTGATCAAAAGGAGTGCTGACTTGGGCTTCTGGTAATTGAAGTCTAAGAACACCTGGAGTGCCAAGGTTCACCATCACCACCTTAGATTATTTAAATCCCGCGCAAAGGTATTTGGAAAGATAAAAAGACTAGGGGTTGTCATGACCCAGGGTAAATGTATTTATTTTTTGGATTCCAATGCATCATTACATCAGAAGAAAATAATCAGCTTCCTATGTGTATTTATTTATTTATTAATTTTCTGATTTATATTGCTGCCCAACTCTGAAGACACTGGGCGGCTCACACAAAATAAAACCAATCACATTTTAAAAATCAATTAAAAAAACATTAAAGCTGCCACCAGCTGTAGCAGCTAAATAAATGATTGTTCCTTCCTGGAAAGCAGCTGTAGAAATTTCAATAAGCATTTGGGAATCTATAGTATGGAAATTAGAATTGTTGGGAAAACTCACTGTACTCTTGTGACTAATGTACCAGAATTCTAGCACAGATTTGTTTTGTAAAACGTGGCATCCTTTTATTCAGCACTGTTATAATTATACAAAATCTTGCAGCAATCTCTCAGCCCATGTTGATCTAGGGCAGTGGTTCCCAATGTGGGCTCCATGCCCATAGGGGGACTGTCAATTCCCAGAAGCCTAAGTCAGTACATTGGCTGATCAGTGGCTTGGGAAATTGACTTAGGCTTCTGGGAATTGAAGTCCAAAAATCAAAGGTTGGGAAACACTGATCTAGGAAGAGATGTGTTGATGTAATTTGATAATGCCATTTGATATTCTTAACTGAATGTTATTTTCAAGGTTTGCAATCATTATTGTTTTTGCATAATGTATTCTTATTTAAAATAAATTCATTTAAGAGAGGGAGCCATTTTACCCACATTCTACAAGCTGCATAGACAAGTGGCCATTCTCGAACAAAAGACCCTTGAAGGAAAATTGTGACTTGAAACTTGTTTCAACAGCAGATTATGGCCATAATCCTACTGATTTTTATGTAACGTTTGTGCAACTTGGCACACCTAATTGCAATTAATGGATAAAGTTCCAGGGCATGTCTCAATCATGTGCCTATATAGGATGCACCCCAGGCACATTTGTCTATTAGCTGCACAGGCTTAGCAAACCTTATATTCCTAATAGTGCAGTGGTTAAACTGCTCTACTGCAACCAAAAGGTTTAAAGTTTGATTCTGACCAGGGCCAAAGGTTGACTCAGCCTTCCATCATTCTGAGGTCGTTAAAATGAGTACCCAGCATGTTGGGTGGCAAAATGCTAATTAACTTGTGAACTGCCCAGAGAGTGCACCAAGCATAATGGGACAGACTATAAGTGTGATTGCTTTGCTATTGCTATTGCTTTTATATGAATGCCTACAGAAATCTAGTTTATATATTTCATTGTACATCAAAAGCACTTGTGTTATCATCCAAATAATGGGAACAGCTATTGTTGATAAATTACCTATCATTATCAGAAATTCAGTTTTATTATGTTCTGACCCATACAATCCCATCTCCAAATTTTGTATGTTCACATACCCAACTAATAGGGTTGCCATAAGTCCCGTTTTTCCGGGATTTTCCCAGATTCAAGCTGTCCCATCTGGTTCAAGGAAAAACATGTAAAAGTCCTGGGAGGGAGCAAGAAATGCCCGTGTCTATGGAGGATTCCTGCTTCACATGACCACAAAGGGTTAAATGCATATTGTCAGCATTCCTAGAGAAGAAGGGAACATTGTGGATAGAAAGTGAAGAGTTGTCTCTCGCAAAGGACCTCTTCCAAAATAAGTCCCTTCCTTTTCTCCTTCCGGAGGGAAATGGGGACTCCAAGGGCTGCATTCCCGTTCCAGACCTCTTTTTAGAGCTTTCTTCCAAGGGATCCTCGTGTGGGGTTTGAAGGTGAGTCCAACTCAATGTGGGGTGGTGAAGGGCAGGGTGACATCAGGGAGAAGGGCAATTTCAAGAGTGCCCCAAGAAATGTTTATTCAAAAATAACGGAACGGCCTCTTGATTAGAGTTTATTTTAAACTGACGGAGGCTGCCTGTCCTGGATGGGGATTCTGTGGAGTCTTAGAGTTTGGAGAATGCAATGACGTCACATGGCAGTCCCGGTTTGGCAGGATAGAATTATGGCAGCCCTATTTGTGCAGTAACACAGGCCAGCAATACATGTGTGACTCTTTAAGGCAAGATTATTAAAAAGCTAGAACATCTGAAAAAGGTGTAAAATATTTTGATTTAATAATAATAATAATAATAATAATAATAATAATAATAATAATAATAATAATAATAATAATAATAATAATAATAATAATAATAATAATAATAATAATAATAATAATAATTATTATTATTATTATTATTATTATTATTATTATTATTATTATTATTATTATTATTATTATTATTATTATTATTATTATTATTATTATTCAGAAATTATTCTGGGTAAAAAGGATTTTTGCAGAAGAAACTCTGCTCAGTGAATGCCAAAATGAGGCTCCTTTCATGTCCCCAAGAGCTGGGACAGAGATGGGCACTCAATATGTCATGAAGTACCTGGGTCTCAAACTGCCGACTTGCCAGCCTTCCAGCTAACAAGCTTCTTAACCATTGAGCCACAGCAGCCTCTTTCTTCACTGAGAAAGAAAGATGTCCTGGGCACTGCAGTGCACCCGTGCTTGGGAGAAACCAGAAGTCTCACAGCACCTTTAAAACTAACTAATTTTCCTTTTTCATAAGATTTTGTGTTTCCAAGCACAGCTCTTCAGATGAAAAAGCAGCGGACACACATGGAGAGTTTTGTTACAACAGTCTTACACAGCTACCAATTAGATTATATTTCCTATACTTATGATCAGTTCTTATTGAATAGACAGGATAAAAGTTCCTTCATTGTTTCTTTGTTCCAAACTAGCATGGCTCTTACCTGGTGTGCACAATTAAAGCTTCCTGACATCAGCCGAGGTAGGATTAGTGAGAGTGCCCTACTTCTACCACTCACCAGGGGAGGGAAAAAGTCAAGGGATGGAGACAGGGTGCATAATGGATGGTAACATGAGGAACAAGAGGAGATGGAAGGAAAAATCAAAGGGATGCCTTCTAGTGTAGAAATTCAAATTAGAAGAATCCAAACTGCTATAGTCAAGGAAAAATTAAAGCAGGAAGGAAAAAAGATTCACACTGCCAATACATCTCAGTCTGAGTCACCTACCACCTGAGCCCTTATTCTACAATCCTCAGCTAAACTCCACAACCTGATACAACCCCTGATATCACTGCCTCATCACTATATTTATATCCAGGGGTGTGCTGGGCACCATGGCATGGGCAAGGGGCAGTGACCAAGGGATGGAGGAGAAAGCTGCCCCCGGGAACCACTTGATCATCACCCCTCACTTGCTCCGCCTGGCATTAGGCACTTTAGAATAAACCATTGAAGGAGGAAGCAATGGCTTAAACTAAAGTGCAGTGTGCTGGGCGGATAAAATAATGATAAAATTATTATTTGCACCCAAGAGTGCCAGAGGCAAGGGTACATTGGGATGAATCCCCCTGTCCTGGTTGCCCAGCTCATGCCTGTTTATATCCTGGGTAAAGGTATCTCTTGCTTAAAAGTCAGCCATGCCTGACTGAAGGGGATGGTGATTATCTCCGTTTACAGCCAAAGAGCCAGCACTGTCTGTATCTGCAGATGTTTTTGTGGCCATGTGGTAGGCACGACTAGATGCCAGATTGCACAGAATGCTGTTACCTTTCCTGCTGAAGCAGTACCTATTTATCTACTTGCAATTTTCTGCTTTTGAACTGATAGGTTGGCAGGAGCTGGGACAGACAACGGGCACTCTCTTCATCATGCAGCACTCAGGTTTCAAACAGGTGACCTGCTGACTTTCCATTTGTCAAGCTCAGCATCTTAACCACTAAGCCACCTAGCAGCTCCCCCAGTGGCTTAGTGGTTAAGATGCTGAGCTGAAGACTGGAAGGTCAGGTTTTGATACCCGAGAGCTGTACTTGGGGACATGAAATGAGCCTCATTTGGGCATCCACTGAGTGGAGTTTCTCCAGCAAAAAGCCTTTCTATCCAGAGTAATCTCTGACATGAAATTATTACCACAGCCCTTCTACATCCTAAGTAAAGGTCGCTCTTGCTCGAAAGCCAGCTGTATCCAACGCCAGGGTTCAGTACTCAACTCTGTTTATAGCCAAAAAAACCAGCACTGTCTGCATCTGCAGATGTTTTCATGAACATGTTGCATACATGACTAAACACCAGAATGCATGGAACGCTGTTTACCTTCCCACCAAAGTGGTACCTATTTATTTACTTGCAATTTCTTGCTTTTAGAATTGCTAGGTTGGCAGGAGCTGGGACAGAGACGGGAGCTCACTCCATCGTGCAGTACTTGGGTCTTGACCTGCTGACCTGCCAATTTATCTAGCTCATCTGTATCACTATAGAAGCAGCTGATGGTGTCACACTTGGGAACTTTGAAGTAAAATTGCTGACAGAGTAGACCAAAGGTCAGACTGCTCAGAGAGCATTTTAGTAAGAAGTATGTGCACTGGTGGGAATGCCCAAAGTAAGGGAGAACTGAAACACAGGTTTGGCTTTGCTTGTCCTCTGGTCCAAATATTATATCTCCTGTCTCTTGGAGAGCTAGAGCTTTTTAAAAGGGTATCAAGCAAGTACAAAGAGAAGGGTGCAGTACTTAAGACATCTTTCTGCAGCTAGATATAAAATATATATTATTGGATATAGCCTGGGACTTATTGGATTGCCTGGGACTCTGGAGGCCAGCTGGAACAACTGCAGGCATCAGGACAGACTTCAACACCGGCGTCCTGAGCCCTCCCTCCCTCCTCCTCCCTGTGACTTGGCCTTGAGCAGGGGTTTAAAGAGAGGCTATGCTGGAGGGGCTTCTCCATTGCCTGGGACTCTGGAGGCCAGCTGGAACAACTGCAGGCATCAGGACAGACTTCAACACCGGCGTCCTGAGCCCTCCCTCCCTCCTCCTCCCTGTGCCTTGGCCTTGAGCAGGGGTTTAAAGAGAGGCTATGCTGGAGGGGCTTCTCCATTGCCTGGGACTCTGGAGGCCAGCTGGAACAACTGCAGGCATCAGGACAGACTTCAACACCGGCGTCCTGAGCCCTCCCTCCCTCCTCCTCCCTGTGACTTGGCCTTGAGCAGGGGTTTAAAGAGAGGCTATGCTGGAGGGGCTTCTCCATTGCCTGGGACTCTGGAGGCCAGCTGGAACAACTGCAGGCATCAGGACAGACTTCAACACCGGCGTCCTGAGCCCTCCCTCCCTCCTCCTCCCTGTGCCTTGGCCTTGAGCAGGGGTTTAAAGAGAGGCTATGCTGGAGGGGCTTCTCCATTGCCTGGGACTCTGGAGGCCAGCTGGAACAACTGCAGGCATCAGGACAGACTTCAACACCGGCGTCCTGAGCCCTCCCTCCCTCCTCCTCCCTGTGCCTTGGCCTTGAGCAGGGGTTTAAAGAGAGGCTATGCTGGAGGGGCTTCTCCATTGCCTGGGACTCTGGAGCCCAGCTGGAACAACTGCAGGTATCAGGACAGACTTCAACACCGGCGTCCTGAGCCCTCCCTCCCTCCTCCTCCCTGTGCCTTGGCCTTGAGCAGGGGTTTAAAGAGAGGCTATGCTGGAGGGGCTTCTCCATTGCCTGGGACTCTGGAGGCCAGCTGGAACAACTGCAGACATCAGGGCAGCCTCCAACACCGGCGTCCTGAGCCCTCCCTCCCTCCTCCTCCCTATGCCTTGAGTGGAGGAGGTGGGGAGTTGAAAGTTCTACGGCCCACTGGGGGCGATGGGGGGAGATATGGGCCAAAAGGGGGGAGGAGATGGTGGAGGGAGGGAGGGAGAGTTAGAAGGATTGAGGGACTAACTTGCCTGCCAGGGAATAGCAGCAGCAGTCTGTCTGGGGCTGGCTTGGAGGTCCATGGGGATAAAATTAAGGTGACGATTCGAGATGGCCTTGAAAAGCCGGCCCACTGCCGTCGCTACTGTGGGTGGAATGTCTCACCCCAGTTGAGGGCTCAAGGTAGATTTGGAAGAATGCCCCACCACTTCCATCACCGCTGGAGCCTTGCGGAGGGTGGTGGGGGGAGTGGGTGGGGCGGTTTTATATGGGGGTGGGAGGGAGGGAGGGAGGGAGAGACTGCCCGGCCAGCTGGGAAGGAGAGGCAGCATTCTGTCCAGGGCAAGCAGGGAGGCTCCCGAGGCCAATATAGAGGTTGTGATGGGCATGGGGCGATATAGCGGGTACCGAGGGGCGGGCCGCACTCGGGGAATGCGGGGCAGATGCTTAGTATCTGTCCCTCGTTCCAGCCCCCCGGTTACACCTCTAGGTCCTGAGCAGCTGACCCAGGGTGACCCTGCCCTTAGGCTGCTGTTGATGAATGCCAGGTCGGTATGTAATAAGGCCCCCCTGATACAAGATTCCATTATGGGGGAGCGGGCCGACCTGGCATGTATCACTGAGACCTGGCTGAGACCAGAGGATGGGGTTCCTCTGCCAGAAATGTGTCCAGCTGGGTTCAGTATTTGGCACCAGCCTAGGGATGAGGGTAAGGGCGGTGGCGTGGCCATCATAGCCAGGGAGTCACTGGGAGTCACCAGGGCTACCGCTCCACAAATTCTGGGTTGTGAGGCCCTGCTTCTGCGTCTGGGCTCTAAGGGTCAGTTGGGAGTCTTACTCCTGTACCTGCCCCCTTGCAGGGTAAGGGACTCCCTGCCTGAGCTCCTCGAGGCCGTCTCAGCGTTGGCGTTGGAGTTTCCTAGACTGATGGTTCTGGGGGACTTCAATTTGCCTTCGCTGGGGACTGGCTCCGAGGTGGCTCAGGAGTTCATGGCTTCCATGGCAGCTATGGACCTGATTCAGGTAATTCAGGGCCCGACCAGGGGCAGTGGCCACACACCAGATTTAATCTTTTTGTCGGAGCAGTGGCAGAGTGATCTGAGACTACGGAAACTAGACATAACACCTGTGCCATGGTCAGATCATTATTTGGTGGCTCTAGACTTCCTGGGTGCGACGCTTCATCGTAGGGAGGCAGGGCCTATTAGAATGGCCCGCCCCCGGCAACTGATGGATCCTGATGGATTCCAGAGGGAACTGGGGGATTTCCCTCTGGATCGGCAACACGATTCGCCCGAGGCGCTGGTTGACCTGTGGAACAGGATGACAACAGCGGCCTTGGATGAAATCGCACCACTACGGCCTCTCAGAGCTCATGGAGCTAGGTCATCTCCGTGGTTCACAGATGAACTGCGGGAGCTCAAACGGGCAAAGAGACGCCTAGAGCGCCGCTGGGTGAAGACCCAGAGAGACTCCGATTGGACACTAGCTAGAGCCGCTATTAGGGCCTATCTAGTGGCGATGGAGGTGGTGAGGCGGCAATACTTCACCACCCTTATTGCCTCTGCTGATAATCGCCCAGCCACCCTGTTCCGGGTTACCAGGTCTCTCCTTGGTAGGGGGACCCCGGTGCCTGGTTGGCAGGGGTCGGCTGAGGACTTTGCTGACCATCTAGTGGAGAAAATCGATCGGATTCGCTCGGGGTTTAATCCTGGCGTGGATGGGGAGAGTCCGGAGGGAGCTGGAGCACAGTCTTGCCATACCATCTGGGACCGGTTTGATCCAGTTGCCCCTGATGAAGTGGACAGGCTCCTTGCAGCTGTGCGCGCCACTACCTGCCCATTGGACCCCTGTCCCACCTGGTTGGTGAAAGCCTCCAAGGCGGTGACAGGTGGCTGGGTTGGGGCTATGATCAATGCATCATTGCGGGAGGGGGTGTTTCCTGCACCTTTAAAACATGCCTTGGTGCACCCCCTCCTGAAGAAACCTTCCCTCGACCCAGCTGTCCTAACCAACTATAGGCCTGTCTCCAACCTCCCCTTTTTAGGGAAGGTGTTGGAGAAGGCAGTGGCGCATCGGCTGCAGGGGGTACTGGATGAAGCGGATTATCTGGACCCCTTTCAGTCAGGATTCAGGCCTGGATATGGTACCGAGACGGCATTGGTCGCACTGATGGATGATCTCTGGCGGGAGCGGGACGGTGGTCACCCATCCGTCCTTGCTCTTCTTGACCTCTCAGCGGCTTTCGATACCGTTGACCACGGTATCCTTCTGGAACGGCTCCAAGGATTGGGAATCCAGGGCACTGTGTGGTCCTGGTTTTCCTCATTTCTGAGGGGTCGGACCCAGTCGGTGTGGTTGGAGAGTGAGAGGTCGAGTCCTAGGCCCCTCAAATGGGGGGTGCCTCAGGGCTCGGTGCTCTCTCCTCTCCTATTTAACATCTACATGAAGCCGCTGGGTGAGATCATTCGTTCCCATGGGGTGCGGTACCATCAGTACGCGGATGACACTCAGTTGTACATCTCGGCCCATGGGGACCCCAGTGATGCCGTCAAAGTCCTTTCCAGGTGCCTGGAAGCTGTTGGGGTCTGGATGGGGGCTAACGGGCTACAACTGAATCCCAGCAAGACTGAGTGGCTATGGATAAGGGGTCCTGCGTTAACCTGGGAGCTACCATCTTTGGTTCTGGATGGGGCTACTTTGCCCCAGACAGACCCGGTGCGCAACTTGGGGGTCCTCCTGGATTCGCGGCTACTGCTAGAAGAACAGGTGGCGGCTGTGACCAGGAGGGCTTTCGCCCAACTTCGGGTGATTCGCCAGTTGCGCCCACTCCTGGACCGGGACTCCTTGCTCATGGTCACTCACGCTCTGGTCACCTCCAGACTAGATTATTGCAATGCGCTCTACATGGGGCTGCCCTTGACGACCATTCGGAGGCTACAGCTGGTCCAGAATGCAGCAGCCAGGGTGGTGATGGGGTGTGGGCGTTATGCCCATGCTTTGCCACTGCTCCGGGAGCTGCACTGGTTGCCAGTTTGTCTCCGGGTGCAATTCAAGGTGCTGGTTTTGACCTTTAAAGCCCTATATGGTAGTGGGCCGGGTTACCTAAGAGACCGCATCGCCCTGAGGACGTCTGTCCGTCCAACCAGAGCGGACCGGAGGGGCTCTCTAATTGTTCCATCAGCCAGAGGGGCTCGCCTCTCTGGCACAAGGAGGAGAGCCTTCTCCGTGTCTGCGCCGGCCCTCTGGAACCTCCTGCCAACAGAGCTACGTCTCCGGACGGAATTGCTGCCTTTCAGAAAAGAACTTAAAACCTGGCTGGCGGGTCAAGTGTGGGGTGCAGGTGGAAGGGTAACCTCCATTGGGTGGTTGGTGTAGAAGAACTCTTCCCCATGGTGCCTTTGGATCCTGCAGCCCTTGTTTTTAGGGGGTGGGTAGTTTTAACTGTTTTTAACATGTGTTTTTAATTTTTATTGTGAACCGCCCTGAGTTGGCTTTGGCCGAGTGAGCGGTATATAAATGTGACAATTAAATTAAATTAAATTAATATAGGTCAGCCTGTGATCACTTTTGTGACTTGCCCTAGGTCTAGCAAAGAAATGTTAATACTTTTTAAAAACTGGGCCGAACAAAAATTGCACCCACCACTATTGCCTAAAAAATGAGAGAGAGAGAGAGAAAGAGAGAGAGAGATGGCTTAGCTACACGATTCTGGTCTCCGGCTCACTGAATGTTGCTCAGCTTGGGCAAGTTTTAAGTTGTGATTGAGACATGATTTTTGTGGAAGAATCTCCACTCTAGGAATGCCCAAATGGGGCTCCTTTCATGTCCCCAAGAGCTGGGACACAGACGGGAGCTCAATCCATCATGTAGTACTGAATACTGAGGTTGGCAGGAGATGCAACAGAGATGGGAGCTCACTCCACCAGGCAGCATTTGGGTCTCAAACTGCTGACCTGCAGACCTTCCAGTCATCAAGTTCAGTGTCTTAACCACTAAGGCACCACAGTAAGTTGAAGCTTTCAGCTTATATTGGCCATGTTTCTTGTGCAATAATAAAAACAACAATTACAGTGACCACATACCTCTCCCGATGTGCTTTCTGTTGCACTAGCTGGTAGGCAGACGGCGGTCTCATGGGGACAAGGAGGAATGCTTATGTGGTTGCCCTTATGCAGTTGGAAAATGGAAATTTGTTTTTTCTGAGTTGGCTTGAGGATGTTTGTAACAACATTGTTGATTGGTAGAATAATCTTTTAACACTCTTCCACATTTGAACACTGAGATTATGTTTCCAGAATCTTAAAGAAGAGATCACTGCAATGTTCCCCCAAATGTTCTGCAGTCTATTATCCTTCACACAATCCAACCCAACCCCTTTTTTTAACACATGAGACACAAAACTCTCAAATTCTTTCTTTCTTTTTTTATTGAAAGCTTCATCAAAGAAAAGAGAGGTTTAAACCTGACATCCACTGATCTACAGGAAGCCCCAGGAGAGGGGAAGTGGCAGCTACTAATATTGTGGTACAAATAAAAAAGAAAAGTTGGGGGTAGGGAGACAATCTTTAGCAATACAGAACTTTTCATGACATTTCGAAACATTTAAACAAAGATGCCCTTACAAGTTGGAATCATTAATTTAATTCCTTTCAAAGTTGGAGGAGGAAGTTTTAGTCTCCCATCACTTGATCGAAACACATCATATTTCATAGCTCTGATTTCATTATTTGATTTGATATTAATTGTAAATGGGGGCATGGAAGTTTTCTATAAGAAACCTCAAAAATTGATTTGTGTTGAATCTTTCTTCCTTGATATGGACATCGAAGAACTCTTTTTGTCATTTCACGGGAGGAGCTGTTCTAATATGGCTTTGGAGCCCAATTAAGCTCTGTCAGTTCAGGAATAGGAACTGGATTTACTTTGATGGATAGAGTTTTGCTCGCCTCTAAAAAAGTTATCCACTACAGAAACCCAGTGGACTATCGATTAACTAGATAGATCCATCATGTGTCTTTGCCAAAATGGTGATGTGAATGCCTTGCCTAATTTTCTGATCACTCTTGGGTCCATGTTAGGGGAGGTTATGTTTGGACCATATCATGTCAATCAAATATTTTTATTTATGCACAAAATCATCTCCTGCTTGAGATGGGCAGAATGTTTGTCTTGTCCCCTGCAAGCAGATGTTGTTAGCATGACACATGACCACTAACCAATTTACACACGCTCAGCGTGAGTTGTGCTGTGAAGCAATCACATGAGTGAACCAAAGGAACACCATAACACCATTTTCTTGCCTTCATTTTGCTTGTCCTATGCCAGTGACATGGACACATCCTTATGACTCCCTTTCTGCTGCAGAAATATTTTCTCCTTGAAGAATCAGATTCAGAGCTGGGTTTCAGGATGCT
This sequence comes from Bradypodion pumilum, assembly GCA_035047305.1. Taxonomy (NCBI): domain Eukaryota; kingdom Metazoa; phylum Chordata; class Lepidosauria; order Squamata; family Chamaeleonidae; genus Bradypodion; species Bradypodion pumilum. Next base: position 53,051,457 of record JAWDJD010000006.1, on the reverse strand, counting down.
TTTGGATTCTGACTTTCAGTCTCAGATGGGAGCTGTAGCCAGAAATGCTTTAGTCAGTTTAAATTGGTACACCAAGTAGATCCATTCTTTACAACCTAAGATCTGGCTATGGTGACACATGCCTTACTAATACCCAGATTACTACAATGTGTGGTATCTCTAGGGCTACTTTTGAGGAGTACTGCAGGTGATTCAGAAGACAGCCATGAGGATGCTGATGGAAGGTTTTTTAGAGGAAATATTATACTAGCCCAGCTAGGGCTTGCAATTCACCCATTTATTTCTAAGCACAATTTAGTGTGGGTAATGGCCAGCACCACCATACTGAGCATAGACTCAGGACACTTTGGAGATTGTCGTCTCCTCCTCCTCCAGAAGCCTTTTCTACAGCCTTAATTTGTGATGGAAAAGTACTGGCCTGTAAGAAAAGATGTGCAAACTTGAGCTTTTCAAAAGTGCATTTGCATACCCCTAGTTCCAGGTATGACCAAGGAGTGCTTAATGGGGATAAGAAAAAAGAGCCTTCTATGTGGTTGCACTTTAACTGTGACATGCTGAACCTGGGAGGCTAGGAGTGTCCCTTGCTTAACAACATCCTGCTGCAAGAGAAAGACTTTTTGTCCAAACAGGCATTTGTTTCAAATGCATTCTCTAACATTTTAATTTTATCTCTGTCATCTGTTTTTCTTATGCTGCTTTTTGCTATTGTTGCTGTTTGGGAATATTGTTGTATGTTATCCTTAGGTTTGTTGTTAACTGCCTGGTGTGGTGTGTGCCAGGTCCAGAAGGGCAGGATATAAGTAAAGCACCTTGAGTATCTGCCAGATCAAGGGAAGCACAAAGATTTCAATTTCTTTGTTAGCATAGACACAGTGTGAATAGAGTAAACATACACCACATTATTTGACCAAAGCTGGCCAATGAAACTGGCACTTCTTCAGCCTTAGACTGCCTATAAACCACATCACAGGGGTACACAGAAAGAGCATCCTTGAAAGTTGTGTTATTTTGGAACAACAATTGGGCGTACCCGGGACAACGACAACCTTGTGCTGGCTAATCTTTCTCACAATGGGTCAAGCAAAAGGGACTATGGAATGAATTCACCAAAAGGTGGTTTAATTTTGGCAGCTTCACATCTGGCCTAGACATGGAAGAAGAAAAAGAGGTGGGCAAAGTGTAGACTTCAAGATATTGCTGGAATGCAACTCCCATCCATACCTGTCAAGTACCCCGTAATGGCCGGGATTACCCCCATATTTTTGCGCCGTTTTTCTTCATCTCCCACCCGGAGCCACCGCTACCCCGTAATTTGGCTGCGGGGGAAAAGTAGTTACTGTGCATCCCTTCTGCGCAGGTCCTTTCTATGCATGCATAGAAGGGTTCTGTGCAGAAGGGGATGCGTAGAAACCTTCTACGCATGCGTAGAATGGACCTGCACAAAACGGTTTTGTCTGGAGCCACGTTTGACAGGTATGCTCCCATCAGCCCTAGCCAGCAGAGTTTAACATCATGGAAAATTGGGATATGTAGTTAGGCAACATTCAGAGACCTTTACTCTGCCCATCTCCAGATTAAAGAATTTATATATACATTTTCCCCCAAGGTAACCTATTCCTGCTTAAAGTCTAATACAGTTACTGTCTGTAAGAGCTCCTCTTCCCCCTTTGGAAAGAGACTCTGTCCTAAATTCAGGACCGCCATCAGGGTAGTACTACCAGTACTACCGTATAGGGCCCAGAGCTGACAGGGGCCCTGCACCACTGTAACTGTAACATTACTGTGATGGGGGGCCCAATAGGATTGCTCAGTATGGGGCCCAGAAATTTCTGATGGCGGCCCTGCCTAAATTTAGAGGGGGGTGCGGGGGCTTTCCGGACCATGCCATAACATTAAATTGAGACTAATAGCAAATCATTCACAGATCCTAACAAAGATTATTAGGAAGGGAGAACTTCAAGTTTCAGAGCTGTCAAAACATGAACCCATTTATGTAAACACAAGAATTTTAATCCCCACAAAATAAAACCTGACATTCACTTTACAGCATTTGTCATACATTTCCATTTTTTTTAACAAAGAAGATGTCAGTAAAAGAGAAAATGCTGCTTCTTTTCTATCTGAGGTATGAAGAGGAAGTTGAGGTTGGAATCCACTTTAGGTGATAACAAGAGCAGGAGGAAGAAAGGTTATTTCTGACAGAGAAATAACTTTCCTTCTGATGTTGGATGATTCCCAAAAACTCACTGAAGAAGGAATAAAAAGATCTGCTCAGTTACTGACCCTCTTACTTGCCACATATGTACATGGGTGTTTCCATGCATGAGGATGGGTATGCTTTATTTAAAATGAAATAATTCACCCACCACTGTAGAGGAACAAGAGAGCAAAAAAAGAAAAGAAAAGAGGGGTTCTCTGAAGCATGCAGCATGCCTTCCTTTGCAATTCCTTTGCATTAAGAGAATAACCTTGGTCTATGCAGAGGATCATCTTCATACAACAGAGCTAATTTCATGTTAAATAAAGCCTTGGAACAAAGTGTTGACCATGTACCTGTATGATTCAAATACAACCATCTTCAAATCCTTTATTTGGTCTCATCGTTGGCCTGAATCTAGTTGTTATTCCCAACAAGAGCAGAACCACTGATTCTGGGACTTACATAAGTGTCAGTTCCCTATTCAGCAACTGATTCAATGGGTCTACTCTAACTGGGACTAGCAGCTGGACTAAGGTCACTACAATAAACCCATTATCAACTGTTGCGATATAAGGAACAGCCCAAGACATGGTATGTAAACCTGTTTCAGTCTTATCTGCCCCAGCATTAGAACGAGAGGATGGTGGCAAATAAAACCACCTTTGGGCATAAATTATGAATCAAGGCAACTTTATGCATTTCACATCATTTCTTCAATGCCATAGACAACAATTTAGATCAAAATATTGTGACATATGAAAAATAAACTTTTTTTACACTGTAGGCATTTTAAAATCTGCTGAATGGAAGCCATAAATACACAAATTTCATTCCTTCTTCTTTTGATAAAGTAAAACAAATTGTAATGCTTAAAGTTGATACAGAATCCCTTGCTTGCTTGATCCTCAGATACAAATACAGCCATAGCAAAACAAAATACAGGATGGAATTATTCCAAATCTAGTTCTGCTTTGCATCAGAACGTCAGACTGTTGCATTGAGACATTCTGGCGGAGGAACTTAAACTCACTGATGCACTGGATAGAGGAGAGAGTTGTTGTTTGGGATGAAATTGCTCAAACACCAATAGAGAGAGATCCCACTAGCAGATGGAGGATATTTGTCAGGGAGACTCAGGCAAACTCATGGAAATTCAGAAATTGGAATCTAGTGAGACACCTGCATATTTTTTTTAAAGCCTCTTTTTTTGTACTTTCATTTTATACTTCATTCTTAACACCCCACATCCATCACCAAATCCTTGATTAAAATGAATTTGAAACACATTGCCTCAAATCAAAATATTTATGCTGAACTAAAGTACAGCATCACTGACAGAGTTGCACAGGCACAGCATATCAAAATACACACAATTTCAATAATGCTGGGTGGGCAACATAACCAAATTATTGTGCAGAAGTTAGCACAATTGTGTGGCAGTTGCTAGAAAATGGCTTCTCAGCTGTCTAGTTTTGTGTTTCCTTGTAATGCTGGGATTCTTGGCTATCCTAAATCACAGCATTTCTAGTGGTGTAGCAGTGTCAAGGCTTCCAAACCAAAACAGAAATAAAAAAGACCTACCTGTAAGCCCATTTGGCTTTTATCCCCAACTCCAGATCTAGGTGTAATCCTCATAATTCACAAAATACTGTATATTGCAATGAGATATTATTGAGACCATCATAGCTGTAATGTCAAGTGGTTTGGAGTGGTTTGGTTTTGAATGGACAACTAAGATCCATTAGATTTACAAAACACCTTCCTGTACTGGAGATGAAACCTGCTCCAACTGCTTTGTTGACATGGCTCAACATATTTTGACTCCTTTTAGGGATATACTGCAGAGACTGTGACAATATTCACTTACCCTTCAAAGTTTACTGCTTTATTTGTTTGCTTCTGTGCCGACAACCCACTCCATCATTTGGCTGATGTGGCAATGAACAAGAGATTGATTGGCTACAATCAAAGGAAAGTCCAAAGAAGATCTACTGTAGCTCAAGAAACCTCCTGTGCACTGCCTTGCAGTCTTGGTCTAAATCAGTGTTTCCCAACCGTTGGTTTTTGGACCTCAATTCCCAGAAGCCTAAGTCAGTACTTAGGTTGGGAAACACTGATCTAAATGGTAGATTTAAGCTACAGGATTATTTAAACCTTGGAAAAGCTGGAGTGTGTCAGTTCATATGAGCACCAGGTTTATGTGTGTGTGTGGGGGGGGGGGGATGGGCAGTAAAAGAAAGAGCAGGGATGAGCAGAACACCATGAAGAAGTTTCCCTGGAAGAAGATGCACCCATTTCATTGTAAATACATCACTGGGTTAGAAAATGAAGCTGCAACTGACATTCATAAGAAATTCCACTGAATTTGCAGGCCCCTTTACTTGAAGTGAAACAGTTTGAAACACATATTCTAGGGCTGCAAAACCTTTAGGCTCACTGGGGAGCCCTTTCATTTCTCTTTTAGCTGAAGCCAAATGACATGGCACTGTAAATCTGCTTCTGGGATTCTGAATGCTTAAATGCTAACTAATTTGTGGTGGGGTGTGAATTTCTGGTGATGATGGGGAAGGTAATCTAAATGAAGGTGTCAAGATTCAGGAACTATGACACCATTATCCTAAACATAGATGTTTCTGAATCTTTATCTATTCAAAAATTCAGTGCATGCAAAGCACACAGTCTGGCAAATACTGAGTTGATATTTTGTGATTTTCTGCCTGACAAAACTACCAGAAAGACCTATAAATGTAAAGTGAGCCAAAAAGCCAATGAAAACACATTTCCACCTATCTTTTAATTTTCTTAGGGTTGAGGTGGTGGTGGTGGTGGTTTCGAGTCAATGATTATTTAGAGCCAGCACAACCTCCCAGGTAGTCTTCAAGCTACCCAGGCTCAGCAGCATATCAGAGTGGGTCTGTTGACGTGAGAAAAATCAGAGGAAAGGACTTTCTGATGGTTATTAACAGAGATGGAAGATTGCCAAAAACTAATTGAGCAATTGAAGTATAAAGGTCAACACCCTGCTCATTATTTATAAACACAGAGCTCCAATTTGGAAGCTGCTGTAGTTATTGGATAATGTTGCTGGTTGCACACAGTTATGTGCCTGGTAGTGTCATCAGGCACATGACCAGCACTGGCTCAACAGGGTAGTTTACACAGTTGGAGCTCTATCTGCATAGGCAACAGGATACTGGCCAAAATGTTCTTGAATTGTTGAAGGGGGGGAATAGAATTGATTTGCTCTTGGTGTCCCTCATTTGAAAGAACAATCCCATCAGGATGGTTACACCATGTTTGGCAACCAAGCCTAAACAAGACGACTTATAAATAAAGTAGCAAAGTTTTGAACAGAAACAGGACGGTACCTCAACATATCCATCAGCCACACGGTAGCTACCTTGCAACCCCATCGTCAACAGCGATGAGACTTTTTGTTGCACCAAACTAGAATTTACACAGAAACAACGAAAAACAAACCAACGCATGCTTCTTTCATATTCAGCAGAATTGTGCCACAGGAGGATAACCTCTATTTATACTTGCAGGAGAGAGAGAAAAAGGACAGGTCATAAAAAGGAAGAAAATAAGGCTTGTTTGATAATTTCCCCCCACATCCCCTCTGACTAGCACACCATTTTCTGAAGGGGGGGAGGGGGATGAAAGAAAAGAATAAAGCAACAAAGTGTTGCTCTCAGAAATCAACAGCTATGGCAAATCACATAAAAGAAAGAAGCCAGAGGTCTCTGTACACTACATAGAACCCTACCCCCACTCCCCGCTTTTTCCCGGAAGTCCTTTTAGTCAAGAGAGTCTATATGTAGTTAACTGCCACTGTGAAAATCTCAAGTAACCAGGTCCTTCTATGATAACTGACTAGATGATAACCATTTTCCCCATGTTTTTTGCTTTGCAATGTTACATATTTAGCAGCCATTTGTTGGGTCCCAACCCCCCCCCCCAACCCCAATGCACAATGACTACACTAAAAATAAGGACAAGTTTTTAGCATTCTTTAAAAAATACACATTTCTTTGCAAAGTCATTTAAAGTAACTGTGGACTCTGTGTACAATTCCTTTCCAGTGCTGCTTCTTTCTTTACAAACTTGCATGTGTATGGTAGTTATGTTTAAGTAGATTGTATCCTTACAACCGGGGCAGCTGAATCTAGCTAATTTAAAAGAAACTTGTGTTACTATATTTTTATATTTTATTTTTACACTTCATAGGGTTACCCTGTTTTTGAATACATCTTTGCTGTGACTTCTTCCTCATTCCCTGCCCCAGTGGTAGGATTCAGCAGGTTCGCCCCAGTTCACCAGAACTGGTAGCATAAATTCCGGCTGGACCCGCCCATCAAAGTTTTGAAATAAAGTAGTCCAAATTCGTGTGAAACACAGGTCTATGCCCTGCCACGCCGAGCATACCATACCTACAGAGTAGATAGTAAAAAAAATTAAATCCCACCACTGCTCCTGCCCCCCACGGAAGAGTACACCAACCAATTGGGAGATGTACTTCCAAGTACTTGTTTTGTTAAACATTTCTAGTTGATTAACAGCTTAATTGCCTTATCTAACAACAGCAGTTCTAAAGTATGAGCAGACAGATGTCTATGGGATCCTTCAGTTAAGAGATTCTCAATGGATCATGCTACCTCTGACTCTGTAGAAATTAGTGGAGAACAAAGAAGTTGGAAATTAAAAGTATGTATACCTTTAAAACTTTCCTCAAACTTAGCAAAGAGGGCTAGCAAAATGTAGAGGTGCCTTCTCCACTGATGGTCACTGCATGCCATCTATCACTCCATATTTGTGTGTGGGGTGGGTGGGTGAGTGGGGGGATATTTTATCTTAGATCCACAATATAATCTTTCTCTTTTAAAAATAGGTTTGTACTGATTCAATTTACTCGCCATTGTCTTTTGCCTAATCAAATTAATTTGTGATTGTCAGCAAACATATTAAGACAACAGAAAGCCAGCTAGTATAAAGTGATAGTTAACTTCATGCTTGCACAAAAGAACTGGCATGACCATTTTGAACTTTCTTCTTGGGCAGGAATGGTAAATGAAAACACTGGTCTTTTGCCATCAGTCAGTGGCGTCTTTCAGTTGGCTGGAAAGCACCAACCAAACGCAAAATATCAGTGGAAGGTTCTGAATGCTGGAAGATGACATCAGGAAAGAGAAAGGGATAAACCAGGGATGTGCTAGGAAGACTGTAATTCTAGCACAAAAGGAATCAGACCGTGGAGCTGAAAAGCTCAGCAAAATCAATACACCTTGGGATACAACAGCTGGCAACCCACATCTTGATGTGAAATTCTGCTAAGCACTGCTGAGTACCAACTACTCAGTATTTTCTATTAGAAAGCTAAGCAAGTAAGATGTAAAATACCAGTGGAAGATAGTTTAAACAAACATAAAGATTAAAAACTGGTCCGGCCATGTAGGTCAAATAAAGATTTTCTTTTTAAAAAATGAAAGAAACAAGGGGGGAAAAACCCTCTGTCTTCTGAACTGTGGTAGGGTGTCATTTCATCTTTGGTATAAAATAGGCCATCCATAGGCTGCATTTGATCACAACTAGGAAAGACTACAGAAATTGTCAACAATTTCTTCTAGCTATTGCTTTTTTTGCACTTTTTTTTAACCATAAGCTCCTATCTACTTAAAGTTCCCCCCAATGCTTTTAAGCTAGGTGTTTGCAGTGTGACAAGCAAAGCAGACTAAAAACTTTTTAAAGCTCATAAAAAAGACTGCAGATAAAAAGCACTAATGCTTTTGCCAGCGATCACGCTTTGTAAATTAAAAAAATCTCCATTCTGAAAGAAAAAACAAACCTGCATTCCTTAAAATGCAAGTTCACCCCCACCCCATTCAATAATTTTATTGTAAAACATTTTAGCCTTCTAGATTCTTCTCTGTCAACACTAAGAAAGTTCATAAAAGTCTTCATTTTCCCCCAGTTCTTGAAGCTTCCACAGTTCCTTAATCAACAGGCTTTCTCCAAAAGAAGAAAAGCATCATTTCCTGCAAAACTGTAAAGTTAATAACTTTGTTGATGACGTTCACCTTAAAAATTCAGTCTGTTGAACCTCAAGACCAGTTGATACCGGTGTAAGTTTGAATCCATTCTCCTTTCTTCTATCAAGACGTTGACAGCTTGCCTTGATAGCTTTTGACGTCTTTAAAATTAAGGCAATTAAGATTCAAGACAAACCTTACCTAAACATTTCTTTCTGAAAAACAAGAACAAAACACAGACCCCTAAATGAAAAACACACTTGATTTCAACGAGAAAAGGGGAAAGAATAGCTGGAGGAAGACCATTAGTTTTCATTTCAGTTTGATCCCTCTTGACATCAGAATCAATCCCATGTTGCTGTTTTAGGGGGGAAAAACAAATCTATCTACACTTCCAAGTAAATCCCGAATTTCAATTGTTCATTCAGAAGAAATATCAACCCAGTGTTTCTCCATAGGCTTCTTTCTGTCATAAAAAAATAGCAAAAATAAAACTATCATACTACATGACCGAACAATTTGCACAGCACATAGAAACACTGTTTTGTTTTTGTTGGGTAAGGTAGAAAATGAAGAAAGAGGAAGGGAAAAAGAAATCTGTTGATGCCTGTGCAAACTGGAAGCCAACTTCTTGTTCAGTGAAGTTTCTCCATTCAAGGCAAACTTTTCAGACCGACTTTTTTCCCCAAGTCCCATTTATTGTCTGTGGAAAACAATGTAATGAAAGCACTCATTAAGCAAAAACAATTTACAAACTACTTCTTGCCCTTTAAAAAAAAACCAACTTCCCTTCTAAAATGCCTTTGATACCTTGGAGTTGTTATTTCAGCAAGGAGTCTGCACATCAGTATACATCTCCACGACGACATTCCGCACATGCAAACAGACTTGAGAAATCAAGTCCATTTGCATGCATTTTTAAAAGCCATTTAGCTATCATGTCACCTGCGGGCTAGGTGGACCATGACGTGGACCCTCTGCTTTCAATTTGCTCAAGGGATCCAATGGAGGATGCTTTGGTGAGTTTTAGTCCCAGCCTAACATCATTGTCAGAGATGGGCAACACTGCCTAGTGAGACTGCTCAAGCCCCCGTGCCTCAACAAGGCTCTCACCTTGCGGGGGTTTCTAAAATGCATTCATGTTAAACTTAGCCTAGGAAGAATATGTCTTAAGTATGCGGTTAATTATAGGTATTTTATACTGAGTTAATATTGACTGGCAGGGGCTCCCCAAGGATTCAGAAAGACTTATTTCCTGGTCCTATTTGGAGGTTCTTGAATTTCCCTGGTGGGCTCCCATTCAACCTAGTCTTGTTTAGCTTCCAAAATCAGATATGATTTTTTATACTCATGGTGACATGGTGGTGTATGTGTCTCAGTCTTTCAAATGACAAACACAGTCCCAAATTAAAGAGGAAGAAGGAAGTTTAAAATGGCACAGAAACACAGAAAGCTGCCTTATCCTTTTTTATCAGACCACTAGTCCATAAAGCTCTGCTCAGAATAAAGAGGGAATGAAAAGAGTGCCTGTTAGTGTAGGCCATGGTTCCTCAAACTTAGCTCTTCAGGTGTTCTTGGACTTCAGTTACCAGAAGCCCAAGTCAGCATTCCTGCTGATCAGGGGTTCTAGGAATTGAAGTACAAAAACATCTGGAGAGCCAAGTTTGCTGCATCAACCCTGAGGTCCATCAACTAGGTCCAGGTACAAAACTGTATAAATCTTATCCTACAGTATAGTGGACAGGATACCCCCCTGGATAGGGGGGATAATAAATGCCTCTTTACGGGAGGGGGTATTTCCTGCACAGCTAAAACATGCTTTGGTGCGCCCCCTCCTGAAGAAATTGTCCCTCGACCCAGCTGTCCTTAACAACTACAGGCCAGTTTCCAACCTGCCCTTTTTGGGTAAGGTTTTGGAAAAGGCGGTGGCGCGTCAGCTGCAGAGTGTCCTGGAGGAAGCGGATTATCTAGACTCCTTTCAATCAGGGTTCAGGCCCGGATATGGAACGGAGACGGCATTGGTCGCACTGATGGATGATCTCTGGCGGGAGCGGGACGGGGGTTGTCCATCCGTCCTTGCTCTTCTTGACCTCTCAGCGGCTTTTGATACCGTCGACCACGGTATCCTTCTGGAACGGCTCGAAGGACTGGGGATCCAGGGCACTGTGTTGTCCTGGTTTTCCTCATTTCTGAAGGGCCGTACCCAGTCGGTATGGTTAGAGAGTGAGAGGTCCAGCCCTAGGCCCCTCAAATATGGGGTGCCTCAGGGCTCTGTGCTCTCTCCTCTCTTATTTAACATCTACATGAAGCCGCTGGGTGAGATCATTCGTTCCCACGGGGTGCGGTACCATCAATACGCGGATGATACACAGTTGTACATCTCGGCCCGTGGGGACCCCAGTGATGCTGTTGAAATCCTATCCGGATGCCTAGAGGCCATTGGGGTCTGGATGGGGGCCAATGGGCTTCGGCTGAATCCCAGCAAGACAGAGTGGCTGTGGATAAGGGCCCCCGCGTTATCCAGGGAGTTACCATCTTTGGTACTGGATGGGGCCGTTCTGCCCCAGACAGACCCAGTGCGCAACTTGGGGGTTCTTCTGGACTCGCGGCTGCTGCTGGAAGAACAAGTGGCGGCTGTGGCCAGGAGGGCTTTTGCCCAACTTCGGGTGATTCGCCAATTGCGCACACTCCTGGACCGGGGCTCCTTGCTTATGGTCACCCATGCTCTGGTTACTTCCCGACTAGACTATTGTAATGCGCTCTACATGGGGCTGCCCTTGACGACCATTCGGAGGCTGCAGCTGGTCCAGAATGCGGCGGCCCGGCTGGTGATGGGGTGTGGGCGATATGCCCATGCCTCTCCCCTACTTCGGGAGCTGCACTGGTTACCAGTTTGTCTCCGGGTGCAATTTAAGGTGCTGGTTTTGACCTTTAAAGCCCTACATGGCAGGGGGCCGGGATACCTTAGAGACCGCATCGTCCCAAGAGTGTCTGCCCGTCCAACCAGAGCGGACAGGAGGGGTTCTCTAGTGGTGCCACCGGCTAGGGATGCACATTTGTCTAGCACCCAAAGGAGGGCCTTCTCCGTGTCCGCACCAACTCTCTGGAACCTCCTGCCAATAGACCTAAGACTCCAAAGTGAACTGCTGCCCTTCAGGAAAGGAGTGAAGACCTGGCTGGCAGGGCAGGTGTGGTGCCCGAATGGGACTATGGTGCCCGCCTGCTGGCTTGTATAAGAACTTTCTCCTCCTCCTTTGTATAGTGGGTGGGTGGGACATAGGGGTTTTTAAAGGGGGTGGGTTGGGGGGGTTTTTTATAATTATTTTTTATAATTGTTTTTATGTCTTTTGTGAATTGTTGTGATGCCGCCCTGAGTCGGGTTCTGCCTGAGCGGGCGGCATATACAAATTTGACTATAAATAAATAAATAAAAATAAATACCACTGATCACATGATTAGCCCAAGAATTTGTCATCAAGAGCAGGACCAAGCTCATAAATCCTTCGGTATCCCCTAAGTATCCTTTTTCACCAACATTGCTTAAGAAGATGAAGGCTTTTTATTATTGTTTCTGGTATTTGACAACTGGAATAAAAAAAATCCTCATGCTCATCTACTGCAAACCACCCAGAGATGTATCAGCGGAGCTGATCCCTGCTTTCTTGACAAGCTAAAAAAAATTTATGCCAGCCACCTTAAAAATAGTAATGTATGTTTCAAAAGCAGATATATGTCAATGATTTTTTTTTTAAAAAAAGTTTGAAATACCAACATCAACAGAAAAGAGGATAGATAATTCAATTCCTCTATTTTCTTTAGCTGGCCGTATTTCTATATACTGTTTTGCACAATTTGGTTATAACACTTAAGTTATTGCTGGCTGTATTCTCAATAACAGGCAAGATAAAGTGAAAATCTCAGTTTTTCATTTGAAGTAGAATGCCCCTTTCCGATATGTCTGGGTTAGTATTTATACAAAAAAATCTTTTTTAAAAAATTTTTTTGGCATAAAAGTGAAGCATGATTCCAGTTTCAACTTTTTTAAAAACAAAAAAACAACAACTATTAGCTGCAGTTTGAGAAATTGAAAAATATTGAACTATGAACTATGACAGCTTGAAAGCAGAATTTAAGAACAAAATACAAAGTTTCCAGAAGTTGAAGTTGTCATGGTTTGGGAGGATTGCAATTTCCAAAATGATGTTGCCAAGGATTAATTTCCTATTTGATGCACTTGCAATCCAATTGAAGGAAAAGGAGATTAACGAGTTCCAAAAGATGTTCAACAATTTTTGCAACGGAGGTAAAAAATCTAGACTTTCAAAGAAACTCTGGTATCTGCCTCAGAAAGAAGGGGGCTTGGGAATGCCAAATTTGTTAGCGTATTATCGAGCATTTCAAATTAAGAACGTTGTGAAGATCTTGGCAAGAGGAAAAGTAATCTGGGAGGAAATGGAGATGAAAGAATATAAGAATATTGGTAACATGATTTTTTTTTGGAACTAAGGTTAAAACGATAGGCACAAGTAACACTATGATGAGGGGACTCATGAGGGTGTGGAAAAGATTAAAGAAAGATTTGATCCCAGATCTCTCTCCAATTTTGGAACTGGCAGATATGGCGTGTTTTCCGATAAAAATAGATTTTAAAAAAAGGAAATACTGGATAAAAATGAAATTTCCTTGGTGAAAGAATGGCTAAGGGTCTGCGAAGATGAAATTAAGAAGAAAAAATTGTTTGAACAGTTAAAATTGTATTGGTTTCAGATAATGAAGGTTGATAATTGGAATAAAAAGTATAGAAGGGAACTGTGTACAGATAGAGAAAAGACCAAATTTGAGGAATTGGTTTTAAAGATTCGAAAAGGTGAGAAAAGCATTAAGGGTCTAGTAAGTAAACTTTATACTTTAATAAACAAGGGTAGTGATCCACAGGAAGATTTGAAATTGAAGTGGGAACAGGACTTGAATATAAAGCTAGGAGAATGGATAAATAAGTGGAAAAAGAGGATAATGAGAACAATGTCAGTAAGAATTAAGGAACATAATTACAAAATGTTGTGGCAATGGTACCTGACACCACTGAGGTTGCATCAGATTGATAAAAAAGGGATAGTTTATGTTGGAGATGTAAAGACACTGTGTGAACTTATGAGCACATGTGGTGGAGTTGTAAAATGATAAATGATTTTTGGAGAAGAATAGAAGGAGAGATAGGGGAAATAATGGGTAAGAAAATTAAGCTGGCGTCAGGTACCATTCTGCTAACAGATGTGGAAGGTATGTGTTTGAATAAGGAGGAAAAAGAGTTATTAGAAATAATGTTAACTACGGGCAGACAATGTATCGCTAGAAATTGGAAAAATGATGTAATTATACAGACGGGAGAATGGTACAAGGAAATGTGGAATCTAGTACTGAATGACAAATTGACATGGGAGATAAAAGTAAAAAGGGATAAATTGAAGGAAAATAGATTTTGGAGTATTTGGAAGCCTTTTGTCGATCACTCCCTTATGGGTAGGGATAGTTTTAGACCTGTACCATCTCAAAGCAGATTTTGGAGATAATACAGAGACTAAACTCTCCGGGGCAATGTAAATATACACTGGGTGATTTGTAATTTGAAAATCAGGAGTTTGATGGTTGCTAACAAACAATTGTAATATTGAAAGTTTTTATAAAGGTTATGGTTATAGTAATAACCCTTAATGTGGATACTCAATAGTGCGTGTACTATGACAAATAATTAGTTCAACTATCATGTATGTGGTTATTTTTCATGAGGTTTATGTAGTATTGTTATGATACTTGATGTATTGTTTTTGTATGTTTGTTTTTTCTTTTGAAAATAAATAAAAAAAATTAAAAAAAGAAAAAAGAAAAATATATATTTGCCTCATAGCAGGGAGATAAGAGTTCTTGCTTCACTTCTTTAAATCATTGGCCTTAGAACATAGCTACATTTGAGCCCTGAGAACAATCTTGCTCACATCTTCTCTGAAACATGTCCTGCTGGATTTAGTTTAGTTTCAAGTAAGCATGCATAATCTTATTTCTTATACTGGACGAACTATGGTGTAGCAGATAGAGTGACAGACCAGGACTCAGGAGGCCTGGGTTTGATTTCCTGCTCAGCCATGAAACCTCACTAGCGGTATGGAACTGGTAAAGTCACTCCTTAGACATCTTGCTTACCTTGAAAGCCCTATTAGGGTCACTGTAAATTGGTTCCAACTTGATGGCACATAACAGAAACAACTTATACTGGTGCCAATTCAATATCATGCTTTCTCAATTTCAGTGGAACCACTAGCCTACAGTAACATGACTGTTTGGACAGTTTCATAAAAATACTGAGCTTTAATAGAGGCTACTGAAAGTGATAGAATACACCTTTTTTTTTTTGCTCTTTTACAGTTTCCATCAGTGCTAGCAGGGTTTGTGTAGAAGCCAGAGGACAATACTAGTTAAACAAGTCCAAAATACGTAGACGGAAGGTGATCTCACCTATGATTGGTGGAGCACATTTATCATATGATTGCCATATCTGTCTGGAAATCATACTAGTTTTATATATTTCTAAAGTGCAAAAAATGCATTTGTTATGTTTCTGAACTGGACATTAAATGTTTATAGAAATGCTTGTTTCATGGAGAATTAAACTATTGTTCAGAAAAGAAAAGAATGGGCAGAAGACATGGCTGGCACAGCAGGTGTGGGGAGCAGAGAGAGGAACAGCTCCCCCCTCCCGTTGGCTGATATGAACATGCTAATTGCTATCCGGGTTTTTAGTCTATCTATTTAGTTTATTTGTTACAAAGATTTTTTTTTTAAAAAATGTATTTATTAAATTTTTCAAACAAATTTACATCATATAAAAAAAAGAACAAAAAACATACATAAGAATAATACATTTTAACAATGTGTTTTACGTAAGGTTTTTAATGATATGTTGGGTCTTTTTATGCAGGGTTGTGTGCAGTGGAATTGTGAGCTGCCCAAAGCCTCTTTGGTGATTGGACAGCCATAAAAATCTGAATAAATAAATAAATAAATAAGTGCTTGATGGAAGGATCAAAGAGGTCATCAACTTACTTTGACTGTTGGTAAGAATATGCAGTTGCATGTTCATTGGACGTTTCCACCGACATCTGTTGCTGTTGGCCACTGGCGTCCTGTGATGAAGATGCCACTGACTGTGGAGAGTTATCAGTAACAACACCCTGAAGAAATAAAAAAGAACACAAAATACCTTATTCCCTTTATAAATATCAGCAACTTACAGGCAAGAGAGAATAATCACAATCTTACTACCTACCTCAGTCTGCTTGTGCAACTTCACTGGTTTATATTGTTGAGTGTCAGGTATATCAGAAGCAACACGCTGATATGATATAAATGTTTCATGTTTAAAAGAGAGGCATGCCATGATTACAGCTTTGTGCCACTGGCCTGCAGAAAACATTTACTTTATATTTGTCACATGGTTAGCCTGATTTGAATCTCACATCACAATTTAATATTGACTTGATGGAGTTGTTTCTTTCTTAAGTGCAGTGAAATCAGAACCAAGACTCACCAAACAGGTTTCTCAGGACCATAACGTACAGAGTTTAGTTATTTGTATCATACTTTTTTTGAAGAAAAAAAAACCTAGAACTTCACCTAAGCAAACCTTTAGAGATTTGTAACATGTGTTCTTTTATCGAGATGAATGAAGTGTCTTCAAAAGGATTATTTTCGTTAACATTAAGAACAAAACATGATAGAGAACCATTCCACTGCACAGATTTAAAAAAGATGGATGAACAATTGTGATCTATCCAAATGGACATGATGATCATTGACAAAAATCAATATTTGCAGGCGACAGTGTAGAAGACTTTTACGTGAAGCCTCAGTATTTACAGTGGGGGTGCACCAAGACAGCATCTTAAATTTAAAAAAGCATCCTCGGCTATCCAACAAGTGGTAACTGACTCTATTCGAAAAGGCGGCACAGTTTAAGACAAAATCACAGAGTCCATGCTGTGTCCATCACATATAATTGAGTGAAAAGTAGGCTAAAGTCAAAGTGTGAGGAACCAAAAATAAATATATGACTTTTAGAATTAACACCACCTGTCTTCTCTTTTCCAGTGTCCCTCTTTTTTCCTGTTTATTTGTCTAGAAGGCCTCCAGGTAGCTCTCCAGGTAGCTCGTGGTCTAGAGTGCTGAGGACATACTTACTCATCAGGCTGTCATCAGCAGGACTCAGCCCAAGGAGGGAGGGAGCAAATCCTTCACCGAGGATGAAAAAGCACTTCAGTCAGTGCAGCATCCTCCAGGTCTGCATATACAAGAGGAAGGGGTCCTTTGCTCAGTCAGGATTTCTGAGGCGCTTGAGTTTCAGCAACCATTTATGGCATAACCCTTGCATAAAGAAGAACATCGAATCCCCCCCTTGGGGGAACAAGTCTTCTCCTCTTAAATCCCTTTGTGTTTGCAGTTTGATGGTTGCCTTTTCTGTTCCGCTTTCCCTCCCCACAACAGCAAACCATCCAATGGAATATTCAATTGTGTCATTGACAAATAGACCAAAAGGAAGACTGCATATATTTCTAAAGGAGTTCTTTTTTTAAGTGCATGATCCCAATCCTGTTTCTCTAAAGAACTTAAATCAATGAATGCTTTACATTATCAAGGGTGGGGAACCAGCTTAAGCCTAAGGGCTGCAGTTCTCAAGGACCACATTGCTCTGGTGGGCAAGGCTAAAGTGTACGCTGAACAATACCAGTATAGTTTAGTTTAAAGCTCTTACTGCCCATTCCTTAGCATTACGGGAGGTGTTTTAGAATAAGGGGAAAATGTCTGCAAGGGGGCAATGCCGCCTGGAAAACCATTGGGGATTGGGTAGGATCAGGGGTGTGCAGGTCACCATGGGAAGGTGCTGGACAGGGAATGGTAGGGTGCCTATTTGTGGGGCTTGGGGGGAATCCCATACATTGCTATCGGTGCCCCAGAGGTGAGGGTGGGGTGGGACAAAGCCCAATTGCCCGATATACCAGCACACGCATGGATAGGATTCAACCTAAGTCCTGAGGTTCCCCACCTCTGCTTTAGATAATACAGACACAGATAAAGTTGACTTACTTCAAGAGGGACAGCTGTTGGAGGCACAGGAGTGTACTGGGGAATGTAGGTCCCTTGCATAGGTGCAGCAGCTGTCATATACTACAAGAAGGAAAAAGCACATGTGTTTTACGGATGTACACAAAAGCCAAGAAAAGTAAAATTTTCTACGCATTTATTGAAATAGCCACCATACAACAAGCACTTCAACCTCAGCAAAGAGTTTCCCATTCCACTATTAAATAAGTATTTGATTGTTCTCAGTATAGCTGTTTAACATATAATATAAGAATGTTTGTTTGAGAGTATATGCTCTATTGAATGGTAACTTGGGAGTGTTGCTAGCCTGCCTGATCCTAGTTGTCTACAGATGTTGTAGTGACCTCATTCCTACAACATCTAAATCAGGTCAATTGTACTATCCCACATAGGAAACCAAAAATCAGTCTCCCATAGATAATTTTTGAGAAATAATGTTATTACAGCCACTCTCAAGCAGCCTCTGAACAATTTGAAATGATTCAACTAGGCCTTCAGAAGTAGGTTGGGCCTCTCTGTACACATGCCAAGTTCAATTGTCAGCATTCCTGCTGATGAGGGCTTCTGGGAATTGAAGTTCCAGAACATCTGGAGTCCCAAGGTTCACTATCATTGTCCTAGTTTCATCTTGCACAGAGGTCGCTGGAGTGCACCTTTGCACTGGTAATGCTATTTTTTAAATAGAGAACATGGAAGGAGCCTTCCCAAAGAATGTGTGGACTGTAAACCCATTCTAGCACCCACCCACCCCATAAGCAACAATAGAACTATACTAGCTAATCTTTCCACTCTGGAACCACTATTGATGATGAAGAAAAAATTTCAGACACTATCCATGGGGAACAGAAGCATTAGCATTGGTGATGATGATGGTTTGAACACACAAAACATAGTCAGAGCAAACAATATTTTTTAAAAATATTGGCGGATATTATATAACAGATACAAGCTTTAACCAAAAATCTAAGTATCAGCAATATAGAGAAGTAATATATATGCTGTTCCCAATATTGCCTCTTCCGCAGCATTGATGGTGTTATTTCAGAGATCTGTATTTGGTTACAAAATTTTATGAAATTTCATGGCATTATTCCCAGTACACCAATGTCTACAGGGACCACTGAAGTATGTTTCATCCATAATTGGGTTATTTCTGTTGTCAAGTCTCTGTATTATGTTAGTTTTTCCAATTCTTTATCTTCAACTCTGGCATTCTCTGAAATTGCATTGTCAATTATCCAGGCTTTTCATTTTTCTATTACTGTTATGTCTGGTGTACTATACGCAACATATTTATCAGTTTAGATCTGAAAATCCCAGAAGATCTTGATTTGGCCGTTTTCTAACATCTTCTTTACTTAATGTTCCCATGAATTTTTGGATGCTGGAAGGCTACATTTCTTACATAGTGAACAGCGTAGTAATTTTGCAAAGCGGTTGTGTCTTGCTTTATAGTCGGTCTGCACAAACTTTGAACATTCACAGATGAAGTGTAACCCAGGTTCATCTTTTTCTTGACAGAGTTGACATTTGCTGCTTGCATTGAATTTTAGATTTCATAGCATCATCATCTGGACATTACACTTCACCTAGTCTGGGTAACAAAAGGAATAGGGTAAATATGAGCATAGGGTAAATAGGTGCCTGAATGAGATAGGCCAGGGGTGGCCAAACGTTTCAAGCAGCGGGCTAGTCACATGGTTCAGCAGGCTGGCCACGTGGTTCAGCAGGTTGGCCATGTGGTTCAGCAGGCCAGTCACGTGGCTCAGCAGGCCAGTCATGTGGTTCTTCCGTACCGGAAGTAGAAGTAAAACATGCCTTTCAATCTGTTTTGCATCATGATGAGATAGACTTTAAGCTGCCATTTTCTCTGCTTAAACCAGGGGTGTCCAAACTATGGTCCATGGGCCAGATCCAGCCTTCAATGCCAATTCATCTGGCCTGCACCGCCTTCATCGCTCCTGGAGGCAGAAGTAAAATGTGCCTGTACAGACTGTAAACCTATTTTAGCATTTTACTTCCATTTCCAGGAGCGACAAGGACATCGGGGGCCAGATGAATTGGTGTTGGGGGCTGGATCTGGCCCTCAGGCCATAGTTTGCACACCCCTGAGATAGGCCAACATGTTTTAAATACACCTGTTGATCACCACTAAATAGTTGTGAGGTGTAGTAAGTAAGAATGGCTAAACAGACCTCTTTGAGCCTCTTGATGATATATACTATAATTCCCTGAAGTCCTTAGAGATAGCATACCTTTTTATCCATCCCATCTAAGATTTCTGGATATTGTAGTCTAATTTTATTTATCCTACCAAGGTTAGAGTGTACGTTATAAAGCTGATTTTTAAAGGAGAAAATGAGAGCAACATTTATCTCTTATAGAAAACTTTACCTAAATTAAAATGCTTCTAAATAACTATATATCTAACATGACATCTAAATATCCAAGTTAATTAACATCTAACTTAACATGATACTAATGCCAATTTAATGACTTAAACATGTTTGATTTTAGACACTGACACCCAGAAGTAAATTTTCTAATTTCTAATATTTAATTTTGTCTAATTATTTTCTGAATGGTTTGAGCTCTAGTCTTGCACATGACAAGCAAAGCCATGAGAAACTACTTTAGAAAATAAATAGCAGGGATAATTTACTTGATCATTTTAAAGTTCCACTGGTTTCATCTGGAAAGTCAAGCACATACGGCTGTCTCTCCAGGTGAAAATCATTAGGTCTTAGAAGAGATCTACACTGCTTGGATCAAGCCCAATGATAATAGCACAACTAATATATTAACACTGCATGGGTTTTAACAAATTCTTCTAAACTTTGGGCCAAACTAAATGAGATATTGAACAAATTGCTTGCAGCTGCACATTTTTTTTTTAAAAAAAAGAATTATTTGCAGGCCTGGAAGTGATTTTAACAGGACCATAGTCAAGCTTTCTCCTTCACATTCCCTCCTGCCCTTTCTCATAATTTTTATTAGGTAAAACCTGGAAACATATTTAACATGGCTCCCAGAATCTTAGGGTATTTTAATAGCTCTACTATTAGCTCTTCAATTTGGCTCAGGAGAGAAGTCTCCAGTAGTACCATTTTAAGTATCTGCTAGACCAGTGATGGTGAACCCTGGAACTCCAGGTGTTCTGGAACTTCAATTCCCAGAAGCCCAAATCAGCTTCTGATAATTGAAGTCCAAGAACACCTGTAGTACCAAGGTTCGCCATCACTGCTAGACCTACTAGCGCCTAAGGATAAAGGATTTCATTGGGAGCATATTTTAGAAGGAAAGGGTTACTATGCATCCTATGCATCCTACTATATTAAATCATCTTGTTGCCCCTAGAAGGATGTGCTTGTGTTTGTTAATAAGAGTTGCAGACACAAGTAATAATCTGGTAGCTATACATTCAGGTTTCCTATAATAGACTACACACAGCACTATATATATGCTTCATCTAAGAGTGTGAAAGATCTTCAAATTATACCTGTGTATAATTAAATACAGTGGATTTAGAGACAGGAAAATCTGGCTTTCTTTCATATTTGATTTTTTGCAAATATTGCTAAATTCTGATTTATAAAAAATGAAACTAAAATAAAATTCTTACCCATCTCCAGCAGATGGGCAAATCTGTATATTTCATTTTATGTTACCTTTAAATTTTGGAAATTCCAATCAAAAACAAACCAAAATGACTTTCTCACTCAGCCTTAGGAATAGAATAATTGAAACCAGTGCAATTCTTCCTCAGCAAATACTTTGAAGCTACGTAATTTCCTCCAATGTATCTGCACTGGGTTTCATTAAATATCTGCATAAAGCCACAGTCTGCATAATAACTAACTGCTATTTAAAGAGAAAGAAAATTAAGTCTATAGAGATCTAGGGGGAATACGGACGGACGAACGGACGGACGAACGAAAGAAAGAAAGAAGATGGGTCAAAGCCTTGTGTTTCACGATAAGGACTAGTAACTTGGTCTTTATGGATGAAATGTTTTTAATTTCCAAAAAATCTTCTTAGCTACCAACACATGAAATCTTCCAGATAAATAATTGCCCTAAATTGATATGAAAAGATTTGTTCTTCCTTCCTTTCTTTTCTGTTCAAATACTTCAATGTCCTATCAGTAATAACTTGTCATATCTAGATATCGCTCTGTTCTGTCACCATCCAGATGAAGTTGTATGCACTGACAAAAACACTCCATTGCTGACATGACATCTCTAACATATCTTTATTTTTAAAGATCTGCAGAGGAGCCACATTTTCCTAGAGTGCCTTAATCAATTTTAAATGTATAAAAATGGGGAGCAGATCTGCAAGCTGTATACCTTGTGTTTAAGCCAAGCAACGATTCTAGAAGGTTTTCTTGTTTTGAAAGGAGACTCTCACTGCTGTCACTACAACAGATAATTTAGAAAGCTATAGCACATAATGTCACAATTTTAACTCGTTTCTTTTTCACTTGATGAATTAAGATTGTGGGGAAATCCAGGACTAAAAATTGGGAAGAATCCTTTTCAATGGAAAGGGAAGTTTTCATTTTTGGACCAATTAGCTTTTCATCATGATAATTTTCTATCATTTTCTAATCTAACAGCTAAGAATGATCTGCAAACTTGATGGAATGCCATTATTTATAACTGTACTATTTACTAATATCTAAACATGGTCCTGTTGCACTAATTGCCTCAGAGACTCAGTGACTGAATCAATTTAAGAAAATTATTGACTTTAATTGCCACCAATTCTCCAGGTTTTAGGCAAGATTCCCTTCTAGCTCTACTTGAAGATCCTTGATATTTCCTAAAGGACTCCCAACTAAGTAGTAAAGGTCTCTCTTGCTGGAAAACAGTACCTTTTTATCTACTAGCAATGTATTGCTTTCATACTGCTAGGATGGCAGAAGCTGGGAATGACTACCAGAGCTCAGTCCATCACACAGCACTCAGGTCCTGGACTGCAAACCTTATGACCTTCTGGTTGTCAGGCTCAGTGTCTTAACCAATAAGCCACTCCTGTCTTAATGGTGACCAGGCTACAAATGATTAGCTTTAGAAATCAGACAAGATTAGGTGAGTTCAAGATGGCATGGAACTTATATACAGTTGTACTTTGTTCCATTGCAACTTGGTATTCAATATGTCCTTTTTTTGCTGCAATCTGTTGGAGATTTTATGGCTAGGCAGTCCCGTAGAAGACTTTTGCATTTACTCAGACATAAATGATTGCAGAGATTCTCAAACCTGTGGCCCATGGGCCCGATGCGTCCCATGGCACCATTTCATGTGGCCCACTATCACCTCCACCACACCAGAGTAGAGAAAGGGTAAAATGGCCATCCAGCCCATAAAAGCTGTCTGAGGGAGCGTGACCCAGCCCCTGGCTTTAAAAGGTTGAGAACTCCTGAGTTATTGTCATACTACATATGATCAGATTATCTTCTTTTTTATCATCACCATCTTAAAGAAGGTATTTGAATTGCACCTGGAAGCAAATATGAAGCCACTGCATCTGGCAAAAATAAAAATAATATGCTCAGACCTGTGAATCTTAGAATACTGTCGTTTGGGCATATTCAAGCTTGCAGACTGATTTCAAAGGCATCCTCTATGGAATGCATTATAATATATAATATGGATGTACATGAAATAACTGTATAAGGACAACAGGAGCCAACTCTACCACCTTGAAGTAATAGAGTGTTGAATATATCCCATTGAGACACAAAACTAGCATTCATAATCTCATGTACATCAAAAATACAATGAAGTTGAAATTTTTTTAAAAAAAAAATACAATGCTGACTCTCCCAGTTGGCATGGCCATTATGGAGAAATATTTGAAATGGTAGCCATGTTAGTCTGTGTTTCAAGCATATTAGGTATTATACAGGTCTCCAGATGTTCTAAAAATTGTAATCAGGATTGTTTATCACCAATTATTTTATAATCATTAGAAGCAGAGGATGCAGACTTTGTTTTTATAAGAATGGGAACGAACTCTCACTTACCTTTCATCTACGTTAGCTACTTCCTGCCAGATTCCATAAGTGCTTCCATTAAATACATTTTTAAAACCAAACTACATTCAACACATCAAGGAGCAAGATTGTCTTGTCATACTATTACCTGATGTTTTCATTGTCACAATGAAATTTGCTACAGTGTTAATTAACATGGATTTCTGGCTCTGCAATATTAGCGTTGGCCTTTAAAGACCAAAGTCTAGACACTGCATCACTGATCCAAATATATGAAGCTGTCTAGAGAAAATGATGTACATCAGACTGCTGATGGATACATCTTAACTCTCAAATTTTCAATGCATTTTGCATTCTACTGTCTCCGTTCAGCAGGACCTTTCTTCCAGATTGATCCGTCGAGAACGTTGAGCCCCAGGCTCCATCGAGGATGTTGTGCCCGGGGCTCCATCAAGGATGTTGAGACCCAGGCTCCATTGAGGACATTGAGCCCCGGGTTCCGTCGAGGATGTTGAGTCCTGGGCTTTGACCCCTGGGCCTCACTAACGGCCAGCTGCGGTGCCGACAGAGGACAATGGGTTTTATTGTTTGTATTTATGTTTTGTGATATTTTGCGATGGTTTGCTATACTTTGTCTTGAGGTTATTATATGTTTGTGAGCCGGCCAGAGTCACTTTTCGCGCATGGAGTGGCATATAAATTGATAAATAAATAAATAAATAAATGACAAAAACACAGTAGAGAAACTTGTTCTTTAACTCCTTTGCTGTTTAACAAATACCTCGTCACTCTGGTTTAATATCCTCTTTTGTTGGGTTCCTGTGTAGGACTCACATAGAATCATAACTCCCATATCATTTAAATTTTTAAATACAAATAATTAGTCATAGAAACTGAAAATGTAAAATATAATCCTCATCTATTAAGATTGTTTGTTATTAAAGTGATACAGAATATCAAATCTCTATTTTGTCTTCACTTTTCTGTGGCACAGTCAGAAAAACAATAAAACAGTATAAGATAGGAAGAATTAACAGTATGGAGAACATGATTCCATCTGAGACTTAAATGCCAGATGTTATTGGAGTCAATCAGTTCACATAAATCTGTTTCTAAAAAGAATAACAATTTTCTTTTAAAAAAAACCTATTAATTTATTTGAAAATATCCTCTGGCACATATATATATACTGACCATACATCTGAAATCCATTGTCATATACATTTAATTACATGGATTTTGACATTCTTGGGAAAATATGAACTTTGATGGTATAGAAATGTATAACTTCTCACATCTATTTAATCACAAACAAGCTTGGCAGAGAAGAATCTGAGAAGAAAATGTAATGCTACACAGATTGGCATGTAAAGCCTAGTAAAGGAAAAGGTAAAGGTCACCCTTGGTCGTATCTGACTCTAGGATTCAGTGCTCATCTCTGTTTCATAGCCAAAGAGCTAGCGCTGTCCACTTCTGTAGACATTTCTGTGGTCATGTGGCAGGCATGACTAGACACCGGATCGCACAGAACACCATTTACCTTCCCACCAATGTGATCCCTATTTATCTACTTGCAATTTCTTGCTTTTGAACTGCTAGGTTGGCAGGAGCTAGGCAGGGCCATAGCCAGGGGGCCGGGGGTGATGGGTGAAAACCCTCCTGAGCTAACTGCCTCCCAACCCACCCAGTGGTGCCAACTTTATATATGTGAGTGTGACATTGTTGTCCCTCCCAAAAAAAATTGCCTCCTAAAAATCCCCCTCCCAATCTAAAATCCTGGCTACGGCCCTGGAGCTAGGACAAAGATGGGAACTCATTCCATCCTGCAGTATGCGGGTATTGAACTGCTGACCTGCCACCTTCTAGTCAGCATCTTAGCCACTTGAGCCACTGCATTCCCTACAGCAACTTGCAAATGATATATAAATCTGGCACAACTATGTTGTTGTTTTTCAGTCATGCAGTCAAGTCCGACCCTTTGTGACCCCATGGACCACTGCACACCAGGCTCCTCTTTCATCTGTCATCCTCCTAGATAAATCCAGCCTCCTAGATAAATCCTGCCATCCAGCTGAGATAAACCAGGCACAACTATAATAACTGTATTAGTTCAAAACTCCAAACTTCACTGACTTGCATTAACATGCTGATGAATCTGGAATCTACATTGTCAGATGAAATGGGACCTTATGGAAGTTATTGGAGGATAAGGAATACAGTGGAAGATAGATGAGATGACCAGACTATTTTTCCCATTTATGTAAAAGGCAAATGTTTCCATGCACGTTAGATCATGCAATTCTCAGAATAACTACTAGAAGCCGTTGCTCTCTTTGAATTCCACAGGGTGCCACTGTGGCGACATCAGCCCAAGACACAATGTGTACCACATGTGCTATGCAGAACTACAAGGTTGGAGAGAACTTGTTGAGAAAGGAACTACAGGATATATGTATGTCTTTTTCACCATTGCTTTTGCCAACAGGCATACAACAGTACTGTACTGTAGTTCTCGCATGCATTCTTTGACACGTTTTCTGAATGTGTTCCTGAAAAGAGGAACATAGTGTGAAAATCAGACACACACATTTTGTTTGGTAAATTCTACAGGTCTGTGGATTAGCCAGACAACTGGAGATCCATCTAATTGGATGCAGCTGGCCCATGGTAATCTGTCTCACACACATCTGTTTGCAGCAGTCTGCCACCGTACTGCACTGAGAAAACATTACCTAGATTAAAAAACAGGAAACCTAATTCCAGCTGTAAATCCCATTTAGAGCAAACCCACTGAATCGATGTGAACTTGATAAGTAAACACTTACATTAATTTCCACTGACTGAACAGATCTACCATTATTTGTTCTACCCTGCTCTGTTATGTGAGCATATGATCACAAAATAGTGTGAAACAGTACTAACTGGGAACAGAACTCATTGTGAACAAAATTAATAGGGATAGGGATAGACAGAATTCAGATTTATGCCATCAACCTTGTTTTTTCACTAGGAACATGCAGCTCCTCCATTCAAGGCCATTCAAATAATGGCTTAAGATGGCAAACACAATATTTAGAATCAAGGTGTGCCTTGCACACAAATTCTTTCATACTCAAATGTAATGCTAGTTCCCTCGCATTTTGTGGGATCTCCGCAGCCTAACCTGGGAGGAAAACAGGCTTCTTGTTGTTACTACTGTAGAATTATCGGGAACTAAAGCCCCACTGAAAATCTTACCAGGAGATTGTGATCTACCACACCCTCTCCCTTGGACAAACAGCTACTGTTTTTTCCCCCTTTAAATCTAAAAATCCCTCAAATTGAAGAAAGTGGATTTGGTGTATGCAAACCAAGACACAGGACACAGCCTCGGGCTGGGTTAACTCAGGTTTATTGCATCGTGGACAGAGGGAACATGAGGTAATGGCGGATCGATAGCTCTTTATATACAGTAGTAATACATTTGAACGTGGTTCCACGGTAGCCCATTGGCTACTGTCTGCGTGACGTCATTGCGGGTCACGCCCTTCTTGTCCAGGTGTAGGTGATGGCGGGAAAACTTCCCGCGCTGTTGCCTTTGATGAGTTTGGACCAAGGGAGCTTGGACGCTCGCTGCTGCCAGCTGGTGGTCATTAGCTCGCGTCCTCTTACAGGGTTCATATGATGCAGCTGAAGGTTACATTGTTGCTATAGGCAAGGTTACATTGGTTCAGATACATTGTGGAAGGTAAAACCATTAGAACACAACACCCCTCCCCCCTAGGACGAGACAACGTCTCGAGCCCACACTTAAACACACTCCCCCCCCTAGGAGACAAAGTCTCTCAGCCAAGATGGCTTATTTCGAACACGCTGGGGTCTTGATGCGGGCTGCCTTTCCCGGGGTTTGCTACCTTCTCTTTGTCCCCTGGTTTCCTGTCCTGTAATTGGAGAGGGAGACTCGTTAGTGACTCGCCGCGGCTCCGCGGCGTTGTTGGGAGGTGTGCTCTTTCTTAGGGAGGAACCGGGGGCACTGGGGGCTAACGAAAAACCCCTCTTCTCGCTTGGATGGGTGGGGGAACACTCCTGAAAACCCCCCCGGCTCGCAAAATCAAAATCAAAGTTACAATCGGGGGCAGCGGTCGCGAACTCCTCTCCCCCTTTCCCGGCCTCTGATAGGACTGGTGTATCAAAAGGGTATGAGTCGGGGCCGCTGCTTCTGCCTTCCCCCCTTGCTTGGGACTGTTGTCCGCTGCTGTCTCCCCCTTGGGTTAAGCGGGTGGGGGAGAACCCTAACGCTGAATCCTGTTGCTGAGCCCCACTGACTGGCCTACTCACTCGGTGCCTCAGTTGGTCTGCGTGCCTCCTCCAGAGGAGGCCGGTGTTCGTCTCGACCCGGTACGACACTGGCCCCGTCTGTTCTACAACCGTCCCTGGTACCCAGGCTGGCCCTGCGCTGGAATAGTTCCTGCAGTGAACAGGGTCGCCGGCGGCGAAACCTTTCGAGACTGCCAACCCTATGTTTTTCCCTTTATCCTCGACTCTCGTCGGGTCTAGCCTGGACAGGATCGTGGTCAGTTTTCGCCGCATCAAGAGCTCTGCCGGCGAGTAGCCTGACGCTAAGGGGGTCACCCTATACGCTAAGAGGAACTGGCATACTTGGTGATTCAGGTCCCCCGGGCCCATGCGCCGCAGCGCCTCCTTTGTTGTACGCACCAGCCGTTCCACTTGGCCATTCGTGGCCGGGTGAAACGGCGCGGATGTGACATGCCGAATGGCGTTTGCCTCCATGAATGCCCCGAACTCAGCGGAGGTGAAACAACTAGCGTTATCGCTGACTAAAGTGTCGGGTAAGCCGAACGTGGAAAAGACTCTCCTTAGCTGGCTAATTGTCGTGGCGGAGGACGTGCTCTTTACTGGGATAACCTCCAGCCACTTGGAGAACGCATCCACCACCAGGAGAAACATGGTTCCTCGGAATGGGCCAGCGAAATCTACGTGCACTCTGGACCATGGCCCCCTTGCTGTGTCCCATTCCCTATGCGGAAGACGGGCCGCCTCTGGTCGGGATCCCTGGCATGCCTCACAAGTGCCGACCATGTGCTCAATGTCCGCGTCCAGCTGTGGCCACCAGAAGTAACTCCGGGCCAGCGCCTTTGAACGAACTATGCCCGGGTGGCTGACGTGCAGCAGTTCGAGCACCCTCGGCCGCAGGGGCGTAGGGACCACCACCCGTTGGCCCCACAAAAGGCACCCCCTCTCTAGGGACAACTCTAGCTTTTTCCGAAAAAATGGGTCGAATTCTGTACTCGGGGACGATGCCGGCCACCCCTCCTGTACCCATGAACTAACTTTCTCCAGCGTTCTGTCCTTGCCTGTCGCCCTAGCAATGTCGGCTGGTACTATTGGGGGTGCGTCTAAGACCTCAATTAGCAACACCTGGCGGTCTCTTTCTACTCTCGCCTTTTGGTCGTCCGACAAGGGCAAAGGAGATCTCGAAAGTGCATCAGCATGGCTGATCTCCTTTCCGGGCCGGTACTCCAACTCATGTTGGTATGCGTTGAGAAAAATAGCCCATCGCAGCATTCTCGGGGACAGGATCTGCAGCGTGGGCTTGCTTGCCATGAAAATCCCTAACAGTGGCTTGTGATCAGTCACGATTTTGAACGGGCGGCCATACAAAAAATCGTGAAATTTTTTGGTTCCCGCTACTATTGCTAATGCCTCCCTGTCGGTTTGTGCGTAATTGCGCTCCGCTTGGGACAGGGACCTTGAATAAAACGCTACCGGGGCCTCTCTTCCGTCATCCAACACGTGGCAAAGCACCGCCCCCACCCCCACCGGGGATGCATCACAGACTAGGACCACTGGCCGTTTGGGGTCGAAGTGCGTCAGGATTGCCTCAGATGTTAGGAGTTGCTTTAGCTCTTTGAACGCCCTCTCGTGCTCGTCACCCCACATCCATGTCTCCTCCTTTTTAAGTAACCGATGGAGCGGTTCGGCCACGGACGCCTTCCGCGGGAGGAATGTATGGTAAAAATTGAGGAGCCCCAGGAAAGACTGTAGCTCGGTTTTGGATGTGGGGCGAGGGGCCTTTTTTATGGCTGCTACTTTGGATTTAGACGGCTTAATCCCCTCGGGCGTGATCCGGAACCCTAAAAACTCGACCTCAGTTTCGAAAAAAACACATTTGTCCTTCCTCAGTCTCAGCCCCGCTTTCTCGAACACGGTTAGTACTTTGTCCAATCTCTTTGCCAGTTCAGCCTCACTCCCCCCTGTTATCAACACGTCATCAAAATAAGGCAACACCCCCTCCAGTCCCTTCAGGAGGCGTTCCACAAGCGACTGAAAAAGGCCGGGTGCCGAGTTCACGCCGAACTGTAAACGCGACACCTGGAACGCCCCTTTATGTGTAACTATCGTTTGTGCCGCGGCCGTGGCGGGGGTCACAGGAAGTTGCTGATAGGCTTGTGCCAAATCGAGTTTAGCGAAACACTTTCCCCCATTCAGCCTGGCCAAAAGGTGGCTGATCACCGGCACCGGGTATGCATTAGGGCGGATCGCCTTGTTAATTGTACACTTATAATCAGCGCAAATGCGCACCTCCCCGTTAGCCTTTAGAGCCGTTACAATTGGAGTTTCCCACTCCGCGGAATCAACAGGAATAAGAATCCCCTGGCCCACCAGTTTGTCCAGTTCCGCCTCTATCTTGTCCCTGAGTGCGAACGGCACCCTGCGCGGTTTGAGTCTTATCGGGCGGACCTCCGGGTCTAGGTCGAAGGCTACAGGGGGTCCCTTGAACTTTCCGAGTCCTTTCTTAAAAACGGCGGGATGCGCATCGCAAACCGCTTGTATTGGGTCCACCCCCACTGTATGCACTCCCCCTATGAACAAACCTAAGGGCTGAAACCACTGTGTCCCTAGGAGGCTACAACTTCCCCCCTTAAGGACAACTAGGGGCAGTTCCGCAGAATGTCTCTTAAAATTGACCCGAAATTTCCCGACCCCCAACACTGGAATGCTGTTTCCCTGTACGTCTCGTAGCGTGGACCTCAACGTTTTAAGTTTGGGCCGCACGTGGGGGTCGATTTTCAAGAACTCTTTCTGGGGAATTATAGAATAGGAGGACCCCGAGTCAATTTCCATCCTAATAGGGGCCCCTTGTACTAATACCTCAACGAAGTAATGGGACTGTCCCGCGGACACGCTGAACACTGGGGCGTCGTCCTCGCTGTCGTCCGAGACGCGGCCCACGCCATCCTGCTTCCTCGTGGTCTGGGCGCCATCTTTGGGCCTCGCTGGACGGTCCGGTCTGGCCAAACGGTCTTGTGACTGCCTCCGGCCCTCCTTCCGTTTTCTGCATGCCTTGGCGATGTGCCCCCGACGGCCGCAGGTGTAACACTCGGCCTTCCTGAACGGGCATCTCGCGCGCTCATGGGCCGCTCCGCAACCCTCGCAGCGTCGACCACCCTTTCGGACCTTCTGGACCTCCTCGCCGTCGCTGCCTTCCGTAGACGACTTTGAGGCCCGTCGAGTTGCGTGCACCGACTGTCCGGACTTCCCATGCACCGAATTTTCCGCCTTGCCGGCTCTAGGACGCCACTCACGCCACTGGTGCATCTCGTCCACTCCAGCATTCGTGGACTCTGCGGCTTCCGCGGCCTCTACGACCTCTGCCAGCGTGGGTGGCGGCTCCTTGTTCATCAAGCTGCGCTGCACCTCCTTGTCTTTCAGGCCACACAGCACTCCGTCCCTGAGGGCCATCTCTAGAATGTCGCCCCATTTACAGGGGGCGGCGGCTATCCTCATGGCGGCCACGAATGCCTCAACCGACTCGTCCGGCGCTTGGACTCGCCTCCAAAACGCGCTCCGAGCGGGAAACATTGCCCTCGAGGGACGGAAGCGCTCTCGCAGCAGCTTCATGATGTCGTCCGCCTTAAATTCGCTCACCTTCTTCGGAGCGATGATGCCCACCAGCGTCCGCTTGGTTTCCATCCCGAGCATTCTGGTGAGGATGGCCCTCTTCCTCTCCTCGTCGTCTCCTTTGACTTTGAGTTCCACCAGTGCCGCCTGGAAGTCCATCTCAAGCAGCTCCCAGTCTTGCGGTTTGGTGATGTTGAACCCGCTCTGTGCCCTGGCTGTTCCGTGGGGATCCATCATCCCACCTTCGTCGCCAATTTGGTGTATGCAAACCAAGACACAGGACACAGCCTCGGGCTGGGTTAACTCAGGTTTATTGCATCGTGGACAGAGGGAACATGAGGTAATGGCGGATCGATAGCTCTTTATATACAGTAGTAATACATTTGAACGTGGTTCCACGGTAGCCCATTGGCTACTGTCTGCGTGACGTCATTGCGGGTCACGCCCTTCTTGTCCAGGTGTAGGTGATGGCGGGAAAACTTCCCGCGCTGTTGCCTTTGATGAGTTTGGACCAAGGGAGCTTGGACGCTCGCTGCTGCCAGCTGGTGGTCATTAGCTCGCGTCCTCTTACAGGGTTCATATGATGCAGCTGAAGGTTACATTGTTGCTATAGGCAAGGTTACATTGGTTCAGATACATTGTGGAAGGTAAAACCATTAGAACACAACAGTGGAACAAGTGAAAAGAGATGATGGAATGTTCAATAGGTTAAAATAAATATGAAATCAGTAAAGATGGAAAAGTATTAGTATTAGTACATATTCTAAAATGCTGGTTTGTTTCAATCTCCTAAAGTTAAGACTGTATGTTTGGCCAGGTTATCCTGCTATAGTAATAGAGTAGACCATACTGCCAGCGACTCAACATCATACCTGTCAACCTTCCCGATTTGGCCAGGAAAACCCCGTAATTTGACGTCGATTGACGTCATAACCCGCCCTGTGCTGCCAAAACCCCGTAATTTGGCAGAGGGGGGGACACTTTCCGTGCTTGCGCGGAAGTGCTACGCTGCTTGTGCAGCCCCTACACAAGCAGTGGAAGGGTTTTACCCCTCTCTCTCTGCCCGGGCCTTTCGGAGCCGGCGGGGCTGACTGTCGGCAGAGGGCACTGACCGACCCTCCCTCTCTCGGCCCGCTATCCCCACCCCCCGTCTCAAACACACACACACCCTTTGCGGGCACCTGGCAGCCGTAGAGTTGCCCCAGCTGCTCCATGCTGCCATGGGGGGGGAAGCGCGCCTTCACCTGGGGGAGGAGAGGTGGCTTCTCAGGCAGCCCTACTAGTGGCCAAGCCTTCCATCCCGCCCGCCGCAACAGGACCATGTCGGTGGTGGTCGGGAGCAGCGAGCCTGGCCCCGCTGCCGGGGGTACGGTGGCTCCCGTGGGTGGTGGCAGCGGAGACAACCACCGGGTTTTCTTCCAGAGGCTGAGCCCTTGCGGGGGCAGAGGCACATCCCGGGAGGAGGAGGAGGAGGACCACTCGTTGGCCCTGACGGTGGTGGTGCTGGTGCCGCAGCCACCAAGGCGCCACCCGCAGAGCAAAGTGACCATCAAGTATGACTGCAAGGAGCTGTGGAAGAGGCTGGTGCTGGAAGAGTGGATCATGGAGCAGCTGGGGCAACTCTACGGCTGCCAGGTGCCTGCAAAGGGTGTGTGTGTGTGTTTGAGACGGGGTGGGGGGTGGGGATGGCAGGCCGAAAGAGGGAAGGTTGGTCGGTGCCCTCCGCCAACAGTCAACCCCACCGGCTCTGAAAGGCCCGGGCAGAGAGAGAGAGAGAGATGCCACCACCACCCTGTCGTGGCGGTGCCTGGTCGTCGTCTGCTCTGACGTTCTTCGGGATGAGGGCGGAGTGGAGCGGGAGCTGTGCAAGTGACATAGCACTTCCGTGCATGCGTGGAAGGGGTAAAACCCTTCCACGCATGCGTGGAAAGTGACCTGCGCACAAGCAATGTGCGCAGGTCCTGTTTTTCCAGAGCCGCGGGATGACAGGTATGCTCAACATTGATTGTTAGGTGGTGGTTAACTAACCTGACCACCCTGTGGACTAACTGCATTGGGTGCCAAAGTCCACCATGGTGCCCAAGTGTATTAATTCCCACTTGAATCCATCTTGATGGAGGGCAGAAACTTCATCAAGACTAGCCTGGGGCTGATGGGGACTTTGCATGACAAAAAGGATCTGGACCAGAAAGTGGATCAGTGGTCTGTGTGTCACACTGTGATGCAGAAGGCAGATGAAAGGCCACTGCATTATATTCTCAGGACAGTCATCATGGCTGATTGCTATGATGATCGTCAATATTTGGATTTGGATTTGGATACAGCAGCAGCAACAGAAGAAGAAATTTAATGCTATAATCCAAAGCAGTTTCTTTCATTGCTGATAGTACAGCAGGGAAAGTGCATGTAGGATTTGGCAAAACAGTCCAACCATGATCTCACATTTCTACTGTATCATCTCTACTCATTATTAGCCCCATTGTACAATATACTTTACTTAATATGTTTATAGATCACCCATATCACAGGATTTCAAGGCAAGTTACAGAGCAGTATAAAACCATTTTAAACATTCAATATTTTTAAAATGTTAAAATCAAAGAGTTTAAAACAACAAAAATCAAACATTCTGACCACTCCATTAAAACCTGTGCAGATTATAATCCCTAATTCTGGAAGATCCTAATATATAAGTGTGCTTTGACTTGGCATTAAAGGAATAACAAAGGTGTCACCAGTTGAACCCCCAAGGCATTCCACAGTTGGGGTGTTATGGCAGAAAAAGCCCTCCCATGTTTCCACACATAATGAATTGTTCTTAATGGTAGGACACAGAGCAAACCTTAAACCCAAACCTATGCACAAATTCAGAAATAAGCAGAATCTGAATCCCCGACCTACCCACCCCCACCTTGATTTCATTGTGACAACAGCTAGCAAGTCTTGTCAATGAACAAACTTACTTGCTGCTGTTGGAACAATGATTCCTATTGCCTTTGTTCCCAATGCCACCCAATAGAAATTAAGAGATCAAGGGTTAGCAAATGAGCACTTTTCAACAGTTTTATCTGACATACTGTAGCTTGCTGAATTATAGTTGTAACTTTCATTTGAATCAATCCCTATATGTTCCCCCACGGAAAATATTGGGTGGTGAGGGAGAGATCTTATCGGAATACTTTGCTATAAAACCCAACATTGTCTTCAGCCTGTCCCCTTCAATTTAAAGAAAACTGTCAATGCTACAAATTTTAATGTAAAGGATCATTTGATGAACTCATTGCTTGAGGAAAAAAAGTAATCTACTTCTTTGGAAAAAGAATTGATCAAGCCTTGTCTCCTTATTGAAGTTTCAGTGCACAGATTATAAACAATATCTGACACATGAATACCAGAAGCATGCTTTTGGGTAAGTACTTGATAAGCGGGAAATGGATGCTCTGTGTAAATTTATCTTCAGTTTAGTAACATTTAGAGCAAATGAGGTGGTGGGGAGAGATATAGTAGCAGGGAACAACTAATAGAAAATGAGATGAGTCAATAAGTATATTTGTCTGGAGGCATTGTTTTATCCTTCTAAGACTCTATCAATTCTTCTTAAAGCCATTACCAAGGTGATGCTGTGCACGTTAACCAGAGGAAGGAAAAGTTGGTTTGTGAACAACTCCCAAAATGCACCAGCTACAATTGTCATGGACGTAGTTGTCCAAAACAACAGCCATTTCAAGCTCAGGAGTTTATTTAGAAACAAAGTAAATTGCTTTATGGCAAGCTTAATCCTCAGTAAATTTACATACGAGTACTTGCTAAGAAACAGAGGACTTACTGAAGACTTGGTTTTCAGATGTGACTAGGGGCAAGTGGTGACATGTCATCACATCTCCTCCCTGTGGTCAGCAGTGCTAGTCATCCCAGGGGACTGGCACCGATCCCCAAGTGCTTTGCTTCTCTCTAGATGGCCAATCATGACTAGGCTTAGCTGACAGGGGGCAGAGCTTTGGGAACAAAGCAAAGAGGGGCAGTCTTCTCTTTTATCTACACTGGAAGCATCAAAGCACTCCTAGCTCAAGGTATGTAGTTAGATGCCCCAGAACTTTTACAGACACCCCTCCTTTGTGCCCAAAGTAGCAAGATAATAGCCTTTAGCTTTAGCAATTTTTCCTTTACTCAGACATAGCTTTGGGAAGAACAGCCACTTTTTACATGGGCATGGATCCATAGATTCCCAGTGTGGTGTAGTGGGTAGAGCAGGGGTTCTCAGTCTATGGTCCATGGACCAGATCTGGCCCATGCCACCATTCCACTCAGCCCGCCCCTCGCTCTCTCTGCTGCCACCATCCTTGTCCCCTCTGCCTTGCTTGGCATGTGCCTAAAATGCTCCAGAGCAGAGCGGATGTTGTAAGAAGGTTTAAAACATCCACCCTGCTACAAAGCAGCATTAGGGACATGCCAAGCCAGGCAAAGGGGACAAGGATTGAGGCAGCAGTGGTGGAAGCTGAAGCAGCAGATGCATATGACTGCCCACATCTTTCCCGGGGGCTGCTCTGGTCAAGTGTGGTTAATGACAGTCAGGACCCCTCCTTCGTCTACGGCAGGCCAGTAAGCAGGGAAGCGGCAGCATGGGGGGAGTGTTGGTGGGCAGGACTGGTGGAATGGGGGGAGGTTTGGTGGCAACATTGGCAGCATAAGGGGGATTGTTGGCAGACAGGACTGGTGGCGTGGGGGGGAGTGTTGGTAGCATCAGCATGGTGGGAGTGTTGGTGAGTTGGAATGGTGGTGTGTGGGGGAGTGTTGGAAGCACCGGCATCATGGAGGGAATGGTGGGGACTCAGGGTAGCAGTGGGAGGGGGGGACCAGTCCAGCCCAACAACAGTCTGAGGGAGTGTAATCTGGTCCCTGGCTTTAAAAGATTGAGAACCCCTGGGGTAGAGTGATGGACTAGGACTCAGAAGCCCTGGGTCTAAACCTATGGGAGTTCACAAGGGTGTGTGGAACTGGTGAAACCACTCTTTAAACATCTTACTCATATCTTGAAAGCCCTTTTAGGGTTGCTATTAGTTGGTTCCAATATGAAGGCACCTAATATGGAGTAGGACTTGCATTCCCATATTTTGGCAATCTCCCTAAGGCACCGGGGGGGGGGGCGGGCTTCAGCCGCATGCTCATCTTGGTAACTAGCATAAATCTCATCCCCCAGGTGGCAGAGACAACTCACTCAATGCCCATGTGTCCAGTTAGATCCCTGGTGGCCAACCTTAGTAATTCAGCTGTTCTTGGACTTCAATTACTAGAAGATCAAGTCAGCACACCTGCTGATCAAGGCTTCTGGAAATTGAAGTCCAAGAACAGCTGGAGTGACAAGGTTGTCCACCAGGGAGTTAGATCATCTTCACTTGCAATATCTAGGTGTTTCCCCAGCAGTTCTGTGAGGGTGGTCATTGGAGCAGGTGGATTTTTGCAACACTCATCAACCAACCAGGTTACGACAATGCTAATTTATAGCTGTAACTAATCAAGATGTGGCTATATAGTATTCCATCAATGGAAACAACGTGTTGCATTTCTTTGCTTGCTGGATGCACCACCTCACCACCCATGCCAGTAGCTTTGCAGATAAAAGGGAATACCTGTCATGCAGATATGACTCAGTGCTGAAAATGTTTGCTCGCTCTTGGAGGATGGGTTTTGTTCCCCCCCCACCACTATTTTCTTCCCTTTTGCTTGGAAATCTTTTAAACTAAACCAGCTCTATGCTGGCTGGCATGCTGCCATGTGAGCAACAGAGTTCTTCTTATGAGGGTTCCTTTCTAATGGATTGGGCAAAGTGTTTTTCCATTTTGCTAATGAGAAAAGCTAAAGGCCATTACTTTTTCTGATTAAGCACCCTGCAGGAGGAAATGTGATGTGTACATTACTAGGGCATACGTAAAGGAAATACGGTGGGATGTCCAATCAATCAGATGAAAGACAGGCAAAAAGAAAATATTCAGTTCTCATCCTGTGAATAATACCAGAAAAAATGATAGGAGAGAATGGAGAAGAAAACATATTCAAAAGTTGAACTATAGGCATCAGTTAACATTGCATTGGTATGACGATCAACCATCAAAGCTTCTGTCTGGAAAACGGCAACTGTAGTGAACATAATGAAGTTTTCTATGGGAAATAATGAGTGTGGTATTTCTAAAAATACTAATACTGTATCTTCATTCTGAATATACATTAAAGAGCCTTTTGCACAAAACTATACATACGGTAAATGAAAGTAGATTGTGATGCTACTGTGGTGTCTAAGGTTAGAAAGCAAACAGAATTAAATGAAATTTGTGTACATTTAAAAGGCCTTCATAAACATGAGTGTATGTCTCAAGGGGATTTAAAATATTTAACCACTCAAAAATATGGTGGCATAAATATTGTGTCCAATTAACCGATTTGAAAGTTTGGGGGTGTAATAGAAAATCCTGCTGATCAGTTAATTACACAGTATCACAAATGACTTTAAAAAACTACTCACATAATGAAAGCGTGGTGCCAAAATGGCCGCCGCGCTCTTTGCGCCCCCCCCCCCCAACCCGGACTCAGACATCCGGGTGAGTTAGGGGGCATGGCCACCTCTCTATATAAGGGGTGGCCACGAGGCAGCCAAGCTGCCATTTTGAAAAAGAGCGACGGAGAGGAGAAGTTTTCTCTGTCGCTGCTTGTTCCCCCTTGGTCCTTCCCGGCTGGGAAGGAAAGATTTGGCATGGAGCCTTTGGCTTGCTGGGCTCCTCTGTGCCTTTTTCGCTGTTCTTCAATCCCTGGAAAGGGATCCTGCTCCTCAATATGCCTCCGAAACGATGGGCCTCGGCGACGAAGCCGCAGCCCGTGGGGAGGACTTCTGGCCCTGCGCAGCGTGGGGGCCAGCCCTTGGGTTGGAGGACCAGGGCTGCGCCCACGCGCCAGGACTCGACCCCCACCGATACCGGTGGGGCGAGGCAGGCTGCTTGGCCCTTGGCCGGTCAGCCTTCAGCTGGCCCACCTGGCCCACTCTATACTGGGGGATCTGTGGCAGTTGATGCATTGCTAACGCGTTTAGCGGTGCTCGAGGCGTCCTTAGGGATGGCACACAACCCTGTGCCTGGTGGCCCTTCATTTGCTGCGGGGGCACCTTTGGGTCCTCCGCCTGCCTTAATGGCCGCCACACTGCAGCAGGCGGCTACCCGGGTTGAGCTGCTGGAGACACTCCGGCCTACCACGGCCAGTGTCTCGCAGCTCCCAGTTCAGCCAGAGACGCAGCAAAAAAGTGGTTCGGTGCGGCCCCAGAGCTCGATTCCGGTCGCGAGCTCCGACACCCGCCGTGGGCAGGAACCCCCAGTGGGGGCGGCTCACGGGGGTGCAACTAGTGAGTATCAGGT
This sequence comes from Bradypodion pumilum, assembly GCA_035047305.1. NCBI lineage: Eukaryota > Metazoa > Chordata > Lepidosauria > Squamata > Chamaeleonidae > Bradypodion > Bradypodion pumilum. The sequence continues at coordinate 53,012,775 of JAWDJD010000006.1, read as the reverse complement.
CCAAGTTAATGCACCCACATCTGTCCACTTCCACTGGTGGGGTTCAGTGGCCATGGCCTCGTAATGTAGGGGTGAGTGGGCATCAGTTGCAACCTTATACCAGTGCCCCTTGGTTCCAGACTGGTGCAACGTTGGGGGTTGGGGTGTCCACCCCCGGGCTAGTGCCGGGCATCGCAGGGATTGTCCAGGTTCTGCTGCGCATGCCCCGGGTACCTAATGTGCCGGTTACGGCTTTGCTGACGGCTGGTTATTTGTTGCCCCTTGGTGACCATTGTACCAGGCCACGAGGGAAAAGATTTGGCGGGAGAGTACGTGGATATATTCTTCCTATTGAACCGTGAGCCCACTAAGGAGGAGAGAGAGGGACAGGATGACAAAGACAAGGAGCTGGCCCGCCGTCGTAAGCCACCACGCACCTGGGCCAACTGGTTGCCTGCATATCTTATTTATATGGCGGTGTATCTCAGAGCCCGGCCAGACCTGGCCATTCCTATGGTCCAATATTTGGACAATATTTACAGGGTGATGGTGGATTTTCCTGGCCCATCGTGGTTGGCTTACAATGAGGAATTCAGAATGAGGGTGCCATTGCACCCGGAGATGAGATGGGATGAGCCCTATCAGAAGTTGTGGCTATTATACATGACCCCCACGCGTCCGGCGCCTGGGGATAGGTATCATTGTGGCCATGCCGTTCAGCGAGCTACTCCAATGCAGGCTTCCCGCCAGCTGGCGGGGCAGGTGGTTCCAGCCCGCTTGCTGTGTTGGAGCTTCTCGGCCAGCGGTGTGTGCAATAAGCGGCAGTGCCGATACAAACATGAGTGTCCCTCTTGCGCTGGCCCCCACGCCGCTGCCGCGTGTCCACGGGCCGGCGGGTCACGGGGCAGAGGTAGAGGTGGACAGGGAGCAGGCAGAGCGGCTGCTGAGGGAGCTAGCCAGGCAAAAGGCCCCCTCCCCGGTTAATGTGTATATGTTGGAGCGTTGGCTCTCAACTTATCCAAGGAGAGAGGATGCAAAGTACCTCCTTGAGGGTTTCCAGTGGGGCTTCCGAATCCCATTCAAAGGAGTGCGGGGACCCCAAGATGCACCCAATTTACTGTCCCTGAAGGGTAGAGAGGAGTTAGCTGACCTGAGTATTACTAAGGAGGTTGGGGCCCAGAGGGTGGCAGGCCCCTTTTCTGTGCCTCCCTTTCCCAACCTGAAGGTCTCCCCTCTGGGGTTGGTACCCAAGAAGGCCCCAGGGGAATTTCGTTTAATCCACCATTTATCGTACCCGGCGGGTTATTCTGTCAATGATGCTATCCCTGATGACCTTTGTTCAGTCAGGTATACGTCCTTTGACCAAGCCCTACGGATGGTGCGCTCTTGTGGTCCGGGTGCCCTCCTGGCAAAATGTGACATCAAATCGGCATTCCGATTGTTGCCAGTGCACCCTGAGGACTTTGAGCTACTGGGTTTTCGATTCCAAGGCAAGTTCTATGTAGACAAGGCCATGCCTTTTGGCTGCTCTATATCCTGTTCAGCATTTGAACGTTTTAGCACCCTCCTTCAGTGGGCCTTCGTTCGCAGGTCCGGGTCTCGGTCTGTAGCCCATTACCTTGATGACTTTTTGTTCGGGGGTGAACGGGGCTTGGACACGTGCACGCGTCTCCTCACCACATTTCAGATGCTAATGCAGGAACTGGGTGTCCCTTTAGCACCCGAAAAGACCAAGGGCCCATCCACTACCCTCACATTTCTGGGTATCGAAATTGACACGGTCGCGCAGGCATCCAGGTTACCCATTGACAAGGTTACCCGGATCTCTGCGATGATTTTGGCCTTGCTCGCCAAACGTAAGGTGTCACTTCGTGAGCTGCAGGTGCTGCATGGCCATCTTAACTTTGCCTGCAGGGTGGTTACGCCTGGCAGGGCATTTGCTCGGCGCCTGTGCGATGCCATGTCTGGCTTGACAAGGCGGCATCATAGGGTCTGACTAACCAGGGGCATGCGCGCTGACCTTTTGGTTTGGCTCTCATTCCTGCAGGACTTCAACGGGGTATCCTTTTGGAGGTCCGACCTTTTAGTTTCACCTAGGTTTCAAGTGCAGTCAGATGCCTCCGGCTCCCTGGGATATGGGATGTACTTCCAGGGGAGGTGGGCTTATGGCCAATGACCTCCAGAATGGCGGGGCACGGATCGCCTCCGCGATCTTACATTCCTTGAGTTTTTTCCAATTCTGGGAGCTTTGATGCTATGGGGCGAGGAGTGGGCCAACTCAGTGGTTCATTTTTGGTGTGACAATGCTGCAGTAGTGCACATTGGCAATGCTCAGACACACGCGTAAGGCGTATAATCATGCTTTAGTTCAATTTAATAGCTTTCGTGCGCAACTTCGGTTGCCGGAGTTGTGGCCCATTCCAGTGGCACAGGTTTTACAATTCATGGTTCATTTACACAGTCAGGGCCTCGCTCCCCGCACTATAGCATCCAGGCTGTCAGCATTGGCATTTGTTGCCAAGGTGGGGGGTTTTGCTGACAGCATGAACGATTTTCGCATACGGCATGTTTTGGAGGGGTGGACACGGGAACGTGGCCGCCGCCCGGACACTCGGCACCCAATTTCCCCCATGGGTGCTCACACCTATGTTTTGACAGGTATGAGGCAGCTCTTTTTCATGCGGCTACCACGGTGGCCTTCTTTGGAGCGCTCCGCATCAGTGAGTTGGTACTACTGTCTAAGGCGGATGCGACTCGTAGGGCACTGGACCTCGATGATGTCTATGTTTCTAATGAGTGGGCTCAGTTGAGGATACGGTCCTCAAAAGTTGATCAGCACGGCGTAGGCAGTGGAGTTAGACTGCTACGATGTTCCATTTCAGATATCTGTCCGGTTGGTGCCCTACAGGAGTTCTTGGCAGTGCGTGGCACGCACCCTGGCCCGTTTTTCTGCCACCAGGATGGGTCTCCCCTTACTAAATTTCAATTTTGGAAGGTGACCGGTATGGCACTTTCCAGTGTTGGCCTCCCAGGGGCTCGTTACGGCACCCATTCGTTTAGAATAGGCGCTGCTTCAACTGCAGCTGCATTTGGGTACTCTGAGGCTGATATAAGCCGTATGGGAAGATGGGGATCTATGCGTTTTGCATTGTATGTTCGTCCTCTTCAGACATGAGTACCATTTAAGTCACTGTTCTCTTTTTCTCTTACAGACCCTGTGTGTCCCCGCACACTGGTGGCAGTATGGCTGGTGGGCCACAGTTACGTGCATTGGGCAGCTCAGTATGCTGCGGCGACAGGGTGGGGACCCCAGCTTGGACTGCGTGCGGCCGCATGCATACGTTGGTATGGTAAGTGTGGAATGAGATGGCGGGAACTGTTGCCATTCCTTTTCTCCATTAGGGATGCTGAACCGCCTGATGTCCTTGTGCTGCATCTCGGTGGCAATGACCTAGGCCAGGTCACTGGCCTTTCTTTAAAATTCGCGATTTGCAGGGACCTAGCTTATTTGCACTATGTGTGGCCGTTCACCAGGCTGCTATGGTCGGACATCATACCACGTCACGCTTACAGGGGAGGTATTGACCTCCGTGTCCTTGACCGCGCTCGTCGCTCGGTGAACAGGGCAGTGGCCCGGTTCTTGACTGACAAGGGTTTGGGGATGGTCGTCCGACATCCAACCATTAGTTTACAAAATTACGATCTGTATGCAGGGGATGGGGTCCTCCTGTCGGATAGAGGTATGAACCTCTTTTTGGAAGATTTGCAAGCAGGCCTGTTGACCGAGCTGACGGTCTGGGGGGGGGGGCGGTGAGTCTTCATTGAAGCCTCCCCGTGTGGCGGGTAGCACTGATAAGGTAAAGATTTATGACCCATAGGTATCCGGCAGGTTCGCAATTGACTGGCCAACACTTAGACAGGTACAGGTGTAATAACGTTGACCGGTCAACGACGAACCAGGCAAGGGGTGATGGCACGAGCTTTTCAGCATGCATCACCCCGTGATTTGACGGATACACGTTAGAGGGTGGGGTCAGTAGATAGTTTATTGACTACGGTCAACAATTTGCTTGTGTCAGCAAACAAATTGATACAAAATGGATACATTGTAGCCAATTGCCGTTGGCAATTTTGGGAGGAACCTTACCAGTGTTACTGCGGCCTGCTTGTCTTAAAGAATTATAATTGGATGAGTACCAATTGAAAGTTATAATTCAGACTAGGGCATTATTCAATAAAAGTGGCCCAATGCCTTTATTCATATACCGGTGTCTGAGTCTTTCTTTGGGGGGTGCGCCTGCAATGAAAGCGCGGTGCCAAAATGGCTGCCGTGCTCTTTGCGGGGGGCCCCCACCCGGACTCAGACATCCGGGTGAGTTAGGGGGCATGGCCACCTCTCTATATAAGGGGTGGCCACGAGGCAGCCGAGCTGCCATTTTAAAAAAGAGCGACGGAGAGGAGAAGTTTTCCCTCCACCCCCTCCCTAGTGAACAGTGTGATATTTTGGTCGCTTTGGGGCCGGGTGGGAATTTTTGGTTGGAACCCACAATTGGCCCTAGGGTTCTGGCTTTTTTGCCCATCCCACACTGTTGCTGAGGTTTGATATAGGGTTTTTTTCTGTTCTTGACTTTGGTCACTTAGGCGGGTAGCACTGGTAAGGTAAAGATTTATGACCCATAGGTATCCGGCAGGTTTGCAATTGACTGGCCAACACTTAGACAGGTACAGGTGTAATAACGTTGACCGGTCAACGACGAACCAGGCAAGGGGTGATGGCAGGAGCTTTTCAGCATGCATCACCCCGTGATTTGACGGATACACGTCAGAGGGTGGGGTCAGTAGATATTTTATTGACAACGGTCAACAATTTGTTTGTGTCAACAAACAAATTGATACAAAATGGATACATTGTAGCCAATTGCCGTTGGCAATTTTGGGAGGAACCTTACCAGTGTTACTGCGGCCTGCTTGCCTTAAAGAATTATAATTGGATGAGTACCAATTGAAAGTTATAATTCGGACTAGGGCATTATTCAATAAAAGTGGCCCAATGCCTTTATCCATATACCGGTGTCTGAGTCTTTCTTTGCGCCTGCAAAGAACATTTCAGACAGATATACAGACTGACTGAATGGATGACAGAGGAGAACTTTCTCATATCTACTAGCGATGAACGCAACCTTTCAACAAAGCAAGATCTTTCAGATAATGAAAAGGGTTTCAAAATATTGAAGTTAAGAGAACTTCTTGAATTTATAAATTCCTTAAATTTAACGAAACCAGCATCTATATAAATTGGACAAATAAAATAAATCTGTGCCAGGGATTCTCAACCTGCAGCTCGTGGGTAGGATGCAGCCCATGGCACCATTTCATGTGCACCCCACTGCCTCCATCACACAAGGAAGTGCCATGTGGTGGAGGAAGGGCAAAATAGCCATCCAGCCCCCGAAGCTGTCTGAGGGAGCATGACCCAGCCCCTGGCTTAAAAAGGTTGAGAATTCATGATCTATGTCTTCCATAGATTGTGGACTGCAGAGTAGCAGGGAAACAAATGCTGATGTTGAATAAAAAAATATATAAGCCATTCCCTTTGGTTCAGTCCCAGCAATCACACATGCTTGAACCTAATCAAAACACAACAATCCTACCTGTACCAGGAAATCAGCAGCCCCTGCCAGAAACCCATAAAAATCCAAGTAGGCATGAATCAGGAACAGGCTAGTTCAGAATATCCTGTCTGTCATATGTTTGCTTGGAAAAGCTAAAGTTCCATTTCAGATAACTAGGTTTTTGAAATGTTTCCCTATTTTAATAAACCTGTTTTATTTTAGCTCGTTCAATTGCTCTTTCCCCTGTCCATTTTGTGATATTGCAGAATACCTTGTCTTTGCTTTCCTGTCGCCAGAAATCCCTCCAAAGAGTAACAAACAAGTCATTCCTGGACATACTCCCTTATCTCTTTTGTTAACACTCTGTTTTGTTCTGGATTTGATAACATCTTGAGTAACACAGCAAGTTTGTTACATATTCCTTATCTAATATTTTCTTTGGATCATCCATGACCACTGGTGGTTTACAATATCACCAAAGACCCTTGGTGTGCTAACTCCTTTCTTGGATCTGTTCCTTATCTTGGGTTGAAACTGTGTATTCATACATTATGACATCAGCAAAATGCCATGATCTTTTCTTCTTAAAAAATTATGAGAAAATTGTGCGAATTATTCTAAGTGTACACAATGTAGTCTATAGAGATGTTGTAGCTACACTTTTCTTATCAGGTATTCAGTAAATCTAGAATTTCTTCTACTTCCTATATTGACCGACTTTTATGTGAAACAAAATGACAACCCCAGTTTCTTTTCTTAATTTCTTATGACTACAAGCCAAGAATGTTGCAAATGGCTGTGGCTCAGAGGATCAGGAAGTTAGATCTAAAGCAATGTTTTCTAACCTAAGTCAATTCTCCAAAGCACTGATCAGCCAATGTACTGACTTATGCTTCTGATAATTGAAGTTCCCCTGAGGGGTGTGTGCCCTACGTTGGGAACCACTGATCTAAAGAAAGGGTTGAACATGTTAGAAAAAGAAATGGCTTGTAATAGTGTCTTTAAGAAGATGCAATACATGAGCTCATAGCATGTCTATTTATAACATAAGATGCTGAAGCTCTTCCATCTAGTGATCTGCAGTTATATGGCTTGGAGAGAACACAAGACAGTTACGATTTTTGGATTTCAGCTCCAAAATCAGACAGGCTAGATGTAATGTCATTGTACTTGAAGAGAGACTGCTAACAAAGCAAGTAAAAAGCCATAGTAGTTAACAGTCTCTCCTTTTTTTATAGGTAAATCCTGGATTGGACTTTTGTAAGAGCCTGTCTACACAGTAAAAATGCAGGAAATACTATGGGTTTAGGGCTGACTCATTTGCATTTTTCTCATTAATCACATCTTCTTCTTTCATGTCTAGCTTAGAGTTTAAACTGTCAAACCGAAGCCACCTTTTGGTGAATTCATTCTGCTGTTCTTTTTACCTGACCTAGTGTGAGAAAGATTAGCTGGCATAACAAGATGGCCATTGGCCAGGGTACACCCAATTGTAGTTTTAAAAATACCACAATTCATTAATTACATGACACAGTTAGTCTTTAAGGACACAACATTATTCATTCATTCATTGTTTCTTGTCTTATATGCTTGCACAGATGAACATGGCTATCAATTAGAAAATCAAATGTTATTAACTAATATAAAGAATAAATCTTTAAGTGAATGAAAAAGTCAAATTCATTTCACTTTCCAATGTCCCTCTCAGTTCTCTCAAAGAGAAGCCTGATGCTTGTCTTCTATTTTATGGGTGCCAGACCTTTACTATTTTTTAAAACAACACTTACTACTACTACTACTACTACTACTACTACTACTACTACTACTACTACTACTACTACTACTACTACTACTACTACTACTAATAATAATAATAATAATAATAATAATAATAATAATAATAATAATAATAATAATAATAATAATAATAATAATAATAATAATAATAATAATAATAATAATAATAATAATAGGCCCTGGTTTCACGGCACTCAGGTACGGTTGTTCTATTTTATGAGTATTCAGTACGACAGATTGTTTATAGAAGAAATAGCTTTTTATACAACATTTGGAAAGGTATAATTCTGAAGAAAATTAAGCTAGTTAGGCTAAAATAGGTAATAATAAAATTTGCGACTAATGGCTCTAACAAGTAGTGTATCATATTACAAAGGGAATAATCCCTAATGCATTACAACACAGATTGTCTGTCCCCTGTGGTTGGAGTGATTGGACACCTTTGATGAGAGCCGAGTGAATAATTCATTCTATTATGTTAATCTTTTCTTCTCTTCTCTTCAAGAATATTGCAGGGGCAAAACACACACTCATTAAGATTCTTTTAAAAATGAATGAAGCAGAGAGCATTATTGGCAACTGCAGACGATAAGAAATAGATTCTGACACATTTGCCAAAAAGCCAAATTCTGTGAATTGAGTGCACCAACATGGAAAGTTTCATATTTTTGCCTCATTTGCATGGTTTATTTTGGGCCAGCTTTTCATGCAAAGAAATAAGAGCAGAAGATGGGCACCAAAGTTCCACCTTGCGAACATTCAAAAGAAAAAAATGCTTTATAGCAAACTTCTTCCTGAGTAGGAACAAGTCTTCCAATGAGGTTGCTAGTGCAAATGTTTGCTTTTATGAGCTCAGCCTTTGCTTTTCAAGAATATTCTTCAATGTTTGCTTTCTAATAGCCACTTTTTCAATCCTTGAAATTTTGATATTCTGTATCTAAGTCCTGGTTACCTCACTCTAGATATGGCTCAGACAGAGCTTCATGAACAGCCAGCCATGGAAGACAAAGGAGAATGCAGAGCTGTTCCTTTGAAGAAAGAGCAAGTGACTTGACAGCAGCAGACAGTAAATGGATACCTACAATGGTTAAAAGTGAGGTGATTAGGAGAGATTGAGATCTTCAGCTGTATCCACCTTTAATGATGTTCCTTTCCTGGTGTGTTCCTTCCTCCATCTTCTAATTTGGTTTTGCTCTTGTGTACCCTCAAGAATGTTTGTTCTTGCCATAAATCTCCTCCTGGATCTGATCCTATGGACTTGTGGCTCATATCTGTTCAGAGGATGTCAAGGGTCATTCTCTTGCTTAGTTCTCTCAGCATCTGCTGCTACCTCTCTCCTGATCTGAGGTGGATCAATACCAACAAGTAGGTATATCTTCTCAACTGATGTAAGCTGAAGGCAACCTGTCACTCTCCAGATGGCTTCACTTACAGCAATGTCAACTCCTTCTGCGTGTGTGGATGCATTCCATACTGGAGCAGCATACTCTGCTGCAGAGACGCTCAGGGCCAAAGCTGATGTGCGCAGTGTGGATGGTTGTGTTCTCTATTTATAGCTTGTGAGTTTACTGATGATGTTGTTCCTTGTACTAACTTTGGCTTTGGAGCAATCTAATAAAACCAGTTTATGGTGGTGAATTGGGAGTAAGTACTGAAGATGTTCATTGTAAGGTTAAAATAAAAGCCCCCAACAGAGCAAACACTATGTTTCTTGGTCCAAAAATCCATTCAGAATAAGGAGATAAAACTCAGTAAAAAAAAAAAGCACACCCTAGATTGGGCTTCCATGTGAGCAGGTATGATGAGACCATCAGTCATGGAGGTGAAGCCTAAAGCTGTAACCTGTTGGCATCTATAGCTCCCTTGCCCTATTGGGCAATGAAATTGGTATATGTAAAGAGAAGGGAGCTAGGTCACGCTCTCTCAGACAGCTTCGGGGGCAGGATGGCAATTTTGCCCTACCTCCACCACATGGCCAATTATTCATGGCACTGGTGTGGTGGAGGTGGGTCACATGAAATGGTGTCATGGGCCACATATGGCCCACAGGCCACAGGTTGAGAATCCCTGCTTTAACATAGAACCACTGATAGTAGATAGAAAAGATGTGTTGGTATTTTTAATACCATTAGCATCTCTCTCTATTCTTCCCTCCACCAATCTTTTTGAAGAGACTTATTCCTCTAGTCTTCTTTCTCATGATCTGTTACTGTTAACAAAATGGTTCAGTCTAGAGGCAAGGATGAGTGATAAGCAACTCCTGTCTCAGTTTGTACAATGATAATTCCTTCAAGGCCAGAGCGGGAATGCTACTGATATGGGTTGCCTGATTCACACCTCCAGGGGCAAAATTCATCACCCTCTGAAATCAGCTAGTAATTGAGAGAACTGCAGAGTCTCTTTTTCATCTCAGAAAATACTCTATCCCCATATATTTAAAACATTAGTGTTATTGATTTTGTAGTTCAGCACAGTAGTTTAGGTACATGCTACATTATAAGCATGAAAAAGTGAGAATTGGTCTTTGAAATAGGAATCCTTAGGGGAAAGTGCAAGTTGAAGAAAACCCACATATTCCTGGGATAGAGGGAAATGTGTGGCATAGTCAAAAATGGAAAAAAGTTGAACCTGCATTTGCAAATGACTTGCTTGTGTTGCAGACTGTGGCAGTTCTCATTTGAAATAATGTTAATACAGAAATTTTATGTGACATTTAATAATTCTATATTACAGTAAAACCCCTACTTACAAAAAAAAGTCCATTCCATAGGCTTTTTCTTAAATCGTTTTTTATGTAACTTGAAGCAAACCCATAGGAAAATATATTTTTTTATGTAACTCAAAGCAAACCCATAGGAAATCTTGTAAATCGGGACATGGTTTTAGCACAAAATCATTATTGTGTAAGATGAATTTTATGTAACTCGAGGCATATGTAAGTCAGAGTTTTACTTTAATTCAATGTTTAATTTATTGAAGTGGCTTTAATTTTTTGGTGTGGTTTCATTTGATTGCAGTTATTTTATGCTTGAATTTGTGTTTAGTCTTGTTCTTACTATTGTTTAATATTGAACACCATTTTATATAATTTATACACTTCTGTTGTGCTCCTTTTCTTGCCTTTTTCAGTGAATGGAGGGACAAGCCAGAAAACTCTACGAAGATGCAACAGGCAATCCAAACTGAAAAGTCCTTATCAGAGGATTGGCTTCTCAGCACCATATACTTTCCTCTTTCTTGTCATGTTGTTAAGCAGCTTCATGCTCTTAGGAAGTTGAAAGCTCCCTTGCACTCCCTCATGGATAGGGAAAGAGACCAAAGTGTGAGCACCTCAATTTTGTCCCTTTTTTTGTCTACTAGAGACTTACAGCTTGATTTCATCTGGAACCTACTTGTTTTATTTCACATGGTCCATGATCTCCACGAAGCTCTCCTTTAACATGACAATAAAAGCAAGGAATGGCAGCAGCAGCAGCAGCAGCAGCAGCAGCAGCAGCAGCAGCAGCAGCACCACCACCACCACCACTACTACTACTACTACTACTACTACTACTACTACTACTACTACTACTACTACTACTACTACTACTACTACTACTACTACTACTACTACTACTACTACTACTACTACTTTTTGCAGTTTTGGTGGGTTGGACTCAATGGTCTTATAGTCCCCTTCCAACTCAATTATTTTATGACTCAATACCTTCTCCTTATAAAGGTCCAGCTGTGCCACAGTTGACTGATCTGCAGCTAGGAAGTTTAGAGAGAATACTTGTGCTCTCTCTAATGTTCCTGCTCACAAAACAGTCAGTTCTATGTAGACATATGTGATTTGACTCTTGTGACACCAGACCATGGCACAAGTTAGGTTTATGGATGTATACCTGTATTTCATATAGTGTCCACAATTTAAAATTGTGGAATGCTCTGATACAAACAAACAAACAAACAAACAAACAAACAAACAAACAAACAAACAAACAAACAAACAAACAAACAAACAAACAATGACTCGAGTGATATAAATCTTGAAGGATGAATAAAACCAAACCACAAAAAGTACTATTCCCAAACTTGGGTGAGGTTGGGGTAGGAGATGGATTTCATTTCCTGAACATTATTCCTATTTTTCTTGCCTTCTCCGGTTCCCTTTTCCCTTCCATCTCATTTTTGGATATCTTCTCCTGAAGCCTGTATTTTTTCCTTACATATCTCTTCCATCAGCTCACTTATCATATAGATCTGGTCCTGTTTTCTTTCACTCAGTCACATTCCTGTATGTTCTCCAAAAGACTGAGAAAGCTGGCCTGGTAGTATTCCACCTCTACTTTTCACATAACAACAGCAGCTGCATTTTTTTTTTAAAAAAAACTGTTTTTTATTATCCACTGCCCAGTTCAACTGCTATCCAGTTGTTTGTTTGGAAAACAGCCTATTTTTTCCTATACCTTCCTTCACAGGATAATGGTAATCATGACCATTAGCAATCTTAATACTAATGGTATCCCAAAAATCACAAGACATAGGCAAAATTACACAAGAAAATATATCTTAGAATGTATTCACCATGACTGGGGAAGAAGACTTTGAGTGTGTGTGTGTGTAGAAAGAGGTGGCCAACATGTAGAGAATATTTTGTAAATGTTTTGTAATTAATGTTTTGTCAATAAAGGTACATTTGGGTATAATTTCCCATTTCCTTTATCTATGGTAATTTGTGGTACACCCTGTGTTGTCAAAGAAATGCTTGTGCAGAACAATAAAAAATAGACATAGTGTTGTGTCCAAGTGTTACTCACTTCAAAGGGACACAGCGCGTGAACTGGATCCGCCAGAGGGGCGCCCTCTTCAAAGGAGGGGCACATATCAAAGCAGCGCTGGAGACCAAATGGGGGTAATAAAAACTGGAGTGTCCGCTGGTATGTTTCCTTGTTGTTGTCGAAACGGAAAACCGCTGTATATAAGATACCATCTTTCCCCACATCCTCAGTCTTGTCTCCCGATCTGAATAAAGAGTCACTATGCTTAACTCACACGCTGCGTTCTAGTCTACTTCTTGCGAGAATCTAACATTGGCGACAAAGGTGGGATATGGCTGCTACTGCATCTTCAATCGGACCGTTTGACATTGCAAAGCCGGAGGCATGGCCCATGTACGAGATCCAGTTTGAGAACTTTGTAATCGCTGGGGAGATCGAGGATGAAGGGCGACAGAAGGCGTTGTTCCTGGCCCATTGTGGGTTGCCCACGATTGAGCTGGCCGGGCATCTGCTGCTGCCACAGGCACTGAGGGAAGCCCCATTGACCGACATCCTGGGGGTGCTTCGAGAACACTTCAAGCCCGTCGTTTCCATCTTCCCAGCCAGGGTTGCCTTTTACCGGCAAGATCAGAAGGAGGGGGAGTCGGTCGCGGAGTATGTTGCGGCTCTCCGACAGGCTGCCGTGCCGTGCCAATGGCATGACCTGGAGGAGGCCTTAAGAGACCGGCTTCTCGTGGGCCTCAGGGACGAAGCTACTCAGCGGCGGCTGATGAAGAGAAATAGGTTGACTTTTGCCCAGGTCCTGGAAGAAGCCTTGGCATCCGAGGCTGCACACGCCGGGGTGAAAATCCTCCATGCCGAAACTGCTGCTCCTGCCCGTGGTGAGTCGGCCGTCCAGCTGCAGCAGTGTGCTACTCCAGTGGATACAGACAATGCGTCAGAGGAGGGTACTGTTGGGAGGGTTCGCCAGCAAACCCCCCAAGCTTCGAGGAGCAACATCGCGCCATGCCAAGGCTGTGGGGGAAGGCACCTCCGCTCACGGTGCCCGTTCAAGACTGCCGAATGCCACAAGTGTGGGCGGAAGGGGCACATTGCACGGGTGTGCCGCCAGCGATCCGAAGGTCACCCCGGGGACAGGGGTCAGCGCAGGATGGAACACCCAATTTCCAAGGTCCGCGTTGGAAGGAAGACATCATCTGGTGTACAGTCAGTGTCCGGGAGGTTCTTCGTTGATGTTCGCCTCCAAGGGTGCCCCGTCCGCATGGAGATCGACTCAGGGTCAGCCTACTCAATCATCTCACAGAGGGAATTTTTTCAACTTCCTCCAGCAGACCGGCCAAAACTGCGGGCTCTGCAGGTCACCCTGACCGATGTGCAAGGTCGACACATTCCAGTGTTGGGAATCGGAAATTTTGATGTGCGGTTCAAGGCCATCTCAGCAAAGCTTCCCCTTGTTGTGGTGAAAACCGGTAGGAATAATAATAATAATAATAATAATAATAAAGTTTAATTTCTATCCCGCTTTCCTGACACAAGTGCCACTCAAAGCGGCTCACAACATATACAAATACAATAAACAGAGCAAAATATACAATAAGCCATAAAAGACAATACATAATTAATGCAATCAAAACATCAGAATAAGCAAAAATACAATACAAAATATAAGTAATTAAGCAATACCACAATGAAAAATTACACAGAAAAATCAACCTCAACCACGCAGCAGCCACAAAGGCACCCTATAGTTCAAAGTCTGTGAGGCAGCTGCGTCGGCGGCAATGGCTGCCACCTGTCTCTCCCCAGTGGGGCCGATGGCATGGGCTCCCGGGGTGGGACAGGGAGCTGCTCGAAGTGGCTGGCATCATCGTCCCTTCCCTGCCTCCCATTCCCGGGCCGAGCAACGAGGGCCCCGGGAAGAGGCAACGCGGCGGCGATGGCGGGGCTCCGGCGGCGTCTCCTTTTGAGCCCTCTCCGCAGGCAGGGCTCGGAGGGCGGGGAGACGCACCTGCCTCCCATTCCCGGGCCGAGCAACGAGGGCCCTGGGAAGAGGCAACGCGGCGGCGATGGCGGGGCTCCGGCGGCGTCTCCTTTTGAGCCCTCTCCGCAGGCAGGGCTCGGAGGGCGGGGAGACGCACCTGCCTCCCATTCCCGGGCCGAGCAACGCGGGCCCCGGGAAGAGGCAACGCGGCGGCGATGGCGGGGCTCCGGCGGCGTCTCCTTTTGAGCCCTCTCCGCAGGCAGGGCTCGGAGGGCGGGGAGACGCACCTGCCTCCCATTCCCGGGCCGAATAGCGAGGGCCCCGGGAAGAGGCAACGCGGCGGCGATGGCGGGGCTCCGGCGGCGTCTCCTTTTGAGCCCTCTCCGCAGGCAGGGCTCGGAGGGCGGGGAGACGCACCTGCCTCCCATTCCCGGGCCGAATAGCGAGGGCCCCGGGAAGAGGCAACGCGGCGGCGATGGCGGGGCTCCGGCGGCGTCTCCTTTTGAGCCCTCTCCGCAGGCAGGGCTCGGAGGGCGGGGAGACGCACCTGCCTCCCATTCCCGGGCCGAGCAACGCGGGCCCCGGGAAGAGGCAACGCGGCGGCGATGGCGGGGCTCCGGCGGCGTCTCCTTTTGAGCCCTCTCCGCAGGCAGGGCTCGGAGGGCGGGGAGACGCACCTGCCTCCCATTCCCGGGCCGAATAGCGAGGGCCCCGGGAAGAGGCAACGCGGCGACCTTTTGGGTGTTCAGTTGTTTGGGCCCCTGGGTATTGGGTTTTCGGGAATTAATGCGGTTACGGCCGACCCCATTCTGGCTGTGTGTGAACGCTATCCAGATGTTTTCCGTCCCGGGCTGGGTACGTTCAAGGGGGCCCCTGTTAATTTTGAGCTGGACCCAACTGTCCAACCCATTCGCATGAAGCCACGGAGGGTGCCGTTTGCCCTGAAAGACCGCATTGAAGCGGAGCTGGACAAGCTGGTGGCACAGGGCATCCTGGAGCCCGTGGACTCTGCTCCGTGGGAGACACCTATAGTCACTGCTATCAAGGCGAACGGGGACATCCGCATCTGCGCGGACTACAAATGCACGATTAATAAGGCTATCCGAGCTAATTCTTATCCTGTTCCAGTGGTTAGCCATTTGCTGGCCACCCTCCATGGGGGAAAGTGTTTTGCTAAACTGGACTTGGCCCAAGCATATCAGCAAGTGCCTGTTAGCCCGGAATCTGCATTGTGTCAGACTATTACTACTCATAAGTGTGCATTCCGTGTGAACCGTCTTCAGTTTGGCGTTAGTACGGCTCCGGGTCTTTTTCAGGCTCTTGTGGAAAGGTTATTGAAGGGTCTTCCTGGGGTGCTGACTTTTTTTGACGACGTGTTGATATCTGGGACAGACAAGGGGGACCTGGCCACTAAACTGGGGAAGGTGCTGGAGCGTTTCCAAAATGCTGGGTTGCGGGTAAAAAGGGAGAAGTGTTGTTTTTTTGCTCATGAGGTTGAATTCTTGGGGTTCAAAATCACGCCTGCCGGCATCAAGCCCTCTGAATCCAAAGTTCAGGCAGTCTGGGAAGCCCCACGTCCCACTTCAAAGACGGAGCTCCAGGCATTTTTGGGTCTCTTAAACTTCTATCACTCCTTTCTGCCCCGAAAGGCGACTGTGGCTGAGCCCCTGCATCAGTTGCTGAGGAAACAGGCGGTGTGGCAGTGGGGGCCTCCTCAGGAAAAGGCATTCCGGGAAGTCAAGGAGCTGTTGACTTCGGATGCTGTCCTTACACATTACGATCCGAAGAAGCCCCTTTTGCTTGTATATGATGCCTCGCCGGTGGGGGTTGGGGCTGTTCTGTGCCATGACATGGGGGGAGGGAAAGAAGCGCCTATCGCATATTACTCCAGGTCGTTAACGGTGGCAGAAAAAAACTACGCTCAGATTGATAGAGAGGCGCTGGCCATAATCGCTGGAACGAAGAAAGTTCATGACTTCATTTACGGGAGGGCTGTCACGATTATCACAGACCACAAACCGCTCCTGGGTATTTTTGTGCCAGACAAGCCCACCCCCCAAATCCTGTCTCCGCGGATGTTACACTGGGCAATGTTCCTTCAGGCGTACCAGTACACGCTCCAACATCGCCCAGGTATCAGCATTAGCCACGCGGATGCTCTGTCCAGATCCCCTGTTGAGTATGTGGGTCAAATTGAGGCGGAAGGACAGGTCCTTATGTTGGATGTGTTAGACTCTCCCCCGATCTCCGCTGCTGACATAGCAGCCCAAACAAAAAAAGACCCCCTCCTGTCAAAGGTTGTCATGTGGGTTCAGAAGGGGTGGCCATTGCCACCGACCCCTGAGGAATTCAGGGTGTTCTACTCCAAGAGAAACGAACTGTCACTGGAGCGGGATTGCTTGGTTTGGGGGGACAGAGTAGTCATCCCATCTGCACTTCGGAACAAGGTGCTTCGCACGCTCCATGTTAGCCACCCAGGTATTGTCAGGCCAAAAGCACTAGCGCGAAGCTACTTCTGGTGGCCCCGATTGGACCTGGACATTGAGGCTTGGGTGGGGAAATGCAGGGAATGTCAGGCTTCGAGGCCCGAAGAACCACGTCTTCCCCACAGGGAATGGGATACGGCCAGAGGCCCCTGGTCTCGGATTCATATAGATTTTGCTGGACCGTTCAGGGGAACGACACTTCTGATTATTGTAGATTCCTTTTCCAAGTGGGTTGATGTCATCCCAGTGTCAGGCACTTCCTCTGCCACCACAATCCGCAAATTAAGGCGGGTCTTTAGTACTCTAGGCCTGCCCGACGTCGTGGTGACCGACAACGCATCGAGCTTCATGTCGGCAGAATTCCAGGATTTCCTAGGTCGTAATGGGATTAGACACATCACGGCCGCTCCTTTTCACCCTGCCACGAACGGTCAAGCCGAGAGGCAGGTACGGACGGTCAAAGACGCGCTCTCACACATGGGGCCTGGGGATTTGGAGCTGCAGTTGTGTCAATTTTTGCTGTCCTACAGGGTCACCCCATTGGCCTCGGGGTTGTCGCCAGCCGAGCTGTTAATGAAAAGGAAGCTGCCGACTGTTTTTGACCATTTAGATCCTCAGCGCCAAGAGGATCGGGGCCTAAATATAGACATTCCGACTTTAAAAGGTTTTGAGGTTGGGCAACCAGTCCATTGCAGGAATTATGCCAATGGGCCTCCATGGTTGGGGGGGGGGGAAGTGTTGGAACAGACTGGCCCGGTGTCTTACAGAGTGCAAATGGAGAATGGCGCGATTTGGAGGAGACACACAGATCAAATGCGGCTCCGGGTCCTGGGGCAGAACTCTAACTCCGGCCCTGGGAGGGAGCCACAAGGGGAAACAAGGGGAGATATGGAGAGTGATATGGAGTGGGATTTAATGAGTGACCCCCTGCCCACATCTTCGCCAGAGCCCGAGGCGGGAGGGGAAGCTACCCCGAGCTCAGAGGCAGGAACGGAAGGGGGGCCACTCTGAGCTCTCCCCCCACTTCCGAACCAGTTGGGGTGTCCGTTGAGCCTGGTGCCAGAGACGCACGGGCGGCCCAGACGAGTTTGTGGGCCACCCATCCGTTGGGGAAAGGTTGTTTCTCACTGAGGGGGGAGGGATGTTGTGTCCAAGTGTTACTCACTTCAAAGGGACACAGCGCGTGAACTGGATCCGCCAGAGGGGCGCCCTCTTCAAAGGAGGGGCACATATCAAAGCAGCGCTGGAGACCAAATGGGGGTAATAAACTGGAGTGTCCGCTGGTATGTTTCCTTGTTGTTGTAGAAACGGAAAACCACTGTATATAAGATACCATCTTTCCTCACATCCTCAGTCTTGTCTCCCGATCTGAATAAAGAGTCACTATGCTTAACTCACATGCTGCGTTCTAGTCTACTTCTTGCGAGAATCTAACACATAGTCACTTACATTATCAAATGTATAAAATTAATTGCTACAGAAATTCATTATTATACTTTTGTGTCAGCCTAAAAAGAGTCTCCTGGAAGATTGTGATATTTTCGAACCAAAATTGGGTGTAAGCTGGTAACAACAACCTTGTGTTGCCGGCTAATCTTTCCCACACTAGGTCAAGCAAAAGTAATTGCAGAATGAACTCACCAAAAGGTGTCTCCATTTTGGCAGTTTCACGTCTGGCCTAGACATAGAAGCAGTTTCTATGAAGACTTCATGAACTCATTTTTTTTTTAAAAAAGCATACAAGACTTCTGTTTCCAATTTCTTCTGCATGCTACCATGTCTCTTAAAAACATCATTGTGAATCTTTCAACATAGATTAAAAGACAGGCATGGAGAAGAGGACCAGATCATGTTAATAAGCTGTATTTCCAGGACCAGTTGAAATGATGGGAAATTGATTTGTACCCTTCAAATCTATAAATTCTGAAAAATCTGAGCTAAAGTATTCAGCTTACACACAAGCTAATGGGTGGGTGGGGGGAGACATGCATTGCAAGCGGGCCTTTTCATATAAAGTTTCGTGGAAGTAAAATATTAATGTAGCTTTACATGGGAACCTCACTGTGTTCACACCATCATCTAGTACTAATGCTCAACACAACACTATGGAATGTACATGATGATTCTGAAGTTTGCACTTCCAAGAAAATTCTACTTTTACACTAGAAAGATGTGAACCAAAACATGTCCTAATTGATTCTCATTCCAAAGACGATCCTGAGTTAGATCCAAAAATTATATTTCATTTTTCCACTTTCTCAGCCAGGCAGAATAATTCACAATAATATATGTGGGAAATACAGTATCTCCTTTCATTGGCTACCTGTAAAGGAAGAAGGGAGAAAATCTTGTTCTCCAATTCTTCCTTGCTAAAGAAAAGTGGTTTTTTATTTACAAATAAATGTATAACATGTCATTCTGGAGTTAGATGAACTAGCTAGCAAGCGTATTTTTTAAAATAAAAGCCTTGATGTTAAAGCAAAAACTAAGCCTGTAGTCTTTAAAAACCGTAAACTCAACATGTGGGGGAAATGTTTGCCTCTGTAATCACTTAACTCTTCAGCACAGAAGGAAGGCTTCTCTATCAAGCATGCTGAGACCTTTTCTTTTTAAATCTCAATACTTCCTTAGTTAAAGTTTAAAGTTGCACTGAAGCTAGACTAGCTGAGTGCTGTTTTAGAGGTCACTTAGCTCTAGAGCTTGCAGGCATCTGAAGGAGGACGTAAGGTTTTGAATTACCATTGCAAATACTGTTTTTTCAGCTTTGAATCTCTGTTTCTTTCCACTCACTAAAATGGGGTTACAGCGGCACAATTTTTGAAAAAAAGGATAACCATCAGCAGTACTGCACATCGTCTAATAGAAAATAGAGATACTATGGGAAGTTGTGAGTAGGAAAACAAGAAGGTTATCTCAAAGATTCACTGGAAATAGAAGTGACAGCATGTTGATAATAAAGCTTTCTTCAGGAATAAATGTTACAAAAAAGAAAATATTATATAGCAAATAAACTCTTCAAAGTACTGCTCTTGATGGCTCAAAAATAAAAGTGCTGTTACTGAAATTAAAGGTGCTAACCAACAGATACTGAAAACTCTGATCAGTATATTTGAGTTTATTTTTCAATGGAGACTTTATATTGTATCCAGTTCAAGCCATCAATCAAAACTTTTTATTAAACCACAGAAGTGATGTCAGATGAATGGGGGTTTAAGACACATAATGATTGACAGTCTGTTGATAAAAGAATTTCAGTCTCCACTTATTATTAAACGTAGATGAATACTTTTCTTTTTCCCATCCCAACCTCAAACCTTTTTCTTTTCTTGTATAAGCCTGGTGACTTTTTCAGTCAGCAACTTGTTACCAACAGAAAAAATATATAGTGTATTTCATGTGGGCTCAATCCCTGCTCAAGAAACCATAAAAATCCAATATCTGAGGGGATAGAATTGAGCATAACAAAATCATGACTTTACTGAGAGCTTTTCTAGTGCAACCCATATAATTGGAAATAACTAATTGATAGTAATCAACAAGACTCAGTCACTGTGTTTTGTTTAAGAACAGCAGAGATGGTTCTGATTGACCTCATGAAATTAAAGCAACATTTTCTGATAGTAACATAGCTCAGTGCTTTAGGTATCTGGCTGCAGAGATGAAGTTGGTAGTTCTACTACTGAGTATGCCCTCAAGGAGAAGAGCCACCCTGTGCAGTCATGGAGAAGCTACATAGTCCCAGGGCATCCTCAGAAGTAGGAAATGGTAAACCACTTCTGTGTATTCTTTACCTAGAAGCCCTGGAATTGGTCACCATAAATCAGAATTGACTTGACTGCATGCAATTATTATTACTTTTAATATAATCGTAATTATTAATTCCCGGATATCATAAACAGAAATTGCGCTGGGCTGGGCACATTTCTTGAATGACAGATGGGCGTTGGATAGCAGCAGTCACCAAGTAGTATCCCAGAGGAGTAAAAAGACCCCTTGGCAGCCCCACCAAAAAGATGGGAAGACTCAATTGTGAAAAGTTTTGGTTGAACCTGGAGAAGAAGAGTGTGGCAGTGAAAAGAATTGAAAGTGAGTTGCGACCACTTTGGTCAATCAAGGAATCGAGGAATAATTATAAAAGTGAACTATGATGGGGCAATCATCATGAGCTGTGAAACATCTACAGCAACAAGAAGAGGTCTTAGTAAACTTGGAAACATTGCTAATAGAAGTTGAATGCCAATGTCAAATCAACTCCATTTCACAACTGCATGGTTGGGACAGATAAAATGGTGATTTGAAGGACATTGTTGCTGTAGTTTTTAAAAAATAATTCTGTTGAATATGGAGATGATATCTGTTCCTTCTTTTGTTTTAAGCAACATTAGCCAGCCTGACCAGTTCTGATGCTCATAGGTCTCAGGCAAGTGAGCTAAAATTCTAGAGTCAGTTATAGTTTTTTCTCTCCCTCCAATATCTAGCAAGCCACAGATCCAAGCATGAAATTGTGATGATAAAGCTAAAGGTGCTGACATGGACTTCTGGTATTTTAAGTTCAAGAATATTTGAGAGCCAAGTTTTAGGAACCCTGTATTAGCCTGAAAAAGATAGTAGGGACAGAGAATTGAATTATATGATCCTTGTAAGCCATTTCAGGTTTATACTTGAAGTTCCAAAATAACTTTCAGTTCTTATCTCAATATTTTGGACTATCACCCATGCAATTTCAGCAGTGAAAATGAGATGTATATTATCAGCTTTTACTTATGTTTGTCTGTCTTTTGCTGCTTTGGTCATTAATAGCTCATCTAGGTAGCTAAGGAATGTGTCTTAGAGTTATCTTAATGTCTTCTTCCAGCTAACTATTCCCAATATAACACTTTTGATGCAGATGTTGAACAGCTGACAAAAGGTGATTGCATTTTCAGAGAAAAAGGACCACATCACACAATAAAAGGAACACATTCAAAAAAAAATTGGGATTTCTTTGTACAGTAGCAGTTACATAACCGTCAATCACCTCTTTTTGCCTTTTACCAGCACTGATGCTTCATTTTGCAACATTATGATTCAATGTTTCATTTCATTGGCTTCACATTTTGATGCAAATTTATCCAATTTGTATTCCCCATACCAAAAAATGAAATAAAATGTAGTTGCACTCCGAAAGCTTCTTCTTCTTTAGTAATTTAGCACCTAAATTCATCAATGTAAAATACACCCAAAATACATACGTTAGAAAAAGTATACATATGCATGAGCACATTAGGTCGAACTATTGACAAAATCATGTTATTTGGTGTGGGTGGGATAGGCATATTTTTTTGAAACTGTGTGAAGAAATTGTAATGTTTGAAGATTAATTGTGCTGTCAATTATGACATGTGGTGATCCTTTCCAGGGTTTTCTAGGCAGAGAGTGCTCAGAAGTGGCTTACCCTTCCCTTCTGCTGAGGGCACTCTGGAATTATGCAGCTTGTCCATGACTACAAATGCTGGCTTTTCCTGGAAGCACAGTGGGGAAGTCCAATCAGATAGTTTACTCAACGAGCTACACAGCTGGCTCGTATTTGAAGAAATATACTTGGACATACCTGTATGTAGAAAGTTTCATGCTGATTTTTTTTTTTTGAAAACTCACAGATTACAGATTTATGAAGGTGGAATTTAATCAAAAATTAAATTGTCCCAAAATGAACTTGACAAATTTACTTATGCTTAGGTACAACCTGCCTCAAAAGAAGGTAGTACATGAATGAGGACAATCATATCAATGCATGCTTTTAAAGGTACAAGTTCACTATGCTTTAACTGCTAGCTTCATACTTCCAGCTTTTTATGGCATGGATGAAATTTATGTTTTTACCAAAACCAACCAAAACCAAATCAGCATTTAAGATAAGCACAATTTTGTAGTATATCAATACTATAACCCTGTGCTGGTTATTGCACTCCAAGCCAAATTGCTAGCTAGGAAACCCTGAGGAGGGGAGTTGTGGTAGAAACATATGCTGTGTTGATTAACAAAATGGATCATCAAAGGAAGAGAAAGTCTGAAAGCATTTTAATAAAAGCACTTTGCATATTGCAAGCTTTCAAATTAATCTGGGACAGAATGTAGCAGATACTAATGATGCAGAATAGTTCATTACTTTCAAGCTTGTTTGCTGAAAACAGCTTGTTGAAAGGTAGCCAATGGTCTTTTTATAGCACCCTCTTGTAGCTTTTCAAAGGACAACATTGGAAGTATGAGCACAGTAGAAGTGCATTGTTCATGCCTTGTATTTCCCATAAAACATGATCCTGGTGAGATAATTACAGTTACAGTCTCATTTATTTAATTTTTTGGCCTTATCAGCCTGGAGTCATATGGGTTGGAAGGCCCTGAGAAGATTTACCTGTTTTGTAGTTCTGTAATAGGACATCTGTGAATTTCAATGAAACTAGTTGTAAATAATTAATCCTAAACCAGGAGATGGTAACCTTTTAAAGTTGGGGGCTGGGTCACGCTCCCTCAGACAGTTGAGGGCACTGGACTGGTGGCCCTCCACCATAAATACTGCCATAAACGCATTCATGGCTGCTTCCAGCAGCGGTGGTTGGAACGAGTACCGGATTACTTGGCACCGTGAGCCGGATTCAGCCCGTGGGTCCAAGGTTGCTGACCCCTGTCCTAAACCACTGATAAAGTTCATATCCTGCTGAGATAGGATCCTGGGGAAAGGACGCACTCAGTTTCTTGTAAAGCACAACATATTTTTATTTAGAAAGTTCCCACTAGGTAAAAATCCTGAGATAGTATCCCTGATGTCCACAGCCATTTTTAAAGCCCATTAAACTTCCTAAAGTAGTTTTCGCTATTTTATGATGTTGAGCATTATTCCATGCTGATATTTTTACTAGTTAGCAGTTCTAAGCTACTGATTAAATTCTATACTCCCTGGTGTCAAAAGAAAGAGCTCCAAATTAAAGTGAAAAACAGAACCTCAAAAGAAGGCAATACCAGCAACATGAGAGCCTCAAACGAAAGTATTTATATAACTTTCCATCGACAGAAATCACAGATACCAGTTCCAGGATTAAACTCTATGTGGTAATATAATCAGTCAATGCTGATCAGTAATGTGAATGATCATCAGAAAAAAATGAATAGAATGAATCACAAAATTACATAATCTTCACAATCATCTCTAACTGGACAAGTTCCAAGACAGGGATTCTTAGCTTCTTGTATCTTGTGTCACACCAAAAAGTCTTGCAAAGAATCTAAGTCTTACCATGACAGAAAAAGCCCATTCTTTCTAAGAAGGAGATTGATATGTTTGCAACTACAGTGGAACCTCATACAACGATTTTAATCTGTTCCATGGGGTTCATTGTTGTACAAAACAATTGCTATACGATACATGCATTGTATAGCGATTTCCCCTATGGGATGCATCGTACAACAATTTTTTTTTGCTAAGTGGTTTTAGCGTTGAAAAATTGTTGCATGATTTTTTCCATCAGGAAAATTGATATGTGGGATGCCATTTCCCCCCAAAACTTAATTGTTATGTGATTTTGTTGCTATACGGGGCGATTGTTGTATGAGGTTCCACTGTATTCTTATTCTATTTATCTTTTGCAGATAAAAGAATGGGGAATTACTTGAAACACAGAAAAGGTTACAGATGGACTAATAGGCAATGTTCTAAATAGCTTTTTAAAAGGTCTATTAAACATGATGTGATATTTGCATGTATATGAAAACACAACTCCATGTTCTACTATTTGAACTGAGATTTGCTCCATTGTTGTTCATTGTATTTGGTAGCCTTTTGACAATATGGGCACAGGAGGCCCTCACCCACTCTGGACCTTCCTTCAGATTGATGTTTCTATTGCCTGGGCATTTCTCTCTCCCTCTGGACCAAAATGGCCTCCATGCCAGACAGAGGAAAAGATGTGGAGATAGTATATTCTACCTTGCCTCCTCACTGCTCCTTCAGAAAGGAAAAAAAAACAGGTTATTACTTCAGGGACAAAGAAGCAGGAGGGCCAGGTGATT
The DNA here is from genome assembly GCA_035047305.1 of Bradypodion pumilum. Lineage (NCBI taxonomy): Eukaryota > Metazoa > Chordata > Lepidosauria > Squamata > Chamaeleonidae > Bradypodion > Bradypodion pumilum. The sequence continues at coordinate 52,988,111 of JAWDJD010000006.1, read as the reverse complement.
TTGGGTATTGGTAACAGGCTCTGCATTAGGCCACCTGGTAGATCCATAAATATACCAATCCTCCCTTCAGTCCTGCTTATGGATATCGGCAAAGCCTGGAAAGGTAACCTTTTTGATTGAAATGCCCAGTAACTCCCCTCAAAAGTAACTTTTCTATGCTTTGGATATTGGCAACATGTACCAGTAACTAAACATAAACTAATACAAAGCATAAATTTCCTTATATGATGAGGAAGGATCACCAGCTGTTAATATTCTCAAGCTGGTTTAAATTGAGTTAATAGGCTAGATTTATGTAACAAAATTTAACTAACGCATGACAGAACCAACAGGTCCCTGGAATATGTGAAAGATCACAATGTATTTCAGAAAAGGTCTGCAGCAAAGCCTTTGATTATGTAGATCATGAGAAACAATGGGCTTGTCTGAAAGTAATGGGTGTGTTAACTACCTGTACTACAAGTTGCCTCAGTACTAGAGCATCATACTGTAACCCAGAGTTTTTCAACCTTGGGCACCCAGAAGTTCTTGGACTTCAATTCCAAGAAGCACTTGTCAACAGGTGTGCTGACTTGGGCTTCTGGTAAGTGAAGTCCAAGAACACCTAGAGGCCCAAGGTTGAGAAACCCTGATGTAACCCATTTCTTCTGGGTTTGTTATTTCTAGAGTAAAAAAAACCTTGTAATTATCTGACTGAAAATATCCTGTTGCAGTCTACTTTAGTTTGCTGACACCAAGCAGTGCAATCTTTATGCATTATATTTGTTGCTCTATGGTTTCCAGTTTACTGTGATTCATTCTTTTGTCATATGTCCCACCAAAGTTCTATTGATCTTATATTTCTTCATGACCTTATGTTATTGGCTCAAATACTTTGTTGACAATAAAACCTATACTACACAGAATATTTTAAGGAACAACAGTCTCTCTGGTTATTTAACCCTTTTGTCTCCAACATATTTCTGAATAAATGATGTTTATTAGATAATTAATTGCTCTTCAGGTCTAGAAGCCAAATATTTGAAAAGAGGAGAAGAAAGGAGACAAAGGAGGGGATGGTTCCGTGATGCCTATATTTAACTAGCATGATGTATAAAGAAAATTTAAAGATTATCAGAGCTATCAAACTACTTAACAAATTTAAGTATTAAATTTATTTTACCTCATAAAAATATTAATATGTCTGTTGTACACCCATCTGCATTCTCACTCATCCATGCACACTTGGGGCAAAAAAAATATTAAAGCCCACATAAAAATTTATTCAAGAAATAAACTAGTATACAGTATGCAATCCACACTAAACTTTGAAATATACTGTATATTGTTTAAGCATCATACAAATTGATACATACTTTTTAAAATGATGAAATGATGCCATAAATATCTCTCTTCAAACATAAGATCCTTGAACTGCATTTCAAATTTACTATAACATATTTTTATAAAGTGTAGGGATATTAACAAAATCTTCTGTCTTATGATATTTTGAAAGCAAAACAAAAATAATCTTAATATGTTTTGGATGGAAGAAAGGCAAAGGCAGAAAATTATTCTAGTGTTGTCTTTTATTGTTGTCAGCTATTGTTTTATTGATCATTTCTTTCATCATATTTTATGACTTTCTGAAACCAACCAATAAATATTTTATTGAAAAAATACATAAATTTGTGTTTTAGAAGTTACTGAAAAGTAGACTGTGAATTACAGCAATTTAGGGTATATGTTATGCCAGCATAGCAACAGTAGAGCTATGAACGAGCTTAATTTCTGTTTGCACTTGATCGTTTTGGCCTGTGGCTAAGCTGGCTGTGCCAGTAGAAAATCTACAGATGGCACAACTGATTGGCACAACATGGCAGAACTGATTGGATAGGAAAGGCCACAACCTTTCTGGTTATAGCAACAGCTTCCTTGGCTAAACATTAGGAAATAGATTGCATTTATCAGGGGACCAAAATGCCAGTTGATGTCAACCACCATCTATATCCTAAGAGGCATTTTGTCTGTTCTTATCTAGAAGACAATATAACAATAGCATCAAAGTCTGAATCAAGATAGGCTATGTAGTTATGCAATGGAAATCATCACAGAATTGAAAGTAGAGACTGTATAAATGTACAGCCTTGTTGTTGTTCAGTCGTACAGTCGACTCCAACTCTTTGTGACCCCATGGACCATTGCTCTCCAGGCACCCCTGTCCTCCACCATCCTCCTTAGTCCACACAGCCCCGTGCCCATTGTGTCTACAATACCATCTAGCCATCTCATCTTTGGCCGTCCCCTTCTTCTTTTGCCCTCCACCTTCCCCAGCATCAAGGCCTTCTCAAGTGAATCCTCTCTTCTCATTGGATGTCCAAAATACTTCAGCATCTTTGTTATTTGTCCTTCTAAGGAGCACTCAGAGCTAATCTCTTCTAATATTGACCTATTTGTTCTCCTCGTTGTCCAAGGAACTCTCAAAATTCTCCTCCAACACCACATCTCAAAGGCATCTATTTTTCTTTGCTCAGCCTTTCTAATGGTCCAGCTCTCACAGCCATACATTACCACAGGAAATACCATTGCTTTGACTATGCAGACCTTTGTTTGCAGTGAGATGTCTCTACTTTTCACTATGTTCCCCAGGTTTTTCATAGCTTGTCTCCCAAGAGTCAGTCGCCGTTTTATTTCATGGCTGCAATCTCTATCTGCAGTGATCTTTGATCTTAAAAAAGTAAAGTCTGTCACTGCTTCTACTTCTTCCCCATCTATTTTCCAGGGATTGATATGGCCTGTGGCCATTATCTTGGTTTTCTTGATATTGAGTCTCAGGCCAGCTTTTGCACTCTCTTCTTTCAACTCCTTTCTTGTTCATACAGTTGCTATTTTTTCTTTTTCTATAGAAGGATACTATTCTTCTACCAAAAAAGAAATGCCAAGCATCATAAGAATACCTGTAACATTTCCCCACAAAGAACAAATAGGCAGAGTTTGCAGCTGATTTTAATCAGGACATAATATATCAGGGAGTTTATACAATATCTTTCTCAGCACCATAGTGCAGCTTTATATGAGGTCAGCTGCCTTTCTTTTCTTTTGGTAAGTCTTGAGAGGTGATTAACAGAGATCTTCAGCGTCACATCCAGGCATGATTTAATGTGCTTTTCCTATATTTTATTTCACATCATACTGTAATCATGATTAAAATATATTTAAAAATTTATATAGAAAAAGTTATTAGCTATGGAAATAGACTGGAATGCTAATGAATGGATTAAGTAGATAAAAATGGTAAGAAAGTAGAAAGTAATGAAGCACTATCTGAAAGACCAACTTAGAAGTGTGCTATTTTAGCTTACCGTTCCTGTTGTGCCCAAGGAAAGATGATTCATCTGTTGCGTCAGGGGGCCCATCATACTCGCTGGCTGCATGGACATTGTATGATCCATTGTTGGCGTTAGCACAGCACCCTATAAACACACATAACTTACATCACAATGTTTAATTTAATTACATATTTTAAAAATTGAAATGGATGACCTAAACAAAACTTGTCACAGAAAATATTTATGATATATATTTCACAGCAGTGTGAGAATGATAGCAAAATATATCAACCCAATCAGCAGTTATTAAGAGAAGCAAAGGACAGTAAATGATTAATCATTTAATTGATGTTGTTTTTGTTGTTGTTGTTGTTGGTGGTGGTGGTGGTGGCGGAGAAGAAAAAGAACCACCACCACCACCACCACCAATGGTAGGAGGAGGAGGAGGAGGAGGAGAAATAGTAGTAGTAGTAACAGGGATATATTTACGGTTTTTTCCAGAATGTCTCATCAAAATGCATCAACTACAGAAAATAAACATGGAAAATTATAAAATGTGGCCTCCAGGTTCCCATTGTCGAGGTACGCCATTCTCTCCCCTTCCCTGTTCTCCACTGGTAGCACAGGGTGCTCACTGAGAGAAGAGGGAAGGGGAGAGAGTGGCTTACCCTGACATGGTAGCAGCAGTGAGATCCAGCTCAGAGGAATTCAGGCTGCAATGCTGCAAGGAGCCAATTTCAACATGAGGAGTGGAGGTATGGATCATCCCCTGTATCAAAGGGAAAAAAAGGGGTTTTGTTTTCATGAGAAATATGTCCTCCAAGGTGTGGCCAGCCTTAATCTCAAACTGGACTTTAACTTGCCACTTGGACAAACTGAGAACCTGCCTTATTACTCTTATTCTGCTCGGGAGAGTCCTTTGCCCCTTGCCTCCTTAAGGGAGATCCTTTACTAGGCCATGCACACTGGACTCGTGGACCCTCTTGTCTCAGTGAGCACCCTGTGCTACCAGCGGAGAACAGGGAGGGGCAAGAGAGTGGTCTTCGCGACACACGTAACACTTCATTTTGCATGAAATTTGGCCAATCATACTTGGTCATTTACAGTTGACTAGGGGAGATGTATCTGGTTTTAGAAACAGGAGGTGTCCAGCCACCTTTAATACTAGTTGTGGTTGTGGGGAAAGTGAAAAAAGCTCCTGGAGTTGGTGAATTAGCACACCTTATAAGCTTAGTTTTAGATTTGATCTTAAGATGTTAACACAGCTAAAGCAATACAACAAGAGAACAGTCCACTTTATACATCTCTTGCACACATTCAAAAGTCAGAGGTAAGAGTGTGGCTGCATACTCTACTGGATGCTACTGTAATTCTTATGAGAGTATTACAAGCCAGCTCCCAAGTTTCCTTCTTCTGTCAAACACACACATGTGGAGCAGTAGTTCCTAAACTTGGAGCCCCAGATGTTCTTGAACTACAGCTCTTGGAAATTTTGGCCAGCACAGCCAATTGTGAAAGCTTCTGGGAGTTTTAGTCTAAGACTATCTAGGACCTAAGGTGGGGAACCACTAATGAAGACAGATGCACATCAAAGTAAGGCAAATGTTTAATCTTTAAGATCTGCTATATAAAGCTCTGTTTCAAGTTCCTCCTCTTCCCCTCATATCATGATTACATTCATGATTATGGTCACAATTATTTTACATGGCTTCTCAACTATACATATCTGGAAATAGTTTACAAAAGCAAGAAAAACAACAACAGTAACAACAAAATGGTAAAAACACAATCTTGTAAATCATGATAGCTTCAAACAGTGCGTGGTTGGAGGAAAACTAAGAAAAAAGATATCGAGGTAAACAGACCTTGTACAGAAGTTATGAAACTGACTTAGAAAATTCACACACACACACACACACACACACACACACACACACACACACACGTTTTCTTAGCTTTTTCCTTAATCTCTAAAAGTCATCCCCACCAAATAATAATAATAATCAAAGTGACTAAACCTTACTTTACACCTTTCATATAATATAGTGTATTATATGTACCTGAGCATATAAAGGTCTATATGGTTCCAAGAAATATCTGTCAGTGATGGGAGAAGCAATTAATTGTAAAGGTTCCCCTGAATAGTGAGGCATCTCACCTTCATGATATTTCTGTTGCAGAAAGAATGGTTGGAAACCTGGTTTGATTACAAATGTAGCAGATGGATGACTGTAGCAGAACATAAATTGTGGAGACAGCTCATCAATGGCAGACAGCAGCGAAGGAGCAAAGGAAGCTGTGTGATTAAATATTATAAAACCAAGCCACTGATGTGATGGTACATCTGGAATAATGACTCCTGCAGCACTGCTACTATACACTTGCAATTTCTTCTGCACTATTGATCACAATTTTTTAAATATGCTGCGCATTGCCAGTAACAATATCTAAGGATTTCAGGTATGGGTGCTTCATAGTGTCACCATCCCAAAGTCTTCATTTGCCAGAGGTGAGAAGATGATTTGTTTCTTAAGGAAAACATATCTGAGGCTCTGCTTTCAAGCAACTATGTTTTGAGTAGGGTACTCCCTTCTGTGTGATCTAGGAACTCTGAAAGAACCACAACTGCAGCAGCACCATCAAAGGTCTCAAAGGTGAACATTTTCTATAGTTGACTCTCTCACACCACCAAAGTCTCACACCATTGCCCTAAAAATAAAGGTAAATGTTGCCCTTGCTCAAATGGCAATCATATCCAACTAGGGCATGGTGCTCATAGCCGTTTACAGCCCAACAGCCAGTGCTGTCTGCATCTACAGATGTTTCTGTGTTCATGTGTCAGGCATGATTAGACACTGGAGTGCATGGAACACTGTTATCTTCCCACCAAAGTGGTACCTATTTACAGTGGTGGGGTCCCAAAAATTTTACTACCACGCTGTGGGTGTGGTATAGTGGGCATGGCCAGGGGGGAAGCCCTGCGTTGCACTTGAATTAGGACTATATTTCAAAACTTGGGTGGGCAGGGCCAGCCAGCATTTCTGCTACCGGTTCTGGCAAACTGGTGCAAACCTGCTGATGCCCACCACTACCTATTTATCTACTTGCACTTTATCTACTTTCTCACTTTTGAATTTCTAGGTCGGCACGATGGCTGAAAAATAGAGATGGGTAATTCTGGCAAGGCCAAATACTCATTGGTAGCATCTGTCACATGTTGCGCCTGAGCCCCTGGAAGGAAAAAATTGCACCTCACTGTTGCGTAGAAATGAACAATCTTGTAAGGTCTGGAAATTCCTCAATGAGAAGTTTTGTTGATTTCAGAAGGCTTAGCCACAAGAATGAAGAATTAAGTTAGCACCAGTCTTATGTATATCTATTGTATGGTAATATTATTGTCATATATGTATTTGATTTAAAACATCTGGCTGGGCGTATATTTTATTAAAATCCCTGATCTTTATCTAATGGTGTTCCTCTATCAGAAACAGCAGTCTTCTTTTCCATTCCATAAACACCCACTACAGAGGGCTGGGAGACCCTTTGGGCAGACCTGAGAAACCATACAGGACCACAGGGGGGAGATAGAATAATACCCTCATCCTGCAGGCACTGGGTACCAAAGCACAGCATTGGAGCTTAACCTTAATATAGCATCAAGACAGCTTTTGGGATGAAGATTAAAATAATGGCTGTTTGGATAACAAAACTAGATAAAGCCATAAAAGTAGCTACTTCTTTTCCAGTAGAGCCATCAAATCCAGAGCCCGTGTATAAAAAGAGACATGATCTCATTCATACAGATAAAGAAAACACAATGGCTATGTTCGCACGCCACACTATGCCACAGTATATGATGGTGTTGAGTAGAACTGAGCTGCAGGGAACAATATGATTACCTTCTTTTCCCCTCCTCCTCCTGTGTTTGGGAAGAGGACTTTGGAAATTTTTGGCTAGTCACAGATTTCAGTCCTGGTACAACCAGGAACTGAAGATAAATCTAACCATCACTCATGCAAACCAACTTTAGTATCTTTTCTTTGAAGTCACTTTGTTACAATCAAACTCTAGTTAACGTTAACACCAATCTCTGGCTCTGATAATACAACAATTTGTATTGAGCAAACTTCAAATCCTTTCCTTTGACAAATCAGACAGTTCATTGATTCAGATGATAAAATGGAATATTGTTCGCTTTTAGATCAGGGGTGTCCAAACTATGGCCTCACTGGTTGACCTAGGCAATCTAGGAGTTTTGGAAGGCTTACATGAAGCAGGGATGCTTGTAGCAGGAAGTGGGGGCAATAGTCAAAGTATATACCCAAGACTCAGACCTGCCAGGGATTCTGCCGACTCCAAAGGAGTTCTCAGCATTAAGAAAGCCCGGGCAAATGTATCACTGTAACCGCCGTTCTGTCTGTATATAAGTTGCTACCTCATCCCTGTTTTCCCCAGTCCAAACTGAGCTATAATAAATGACTTGTTGGTTAACCCTCGAACTACTGTCGCATTGCAATTAATACTCAGACTCAACACTCATACACTACAGTATCCTCTATGCCAGGGGTTCCCAACCTTTTCAAGCTGGGGGCTGGGTCACGCTCTCTCAGTCAGCTTTGAGGGCTGGAAGGCCATTTTGCCATCCCTGCATGATGGGGGTTGGCATTTTGTCCCAACAGCTTCAAAGGGATGGCCATTTTGTTTCTTGAATGTTTGGAGGGGTGGAGGTCACATGAAATGGTGCCACGGGCCAGATCCGGCCTGTGGGCCTTAGGTTGGGAACCCCTGCTCTATGCCAATATTTTATTCTATCCTATTTTATTTTAAAAAAATAAACTGTCTTTTAAAAATTATCTTTAAGGAATCTTAATGCATCCTTTCTGATTAACATATATGTCCATATTATTTCCTAGGTTCTGTTTTGTATTGTTTATGCAAGAAGACTGGTATCCTTTGGTCTCACCCTCAAATGTCTCACAAAAGAAAAAAAACGAAGATGTTACCAACAATGCTAAAGACATGATGTTAGTATATAGTTACCTCACAATATGTCATGCATACCACCACATCAGTACACTACAGTTGGAAGAATCTCTGTGTGATCAGTCAAGTAAATATTTATGAGCAATTAAGGAAATACTGTCTGTTTGTTATAATGACATGATGTCTCAAATACATTTCTCAAAACATGCCTGTCAATCTGTCCTAGCCAACTAATTTTAGCAGTAGAAAACAACAACCTTATGTTAGAAAGTACTGTCATGCTAATAGTTACACCATTTGCTTGGGACTCTATGTGATATATTGGGCCAGTTGCAAAAATAAAGAATTTTTTAAAATGTCTATATCTAGATTTCTTTCTTCATTGGTTTTCTAAAATATAAAGCCAGACAATTCAATTTTTTAAAAAAACTTTATTGATGGCCACTGTCAGCACATGCTGTGACAGAAGATGAATAACCCATTGCTAATGAAAATTATCCCTAAAACATGTACAACAGGGAGCACAATATTTTGACATTTCCCGACATGATGCCATAGCACTTCAGACCACTAGTTTGGAGCAGGGGGAATAATCTGGAGGCTAGTAAGTTTAAGTCATTTTAAAAATGGTTTAAAAACAACAAATTATATATCAATACATCATTAATAGTTAGCAAAATAACTTAATTATATAGAAATTCTTGCAGTGGTAGCCATGTTAATCTGTGCAAGCATATCAGAGAGTAAACAAAACATAACAAAGCAAAAGACAAAAAAAGCCGTGGCACCTTAAAGACTAACTCCTGTATTTTAATGTTAGCTTTTGTGGACCAAGTCCATGAAAGTCTCTCAGGGCAGTTGACCCCTAGCTGTGCCTATCCCATAAAGCTTCCTCAATTAACCCATTAGGAGAATTGTAATGTCAAAATGTTTATTTTAGAAACTTAACTCCTCAAACTGACTTCCACCAAAGATTTCTGCTGTAAAACTTTTTATTACTGGTTGCAAATAACACATTGATTTCCATGTCCAATGAACCTCGCCCAGCCTCTCTGGGTCTCCATACCAGAGATGTATAAATGTATGTCATGATGTCCACTCTTATGTCTGAAGAAGTGAACTTGGTCCACAAAAGCTAACATTAAAATACAGGAGTTGGTCTTTATGGTTCCACAGCTTTTTTGTCTTTTGCTTTGTTTACTCTTTAACTATATAGTGTTCACTAAAACAGTTAATGTTAAAACATTTTTATAGTGATTTGTGGGGGGGGGGGGATTCTGTAACTTGTCATCCAAAACCACATCTGCATACTTCTAATTTTTTATTTCACATCACCATGTTAGAAATAATTGAGATGTTTTGAAAACCTCAGATTTGGGACTGATATAATGACCTGTTCCCAGCTAGTGTGCTATATTGTGTTTAGATTGATGAGCTTACATGCAGAAGACCAAGTTTTGAAGCTATTTGTTGTTGTTCAGTCACACAGTCAACTCTGACCCTTGGCGACCCCATGGACCAGTGCATGCCAGGCACCCCTATCCTCCACATTCCTCCACAGTCTGCTCAGCTCTACACCCATTGTGTCAACAATGCCATCTAGCCATCTCATCCTTGGCCGCCCCCTTCTCTTTCTGCCTTCAATCTTTCCCAACATCAAGGACATCTTGAGTGAGTCCTCTCTTCTCATTTGGTGTCCAAAGTACTTTAGCTTCATCTTCAATATTTTACCTTCCAAGGAGCAGTCAGGGTTGATTTCCTTCAGGATTGACTTATTTGATCTCCTTGCTGTCCAGGGTACTCTCAAAATTCTCCTCCAGCACATTTCAAATACATCTATTCTTCTTTGCTCAGCCTTTCTTATGGTCCAGCTCTCACAACCATACATTACTACTGGGAAGACCATTGCTTTGACTATGCGGACTTTTGTTGGCAGGGTGATTTGAAGCTATACTGAGCTTCAAATTACTAGGTTACTCTGGCTAGATGTTCTCCCTCAGAATAATTTTACTGTCTTTAAAATAAAAACCTTTATCAGAGTCATTGGTTCTTTACACAGATTTCTACAGTGTTTTAATGAAGATATGACATGAAAAGTAACTAGAGCTGTCTACTGTGTTTCAGAGGGAAATAAAACAACTGCTTGTGTTTTGATATATTTCTTCACACTGCTGGGAGAAACTCACATAATCTTTATTTATATCGAATAAACAGTGTTTCTATGACAGTGAGTTTGGGGTATATTATTAATATAGAATAAAAACTTTTTTGTTTTTTTCATAAGAAAGAGAGAGAAAATTATCTAAGAAACAAGAAAATAATAGGATGAACCAAATATACGTAGCACTCTTGGATTCAAATCCAAATTATTGTCATTGGCATAACCTGTTGAGCAGATAATCTGAATATTTACTAAAGAATCTCTCATACAGTAAATTATGGTCAAATGCAATCTTTTCCTCCTATGCCAGGTGGAAATGATTCTGGTAAACAGTGAGAGTATCTTGTTCTTTGACAGGCTGGTTCCTTCCTGCACAAGGCAAGGGAATTCAAAATCAGAGTCAAGATAGTGGTGGTGGTGGTGGTGGGGGGAATCAGATAACCACAGGTGCACTGAAGAGGAAGACAAATCAGGGAGATCTAAAGCCAAAAATCAGAAGTTAACCCAAGCAATCACCATAGATAATCAGGAGGAACCTAAGAGACATTGTCAGGCCAATTCTATGATATACAATCAGAATGTCAGATGTTGCTTGCAAAACAGGAACCAGACTAGACATCTAGCAAAAACATAGCTAGGCTGCTTTATTCCCTGATACACCAGCTGGTAGGGATCTCAACTGCAGTGGTCTATTGGTGTTCCTGGAAGAAAGAGCTTTCCCTCAAGTAGATTTCCAACTCTTTCCTCCTGTGAAGTTGTTCCTTCAGATGAATACTTGATCTAAGAACCTCTGTCCCAGTCTTGTGCCTTCTACCTTTGTCTGCTTGGAAAGGGGGGGGGGGTAATCTAAAAATCTCTATGCGTAATACTTCTGCTTCTGAAAAGCACTTTTGATTCATGAGTCTTTTAAAAAACTAACTTTAGAGTTTTGCACAGGAGCATTAAAATTGGTGTAAAGACATGCTGTTTGTGCAAAGATGATGTAGGCTGCAAACACTATAAGTTCTATACGACCCAAGTGTCTGAACTCTTGCACAGCATATTACACAAAATGGGCACAATAGCATTGACCTCATTTCCCTTTTCTCACAATTCATTGAGTGTTTAGATTAGGAATTTACAACTCTACAGATTTGACTTAATCTCAGCACCACCTTTTATGCTGAGTTGGTTGCGTTTGAAACTGAACTCATCTGTTCTAAATATGATGTTTAGCATAGATTTCAAAATAAATCAAACTGAGTCTATTGAGGAAATGCATCTTTTTGGTAGCTATAAAAATCCTATATATCCAATCAATCTATGCTTGGTGCTCTCCTGTACTTCTGAAAGAAAAAATAGCTGAGTTTATTCAGATCAAACTATGGTCAGATATCAATGACAGGCTTTGTGAATAGAGGTTACATTTCTTGTCTAAATCTTCAACTGAGTGAGGCTTCTGCAATGCCCTGCAAATGCAGGTCAGAATTTAGTTGGATTGTTGTGATTCACTTTCCAAAAATTTGGATCAAATCTAACCTGATTTTGACCCAAAATTGAACTGAAATTTAGAAATTTGATCTCTCCCCCCACCCCCATCTACACACCAGTCTCCACTGAGAAGTAAAAATGGTTGTGGATGAAATTGTTGACAAACCTCCAAATTTCAGATGACCATCCTCAGGAGTTTTGTGCCAGCCAATTTTCAATTTTGCCCTAAAAAAATGACCATACAGTGTTTTCTCCTACAAAAGAGAACAACATTTGGAAACACATTACCCCCATAAGAGAAAATAAATATTTACACTTTGTTGAAAATTACTGTTTTCTCCAGCTAGGTCTGTGACATTGGTGTGCTGCTTGAACATTAAGACTTGCTCTGTTTGGGCAATTAATACACACAAAGAGTACATAGAGAGAAAGGCTCAAGAGGAAAAATTAGGAAAAACAACACACAAGTTAATTCCAATAAAAAACAAATACAGATTGAGAAAGAACTAGATTGAGAAAAGAATGGGAAGGGAAGATTGAAGGTTCAGCTATCCGTAGGATAAACAAAAAAAGAAGCAGAAGATACAGTGAACACTAAACTGTTGAATTTGACTTATGTGCCATAAAACAGAAATATGGGAGCAAAACATAGTAACAAACCTCCAGTTTATTGCTTAAAGAAAACTAGTAAAAGAATAAAAACTTCACCTGAGCACATACATACTCTTCAAGCATTGAGAATGGGCAGTACAAATCCAGGTCTCCGCCCACCCCCATCCCCCTTCAAACTTTATCCTCTTATAATGCTATTTTGTAATATTTTTAAAGAAACAACTGAGGTTTTATCACTCCCCAGATAACAGAAGTAGGCCAATGTGTTCTTTGGCTTTGCAAATTTATGAGGAGCAGGCAAAAAAAATCCCAACCTTTTTTTAAAAAAAGAAGAAACCATCAGCATTAGTAACCAAGAAAATTATTTATATTTCATCTCCACAGTATAAAATAGACATAAAGCGCACATTCCCATAAAAAAGAATTGAGGGGTATGTGTGTGTAAGTTACTAAGAGTCAATGAATAGGCAAGAAATTTAATCAGACTCATTTTCTGAGGTATACTGTACCTCATAGATTTTTAGAAATGATTTGGAGAATATATGAACAACTTGTCTCAATTTCTCCCCCCATTATGCTAAAATAAAACATTATATAATCAATTTTCTTTCCTTTTCCATTTTAAAAAAAAGTCTTCAGGAAAAAATGGGAGGTTTTTGTGTTTTTCATAAATTTCACCCCATCTTCACATCTTTATCCGTCCCACTTCCCGCACTTTCTCTCCTTCCTATGTTGTCTGATGGAAGTTGATATTGCTTACAAATTATGCAGTACACTCTACTTCTGCACCTTGTTTGCACATCAGTTGTGCATAAGCAGGAAATCGTTTAACATCCCATTGTCATCTCCCAGAGCACATTGGGCTGTGCATACATAAAATCTGCCCTGCATAGTTCCAAAAAGATTCTGGCTGTTTGAAAAAATACTTCCCTCAAAAGATGGCATTGTCCCTTTTGTATTCAGAAATACATAATTACCAGAAAGGGAGCCCAATCTTATTTATTGTTCTGCCCTGAGGAATTTTTGTACTACAACTTGTTGAAAATGCTTTCCGACATTGCTGCCTAGGGTATGCAATCTGATCAATGATGCACATGATAAATGCAGTATGAATATTCATGTTATTACTGGATAAATGTGTTCAATTATACTATTAAATTCCCAGCTACCAAAGTACAGGGGAAAAGCCTAGCTAAAAATCTGAATGCATTTGGATTTATTAAAAAACTGATTGTTCCATAAAAATATACAATGAAGATATATCTTAAGATGTTGTTTCATCTATGAAGCACTCAGCAGCCATCTTCATCTTCTAAACATTGTCATAACGTAGTGGTTCCCAACCTTTTTTGGCCATGCCCCATCGAAGCATCTCTGAAATCCTTACCCCCCCCACCCACCCCACCCCCAGTGACATATAATTCTTCTTATTTGAAAAGTGAATTATTCAACATGAAGGAAGCCTAAAAAGCTGGTTGACATTGGGATGTATAAAACATGTACAGTACTCGTGTTGTATGAGGATAGGGGATTTCAGGTGGTAGCTGGGAATGCTTCTGGTTTCTGTTGAGGGCTGAAAAAGCATTGGAAGAGTATAACATAAACATAAACCAAGTGTACTTCTTGGCTATGAGTGAGTTGAAGCCTTGTTCACAGACAAAGCCCAGAGTCCAGATTGGCTCTGAGTCCAGACTGGCTCTGAAAAAGCCATTGGGAATTTGGCAGAGGTTCTAAGGAACATTTAACCTTCCAGCTGATTTTCACTACACTACACTTTCCATTGTATCATAGCATTGGCTACAATGTTGGAAGACGTATCTTATTCTTGAAATGTCCTCACCCTAAAAATCACATTGTCCCTCTGTGGGGCATGTGCCCCACATTGGGAACCACCAATCTAGATATTATGTACACCACCAGCTTGTTATGCCTTTTGATCAAGGAGATATTGGATACATTGGATTGCCAACAAACCTTTAGAGAATCCTGTTAAATGGCTGCTATATACATTTATATAGGCAACATTTATATAGGAAAAAAAATGCTGCTTCTTTTACAACCTGTGAGTAATGGAAAGGTAAAAGGAAATTCCGGAGTATGAAAAACTGTACTTTTAGAGATCAATTGGCAAGTGAAATAACTGAAAAAGGGAGGAAAATGGAAAAATAATGTCCATATATATTGCATAATGCAGGAGTTCTCAACCTTTTAAAGCCAGGGCCGGGTCATGCTCCCTCAGACAGCTTTGGGGGCCAGACAGCCATTTTGCCCTTTCTCCATCACATGGCACTTCCTGGTGTGGTGGAGGCAGTGGGTGGGGAGCACATGAATAGTGCCATGGGCCGCATTGAGCCTGTGGGCTGCAGGTTGGGAATATCTGGCATAATGGAGTCCCACTCCTTTTTTTGCTGTATAATTTTCTTAAAAAATTAAAATTGTGAATGATGGGTATTTAATCCATTTTGTTGTTCAGTCGCATAGTAGGTTCTGACCCTTTGCGACCCGATGGACCATCGTACGCCAGGCACCTTTATCCTCCACCATCCTTCTCAACTCGCCCAACTCTATGCCCATTGAATCAACAATACCATCTAGCCATCTCATTTTCTGCCACCCCTTCTTCTTTTGCCCTCAACCTTTCCCAGCATCAAGACTTTCTCAAGTGAATCCTCTCTTCTCATTTGATGTCCAAAGTACTTTAACTTCATCTTCAATATTTGACCTTCTAGGTTGCAGTCAGGGTTGATTGCCTTCCCAGCTAATGTGAAGCTTCCTCTATGCTTCTAAATGATTTAATAGGAAGGTACCAACCTGTGTTTTAGAGGGTTTTGTCCCAGCTGGTTGTTTTTATAATATAAGAAAGGTTCTTCTAAGGCAAAGGTTAACTGGACTCACCTGATCAAGGCAAGATCATCAACATAAATTAAACCCCTGGATTATAGGAATGTTGCTCACTTGTGTAAATGTTAGAACGTAATGGTGGCAAGATATTACATTATGGATTAATGGTCCCTTGTTTTTTCCAGTGACTGTAAAGGTTGATCAATGCTGTTGCAGCTATTTTATATGCTTCAAAATCACCTTCTATATGCTGGGTTAAATTTAAGATTTGAGCCATACAGCTCTTAGAAAGTCAAAAGCCTGCCCCTTCAAAGAGGTTCAATTTTAGGGGCGAGGTGATTTAATATTAATCAATCAAATACTTTATAAAAGTGGCATACTATGAAGATTGGCCTGTAGCTTTATATTATTATTCTCCATATAATTAACAACTCTTAATTAAAATATTAATGAATTACATTTACAATAAGAACATTGTTGTAAAATTATGCACAAAAGTGCAACTGAGTGGAGTGCAATCATTCATCAGGTGTAAGGTCGCCCTTGCTCGAAAGCCAGTTGCATCCGACTCTAGGGTTCAGTGCTCACCTCTATTTATAGCTAAAGAGTCTGCATCTGCAGATGTTTCTGTGGACATGTGGTGGGTATGCCTCAACATCGGAGTGCATTAAACACTGTTTACCTTTTCACCAAAGTGGTCCCTATTAAGGTAAAGATTGCCCTTGCTCGATAGCAGTCATATCAGACTCTAGGGCTCAGTGCTCATCTCTGTTTATAGCCAAAGAGCCAGTGCTGTCTGCATCTGCAGACGTTTCTGTGGACATATGGCAGGCATGACTTGACACCGGAGTGCACAGAATGCTGTTTACCTTCCAACCAAAGTGGTCCCTATTTATCTACTTGCAATTTCTTGCTTTTGAACTGCTAGGTTGGCAGGAGGTGGGGCAGAGATGGGAGCTCACTCCGCCATGCAGTACCCAGGAATCGAACTCTGACCTTCCAGTCAGCGAGTTCAGCATCTTAACTGTAGGAATCAGGGCCACTGGGGGCCGGAGGAGCCCGGAGGAGGACTGATCAAGTAACGACACGAGGCAAACGGAGCGAGATCAGATCAGTACTTTATTGGAAAAAGGCAACATCATTTATAGGGAAAAAAGCGCAACGGTGGCAAGCTGTCATCTGACAGGAAAATTACCTCACTCACGTACATGGGTTAATGGGGAATTCTTCAAAGGGGAGTTTAATCAGCTGGGGCAAACATGGATTCAGGGACCTCATTGTCTTGGGGATTAGGCAGGGACAAACATGGTTTATTTGCGCCAGGGATTTCCCGAGCTGGGAGATGAACTATGTACTTAATGCTTGACAGAAGTCAGCTATCTGCTTACTTGGCCGAGTCGCAGGTCAGGTCACGGTAATTGGGTGAATCAAACCCTATATTTTATTCACCCCCCTTAATTTGGTGGCCGCAGAGCCCACGGGCTGGGAGCGTCTCTCACCGCGGTGGCCTCTGGCGGGCCGTTCCATGCCCTGCGGGGCATGGGGAAACCGCATCTCCCCTTTATTTTCTATTTAAGGACCTGACTGGCGACCTTGCGCAAGAGCGGCATCAGCTGTTGAGCGGGTATGACGTCACGGAGTTTCTCTCTGGGGCGGCACTTGGAGATCAGCGAGGGAATGCACTGGGCAAAACAACAAAGCGTAATGCCTAGTATGGCTATCCCCACCACTACCTTAAGCACCGTTTGCAGCCACCCCCAGGGGATCCATGACCACATCCAATTCCACAGGGAACTCCACCAAGCCCCCCATGCGGAACCCTCAGTGATACCCTGGACTATGGTGTGGAGGTTCGTGATCTGGCTTTGGATCTTACGGGAGTTATCAGTAAGGTTGAGGCAGCACATTCCACGGACAGACTCGCAACCCAGGTGGTGCAGCAAGAGGAGGTAGTCGATAGCCACTCGATTGTCAAGAACGGCATGGCGAAGTTCTGCCTGCTCCTGATTGAGGAGCGCTATCGCTGTGGAGGTGTGGTTAATGGCTTTGGCCAAACCGCAAGCCAAGCGGCCAATCCTCCGTGCGTTGCCGACGGCCAAGCCTGGCACGCCGACAAGGCTGACTGCTAGGGATACATACTCAGCGGGACTCAGTACTCTGAAGCTGCTGTCACAAGAGCTGTCTAACTGGGTTGTGCGTGTGTGCCGTATGAGTGGGGAGACATTTGAAGCATTGGAAACATGTGGAACATTAGAGACATTTGTGCTTGGGGCAATCATGTCCTTAGTAGGAAGTAACAGTGTCAAACGGCTGATACAACACATTGAGTCCGACAGATTCGCAGGAATATAGTTCCATGTGAACTGGTTGCAGGTGAAGAACCACCCTGAAGGTAGGGTGACGTGAGCGTACAGCGAAGTGAGTGTCTCTGGTTTATTACAAGTCCAGTTGCCGCTGCCGGGGTCAAGGCAGCAGCGCCGAGTCTGACCGCCTGAGGTGCAGCCGGTCATTCGGGTGCAAGCAGCGTCCGGGCTGATCGCCACTCGGGGGGTATGAAGAGTGGCGGCGTCAGCCGGCAAGGTTGACACAAGTCGCATTCCCCCCCAGCGTGCGTATGCTGAGAAGGTGGTAGGAGTGTGTGGGCCAAAGAACGCCTTCAGCAGCCAGTCGCCATCCTTGGTGCGCGCGTCCAGAGTGTGGCACACGGGGATGAGACAGGTGCTGAGGATAGATGCAGAACCAATGTCCTGCTGTAGACAAAAATCGGACTGGTTGACGAGACCCGCCAACCTTTCCCACAAGTTGTACCGCATTCGTGTGGAAAGATCTTCGCCAGGCGGCAACCCGTCGGCCTGGATCGGAGTAGCCTGGACGCCTCCCCCCAAGAGCAGGGAAAGGGCCAGGATGATGGTGATCGCCGCTGTGTTGGCGTGAATCAGGGCAAAAACTGCAGCTGTGAGGTTCTCCGGTGTCGGCTCTTTTTCCTCGCGCTGAACGGCGTCCTGGGCGTCACTGCAAAGAGCCTTGACCATCCCCCAGGTGATCTTGGGCATCGGCGGCCGTTTCCTCCGGTGGGTCCTCCCGGTCAGGGTGAGGTCCTCCATCTCCGGGATCGGACTCGGGCCAGCCTGGTTCCACGCCATGCGGTTCCAAGTGGGGCTTGACACACCGGGCTGGAACCCAAACGACACCTGTAGGAGACATAACTGCAGCATACCCTCTTCCCCAGGTTATGAGCGGCACCGGGCCCCTCCAAGAAGGGTCCGGTGGCACTCGGTACCGGACCATAGGTCGCGGGAGAGCTTCCGAATGGCGGAAATGCTTCTCCTGCGGCGTGCAGTCCGAAAAAACATTAAGGTGATTGTGGGTGAACAATACCTTGTTGAGACACATCTGTGCTTCCCCCTGTGACTTGGGGAGGGCTGGTGGCTCCCCCCTTTCTGTTTGTTTTTCAATATAGGACTTTAGCGTCCGATTGGTCCGCTCTACAATCGCCTGCCCTTGCGGATTGTAGGGGATTCCAAATGTGTGCTTGATGTCCCACGTAGCCATGAAGGCGGCCAACTGCCTAGAGCTGTAAGATGGCGCGTTGTCTGTTTTCACGTGCCGTGGTTTGCCCATGGCAGCTATGCAGGAAAGGAGGTGCTGCTCCACATGGGAGGCAGTCTCCCCCTTCTGCGCCGTCGCCCAAACGAACTGTGAAAAGGTATCTATGCAGACATGCATGTATTGCCACCTCCCAAATTGTGGCACATGCGTGACATCCATCTGCAACACCTGATTAGCCTCTGTCCCTCGTGGGTTGACCCCCCACGAGGGCCCCCCCGGTGCCCCTGCACAATGCTGGCAAGAGCGAACTATGCCTTGGGCTTGAGAAAGTGGCAGATTGAACTGTCTGGCGAGTGCCTTGGCATTTTGGTGAAAAAAGGCATGACTTTGGATTGGAGTAGTGAAAACTCCCAAAACCGAACGCTGCTGAATTTCCTTCGCGGCCGCGTCCGCTCTGCTATTGCCCGCGGAAATCGGACCCGGAAGGTCTTGGTGACTCCGAATGTGGGCGATATAGAGCGGCTCCGTGCGGTTTCGCAAGTGAAATTGAGCCGTGAGAAACAGACTAAGCAAGTTCTTGTCTATCGCGGGAGTAATGTAGGCTCCCGGTAGACTGTGAAGCAAATTCCGTACATACAGACTGTCAGTAATGATATTTAAACGTTCCTTGGCGAAGGTGCGCAAGGCAAGGTTCACGGCTGCCAACTCTGCCCGCTGAGCGGACTTCTGTGGAAGAGTTAACAGCGTGTGCCAAGCTTCGCCCTCCTGCCAGGTCAAAACACCATAGGTGCGACCGCCATCAGAGAAAACTGTTCTGGCCCCCTGAAGCGGGACCAGCGAGAGCAATTCGAACAAGCTGACTGTTCCTGTTTGCAGTGAGACAAGCCTGGGGTCTTTGGGCAAGTGATATGCTAAGCTGCCGGTGAAACCTTCCAAAGCTATCGGAAGCGAGTCACCCAGCTGCATCAACTGATGGATTTGTTCCTTGGTAAACGGAACCACAATTTTGGCCAAATCATTTCCTGAAATGTCCCTAGCTCTCAGCCTGCCGCGGTAGACCACCGCGGAGACCAGTTCTTGGGGCGGAATGATGTTCCGTGAAGATGTATTAGGCAAGTAGACCCATTCCACAATCTTCGCTCCCTTCTCTGAGTCTACTCCTAGCGCCCCAGTGAACATGGAACCTGACCGTACGATGTACAAATTCAGGGTCGGGGCATATGGCCCCGGGGCGATCCTATCCACCCACCTTTGGCTGAGAACTTGGTTCACCTTCTCGAGCGCCAAGCGCGCGTCTCGAGAGATTTTTATCCGGTCTGCCGGCTGCTTACCCAGGGTGAGCAGCGAGAAGAGCGGTTTTAGAAGATCCGTATCTAAGCGAAAATACGGTCTGGCCCAATTGATATTCCCCAAAACTTGCTGCAACTCTACAAGGGTGACTGAGTCTTGTAAATTTATCTGAGGCAGGACTGGTGCTGCAAAGGAGCGGAGAAGCCGATGGCCCAAGTATGAGAAGGGCTCGGTTCTCTGCACTTTCTCAGGGGCAATAAGTAAGCCTTTGTCCCCCAGGCTGGCCTGGAGGTCAGAAAACATTTCGCTGCCAAGCTGCGGCAACGCTACTAAAATGTCGTCCATGAAGTGACAAACAATAGCTTTAGGGTAAAGGCTTCGGAACTTTGCCAGTGCGCCGTGAACGTATATTTGGCACAGGGTGGGCGAATTGAGCATGCCCTGTGGCAAAAATTTCCACGCGTAACGCTGCGTGGGCTCTCCGTGGTTCACGACCGGCACCGTAAAGGCGAACCTTTCCCGGTCCCTGGGGTCTAAGGGGATTGTATAAAAGCAATCCTTGAGATCTACAACTAGGATCTCCCACCCCTCGGGAATCATATTAGGATTTGGGATGCCGCATTGAAGCGGACCCATCGGCTGAATGCATTTATTGATCTCCCTGAGATCGTGGAGGAGTCGCCACTTCCCCGACTTCTTCTTAATCACAAAAATTGGCGAATTCCAGGGGCTTGTGGACTGCTCTATGTGTCCTGCGTCTAGCTGTTCTTTCACTAGCTGCTTGAGAGCAACTAATTTCTCTCCCACTACCGGCCATTGTTCTACCCAGACCGGGGTATCGGTGAGCCATTTAAGTGGCAACGCCATTACCCGAAGGTAAGCGTAGCACCGTACTGCTGGAGAATGTCTCGCCCCCAAAGATTGATGTGCACGTCAAGAATGTGCGGCCGAATTACCGCCGTGCCCTCAGCCTTTGGGATTGTGACTTCCACCCACTCTCGGCTCCTGAACGCTTCCTGAACGCCGCCTACCCCCCACACATCGGAGACCGGCTCAATGGCCCACTCTCTTGGCCACTGGCTCCTGCTTATCACACTCACATCCGCTCCGGTATCGAGCAACCCTGAGAACACTCTTTTGTTCAAAAATACCTCGATAACGGGGCGCTGTTTCCACTCAATGTTGGTCTCCACTGTCGCTAAGACCTGGTATCCTTGCACTGCCTCACTCGCGCTCGAGCGGTCTGCTGAACCGGACTCTGAGCTGTCCCTGAGCCTTCCCTGTCTGCCTGCTGGCGAGTGACAAGGAACCATGATCAGTTGCGCTAACGTGTCTCCCTTGTGGATGGTTTGGGGCAGGTGTGTCCAAAGCTGGACCTGGAGAATGCCTGAAAAATTCGAGTCAATGACTCCTGGAATTATGAAAATTCCGCGTGCTCCAGCTACACTACGGGGCAAAACTAAACCTAAAAAGCCTCTGGGCAGGGGTCCCATGTACTGGGTGTCGACTAGACAGACTGTGCCTGGCAGGTCGCATGTAACGTCCGCCTGGCAAGTCAATTCCAGCCCTGTACTACCCTTGGGGCTGGCCTGTGCCCTCGCAGTGCCTGGGATGTGCCTAGAATCTAGTCTTGGTCTGGGGAGTTCTGGATCTGGGTGAAGGAAGCCTCTGTTTGGACTGGGGCCAGAGACGTGCCCGGATTCCGGTTTCCCGAACTCGGACAAAACCTGGCCCAGTGGTAGCCTTTCTTGCACCTCGGACAGAGGGTATTCGGAGCCTTAGAATGGCCGGACTTTTGTCCGCCTCCCTTGGATCGGCACTCCCTAGCGAAGTGGCCGACCTTGCCACAAGTGTGACATGCCCCTTTGGTCTTTCCATTAGGATGAGATCTTCTACCTCCTTGCACGGCTGCCGCTAGCAGACCCATTTTATAGGAATCTGTGCCAACGTCAGCACATGCTCGGATCATGTCCGTTAAGGTCAAGTCAGGACGATTGCCTAGCGACTGCAAAACCTTACGGCAGTCCAAGTTGGCGTTGTCCTTGGCTAGCTTAATCATGAGCTCTTGCTGGGCTTGCTCGTTATCAATCTGCCTGGTGATTGCTTCTTCCAAGCGATTGATGAAGTCCATGTAGGGCTCCTGGGCTCCCTGCTTAATGGAGGTGTAATTTTTGGCCGCTTTGCCAGACGCTGGGACCTTGAAGTAAGCCCTAAAGGCTGCCTCGGCTGACATCTCGAGAGTGGCGAGAGGCAGGTTGATCTGAGCGTTGATTGACTCAAAGGCACCTGAACCATATAGCTGTTCAGCAATTACCGCGCCTCCCATCCTGGCGGCCCTGGCCTGAGCCTCGAGCCGATACTCGCTGTCCCAGATCATGTACTGGCTAGGGGTCAGCATCATCCTCATGACGGCTTTCCAGTCATGGGGAATCCACATGGTGGTCT
Organism: Bradypodion pumilum; assembly: GCA_035047305.1. NCBI lineage: Eukaryota > Metazoa > Chordata > Lepidosauria > Squamata > Chamaeleonidae > Bradypodion > Bradypodion pumilum. The sequence continues at coordinate 52,965,452 of JAWDJD010000006.1, read as the reverse complement.
CGCACGCCTGCTGAAGCGTGCCCCTGGTAAAACGGCTTTGGAGCCCTGTCTCTGAGATAGCTTTCCGCAAAGCCATGAGAAGCTTGTACGGGACTGGGGAATGGACGATTTGTTGAGCGCCTGTGAGCGCGTCCATCTCCATTCGGATTGGGCATATCTGTCTAAGCTCAGCTAGTTCTTCCGCTGATAATTCCCCCTTTTTGAGTTCTATCTCTGCTGTGCGCTGAAGGGCACTTTTCACGACTAGGGAGCTTGGAGCTGTCAGAGAAGCGCCTGCGCTTCTCATTCCTTGCATTCCTTCGGTGACGTCTGCAGCTGTCACCGCGGGAATGCTCCCTGCGCTACTATGCTGATAGCTGATTGACGGATAGAGCGCCGTGGGCGCAGTCGGCTCGACTGGCCTGCCTGATGACTTTTCTAACGGGGGTTCATTGGCCTCTACCCGGACTGGCTCGATCTGTTCTAAGAGCTTCCTACACTTCCTCCAAGTACGAACTATCCCTCCTGGAGCTTTGGGGGGCTGCTGAATGCAGTCTCCTATCTGATCCCAGAGCTGCAGGGTTAACGTACCTACTTCTGGGTAAAGTAGGCAGTGTTCCCTGAGGTATGCCAAAAGTCTCGCTAGTTCCCTGCTGTGAAATCGTAACTGAAATACCCTGGCCAGGATTCTGAACTCTTGCTCCCGAGTTCTTTGGCTAGCGGACGGACTTGGTCCATGAGAACAAGTCCCCATATTACCTGCGATGGTCCTCTGAAGTTTCCTCCTCGGGACGAAGTTCGACGCGTCTTTGCAGGCAACAGGTTCGGGCGTCGGGTGTCTGGGGTAGACCTCGGAGCGTGGACCTTCTGCCACGGGCCCTCGGCGGCCTCTGCGCTGTCAGGGGCTCACAGCCTGCCCTGAGCGGAACGCGTTTTTCCCTTTGCGCAAGCCTCCCCGAAAGCTGGGAGCAAGCTGTAGGAATGCCTCTTTGGAATGCCTCGCCGCTGGCCGTCTCTCTGTCCGGCTGGCTGCCGACCAGAGCGCCGCGCTGTCCTCCGGGCTGGTTTTGGTCGCGGTTCAAGCGCAGAACCGGACCGCGTGGATCGTTACTCGCGAGTAGACCTCTCCAGGGTCCCTTTACTCACGAGTAAATCACGTCGGGGTCACCAGATGTAGGAATCAGGGCCACTGGGGGCCGGAGGAGCCCGGAGGAGGACTGATCAAGTAACGACACGAGGCAAACGGAGCGAGATCAGATCAGTACTTTATTGGAAAAAGGCAACATCATTTATAGGGAAAAAAGCGCAACGGTGGCAAGCTGTCATCTGACAGGAAAATTACCTCACTCACGTACATGGGTTAATGGGGAATTCTTCAAAGGGGAGTTTAATCAGCTGGGGCAAACATGGATTCAGGGACCTCATTGTCTTGGGGATTAGGCAGGGACAAACATGGTTTATTTGCGCCAGGGATTTCCCGAGCTGGGAGATGAACTATGTACTTAATGCTTGACAGAAGTCAGCTATCTGCTTACTTGGCCGAGTCGCAGGTCAGGTCACGGTAATTGGGTGAATCAAACCCTATATTTTATTCACCCCCCTTAATTTGGTGGCCGCAGAGCCCACGGGCTGGGAGCGTCTCTCACCGCGGTGGCCTCTGGCGGGCCGTTCCATGCCCTGCGGGGCATGGGGAAACCGCACTTAACCACTTGAGTCACTGCAGTCCCTGTTCCCTATTTATTGATTAGCAATTTCTTGCTTTCTAACTGCTAGGATGACAAGAACTGGGACAGAGACGAGAACTCACTCTGTCATGCAGTAGCCGGGAATCGAACTCTGACCTTCCAGTCAGCAAGTTCAGCATTTTAACCATGTGTAAATCCCAACAGTTTGTTGTCAGTACTAATATGGAATGTCTCAGCTGTATAACTGTGCAATAACAACACGTAGAACAGTGCCATTTTATTAATGTCTACCCAAAGCTAAGTCACACTAATTTCACCGGAGTCACTCTCAGCATAATGGCAGTCACCATCAAGAGTGCCTTATGTTTGCTTGATTTTCTTTTTTGAACTCTCTTTGTGATATTGTGCTTGGTTTTATTATTTGTTACTTTGTTTAGTGTTTGTTTCATGGAATGTTAGCCACTCTGAGTTGCATCGTTGAGTAGGGCGGCATACAAGTTTAATAAATGAAATGAATAATATATAGGTGGGATAAAAATCTGAATTATTTTTTTCCTAATAACTGAGAAGCCTCTTTAGATCAGGAATGGCAGACACTTTTGGGCAGTAAGTAGGATTATTTGGAGTGAGAACAGTCCTGCTGACTGTGCTCATTAATCAGGGCTACCAAAAGAAAAGCATGTTTGTTTATTTAAAAGACAGCTTAAATGCTGAGTAGATGTCTCTGCAGAGCTCACCTGCTGTGCTGTGGTCCCTGTAGAACTCACCCAATGATTTCAAAGGGATGTAAATGTTAAGGAGCAATAGCTTCATATGCAAAATAGTTGGCCACATTATTGCTTTAATCGCACACAGTTAATTGAATACATCAAATGAAAAACACTCCTCGATTAATTTGATTTTCCCTGAATAAACTGGCAAACCCTCCTCACAAATAAAAACTGCTTTCTGATGGGTTATGCTAATGTTCTTTTGACCGAGATCAAAAAGAAAGTGACAACATTTTCAAAAGTTTTATAGATTCCTCGTAGAGTCTATCAAGCAAATGGTCCCATTCTGGGACTTACCTCTTGCCTTCCTGAAGTCTTCATTTAGCTGACTCCACATTGGCCAAGAGGCTGCTTGCACTTGTTTTCACTGTACCTCTGTCACAATGAATTGAAATTATCACTGTCTGGGAGCATATAATAGTTTGTTGCAGTTTGATTCTACCTGAACTGCCGTGCCTCAACTGAATGTAATAACAATTTGGTGAGGTACTAAAAAATTCTCTACTGTTGTCAGGAAGTGGGCATTAGACCTCTCTAGTAGAGGATTCTAAGTACAGTATGTCACCAAACTACAAATCTCCAGATTCCTTAGGATGGAGTCATGATTAAATTAGAATCCATGTTATAATGCTAAGTTTTGCAGTAGACAGAGAACTGAATTCTGACTAGGTAAAGGTTTAATTTAATTTAATTTAATTTAATTTAATTTAATTTAATTTAATTTAATTTAATTTAATTTAATTTAATTTAATTTAATTTAATTTAATTTAATTTAATTGTTGGATTTCTATACCGCCCACTTGACCAAGGCTGACTCAGGGCGGTTCACAATAATAGATAAAACAGAATTAAGAACCCGCCCCCTAAAAAGGGTGCAGGTACTGAAGGAACCGTGAGGGAAGGAATAATCCTCTATACCAACCACACAATGGAAGCCACACCTCCACCTGCACCCCAAACTTGGCCCACCAGCCAGGTTTTTAGTTCTTTTCTAAAAGGCAGCAACTCCATCTGGAGGCGCAATTCTACTGGCAGGAGGTTCCAAAGGGCCAGTGCGGACACAGAGAAGGCCCTACTTCTTGTTCCAGAGAGGCGAGCCCCCCTGGCTGATGGAACAACTAGAGAGCCCCTCTGATCTGATCTGGTTGGATGGACAGACATCTTTAGGGTGATGCGGTCTCTTAGGTAACATGGCCCACTACCGTATAGGGCTTTAAAGGTTAAAACCAGCACCTTGAATTGCACCCGGAGGCAAACTGGTAACCTGTGCAACTCCCAAAGCAGTGGTGAGGCATGGGCATAATGTCCACACCCCATCACCACCCGGGCCGCAGCATTCTGGACCAGCTGCAGCTTCCGAATGGTCATCAAGGGCAGCCCCATGTAGAGCGCATTACAGTAGTCTAGTCTGGAGGCCATTTAACTGCAATTCAACTGAAAGACCTATAGTTGAAATATTCAAAGAAACTGCCTTACTAAGAATTTCCCTGCCTTGATTACTCTATTTTATCTCAGCTATTAAAGGAAACAAATAGGAGCTTTGTTCACCTAGAAGAAACTGTAAAAATAGTGTCATGAGTGAGGGTATACAGAGAGGTGAGTGCTGATACTGTAATTGTGGGTGTGCACGCATTTGCTCTCTCATGAGGCAAGAGATGAGTGCAATGATGGTGAACTGAGTGCCCAAACAGAGGGGTGGGGTGAACTCTGTCCTGGGGGGGAGGGAGGAAGCACTTCCATTGGGCTGCTGGACAGAGGGGCGGAGCAAATTCTGTGGTGGTATGACTCTCTGCGTGCCGACAGAGAGGGGTCTGCATGTCCCTTTTGGCAAGCGGCCACTGGTTCACCACCACTGTACTAGAAGAAAGGTGCTTTGCCAAAGCACACATGCACTTGATAGTCTCTCCTTTCTGTGTAGGTTCAAAGCAATCACATGCTTCAAATTGAAATGAAAGGACTTGATTTATAGAAAGTAAAAGGGTCTTTGGTGGCAAGAAAATACCATGGATTGTGACTCTGGGTTGATTCCTGTTGTATCATGTGATCATGGGGGTGGGGGTGGGGAATCTGAATCTAACCTCCCCAATCTTGCAGTATTTTTGCAGTTCCCCTTGTAATTAGAAATTATCTCTTCGTGAAGTACCCTATTTGCTGGACTATAAGACCGTACCTGTCAATCGCAGCTCCGGACAATTCGGGACCTGCGCAGAATGCATAGAAGGCTTTTACGCTTGCGTAGAACCCTTTTACACTTGCGTAGAACCCTTCTACACATGCATAGCCTTTTACACATGTGTAGAAGGGTTCTACGCAAGCATAAAAGGGTTCTACGCAAGTATAAAAGCCTTTTACACATGCGTAGAAGGCGACTTGCACAGAAGGGATGCACAGTACCTCTTACCCCCATCTGACAAATTCCAGGGTTTTGGCAACTCCCGGCAGGAAATTGCGCAAATCGGCGCCAAAAAATGGGAAATCCCGGCCAATCCGGGAAGGTTGACAGGTATGTATAAGACTCACTTTTTCTCCCTTAAAATACACTGGAAAAATGGAGTGCATCTTAAATTGTATATAATGACCTATAGTGTGCTATTTTGGTAATAATGGGGTGCATCTTATACTTTGATGTATCTTATAAGCCGACAAATATGGTAACTTGTTCCTTTACCTATTAGATTGTTCCACTGATATGTGTCCTTCATTTATATATTCTATATAGCTACATTTATAGGAAAGGTTGAAATCATTCCAAGTCAGTCCCATTTTGTTCACCCATGAGCTCATGCTGTTCTATTTCAACTGTAATCAATGATTTTGGAGAAGGGAAATATGAAAATTTGCATTTAAATACACATTTGAATGGGAAAGGTCTCTTATTATAAGAGGTTTGCTGTTAGCAAAAACTCAAGATTACTCATATGAATGATAAAGATGACACAATCCCCCAAAGGAAGAGATTTGGAGGAGAGTATCTTTTATATTATATTCAGTGATGTTGTAGGTGAAAAGTAGATTATGTAAGGTAAATGATTCATGTGTGCAGAATAACTGTCTCAGAGATAACATATAAAACATATAGATAGGGATACAAAGAACCACTCTAAGCACTTCTAAATGTTTTGCATGAAGATCCCAATGCCATAATCACAATCTGATGTTAAAAGTTTCATCTGTTTAGAAAGTTGAACCCTGTGTACTGTGTGTGTGTGTAAAAATACAGGCAATTTTTTTTCCTTTGTGGATTCTGACATGCAAAGAAGAATGCTTTTTTTTTGTACAGCCAACTCCTGGAGACTTTTCTGTAGCATCTGACTTCACATTTTCAAATTAATTCTCGTTGGAAGCAATTTTGTGAGAAAGCAGAATGTCAGTTAGTCATTTTCTTTACACTGATGACAGAGTATTTTAGCTGTATTGTATTTTAGGTAAAATATGAAGGTTTTATACCTTCAAGATAAACAAATGACTAGAGAAAAATGAATTAACCAGAGAAATTTTTGGTATCTCAGTGTTGTTCTTTCTTTCCCCCTGCAAAGAACTGTACTGTATTTTAAATATATGCATTATTATTCTTTATTTAGAAAAATAGTTTGCAAATACCATAGCTGTGTGGTAATAAACTCAAACACTGATAACAGCTGAAATTTTGCTGCTTAGCATAGTAAACTGCAATAAAGTAGGCACATTGAATCAGGAGGTACCTGGTGAGCCAAATCCTCCATAAATTTCTTTGATTCAACTTAGTGTATAGTTGTGACTCACTAATTCAGTGGGTCTGTTCTTGTTTAAACTACTGTGTGAAGCAACAGGACTTCTGCCATTGTGTTTCATTCTGTAATTCCTTCAGCATCATAGAGTAGCTAAACAAACTATGGCAACAGAATACGAAAAGGAGATTCAAGCTCAGTTGGGTCAGCATGGCACTTGTTCAGTAGCTGGAAATATTGCACCCGGGAGTAAGAGGTTAGGTGCAAAGAGATGATGGTGGGGTAGTGGTGTTCCAGCCCTAAGTAAGGTCCTGTTGAGTATATAACTGTCTCTGCCAACATCTGGAAAGTTACATTTCATAATAAATTGTTATGAAACTCACCATGAAGCTCCCCAAACTAATTTGTTATAGTTAAGATTGCAATTATTCTAATTGCCTGGTAAAATTATTAATTGCACCACACATTAAATCAAAGGTACTTTTAAGTTTCTGGGTGACTGTGGCGTATCATTCATGTAGAAATGGAAGATAATGGTCTGAGGTTGTGGTGGTCATAGGAGAAAACACTCAAACTGGAAGCCAAGACAAGTAATTAGAAAGTAATTAATGTGATTTACCAGATTAAAAAAATAATGATACTATTAGTGGTTACATTGTCTTACAAAAGGAGTGCTGTCATGCTCTTCTTCCTTCCCAATGTTACAGTAACATCATTGTTTCTTATGTCAGACAAAAAAAAGTTTAAAAAGGCAAAAATGTGTTACCTTACAGCAGGGATTCTCAACCAGTGGCCCATGGGCCAGATGTGGCCTGCAACACCGTTTCATGTGTCCCCCTACTGCCTCCACCACACCAGGAAGTGCCATGTGGTGGAGGAAGGGCAAAATGGCCTTCCAACCCCCAAAGCTGTCTGAGGGTGCATGACCTGGCCCCTGGATTAAAAAGGTTGAGAACTCCTGCCTTAAAGATTAACTGGGAGCTTTCACGGATCAAGCCCACATCCTCAGACATAAGAGTGGGGCTATGTGGTGATCATTTTGTATATAGCCTCAAGATGAAGAGACTTATTATTATTTCATGAAGTAAATACTCATCTCTGTTCATACGAACTATCATGAAAGTAAGCTATAATAAGGAGAATATAATGAAATATTGCTTATATGAGTTGATATGTGGGAGAAATATCTCCATGATCCAATGGAAGTTACATATTTCATGATAACTAATGAATTTTTTTTTGAAAATAAATTTTAACTAGCCAGCAATGTAGCACTTCATACGACTTCTCCATCGTGAAATCTGGGGAAAATCAGGCTTCTAAAGTTCTGGTGCACCTGTGGCTGAAAGGAGGGATCCTAGTAAGTTTCCAGGGATCTTTTCCAAAAATGGAACAAAAAAATATGGCACATCCCTTTGATGATGTAGTAGAATAGAGAAAGGGCTTGACTTGGTACTTTTCCAGTTCTGAAAAGAAGAGGAGCTAGAAGTACAAAGTCTTAAGAGAGAAAAAGAAGGTAGGTAAGAGAAGAACCATGAAGTAACAAGGCCTAAGGGCTTTCTTCCTCCTGGATTCAAACAGCCTATCTCTGGAAAGCTTTTACAAGACAATACAGTTAATTATACTGACAAACAAAGAAGAAACGTTCTAGACTCAGAAAAAAAAACTGAGAAAGGATCCACCCCTACACATCGTACACTACATCTTTTTATTTATTTAGATAAATCTTTATTGTCATTGTCCCCTTGCAGGAACAATGAAATTTCTCGGTTGCTATATATCAACTTGAATAAGGCATACCCCTTAATTTAAAACAGCTACAGAAACACCAATTAAGATAGTACCATACAGTACAATTTCAAAAATTTAAAAACTTAAAAACTTTAAAATATCAAAATTTCAAAAATTTTAAAATTTTAAAATCGTAAAAATTAAAAATCTAAAAAAACTAAAATTTTAAAATAAGATAAGATGACTTCAGAGTCCAGCGTTTCCATTTAAGGCCAAAATTGCTCTGGAGAAGAAACTGTTCTTGAGACGGCTCATTTTTACCTTCATTGTTCTATATCTCCGTCCCAATGGCAGAAGCTCAAAGAAGCAGTGGCCAGGATGTGATGGGTCTCCTACTATATCTAATGATTTTCTGTGGCACCTGATGGTGTAAATTTGTTCTAAAGTTGGGAGTGGACAGCCGATGATACTCTCCGCTGTTTTAATAATTCTGTGCAACATTATCCTATCCCAATGAGTACTACTCCCAAACCACACACATAAGCCATAAGTGAGCACGCTCTCAATAGCGCAGCGATAGAAGGCAACAGCAGCTTTTGCGGAAGATGGTTTTTCCTTAGAGTTCTCAAAAAATACAGAAAGAACTGAGGGAAGAGAAAAGAAGCATAAGCCTTCCATTTTCCTCAGTTATTGCTCTGTACAGGTAAAGTAGGGTGTTTGAGGTAGCTGACATTTGGCAAAGACAATAGGGAAGGGGATTCAGAGTGTAGGGAAATAAAGGGGGCGAGCAAGGGGTAAGGTCTCCCATGCTTGAAAGCCAGTTGTGTCCAACTCTACACGCTCGGTAGTTCAAGACCCTGGTACTGCATGACGGATTGAGCACCCGTCTCTGTCCCAGCTCTTGGGGACATGAAACGAGCCTCATTCAGGCATCCCCTGAGCAGAGTTTCTCCAGCAAACATCCTTTCAACCCAGAATTGCTGCCCTTCAGGAAACGTTTGAAAACCTGGCTGGCAGGGCAGGTGTGGGGCCTTAATGGAAATATGGCTCCTGCCCGTTGGCTCATTTCAAGCTAAGCATTAATCTAGAGTGTCCCGCTCTTTATATTTCTCGCATTCCTTGTATTTCTTTTATGATTAGGGTGGTGGTAGAAGGGTGGGTAGGGGTGGGTAGGGGGGGTGGGTGATTTAAGGTTTTAATCTCTTTTATATGTTTTAATCTGTTATAAGCAGCCCTAAATCAGGTTCGCCTGAGTGGGCGGCATAGAAATCTGAAAATTAAATTAAATTAATAATTTCTGACACTAAATTATTATTATTATCTACTTGCAATTTCTTGCTTTCAAACAGCTAGGTTGGCAAGAGAAGCATGCGGTAGCCCTTCCCAAAGCAATCAAACTGCCTAGAGGCTGATAATCTCTCCCCAAAGTTATACTGTATAAAGCTGATAATACTATCAGCATTATATGGCATATCAGACAAATTTAACATAAATGCTAACTTTATTTTTGCTAGCAAAATAAATATAATCCCTTCCCCACATCATATCTCAGGCATTCTTCCACTGCAGATGAGATTGGGCTAACTACACTACATTGTAAATAGTAATATGCCTCTCTGTAGCTGTTCAAAAAGCCAATGATTGATCATGCTGTAACAACCAACATGCATCTAACTTTTAGGTAACCTCTCCTACTTTTTGTGCTTAGCATGTTTGCTCAGTCCTGAGACACATACTGCAGATATTTTTAATTATCATCTACAAGTAAGGACAGTGTTCTGTGCACTCCGGTGTTGTGGCATACCTGCAACATGTCCATGGAAATATCTGCAGACGCAGGCAGCACTGGCTCTTTGGCTATAAACAGAGATGATGAAACATCTGCAGATGCAGACAGTGCTGGCTCTTTGGTTATAAACAGAGATGAGCACTGAACCATAGAGTTGGATACGACTGGCTTTTGAACAAGGGTGGCCTTTACCTTTACAAGTAAGGAGATAAAGAGATAAAGGTTTTTCAATGAAAGAGCCCCCATTGAAATGCAGTAGGAATGTTTATGGCTTGTATGATTATTTAATACAAAGGAGAATATCTAGATTTGGCTTGGCATGAACAGTTCATGCTGTAAATGAACATATTTTCAGGGCTATTTTCAGTGAGTGAGTGCATGGATGGAAATGAATTTTTATTGCATGTTTCTGAAAACAGCAGGTATGAAAGGAGTGCTATCAAGAAAGACTTTGAATGACAGTTATTGTACAAGTCTTATTGTTAGCTGTTAAAGCTGTTCACCTGGGACCTTCTGCCCAACACATGAAGATTATATCTTTAAGGAGGCTGACACTCCTGGTTGAAAATGCCAGAAATCAAATTGTGATTAGGTAGCAACTTTGGTTCCTTGGCTTCATTAGACAGCAAATATTTCAAATTTACAATTTCACCAATTTTTTTTCAGAAAAATGAAAACACTGCTTTACTGCTGAGCATTTCACTCAACGGCATTAGAAACAGCTCCCATTCAATTGCTGTCTTCAAAGGCACATTTTTGTGTGGTTGTCCTGTCTGTAACAGATGTTTCATATCACACACTTGGAGGAGCTAATTCATCTACAAGGAATTGCCCACTCTGGCTGGTGTGCATCCAGCTGTGAAAATATTTCAAGTGTCATTTGTAGACACCTTCATTCCATTCTCCTGATCTCATAGGAACTTAGTGACCACATCCAAGTCCCTCCAAAAAGGGAGAAAGAAAGGAGAATGAGAATATCCACATCTTTTAAAATATTTCCAGCGTGGGAGTAATGTTATTTCAAGCAAGAAGCACTTCTGAAAGGAATGCAGACTATGCTGAAGCAAGATATACTGGTCTCCTAGAGGTGCTTCTCACATAGATGAGCCGTTTCATATTTAAAAGCCCTGGAACAGTATGACTATGATGTAGACTGGTTAATTTGAAGTCTGCAAAACCATCCAGTCAATCACCACTTCTCACTAAAAGGTACTGATTCCCATTAAAAGACAAATATGCCTTGGTACAAGTTCAATTCACCATGTGAGCACTTTCCTATACTGGGAAGCCACTTCAATATATTTCTGAGCTAGAAACAAAATCAATTTGAATTGTTCTCTGGTGAATCTATAGCCTGTTAAAAGCTGTGCAACCACATTAAAATGTATTTGTAGATAAAAATTGTATTCTACATCGATGAAGAAGTCAATTACTGTTTTCTGTTTTTGTTTTCTTAAGTGACCAGATGAAATATCTAATGGTATTGAAGATCAGACTGCCAGGAGATGCTTTAATATCAACTGGGATTAGTACATCACAGATCTAAATTGGTTTGGGAAACTATACTATTACCATATTAATTTCTTCATAGAAATGAAACAAAAAGATGTTATGTATTATTAATAGAAGAGGGAGCAGTACAGTAAATCCTTTTGTCTATCTCTGTGATATAATACTTAATAAAATCAATAAATTGTACAATGAAGTTCAGTGTGCCTGACGGTAATATTACTGCAATCTTTTTAGAGAAATGGCTGATTAAGAATAACTCATATGGTTACATCATTTATACTTAGACCCATTGTGCACCCTAGAGACTGCAACTGAAAACATCTGTAGGTGAAAGAAGTAAAGGGGGGTAGAGTAAGAATAAGACAAAACATTGTACCATTTTATAAATTAATGATTTTATTTCATTTGAGTTTTCCTCTTCTTCAAATACTTAAGAGTGTAAATATATAACTCGTATATTTATACAAATCCCCACAACCAGGTTAGGATACAAATAATAGACAAAGTAATAATGGTTTGCTAACACATAAACAGGACTATCAAGCTGCAAATTATTTCAACTAAGAGGTCATGGGCATACGAATGATAAGAGATGTTATATAGAGAGAGTTAATTCAAGAGAAGCAATTGTTGAGAAAGCAAGTTATGAATAGGTACACTTATTGTATTTGTAGATCACAATATACTCCAAAACCTTATGACACAGTTTACCAGCCATTTCTTTGGAGACAATTGAGCAGATGACAGCTCAGTATTTACTGCACAAAGAAAGTTGCTTTCTGACTTTTCACATACTGTCTAGTATTTTCTATTCTGCATAGCAGACTCCCTGGAGTCTCTGACACAGTCTTTTCTGAAACCGCCTACACAATCCCCCAGTTTTGTTTTGACAATGCCGTTAGGATTGTAGATGCTTGGAAGTGAAGTCCAAAGCATGCTGGTTCCTCCACAGCAGTTTGTACAAATCTAAGTAATCTAAAAGTTTTAGAAGCCTTCCTGAAATATTGTTGCATAATATAACGATGAATGCATTCAGATCTGTAAGCTAGAGTCTACTGTACATATTCCTCACCTGTGGGAGAAAATAGATCTGTGATGGTGAACCTTGGCACTCCAGATGTTCTTGGACTTCAATTTCCAAAAGGCCAAGCACCCTGTGAATCCACACCAATGGATTTACTGCAATTCATCTGGCCCACGCTGCTCTAATCATTCCCAGAAGCAGAAGTAAAATGCGTCCATACGGGCGTGTTTTACTTCCGCTTCCAGGAGTGACAAGGGCAGCATGGGCTGGATGAATCACAGTAAATCCATTCATGTAGATTCACAGGATGCTTGGGTTTCTGAGAATTGAAGTCCAAGAACATCTGGAGTGCCAAGGTTCGCCATAACAGCCCTATATGCTTTTTTTGTCATTATTTAATTTTTTCTCATACCTCTAAATGTTCTGGTTTGTGCCCCTGGGAGTACTAGTACTCCAAATTAGGAATAATTGATCTAAGCAATTAGACCAATACTTGCTAACTCATGTGCCACACCATGCAGCTGATGAAAGGGAAGTCATCCACAGAAGACTATGCTAAGCAAAACTGGTTAGTCTTTAAGATGCCACAAGATTTGACATCATTATTCATATTTTGAATGGCATTCTGCATTAACAAATTTATTTATGTGGCTGTCAATGCATAACTTCATCCAAATTAAGAGTGAAAAAGACTTGCTTTATAATCTCCTTTAATAGCATTAGCTCCTGAGGATCTCTGCTACAGACAGTTCACATTTTCTGCTGCCTGGTCCATTTACATTAGTGATACTAAAAACTGATCTGATGGCTTCTTACATGCAAATCAGTATGTGCCTTATCCATCAGCAATTGTTCCTTCCAAGTGAAGGAGGTTTTGCTTGCACAAGCCAACAGCCATCTTTGTGATCAGAGTGACTCCAATTATCATTTCAACCTACAAAAAGAACAAGAAAGATAATCCATAAAATTATCATCTAATTAGTTTGTTACCCGTAATTGCTAAACGCTATGCAAGACACCTTCATTGGAAACTTCAAAGATGGCTGGAATCTCAAAGCATCTTGGCTGACAAAGAAGCTGGTTTCAGAACAAGAATATCCACCATGAAGTAAGCTCTGATCCTGCAGTGTTGGTGGAAAAATATACTAGCACATCTAAGGGTCCCTGTTTGCTGCTTTTATTGATCTCAAATCCAATTTTGACTCCATTTCCAGAGACAAATTGTGGCCTAAAATCGAGCTTTGCATTTGAGAGATTTGAAAACTGAAACTAGATATTGATGAGTTCTCTTTAATTTTTGGCATACTCTCCTTTCCACCTCCCCCTCCCCCCAAAAGGCTTTGATATTATAGAACAGGGATTCTCAACCTGCTGCCTGTGAGCCAGATGTGACCCACAACACCATTTCATGTGGCCACCACCACCTCCACCACACCAGGAAGTGCCATGTAGTGGAGGAAGGGCAAAATGGCCATCCAGCCCCCAAAGCTGTCTGAGGGAGCATGACCCAGCCCCTGGCTTAAAAATGTTGAGAACTCCTGTTATAGACTGATTATCAGTTTGTTTGCAAGAAGGCATGCGTGGCGGCGCTGATTCACTGCTGCGCCCTTTGCCAGCCCCGCCCCATGAGAGACGGGACGTGGCCAGAAGGGGTCTGGGCCTTCCCTTAAGGGAGAGGCTCGGACCACCTTTCCTTCTCTTCGCTGACTGGGCCAGGCAGCGTTTGCCCTCCACCCCTGCCCTAGGTCACAGTGTGATTGTTTTGGTCGCTTCAGGGCCAGATGGGAATTTTTGCTTGAACCTCGATTGGCCTGTTGGTTCTTGTCGTTTTTGCCCATCCCACACTGTTGCTGTCGGGCGCGCTACGGGGTAGTTTTTGTACTTTTTGGACGTTTGGCGGCTAGCACTGGTAAGGAGTCACTGGGTGACCCCTACGAGTCCGGCAGGAGCACACTCGGTTGGCCACAGGCAGGTCTAGATAGAGGGATAATCACATGCCCAATTGGGTGTGCTCAGGAACAAGGTGATGCAAAGCCTTCTAGTTCACCGGACACACATCAGAAGCAGAGGTTTGGTCATTTGTGTTTCTGTTGGGGTCGATATAATTGGCTATAACCATCGCTCCTTGCCAGTGCTATGTCGGCCCGCTTTCATTAGTGAATTATTATTAATAAAGTGTCCCAGTTTCAATCCCAGCACTGTGTCCATCTCTTTATTGGGGAGTGGGTCCGGCAAAGCTCTGTCTAGTAAACTCTTCTCTTTGAAATGCTTTGTCCATATGGGATATGATGCAGCAAGATTAACTGTCAGACAATGTATCACAGACGTTGCAAGGCTCTCTAATTGTACCATCTGCTAGAGGGGCTCGTCTCTCTAGCACAAGAAGGAGGGCCTTCTCTGTGTCCGCACTGGCCCTATGGAACCTCCTGCCAACAGAGTTACGGCTGCAGATGGAATTGCTGCCCTTTAGGAAAGAACTGAAAACCTGGCTGGCAGGGCAGGTGTGGGGCACTGATGGAGGCGTGACCCCTACCTGCTGGCTTATATAATTAAGATTTCTCACTCTCTTTCAATGGATGGGGTGAGTGGGTAAATTTTTTAGAAATTTTAATAGGGTTTTTAGTTAGTTTTTTGTTGTTACTTTTAATTGCTGTTAGCCATCCAGAGCCATTGCCAAGTTGGGCGGCAATAGAAATTTGAAGTAAAAAAAAGAAGATCTAGTAGGCACAACCTAAAAAAAAAAATCAATACAAAAATATTTTCAGTCTTGATTGGCTAAATGCTCTGCCACCTGCAGTCTAGAAAAGGAAGTTCAAAAGAACCCATAATGCCAAAGCAAATGTCTTTGTGATTCTGGAAGGATAGAAACAATAACCCATATTCTTTTCTATTGCCTTTTTAAAATATTGATCTATGGTAAACACTCATGGGACCTTGTACTATATAAAGAAATCTCTCAGGTAATCAGAGACATAATACACTCTTTTACTGTTTGCAGGGCAAAAATATGTCAACATTTTTGAAATAAGGGTTTTTGTAAATTTAGACTTAATATTTTGTTAGATGCAGCACTCGTCTAAGAGAATACATCCAGTATTAATTACACTGCTAGATTTTTACCTACTTTATTTTCATGTCTTTATGCTGGCAGTGGCATAAACATTTCATGCACACATCATGGTCCCCCTGGCCAGTGAGTGACATGATCTAAATGGCTAGAAAACTGCAAGTTGTGTGGAGTGTCGCCAAGGAGATGTCTACTCATCCAGGCACACCTCGCTGAAGAACAACGGCAAGGCAAGGCATTTCTGGTTTATTTTTAACTTAGATATTGGTCATTGACTGTAACAAAATCTATTTGAATCTGGATACAAAAGTCATGCTATGATCGCAGAGATTGCTGGTAGTTCTCTACAAGGACACTTTCTATCAAAGTATCTTTCATCATCTGGTATGCATAATCCCATTCACACAGACAAAATACTAGTGGGAATTAGATCTCACTGTGTGAACGTCATTCTTGGCTTGATTCTGTGTTACATATTCTAAAGAGTTTCTGATTTGAATGATCCCACAGAGTAGGGTGTGCAGAATGCTGATCTGATGTTAGTTTGACATGTTATTGTTAAAGAAGCATTGCTCATTACTATCATGAGTATTCCAATTATTAAAGTAGCAGACCTTTTTGTCTCCAGGTTATTCTGCTGAGCTTTAGCACTGGCAATGCAAGCGCGGCGCCAAAATGGCCGCCGCGCCCTTTGCGGGCCCCCCCCCACAGGACAGAGAATCCGGGTAGTTAGGGGCGTGGCCAGCTCCCTTATAAAAGGGGTGGCCACGAGGCAGCCGCGCTGCCATTTTGCCTCAGCGACGGAGCGGAGAAGTTTTTTCCCCTGCGCCTCCGTCGCTCGTTGGTATTGCCGGGAAGCCTTTTGGGTCGATTTTGCTTAGCTAGCTTCCCTTTTTTGCTCGAGATGCCTTCCAAAAAGAAGGCTGCTGCGAATTCAGCCCGGGCTGTTAGGAGGCGCAACCCAGGTCGGAGGACCGTGGTGCCGCCTCCTCAACAGCCACCTTTGCCATCCCCGGCCGGGGCTAGTGGCTTGGGGTCTATCGCCCCTTGGCCCGTTCAGAGTGCGGGCGCGGAGGGCGCTCCGGCCCGCGGCCCGCGAGCGGTGGACACCGCTCCTCCTTCCGCCCAACCCGTTGGGCCGACTACTTTTGGGCCGCAGCCTCTCCCGGGGCCCTCTAGCCTTGGGGGGTGGCCCGGTGCCCCGCCTTGGCAGGTTTCCTCACCAGCCCTACCGGGCTTCGGCCCTGGCCAATGGCCATATATGGGCCATGGGGTGCAGGGCACTGTCCCCATGCAAGGGTCAGGTGGGCCGGCCGGCTCTTTACCCATGGTTAATGTAGACACCTTACTGGCCCGTATTGCGGCCTTAGAGGAGTCTTTGGCCCGGGCCAGTCAGGCAGGTGCCCCTTTCGGGGTACCTTTGGAGGCGCTATCGGCAGCAGGACAACGGCCGGCGGGGAGGGTTGAGCTGCTGCAGGCGGGTGGCGCGGCTCCGGCCACTGCCTCGCAGCTCCCCAGCCAGCAACCTGGCGCGGGTCAAGCCCCGGTGATGAGCTCTACATCGGTCGTGAGCTCCGACGCCCCCAGTGGGCCGGAACCCCCGTTGGGGGCGGCCCGCGGGGGTGCAGCATGTGAGTATATGGTGCAAACGAGTACATCCACACACATTCCCAATATAGGGGGGACCTTTCAGTGGCCTTGGCCTCGCGCGGGTGGTGCAGGGGCTACGCCGCTGGCGACCCACCCGGCGACAACTACTGCCACCATGCCCGCTGGGGTGGGCCTTGGTTCTTACACTGCTGGGAACGTACTTGGGGTGGCAGGGTTAACTCAGGCCCCTTTGGGTAGGCCAGCTATCCCCTTTTCGGCTTTGCCGACGGCAGGGTATTCCTTGCCATTGGGTGATCACTTGGCTCAGGCTACCAGAGAAAAGATATGGCGAGGGGAGTACGTGGATATCTTCTCACTCCTGAACAGAGAGCCCACTAAGGAAGAAAGGGAGGGTCAGGATGAGAAGGACAAGGAGCAGGCACGCCGCCGTAAGCCGCCGCGTACCTGGGCTAACTGGCTCCCCGCTTATTTGATATACATGGCGGTGTATTTGAGGGCGCGGCCGGATCTAGCTATTCCCATGGTCCAATATTTGGACAACATATACAGGGCGATGGTGGATTTCCCGGGCCCCTCATGGCTAGCATATGATGAGGAATTCCGTATGAGGATTCCCCTGCACCCCGAGATGAGATGGGATGAGCCGTGCCAGAGACTGTGGCTCTTGTATATGACACCCACACGTCCTGCCCCGGGGGATAGATACCATTGTGGACATGCGGTCCAGCGAGCAGCTCCAGCGCAGGTTACTCGCCAAATGGCGGGGCAGGGGGTTCCAGCCCGCCTGCTGTGCTGGACTTTCTCGTCCAATGGTTCCTGCAGTCGGAAGAACTGCAGGTATAAGCACGAGTGTCCCACATGTTCTGGTCCCCATGCAGCCTCTGCTTGTCCCAAGCCTGGGGGGGTGCGAGGCAGAGGGAGGGGTGGACAGTGGGCTGGCAAGCCTGCCACGGATGGAACTGGTTCTCCGAAAGGCCCCCTCCCCAATTAAGGTGGACATGCTGGAGCGCTGGCTCGCATCGTACCCAAGGGGAGAGGACAGGGAGTATCTCATCCAAGGTTTTAAGCAGGGATTTCGTATCCCTTTTATGGGTGATAGATCCCCTCAGGATGTTCCCAACCTTTTATCCCTCAGAGGAAGGGAGGAGGTAGCCGAGGCCAGCATTAAAAAGGAGTTAGACGCGGGCAGGGTCGCCGGACCTTTTCCCGCACCCCCTTTTCCCAACCTTAAGGTTTCACCATTGGGTTTGGTTCCTAAAAAGTCCCTAGGTGAGTTTCGCCTTATTCATCATTTGTCCTACCCAGCCGGCCGATCGGTCAACGATGCGATACCTGATGACCTTTGTTCGGTCAGGTATACATCGTTCGACCATGCGCTGCGCATGGTGCGCTCGTGTGGCCCGGGTGCCTTGCTGGCCAAGTGCGACATTAAGTCAGCTTTTCGCCTCTTGCCGGTGCACCCGGGCGACTTTGAATTGCTGGGTTTTAAGTTTAGAGGGGAGTATTATTTTGATAAGGCCATGCCTTTTGGCTGCTCCATATCATGCTCGGCTTTCGAGCGTTTTAGTACCTTCCTAGAGTGGGCTTTCGTCCGCAGGTCAGGGTCCCGGTCTGTAGCCCATTACCTGGATGACTTTTTATTCGGGGGTGAACGGGGCTGGGACACGTGTGCACGTCTCCTCAATACATTTCAGACGCTAATGCAGGAACTGGGTGTCCCTTTAGCGCCCGAAAAGACCGAGGGCCCGTCGACCAAACTAGTATTCCTGGGGGTTGAGATTGATACAGTAGTACAGGCTTCTAGGTTACCGGGTGATAAGGTGTCCAGGATAGTGACCCTTATCTCGGAATTGCTGGCTAAGCGTAAGGCATCCCTGAGGGAACTGCAGGTGCTACATGGGCACCTCAATTTTGCCTGCAGGGTGGTCGCACCGGGCAGGGCTTTCGCCCGGCGCTTATGCGACGCCATGGCAGGGTTATCCAGGCCCCACCACAGGGTCAGGCTTACCCGGGGTATCAGGGCAGACATGTTTGTCTGGTTGCAATTCCTGAGGGAGTTTAATGGGGTCTCATTTTGGAGGTCTGACCTCCTGGCATCCCCCAATTTCCAGATCCAGTCTGATGCCTCAGGATCCCTGGGTTATGGGATGTACTTCAATGGGAAGTGGGCCTATGGTGGGTGGCCACCGGCATGGGCAGGCACAGGTCGCCTGCGGGATCTCACATACCTGGAATTTTTTCCCATTCTGGGGGCTTTGATGCTATGGGGCGAACAGTGGGCTAATTCGGTGGTGCATTTCTGGTGCGACAATGCTGCCGTTGTGCACATTGTCAATGCACAGACTTCTAAATCGCCCAGGGTCATGGATCTAGTGCGCCATTTTGTGCTGCGCTGCCTGCGCCTCAACGTCTTGTTCAGGGCCAGGCATGTCCCAGGGGTTAATAACGATATTGCTGACGCTTTGTCCCGCCTGCAGATCTCCCGGTTCCGCGCCTTGGCCCCGGATGCGGAGGAATTTCCCTCGCCACTCCCGGACGAGATGTGGACTATTGGCAAGGAGAGGTGAACCGGGCGATTGGCCTGTCACTAGCGCCACGCACGCGTAAGGCGTATCAACAAGCATTCAATTTGTATAGGGCTTTTGCTACTCGATTTCAATGGCCAGAGACCTGGCCCATCCCGGTGGACCATGTTCTGCGGTTCATGGTTCACCTGCATGCACAGGGCCTTGCACCTCGCACCATAGCATCCAAGCTCTCGGCGTTGGCTTTTATGGCCAAAGTAGGGGGTCATGTGGATACCACCTCTGACTTCCGTGTGAGACACGTTTTGGAGGGGTGGGTGCGCGAGCGCGGGCGTTGCCCGGATGACCGGCACCCTATTTCCCCAGGGGTTCTTACCCAGTTGGCCCGGGGCTGGCCAGGCCTCTGTTTTGATCATTATGAGGCAGCCCTTTTTCATGCAGCCACAACGGTGGCATTTTTTGGAGCGCTCCGCATCAGCGAACTCGTGATGCTGTCTAAGGCGGATGCAAGTGGTAGGGCACTGGAACTCGGAGATGTATATGTTGCCAAAGACTGGGCCCAGTTGAGGATTCGCTCCTCCAAAACAGATCAGCATGGCGTAGGCAGTGGAGTAAGACTGCTACGGTGTTCTTTGGCAGACATCTGTCCGGTTGGTGCCCTACAGGAATACCTGGCACTGCGTGGCTGGCACCACGGCCCGTTTTTCTGTCACCAAGATGGGTCTCCCCTTACTAAATTTCAGTTTTGGAAGGTGACAGCCAGAGCCCTCACCAGGGTGGGACTACCAGGTGCCCGTTATGGCACACATTCGTTCCGTATTGGCGCAGCCTCTACAGCAGCTGCTTTTGGGTACTCTGGGGCTGACATACGTAGCATGGGGAGGTGGGGCTCACAATGTTTTCAGTTTTATGTGCGCCCACTCCCGCCATGAGTACCAATCCAGTCACCTTACCTTCCTTTTTCTCAATTTTCTTACAGACCCTGGGTGTCGTATTACACCGGTGACAGTATGGCTGGTGGGCCACAGCTATGTGCTCAGGGCAGCGCGTTACGCTGCGGCGACAGAGTGGGGACCCCGACTGGGACTGGGTGACCACGCCAGTCTCTCATGGCACGGTAAGCCTGGGATGTTATGGCGGGAGCTGCGGCCTTTCCTTTTTTCTGGCCTGGGGGCTGACCCGCCTGACATTCTAATCATCCACTTGGGGGGCAATGATTTGGGCCAGGTCACCGGCTTATCGCTCAAGCATGCGATTTGCGAGGACCTCGCCTACTTGCATTATGTCTGGCCTGCCACAGCCCTGGTTTGGTCGGACATTGTTCCGCGCCACTCTTACAGAGGGGGCGTTAACCTCCTGGCCCTTGACCGAGCTAGGCGCGCGGTCAATAAGGCAGTGGCGCGGTTTCTCACCACCAGGGCTTGGGGACGGGTTAGTCATCACCCCGATATTAGTCTACAAAATTGTGACTTGTATGCAGGGGATGGGGTCCATCTGTCGCGAGGAGGTATGGACCTCCTGTTGGGTGACTGGCGAGCAGGCCTGTTGACCGAGCTGACGGTCTGGGGGGGGGGGCGTCAGGTCTTCTGTGAAGCCCCTCCGTGTGGCGGGTAGCACTGGTAAGGTAAACAGTATGACCCACAAGTATCCGGCAGGTTCGCAATTGACTGGACAACACTAGACAGGAATAAAGTAGTTAAACGTTGTCCGGTCAACGACGAATCAGGCGATGGGGTGATGATGATTGCTAACCAGCATGCATCACCCCTGTGATTTCACGGATACGCGTCAGAGGGTGGGGTCATGAGTTAGTTATTGACTACGGTCAACAATTTGTTTGTTGTTAACAAACAAATTGATACAATTTGATACATTGTAACCAATTGCCGTTGGCAATTTTGGGGTGGTACCTTACCAGTGTTACTTCGGCCTGCTTGCCTTAGGAATTATGATTGGTCGTTTTACCAATACAAATTTATAATTCGGACTAGGGCATTGAATCAATAAATGTGGCCCTTTGCTGTTATCCACTTTCAATGTTGTCTGTGTCCGTTATTGGGGGGGGTGCGCCTGCAATGCAAGCGCGGCGCCAAAATGGCCGCCGCGCCCTTTGCGGCCCCCCCCCACAGGACAGAGAATCCGGGTAGTTAGGGGCGTGGCCAGCTCCCTTATAAAAGGGGTGGCCACGAGGCAGCCGCGCTGCCATTTTGCCTCAGCGACGGAGCGGAGAAGTTTTTTCCCCTCCACCCCCTCCCTAGTTAACAGTGTGATTATGGTCGCTTCGGGGCCGGGTGGGAATTTTTGGTTGGGACCCATATTGGCTTCGGGTCCTGGCTTTTTTGCCCATCCCACACTGTTGCTATGGTTTGATATAGGGGTCTTTCTTCGTTCCTACTGTTGACTTTGGTCACATGGGCGGGTAGCACTGGTAAGGTAAACAGTATGACCCACAAGTATCCGGCAGGTTCGCAATTGACTGGACAACACTAGACAGGAATAAAGTAGTTAAACGTTGTCCGGTCAACGACGAATCAGGCGATGGGGTGATGATGATTGCTAACCAGCATGCATCACCCCTGTGATTTCACGGATACGCGTCAGAGGGTGGGGTCATGAGTTAGTTATTGACTACGGTCAACAATTTGTTTGTTGTTAACAAACAAATTGATACAATTTGATACATTGTAACCAATTGCCGTTGGCAATTTTGGGGTGGTACCTTACCAGTGTTACTTCGGCCTGCTTGCCTTAGGAATTATGATTGGTCGTTTTACCAATACAAATTTATAATTCGGACTAGGGCATTGAATCAATAAATGTGGCCCTTTGCTGTTATCCACTTTCAATGTTGTCTGTGTCCGTTATTGGGGGGGTGCGCCTGCAAAAGCCCTAACCAGATGTTATAGCCTGGAACTGTGGAACAGGGCAGGCAAGAAATTTGGGGAGGGGCAATTAGAAACTGGCATATGGCTCTACAGAAATGTGGAACTAGCCACGAGGTGTTGGCAATGGGGGGGTAGAAAGGGAGATGAAGTAATTCCTGTGGTGGACATGTGGCACAATTTGCCATTCCTCACATCCTGCACCCAACCATCACTCAGTCTAATGGTGCTCCTCTCTGTAGATCAGGAGTGCCCAAACTACAGCCTGTGAGCCAGATATGGCCCCTTACACTAACCTGAAAGGTTTGGGCACCCCTACTGTAGATAATCACTATAAATCAATCACATGCTAGCACAGATCTTGCAAGAAGGGTCAAGAAACACTTGGATGTGTATAATCCTGTGCATTTTGCAAGACTGCTGACTACTCACCATCAAATGAAATGTCCTAGCTTCAGAAACTGCATTCAGTCTTGGTATGAGCTTTTATTATATTTTTTAAACATGTGAGTCATAATCCTAGAGCATAAGAAATGCCATGGTATTTTACTTCTCCCTGTAATCCTCCAGGGAAGTACCAATGGAGGTGAGTAATGCACGGTTTAAAGGTTTGATATCCTCTTCTGCCTCTTAAGGAAAAAATGAATCTGCATGCAGATTTAGTGGCTGGAATTTATATAGGTAATTTCAGTTGAGTTCTGCATAACATGATGACAGCATTGCAGACTTTGAGAGGAAAGAAAAAGGTCTTAAAATCATGCTTTGAGAGTAATGGTGGTGAATGAGTTAGGGTGCTTCAGTTCAGGATTAGAACATTACTGCATGTAAGTAAGGAAATTATGCCTATTCTATGCATATTTACCTCTAGCCACTATAAGCTGTTCCTTCAATTTCATGCATTGCAAAATCCAGTACAAAAATACAATGAGCTAGTAGATGGACATCTTAAAAAATAATATGATTATGGCAATGCTATATACTTATGGAAAGGAAAAAGCTGATGCTTCAGAAACCCCAGATGTTGCACATTCCTGTTAGTTTCTCATCTCTCCAAATCAGGGAGACAAAAATGGACCAGTGGAACCAAGTGTTTGACTTTGCATAAGCAATTTAATGGGACTCAGTAATTCTTAAAAAGTGCATGTACACATTTCAGAGAGAAAAGAGAATTTGGAGGATTGCACAGGAGAAGAAAACACAGTATGTTGCTGAAAGCTGGGCCATATTCACACTCAGTCAGTTGGATCCAGATAAGCTTCCTTTGTCAAAAGATGCGGATTTAACCAAATAATCCCAATATTACATGAAAACAGACTTTCCTAATTATCACGACACATAAAACAAAATGTATATGTTTATTAATTTTTCAATAATGCTGTGACAATAGCATAGGTTAGGCTTCTTTTACCCTCTCTCATGAGTAGATTTTGAAGCATGAGTACATGAATGTATATGCATGTACAAATTCTCGGAAGGCCATTTTTGATGTAGTAGTCATCCAGTGAAGTCACGATAAGTCCAAATCAGCAAAAAATCAGCATTCTAGCTCTGATTCCCTTCTTGCATTTCTCTGAATATATCACAGGTTCAATAAAGTTCCTTCCTCTCCTGTCTGTGCATCAACTATACAGCTTTCTTTTGCATCTTCATGCCAGACTAATGAAAGTAGCAGCAGATGTGTTCATTCTAGCAATTGAGAATACACAGAGGAGTAATTTGCTTGTTCTCACTGATATGAAAATTCACAGGCTACAAAACTGTACTTTATTGTATAACTCCTTTACATGGGAAGAACACAATATCCTCCTCAATCCCTTAAAATCAGTACAATAAGGGCATTTCCAGAATAATAATAATAATTTAGTGTCAGAAATTATTCTGGGGTGAAAGGATTTTTGCTGGAGAAACTGTGCTCAGGGGATGCCAAAATGAGGCTCTTCTCATGTCTCTAAGATCTTTTCCCACCGAAGTAGCCTCTATTTATCTAATTGCAATTTCCTGCTTTCAAACTGATAGACTGGCAGGAGGAGAGACAGGTGCTCAAACCGTCATGCAGTACCCAGGTCTTGAACAGCAGACTTGCCAGCCTTCCAGCTAACAAGGCAAGATTCTTAACCACTGAGCCACCACAGCCCCATTTCCAGGATAAAGATGTCATTGGCACACCTAAGATCTGGAATCCATGCATGGACTGTCTGGATGTATTTGCTAGCTGAAACATTGAATGGAAGATAAGAATCAATATAAGGGACACACTACAAATAACAGCTTGCTCAAGGATCACTCATTTTTGAAATCTGGAACCTGGATTATGATGACCACAGGTGCTCACAGCAGGTAACAAGCAGAGAAAAAACATTCTTGGTAGGGGCACTCCATCTGTGGAGCACTGTCTATTCCTTAATGAACATGTTATATTCTACTTTCTGCATCTTATCCTAAGATCTTCCTCTTTCAGCAAGCATTCATTCTTTCATTTTTGTTTCTTTGATTTTAGAATACAATTTTTTAATTAGTGACTGAACATTTCAATATTTTAACTGTCATTTTATTAAAGCTTCATCCTTGAAGCCATATTGAGTTGGGTGGCATTCTTATGAATAACCAAATAGATAGATAGATAGATAGATAGATCCTATTCAGAGGAGCTCTATCAAGAACCCCCGAATGAATCTTACCACACATACTTGTACCCACATATGTTGTAAAAATTTCATTACAATATATGGCAAGATAATACAGAAGATCAAATGATCCCTGAATATATAAATTTCCATTATACCAAATCAAACAGTTTGTCCATATTCTAAGCCATCACTTCCTACTCTGCCAGTTTACAAGCTGTACAGGGTTTCCAGCATTACACATTAATCCATACCTATCTGAAGTGGTACTGTTCAGCTGAAGCTGAACTTTGAAGCTTCCACAGAGAAATATAATCTCTGTTTTTTAATGCTTGGCTTGTCTCCCAGGCAATTGTTGGAATTTACCGTGGAAAATTCTGATCACTTATGAAAAGGCTGAGAATTCTCCTAAAGTTAAAATGTTATGGCATTGCCTTTTTTGTGTGCAGATGATGTAATGTACATTAGCAACATGCATAAGCAGGGCAAGCCAAATCTTGACAATGTTATCTGATGATGAGTCTGTATATCCTTGCTCTGCTGATGACATCACTTGAATAAACTCTTGGGCAGAACCAAAGAATGCTGTATCTGAAAGAAGTGCTCCCTGAAGTAGTGAAATATGCCTGGCTATAAAAGCACATTTAAAGCAAACATGTGATTGATCATTGGGACATAAACACCAGCTTTATTTGGAGCTCTGACCGCTGACATACACAAACCAAAATAGATGGTATTGCTGGAGGGAACACCTCGTAAGAGCAGGAAACATACATTTACTTGACTGTTCACTTTAAACCTTCAGTGAATGTGACCACCCATTCAGAGATAATGCTCTATTATAGTCAAAAGGGAGAGAGGAGGAGAATCCAAATAAATCCCAGTAAAAACAAGAAAACTGTGTGTGCTCACTTACTGTTGGTTGCATAACATATGACGGATGAGGCATCCAAGAAGTACTCTGAACCTGTGGATCAGAAAGCACTACGTTAACATAATAGTGATTGCAGGAGGAAGGGTGAGAGCTTGTTTTGAATAGGGCAGACTGAGAATGTTGGTTTGAGTTAATGCTACTGTCTTAACATCTGCATTTCCCTATAAAGCTGGATTTAATTTCTAAATTGCTTAGGCCACACTAATAACTTCAAGAACATATCTGTGCTTAATTGATACTGTATATTGGATGCAACCTGAAAGCTCCACAGCAGCAAAGCTGAGAATAATTAAGACCCTTCTTTCTCACCCACCAAAGACAGGATCAGTAGCAGAAAAACCAACCTGCATTTTAGATAGTAAATGGCACAGCCTGGGTGGGTGGGTGGGTTAAATATTGCTATGTTTTTAAGGGTTCTTAATTGTTTTATATTGGTTTTAACTTGTGCACACTGCCCAGAGTTCATTTGATAGGGCAGTATATAAATCTATTAAATTAAATTAAATTAACAGAAAAACATTAGAAGGAAATAAACCCCATATAGCCTAATGCTAGTACTAAGAAGCAGTAAGCTGGAACCTTGGCAAGTTTTTTCACTGGCGTAACCCATCAGAGCAAACCTTGGTTGCCGAGACAAGTTAAGATGTCAGAGCATGTATACTAACTTTTGCACTCTAAGTAATTTCAAATGCCTACACTGATTTCTCAACCTGAAGCAATCTGCCTCCCATATTCACACCAACGAAGTTGCATTAGCAGGTATACTTCACATAATTCTGACCAGTGTTATATACAGCAAGAACTAAAGTAATAGTAAACATGTGTTCATTTGACACAGTGAAACATTAGGTCAGAGGTAAGGTACATTAATACCTCATACAAAGTCCGCTTCGTACAACATCAAATTCATACAACATTGCCTAATTCCTTGAAAAAAGTTGCCTCATACAAAGTCGCAGCGACTTTGTATGATGACAAACAGGGGCCAAACGGTAAAAAATCCAAGTGCAAGCAAAACCGTTCGAGGCACAATATATATATAATCCAAAATTTAATGAGTGAAATAACCATTGATTAAATAAACAAAAATTCTTGTTAGATTCACAAGTTAGGTTTATCGTTCAAAATTTTCTCTTCAATTCTCATACACAGATGATGTAGGTAACTTGTTGCAAAAATGTTCAAAATCTGACTCTCATGTAATTTAAACCAAAAGTCTCTTGTTAATATCACAAATAAGTTCAAGCATTAAAGAAATTCACTTTCAATTTCAACATTGATGCAAAATCCATGTCAGTAACTTGTAACAAAAATGTTCACCATTTACTCCTGTGTAATATAATAACTCTGTTCAGCATTTACTCCCATGTGATATAACTCTGTTCAGCATTTACTCCCGTGTAGACCTGATCCTGCATAGAATATACACTGTACCCTGCTGACTGAAAACCCTACATAAAACATCCTAGATTGAATTCTTGATTAAGACCCAAAGGTGCCAAGGTGTTCAAAGCATGTATATAATATGCCGCTCTTTTTAATAAAACCTAATCCAGGTCCAATCTGGTATATTCTAATACACCTCAAACCTATCTTTGGACATTGCTCACAGTGGGGAACGTCAGATAGTATATGCCTATGGGAATAGGTCTATGTGAAAAGTAGCAACAGCTGATTTATGCTACAGTAATCAGGTTAGGTATTTGAACGTGGGTCCTCCGTTAGTTAGTAATGTCCACAGGTACTCAAAGAGTTTGCGGAAGAGGCCGTAGGGACGCGGTAAAAAGGGTAAGCTATGGTTTAGAATGTTTATGTAACAGCGGGATGATGCATGTCTGTTAATGTTGAGTATTGCTAGTATAATGAATTATACTTTTTATTTTAGATTTAAAAATAGCTCCTGAGGAAGAATTCATTGAAAAATTGTCTACCGGAACAGATTTTGAGTTATTATATTACACGGGAGTAAATGCTGAACAGAGTTATTATATTACACGGGAGTAAATGCTGAACATTTTTGTTACAAGTTACTGACATGGATTTTGCATCAATGTTGAAAGTGAAAGTGAATTTCTTTAATGCTTGAACTTATTTGTGATATTAACAAGAGACTTTTGGTTTAAATTACATGAGAGTCAGATTTTGAACATTTTTGCAACAAGTTACCTACATCATCTGTGTATGAGAATTAAAGAGAAATTTTTGAATGACAAATCTAACTTGTGAATCTAACAAGAATTTTTGTTTATTTAATCAATGGTTATTTCACTCATTTAATTTAAGATTATATATATTTTGTGCCTCGAGCGGTTTTGCTTGCGACTTTGTATGAGGCATTGCGGTATTTCCCAGGTTATATTGTGCCTGGGCAGTATAAACGGCAGGACACATGCGTGCATTGCTCTTGTGGGTTTTGCACTAGGCGAAGAGTGGTTAGGAGTGGTTTTGAGCGTGATTTTGGATTTTTTTGAATTTTTTCATCAGAATTTTTGGAAGCATTCCTGGGATTTTTGCAGCATTCTTCAGGTTCTTGGAACATTCTTTGGCACAGTGGAAAGGTAGGTAAATGAGGTTTTCTGTTTCCGATTGGCTTGGGGTGGGGAGGTGGATAGGGGAGGACAATTTTTTGGTGGGGTGAGCAATTGTTTGGTGTTTGCTGCTGTGGTTTTTAAAAACAGATCGCACGCTCCATAATTTTTCCTACATTGGTCTTTTTTTGGGGTGGGGCACTGTTTGGTGGTGTGGGCAATTGTTTGGTGTTTGCTGCTGTTTGGATGATTAACACTGTGCTGCATGATGGGACATGTTGGCATCCATTTTGTTCTTACTTCCATCCAGTAATACTTTACAGTAGCTTGTACAAAATGGATGATCGGCCGCATGGCTGCAGATTAACACTGTGCTATATGATGGGACATGTTAACTTTTAAACCTGCACTTCATAAAGTTTTCAAAAGTTAAAAACTTGTTGTATGATTTGTCCCCTAAAATCAGGGATGTTTGACATGTTTTTGTAATGTATTTAGCCTTTAGACAATGATTTCTTAAAGTTCTGTGAGTTTCCTGTCTGTTTCCTTGACTTTGCCTTGAAGTCTGTGCTGTTACAGTACAATGTATCTCTATGGAAACGACATTGTACGAGGCATCACGGCAAGGATTTGGACGTTGTATGAGGCATCGCGGCTAGGATTTTGCATGCCTCATACAAAGTCCAAATCTGTATAAAGTTCAAACTTGTGGAACCAAGTTTGGACGTTGTATGAGGTATCACTGTATCTATAAACAGAGATGAGCACTGAACCCTAGAGTTGGATATGACTGGCTTTTGAGCAAGGGCGATATTTATTAAGATATCCAGATGTCTTAGAAGACAAGGTCCTCAATTCCTTGGTTTTGATTTTACTGTGCCAAAGTAGGCGTGATGGGAGTTATGAGCCAAGTTCTTTGCAAATGCCTATATGCAATAATATGGAGGGCTGAATTTGCTTTCCTTTCCATTGAGCCAAGAACAGTTTCATAGAAAGATGGCATATTCTAAGGAGCTGAGCTGCCTGAATTCTTCTTTACAGTGGAGTCATGCATACTGACAATGAAAGCGCGGTGCCAAAATGGCCGCCGCACTCTTTGCGGGGCCCCCCCACCCGGACTCAGACATCCGGGTGAGTTAGGGGGCGTGGCCACCCCTCTATATAAGGGGTGGCCACGAGGCAGCCGAGCTGCCATTTTTAAAAAGAGCGACGGAGAGGAGAAGTTTTCTCCGTCGCTGCTTGTTCCCCCTTGGTCCTTCCCGGCTGGGAAGGAAGGATTTGGGACGGAGCCTTTGGCTTGCGGGCTCCTCTGTGCCTTTTCTCTGCTCTTCGATCCCTGGAAAGGGATCCTGCTCCTTAGATATGCCTCCTAAACGAAAGGCCTCGGCGACGAAGCCGCGGCCCGCGGGGAGGACTTTTGGCCCTGCGCAGTGTGGGGGCGAGCCCTTGAGTCGGAGGACCAAGGCTGCGGCCACGCGCCAGGACTCGACCCCCACCGATACCGGTGGGGCGATGCAGGCTGCTTGGCCCTCGGCCGGTCAGCCTTCAGCTGGCCCTTCCGGGGCTTCGGCCCTTGGCCCGCAGATACCGGCCATGGGTCCAGGCAGCGGGGGTGGGTCCGGTGCTGGTGCGCAGCACGTTCCACCTCCGGCCCCTCATGGGCCGGAATTTTGGGCATGGCCCTATTCGGGCCCAGGCTCTCATGTAGGGGTTTCTGGTCCAATGCCTGGTGGGCCGCCCGGCCCACCCGGCCCACTCTATACTGGGGGATCTGTGGCAGTTGATGCATTGCTAACATGTTTAGCGGTGCTTGAGGCGTCCTTAGGGATGGCACACAACCCCGTGCCTGGTGGCCCTTCATTTGCTGCGGGGGCACCTTTGGGTCCTCCGCCTGCCTCAATGGCCGCCACACTGCAACAAGCGGCCAGCCGGGTTGAGCTGCTTGAGACGCCCCGGCCTGCCCCGGCCGGTGTCTCGCAGCTCCCTGTTCGTCCAGAGCTACAGCAGGAGAGTGGTTAGGTGTGGCCCCAGAGCTCGATTCCGGTCGCGAGCTCCGACGCCCGCAGTGGGCCAGAACCCCCAGTGGGGGCGGCTCACGGGGGTGCACCTAGTGAGTATCATGTTCAAGTTAATGCACCCACATCACAGTCCACTTCCAATGATGGGGTTCAGTGGCCATGGCCTCGTCACGTCGAGGCGAGTGGGCATCAGTTGCCAGCCTATCCCAGTGCCCCTTGGTTCCATACTGGTACAGCGTTGGGGTGGGGGTTTCCACCCCCGGGGCAGTGCCGGGCATCGTAGGGACTGTCCAGGTTCCGCTGCGTATGCCCCGTGTACCTAATGTGCCGGTGACGGCCTTGCCGACGGCTGGTTATTCGTTGCCCCTTGGTGATCATTTGTCCCAGGTCACAAGGGAAAAGATTTGGCGGGGGGAGTACGTGGATATATTCTCCCTATTGAACCATGAGCCCACTAAGGAGGAGAGAGAGGGACAGGATGACACAGACAAAGAGCTGTCCCGCCGTCGTAAGCCACCACACACCTGGGCCAACTGATTGTCCGCATATCTTATTTATATGGCGGTGTACCTCAGGGCCCGGCCTGACGTGGTGGTATGAGCCCTGTCAGAAATTGTGGCTATTGTACATGACCCCCACGCGTCCGGCGCCTGGGGATAGGTACCATTGTGGCCATGCCGTTCAGCGAGCTGCTCCAACGCAGGCTTCCCGCCAGCCAGCGGGGCAGGGGGTTCCAGCCCGCTTGCTGTGTTGGAGCTTCTCGGCTAACGGTGTGTGCAATAAGCGGCAGTGCCGATACAAACATGAGTGTCCCTCTTGCGCTGGCCCCCACGCTGCCGCCGCGTGCCCACGCCCCGGTGGGTCACGGGGCAGAGGTAGAGGTGGACAGGGAGCGGGCAGAGCTTCTGCTGATGGAGCTAGCCAGACAAAAGGCCCCCTCTCCAGTTAATGTGTATATGTTGGAGCGATGGCTCACAACTTATCCAAGGAGAGAGGACGCGAGGTACCTCCTCTAGGGTTTTCAGTGGGGCTTCCGAATCCCATTCCAAGGAGTGCGGGGACCCCAAGATGCACCCAATTTACTGTCCCTGAAGGGTACAGAAGAGGTGGCTGCCCTGAGTATTGCTAAGGAGGTTGAGGCCAAGAGGGTGGCAGGCCCCTTTTCTGTACCACCCTTTCCCAAAATGAAGGTCTCCCCTCTGGGGTTGGTACCCAAAAAGGCCCCGGGGAATTTCATTTAATCCACCATTTATCGTACCCGGCGGGTTATTCTGTCAATGATGCTATCCCTGACAACCTTTGTTCGGTCAGGTATATGTCCTTTGACCAAGCCCTGCGAATGGTGCGCTCTTGTGGTCCTGGTGCCCTCATGGCAAAATGTGACATTAAATCGGCATTCCGATTGTTGCCAGTGCACCCGGAGGACTTTGAGCTATTGGGTTTTAGATTCCAAGGGAAGTTTTATGTAGATAAGGCCATGCCTTTTGGCTGCTCTATATCCTGTTCAGCATTTGAACGTTTTAGCACCTTCCTTCAGTGGGCCTTTGTTCGCAGGTCCGGGTCTCGGTCTGTAGCCCATTACCACGACGACTTTTTGTTCGGGGGTGAACAGGGCTTGGACACGTGCACGCGTCTCCTCACCACATTTCAGATGCTAATGCAGGAACTGGGTGTCCCTTTAGCGCCCGAAAAGACCGAGGGCCCATCCACTACCCTCACATTTCTGGGTATTGAAATTGACACAGTCGCACAGGCATCCCGGTTACCCATCGATAAGGTCACCCGGATCTCAGCGATGGTTTTGGCCTAGCTGGCCAAACGTAAAGTGTCACTTCGTGAGCTTCAGGTGCTACATGGCCATCTTAACTTTGCCTGCAGGGTGGTTACACCTGGCAGGGCATTTGCTCGGCGCCTATGCGACGCCATGTCTGGCCTGACAGGGCGCAATCATAGGGTCCGACTGACCAGGGGCATGCGAGCTGACCTTTTGGTTTGGCTCACATTCATGCAGGACTTCAACGGGGTTTCCTTTTGGTGATCCGACCTTTTAGTTTCCCCTAGGTTTCAAGTACAGTCGGATGTCTCCGGCTCCCTGGGATATGGGATTTACTTCGAGGGGAGGTGGGCTTATGGCCAATGGCCTCCAGCATGGCGGGGCATGGATCGCCTCCGCGATCTTACATTCCTTGAGTTTTTTCCAATCCTGGGAGCTTTGATGCTATGGGGCGAGGAGTGGGCCGACTTTGTGGTTCACTTTTGGTGTGACAATGCTGCGGTAGTGCACATTGTTAATGCTCACCCAGGGTGATGGCTTTACTTCGGCAATTCGTGTTACGTAGCCTATGCCTGAATGTGCTTTTTAGGGCCAGACATGTACCAGGCATTAATAATGATATTGCTGATGCTTTATCCCGCCTGCAGATCCCCTGGTTCCGCGCCTTGGCTCCGGACGCAGAGGAATTCCCCTCGCTGCTCCCGGCCGAGATTTGGACATTTGGCAAGGAGAGGTGAACCGGGCGATCGGCATGTCCTTGGCGCCCCGCACGCGTAAGGCGTATCATCATGCTTTTGTTCAATTTATAAATTTTTGCATGCAACTTCAGTTGCCCGAGGTGTGGCCCATTCCAGTGGAACAAATTTTACAATTCATGGTTTATTTACACAGTCAGGGCCTCGCTCCCCGCACTATAGCATCCAGGCTGTCAGCACTGGCATTTATTGCCAAGGTGAGGGGTTTTGCTGACAGCATGAATGATTTCCGCATACGGCATGTTTTGGAGGGGCGTACACGGGAACATGGCCGCCACCCGGACACTCGTCACCCAATTTCCCCAGGGGTGCTTACCCACCTTGCATGAGGCTGGCATAACCTATGTTTTGACAGGTATGAAGCAGCTCTTTTTCATGCGGCTACCACGGTGGCCTTCTTTGGAGCGCTCTGCATCAGTGAGTTGGTACTAGTGAGGCGGATGCGACTCGTAGGGCACTGGAACTCGACGATGTCTATGTTTCTAATGAGTGGGCTCAGTTGAGGATACGGTCCTCAAAAGTTGATCAGCACGGCGTAGGCAGTGGAGTTAGACTGCTACAATGTTCCACTGCAGACATCTGTCCGTTTGTTGCCCTACAGGAGTTCTTGGCAGTGCGTGGCACGCACCCTGGCCCGTTTTTCTGCCACCAGGATGTGTCTCCCCTTACTAAATTTCAATTTTGGAAGGTGACCGGTATGGCACTATCCAGTGTTGGCCTCCCAGGGGCTCGTTACGGCACCCATTCGTTTAGAATAGGTGCTGCTTCAACTGCAGCTGCATTTGGGTACTCTGAGGCTGATATACGCCGTATGGGAAGATGGGGATCTATGCATTTTGCATTATATGTTCGCCCTCTTCAGGTATGAGTACCAGTTAAGTCACTGTTCTCCTTTTTTCTCTTACAGACCCTGTGTGTCCCCGCACACCGGTGGCAGTATGGCTGGTAGGCCACAGTTACGTGCACTGGGCAGCGCAGTATGCTGCGGCGACAGAGTGGGGACCCCAGCTTGAACTGCGTGCGGCCGCATGCATACGTTGGTACGGTAAGCGTGGAATGAGATGGCGGGAACTGTTGCCATTCCTTTTCTCCATCAGGGATGCTGAACCGCCTGATGTCCTTGTGCTGCACCTCGGAGGCAATGACCTTGCCCAGGTCACTGGCCTTTCTTTAAAATTCACGATTTGCAGCGACCTAGCTTATTTGCATTATGTGTGGCCGTCCACAAGGCTGCTATGGTCGGACATCATACCACGTCACGCTTACAGGGGAGGTATTGACCTCCGCACCCTTGACAGCGCTCGTCGCTCGGTGAACAGGGCAGTTGCCCAGTTCATGGCAGACAAGGGTTTGGGGATGGTCATCCGACACCCCACCATTAGTTTACAAAATTATGATCTGTATGCAGGGGATGCGGTCCACCTGTCGGCTAGAGGTATGAACCTCTTTTTGGAAGATTTGCAAGCAGGCCTGTTGACCGAGCTGACGGTCTGGGGGGGGGGTGAGTCTTCATTGAAGCCTCCCCGTGTGGCGGGTAGCACTGGTAAGGTAAAGATTTATGACCCATAGGTATCCGGCAGGTTCGTAATTGACTGGCCAACACTTAGACAGGTACAGGTGTAATAACGTTGACCGGTCAACGACGAACCAGGCAAGGGGTGATGGCAGGAGCTTTTCAGCATGCATCACCCCGTGATTTGACGGATACACGTCAGAGGGTGGGGGTCAGAAGATAGTTTATCGACTACGGTCAACAATTTGTTTGTGTCAACAAACAAATTGATACAAATGGATACATTGTAGCCAATTGCCATTGGCAATTTTGGGAGGAACCTTACCAGTGTGACTGCGGCCTGCTTGCCTTAAGAATTATAATTGGATGAGTACCAATTGAAAGGTATAATTCGGACTAGGGCATTATTCAATAAAAGTGGCCCAATGCCTTTATCCATATACCGGTGTCTGAGTCTTTTTTTGGTGGGTGCGCCTGCAATGTTTCATTGGAGTGTTACCATTCAACCACCAATCTCTCTCTATCTGGTGGCGCAGTGGTTAAACTACTGTATTGCAATCAAAAGGTTGTGAGTTCGACCCTGATCAAGGTTGACTCAGCCTTCCATCCTACTGAAGTCAGTAAAAGGAGTACCCAACACGTTGGGGGGAAAATGCAAATTAACTTGTGAACTACCCAGATAGTGCACTAAGCACTATGGGGTGGTAGATAAGTATGATTGCTTTGCATTATTTTTCACTTATTCTTGGCTCAAGAATATTGAAAGAATATTCCAGTCATCCAGTCATTTTTTTACCCCCAGATGACTCCCTCTCCCACTTACCCTGTTGCTTATTGTAAGCATTATTCTTAGAATGTATTACTTTGTATCCCCTTCCAGACATTTTGGGCAAGAGAGATTTCCCTCTATGCAAGGGAATGGTGAAATCTCTCCATTCCATTGAAGAGGTGAAAAAGCTCTGCTGGCCTAAAGGCACTCATAGGTGCCACCTTGGGGGACCGCAGCCAGAGAAACAAAAGAAACATATCGGGAACGGGTCAGGTAATATGTCTGTGGCTTATTGCTTAAGACACTGAACTTGACCACTGGAAGGTCAGTCAGCAGTTTGAAACCCGAGTACTGAACAATGGACTGAGCTCCCATCCCTGTCCCAGCTTCTGCCAACATAGCAGTTCGAAAGCAAGAAATTGCAAGTAGATAAATAGATACCACTTAGGTGGGAAAATAAACAGCATTCTGTGCACTCCGGTGTCTAGTCATGCCTGCCACATGTCCACGGAAACATCTGCAAACATAGACAGTGCTGGCTCTTTGGCTATAAACAGGGATAAGCACTGAACCCTAGAGTTGGATATGACTGGCTTTCGAGCAAGGGTGACCTTTACCTTTACCTAACCAAGGATTATCTTCTCTGACTTCCCAGTGTTTCCCTATATCTGAGGTCTTTCTAATGAGCCGCCTCCTTTTAACTGAAGGTGCAAGTATCTGGACCCAGGACTTTGTCATTCTAACCTACTGACACACAATTGTGTGATCACTTCTGTTAAGAATACTTTTTCTTTAGGAAATAATGGTGTCCTGTTTACATAATGCCACCACCTTTCCACAGACTCAGAACAATTGTATTAGGAAGGTAAGGTAAAGGTAACGCTTGCTCAAAAGCCAGTCGTATCCAACCCTAGGGTTCAGTGCTCATCTCTGTTTCATAGCCAAAGAGTCAGCGCTGTCTGCCTTTGCAGACATTTCTGTGGACATGTGGCAGGCATGACTAAACACCGGAGCACACAAAAGGTTGTTTACTTCCCATCAAAGTGGTCCCTATTTATCTACTTGCAATTTCTTGCTTTCAAACTACTAGGTTGGCAGGAGCTGGAACAGAGATGGGGGCTCACTCCGTCATGCAGCACTCGGGTATCAAACTGCTGTCCTGCCACCTTCCACTCAGCATCTTAGACACCTGACCACTGCAGTCCCTATTAGGAAGGTAGACAACCCTTAAATATTTGATATAATATACTGTAAAGCAAAAGGGTATTAATCCAGATCTCTTAGCTCCTAACATTAGGCCAATGATAGTATATGCCTCACAAAAATGATAATACACTCCAGAGTACATTTCTACACCTGCTGTATGTATATATTATACAAGGTATTGTAAGCTCTTCTTAATGTTACCTCCTAAGCCATGTTGATTATTACTTTAGTAACTAGAGCTTCTGTCGTAGTATTAGTAAACCTTCCATAACAAATGTATTAAGGATATCTCTTTCCGTTTGTTCAGAATGTTTTCTGTCAAATATACTTCTTTATGCCACCTGATATATCAACTACAGTAATACCTCATACAAAGTCTGCTTTGTACAACATCAAATTCATACAACATCGCCTAATTCCTTGAAAAAAGTAGCCTCATACAAAGTCACTGCGACTTTGTATGAGGCATTGGGGTTTTCCCCAGGTTGCATTGTGCCTGGGCAGTATAAAAGGCAAGACACATGTGTGCATTGCTCTTGTGGGTTTTGCATGAGGCAAAGAGTGTTTAGGAGTGGTTTTGAGCGCGATTTTGTTTTTGTTTCTTAATTTTTTCATCAGAATTTTTAGAAGCATTCCTGGGATTTTTGCAGCATTCTTCAGGTTCTTGGACAATCGGGGTTGTTCGACATGTTTTTGTAATGTATTTAGCCTTTAGACAATGATTTCTTAAAGTTCTGTCAGTTTACTGTCTGTTTCCTTGACTTTGCCCTGAAGTCTGTGCTGTTACAGTACAATGTATCTCTATAGAAATGACGTTGTACGAGGCATCGTGGCAAGAATTTGGACATTGTATGAGGCATCGCGGCTAGGATTTTGCATGCCTCATACAAAGTCCAAATCCGTATAAAATCCAAACGTTTGGAACCAAGTTTGGACATTGTATGAGGTATCACTGTACTGTATGTATTTTACTCAAGAACATACAACTCTGATAAGCTTTTTAACAACATAAACAACAAAGGGTCTAAAGACTAATACATTGTATTTGGTATTCGCCTTTACGTGCTGCAGTTCCTGATAGATTATGGAAACATAAAAATGGTTAGTCTTTAAGGGTGCCACTGAACTCTTTGTTGTTTTTGCTACAACAGGCTACATGATGTGCTATTATGAATCACAAAGAATCACAAAGTAAAACTACTTAACAATAGATGATCATTCTCACTTTAAAAGGTCTAAAATATTCTGGTTAATCAAAACATATCATCTGCTATCCAAGTGAAGTTTCATCCCAAAGAAGCCTACTGTAAACTGAATAACTTGCTTCCATTTCATCCGAATGAATCTTACTTGTATTGCCTCTGCGGCCATGAAAAGCTTTACTGTTTCTACTGAAGATAGGCAGATTACTTACTTTCAGCAAATACAGAAGTTGTCACATTAAATATTTTGGAACAAAAAACTTAACTTTAAACTTCACAACAGACATGGCCACTACAACATATAAATTTAGCAAAAACCTGTTCCCGATCATGTGCTGATGCTCATGCAGCTTTGTTTGAATTCATATGCTGGTTACATAAAGTACAACAAAAGAATAAATGTAATGGGAGGTTTTGGTTTGCAAGGTACTCTTAAAGAGAGTTTTGAAAGGACTCCTTACCGGAAAACAGGCTGCCAGTAAAAAACTAACATCTGCTGGAGAAATTGTACATCCATGCAAAAGTCTACTTATGAAAAACACCTTAGGCAAGATAAGCTTTGTCAACATTGTCCGAGAATTAAAATTTAAAGGTTTCTACCAATTATTGCTTGTAGCATGATATAGGTATGATTACCATTATTAGTTTGTGTAGGTTTGGCTCCAGAGCACATAACAAAAATCTGAAACAAATATCATGGATTTATCAGAGCAGCCAAGGGGTGAGTGGGACAACTATCCCAGGTACCTGAGCTCAGATGTGATGAAAACACAGCAATCTGTTGAAAAGGCCATTTATTGCTACTACATTTCGCTGTCAGGAACATGGAGAGATCAAAATTATTGGTTAGCCTTGCAAACTGTGCACCTGGAAGGCACAGGACAGGGACACTCAACATTCGCCGCTCTGTCTCTGCCCAGAAAATGCTGGGCCAGCCTTGAAAGTAGCTTAATATCATGCCAAAAACAGAGTTTTGGAGTAACTAATTACTTACAATTACTTTTTTTTAATGGCATGAAGGTATAAGCATAGTATACTATTAGTGGCATGCATCCCATAATTTGGAAATAATAAGAAATAAATAGTGACATTTTTTGTAATTTGTTCCCTTTTCTAATAACAAAGGTATTGCTGTTACAACCGAAGGAGGGGTAACATCACTGCTTTTGTAATACGACGGCAACTGGTTGTTTACTTTCATAGGTAACAGGGATGTGGAGGAAGAATATAACATGTTCTTAGCACTGTTCCATGCTGTTGAGGCAAGGCTGTACTTTATACTCCAGGCCAGCAGTTATTAATGTTTAGATTTTCTTAAAAACAACTACTTTAATTACCGTATTTGCCAGCTCATAAGACACATTAGTGTATGAGATGCACTCTGTTTTTCTGGTGTATTTTATGAGGGGGGAGTGTGTTTATATGCCAGTATCAGAGTATAAGACACACTCCATTTTCCCAGTGTATTTTAATTGGGTGTGTTTGTGTGTGCATCTTATATGCTGGCAATTAGGGTACCTTTCAGAAATAAGGAAAGCAGACAGTTATTTTTAAAAAAATGTATAACTGAAACGGTAACTGAACCATAACTGTTAATTTTCCTCTCTTTTTTGCAAACTCTAGACTAAAGAGTGCAACTATGTGCCATGAACTGTTCTTTATACATCCACCCTTCACCAACATGCACATCACAAGCATTGACGTAGGGGTTTATGCGGCACATGCAGTTCAAACATACCTGATATGTGGAGACAGGGGAAGCAGCAATGAATGGCGTGATAGATGTCTGTGGAATCATGCGGTTTGTAGCAATACTGTACGGTGAGGAATAAAATCTGCAAACAAACAAAAAACAAACAAAAAACAAAGGGAAGATTCTTGAGGTAATGGACTGACATGTAGCAATGAACTGTTTCATAGCCATTACCAACCAAAGACAAATGGAGATCCTTGCAAATTAATTATGCTCCTGTCTTTGTAAAACAATAGGGAGAATATTGGTGTAGCCATACCTAGAGTAGATCCATTGATATAAATAAGATTAAAGCAAATTTTAGGTTGATTCTAACTAGAATTTAATGTGAATTCGAAATAATTTTTTTCTTTGAAATCAGCTACTTTTCAGGATTGTGTTCAAGAGTTGGGCCAACAAAAAAAAAACCAATAACCAAAACTTTGTTATTAAAGGTTTGGTTGTACTGAGACTTCTAGCAACCCCAAGGTCAGATGCCAGGTAAAATGCATAAACTTCCAAATATTGTAGTAAAAGGACTACAGAATTTCTAATTCAACTGCCTTTAATATCTTATTATTTTGAAGCCGCATTTTCAGGGTCCTCACAAAGTGTTATTGTAGATTGTGGTTCACAATCGTTTTTGTTTGTTTGATGACACACTGTTCTTTTATAAAAAGGGATGGGACTAGGTATGTTTGAAACAAGAAAAGAAGAGTACAATTAATACCCTCAAGTGAAAGATTTGCTTTGCATTCTTCATCAGAGACAAGCTGGTAACTACAATAATTATAGATCACTTTTACATGGGAAGAAGTACTACATTGTACCTCCTTACTCTGTTTTTTATGACACCAAAACAGACTGTTGATGAAAAATCAACAGTGACCTTGTTAAAATGTCAGAGACTAAGTGATGCTGAGGAGTGAATCTGATGGAAACTCATGAAGGATTTAGATGATTCATTTTTCCAATCATTTCTGAGTTTTAAAACCTATCACCATATTAAAGATTTGGGAGGGCTATAAAGCAAGTTCTTTGACAAAGGGGAAAATTTATAGAACAAACCCCCCCCCCCCCCACACACACACACACACATTTTATTATCAACAATATAGAAATGTGTGGTGTCTATATTATTTATTTGATAGATTTGTACACCCCTACCTCCCAATTAACAGTATTCAAGGCAGCTAAAGTCCACATTTAATGATGGCTAATAGCTATGCTGCAGAAAACCTATGATTAGAAGCAGTGATGCACTGCAAAAAAATTACTACCTGCTCTGTGGGATGGCCAAATCTGTGGGTGTGGCCAAACATCCTGCATTATGGGCTATGGAGGTGGGTGTGGCCAACCAAGTGGGTGTGGCCTAGGGAGTTTCCGCTACCGGTTCTGCAGAACCTGACAGAACCTGCTGCAGTGCATCACTGATGAGAAGAGATAAACACTCAAGTTTTGAAATCATTTGAGTGTCTCAAACGGAGCTTCAACACCACCCTGTGTTCTGCAAATCAGGTTTCATTTGTACATCTTACTGCATAATCATGAAGATCTGTTTGGATTAGGCCTATGGCACACTGACAGAAGATGTCCGGCTACTCTGTAAAGTGTAGTTTGGGCCAGATTCATGGGGGAAAGGCACAGAAGTGACATGGATGGACATAAAGGGATGGATTAGACATGACAGAAAACATTTCAACTGGGGAAGTGGGACATGACAAGCTGAACATATACTTTCATGAGCTCTACTGCTGATCAATCTCTTTAGGAACAGAAAGCAATCAACTGCTACGAAACATGATAAATTGCTTTTCTCTTGCATTATTTTTAATACTGAACTTAGATTTTCAAAGAAGTTAGGCAGAGTTAACTATAATTATCTCCATTATCAATCAGTTGAGATCCTGGCTTATTAACAATTAAGCTATTTCAATTATTAAGCAATTGATTAATTTCAGTTACTGAACTATTAATTACAAAGAAGGATATCACATGATTTTTTTTATTAAGCCTCATGTCATTGTATTCATATGACTCCATTAAAAATATGATACATAGAATGAATTAACACATGCTGAAAGCCATGGAATAATAAATTTGAAGCAATGATTGGAGGGGATAGGAAAATTCTAATCATTATTATGCAACAAATAAATATGCAATGAAACTTCAGAAATGATTAAGTAAAATATATCCTTTGTTCATGGATTATGAAACTGTATTCCTGTGCAAATTTGTTCAGGTATAAGGTTCATTGATATAAATTGGATTTATTCTCATATAAATATGTACAGGATGGCAGCCTCGGTTAACTGAAGAACATAAAACTTGGCCTTGCAATCAGTTAGATTATTTATCCATTTAGCCTAATATTGTTTACACTGAATGACAGATGGTCCAGGACCTCAGACCTTTCACACCATCTGCTGCTTGAAATGTTTTATATCTGAAGATGATAGAGATATATCAGGCTTATTCTGAGGTGTTCTGTATGCAAAAATGCTCCTGTTACTTCATTAGGAGGGGATGTCAAGAGGTCCCACATGTCTGGACATAAGGGAAAAAGTTGAAGTTGCTTTTTCACACAACTTTATTAATTAAAGTAACAGTGCATTTCCACACTATTCTAATAACTTACCTCCTCCTTCAGTCTATAAATCAGCCTGATTTATACTTATACCTAAAGATGGGAAGGGGTCGATCCACTTTCCGTTATGAGGCTCAATACTGTCCTCATCATTGCACTTTGCTTTCAAAGGAACACGTCATCAGTGAGATTGTCAACGCCTCAGTTTCAAGTCATCTCTGAGCGATGACATCCCTTGACACAAGACTCACACCACCTTCTTCAATGGTTCAGACTAGGGTCACTCTGGCGCTTCTACCTTGGTTTCCCCATTGTTGTTTTTCTTCCACCTCTTTCTCTTCTTCCTTATATGTCTATTGCCATTAGCATTTTTTTCTTTCTGCTTTCTCCTACCTCAGTGTCTCCCTCCTCCTTTCGAAATCCTGCAAACCTGTTTTCAACCTGAGCCTTGGTCCTTCTAGAAGGTTCCTTGTCCTTTGGGAACCTCCCATCTCTTCTTCATCCCCCACCTCCATAGATGAGTTTGGTGGAGTTGTTGGTTTTGCTTTGTGTGGCATGGCCACCTTCCAGGGGTGATTGGAGTGGAAGGCACAGGGGTATCTTTGGGAACCCTTCAACCAGTTACTGAACTATAGTTATTTTTCCTTGAAAAGTATATTCACTGAGTCATAATGACTTACTATTTTTAGCAAAGTATTTGATTTTCTATCAGTAGGCAGAGAGGAAAAATGAAGGATTTCAGCAAAGAAGATGTAATGTGAAGATCAGAGGAATTATTGAGGATTTAGGTTATCAACTGGGGCATCTGGAAGAGCATTACAAAGCTATTGGACTTCTGTGCAAATGATACTGTATTCATTTCAAGGGTCACATTTAGGATTTAGTAAATGTATAAAGGATACAAAAATATAAAATGGTAACTCTTTGAAACAGAAGGTAAAAATATTGAGGTCAAAGTAGAGCTGTACTAAGAAATGTAGGGAAAGGACCGAAGGAAGCAAAGAACTGACATTTCTGATATTGTCTATGAGG
The DNA here is from genome assembly GCA_035047305.1 of Bradypodion pumilum. Taxonomy (NCBI): domain Eukaryota; kingdom Metazoa; phylum Chordata; class Lepidosauria; order Squamata; family Chamaeleonidae; genus Bradypodion; species Bradypodion pumilum. The sequence goes on along the minus strand of JAWDJD010000006.1, from coordinate 52,922,493 downwards.
CAGAAATATTCCACAGAAATAAGGAATTCTTACAGCAAGGGCATCTGTTAAACAATAGATGAGACCTGACAGATTTTTATAGATTTGAATGACTTCCTAATAACTGTATAAAATTCAACAACTTGCTAAAACTCAATTCTCTTACTCTGATGGAAGAAATGCTCATCGAAGGAGAACAAACCTTTGATTAGTCTTTATGAATTGACACATTTTCAGTATCAACAGACCTAATGCAGCTGGCCCAAAACTTTCAGGATACAATTTCAAGTTGTCCTTGGAAGAATTCTTTTTGGGAAACAATAATAACTCATGCAAACCAAGTTGAACCAGTACAATGTGAGTGTAACATAGAAATAGAAATCAATCTATTTTTTTCTAGGAATACCACGGGTATGTTTTGGGGAAGATTTTTTTTTTGGGGGGGGGGAATCCTACAAGTGAAGTAAGACCCACTTCTACCATACCTGTAGATGCATTCACTATTTCTCATATTTGTGTACATTAAGCTCTCATGGACCATAGAAACCAACAATATAGATTGCGTAAACTTAGATGATTTCAATTTAGTTGTATCCAGATAGTGCTTGCAGAAAAAATTAACATTAAAGCAGATATCCAAAGATCTAACACTACCTAACATTTCAGTGAAAATTCATCTTCCATGCATGAATTTTCCTCTTCTCAGGTAAATGCACTATTTTTTTTTTGCCTTAGATGTTTTCTTGTTCAAAATGTAATTAGCTTGATCAAATGTCTAGTGGAGAGAATGACAATATATTTGTATTAAATGAAGTGAAAGCTTAATGTCCCGCCGGATTTGTACAATAAAATTGAGAATGTCCAGTTCTTGGGAAATTATTAACAGAAAATCTAATAGGAAAGAATGTCATCAGACAACCCTGGAGGACTTGTCCACCTATTGGTATTATTTCTGACAGCAATTTATTTATTTTAATCATGATTCTACTAAGAATGGTACATATGATAGGGTCCAGGATGTGTCTACAAGCATCAAGGTTGGAGGTTCTTGGTTGAAATCTGAAACCATGGGCTTGAAATCTCAGGGAACAAATTCTATTACATTGGCACCTTAGCTTTCCGGGCTCATTCTCACAACCTCAAGACATTCCATTCAGGCATGCTCAGAGGCACCCCAAGTCTTTCATTCTTCCATCCTCTAGAACAGAGGTGCCCAAACTTTTTGTGCTTGGGGCCTGACCATGCCCCCAGAACAGTTGAGTGGGTCTGACCATGCCCCTGGAAGTGGACACATTTGCACATGTATGTAACTGACCAATTCTAGGAGTGGCGGGGACGCATTTGTACATGTGCAAATGCATCCCCACCACTCCTGGAACTGATTCTGGATGTCTCTGCGCATGTGCAAATGCATCCCCGCCACTCCTGGAAGTGATTTCACCACTCCTGGAAGTGGTTCTGGATGTCTCTGCACATGTGCAAATGCGCCCCTGCCACTCCCAGAAGTGGTTCCAGATGCACATGTGCATTGGTGGGCGCATTCCCCATCTACTTCCAGGAGTATCAAGGGTGTTGAGGGCTAGATGAATTGGTGTTGGGGGCCTGATACGGCCTGTGGGCCATAGTTTGGGCACCCTTGCTCTAGAACTTCTGTTACTAACACTCAAATAATGTTTCAAAAACATACACATTTCTTGTCTTGCTGCTACTCAAATAAACCAAATGAATGATCTGAATTTAGCTATATTTTAGCATTTTGAATGGTGTAGACCATTATCTTGAAAAAGAACCATAACTATTGATCATCATTTAAATCAGAATGTCTGTTTTACAAGTATAGATATCTTTCTAACAGTTTGAAAAGACTTACTGTAATTGTAAAAGTTTCTGAATTAGATGCAGTGTCTTGGTACTTACATATAAAGCCCTACGTGGTTTGGGACCTACATGATGAAAGGGATTACATTGGGCTTGGAAAAGCTGTGGGACATGACATTTTAAATTATCAAAAATTGTCCTCTGCTGATGGTGTCATCACTTTTCCATAGGTGTCAGCTATTCTCTAGGACAGTGGTGATGAACCTATGGCAGAGCCCTCTCTGTGGGCATGCTCGCTGTTGCCCCAGCACAGAGTTCACACTGCCCTTCTGCCCAGCAGCCCAATGGGAGTGCTTCCTCCCTCCCCCCAGCACAAAGTTTGTCCCACCCCTCTGTGGCACAGACCTGTTCAGTATGAGCACTTGGTCTCTTAAAGATTCACCATCACTGCACTAGGATTTTAGCCATTGTATTGCCAACATACATAATTCACCAATTGTGTCCAATTAATTATCAGTAACAACAAAAACAATTAATCACATAGGACACGATAGTCATGTAGCTTACACAAAATCACCACCTTTCACAACTGCATGAGCAGGACAGAAAAAGCCATTACAAAATGTTCATAATGACTGTAATTTTTCTTTCACCGCATTAGGCATACTGCAACTGCCTGTCTGCTTAAGCTGGAATCCGTATCGGTTCTGAAAATGTCTTTCTCTATGGAAGCTGGAATATGCCTTTAATCTCACCCAAGGATTTCATCAATTCTAGTCTCTAAGCTATCATAGGATACATCTTTGGGCATGTTCCCACCACTGTGGGTTGTGCAGGTTCCAAACAACAGCATCACGTAAATAGGCTATGCTCTGTTGGAAAAGCAATTCCAACACCGTGAATGACAGTTTAGTTTTTAATGCCAACTAGTCAGGATAATTTTCTGTTATGAGTGTTGAGTGTCATTAATAAATGATAAGTGCATTTGAATATGTTTATGGAGAGCATCTGGTTACTGATGTTTATGTAGCCTTATTATAAAAATGCATGATTGTGCAGACATATGCCAACAACCTGCAATCTACCAACCTTTATGCCATTAGTATTTGAAAGAAAGAAGACCTCTGTATGAATCTTCCAATATCCAATTGAATATTCGTAATTCTCTAGAATCAGCGCTCTGTGAATGCACAATCTGAAGTAAAAGCTTGCTAAACCAAGAATCTGATGGATGACTAACCATTTCCTTTTCACCTAAAGAGATGCAGTTACCTTTACAACAGCAAAGATGGGAAAGTGCCCATCATATGGTTTTCTCTTTTCTCAGATCAAGACCTTTTCACTGAAATAATTTGCAAGGACTCTTATACTGGGCTAACATGAAGTAATACCCAAGCAAGCACATACAGAACTTCCTAAGTTTCACATAACATGAAACAGTGAACAAAATCCTTTTTGATAATTACTTGAATGCAACAGGAATTGTGGAAGCTGATGCACCTATTACAGTTAATTGCTAAGGTATAAAGGTGCATCCCAGGTGGTGATCAGACACAAAACGGAGCATCTGATTGCACCTCATAAACTACTATTACAACTGTCTCTTGAGCACACATATACATCTAGTAGGATTTTGGCCAATACTTTTGGTGTTTAAGAAGAATGTAAAGTTCTGTTTCTTGTTCCCGATAACCAAAACTCCCTAGGCAAAACACAAATAACACAAGTAATTTTACGTTTTATCCCCCTAACCCCCATTCTCTGTTTTCCATTAGTCTTAACTTGCCTTTAAAGACCTCTCCCCTGAAAAGTGGGTGTAAAGTAATATATTTATAAGCAAAATATATGTTTACATTAAAAAACTTTTGGTATGTATCCATTTGCCACACTCTCTCTTCATCCTCCTCCTCCTGCTGTCTACCATAGATCTCTAGAACATATGCGAAAGGAACTAAATGTATTAAAACACAACCCACTCTTCTGGAAGAACCTCCCCCACCCCATGACATTATTGCCAACAGCAGGCTCCTTGCAACTGCAGAGTCCCTCCTTTGATTTAAGGCTCACCCAACTTGCTTAGAATGAGACTGACTGGAGGCAAGATGTGCCAGCTATGAAATAGAAGAAGGAACTCTTTAATAGGCAGAAATCCACTTCACTGGTGATATTGCTCTTAAAGGCAAAGGTAAAGGTCACCCTTGCTCGAAGGCCAGTCGTATCCGTCTCTAGGGTTCAGTGCTCATCTGTTTCATAGCCGTAGAGCCAGTGCTATCTGCTTCTGCAGGCATTTCTGTGGTCATGTGGCAGGCATGACCAGACACTGGAGCGCATGGAATGATGTTTACCTTCCCACCAAAGTGGTCCCTATTTATCTACTTGCAATTTCTTGCTTTCGAACTGCTGCACTTAGGTCACTGTAAATGTATGCAGTGGAATTTTGGCCACTAAATATAATACCCATAACAGACGTCTCTAGACATGATCTCCAGAACATATTGTTGGCAGAGAGTTCACATATTTCAGTTTGTGTATCGCAAAAGAAAGTCATATTTGAGGAATGTAGGTGCTTTTCTCTGTATTGACTATGCAATACTAAAGAATGTGCTCTACTGTAATTTCTCAACAAAGTTGTACTGTACCAAAATTTCATATTTATCAACAGAAGCAGAGCATAAGTTACTCATGTCCACATATAATTCTGAAAAAATACTCATGAACACTATCTCTGGGATAATATAATATAATATAATATAATATAATATAATATAATATAATATAATATAATATAATATAATATAATATAATATAATATAATATAATATAATATAATTACAGTAATATTAGGATCTGAATGAGAATAATCAATTATAACCTACAAGTTTGTTTTACAGCAATGCTATGCAAATTCCTGCAAATCCTCCTACCCCCTCCTTTTTTTTTGCAGGTGACTGAGCACAGAAAGATATAATTGTTCACACTCTCCAGGGAAGGCAGCAGTGTGAGACAGTAGAACTGCTGAAATACGAAAAATGTCAGAAAACAGATGGTCAACAAGATTCCTGGAGATACAAAGGAGATATTCTGATGGAGGATTTTGCTTTGTTCATTTTGATTTTCTGGCCTTAAAAAGTTCAGGTATGTCTTCTCACTTGGAGCCATTCCCCTACCTGCACATACATCACTTTAAAAGAAACACCAATGCTTCAAATCCTACTTTAGGCATAATCACAAGAACAATTTTCTGTGACATAATTGGAGGATAATGCAAAATCTTTGAGTTATTGATACAGAAATCTATGTGCTACGGATGTCCATGATAGCTTGCTTTATTTTGGTCTTCAAATGGAGGCTTTGTTCACAAGTATGATTGCTCTATCACAGGGGTTCTCAACCTTTTCAAGTCCGGGGCCAGATCATGCTCCCTCAAACAGTTGGCGGGCCATAAATGAGTCTGCTGCTGTCGTAAACACATTTACAATGACCGCAAATGAGTCCGTGGCTGATTATGGTGGCTGTGGTGGCAGCTGTGGCAGCGGGAGCAAGGGCAGGGGCTGGATTATTTGGCACCATGGGTCAGATCCGGCCCACGGGCCATAGGTTGAGAACCCCTGCTCTATCACAATGTCATATTTCTGAAACCCTAACAGATTCACAGTCTAGAAAGATGGGTTGTCTATAAGTAATGTATAACTGGCTCCCACTGAGTACACAAGCCTAGAAGCTTCTTGCATGGTAAAAGAACATCAGACTTGTTTTGTTGTTAAGCATTCTAGATAGAAATTACTCTCGAAGGATGATAACCTCTTAAAGAAAATGTTTCACTCCTGCTGTGATTTTCAAAGTTGAATTTCTCCAGGGCTAGGGTTAGAACGGAGATATATATATATTTGACTCCTTTGAAAGAAATGGCAAATACAGTACTAAATAACTGTAGTAAAAAGGCATACCTGTCAACCGTGGCTCCGGAAAATATGAGACCTGCGCAGAATGGTTCTGCGCAGATCGCCTTCTACGCATGCATAGAAGGCTTTTACGATTGCATAGAACCCTTCTACACATGCGTAGAACCCTTCTACACATGCATAGAAGGCGTCTATGATCCCCTTCTGTGCAGATTGCCTTCTACGCATGTGTAGAAGAGTTCTACGCAAGCGTAGAAGGGTTCTACACAAGCGTAAAAGGATTCTACGCATTCATAGAAGGCGATCTGCGCAGAAGGGATGCGCAGTACCTCTTTTTCCCCCGCTGCCACTTCCGGGGTTTTGGCAGCTGCAGGCGGGAAATGGGGCAAATCGGCGCTGAAAATTGGGAAATCCCGGCCAATTCGGGAAGGTTGACAGGTATGGTGAAAAGGTATCATGTCACCTAAATGCTTACTTCAGCCTGGCTGTATTTTTTTTAGAAAGGAACATGAAACAAAATTAAATATAGACCAACTTTTCTAATATTAAAGTCATTCAGAAAAAAAGTTCCTGTCAATCATGAACTTCTTTTTCTAAAAAAATGCACGTGTCTTGCTAACTGAGCAAGGAAACTATCACTTGTTGTTACAGTACCTATAACTGCAAAAAAAAAAAAACCCCACTAAGCATGTCAGGTGGAAAGAAAAATAATACACAGGAGGGAAACAAAGCTCACAATCAAACAAATAGCATGAAAAACACTTGACAGGTTACCTCAAGATTGGTTTCTAATTGTAATTTTGTGGTGGGTGCTTTAGAACTGTGCTTAACTGCTGGAAACCACACTGGGAAAGGTCATTGGATCTTTTAAAACATAGTAAAGTTTATGTTACTTACCCATTCTGTATAGCAGCGGTGGGGTCATATGTCAAAGCCATACCAGCCTACATACAGATTGGGCGGAGGTGGGGGAGGGTGAGGAGAGAGAAACAAAATGTTACTCACAATGAACATTGACAAATGAGAGAAATCTACAATCCTACTATATAATCAACTTTCCTTCAGTATTAAGTATCCTCTTAGTACTTTTTAAAAAACACAATACACCCACCCTTTCTGTGGCTTCCCTTATTTCTGCTTGTCCATCCTATTACATTGTAAGTTCGGCCTTGCTTGAAAGCCAGTCGTATCCGACTCTAGGGTTCAGTGGTCATCTCTGTTTATAGCCAAAGAGCCAGCACTGTCTGCATTTGCAGATGTTTCTGCGGACATGTGGCAGACATGACTAGACACTGGAGTGCATGGAATGCTGGTTACCTTCCCAATGAAGTGGTACCTATTTATCTACTTGCAGGTTTTCTTGCTTTTGAACTGCTAGGTTGGCAGGAGCTGGGTCTCGAACTGCTGACCTGCCGACCTTCCATTCTTAACCACTATACCACTGTACCAGAGCATAAAATTAAATATAAAATAAAGATTCACACAGATTAGAAATTAAGAGAAAACAAGGAACAATGGAGGAGAGGGAAGTTTTATCCATGGAGGGGAAGTCCAAGGTATCAGCATATGCTTTAAAATATCACTGCTAGGAAACAGGTATGACTAGAGATGTGAAAAATATGTCAGTCTTTCTTGCTGCTAAATTCAAGATAAAATGAGATTATATGTTTATCACTTTTTTTGCAGAAGTGCTTCTCTAAATACTTATGCTTGTCATAGCATATGTTTTTGCTCACCTGCATATCATGCACAAGTATGCTTTGTTTTATGATTGGTCACTGGAAGGCAAACATGGCCTAATGTGTACCAGCTTACTGAGACAGAAGTTTCTGAGGAAACCCCAGGAGCAGAGAGAAAATGGATTAATCAAATCAAATACATTTCCTTTAACACTTAGTATGATCTTCAGAATCTCACCAGAATTTTTGTTCCATCTCAGATGCATATCACAATGCAAGACTTTTTTACATTCCTGTTTATAAATTTTTCTACATATTTGTATGATAGTTTTCAAAATATATAAAGCACCATGTTTTGAATTGATTTTTCCAATGAAAGAGGATCTTTAGTTCCATACAGATGATTTTTCAAAATATAAAATGTTTTGCATTGATTTTTCTAATGTAGGGAAATATTTCCATCTTATAGTTTTTGTACGGACAATTTCTGATGACTACGGTTGTGCTGTGCACATTTTTCAAACAGATAAATGGTTCTCAAATGCACTGGAAGTCTCGGAAATCTACAGCTTTCCGAGTCAAGAAGTACTCCCCCCCCCAGCAGATAAAGAACAGATACTTCTCAGAGGTAGAAAAGAGATATTTCCATAGGAAAATATGAACCCAACTAATTCCTTTTTAACCTCTAGTTCTGTCAGTGATGATAAGATGTATGGCATTGGAAGCAGAGGAGAAGGTATTCAATAAACAGATGGCTAGTTGTTCTCTCCAACCCCATCTCACATTCTGTCTGTTGCTAATTCAATGTTGCTTGAATTCATATATTTATAAGACTAAAATATATCCAACCTGTATTTGACTGTTCTGCAACCTTTAGAGTATTTCATGGTGACTTACATCTTCTGACTTAAAGCTCTTTTTTGCCCCTAACCCATGTGACAAATAGCTGCATGGGTGAAGAATTTTACAATACCTTCTCATACAGTTTACAAAATGTTACATACCCGGATTTTTTGGACCATAAGATGCACCCCCCCCCCAAGTGGGGAAAATGAGGGTGCGTCTTATAGTCCAAATGCTGTACAGCAAGGCTGTTGTAAAAGGATATTTTACAACAGCCACGGCTGGCCAAAGACCACCGCTGCCACCACACAGTTGTTCGGCTTCAGGAGAGGGGAAACAAAATCATATGTTAGATGGGTCATTACCACAGGTGGCCACAAGAGGGCACAAATCACACTTTCCCAATTAAATGCATTGGGAATCAATTTCTTGTATTTTAAAGCTTTTCTGTTTGTATGTTCCCAATGCATTTACGTGGGAAACCAAACCTGTGCATAAAAAGAAAGGGTTTAATTTACCTTTCTCATTCCTGCTCCATGTTTTCCTGCTCCTTTCTCCCTGCTACACATGGTCAAAATTGAGGGGGAAAGCAATGCTTCCTGGTTGCAGGAAGAGCAAGAGGCTAGCCTAGAGCATTGCTTCCTGCCTCTGTGCAATTGGCCTGCCCGTCCATTTCCCTGCTGTGCCACCACTGGTTGGTGGTGAAAGTACAGGTGCAATACTATTTCGCTCATAATTTCCCCCCCTTGTTTTCCTCCTCTAAAAACTGGGTGTGTCTTATGGTCAGGTGCATCTTATGCTCTGTAAAATACGATATCTTAGATTTTTCTTGCAATCAACAGATCAGAGAAAAAAATTGATATTGTGACAGCTAGCAGCCAGCCTACAACTCATCCTCAAACGTATGGTCTGAAGACCTTCAAGTGGTCACCTGAAATTACTTGTGTTTTGTTCAGTGAATCCATTGACACACACTATGAGTGGAATCTTACAATACCTGTGTAGAAGTACATTCCATTACAACCAATAAGGCCCAAACCCAAACAGACATGCTTAGATAGTGATATTAGTGCTAGGGACACTACTGAATATGGACAAATATACTATTATCTTAATTGAAGTTCCCTCCACCTTCTCAGTTGTGCTCCATCTCCGCTCTAGAGACCATAATTGCTTCCCAAAATCTTCATTTGGGAAAGAGAATGATTTATTAATTGTTTCTAAATTGGTGTCACTGCTAGAAGAGGAATGGCACAAAAATCAAGGGCTCTGACTTTTTTTGCAGCTCTTGACTTTTACTGTAGCTATTAACTTTTACAATAACCTTTGTATATTTTCCTCTTGAACTTGTTGAGCAAAAAGGATAATGGATGACAGGTCAAAAACTTGGAGAATTATAAGAATGGTTACAAGATGGATGATTTGCTAAACAACAATACTTCATTTTTCCATGAATGAACATTCTCAGGAAATTAATCTTGAACTAAAAGCATAGTTTCATCCACTGATTATGCACAAAGGAAGTAATAGCTTTAGACAGATGTACTAGAAGTTGCAAGAGAAGAGTGAATCATTCATGATCCCTTCTCTGTCATAAACCACTTAATTTCATCCTGTTCTCACTGCATATTAAGCAATTGCTCTTTAAAGTTATATGGCTAGAAGTATCCCTCACTTTTCTTATCATGACCTATTAACATGAGGAGAGAGGTCTATGAATATATATATGAATATTTCTGCTGTTCATTCAAGTCTGTTTTAATGAGAATTAAATTAATTAAAAATCTAGCATCACAGCAGTGAATCTCTTCCTCCTTTACCTCATCTGGCTTTAACAAGTATGTATTCTAAATTGGAGCATCTGCCCATAGACAGTGGTTTATATCTGAAATAGCTTGATATAATACACAGGTGTTTAGAGGGGGAGGGGAGAAGCTTGTAATTCCTTTTAAAAATATTCCTATCTTACGTACATGAATGCTCGTTGTTCAGTCACACAGAGTCCGACACTTTGCAACCCCACGCCAGGCTCCTCTGTCATCTGCCATCCTCTGTAGCCTGCCCAGATCTATGCTCACTGTGTCAATGATGCCATGTCACCATCTCATCCTCTGCCATCCCTTTCTCCTTTTGGATTTGATCTTTCCTAGCATCAGGGCCTTCTCAAGTGAGTCTTCTCTTCTCATTTGGTGGCCAAAGTACTTGAACTTCAGCTTCAGTATTTCTCTTTCCAAGGAGCAGTCAGGGTTGATTTCCTTTAGGATTGACTGATTTGATCTTTTTGCATTCCTAGCCCTAACTCTAGCCCTAGGGTTAACCCTAACCCTAACGTTAACCCTAACCCTAACTGAAAGGGATTGAGAAGCAGAAGTGTTATCTGCCTGTTTAAGGTCTCAGGTAGCAGCAGCTGCTGCTGCTGCTGCTGCTGCTGCTGCTGCTGCTGCTGCTGCTGCTGCTGCTGCTGCTGCTGCTGCTGCTGCTGCTGCTGCTGCTGCTGCTGCTGCTGCTGCTGCTGCTGCTGCTGCTGCTGCTGCTGCTGCTGCTGCTGTTGTTGTTGTTGTTGTTGTTGTTGTTGTTGTTGTTGTTGTTGTTGTTGTTGTTGTTGTTGTTGTTGTTGTTGTTGTTGTTGTTGTTGTTGTTGTTGTTGTTGTTGTTGTTGTTGTTGTTGTTGTTGTTGTTGTTGTTGTTGTTGTTGTTGTTGTTGTTGTTGTTGTTGTTGTTGTTAATAATAATAATAATAATAATAATAATAATAATAATAATAATAATAATAATAATAATAATAATAATAATAATAATAATAATTTAATTTATTTCCTCCCTCTCTCCCTTCTCTGGTCCTGGTGCTCCTAGATTCCTGGAAATACTTGAAAACTTTGGGGCCTTGGGACAGGAGAAGGAAATGTTTAATTTCTAAACAATAACATTGCCCCATATAATGACATCATCAGTTTAACACCATGGAATTTAAACAGGGTTTCAGCTGCTAATAGCTCTAACAATTGCTTTAAGCCATTCAACAGAACTCCACTAAAATAATCAAACCATTATCATCTTCTGCCTCCCATGTCCCCCAATTTTCTTCTTAAAATACAGATGGAGATTTTTTTAACTCTCAAGTACTTTCATCTAATTTATGAAGAAACTCGCAGGAACCAAATGAAATTCAGAGTAGCAATATTCAACAAATATAGCTGCTTTCAGTGTGTTACCTGTCTTGCAAAACCATGCAATTTGTGTGCTTTTCAGAATGCATGGCATTTTTGGTTTATAACTACAAACCAAATTATAATCCTCTCTTGAATGATAGTCCCCAAAATATGTCCTCAAAGCAAATAAGCTAATAGGAGAGGGGGGGAGGAGGAAGAAAATACTCTAACAAGGTAGCTGTTATCCAAATTATAATTCTATTACACTCTCTACTAAAAAAAGACAGTAGTTTAATCAACACTTTCCTCAAGAATTTACAAGAGTTTTTAAACACTCACATTGAGGCAACTGATGCAAATATTTCAACATGTTACTAATATTAAAAAATAAAATTAATATGGAACTAATTGATTATGTATATGGAGTTAATTTCAGTCTGGACACATGGTACAGGTGAAGCACACTTAATACCAATGTAATTATAAGAGTGAAAATGAGAGAAATCATATTTAAATTATTAACCTATTCCTGTGGTCTTTTGGGAAATAACAGGCTAGTAATAATATTTTTTTTCTTTGTGACATAATAAGAGTTGGAAGAAAACCTGTCATTAAGAACAAGCCTTACTGGCTCCCATGGGATTAAGCCTAAGCCTAAAGATATCTTTCTTTTCCTGATACATTTCTCAAACTGCAGCATTCAAAATAATAGTACTGTAATACCATATCTCCAGAGAAAAATCATGTTAGAGAACAGAAAAGTGAATTTGCCAAATGTAGAATTCCTCTTCAGGTTACAGCCTTGCTATTAGGAGGCATTATTCTATCTTGCAGGCTCATCCTAAGCAACGGTTTTTGTTACCTGATTTTAGTGTATTTTAGTGATTTTAGTGGCCCAATATTGGGCAGATGTTATCTAGCATTTTTTAATTCTATTTTGTTTTAAGATGTGTTAATTTCAGTTTTGTATGTTGTTATATGCTGGTATTACATCTGACATGAATAAAGAAAGTGTACTTTCAGTTGTATGTGAAGTACAGTGATACCTCATACAATGTCCAAACTTGGTTCCACAAGTTTGGACTTTATACGGATTTGGACTTTGTATGAGGCATGCAAAATCCTAGCCGTGATGCCTCATACAACATCCAAATTCTTGCCGTGATGTCTCATACAACGTTGTTTCCATAGAGATACATTGCATTGTTTGGGGCACGCTTGACTCTACCAGTCAAGCCCGGTGGCTGATTTAGCCTTTGTGATGGGCTGCCCCCTGGCTTGGTTATTCTGTTTTAACGGGGGTAGGGTGGGGGTGGGTTGTTTGTTAATGATGATCTGTTTGTGTTTTTAATGTTGATTTTAATTGGGCTGTTAGATCTGTTTTAACTTTTGTTGCTTAATTGTTTTTATTGTAATTTTTATTATGTTGTTAGCCGCCCTGAGTGGTGTACCCACCAGGAGGGCGGGATATAAATGTGCAGAAATAAATAAATAAATAAATAAATAAATAATTGTAACAGCACAGACTTCAGTGCAAAGTCAAGGAAACAAACAGGAAACTGACAGAACTTTAAGAAATAATTGTCTAAAGGCTAAATACATTACAAAAACATGTCAAACAACCCTGATTTTAGGGGAGAAACCATACAACAAGTTTTTAACTTTTGAAAACTTTATGAAGTGCAGGTTTAAAAGTTAACATGTCCCATCATGCAGCACAGTGTTAATCTGCAGCCATGCAGCCAATCATCGATTTTGTACAAGCTACTGTAAACAATTACTGGATGGAAGCAAGGACAAAATGGATGCTAACATGTCCCATCATGCAGCACAGTGTTAATCATCCAAAATAGCAGCAAACACCAAACAATTAAAATTGCGCTCAAAACCACTCCTAAACACTCTTTGCCTCGTGCAAAACCCACAAGAGCAATGCATGCATGCATGCGTCCTGCCTTTTATACTGCCCAGGCACAGTGCAACCTGGGGAAAACCCCAATGCCTCATACAAAGTCACAGCGACTTTGTATGAGGCAACATTTCTCAAGAAATTAGGCAACGTTTTATGAATTCGATGTTGTACAAAGCGGCCTTTGTATGAGGTATTACTGTAACTTTACAGCTGGTGGGCAAATTTCCCCCAGCTCATTTTCCATGCCAAGGAAGGGCCTGACATGTGGACCCCAACTCACACAGCAGGTACTAGATTCACCACACCACCAGATATGTAGATTGATGGCCCTGCAATTTACTTACTGCATCAATATACAGTAAAATCTCGCGTAAAGAGCACCTCGCTTAGAGACTAACTCGCTTAAAGAGCATATTTTTCTCTGAATGGTTGCCTCACTTAACAACTAAAACCAACCAAAAACTCGCTTAACAACTAAATCGGGGTTTGCAATCCCCCCCACCAGAAGTCGCAATTGGTCACTTACAATGGTGTTTCACTTAAAGAGCAAACTCACTTAAAGAGCAATCCCGTGGAACACATTATGCTCTTTAAGTGAGGTACCACTGTACTGAAAAATGCTCTAATCAGCCTGAAGACATTGGGATGTGGCAAACAAAATCAATAGCACTGTGTTCCACCAAAATCAGCTTTCTTATTATTATTATTTTAGTGCCATATCCGATTCCGAATACTGGCTATCATCATAGTGATCAGCCATTAAGATTGTCCTGGGAATTATATAATGCTGATCCTGAGCCCTTTTTGGCACATGAAGTCCTCATCATCCCCAGGCCATTATTGATGAAGCTGCTGTCCATCATCAAGATGGACTCAACCGGGATTTAATACATTTGGGAACAATAATGCTTCCCTGGCATACCTGTCAAGTTTCGGGAAATTTCTGTCAAATAAGGGAAATTTCCCGGCCAAAACAGGAAACTGGACAGCTATGCTTATCCTGTGCTGGCCTCCAGTCTAACTCCAGTCTAATTGCAGTCTAACTAATATGAGATGACGGTGGGAAAGAGTGTAAAATATGGGGGTTTGACAGAAATTTCCCGAAACTTGACAGGTATGTTCCCTGGGGACTTCCTCACCTAAAGCCATTAGTCCTCAGGGTTGTCAACTATACTTGATCATATTGATACAGTAATTTCAACTAGTTTGAACTGTCACAAGCAGTCAGGATCCAACAGTGTATTGTATGAGCACTGTAACAAGTACCAACATTCACAACTGTACATTAAGGCTGCAGTTTCCATCCTCACAATAAATATCTGTCCTTTTGGACATGAATACAACAGAAGAGAGTGGGGTTAAACTGGTTAGAAGCATGGCATACATATTCTCATTCTGTACTTTTATATTTTTCTCCAACTTTTTAAAGATCCCTTGCCATCAGCCTTACTGGGACCTCCATCCAAACACTCAACAAAATGCTGCAAATATTTGTGTCTCACCTCTCCTTCTCTTGTCCAGGGCCTCCCATTCTGTGTGTACTTGCTTTGATTCTGTCGTTTCTTTTGCCCTCCATCAGCAAATTTGCACAACAGTGGTTCCGTTGGTGCTGTGAAGACAGGAAAACACAGTCTGTATTAGTAGCCTTGACAAAAGAACTCAATTAGATCACAATTTTTAAATGATTAATACATGTTCCACTGATTTTGGAAGATAAATTTTAAGTATGTCTTAGTTTGGATGTAAAGAAAAAGAATGCAAGAATTCAGGGTCTTGCTACAATTATCAACACTACAAACATGAGATCAAATGTTATATAAATGGTATTGTATTATACTAAGGTATACAAGCACAGGGTATATGTTGCAATGTACATATTGGACTGCAATATACATACAGTGATACCTCACACAACGATTTTACTCCATTCCACGGGGCTCATTGTTGTATGAAACAATTGCTATACGATACATGCATCGTATAGCAATTTCCCCTATGGGATGCATCGTACAACAAATTTCTTTTTGCTAAGTGTTTTTCCCATTGAAAAATTGTTGTATGATTTTTCCCGTAGAGAAAATTGTTATGTGGGACACAATTTTTTTCTCCAAAACCTCATTGTTATGCGATTTTGTTGCTATACGGGGCAATTGTTGTATGAGGTTCCACTGTATATTGAATTGCAAACAGTAAAGAATGACAAGAAAAGAAATGACTCATTTGAAACATTTGTGCTAGAGCATGGATCCCCAACCACTGGGTCACGTACCAGTACCGGGCCATGGACTGTCCCAAACTGTGCCATGGGGGTGGGTGGTACTGGGAGCCTTGATGGCAGCCTTATGCCCTCAATGTTCTTCACTGGGTCTGCCCAGCAAATGGAGCAAGAGCACGGGCTTCAGACACAGCAGATAGGCAGGTGGTTGGGCCCCTCCTCCACATTGCTTAACTACAGCGGGGCTCCATCTGCCACCTGTGTGCAGTGTGATACCTCAATGCCCAAGCCTAATGGTCCATGGCATGAAACTGGTTTGTGGTGCTAATAAGGTTGGGGACCCCTGTGCTAGAGGAGAGCTTTGTGGACACTCCGGACTGTCAGAAAGATGAACACGTGGGTCTGAAACAAATCAAGCCGAACAATCTCTGGCTAAGGCTGTCCTATTTTGGGCATAGCATGAGAAGGAAAGAATCTCCAGGAAAGACAATAGTGTTGGGAAAGGTGGAAGACAGCAGGAAAAGAGGAAGTCCAAACATGAGATGGATTGATTCTGTGAGTGAACCCACTCCAGGCTTCTGTTTGCAAGAGCTGAACCAGGTTGTTGAAGACAGGTCATTTTGGAGAGCTTTCATTCATAGGGTCACCATAAATTGGAGGTGTCTTGACAGTATATAACAGTGATGGCTAACCTTGGCACTCCAGCTGTTCTGGAACTTCAATTCCTAGAAGCCCTGATCAGCAGGAGTGCCAAGGTTAGCCACTAGGGGTATATAACAATAGCTGCTGCTGCTACTGCAACTACTACTGCTATTGGAAGTATACAGGACTTGAATTACAATATATGTAACAACTAGCATCTGTGATAGAACACTGGTAGAAATCTGTTCCAGCAGCAGATCTTTTTCAAGATGGTGAAGAAAAAAATATTTTAGTTGCTCAAGGAGACAATTACATTACCAGCCTTCTGAATAATGATATATGGAAGCCCTTTATTCATATTCCTAGGGTAATAGGAGATAAGTAACAAGGAAGGGCTATTTCCCTTATGCCTGTAGGTCTTTTGAAAAATCTGCAGGTCAGAGACAAAAAAGAAGCCTTAGACTACAAAAGATCTTCCCTCTAAGCCAGTGCTGCTCTTCCTATGTTCAGAATTAAATTTCTCAAATAGAGTTGCAGGGTAGACATTTATTGTCACTAAATTTGTCATATGTTCATGACAGACATGAGGGAAAGGATAAACACTGCTGCTCTTTTGGGAATGGGGAGGGAAGAGGCAAGCTGATTTTGAGTAATATGCTTCCATTTTTTTGTTTTTCTCAGTACCCTGTGCTTACATATTGAGTAAGTGAAATAAATAAAAGAAGATCAAAGGAGGCTTTTGCCAAAAAAACAAATTGGCTTAGTTTTCCCATTAAATCGTCATAGTTTAAGACAGCTGGCAGATGACCTCCCTCATGCTACCCAGCTGAGATCCCAGCCTTTCATCATAAAACAGTCAGCACAGTTACTGCACAACTGTTCAGTGAATGTTCACATGGCTACAGATCAGACTCATAAACACACAAAAGGGAGAGAAGGAGCCACCACAATTCCCTATCACTTCCCTGGATGAAAGCACACCACATCATTTATATCTTTTGTTCCCACCTTTTTAAATGGAGAGATTTACAAATGAGTAAAAAATACAAGTGTGAGTAAGAAATACATGATTTTACACTAGAAAATGTGAAGCAACAGAGGAATGTTTTTACGTACATGAGGATCATGTCCAAAGATTATCTTATACTATAGGATACCTAGCATATAAATTTTACTTCACCTAAGATAACAACACCTAGATCCAGTTATCATATGTAGAGCATAAGGGTTTCTTGGCTGATCCTACTTTATGCTTATTCATCACTTAAAATAAGCCATGATAAAACATAAAATATACAGGTAAAAGTAGAGTTAATAAGTTTTTGATATTGGGAAAGAGATCACAACTCTAAAAACATCATGTCAAAAAGACCACCAGGAGACATGGTATCAAAGGGAAAGCTAGATGATCCAAAGCAGGAGGTTTTGTGACTAAATCAGGCATGACTAGCTTGTGAAGGCAACTACAAAGAGAACAGTCTTTACTATTCTCCTAAATTTCTATATAAAAGGATTTAGGAGCTCATCAACAGGAAGGGGGTTGTATATAGTGCTATTTATCAAGAATCTGGCCAGTATCCTGTTGGGGATTTTCACATGCACAAGTTGTCAAAATAGTGTTATTATTTGTTGAAGTGTCTGGTACACCACTGGTTTTACAACTGATTGTGCCACAGAAATGACACTGACTGTACAATCAGACACACAATAAGTTGTCATGAAAATCCATAAGGGCCATTACTATTTCTTTAAATTACTTGGTATTCATATAAGTTACACTGTAGTTTAATTTTCTCTTAAGGTTGAAAAAGGCTAACTCACAGAAAGAGAAAAAATCTACGTCATTAACATACCAGCTCACTCCACAGATTAGCGTGTGATTAAGAAGAGGGATGCCAGTCAAAGGGGAATCACGGGTATGGGTACATTGTGATAAACAAACACCTGAGAATTTGAAGTCAACAAGACAATAGACAAAACAATTAAACATCTTACATCTTTTACATTCTAAAGGAAGGTGTGAGGAGCAGGTAGAAAAGGTATAAAAAGCCAGGATGTTTTAGCCTCAGAAGCATACCTGTCAACTTTTGGTTTTGAAAATAAGGGAAAGTTTGTGGGCGTGGCCAAATAGATGGGTGTGGCCAAATAGGTGGGCATGGCCAAATCAGTGGGCATGGCCAAATCAGTGGGCATGGCCAAATCTGACCATAAGGCTTGCTGGGTGCTCTAGATGCCTGTCACATGGGCAGAGCATTAGGGGGTGGGGGGTGGTGGAGATATCACTGCAGTCCTTAAACACCACAACCAACTGCTTAAATCACACCAGAGGTCAGGAAACATTTCTCTCCAGATGTTCTTGAACTTCAATCCCCAGAAGCCCTGATCAGCCCTGACTTGGGCTTCTGGGAACTGAAGTCCAAGAACACCTGGAGAGTCATGTGTTTAAATGTGGATAGGGCTGAATAGGGGTACACAGAAAGAACCTCCTTAAAGATTGTGGTATTTTTGAACTACAATCAGGCGTACCCTGGGCAACGACACCCTTGTTGTGCTGGCTAATCTTTCTCACGCTAGGTCAGGTGAAAGGAACTACAGAACGAATTCGCCACTGAGGACGAAGCGGTAGCAATACACAGGTGAAACTCGGAAAATTAGAATATTGTGCAAATTCATTTCACTTAAAAGGTGAAACAAATATACGAGATAGACTCACTACATGCAAAGCGAGAGATGTCATGCCTTAATTCATTATAATTATGACAATCATGGCATACAGCGTACATGAGATTATGTGATGATTATGGGGCACATGAGATTGGGGGGTTGGGGTTTTCATAAGCTGTAAGCCATAAGCACCAATCAATATTATGACCAAGTAAGGCTTGAACTATCGCCCTTTGCATTTAATGAGTCTACCTCACATATTTGTTTTACCTTTTAAGTTGTATTAGCGCTGCTGATGAGGAGAGCATGAGGGGAGCTGCGCGCACGCTCCCATCTGCCTGCCCTCGTTCTGCCTGCTCTTGCTTGCCTACCTGCCTCGCCTCACTGGCGCTCATATTTCGAAGAGGAGAACCGAGTGCGGGGACGGTTGGAGCAGAGAGGAGGAGGGCGAAGTGTGTACGTACATGTGGGGGGAGCGGCAGGCAGGCTTGTGAGGAAAAAAGGAGCCTCTTTTTGCCCTGCCCTGCTCCTCCCCTCTCTGTCACAACTATTTTTTTAAAATAAGGGAAAATACGGGGAAATTAATCAAACGGGAGGAGAGTGGGAAGAGGGGTAAAAATAAGGGGTTTTCCCAGGTAAAACGGGATGGTTGGCAGGTATGCTCAGAAGAAGCCTTTTCCTGAATGAGTGAGAGCCCTTGTCATTCTCTCAATCGAGGCTATGAACCAGCTACATCTCGAATGAGGGCTACCAGCCCTTACCTTACAAGCTAATGAGTTTAGTCAATTTCTCTTTTATTATTTTCTTAGATCCTAAGTTAGAATAGAAATAGAATAATTCTTCGCACTGTTTATCCTGCATATTATGGATGAATGTTATACTTCAATAAATCTTCAAAAGACAACTTCAGAGTCGCATCTTTGCTGAAGAAGGGAAGTTTTGCCGAGGAACTGGTAACAGGTTTGCAAAGCCGAAAATAAGGCTTCACATGCATACCCACATAGCCTTGAGAGAGGTGCAGCTCACAAAGGGGACATTTTAAGATAAGGGATTGCTACCAAGAAACCCAGAAGGGAGGGTTGCTTTCGTTTTTAGCAACCTGGGAAACTTCATAGACTGGACATTCCACCTTTGAAGGTAAAAGGTTACTTTTTACACCATATCACTTTCTCTGTCTCTTTACGTGGTTGTTTGTGGGCGGTGGGCAGCCTTTTTATGGTGGTGGGCAGGGGTGGTGGAGACCCCAAAATGTGCAAAAAAACCTCTATCATGAAGGTTGTTTTTTTTTTTTGGCATATTTTGAGGTCTCCTCCACCCCTGCCACGTCTGGGAGGCTCGAGGGACCTGATCCAGGCTGTTTCTGACACCCCCTGATCTTTTCCAACACTGCTGCAAGCCAAAACCTGCAGCTGATGAAGGAGCTTTTCCCAGCGTTTTGGCAAGCAGCAGTGTCGGAAAAGGTCAGGGGGTGTCGGAAACAGCCTGGATCCAAATGTGCAAAAAAAATTCTGTCCATATAACGACAAAATCCCAATAACGACGTGACTTGGGGAACCAAGCTTTGTCATTATTCGGGGGTCCACTGTACTACCATTCTGCTTGATGGCGGATAAGCCATCTTCCCAATACCAGCTTACCTGGGCTTGAGGTCTGTGCCACCAGTAAAGTGTTCAGACTATGGAACGCCTCAGCTTGGGCCATGAAGCAACAAAGGAAAGGGGGAAGTGCAAAAATTGGGCAGCGTGCGCAACCCCATGTAAAGGACCAGAGCCTCTGACATACGTAACTCTACAACAGAAATCCACAGCAAGGTTTGTAAACAGACTGCTGTCACCTATCCACAACCCCTGTTACTTGGGGGGTAGGGAGGCAATTTTGCATCAAGTCCAGAGATAGCTGCGTAAGAGAAGGGAAAGTCTAGTAATTTAAGTCCTATCACATTTCACACTTCAGTTCCTTTGGTTTGATCTGGTGTTACAAAGATTAGCCAGCAAAGTTGCCACCCAGACCCTTGAGTGTCTCCACAGCATAGTATGCTGCTCCAGTATGGAGTGCATCCACACATGTAAAACAAGTTGACATCGCTGTTAATGAAGCCATCTGTATAGTGGCAAGATGCCTCAAACCTACACCAGTTGAGAAAATTTACCTTCTTGTTGGTATCACTCCACCTAAGATTAGGAGAAAAGTAGCAGTGGACATCAATAGAACTAAGGAAGAGAATGTCCCTTGACACCCTCTGAATGGATAAAAGCTTCAAGTCTACTGGCTCAGATCCAAGAAGAGCTTTATGGGAATTACAAACAATCTTGGGGTATACAAGAGCAAAAAAATTAGAAGATTGAGGAAGGTGCTCACTGGCCAAGGAACAACATTAAAGCCAGATATAGCTGAGGAACTCAACCTTCCCTATGTCACGTGGAGGACCCTGAACAGACTGAGGGTTGGAGTCCCTAAATGCAACCTAAATTCACTGCTGTATGTTTCTGGTAGTAGTTGGCAGATCAGTAAATGAGCTGGGTTCTGTATCTCTCTAAACATTCAAAGAGCATGTTATTATCCACCAGCAGTCTCGACTTGAACATGGTGGTCTTACATTTAGGGACTCCAACCCTCAGCCACTTCAGGGTCCTCCAAGTGACATATGGAAGGTTGAGTTCCTCAGCTATATCCTCCTTTAATGTTGTTCCTTGTTCTGGGATCTCCTCTTTCCATCTTCTAATTTGGGTTTGCTCTTGTGTAAAGGTAAAGTTTTCCCTTGCTCGAATGCCGTTTATGGTCCTGATCCAATGATGGGACCTTTGAAGCAGTAAACACTGCATTCTGAGTTCAAGTGGAAGGCAGCCATATTATGTCAAAAAATTGTGACATCAGCCATTTTGTTCTATAAAGATTTCTGGGAATGTAGTCCTGAACAACAAAATGGCTGACACCACAATTTTAGGACATAAGATGGCTATATTCCACCCCACCCAAACTCAGAATGCAGTGTTTACTGCTCTGAAGGTCCCTTCGTTGTTGTCAGATAAGGTCCCCAGACAGTATGAAAATGCAAGCGCGGCGCCAAAATGGCCGCTGCGCTCTTTGCGGGGCCCCCCACCGGACTTGGACATCCGGGTAGTTAGGGGGAGTGGCCATCCCTCTTTAAAAGGGGTGGCCACGAGGCAGCTGAGCTGCCATTTTGCAAAGCGACGGAGAGGAGAAGTTTTTCCCCACTTGCTCCGTCGCGCTTCACTTCAGCCGGGAAGCCTCTTTGAGCAGCGGTTTTTTCTTTGCTAATTTTCTCAGGCTTCCCAGCGATTCGTGGCAATGCCTTCCAAAAAGAAGGCGATGGCAAATTCGATTCGCCCTTCCAGGAGGCGTCAGCCAGTTCGGAGGACCGCGACTGTGCCCCCTCAGCAGGCCCCCTTTCCGGGGGCACCCACCGGGACCGGTGGGATGGGGTCGATTGCTCCTTGGCCTGAGGCTGGCCAGCCCCAGGCCGGCCCGGAGGGGGCCGCGGCCCCCGGCCTGCAATTAGCGGCCATCGGATTGGGCAAGGCGGGTGGGTATGCCCAGGCTGGGCCTACGGACCTTGCCCCGCGGCTTCCAGCGGTGGGCTTCAACCAGGGGGGTTGGCTGGGTTCCCTTCCCTGGCCGGGCATGCCCCCGGTCCCTCAGGGGCCGGTGGTTGGGGCATGGCCATATTCGCGCCCCGGTGTCCAGATGCCTGGCCCGGCCCCTGCTACCAGTGGGCCAGCCGGCCCTATGACCCCCATCTGCGTTGGGGGCTCTGTAAACGTTGATGCCCTACTGGCCCGCATAGCGGCTCTAGAGGCATCTTTGGGGATAGTCAATCCACCCGGGGCACCTTTTGGTTTACAGGTCAACGCAACGGCCGCTGGCCCTCGGCAGGCGGCCGACCGGGTCGAGCTGCCTGAGGCATGTGGGTCGGCGACAGCCGCGACCTCGCAGCTCCCCGCGCAGCTGATGCCGCCAGCAGGTAGTGGTCAGGCCCCATCTACGAGCTCGGTTGCGGTCACGAGCTCCGACGAGCTCGGTTGCGGTCACGGGAACCCCCAGTGGGGGCGGCCCATGGGGGTGCAACTTGTGAGTATCCAGTTCAAGCTAGTGCACCCACACCACAACCCACAACAGGGGGAGGCTTACAGTGGCCGTGGCCTCGCCTGGTTGGGCCGGCGGGACAGCCGCCACCGGCCCATTTGGGTACAGCTTTGCCACTCCAAGGCCCCACTTGGGGCGGGGGACCCTATACGGCAGGGAACCTACTGGGGGTGGCGGGGCTGGTTCGGGCCCCTTTCATGGTGCCCAGTGCTGCCAATGGTCCGGTGTCGGCTTTCCCGACAGCAGGGTGTTCCTTACCCCTTGGGGGATCATCTGGCCCAGGCCACCAAGGAAAAGATCTGGCGGGGGGAGTATGTGGACATTTTCTCCCTCCTGAATAGGGAACCCACCAAAGAGGAGAGGGAGGGGCAGGACGAGAAAGACAAGGAGCAGTCACGTCGTCGTAAGCCGCCGCGCACGTGGGCCAATTGGTTACCCGCATACCTCATATACATGGCGGTGTACCTTAGGGCCCGGCCTGACCTGGCCATTCCGATGGTCCAGTATTTGGACAACATATACAGGGCGATGGTTGATTTCCCTGGCCCGTCGTGGTTGGCTTACGATGAAGAATTCTGCATGAGAGTGCCCCTACACCCAGAGATGAGGTGGGATGAGCCCTGCCAGAAGCTGTGGCTTCCGTACATGACCCCCACGCGCCCTGCGCCAGGGGAGAGGTACCATTGTGGACATGCGGTCCAGCGAGCTGCTCCAGCCCAGGCACCCCGCCAGGTGGCGTGGCAGGGGGATCCAGCCCGCCTGTTGTTGGAGCTTCTCGGCCAATGGTTCATGCAATAGGAAGCAGGGCCGATACAGGCATGAGTGTCCCTCTTGTGCTGGCCCCCATGCCGCCTCTGCGTGTCCGCGGGCAGGCGGACTGCGGGGCAGAGGGAGAGGTGGACAGGGTGCGGGCAGAACTGCCGCGGAGGGAGGTGGTCAAGCAAAAGGCCCCCTCCCCAATTAATGTGGACATGTTGGAGTGTTGGCTCACGATGTACCCGAGGAGGGCAGATGCAGCTTACCTGATTGAGGGTTTCCAGCAGGGGTTTCGCATTCCTTTCACGGGGAACAGGTCCCCCCAAGATGCCCCCAACCTGTTGTCACTCAGGGGCAGGGAGGAGGTGGCTGCCGTGAGCATTGCTAAGGAGGTTAATGCTGGCAGGGTCGCCGGCCCTTTCCCTGTCCCACCATTTCCCAATCTCAAGGTTTCCCCTTTGGGGTTAGTGCCCAAGAAGTCACCGGGGGAATTTCGCCTGATACACCACTTGTCTTACCCGGCCGGCCGTTTGGTCAATGATGCTATCCCTGATGACCTTTGTTCGGTCAGGTATACATCTTTTGACCAGGCCCTGCGCATGGTGCGCTCTTGTGGCCCGGGTGCACTACTGGCAAAGTGCGACATTAAGTCTGCGTTCCGTCTCCTGCCGGTGCACCCGGGTGACTTTGAATTGCTGGGTTTCAAGTTCCGGGGTGAATTTTATTTTGACAAGGCCATGCCTTTCGGCTGTTCCATTTCATGCTTGGCATTTGAGCGCTTCAGCACATTCCTACAGTGGGCCTTTGTTCGCAGGTCGGGGTCTCGGTCTGTAGCCCACTACCTTGATGATTTCTTATTCGGGGGTGAACGGGGCTGGGAGACGTGCACGCGTCTCCTAAATACATTTCAGACGCTAATGAAGGAACTTGGTGTCCCTTTAGCGCCCGAAAAGACTGAGGGCCCATCAACCAAGCTCACATTCCTGGGGGTGGAGATCGACACGGTTGCGCAGGCATCCAGGTTACCTGTCAATAAGGTTTCACGGATCACTGCACTGATCGTGGACTTGCTGGCCAAACGCAAGGTGTCCCTTCGGGAGCTACAGGTGTTACATGGTCACCTCAATTTCGCTTGCAGGGTGGTCGCACCTGGCAGAGCCTTTGCTCGGCGCTTGTGTGACGCCATGACTGGCTTGGCCAGGCCCCACCACAGAGTCCGACTGAACAAGGGCATGAGGGCAGATATGCTCATATGGCTCCAGTTCCTGAGGGAATTCAATGGGGTGTTGTTTTGGAGGTCCGACCTTCTGGTTTCCCCTCGTTTTCAGGTTCAGTTGGATGCATCGGGGTCCCAGGGTTATGGGATTTACTTCGAAGGGAAGTGGGCCTACGGCAGATGGCCGCCAGCCTGGTGGGGCACGGATCGTTTGCGGGATCTCACGTACCTGGAATTTTTTCCCATTCTGGGAGCTTTGATGCTATGGGGAGAGGAGTGGGCCAATTCGGTTGTCCATTTCTGGTGCGACAATGCGGCGGTTGTCCACATTGTCAACTCACAGACGTCGAAATCTCCCAGGGTCATGGGGCTGGTCCGCCAGTTTGTGTTGCGCAGCCTACGCCTCAATGTGCTTTTCAGGGCTCGGCATGTTCCAGGTATTAATAATGATATTGCTGATGCTTTGTCCCGCCTGCAGATCCCCCGGTTCCGTGCCTTGGCCCCGGACGCAGAGGAATTTCCCTCGCCACTCCCAGACGAGATATGGACGCTTGGCAAGGAGAGGTGAACCGGGCGATCGGCATGTCGCTGGCGCCCCGCACGCGTAAGGCGTATAATCATGCATTCAGTACTTTCCGGGCCTATTGTGCCCGATTCCAGCTACCTGAAAGTTGGCCCATCCCAGTGGCCCACGTCCTCCAATTTATGGTTTACTTACATACCCAGGGCCTAGCTCCCCGCACCATAGCATCCAGGCTGTCAGCGCTGGCATTCATGGCCAAGGTGGGTGGTTATGCTGACAGCACAAATGATTTCCGCATACGGCATGTTTTGGAAGGGTGGGCGCGGGAGCGTGGGCGCAGCCCGGACAACTGCCACCCGATTTCTCCAGGGGTACCCACCTTGCACGGGGCTGGCATGACCTGTGTTTTGACAGGTATGAGGCAGCCCTGTTTCATGTGGCTACAACGGTGGCCTTTTTTGGAGCGCTCCGCATCAGTGAGCTGGTGCTACTGTCTAAGGCAGATGCGAGTCGTAGGGCACTGGAACTCGAAGATGTCTATGTTTCCAATGATTGGGCTCAGCTGAGGATACGCTCCTCTAAGGTTGATCAGCACGGGGTAGGCAGTGGTGTAAGACTGCTACGATGTTCCATGGCAGACATCTGTCCCTACAAGAGTTCCTTGCAATGCGTGGTACGCACTCTGGCCCGTTTTTCTGTCACCAAGATGGGTCTCCCCTTACTAAATTTCAGTTTTGGAAGGTGACCGGTAAGGCACTAGCCAGTGTTGGCCTCCCTGGGGCTCGCTACGGCACCCATTCATTCAGGATAGGGGCGGCTTCCACTGCAGTGGCGTTTGGGTACTCCAGGGCTGAGATACGCAACATGGGAAGGTGGGGATCACGATGTTTTCAGTTATATGTTCGCCCTCTTCAACCGTGAGTACCAGTTCAGTCACTGCCCTGTTTCCTTTTTTCCTTGACAGACCCTGGGTGTTGTCTTACACCGGTGACAGTATGGCTGGTGGGCCCACAGCTATGTGCACAGGGCAGCACAGTTTGCTGCGGCGACAGAGTGGGGACCCCGACTGGGACTGGGTGCATCCGCAAGTCTCAGGTGGTACGGTAAGCGCGGAATGTTATGGCGGGAACTGTTGCCATTCCTTTTCTCCATCAGGAATGCTGAACCGCCTGATGTCCTGATTATACACCTTGGGGGTAATGATTTGGGACAGGTCACGGGCCTATCGCTGAAGCATGCGATTTGCGGTGACCTGGCCTACTTGCATTATGTGTGGCCTGCCACAACCCTGCTGTGGTCGGACATGATACCGCGGCACGCTTACAGGGGAGGGTTTAACCTCCAGGCCCTTGATCGGGCTCGGCGCTCGGTGAACAGGGCTATTGCCCGGTTCTTTCTGGACAAGGGTTGGGGGCGCGTCATACGACACCCCACCATCAGTCTACAAAATTATGAGCTTTACACAGGGGATGGGGTCCATCTGTCGCCGGGAGGTATGGACCTCTTGTTGGGAGATTGGCGAGCAGGCCTGTTGACCGAGCTGACGGTCTGGGGGGGGGGGGCGGTGAGCCTTTCTTGAAGCCTCCCCGTGTGGCGGGTAGCACTGGTAAAGTAAACATTTATGACCCACAGGTATCCGGCAGGTTCGCAATTGACTGGACAACAGTAGACAGGCACAAGTTGGTTAACGTTGTCCAGTCAACGATGAACCAGGCAATGGGGTGATGGCACGAGCTAGGCAGCATGCATCACCCCGTTATTTTACGGATACGCGTCAGAGGGTAGGGTCAATAGTTAGATTATTGACTACGGTCAACAATTTGTTTGTTGTCAACAAACAAATTGATACAAATGGATAAATTGTAACCAATTGCCATCGGCAATTTTGGGAGGAACCTTACCAG
The DNA here is from genome assembly GCA_035047305.1 of Bradypodion pumilum. NCBI lineage: Eukaryota > Metazoa > Chordata > Lepidosauria > Squamata > Chamaeleonidae > Bradypodion > Bradypodion pumilum. Next base: position 52,895,187 of record JAWDJD010000006.1, on the reverse strand, counting down.
TGTTACTTCGGCCTGCTTGCCTTAAGAATTATAATTGGTTGAATACCAATCGAAATTTATAATTCGGACTAGGGCATGAATCAATAAATGTGGCCCAATGCCGTTATCCACTTTCACCAGTGTCTGAGTCCTTTATTGGGGGGTGCGCCTGCAAAGGCAGGGAGATTGCTCCATTGGTTTTGTGGGGGGTGGGGATAATCACATCTGGCATTTCTGTGCTTTTTGTTCTTTTATATTTTTTTGAATTTTCAATGCATCCCTTTGGGAAATTGTGATCCATTTTACGACCATTTCAGGTTATGACGGAGGCTGTTGGAATGGACCTCTGTCACAACCCAAGGTTTTACTGTACTAACTTTAGTTTTAGTATTCAAACAGTGCTCCTTAAAAGAGAGTGCCATGTCAAGCATCATGCCGAGGTATTTTGGTGCTGAACAATGCTGTAATCAATTCCCTTGCACCTAACATCCAACTCATCCCTTGCCTCTCGGTTTTGAAGGTGGAATGCCATACCTGTCAACAGCGGCTCCAGACAATCCAGGACCTGTGCAGAACGGTTCTGCGCAAGTCGCCTTCTATGCATGCATAGAAGGCTTTTACGTAAGTGTAAATGGGTTCTACGCAAGCGTAAAAGCCTTCTGCACATGAGTAGAAGGTGCCTTGCACAGAAGGGATGTGCAGTACCTCTTTCCCCCCGCTGCCAAATTCCGGGGTTTTGGCAGCTCTGGGCGAGAAACGGTGCAAATCGGCACCGAAAAAAGGGAAATCCCGGCCAATCCAGGAAGGTTGACAGGTATGGTGGAATGCACACATTTGAGTCTTGCTTGGATTAGGTTTCAAATGGTTGATTTTGTAATACTGTCCTAATTCTTCAAGTGCTCCAGTAAGTTTTCAGATACAGTACCTCATCAAAGCTTGATCCTAGTACAGCCATTGCTGTGTCGTCCCTATAGATGAAGAATTTTGTATTGTCGGGAACTGGTTGATCATTTGTATATATATTATACAGTGTTGGAGAAAATACACTTCCTTGTGGCAGTTCATTCTTCTGCAATCTCCACTTGCTATTCTTTCCTTTCATTTTCACATAGAATCTCTGGTTCTTAAGGAAGCTGCCAATGACCCTAGTAAGCTCATATCAATGAAATGTCAGTAGTCTCAACTAGGAGCAAGATGTCAACAGAAAAATGCTTATATGATGGTGCATTTCACAAAACCTACTTGATATCTTATATTTCAGAACCATTTCAATATGATTAACCAGGTTCTGGGCTGTGGCAGCTAAAACAACAATGACATGCATTTACCCAGATTTTTTGACCCCTTCAAGCAAAGTCACATCATATTATCTAAATGAAAAACGATGCTATACTATTTTACTGACATGCAGTTATGGAAGAGAAACAAAAGCCAATTTTCATCAAATATAGCAGCAGAATTCAAAATGATTCAATGTACCTTAATTTACAGAAGAAGATCATATACAAATGCCTTGTATTGTTTTTCTAGTTGAACTCTAATAGAAGTAAAATAAGTCTCCAATAAGTGTTGACCTACAAGCTTTGTGGTTACCCGCACCACCTCTTAGCAACTGCTTTAATGTTCTCTTGAGGGGAAAAAAGCCCTGGAAAACACAAGCTTTTTCAGCTCCAAAAATGCCTCAATGTTTTCTTCTTAAATCTATTAGCTCATTTTAATAGCTTTTGATATTGATTGCTTTAAATGTTACCAATATACTATTGGGCATGATACACTATGTGATCTGGCAATGCTTCAACTGACACACAAAAAGTACTTTTGACTCACCTAACCTAGGTCATTTAATGTATCAATTTAAAAGGAAATTTCTATTAACAGTAAATTTGCTAACACATTGGTCTAGGTTAGTATGGCGGGAACTACTGCGATGAACAAGAAATAAAACCTCTTGATTTTCAGTACATAGCAAAGAAACTCTTGACAAACACCTCTGTCAATGAAGCACATTAAACTCGTGCCCAATATTAATAATTTATGGGATGAGTTAAGCAAACAAACAGCAAACAGAAGCATTTAAATAAATCAGCAATCCTACCAACGTAGAGAGCTAGGTCACATTGCTTATATACTGCTGTTTCCTTAGCCCCATGAGATAAAGCAAGAAGTAGGAGGGGATTACCACCAATGAGATGGAATTAAGTAAATCATCTGTCAAGCAGGGATAGTATCGAGCCCACCTTGGGGCATGGTGGAGTAAAGAGGGAGGCTAGGGTCCCATGGATCTCAACCAATCTGACAGGTTCTTCACATACTTCCTGTTGCCTCCAAATGTTTGGCCCTTCACCCCTGGAGCACCAGCATGTTAGGATAACCACAGATTGTGACATAAAGTCAGTTCATCTACTAATGGCCCTTCAGACAGCCTATCTAGTGCTCTGGTATACATGATAGGAAGAGTCCTTTCTTTGTAATATGAATGTGATAACTAGCAGGACATTGTGATGGAGTAGGGACCTGACTGAAAAACCATGGTCTACAAATCAAAATTTTGGTTGCTGTTCTTGTTGTTGTACAGTCGCACAGCCAAGTCCAACCCTTTGCGACCCCATGCACCACAGCATGCCAGGCTCCTATGTCATCTGCCATCCTCTGCAGCCTACCCAGATCTATGCCCACTGCATCAATGATGCCATCTAGCCACCTGATCTTCTGCTGTCCCCTTCTCCTTTTGCCTTTGATCTTTCCTAGCATCAGGGCCTTTCTCAAGTGAGTCCTCTCTTCTCATTTGGTGGCCAAAGTACTAGAGCTTCAGCTTCAGTATTTGTCCTTCCAAGGAGCAGTCAGGATTTCTTTTAGGATTGACTGATTTGATCTCCTTGCAATCGAGGGGACTCTCAAGAGTCTCCTCCAGCACCACAGTTCAAAGGCATCTATTCTTCTGCACTCAGCCTTCCTTATGGTCCAGCTCTCACAGCCATACATTACTACTGGGAATACCATTGCTTTAACTTTGTGGACTTTCATTGGCAGGGTAATGTCTCTACTTTTTTATTATGCTGCCTAGTTTTCTCATAACTTGCCTACCAAGAAGTAAGCGTCCTTTTATTTCATAGCTGCAGTCACCATCTACAATAATGATCTTAGATCCCAAGAAGGTGAAGTCTGTCACTGCTTCCATTTCTTCCCCTTCTATTTGCCCAGAGAGTAAATGGGCCAGATGCCATGATCTTGGTTTTTTTTGATGATCCAGTGAGTCAAATCCAAGCATGTTGCAGGCCATATTTGGCCTAGGGAGCAGAAACTGATTGCTGCCTTTGAGTGACTGATGGGAACCCAAAAATATATAATACATGCTAAACAATGAAAAAAGAGTATTCTCTACATAGAAAACCCTGGCAAGAGTTGCCAAAAAATCAAAACTGTCTTGATGATAAATGATAATGATGATGATGATTAAATCCTTTTTTCCTATATGGCATTTTGCCACTCTAGGCACAGTTCAAATATATACAGATTCAGCTAGACATTAAACACACTGTTTTAGTGAACATGGTTTCTAAAACCTTTTGCATTTTTAGAAAGGTGTGGCTACAACTGAAAATGTTATAGTGATCTATCAGCAATCCCAGTGCTGTTGAATTCCAATTTATTCAGATGCCATTTCCAGTGTAGCAGGGGGGGAAAAGAACCTGACATGTTAACAGACAAGCTGTTATTTAAAAAAGAAAAGGAGAGGAAGAAAAAAGAGGTGGGGAGAAAGGGATTTTAAGAAATAGCCTCTTAAAAACTTGTTTTTTATTTCCTTCCCTGAATTCTCCTGACAAAAGTAATGAGCGAAGTGACAGGAAACCCAATATTAATTCTGCAAGTTCTAACAAGATGTGCTGGAAGACCTAAGTGTAAGAGATGGAATGGGAATGCAGAGCAAATAGGCAATTATTTGGAATACAAATTCAATGCCTGGTGATGAGATGCCCATTTCTGCTCCCCATGACTAGTTCTATAGAGACTGTAATCTTCTATGGCAATGCCTGCATTCAATCTTAATGCCCAATATTGAATGATGAGAAGCTGAGATTCACATGAAATTTGCCGTTAATGGGTTTAACTCCATTAGTGTGCCCACTTTGGAAAATTCATAAATATGCAACCTGGGCTACATACTGAAAATCGCATCCAACCCATGGACACAGACATCTGAACTACATTTTTGACTAGATCCTTTTACCTCTACCCCTTTGCACCATCTGTTCTGTTACTTTACACCTTCCACAGCAAATCTAAAGAGTCTCTAGAGGCCCAGCTGTAGAGGGGCAAGGTAACAGCAGTGTAGGACTACACAAAGACTGATCAAGAAGTCCTTGGGGAATGAATGGTAGCACATCAGGTTTTTCTTTTTGACAGCATGAAAGAGTTGTCCTTGCTGGTAAGCTCTGGGAAGTAACTAGGGTCTGACAGAGAAGCAGACAAGAGTCTGTCACAGAAAATAACAGTAGCTGATTGCCCACTGTTAGCAACTTATTTCTCATCGACTGCAAAAGATTCAGAGTATTTCTTACAAGTCTCTCACAGGAATCTTGCAATTTCCCAGTCCTCTAACTATGATTATATTGTCACTGTTGAAGTTTAATTATCATAAAATGTTTTCAAATTATATCATCACAGGAATGATTTTAAAAAATGAACACCAAAATATGAATTCCATTACTGTAAAGATCCAGCATATTAACTATGAGGCACTGATTTAGCAACTTAAACATGGACCCATAACCACAAACCTTTTAAAGGAAGCATACGTGAATCCGTTGCTCAGACTGTATTTAAACGTAGGGTAAAAATTCTGCAGGAAATAAGCAGACACATTCCAAGAAAGTGTTAGAGCATGTGGAGACCGCTACCTTCTTCTCTTCTCCTGATCTACTTAAGACAGCAGGAGATTGAAGACACAATCAATTTTCAGTTTTTCAATTTGCCTTTGTAGGTCTTATGTTTTCTGACAAGTTTGAAATCATCAAAAATGCTTACATGGTTGCTTGGCACTCTGGGAGAACACATGCCCTATAGGCAACACCATCCACAAAGACATAGAGGTATACATCCAGGATTCCAGGTTCTGAAATTCAAATTATGCTGCCACTATTGAAATGTAGTCAGGGCTCACAGGGTTGAAACACAAGAACTGTATTTGATTCCAACAGATGATGGTATCAACTTGCAGGATTCCCCTTTACCTCTGGATTTAGCTCTAAAATCCTCACAGTAGCTCTGGTATATGGGAGTTTTCCCAACAAGAATACATTGCGGTGAGTTCCTTCTGTAGTAATGCAATACATTTTGGAAAGGTTTGGTCATGAATAGTCAATTAAGCCCCATTAGGTTTATGGATACACGCTCCTGCTAAAATTGGCTTGCTGATATGGATCAACACAGTTGCCTGTGATTTTAGATTATCCTTAGGTATAGTGCTTGCACTTCAAATTTTATGACTGAACCACTAGGCTACTTTGAGTTGCATTCTATGAGAAACCTAGGGATCCTTGATGCTGGGAAACATTGAAGGCAAAAGGCGAAGGTGCCAGCAGTGGATGAGATGGCTAGATGGAATTGTTGACACGGTGAGAATAGAGCTGAGTGGGCTGTAGAGGATGGTGGAGGATAGGGGTGCCTGGAGTGCAGTGGTCCATGGGGTCACAAAGTGTCGGACCCAACTGTGCGGCTGAATAAAAACAACATATCAGGGACTGGGCAAATGTGGCCTGCAGGGAGTTACTTCCATTCAAATTCACATTTGTTTGGGGGGGGGAGGGGGTTCCTCATCCATCTAAAACTGGACAAGGGATTTTAAAAAATATGGAAAACTTACCTCCCCACAACACAAAGGACTTTTCCCCATCAACTTTGAGGGTTTGGAGGGCAAGAGTTGATGCAGTGCTGGAGATCAGGCACTCGGTGCAACCAAATGTATAGAACATGGCAACCTAGGCTATAAAGATTGCTACAACATCTATTTTCTTTTTTTACTTACTTATTCTTTCACAATCAACACTTTAAATATCAACTCAGCCACTCTCCCTTGAAACACATTTCTTTAAATTCCACCCCGAGCAATCACAATCATGATTATTTGTGACTTCCATGATTTCATTAAACTTTGCTTCCAAAACATTTTCATGTACATTGTTAAACATTATGTGTATCTCATCCATTTTTACCATCCCAATAATTTTGTTCATTTGTGTATGTGTACAGTCCTGACTGCTTCACACGCACAGTGTCAGAGTAGAACCTAAGGCAGAAACAATTTCTCTCTTATTTAAAACGATAGCATGGTAAAAATACCTAGCTTTTTCTTCTTACACTTCTAAAAGATAAAAGGTAAAGTACTGCTGGCCAATTATTTTAATAACACAACAAAACTAGATGCTTTTTGAAGGAAACACTTTTTGCATACAGCCCGTTACTTTTTCAGGCATAAGTGGGGTATATTTTAACTGAGAAATATTTCAGATCTTAACCAATATGTTATTCTACTGATGATAAGTCACGGCAAAATCTAACTAATATGTTAAAAAATGTATGCAGTAACCATTCACAAATTCACATAATTTAAATATTGTTGATGTAAATAGCTACTGATGTAAATAGCTTCATAAACAAAAATAACCATGACAACAATAGCTATGAAACTAACTGCAATTATAATTTTCCCCGATGGATTCCACTCTAATCAGAATAAAGCAAATGCTGCTTATGACTAAAATATTTTTAACTTAGCCATATGTGGAGTATTGGGTGTGTTATATTTGTGGACATTTTATCACGATTTCTCATTCTAGACTGTGTTGAATATATTTTCAGTCATGCTTGCTTTTTCAAGAGAAAAAGTTTCACCTTTTTGTCAAAAATGAATTGCCTCATACAGAAAAACCTCGAGATACGAACACCTCTACTTACAAAAAACTCGTGATATAAAAGGAAATCTCAGAAAAAAATTTGCTTCAAGATATAAATTTCTTCGAGATATGAATATTTTGGGTCTTTTGACGCTTCTCATGGTGGCAGGAGGGTGTTTGGAGCATTTTCGCTCTATTTCTAGAATTTCTTTGTCACATTTTGGCACTGTCAGAAGCTCTCCCTGCAACCAGGAAAATTCCCCCTTCCCATCATCCCATGCAATTATCAGAACTGGCCACTAAAGGGTACTGTTGGAAATGTGCCGAATATGCATTGAAATGCATTGAAAACTTTCTGGAGCTCAGAAAAAAGTGAAAAGAAAAATCTTTTATCTATTCAAAGCTCTTTCTAAAGTGCACTTTGGAATTTTTCACCATGTTTTCCCCACTTTAGAAAGTGGGGAAAACATGGGGAAGGGGAGGGGGAGCTGATGTCATGCACCGCCCAGAGGAGCTCGCCTGCCCTCCCCCGCACGCCCCTGCTGCTGCTCCTTGCCTCCTTCTAGCAGCAGCAGCACAACTGACTCTGGGCATTGTGAGAGTTGCCCTGCTTGTGCCATGCTGCCTGGACACCTCTTGCAATGCCCAGACAGACATCCTGCAGGATAGAAGGCAAGGAGGCAAGGAGCGGTGGCGGGGGTGGGGGTGGGGTGGGCAGGCGAGTTCCTCTGGGTGATGCATGATGTCAGCTCCCCCTTCTCTGATGGCCAGGCGCACACGCCGCCACCTCCACCACCACCCAAGTGGCACACGCAGCCTATTAAGGAGGCAGCAGCAGCCACTCTAGGGGAGAAGGATTGGAAGAGCTGATGCTGTTGGGTCACCTGCTCTCCCGGGAAGAGGTGGGTGGGGTGGGGAGGGGGCGTGGCCACCCAGGTCTACTGGTGCGGACCGGCTGATGCCCAGCACTGTGTGTGTGTGTGTGTGTGTGAGAGAGAGAGAGAGAGAGAGAGTGAGTGTGTGTGTGTGTGTGTGTGGAGAGAGAGAGATTTTTTCTGAGCTCCAGAATGCATTATTTGATTTTTCAATGCATTATTATGGGAAATAATGTTTCGAGATATGAATTTTTCAAGATACAAACAACCACGAAGAACGAATTGATTTTGTATCTTGAGGTATCACTGTATATTGCAATAATCTCCATAACAGATAGTATTTGCAACTCACAATCTCAGTACTGTGAGTGACCAGGATTTCACTTAGACCTCTAACCCTGCTTCCATCAGAAAAACCAGAGAAACTCAAGGTACAGTATTATTAAAATAATTTCATTAGTTGTCTTGTTTGTTCCACTAGTAGGTGTTTTGACACAACATTTCTGGAAGCTGATAAATATCTTGCATTTGTGGGGAAAAGGTACACAAGCACAACCCAACACCAAATATCACAGCAAGGTATAGATAGGATTTAATATTAAAAGGAAAAAAGCCTTATGTAAAAAGAAGATAAAAGCAGGAATTGGGATAACATGTTTTTATTTTATTGTAACAGCAGGTAAATTCTTTGAGTACATTTGCCAACCTTCAATTGTCTGAACAAGGAAATGTATGAGATATTACAATGCACATTAGCTTCTAGTTAGCATCTTTCTCACAACAGGGAACTTTTTAATAAGAAGCAGAAATGGAGAAATCAATGTTGGGTTTCTATGGAAGATCCTTTATTAATAAGGATGACTTTGTTGATTGATTTCTCACAAATATGAACTCACAAATAAATGTTATAGAACAAAATCAGTATTAAAGCAAACACTAAAATGGGGACCAACACTATCATGAGAGAGTAAAAGATTCTCTTCATCTTAATTTTTGGGAGGAGACTTGAGACAATTTCTTTTTAATAAACATCTACTGGGGTCAAATGGTGCCTAAATGATGGGTGACATTACTTACTTTGATTTTTCCTCTGACTAAGAAATATCAGGGATGCTGTAGAAAAACAATCACACAAACACATTAGGAACTGTTGCAGTAAAGCTTGAGCTGCTGCAAAATACACAACAGGCAAGGTTTCACTTTTACAATTTCCAATGCATGTACACACAAGAGAAAAAGAGACTAATTTTCATGATAAACATAACTGAGTCCCTCCGCAAGTATCTGCTAGTTTAGTTTGTGTATGCACAGCCAGCCAAAGTTAAAACAAAATAAAAAAGTTTTAAACACAAAAATGTGGTAGCACCCTAAGGACTCACTTTTATATTCCAATGTAAGATTTCCTGGATAAATGATTGATTACTTTGTTAGAAATTCCAAAGAAACCCAACACTGATACCTGATGGTGTATTAATTAGAATTTTAAAAGTGCCGCTGTGTTCTTATGTTCTGTTTCTCATTTTGTATGGGTTTCATCTGGCTATAGTTATTATTTTAGTTCCAGTTTGTCATACATATAATCATCATCCACCCCATTAATCCTGGGAATTCTAGCCTCTTGATAGCACCATAAGAGATTGTCAGCCTGTTGCAGAACTACAGTTCTGTGGGCAGAAGGAATGGCTATGAAAACCAGTTTCACTTCACAGTGTACATTCATCATAAGTTTTTACAGAACAGAGGCAACTTGGGGCTCTAATGGTTTTCCAGAAATGGGAGCAAAAATATGATGAACCTTTGGTGAATCCATATAAATCCATAAATAACAATGACTTCAAAACACATTTCAACAGAGCTTGGAAAATTTAGCTTTGTTGGCTGCAACTTTCAGAATCCTTCAATGAGCGTGATCTAGGCCCATGGTGGTCAGAGCGTTCTGGGAGTATTCATTCCGAATCTTCCCAAGCCCTCATTTTAGGTATATGGCCAAAAGGATAATCCTGATGTGCTTCATTAGCTCTCAACAGCCAACGCTCAGATAACAAACCAATCCTTGGTTTGTGCTGCCTGTAGGAACAAACAATGCAGTTTGAGTTCCGCAAGCATTATACTTGCTTTCACTTTTAATTTGTTCAGTGCTTAGTTTCATAAATTGAGGTATACTCATGTTCTACTTCTATTGTGCCAATGTCTCCTGAAACAGATCAAGAGCCCTAAATAAAGGTAGTTGATGAATTCAGATTATATAAGGACAAGCCAAGTCAGTCTAACTCAGGAGTTCCCAATTTTTTCAAGCTGGGGGCCAGGTCACACTCTCTGTCAGCTTCAAGGGCCGGACAGCCATTTTGCCCTGGTCCATCATCAGCCATACCAACAACTACTCACAACAAATGACAGTAGATTAATGAGAAGAATGAGTAACTGTGCACACTGTATTATGTGTCAGAATAACAATTTTGCATGTACTAACACTGGGTATCAATGGGAGGGAGCTTTACAGCCTAATGTGATTGTCCTCTGCAATTCACTTGACTTGACACTCTTGCCACATCTGGCATTTGAGGCAAGCCTCCACACTCACTTTCTGTTGTTGCTTTTTTGTCTTTGCTTATATTGTTTTCTTTGTAGTCCTTCCTCCAACCAAGCAATAAACATGGAGATTCTCTCCACATGCTGGAGACTCAATTTTCCATATTTTCTCTTCTGACTGTAACTATACAGAAGATGATAAAGGTTGGTTTTTTATTTTAAATGCTTAAGGAATGATTTTATAATTCAAAGTGCTAGACAACATAAGATCTCCTAAAGCACATGGCTTTCATGCCAGGGTTTGTAAATGACAGAGTGCCAACATCTAAGTATTTTCAGATATACAAGCAACTCAGTCGCAAAAACCTCAATGCTGGGTTAGCCAAGTTTCTGAAGACAGTCTTTGTAAAGGGACTGTATTAGCTGTTCTTCATTTATTCCATACCCTGAACTCTTCTTGTATGTTGATCTGATAATGTTTGCTAGAATTGTATTTGGCTTTGTATCTTGGAAGATCCCTGCCTGCTTGCAGTTTTCAACTGGACTGAATAGACCATGGACTACTAGTTGACTAAGCCTTCGTGCATCCCTTACATAATAAATACTTGAACTTTGTTTTTATGTAAATTCTATGATTTAGGTTTCTACTTATCTGGCTGGTTCATTTGTAGTATTAAAGCCTTGGCACTGGATTGCAACAATGTTCTAGGTTAGTGATGGCAAACCTTTTAAAGACTAAGTGCCCAAACAGAGGGGTGGAGAGAACTCTGTGCTGGGGAGGAAGGGGGAAGCACTCCAATTGGGCTGTTGGGCAGAGGGGTGGGCAAACTCTGTGCTGGGTGGAGGGATGAAGCGCTCCCATTGGGCTATTGGGAAGAAGGATGGGGTAAACTCTGTGCTGTGGTGATGGTGGATATGGGTTTCAAGCCTTATTTAATTGTTTTAAAATGACAAGCAAATCAGTGTCATTTTGTATTTTTGTTGTGGTTCTCCCCTCCTTTTTTAGACATCAAGACCTTTACCTAGAACAGTGGTTGTGATCATATGGCATGCATACCTGAGGGGACACTCAGAGCCCTCTCTGTTGGCATGCACACCATGCCAACAGAGAGGGCTCTGAGTGTCCCCTCAGGTATGCATGCCATATGATCACAACCACTGTTCTAGGTAAAGGTCTTGATGTCTAAAAAAGGAGGGGAGAACCACAACAAAAATACAAAATGACACTGATTTGCTTGTCATTTTAAAACAATTAAATAAGGCTTGAAACCCATATTTTAAAAGCAATTCTACTATAACACCCCTTGAAAACCATAGTTTGCAAAACTGGATAAATTCAGACATAACATCACACCATTGTTTGAAAGCCAAACTAGAGTTTAGCATTATCTCTAGGTACAATTCAATATTTTTAATTATTTTATTTTAACACTGAAGAGAAAAGGCATAAAAAGGGTGGTTAAACTCATTCAACATTACTGTTACATAATAGCCAGGTGTACTACTCATACTTGGCAACCTTCCCGGATTGGCCGGGATTTCCCGATTTTCGGCACCGATTTGCGCCATTTCCCGCCCACAGCTGCCAAAACCCCGGAATTTGCAGCGGGGGAAAAAGTGGTACTGCACATCCCTTCTGCGCAGATCGCCTTCTATGCATGTGTAGAAGGCTTTTACGCTTGCGTAGAACCCTTCTACACTTACATAGAACCCTTCTACGCATGTGTAGAAGGCGACCTGTGCAGAACCGGTCCCGTATTTTCCGGAGCCGCGGTTGACAGGTATGGTACTACTACACAGTAAATTATTAATTTTTAAAAAAATCACAGAACATATTTTTACTACTCTCTTTAATTATTTTTAATTCTTTAATGAACAGTGTGCAAATCATTCCATAGGAGTGGTGTGATAGTCCCCTTCAGAGAAAATCTGCAAATGTAAAATGGGAATCAGAGAAGCAAAGATGACTTAAAAGGAAACAGACCTAAAAAAAACCAAGCCGATGTTTCATAACTTTGAAACAATAGGAAAACTGGTAAGAAGCTGAGTCATATGAAGATGGCATTAAAAAGAATCTGAAGGCAGATGAATGTTTGCTTTAAGAGGCAGCTGTTTATGCTATTCATTTTTGCTTCAAAGGTTCTGAGATGAAAGATCTTTTCCTCCATCAAATATAGTACATTCCATTGTAACATCACAGACTTGTAAGCCTTTCCAGCTTATCCTCTGTAACTCATCACTATAATCAAAACGTTAACATGAATGACTGAAAAAAGCACATCGTCTCTCACCATCTACACAAAACTACCTTTGTCAGGCCATATGGGATTATATTTCTTACAGACCAAAGTGAAAAAAGATCCTTTTGCTTTGAATGACAGCTACACTGCCAAGTACAGGTGTTTTAAAGGTCTAGCCTACCAGGATAAAAATTCTTCTATTGTACTATAAATCAGGTGTTACTAAACACTCTGCCTTATCATTTTGAGTACACAATCCAGTCTTTCACAGTGCTGCTGGTTCTACCTAAAAGTGTGGTATCATACCAGTACTGCATTTTACTCATTTTGAGAGTTTTATACATGCATTTCAGTTTTGCATAGTTTAATCTATTTCACTCCTGTTTTTATTTCCCTCTGTTTTTGTGTTTGCACACTTGATGAAGATGATTTTATTTCATCCTGTAAATCAGGGGCACCCAAACTACAGCCCGTGGGCCCAATTAGGCCCCTGCATATCATTAATGCGGCCCACAGTGAGGACCTGGGCTCACCACAGACAGCCCCCACCGCCTGACATCAGTGGCGCTGTTCGTGCTTTGTCTGAGCTGCTCCGAGCAGCCTCTTGCTCGGTCTTATCCCCTCTGCAGCCTTTGCCAAAGCCAATCGCCACATCGAGGAATTTTTCGGAGCTTCCTGTGTTTCAAAATTCACAGCACTAGGAGAGACCCCTGGCGCACCCGGGATGATGTCACCACAGCACGCCAGGTTTACCCTTCCAGCGCAGTAAATTTTGAAACACAGGAGGCTCCAAAAAAAAAAAATACCAGATGTGGCGATTGGCTTTGGCAACGGCTGCAGAGGGGATGGGACCGAGCAAGAGGCTGCTTGGAGCAGCTGGGACAAAGTGTGATCACCACCGCTGCTGATGTCAAAACTGTTAGCAGCAAGAGCAGCCCGCCTCCGGTCCCCACAGCTGTGTGTTGGGGCGGGACCATCCCGCAAAAAAAAAAAAGTTTGGGCACCACTGCTGTAAATTCTCAGATGAGCAAAAACTAAAGGACTTATGCATTTTCTCTGTTTTTCAACCCTAGTTTAAAGATGCCCACCTATCTGTGAACAAGCACAATTGAGTATAATAAGGTTAGGTAAAGGTTTCCCTTGCACGAAAGCCAGTCATATCCAACTCTAGGGTTCAGTGCTCATCTGTTTCAAAGCCGAAGAGCCCATGCTGTCTGCTTCTGCAGACATTTCTGTGGTCATGTGGCAGGCATGACTAGACACCGGAGCTCACAGAACACTGTTACCTTCCCACCAAAGTGGTCCCTATTTATCTACTTGCAATTTCTTGCTTTCAAACTGCTAGGTTGGCAGGAGCTGGGACAAAGACGGGAGCTCATTCTGTCCTACAGTACTCAGGATTCGAACTGCTAACCTTCCGCCTCCCAGTCAGCATCTTACCCACTTGATCCACTGTAGAGTTAGCTTACTGTAGCTTACTGTAGAGTTAGCAGGTACTGAATGGCAACAAAAAAAACTGTGCTTGGTCCATCTTATTATTTTTCTCAGCATTTATATTACATGGAATAGTTTCGTGTTCAGGGAATGAAGAAGCAGACAAGTGAAGTAGTGAAATCGAGCTCTTTATCAGTGGGGTTTGAACACCGTTTGGATGGGGCAAAACTCGGACTTATATACGCTATAAACAGTCAGTAACAATACAACAAGCCCATTGGCTAACAGAGTGTGCACATTTTCGATCCACTTATTTGCATAAGAATAGATACATGAGAAAAGATACATTCCACTCCTGTCAGAAAACGCAGTTAACATACATAACAAATAATGACTCAGAGTATGATATAAGGTACCTCACATCATCCAAGCTTGCATTTGATGAATCAGTATAAATACACAACTTGGTGTAAATATTTGTACTTATTTAAGATCACTGAGCAGGTGGACTGAGAGAGAAAACATACATGATTCAATGTATGACTCTTTGTCACATCTACATTTGCATCCATTGCCTAGTATAAAAACAAATGATGTGGCTGTCCTAATTTCTGGTGATTTCACATCCTGGTCTTGTATGCAATTAAATATGTTTGTGTACAAACCTCTTTTAAGCACATGCTGTTCTGCTCTCATTGTCAGAAAACAACTGCCTTGATAATTTACATTTTTAATTTTATATTTTACCTTGAGGGAAACTTTGGCCTTACTACATATTTACAAGGGTGAGAAATCTCCTGTCTCATTAACTTGTTTTCTTTGCCTACCCTCTTTTTGGAATAGAAAGCATGAGCAGAAATGTTATGAGGGAGAAAAAAATTAGATGAAATCCTGTGGTGATGATAAACGGTGTTGGGGATAAAAGGTGTTGGGGAGAAAATTGGCTCAAGTTAGGAAAACTCCATAGACATTACCTATTACATACAGAGTTGTGGAACTCGCCATGCACCAGTCCTGCACCAGCCTTTGGAGATTTCTTAACTTGAAGCAATTTACATTTCAAAGTTACACCTTTTATGTAGCAACACAACGGGATTTCAGCCATTACTGTATATTACAATGTGTAGCATTACACATATCACATGAGAATGGACAGGAATTTAATTTTTTTGTTTGACCAAAAAGATATTTCCATCATATAATCCTTAGCATAGCAAAGAAATCATTTCTCCCCACTACCCATTTAATACTGAATATTTAACAGTGTCTAAAACTTCAAGGCTCTATCACATAAATATCCTTGAATGTTCTTATGGTAAACAATTCTCCTCCTCCTCCTCCTTCACCACCACCACCACCACCACCACCACCACCACCTACTACTACTGCTGCTGCTGCTGGTGGTGGTGGTGGTACTACTACTACTACTAAGAAGAAGTACTGCAGAGCTTTAAGGTTGCCCTATGGATAATGGACTCCAGCTCCTGTCAAGAAGGATTAGAGGGGAAATGAACTTCCAACCTCTGGCTCCACAGCCAGATATCTAAACCACTTCACTAGTAATCTAGGAATACCAAGTGTCCATAAATTTGTATATTACTTTGAATCCTTTTATCACTCTCAGTTGGAGTTTTACAGCCCTCTGAGGTTATACAGCACTTCCCTATGTCCAAATGAGCTATCAACTATATCACGTTTATTCCATTTCTTTGTAACTGAATTTCATTGCAGGCGCACCCCCCAAAAAAGGACTCAGACACCGGTATAAGTGGATAACGGCATTGGGCCACATTTATTGATTCATGCCCTAGTCCGAATTATAAATTTCAATTGGTACTCAGCCAATTATAATTCTTAAGGCAAGCAGGCCGTAGTAACACTGGTAAGATTCCTCCCAAAATTGCCAATGGCAATTGGCTACAATGTATCCATTTGTATCAATTTGTTTGTTTACAACAAACAAATTGTTGACCGTAGTCAATAAACTATCTACTGACCCCACCCTCTGACGTGTATCCGTAAAATCACGGGGTGATGCATGCTGAAGAGCTCGTGCCATCACCCCATTGCCTGGTTCGTCGTTGACCGGACGTTAACCAACTTGTACCTATCTAGTGTTGGCCAGTCAATTGCGAATCTGCCGGATAACTGTGGGTCATCAATATTTACCTTACCAGTGCTACCCGCCCATGTGACCAAAGTCAATAGCAAAGCCCCTATATCAAACCATAGGAACAGTGTGGGATGGGCAAAAAAGCCAGAACCAGGAAGCCAATTGTAGGTTCCAGCCAAAAATTCCCACCCGGCACCGAAGCGACCAAAATATCACACTGTTCACTAGGGAGGGGGTGGAGGGAAAAACTTCTCCTCTCCGTCGCTTTCGCAAAATGGCAGCTCGGCTGCCTCGTGGCCACCCCTTTTAAAGAGGGGTGGCCACGCCCCCTAACTACTCGGATGTCTGAGTCCGGGTAGGGGGGCCCGCAAAGAGCGCGGTGGCCATTTTGGCGCCGCGCTTGCATTGCAGGTGCATCCCCAAAAAAGGACTCAGACACCGGTATAAGTGGATAACGGCATTGGGCCACATTTATTGATTCATGCCCTAGTCCGAATTATAAATTTCAATTGGTACTCAGCCAATTATAATTCTTAAGGCAAGCAGGCCGTAGTAACACTGGTAAGGTTCCTCCCAAAATTGCCAATGGCAATTGGCTACAATGTATCCATTTGTATCAATTTGTTTGTTTACAACAAACAAATTGTTGACCGTAGTCAATAAACTATCTACTGACCCCACCCTCTGACGTGTATCCATAAAATCATGGGGTGATGCATGCTGAAGAGCTCGTGCCATCACCCCATTGCCTGGTTCGTCGTTGACCGGACAACGTTAACCAACTTGTACCTATCTAGTGTTGGCCAGTCAATTGCGAACCTGCCGGATACCTGTGGGTCATCAATATTTACCTTACCAGTGCTACCCGCCACACGGGGAGGCTTAATAAAGACTCACCGCCCCCCCCAGACCGTCAGCTCGGTCAACAGGCCTGCTTACAGATCTTCCAAAAAGAGGTTCATACCTCTGGGCGACAGATGGACCCCATCCCCTGTATAAAGATCATAATTTTGGAGACTAATGGTGGGGTGTCGGATGACCCGCCCCAAACCCTTGTCAGCAAAGAACCGGGCCACTGCCCTGTTCGACGAGCGCGGTCAAGGGCCTGGAGGTTGATACCCCCCCTGTAAGCGTGACGCGGTATGATGTCCGACCATAGCAGAGTTGTGGCAGGCCACACATAATGTAAATAAGCCAGGTCGCTGCAGATCGTATGTTTTAAAGAAAGGCCAGTGACCTGGCCCAAGTCATTGCCCCCGAGGTGCAGCACCAGGACATCAGGCGGTTCAGCATCCCTAATGGAAAAAAGGAATGGCAACAGTTCCCGCCATAACATTCCGCGCTTACCATACCACCTGATACATGCGGCTGCACGTAGTCCAAGCTGGGGTCCCCACTCTGTCGCCGCAGCATACTGCGCTGCCCAGTGCACATAGCTGTGGCCCACCAGCCATACCGCCAACGGTGTTCGTTGACACACAGGGTCTGTAAAATAAAAGAGATAGAACGGTGACTTAACTGGTACTCATACTTGAAGAGGGCGAACATATAATTCGAAACACTTCGATCCCCACCTCCCCATATGGCATATATCAGCCTCAGAGTACCCAAACGCAGCCGCAGTAGAGGCAGCTCCTATTCTAAATGAATGGGTGCCGTAACGAGCCCCGGGGAGGCCAACACTGGACAGTGCCTTACCGGTCACCTTCCAAAATTGAAATTTGGTGAGGGGAGACCCATCCTGGTGGCAGAAAAACGGGCCAGGGTGCGTACCACACATTGCAAGGAACTCTTGTAGGGCACCAACCGGATAGATGTCTGCAATGGAACATCGTAGCAGTCTTACACCACTGCCTACGCTGTGCTGATAAACCTTTGAGGACCGTATCCTCAACTGAGCCCACTCATTGGAGACATAGACATCTTCGAGTTCCAGTGCCCTACGAGCCGCATCCGCCTTAGACAGTAGCACAAGCTCACTGATGCGGAGCGCTCCAAAAAAGGCCACCGTGGTAGCCGCATGAAACAGAGCTGCCTCATACCTGTCAAAACACAGGTCATGCCAGCCTCGTGCAAGGTGGGTAAGAACTCCTGGGGAAATAGGGTGGCGATTATCTGGGTGGCGGCCACGTTCCCGTGTCCACCCCTCCAAAACATGGCGTATACGGAAATCATTCGTGCTGTCAGCAGAGCCCCTCACTTTGGCCATGAATGCCAGTGCTGACAGCCTGGATGCTATGGTGCGGGGAGCTAGGCCCTGACTGTGTAGGTAGACCATAAATTGGAGAACATGTGTAACTGGAATGGGTCAAATCTCAGGCAACCGTAGTTGCGCACAAAAGGTCTTAAATTGACTGAATGCATGGTGATACGCCTTACGCGTGCGGGGCGCCAGCGACATACCAATCGCCCGGTTCACCTCTCCTTGCCAAACGTCCAAATCTCGTCCGGGAGCGGCGAGGGGAATTCCTCTGCGTCCGGAGCCAAGGTGCGGAACCGGGGGATCTGCAGGCGGGATAAAGCATCAGCAATATCGTTATTGATACCTGGCACATGTCTAGCCCTGAAGAGCACATTGAGGCATAGGCTGCGCAAAACAAACTGGTGCGCTAACTCCATGACCCTGTGCGATTTTGATGTCTGGGAATTGACAATGTGCACTACCGCAGCATTGTCACACCAGAAATGAACCACTGAATTAGCCCACTCCTCGCCCCATAGCATCAAAGCTCCCAGTATTGGGAAGAACTCAAGGAACGTAAGATCGCGTAAACGATCCGTGCCCCTCCAAGCCGGAGGCCATCGGCCATAGGCCCACCTCCCCTCAAAGTAAATCCCATAACCCAGGGACCCCGAGGCATCCCACTGAACCTGGAACCTAGGGGAAACCAAAAGGTCAGATCTCCAAAATGACACCCCGTTGAAGTCCTTAAGGAACTTAAGCCAGATCAATATGTCAGCCCTCATGCCCCTGTTCAGTCGGACCCTATGATAGCGCCTGGATAGGCCAGTCATGGCGTCGCACAAGCGTCGAGCAAAAGCTCTGCCAGGCGCGACCACCCTGCAAGCGAAGTTAAGGTGACCATGGAGAACCTGGAGCTCACGAAGTGACACCTTGCGTTTGGCCAGTAAGGCCAAAATCAAAGCAGTGATCCGGGTAACCTTGTCCATGGGTAACCTGGATGCCTGCGAAACCATGTCAATTTCAATACCCAGAAATGTGAGCTTAGTTGATGGGCCCTCGGTCTTTTCGGGCGCTAAAGGGACACCAAGTTCCTGCATTAGCGTCTGAAATGTGTTGAGGAGACGCGTGCACGTGTCCCAGCCCCGTTCACCCCCGAACAAAAAATCATCGAGGTAGTGGGCTACAGACCGAGACCCAGACCTGCGAACAAAGGCCCACTGAAGGAAAGTGCTAAAACGTTCAAATGCTGAACAGGAAATAGAGCAGCCAAAAGGCATGGCTTTATCAACATAAAATTTCCCTTGGAATTTAAAACCCAATAACTCAAAGTCGCCCAGGTGCACAGGCAATAAACGGAATGCCGACTTAATGTCACATTTTGCCAAAAGTGCACCCAGGCCACAAGAGCGCACCATGCGCAGGGCCTGGTCAAATGATGTATACCTGACCGAACAAAGGTCATCAGGGATGGCATCATTGACCGAATGGCCTGCCGGGTATGACAGATGGTGAATTAAACGAAACTCCCCAGGTGTCTTTTTAGGTACCAACCCTAAAGGGGAAACCTTCAGATTGGGAAAGGGTGGCATGGGAAAGGGGCCAGCGACCCTACCTGCAGTAACCTCCTTAGCAATACTTAGGGCAGCCACCTCCTCCCTGCCCCTAAGGGAAAGTAAATTAGGGGCATCCTGGGGGCACCGCACCCCCCTAAATGGGATGCGGAAGCCCAGCTGGAAACCCTCGAGGAGGTACCTAGCATCCTCCCTCTTCGGGTATGTTGAGAGCCACCGCTCCAACATAACTACATTAACCGGGGAGGGGGCCTTTTGAGTGACCAGCTCCATCAGCGGCAGGTCTGCCCGCTCCTTGTCCACCTCTACCTCTGCCCCGTGACCCACCGGCTCGCGGACACGCAGCGGCGGCGTGGGGGCCAGCGCAAGAGGGACACTCATGCTTGTATCGGCACTGTTTCCGATTGCATGCACCATTGGCCGAGAAGCTCCAACACAGCAGGCGGGCTGGAACCCCCTGCCCCGCCACCTGGCGGGGGGCCTGAGTTGGAACAGCTCACTGGACCGCATGCCCACAATGGTACCTCTCCCCAGGTGCCGGGCGCGTGGGGGTCATATACAGAAGCCACAGCTTTTGACAGGGCTCATCCCACCACATCTCTGGGTGTAGGGGCACTCTCATGCGAAATTCCTCATCGTAAGCCAACCACGATGGGCCAGGAAAATCCACCATTGCCCTGTAAATATTGTCCAAATATTGGACCATAGGAATGGCCAGGTCAGGCCGAGCCCTGAGATACACCGCCATGTATATGAGATATGCGGGCAACCAGTTGGCCCATGTACGTGGTGGCTTGCGATGGCGAGACTGCTCTTTATCCTTCTCATCCTGCCCCTCCTTCTCTTCCTTGGTGGGTTCTCTGTTCAATAGGGAGAAAATATCTACGTACTCCCCCCGCCAAATCTTTTCCCTTGTGGCTTGCGCCAAATGATCCCCGAGGGGCAATGAATACCCGGCTGTCGGCAACGCCGACACCGGCACGGTATTGATACGGGGCAGCAGGAAAGGGGCCTGGACTGTCCCTGTGACACCCGTTGCAGTCCCGGGAGCGGAAACCCCCCACCACCTAATGTCAGACCTGTATGCGGCCAAGCTGCACCTGGGTAAGCCAGGAACTGATGCCCCCCCGCCCCGACATTACGAGGCCATGGCCACTGGAAACCCTCCCCCGAAGTGAAGTGTGGTGTGGGCACATTAGCTTGAACCTGATACTCACTGGGTGCACCCCCGTGGGCCGCCCCCACTGGGGGTTCCAGCCCACGGCGGGCGTCGGAGCTCGTGACCAAAATCGAGCTCTGAGGACACATCGGACCACTACCTGACTGTAGTGCCTGTGGTACGGGGAGTTGCGAGGCCGCGGCGGGCACCGGCCCATGCGCCTCAAGCAACTCAACCCGACTGGCCGCCTGCTGAAGATTGGCAGCTGCCGCGGTCACCTGCTGGCAAAAGGGGGCCCCAGGTGGCAATGCCGCCCCCCCACTGGGGTTGTTGGATATCCCTAAGGATGCCTCTAGCGCCGCCACGCGGGCCAGTAGAGCATCCACTGTCGCAGATCCCCCTGCATAAAGGGTGCCAGGCGGGCCGGACGGCCCGCTGGGCAATGGCCCAGGGCCCCCGACTTGAGAGCCCGACCCTAAGTAGGGCCATGCCCAAAACTGCCCATAAGGGGCCGGGGGTAGGCCCTGCTGTGTACTCGCACCAGGCCCTCCCCCCTGCTCCAAGCCCACGGCCGGTAAATGCGGGCCGGGGGCCAAAGCCCCGGCCGCGCCATGCCCTCCCCCCTGCTCAGACCCCATGGCCGGCATCTGCGGGCCGGGGGCCGAAGCCCCTGTAGGGCCGATCTGAGGCTGGAGGGCCACGGGCCACGGCCTCAGCTGCCCCATCCCACCGGTCCCCGTGGGAGCTGCCATGAAGGAGTCCTGTTGGGGAGGCGCAGCCATGGTCCTCCGACCAGACTGCGGCCTCCGAGTCGGGCGAGTCGAAGTCGCCATAGCCTTCTTTTTAGGAGGCATAGTACAGCGGATCCCTTCCCAGGGATCAGAATAAAGGCTGGGTAGCCGGAGAAGAGGCGAAAAGCGCGCTAAGCTTCGCCGCAAAACGGCTTCCCCCAAAAGCGAAGAGCGACGGAGCAAAAACTTCTCCTCTCCGTCGCTTTCGCAAAATGGCAGCTCGGCTGCCTCGTGGCCACCCCTTTTAAAGAGGGGTGGCTACGCCCCCTAACTACCCGGATGTCTGAGTCCGGGTGGGGGGGCGCAAAGAGCGCAGCGGCCATTTTGGCGCCGCGCTTGCATTCTCCCTTACAGTAAGTTAGAAAGTTAATTTATTTTTAAACTACTGAAGGAGATTATAACAGGCGGATTCTGAAGCTCATTCAGTCTGTAGTACCAGAACTGCTATGTCTGGATATGAAAGGGGATGATGAAGGAAGCAGATAGGGGAAAATAATCCATTCAAAACAGGGTGCTAGAGGAGAGCTTAAAGGATACAATAGAGACTAGACCAGTGGTGGCGAAACTATGGCATGCAGGCCAGAGGTGGCACTTGGAGCCCTCTCTGTGGGCACCCATGCAATCACCCCAGCACAGAGTCCCCCCCTCTGCCCATCAGTCCAATGGAAAAGCTTCCTCCCTCCCCCCCCAGCACAGAGTTCACCCTGCCCATATGCCCAGCAGCCCAATGGGAGAGTTTCCTTTCTCCCCTGTTGCTGTGTTGGCACTTTGCAATAAATAAGTGGGTTTTTGGTTTCAGTTTGGGCACTCGGCCTTGGATAGACTGTCAAAAAAACAAAAAAGTGGGATCAAGATAAAATCAAACCTGAACTCCTAATAAAAACCTGAAATGACAAAATAGAATCTTTACTTTTGGCGTGCCATGAGAAGACGAGACTCCAAAAAGAAAATAATGCTAGGAAGTGCTGAACATAGTAGGAAAAGATTGATTCAAGAAAAGATCCTCTAGACTTTGGTTGAGCAACATATTTTGGAGGTCAATAATTTCAAAAGTTATCATACATTGGAAGCAATCTGATAGCAAATGGCATATAATATACACTTAATACACATCACACAACCCATTAAGCACTCGAAAGATTTGTTGGGTGCATATTCTCAAAATGCACTATAGTAATAATTTCGTGTTAGAGATTACTCTGGGTTGAAAGGATTTTTAGGTGATGCCCGAATGACGCTCCTTTCATGTCCCCAAGTGCAGCTCTCGGGTATTGAAACCTGACCTTCCAGTCTCCAGCTCAGCATCTTAACCACTAAGCCACCAGGGGAGCTGCACTGGAATAGATAAATATGTGTTGGGCCCTAATGGGAAAACAGCCCCGGCCTGCTGGCTCATCCCCAACTAGCCCAGTTGTGTCCTCCTTCTGTGTCTTGGCATTTCCCCTCTTCCTTCATAGCTTTTAGTTTGGTTTTAAATGGGGTGGGAGTAATGAGGGTGGATGAATGGGAGGATGAGGGTGTTTTAACATGTTTTTATATGTTTTTAACTGTTGTACGCTGCCCTGAGTCGGGTTTTACCTGAGTGGACGGCATAAAAATTGAAATAAATAAATAAATATAGTTTATTTATTTATTTTGACGTATTTAACCTCACCTAGGGGACAACACTAACCTAAAACACTTGGACACACGATACGCGTAGATAAAACATCATAAAATTCTAAAATTCAAAATCTCAGATCTAAAAATCTAAAATCCATTTACCAAAGGATCTTGACATTCTCTGCTAAGTACTGGATAAGCTGACCAGAGTTTGGTTTGTCCCCTGTGTTTAGATCTCAAGCAGGCACTGTAAGCAAATTATGGAGAGTAAAAAGGTACATCTCTGCAGTCAACCTCGAACTCTGCCTTCTGACTCTGTCTACTACAGCTTAGCATAAAATTGTTCTTTCTCATTCTGCTCCTTAAACACACTGATATATGTCTGACATACATTAGAGTCAAAACAGACAATCACTTGTGAAGATCTCATAGCAGGGGTTTTCTGATCACATGATAAGGTAGTTATGTTCAGATTCCAAGCCTGTAGTGAGATGAGCATTATTGTACTCCAAATGTCTGAAGATCAAATGGAAACAGGAAGAAAGATGGTATCCCCACAATCAGTGCTGTCAAGGAGAACAAATTTAAGCAGTGTGCTGTCTCCGTCTTTAGTTTCAGGATTATTGACTGTAAGAGTCCTTCTAATAGAAATGGGAAGACTGAATTAGTTTGGATGTGTTATGAATTCTTAATGCTGCTGATAGCTCCAGGTCAGAATATGTCCCTGACAATAAATAGCTATTCCTTCTTTTCAGCCTCCTAACTCCAATGTAAAAAGAAATTAACAACCACACACACACATACACACTCACGCATATATAGCTTTATATCCTGCAGGGACAAGATGATTATCTCCAATTAGAGAAAAACAAATTAGAGTGTACAATTTGCACTGGTAAACCTTCACAAAGGAGACTCTTTCATTATTCTCTAAAGATCAAAAGGTCCTTTAGGGTATTAACGATGAATTTGAAACTAAAAACAGTAAGCTCAACAGAATGAACCTGTATGATCATTAGTTTCATTACCAGGAATGATTTCCAAATGAGCACTAAAGGTAACTAGTGGCAAACATGTATTGTTGGCAAAGCTCTCCTGGATCACACACAAAGTTCTATGAGATAAAAAGCTTTCTTCTTATATATAGTGTAGATAAGGAACTTTAAGAAGATCTGGTACCTTTATTGGTCCAGCTTTTCAGACAGAAGAAGACAGAAGAAGCAACTCAAAGCACATGAGACTTGCCTCTTCCGAATGCCTGTACAACTTGTGAAGAACAAATGCACTTTCACCTGTCCCCAAGTGAATTCCCTTTCAGATGCTTTAAAGAATGAACTATGCCAGCTTATACTGAGCACTTGCTTACACATCTGCTTTGTGAATTTGTGTGTGTTTAAGATTTAAAGCCTATGAGAAGTTCACAGTGTCTGGACAGCTGCCTGCATTTCCTTAGAAAGGCTCGACCTTCATTTTATGAATATTGACGTCAGTAAACTTGTTCCTGAATCAACTGAATTAGACTACAAAGTTCTTGATATAAATTATTAAAGACAGGCTAATACAGTAACCACACATGGGATAAACGTAAAATAAAAGAAAGTGGATCAGGCAAATAACTTAATGCCATAGCTGGCTTGGATTATAATATGTTCTAGGTTCATGGTGCAGACAATTATGCTGGACCTTCCTTATATTTATTTATTTATTCATAATTCACATTTATTGCCGCCCACTCGCCATGGCGACTCAGGGTAGCTTACAAATTAGTGCAACAAATAACAGTAAAGTAACAACAGACAGAAAAAACAAACAAAATGAAATAGCCTGCTTTATTTTATTTACTTTTTACAAGAGGAAAAATCCATAATCAGTGGTTGAATATCTAAAGCAGGGATTCTCAATTTGTGGCCCATCGGCTAGATACAGCCCACAGCACCATTTCATATCCCCCCCCCCCGCACTGCCTCCACACCAGGACATGCCATGTGGTGGAGAAAGGGGGAAATGGTTGGCTGGCACCCAAAGCTGTCTCAGGGAGCATGGCCTGGTCCCTGGCTTAAATGTTTGAGAACTCCTGATCTAAAGTTTTCTGCAAACTAGTGCATCTCTAGGAATAAGACTCTCTCTCCCTCTCCCTCCCTCTCCCTCTCCCTCTCCCTCTCTCTGCATAACAAAAAGAGAAGAAATTGTATCTTTGTATTCGCCTTCCCACACTTCAACAATTTTGTACTGAAAGCCCCTGCTTAAATTTAAAAAGGAATTTCTCAAATAAACACAATGTCTTTAATCAATTTAAATTTCAACGTTTGTATCCTGTGTCCTTCATTCCATAAAGTCTTTCTAATTGTCATTGTAATTCTCCATTGTAGATCTGGCCATACCTGTCAACCCGCGGCTCTGGAAAAACAGGACCTGCGCACATCGCTTGTGCGCAGGTCACATTCCACGCATGCGTGGAAAGGTTTTACCCCTTCCACGTATGCGCGGAAGTGCTACACTGCTTGCGCAGCCCTTATGCAAGCGATGTAGCGCTTCCGCACATGCGTGGAAGGGGTAAAACCCTTCCGCGCATGCGCGGAAAGCATTTTCCCCTGCTGCCAAATTACAGGGTTTTGGCAGCGGGGGCCGGGTTATGATGTCAATCGACGTCAATTTACGGGGTAATCCCGGCCAAATCGGGAAGGTTGACAGGTATGGATCTGGCCTTTGGGCCATAGGTTGAGAATCCCTGATCTATAGAAAACTCAAGTTAAAATGTTTTCCAGTCAAATTCAGTGCGAATTATTTGTCTTACAAAGCACAACCAGTCAATTTCAACATTCTTTACAGTCAGTTTGACTGAATTTATACTGTACCTAAATATTTTAAAGTATCCATACATATTTGATTTGGCCAAATAGTTTGGAGCCAGAAAATGGAGAAAATAAAGACCTCTGACCTTGGGCAAGGTGAAACTGTATAACATGAAAAACAGCAAAACTCCAGAATGTAAGTAAAGTTCCCACCTGTCCTGTTCCCTCCCGCCCGTTCTTCTCCCAACCCCAAAATGAGCCATTAAATTTACTAAAATTTACTTAATTCATTCAACAAAAAATTCTTGAACAAAGACATAATATTCTTGGTTAGTAGCTTTGCTGCCCCAGTGGAACAGTACATGATTACTGGATTTTAATATGTATTTTTTAAAGTGTATTGTTAAAATAATCTTTTCTATAAAGCACATTGACTTAAGAAGAAGGTGGTAATCTGTGATGACACTAAAAGACGAGTCATTCTAAAGACAGATGGATTCAGATATATAGATAAGACAGTACATGTTGAGACAGAAGTGCCAAGATAGAGGACATGGTATACACATTAAAATAGGGTTGGAGAAAGAAGCTGTACCTTTCCAGTTAGCCAGTGTCCTTCCCTGCCTTCCTGTCCTTGTCTAGAATGTAGACTCTCCATGTAAGTGAATGTAAGGAATTATAATGAAGTATGCACTTCTAAATGTATTAAACTGAATTATGAAGGAAAACAGCGGGGTAGCAACAGATGTAGAAATCTGAGGGCGACATGCTTAGTTTCACTTGATGAATGTTTGTTTTGTTGTTCTGAAATATTAATGTAATTAAATATTTAACAAGAACAAGCAAAGCTTAAATTTACTTGGGATGGATTCCTTTCTTCCAAGAGCCCTGGAAAAAATAAATAAATATATCAGCCACCAGTAAATTACAGGCAACTGGTGGGAGGGAGGTTGGCTAATTGGTTTTTAACCATTCACTGCTTTATAAAAAACATTACAGTTGTGTCAAAAAAAGCAGTTCAAATACTTGGTAATATTACTGATATTTTCAGTTTGACCAAGACAACCTGAATGGAAGGAGGAATGCATAAATCATATAAACAATCATGATTAGTCACTCACTTTAACTACTATGAGTTACCTAATCTTCACACAAATTAAAAAGTGTATCATGGGCATTTAAAAAGTAATGTTGGAAATACAGTTATGTTGCAAGCATGTTTTGGTGAAAGATTGGTTGAGTCAATGCTAGATAGATCCTGCTTTAAATCTTTGCTTGGTCATGATATTCAGTAGTGATGGCTATTGGCAAAGCATTTTGAACTTTGATTATGAGGACCTGGGTTCGGTTCCTCTTCAGCTATAAAGTACTGAATGTCACTGGTTTTATTCACACATCATGTTTCATATATCAAACAGCCAGCTATTTGACTTGTTGAAATAAGTCT
This sequence comes from Bradypodion pumilum, assembly GCA_035047305.1. NCBI lineage: Eukaryota > Metazoa > Chordata > Lepidosauria > Squamata > Chamaeleonidae > Bradypodion > Bradypodion pumilum. The sequence goes on along the minus strand of JAWDJD010000006.1, from coordinate 52,867,577 downwards.
CTTTTTCTTACATACTGCCACTGACCTTTTCCTCCTTCTACTGACTTTGTATGTTGATTAAACCATATTCTGTACAGTAAATTAGGAAAAAAATATGGCTCGTGTGAGCTCTCCAGACAAGAATTAAACCATATACTAGCTCTTGTTTGAAGGATAGATCATTCTTTACCCATTTTCATTTATAATGGCAAAGTTATAGTTTCATGTATTTTATCTTTAAATATACTTTTGCTTTCACTTTAAAAATATTCCCAAAGTGGCTAGTTTCAAAAATTACAAATAAAACAAAACAAAATAATCAGCCACTAGTTTTGTAAACAAAATCCTTAACGTTGATATAAAATGACTATAAAACCAACAGAAATTAATTGGTTAAATTAAGTATCTGCTGGAATAAAAGCATTTTGAAAACCGAGACAAGGAACAACAGGTGGCCAGATGGGGAAAAGGCAGGGGATTCTTGATGCAACCATCAAGGGGTTTTTTCCCCATAGGTCTTTATTAAGTATGCATCACTGCAGGCGAACTTGTACTGAAGAACAATTTCAAAGTGAACATTTCAAAGAAAATTTTAACAGGCAGGTAGGAGACTAGAGGAAAACATGATATTTAAGTACTCTGGTATCCCAAGCTTCTTCAGCTAGTCCCATGACAAATAAGAATAAAGATGATGGTGGCAACAACAAGAAACATACTGAGGACTTTTACTTCAAACCAAGGCTATATAAATTGAAGAAATACATTTCATCCCTATCCATGATAAATGAGGGATCCCAGTCATGATATTGTTTTAGCATAGTCAACTGAATTCCCTTACAGGCTTTGCCATATGTAAAGGTCTGAGTGACTTCTGTCAACAAATGAAAGCAGATCAATCTGTATGCTGTTTAGCTGGTGTGTGTCCAGTTCTTTTAGCCCTCTGCTGCTTCAGGCTGAGACTCTCATTTTCCTTCTGAAGTTGAAAAACTGAATTTTCACTTCTATTTTTACTCTGAGAGATAAGATCCTTTATATTAGTACAGTGGTACCATGGATGAAGTCCGATTCGGATAAAGTCCGATTCGGATAAAGTCGCAATTTTCAAGCACACGTGATGTACTGCATAAAGTCCAAAACGGCTAAAAATGGATGTTATCCGAGGTACCTGGTATAGGAACCTCGGATAAAGTCCATTTTTGACGTTATCCAATGCATCACCCATTTGATTCGGATAAAGTCCAAAATCGGATAAAGTCCAAACTTGTGGAATGGAGTTTGGACTTTATCTGAGGTTCTACTGTATTCTGATGAAGGATACTGTCTTCATCTTGATATCTGCAGCATAGGGAACAATGCAGTCTTTGGCCTGCTTATGGCCACCTGCCATAACCTTCCCAGCTTCCAAGATCCTTTTCACCTACTGATCAAAATCCTCTTGCATGCATATGCTAATGACACAAAATGGCGGTGGGTGAAAAGCATGACTTTTTGTGCAACAGACAGTGAATACAATGATTTTTTCTAACTTGAGGTAATTCACCTTCAAAGGTTACACCCTTAGTGTTAATGCTGAAGTAACTATGCAAGATAATTTTGGCCTTGGTCTCCTGTTACCTGTTTACTTCAGGAGGTCTCTCTGCAAGTACAACTGGATTTTATGCAAAATTTATGCTCAGGAAATGGAAGGACTGCTGAAAATAATGCTGAAATGTAAAACAATGTGATAGACTAAATAAGCGAACACTACATTATATTGCACATTAGCAGAGATCTCAAAATAAAATACTGCTATTCAGTAACTTGTTTATATCTAAATACCAAACTGCAGCGGCTCAAGTGGATAAAACGCTGACTGGAAGGTGGCAGGTCAGCAGTTTGATACCCAAATACTGCAGGACAGAGTGATCTCCCGTCTTTGCAGGCGCACCCCCCAATAAAGGACTCAGACACCAATGAAAGTGGATAACGGCATTGGGCCACATTTATTGATTCATGCCCTAGTCTGAATTATAAATTTCTATTGGTAATTGACCAATCATAATTCTTTAAGGCAAGCAGGCCGAAGTAACACTGGTAAGGTACCACCCAAAATTGCCAACGGCAATTGCTACAATGTATCCATTTGTATCAATTTGTTTGTTCACCACAAACAAATTGTTGACCGTAGTCAATATCTAACTAATGACCCCACCCTCTGACGCGTATCCGTAAAATCACGGGGTGATGCATGCTGTCTAGCTATAGCCATCACCCCGTCGCCTAGTTCGTCGTTGACCGGACAACGTTTAACCAACTTATGCCTGTCTAGTGTTGTCCAGTCAATTGCGAACTTGCCGGATACCTGTGGGTCATAATGTTTACCTTACCAGTGCTACCCGCCCCATGTGACCAAAGTCAACAGCAGCAACAGAAAAAACCCCTATGTCAAACCATAGCAACAGTGTGGGATGGGCGAAAAAACCAGGACCCGGAAGCCAATATGGGTCCCAGCCAAAAATTCCCACCCGGCCCCGAAGCGACCAAAATATCACACTGTTAACTAGGGAGGGGGTGGAGGGGAAAAACTTCTCCGCTCCGTCGCTTCGCAAAATGGCAGCTCGGCTGCCTCGTGGCCACCCCTTTTATAAGGGAGTTGGCCACGCCCCTAACTACCCGGATGCCTTCGTCCTGTGGGGGGGCCCCGCAAAGAGCGCGGCGGCCATTTTGGCGCCGCGCTTGCATTGCAGGCGCACCCCCCAATAAAGGACTCAGACACCAATGAAAGTGGATAACGGCATTGGGCCACATTTATTGATTCATGCCCTAGTCCGAATTATAAATTTCTATTGGTAATTGACCAATCATAATTCTTTAAGGCAAGCAGGCCGAAGTAACACTGGTAAGGTACCACCCAAAATTGCCAACGGCAATTGCTACAATGTATCCATTTGTATCAATTTGTTTGTTCACCACAAACAAATTGTTGACCGTAGTCAATATCTAACTAATGACCCCACCCTCTGACGCGTATCCGTAAAATCACGGGGTGATGCATGCTGTCTAGCTATAGCCATCACCCCGTCGCCTAGTTCGTCGTTGACCGGACAACGTTTAACCAACTTATGCCTGTCTAGTGTTGTCCAGTCAATTGCGAACTTGCCGGATACCTGTGGGTCATAATGTTTACCTTACCAGTGCTACCCGCCACACGGAGGGGCTTCAAAGAAGGCTCGACGCCCCCCCCAGACCGTCAGCTCGGTCAACAGGCCTGCTCGCCAATCACCCAACAGGAGGTCCATACCTCCTCGCGACAGATGGACCCCATCCCCTGCATACAAGTCATAACTTTGGAGGCTAATAGCGGGGTGACGACTGACCCTCCCCCAAGCCCTGTCGACAAGGAAACGCGCCACTGCCCTATTCACCATGCATCTAGCGCGGTCAAGGGCCAGGAGGTCAACACCCCCTCTGTAGGAATGGCGCGGGACCATGTCCGACCAAACAAGGGTTGTGGCGGGCCAGACATAATGCAGGTAGGCGAGGTCCTCGCAAATCGCATGCTTCAGCGACAAGCCGGTGACCTGGCCCAAATCATTGCCCCCCAGGTGTATGATCAGAATGTCAGGTGGGTCAGCATTCTGGCCTGAAAAAAGGAAAGGCAGCAGCTCCCGCCATAACATCCCAGGCTTACCATGCCATGTGAGACTTGCGTATGCACCCAGTCCCAGTCGGGGTCCCCACTCTGTCGCCGCAGCATAACGCACTGCCCTGTGCACGTAGCTATGGCCCACCAGCCATACTGTCACCGGTGTAATACGACACCCCGGGTCTGTAAAGGAAAAATGAGGGAAAGTAGGTAAGGTGACTGGGTTGGTACTCACGGCGGGAGTGGGCGCACATAAAATTGAAAACATTGCGAACCCCACCGTCCCATGCTACGTATGTCAGCCCCTGAGTACCCAAAAGCAGCTGCGGTCGAGGCCGCCCCTATACGGAATGAATGAGTGCCATAGCGGGCGCCTGGGAGGCCCACACTGGCCAGCGCTTTGCCCGTCACCTTCCAAAATTGAAATTTTGTAAGGGGAGACCCATCTTGGTGACAGAAAAACGGGCCATGGTGCATGCCACGCAGTGCCAGGAATTCCTGTAGGGCACCAACCGGACAGATGTCTGCCAAAGAACACCGTAGCAGTCGCACACCAATGCCGACGCCATGCTGATCGGTCTTAGAGGAACGTATCCTCAACTGAGCCCAGTCTTTGGCAACACAGACATCCTCGAGTTCCAGTGCCCTACGACTTGCATCCGCCTTAGACAGCATCACAAGCTCGCTGATGCGGAGCGCTCCAAAAAATGCCACCGTTGTAGCTGCATGGAACAGGGCTGCCTCATATGCATCAAAACAGAGGCAAGGCCAGCCCCAGGCCAACTGGGTAAGGACCCCTGGGGAAATCGGGTGGCGGTCATCCGGGCAACGCCCGCGCTCGCGCACCCACCCCTCCAAAACATGTCTCACACGGAAGTCAGAGGTGCTGTCCACATGACCCCCCACCTTGGCCATAAAAGCCAACGATGAAAGCTTAGATGCTATGGTGCGAGGTGCAAGGCCCTGAGAATGCAGGTAAACCATGAACCGCAGAACATGGGTTACCGGGATCGGCCAGGTTCCTGGCAATTGAAATTGAGTACAGAATGCCCTGAAAGAATTAATTGCGTGGTGATACGCCTTACGGGTGCGTGGCGCTAGCGACAGGCCAATCGCCCGGTTCACCTCTCCTTGCCAATGGTCCATATCTCCTCCGGGAGTGGCGAGGGAAATTCCTCCGCATCCGGGGCCAAGGCACGGAACCGGGAGATCTGTAGGCGGGACAAAGCGTCAGCAATATCATTATTAACCCCTGGGACGTGCCTGGCCCTGAACAGTACGTTGAGGCGCAGGCTGCGCAACACAAATTGGCGCACTAGATCCATAACCCTGGGCGATTTGGAAGTCTGTGCATTTACAATGTGGACCACAGCCGCATTGTCACACCAGAAATGCACGACCGAGTTGGACCACTCCTGGCCCCATAGCATCAAAGCACCCAGGATAGGGAAAAATTCCAGATATGTGAGATCACGCAGGCGACCCGTGCCTGCCCAGGCCAGTGGCCACCCACCATAGGCCCACTTCCCATTGAAGTACATCCCATAACCAAGGGATCCCGAGGCATCAGACTGAATCTGAAATTGAGGGGAAGCCAGGAGGTCATGCCTCCAAAATGAGACCCCATTGAACTCCCTCAGGAACTGTAACCAGACAAGCATGTCTGCCCTGATACCCCGGGTAAGCCTAACCCTATGGTGAGGCCTGGATAATCCTGCCATAGCGTCGCACAAATGCCGGGCAAAAGCCCTGCCCGGTGCGACCACTCTGCAGGCGAAATTAAGGTGACCATGCAGCACCTGCAGTTCCCTCAGTGATGCCTTGCGCATGGCCAACAAGTCCGAGATAAGGGCCACTATTCTTGACACCTTATCCCGCGGTAACCTAGACGCCTGCGCTATCATGTCAATCTCCACCCCCAGGAAGACTAGCTGTGTAGATGGGCCCTTGGTCTTTTCGGGCGCTAAAGGGACACCGAGTTCCTCCATTAGCATCTGAAATGTGTTGAGGAGACGTGTGCACGTGTCCCAGCCCCGTTCACCCACGAATAAAAAGTCATCCAGGTAATGGGCTACAGACCGGGACCCTGACCTGCGGACGAAAGCCCACTCTAGGAAGGTACTGAAACGCTCGAAAGCCGAGCATGATATGGAACAGCCAAAAGGCATGGCCTTATCAAAATAATATTCGCCCTGAAATTTGAAACCCAGCAATTCAAAGTCGCCCGGGTGCACTGGCAAGAGGCGAAAAGCCGACTTAATGTCGCACTTAGCCAGCAGCACACCCGGGCCACATGAGCGCACCATGCGCAGCGCGTGGTCAAAAGATGTATACCTGAATGAGCAAAGGTCGTCAGGGATAGCATCGTTGACCGATCGGCCGGCTGGGTAGGACAAGTGATGGATAAGGCGAAACTCGCCTGGTGACTTCTTGGGAACCAAGCCCAGGGGCGATACCTTGAGGTTAGTGAACGGGGGTGCAGGGAAAGGGCCAGCGACCCTGCCCGCATTGACCTCCTTATTGATGCTGGCGGCAGCCACCTCCTCCCTCCCCCTAAGGGACAAAAGGTTGGGGGCATCCTGAGGGGACCTATCACCCATGAAAGGAATACGGAACCCCTGTCTAAAGCCCTGAAGGAGATAATCTGCATCCGCCCCCTTTGGGTACAATGCGAGCCAACGCTCCAACATGTCCACATTAATTGGGGAGGGAGCCTTTCGGTGAACCAGCTCCATCTGCGGCAGTCTTGCCAGCCCACTGTCCGCCCCTCCCTCTGCCCCGCGTCCCTCCAGGCCTGGGACAGGCAGAGGCTGCATGGGGGGCCCGCACAGATGGGACACTCATGTCTGTACTTGCAATTCTTCTTATTGCATGAACCATTAGACGAGAAAGTCCAGCACAGCAGGCGGGCTGGAACCCCCTGCCCCGCCACTTGGCGGGGAACCTGTGCTGGAGCCACTCGCTGGACCGCATGTCCACAATGGTATCTTTCCCCTGGCGCGGGGCGCGTGGGCGTCATGTACAGAAGCCAAAGCCTCTGGCATGGCTCATCCCACCTCATCTCAGGGTGCAGGGGAATTCGCATATGGAATTCCTCGTCATAAGCCAACCACGACGGGCCCGGAAAATCAACCATCGCCCGATAGATATTGTCCAAATACTGGACCATCGGAATTGCCAGATCCGGCCGGGCCCTCAGGTACACCGCCATGTAGATGAGGTAAGCCGGCAGCCAGTTGGCCCACGTTCGTGGTGGCTTGCGACGACGTGCCTGTTCCTTATCCTTCTCATCCTGCCCCTCCCTCTCTTCCTTGGTGGGCTCCCTGTTTAGGAGTGAGAAGATATCAACATACTCCCCTCGCCATATTTTCTCTCTGGTGGCCTGTGCCAAGTGGTCACCCAGTGCCAAGGAATAGCCCGCTGTCGGCAAGGCCGAGACAGGCACAGCAGAAACTGCGGGCATCTGGAAAGGGGCTTGGACTAGCCCAGCCACCCCCAAAACATTCCCCACAGGGTAGGAAACGCTCCCCACCCCGGGGCCCTGGGTGGTGGTTGACGTCGCCTGGTGGTGCGTCAGCGGCTGTACCGCCGCTCCACCCATGCGAGGCCAAGGCCATTGGAAAGCCCCCCCCAACGTAGCCACATGTGTAGGTGCACTAGTTTGTACCGCATACTCACATGCTGCACCCCCGCGGGCCGCCCCCACCGGGGGTTCCGGCCCACTGGGGGCGTCGGAGCTCACGTCCGCCGTAGAGCTCGCCGCCGGGGCCTGACCCGCGCTGGCCTGTTGGTTGGGGAGCTGCGAGGCAGTGGCCGAAGTTGCGCCACGCGCCTCAAGCTGCTCGACCCGTCCCGTCGCCTGCCGCTGCCCAGCAGACGACGCGTCAAAGTGCACCCCAAAAGGAGCCCCAGCGTGGCTGGCCCGAGCAAGGGAAGCCTCGAGTGCCGCCACGCGGGCCAGTAAGGCCTCCACACTGGCATGGGGCCACAGGCCAGCCGGCCCACCCGTTACAGGCGTGGGTACAGGTCCTTGCACCCCGGGGCCCACATATGGCCATGACCCCACACCCAGGCCCGGCAGGGCCGGTGTAGGCACCTGCCAAGGGAGGGGACCACACCACCCCCCAAGGCTGGAAGGCCCTGGAGTGAGCTGCGCCCCGATAGATGGAGGTCCAGTAGAGTGAGCACCAGGAGCGGCGTCCGCCGCTTGCGGGCCGCGGGCCGCAGCCCAAGCTGGACCCCTGCTTGGGTCCCCAGCCTCCGGCCAGGGGGTAATAGACCCCATCCCACCGGTCCCGGTGGGAGCCTGCAAAGGCGGCTGGTGGGAAGGCGCAGCCGCGGTCCTCAAACCCGGATTGCGTCTCCGAACCGCCCGAGCCGCGCTCGCGGCCGCCTTCTTCTTCGAAGGCATCTCAGTCGGACCTAAGGGAAGCCGAAAAGAGGAAGGTCAGCAGCCAAAAGGCTTCCCGATCAAGGTAAAAGCAACGGAGTAAGAGGAAAAACTTCTCCGCTCCGTCGCTTCGCAAAATGGCAGCTCGGCTGCCTCGTGGCCACCCCTTTTATAAGGGAGCTGGCCACGCCCCTAACTACCCGGATGCCTTCGTCCTGTGGGGGGCCCCCCACAAAGAGCGCGGCGGCCATTTTGGCGCCGCGCTTGCATTCTCCCAGCTCCTGCCAACCTAGCAGTTCAAAAGCAAGACATTACAAGTAGATAATTAGGGACCACTTCAGTGGGAAGGTAAACAGCATTCCAGGCACTCCGGTGTCTAGTCATGCCTGCCACATGACAACAGAAACATCTGAAGAAGCAGATACCGCCGGCTATTCAGCTATGAAACAGAGATAAGCACTGAATCCTAGAGTCAGATATGACTGACTTTCAAGCAAGGGTGACCTTTACCTTTAGCAAACAGTATCCATTTTACATTTCATGTAACCAAGGAGATGTTACACAGGAAGACAGGAAACAAAACGAGAATAGTTTAAAATAAAATAGCCTGATACACTACTTTTTGCAATGTGAACTTTGTCAAAGAGAAATAAAATATGTGCTGGTTGGCTTTACTTTTGTCTAAACCACAAATGTTTTTCTTTTCTTATGAAAAATGAGGCTAGCCAAGGCCATAGCTAGAGAACAGGATGAATATTCAGATTAAATTACACTGCTAGTGAGGTAAAATATAATGATTCTAACAATTTTTCTGCATTAAAAGGAGCATACCAAAACACTGAAACCATCTCAGAAAAGGCAAGAGGGGAACAAAATGGAACTAATTTCAAATCTGAGATTCAGCAACATGAGGAAAAGCAATTTGCACCTGGAAGTGTCTGACCAGTTAGCAGAGTTTCTTGCTTTCAGTGCTGGCCAATACCTTAAACATTCTCCTCCTAAAGTACATTACTATATGGTCAATACTTAAGGCAGCCATTAACTTACAGACAGTGAGAAACACAGTCACTCCTGCCATGACGTGGAAATGAAAGGAATTTTCCCCTGCTGTATAGCTACAAGACAACCAGAGGTGCCAAAACTTACTACATGATTAGTTTACAATGCATTTATATTTAGATAATAACTGAAAGGTACATTTACACCTCTCCTTTATTTTTTTAGGATGTTCATTTATGAGATGACAAAAGGGACTTGAAATTATCCAAAAATTGGTCTGGATCGTGCTTGATTTGGTTCAGAACGTGGTTTGCCCCCAAACTGTTGGACAGACCCGATAATAACATTAGTTTTCGTACAGTGCTATCAGTCTCTGACAGATGTATTTCAGTAATATCTGCAGGTTTTCAGTTTGCTAGGGCTGAGGCATTTGAAAGCATTCGGCAGAATCCTAGGATAAACTTTCTAAAGCTGGGAAGTGTGTGTAGCGAGAAAGAGTGCATCCTTGGCAGGTGAAGCCACCGTCTAACTCCTCTGCTGGATGGTTAACTGTTGTGTATTGAGGCACTACTGCAAGTAGCCCAGGGAGTGCTCTTGCAATAGGAAAATGGCAGTTTCCCACCATCCTAATTAGAAGCCTAAAGTGGCGCGAAAACCCCTGCAAAAGGGCACACTAGTTATGCTAATCCAAGCCCTATCATTGGTACAGTTTGGGATCCTGCTCTCCATTGGTTACCTTCATATATCCCCTGCACTGATTGGCTAGTTACATTTGTCTGGCGGGTCGCTACCTTGTATCCAATAGCCATTGCCGGGGAGACACTATATAAGCCCCACGGATAAACAAGGGTGGGGCTGGACCGGATCTGTACTTCCTACAGCACACAGGTAGCCTGGGTAGCGCTAAGCCTGGGTTCCTCCATTATGCTACAATTCTCAGTAGCTAGTTTATTCCCCATTGCCGGGAAAGAGTCCGGAGGGACTGACTCCGTTAGGATTGTATAGCCATCTTGGAATCCGGAACACCTTGTAAGCTAATCTCTACTAACTGTTATAATAAAGCCTGTTGCTGTTTGTTCATCATTGTCCTGGACTCGTGCTTATAAGGGCCAGATCTAACATTTTGCTGGATGGTTAACAAAAAACCAAAACAAATAAACTTGTTCTTTGCAATGTGATTCTTAGCCAGTGAAGTACCTTGGCAACAGCGATGCTGCTGCCTGTCCTTCCATTGCCATGAGGCAAGGCATGTGATAGCCATCTGGTTGTCTTGGCAAAATAAATGTGTCTCTCACCCTCTACATTGTTCTAATATTGTAGTGCCCATTTGGCCGTTTAAAAAATGACCAGAGGTGGAATGTTGTGGACTATGGACATAAAATATGTATGAAAATAGGCATTGAAACAGGGCTCTAGGTTTCAAAAATAAACAAAAACAACCCTGCCACAAACAAACAAAAACAAAGGAACTTTTCCTGATTGGCTGCAAAGTTTAATTTAATTTCCGCACTTGTTTGCCACCTAATCAGGGAACCCGACTCAGGGAAGCTCACATGGTAAACAAACAACATACACAATATACAATACACAATAAACACGCAAGTTAAAACCAATACAAAACCATTAAAAACCTTTAAAAACCCTTAGAAACATAACAATATCCTCCCACACCGTGACATCTATTATCTAAAAACAAATATAAAATCTACAAGTTCTCAGTAGTGCGGACTTACAAGTTATGTGTTGCATCTGCAGCTGCTGGGGAACTAAAAAGAACACCTTGTAGAAAGAAAACACTTTAGTCTTAAAATCTGCTGAATATTCCTACTGAACCTACAAAGTTCAGATTCCTTAAATGACATTGTTAATATTAGATAAGCTAAATAATGTATATATTGTGGTTGTTCTATTTTCAAATAATTAATTCATTGTTTCATTCCACTTATTTTTGTCGTCACCCTTGATGGTTCTCAAACTGATTTCTTGAAGAAAGCTGGAGAATGGCTTCAAGAGAGAGGCTCCTGTACCAAATTACATGCAGCATTCTTCAATGGTTATTTAATACTGGCCAAGAGAGAAATATTTTATTGCAAAATAAAATTGGTGATGCTTTGCTAATCTCTAGAATTATGACAGACTTGGTATGTAAACATTATCACATGAAGAACTGAAATTTTGCGCCAGGATTTTTTGCAGTCCAATGCTCACCTAGTGTGTATTTATTTGCCTTATGGGATAAGTATTTTGCTAGATACTGGGATCTGTTATTTTAGTAAAAAAATCTTCTTCTGCATTAATATATAACTGGCAAAACCATGCCACGGATTTGCTTATTTGTTTGTTATTCCCAGCTAGAGCCTGCATGTGTGATTCAACTGATGATTGAAAAATCATTATTTCTCAGTTACACACATCACACATTAAGTGCAGACTTTGTTTATTTATAGACAAATGGCCCCTGTTTTATACTGGAAAGATAATTCTAATGGGCACTGCTGAAAAGTGTTATGCTTTTTCTTAATTTCAATTATTCACATTCCTTTTAAGCTTCCACAACGGTTTTGTTCTAATCTAGTGAGGGATCCATGAAAATATTAGGATTTAAACAATACTGTACAGTACAGTAATCTAATATTAAGTCTATATGAAGAGGGAGAGGAGGGAAGGGAATGAGCATTAATCATAACAAAAAAGAAGATGACTCAATATGATGTAACTGATTTACAGCATCCAGGGACATTCACCAAGAGCCATTAGGAGCTCTTTGAAAAGAAAATGTAAGTCATGTTTGAACTTCAAAGATCATGCAATCTGGGAAATATCATCCAGTTTCTGATTGTAAATATTTTATGACTAAAGCTCTATTACCTCCTCATCACTTTAAACTCCAAAATGCTTTAAAATGACTAGAAAGCCTGAGGAGAATATGAGGAAGAAAAGAAGAGGGGTGTTAAAAAGATGATAGCAGAGGCTCCATGTTACAAATGAAGTACTGTAGTTATTCTCAATTTTGAAGAAATGCTCATAAGAAATATCTGAATAGTGGACAGTAAAATCAAAATCTGATACCATTTTATGTTCCCAGAAATTAGGAAGTAACTCTCTAACTTCATTTTTTCTAGCAGTTTGTCTGATGCTGGCCTGGTTATATCCTCCCTCATTCTCATCTTTAATGCTACTGAATTTCTCAACTCAACCACCGCATGCTGCCAAATGTAGCACTTAGTAGTTGTGGCTGGAATAGTACTAGCCACATGCATCATGTTGGTTAAACACTGAGCTGGGGACTGGAAGGTTGAGTTCCGATACCCAAGAGCTGACCTAGGGGACATGAAAGAAGCCTCATCCGGACATCCCCTAAAAATCATTTCAACCCAGAGTAATCTCTGACACAAAATTACAGTATTGTTATCATGAGAAATAGGAAAGGACCACACAGAATCAGATTAAAATTAAAAGATGGAGGAAGGAGTACACTGGGCAAGGAACATCATTAAAGGAGGATACAGCGGAGGAACTCAACCTCCCCTACATTACTTGGAGGACCCAGAATAGACTGAGGGTTGGAGTCCCTAAGTGTAAGACCAACATGTTCAAGTGGGTGCTGATGGTGGATGACAACACATGGTGTGAAAGCAGAGAGATAAGAATCCAGTTCATTTACTAGTTTGCTGATTACTGCCAGAAATATGCACCAATGAGTATTTAAGTTTGGCCAATGACAAAGCCAAGAAAGTGGCTTCATTTTGGAGTCCAGGGTTTGATTAGGACACAAATGCAAGCGTGGCGCCAAAATGGCCACCGCGCTCTTTGCGCCCCCCCCCCACCCGGACTCAGACATTCGGGTGAGTTAGGGGGCGTGGCCACCCTCTTTAAAAGGGGTGGCCACGAGGCAGCCAAGCTGCCATTTTGAATGCGACGAAGCGGAGAAGTTTGCTCCGCCGTGTTTTCTTTTGCTTCCCCCTTTCTCTTTTCAAAAACGGAGTTTTTACCTTTGCTGCTCATTACCGCGGTACTGCAGGCAAAGGGTTGCGAGTTTGATTCCTGGCTAGGGATCATTTAGGGGCAGCTTCACTTCTTCAGCTTGGGAGACATGGCTCCCAAGCGCAAGGCACCGACTGCCAAGCCGCGGCCAAGGGGAAGGGCTCTGCCTACCCCCTCCTCATCCAGGGGGGCGCCACCGGGCCGTAGGGCTCGGGCGGCACCCCCGCAACCGGGTGGTGGGGTTGGTTTACCCACTGCCACCAATGCGGGCGAACAGGCTTCTGCCTGCCAGCCCGGTCCAGAATTTCAGTCAGGCCTGGCACAGGCCGGCCCCTCTGGGATTCCTGCCCCTGCAGGGCCTTTGCCCAGCTTGGGGCAGGGTGGACCATTTGGGCCTGGTGCGGGTTTCCGCCCCACCATTCCTCCTGCCCCACATGGGCCGGATTATTGGACATGGCCCTATTCGGGCCCGGGATACCCATTCGGGTTTCCCCTGCAACAATTGCCCGGTGGGCCATCCGGCCCATCCAGCCCACCTTACATGGGTGTATCGGAAACTGTCGATGCCCTCCTCGCACGCATTTCGGTGCTGGAGGCATCAATGGGCATTGCCCCACCACCTTCCGATGGTGGGCTTGCAAATTCTTCAATTCCGGCCCACGCGTTGGCCACGACTCTCCAGCGGGCCACCGACAGGGTTGAGCTGCTTGAGGCCATCAGGCCAGCCCAAGCTGGTGCCTTGCAGCTCCCTGCCCGACCAGCACAGCGGGGCTTGCCGCTGGGGACCAGTCCGGCATGGCAAGGGTGCAGCGGCGCGCAGAGCTTGATATCTGTCATGAGCTCCGACACCCGCCGTGGGCTAGAACCCCCAGTGGGGGTGGCCCACAGGGGTGCACCGGGTGAGTATCCTGGTCAATTAGTACACCAGTGACACTATCCAGTAACACTGGGGGGGGTCAGTGCCCATGGCCACGACAGGTTCCTGTGGGAGGGCAGGTATCCACACTGCCCCGTTAAATCTTAGTTGTCTAATTACCCCCTGGTTATGGCAGGGGTGACCGCCCCTGTGGGTATGCCAAGCGTTGCTGGGGTTATTCAGGGCCCACTGCGCACACCCTCAATCCAATCTGTGCCGACGGTGGCCCTGCCGACGGCTGGTTATTCCTTGCCCCTGGGCGATCATCTATCCCGGGCCACGAGGGAGAAGATTTGGCGGGGGGAATATGTGGATATCTTTTCCCCCTAAACCGTGAGCCCACCAAGGAAGAGAGGGAAGGGCAGGACAATAGGGACAAGGAGTTGTCCCATCGTCGTAAGCCACCCGCGTACCTGGGCCAATTGGTTACTGGCCTATCTCATTTATATGGCGGTATACCTGAGGTCCCGGCCTGACTTGGCCATTCCGATGGTACAATACCTGGATAATATTTATCGGGTGGTGGTTGATTTTCCTGGCCTGTCATGGTTGGCTTACAATGAAGAGTTTAGGATGAGAGTGGCCCTCCATCCTGAGATGAGGTGGGATGAGCCCTGCCAGCAATTGTGGCTCTTGTACATGATTCCCACACGGCCAGCACCTGGTGACAGGTATCATTGCGGCCATGCCGTGCAGCGGGCTGCTGCTACACAGGTTCCCCGCCAGCCGGCGAGGCAGGGGGTTCCAGCCCGCCTGCTGTGTTGGGGCTTCTCTGCCAGCGGAGTGTGCAACAAGCGTCAGTGTCGATTCCGGCATGAGTGTCCCTCTTGTTCTGGCCCTCACGCCGCCTCCGCCTGCCCGCGGGCTGGTGAGTCATGAGGCAGAGGTAGGGGTGGGCAGGGGGCAGTCAGAGTGCCCTCTGACAGTGCTACCCATTCAAAAGGCCCCCTCCCCAATTAATGTCTCAGTGCTGGAACGGTGGCTTTCCGCTTATCCTAGACGGGATGATGCGAGGTACCTACTTGAAGGTTTCCAGTTTGGTTTTCATATACCCTTTAGGGGTGTTCGTGGGCCTCAGGATGCCCTGAACTTACTTTCTCTTAGGGGTAATGAGGATATTGCTGCACAAAGCATAGCCAAGGAGGTAGCTGCAATGAGAGTTGCTGGGCCATTTGCTGACCCACCATTCCCTAACTTAAAAGTATCTCCTTTGGGTCTAGTCCCTAAAAAGTCTCCGGGTGAATTTCGCCTAATTCACCACCTTTCTTACCATAGAGGTTCCTTGGTCAACGACGCGATACCTGACGACCTTTGCTCGGTCAGGTACACGTCCTTTGACTAGGCCTTATAGATAGTACGCTTGTGTGGTCGCGGGGCGTTCCTGGCAAAGTGCGATATCAAATCGGCATTCCGATTACTGCCAGTGTACCCCGATGACTTTGAGCTGTTGGGTTTCTGTTTTCGGGGCAAATTCTACGTAGATATGGCCATGCCTTTTGGCTGTTCTATTTCATGTTCGGCCTTTGAACGTTTTAGCACCTTCCTCCACTGGGCCTTTGTTCGTACGTTGGGGTCCCGGTCTGTAGCCCACTACCTTGATGATTTTTTGTTTGGGGGTGAGCAGGGCTTGGACACATGTGTCCGTCTCCTCGCCACATTTCAGGCGCTTATGCGAGAACTGGGTGTCCCCTTAGCACCTGAAAAGACTGAGGGCCCAGCCACCACGCTCACCTTTTTAGGTATCGAAATTGACACTGTTGCCCAGACATCCAGGTTACCCGTGGAAAAGGTGACCTGGATCTCGGCTGCAATTCTGGCAATGCTTGCCAAGCGTAAGGTGTCTCTTCGAGAGTTAGAGGTGCTTTACGGCCACCTCAACTTCGCCTATAGGGTAGTAACGCCAGGCAGAGCTTTTGCCAGGCGTCTGTGTGACGCCATGGCTGGCCTATTGAAATGCCACCACAGAGTCCGGCTGACCAGAGGTTTACGGGCAGACCTTTCAGTTTGGCTCACATTCCTACAGGATTTTAATGGCATCTCTTTCTGGAGATCAGAGCTTATGGTCAGCCCTCAGTTCCAAGTACAGTCAGATGCCTCCGGCTCTCTGGGTAATGGGATTTTTTTCGAGAGGCGGTGGGCCTATGGCCAATGGCCTCATGCATGGCAAGACATGGATCGCTTACGTGATCTTACTTTCCTAGAATTTTTTCCCATCTTGGGAGCACAAATGCTATGGGGTGACAAGTGGGCCAATTTGGTGGTTCACTTTTGGTGTGACAATGCTGCAGTGGTGCAAATTGTCAATGCCCAGACATCCAAATCCCCCAGAGTCATGGCATTGGTTCGTCAATTTGTTTTGAGATCCCTACGCCTCAATGTGCTGTTCAGGGCCAGACATGTGCCAGGCATTAATAATGATATTGCTGATGCTTTATCCCGCTTGCAGATCTCCCGGTTCCGTGCCTTGGCTCCAGAAGCAGAGGAATTTCCCTCTCCACTCCTGACTGAGATTTGGACATTTGGCGAGGAGAGGTGAACCGGGCGATCGGCATGTCTTTGGCACCTTGCACGCATAAGGCGTATCTACATGCTTTCTTACAATTTAGAATCTTTTGCGGGCAAAGGCAGTTGCCCGAGGCGTGGCCGATACCAGTCGACCAGATTTTGCAGTATATGGTTTACCTTCACGGTCAAGGGTTGGCCCCTCGCACCATTGCCTCTAGGCTTTCAGCGTTGGCATTTATGACCAAGGCACGGGGCTTCACTGATTGCGTTAATGACTTCCGCATACGCCACGTATTAGAAGGGTGGACACGTGAATGTGGCCGCCGCCCGGACACACGATACCCCATTTCGCCAGGTGTTCTGACCCACCTTGCACAAGGTTGGCATAGCTTGTGTTACGATAGGTACGAGGAGGCTCTCTTTCATGCAGCTACCACCGTAGCTTTCTTTGGAGCGCTCCGTATCAGTGAGCTGGTCCCATTGTCAAAAGGGGACGTGTCTCGTAGGGCACTGGAACTCGACGATGTCTATATCACCCAAGAGTGGGCCCAGTTGAGGATACGTTCCTCAAAGGTTGATCAGCACAGCGTAGGCAGTGGTGTAAGACTGCTACGATGCTTAATTGATGACATCTCGTAGGGCACTGGAACTAGACGATGTCTATATCACCCAAGAGTGGGCCCAGTTGAGGATACGTTCCTCAAAGGTTGATCAGCACAGCGTAGGCAGTGGTGTAAGACTGCTACGATGCTCAATTGATGACATCTATCCGGTTGGTGCCCTACATGAGTTTTTGGCAGTGCGTGGTACGCATCCTGGCCCGTTTTTCTGCAACCAGGATGGGTCTCCGCTTACTAAATTCCAGTTTTGGAAGGTGACCGGTATGGCACTGCACAGTGTTGGCCTCCCCGGGGCTCGTTACGGCACACATTCCTTCAGGATAGGCGCCGCGTCCACTGCGGCTGTGTTTGGGTACTCTGAGGCTGATATACGCTGGATGAGCAGATGGGGGTCTACGTATTTTGCCTTATATGTATGCCCCCTCAATGCATGAGTACTAGTTATGTCATTAATTCTTTTTCCTTCTTTTACAGACCCTGTGTGTCCACGCACACCGGTGGCAGTCTGGCTGGTGGGCCACAGTTACGTGCACTGGGCAGCGCAGTATGCTGCGGCGACAGAGTGGGGACCCCATCTCAGGCTACGTGCAGCTGCACGTATGCGATGGTATGGTAAGCGTGGCATGAGATGGTGGGAACTGTTGCCATTCCTGTTGTCCATCAGGGATGCCGGACTGCCCGATGTCCTAATTCTGCACCTCGGCAACAATGATCTCGCACAGGTCACTGGCCTTTCTTTAAAATTGTCGGTGTGCAGCGACCTAGCCTATTTACATCACTTATGGCTGTACACGCGGCTGCTATGGTTGGACATCGTGCCGAGACAATGTTACAGGGGAGGCATTGACCTCCGTGGTTTCGACCACGCTCAACGGTCGGTGAACAGGGCTGTTGCCCGGTTCCTTGTGGACAATGGCTTTGGGACGGCCATTCGACATCCTAGAATAGGCTTGCAGGATTTTGATCTCTATGCAGGAGATGGGGTCCACTTGTCGGCCAGAGGTATGGACCTCTTTCTTCAGGATGTGCAAGCAGGCCTGGTGACCGAGCTGACGGTCTGGGGGGGCGGTGAGTCATCATGGATGCCTCCCCGTGTGGCGGGTAGCACTGGTAAGGTAAAGATTTATGACCCATAGGTATCCAGCAGGTTCGCAATTGACTGGCCAACACATAGACAGGTACAGGGGAAATAGGTTTGGCCGGTCAAGGGCGAACCATGCAAGGGGTGATGTCAGGAGCTTCACAGCCTGCATCACCTTGATATTTGAACGGATACACATCATAGGGTGGGGTCAGTAGATAGTTTATTGACTCTGGTCAACAATTTGTTTGTGTCAACAAACAAATTGATACAAATAGTTACATGTATCCAATTGCCATTGGCATTTTGGGAGGAACCTTACCAGTGTTACTGCGGCCTGCTTGCCTTAAAGAATTACAATTGGATGATACACCAATTGGAAGTGATAATTCGGACTAGGGCATTATTCAATAAAACTGGCCCGATGCCTTTAATCCAATACTGGTGTCTGAGTCTTTCTTTGGGGGGTGCGCCTGCAATGGAAGCGCGGTGCCAAAATTGGCCGCCGCACTCTTTGCAGGCCCCCCCACCCTGACTCAGACATCCAGGTGAGATAGGGGGCACGGCCACCCTCTTTAAAAGGGGTGGCCACGAGGCAGCCGAGCTGCCATTTTGAATGCGAAGGAGCGGAGAAGTTTTTCCCTCCACCCCCTCCCTAGTGGACAGTGTGATTTTCTGGTCGCTTCGGGGCCGGGTGGGAATTTTTGGCTTGAACCTACAATTGGCTCTTTGGTTCTTGGCTTTTTCGCCCATTCCACACTGTCACTAGTGTTTGAGACAAGGGGTAAGTTGACTTTGGTCACTTTTGGCGGGTAGCACTGGTAAGGTAAAGATTTATGACCCATAGGTATCCGGCAGGTTCGCAATTGACTGGCCAACACGTAGACAGGTACAGGGGAAATAGGTTTGGCCGGTCAAGGGCGAACCATGCAAGGGGTGATGTCAGGAGCTTCACAACCTGCATCACCTTGATATTTGAACGGATACACGTCATAGGGTGGGGTCAGTAGATAGTTTATTGACTCTGGTCAACAATTTGTTTGTGTCAACAAACAAATTGATACAAATAGATACATGTAGCCAATTGCCTTTGGCATTTTGGGAGGAACCTTACCAGTGTTACTGCGGCCTGCTTGCCTTAAAGAATTACAATTGGATGATACACCAATTGGAAGTGATAATTCGGACTAGGGCATTATTCAATAAAAGTGGCCCGATGCCTTTAATCCAATACCGGTGTCTGAGTATTTCTTTGGGGGGTGCGCCTGCAATGCAAGCGCGGTGCCAAAATGGCCGCCGCACTCTTTGCGGGGGCCCCCACCCTGACTCAGACATCCAGGTGAGATAGGGGGCACGGCCACCCTCTTTAAAAGGGGTGGCCACGAGGCAGCCGAGCTGCCATTTTGAATGCGAAGGAGCGGAGAAGTTTTTCCCTCCACCCCCTCCCTAGTGGACAGTGTGATTTTCTGGTCGCTTCGGGGCCGGGTGGGAATTTTTGGCTTGAACCTACAATTGGCTTTTTGGTTCTTGGCTTTTTCGCCCATTCCACACTGTCACTAGTGTTTGAGACAAGGGGTAAGTTGACTTTGGTCACTTTTGGCGGGTAGCACTGGTAAGGTAAAGATTTATGACCCATAGGTATCCGGCAGGTTCGCAATTGACTGGCCAACACGTAGACAGGTACAGGGGAAATAGGTTTGGCCGGTCAAGGGTGAACAATGCAAGGGGTGATGTCAGGAGCTTCACAGCCTGCATCACCTTGATATTTGAATGGATACACGTCATAGGGTGTGGTCAGTAGATAGTTTATTGACTCCGGTCAAAAATTTGTTTGTGTCAACAAACAAATTGATACAAATAGATACATGTAGCCAATTGCCATTCGCATTTTGGGAGCAACCTTACCAGTGTTACTGCGGCCTGCTTGCCTTAAAGAATTACAATTAGATAATACACCAATTGAAAGTGATAATTCGGACTAGGGCATTATTCAATAAAAGTGGCCCGATGCCTTTAATCCAATACCGGTCTCTGAGTCTTTCTTTGGGGGGTACGCCTGCAAAGAAGAACTCCTCCCAGAGTGGCCAACCAGAAGCCATTGGGGGTGTTTCTCTGTCACTGGCCTGTAGAGACACCTGGAAGTATGCATAAAACACCACTGATCAGTGCTTGGAAATGTTATCACAGGTAAGAAAGCTGTAAAGAGAAGACAAGAGTTATTCTTCAAATACTGTACTTGAAAGGGAGTAATGCAAAATATGGAGTGAACTTGTTTTGTCTTTGTTCAGAACATAGACCTAGAATCAAAGGATAGAAATTGCAGGTTTGCAGGTTTTGGCTCCATTTTAGAGGAGGTTTCCTGAGAGTAAACTAATGCTATGATTTAAATCCAAAATAGCATTTTGAAAAGGAGAAAAAGACATAGACTTTCCTTTGAGAAAGCAAAGGTACTCAAAACTTATCCTGCTTTTAAGAAAACAAAAGCTATAATATTACTTACATACAACGTCCTGGTAAATTGTAGGGTAAGATATTTTCATTTCATTTGCACAAGCTGATGTTGTTGCTCTTACAATTGAAACACCATATCTTGGGATTATTTTTAGGAGGAATAATTAAAGAAGTGGCAGGCATTAAAGGTCTTAAGGGGAAAATGGTCAAGTTCATGAAAGAATGGGAAGCAAAATTAAACATACTATATATAGTATGCGTATGGCCTTAGGCAAACTTCACAGTTGCAAGTACCCACAAAAGTACTGGTAAACTGTTTCTGAAATGGGTCGTTGTAAGTCAGAATCAACTTGATGGCACAATTTATTAGCATTATTTAGGGCATAACATGATGCTGAAAGCCGGTAGCAACTTACTTCTTGTAGGGAATGAAAAACTGGTAAACAGGCTATATTGAGAAAGCCTCTTTCTTAAGATCTCACTTCAAACACTTTCTGCTGAAGAAATCTATACCTATAAATCCAAGGGTTAACCGTTGGAACTTGCTATATGTTTCTGCACCCATCCATCCTATCCCGTACCGAGCCTCCTGCACTCGCCCGAACCCGGTACGGAGGTTACTGAAGGGTTAAGAAACGCGAGAAGAAAGGGGCGCAAACGGTGAAGAGCTCAACTGGTGAAAAAACCGTTTGGAGAGATATCTTGGCTAAGAAAGGAGTACAACCGTCGTATTTTCATAAAAGTCTTTATAGGTGTAAATGTAGCCAGGAACGTAATAACATAAAAAATTCCTCTATGGGTAGAAACAAAAACTATAGCTGATCGCTGGTAAATAGGAAAACGGTTATATTTGAGGGCATTTCTTTGGGCTACATTACACATAATACTGCTAAGTTTTTGTATAATGAATACCCTAGAACTCCTATCTTTCACCTGATTCCCAAAATCCATAAGCCCAGAATTCAGGGCATGCCCACCCCCGCCAGGCCAATTATCTCCGGCGTAAACTCCGCCCTCGAACCCATTGCTAAGTATTTGGATTCTTTCATTAACCCATATGCTAGACAAACCCCTTCATTCATTAAAGACACCACACATTTTATTTCTCAGGTAGAGGGCTTGGTCGTCCCTCCAACGGGGGTGCTCCTTACACTTGATGTGGAAGCGCTCTACACCAATATACCCCTTGAGGAGGCCAGGACTATTGTCCAGGATAAGTTGGATTCTAGAGCATCTTTACTTCCACCAACTCATTTTTTAATGGATTTATTAGACATCATTTTTGAACACAATTATTTCAGATTTGACAAATCATTCTACTTACAGGTAAGAGGCGTGGCCATGGGGTCCCCATTGGCCCCCTCCGTCGCTAATATGTACTTGAATAATTTCGAAAGTCTTTACATTCATCACTCCTCTAATCCCCATTTAGGTCACATTATATACTATGGCAGATTCATTGACGACCTATTCTTTATTCTTGATTCCTATGACATTGTTGACCATTTTGTACAATGGATTAATTCCATTGACAACAATTTACGCTTTACCCCCCATTACCATACTTCCTCCATCCCTTTTTTGGATGTGGAGGTTTACATTTCAGGATCTAGAAAGGTGGCAGTCAAATTGTATAGGAAACCAACAGATAGAAACCCATACTTAGCATACTCCTCCCATCATCCAGCCTTTGTTAGGAATAACATCCCCTTTGGGCTTTTTGCTCGTGCTAAAAGAAATTCCTCTACACCCGCTGACTTTCACACATCTGCTTCTGAAATTCTATCTAAACTTAACAATAGGGGTTATCCCATGCATATCATTAATTCGGCATTCCAACGAGTCAGGGATACTCCCAGACAGTGCTTGTTCGATAGGAAACAACGAGGTGGGGGCAATTTAATCAGGTGCTCCTTTGAATATTCACCAGTGGCCAACCGAGTCAAGAATATAATCTATAAACATTGGCACCTGGTTCAAGACCTTCCAGGTTGTAAGGACAGACCATTGATAGGGTTTAGGAGAGCGCGATCTATCAGTAATATGCTAGTACGATCAGATCATACTGCTAGATATAAATCTACTGAAAAATTGCTTCCCACAGGACATTTCAAATGCCATTCGTGTACGGTTTGCCAATTTTCTTGGGAAACTAAGGAAATAGAGGTTCCCAACAAGGGTTTAACATTCACCTTGCAATCACTCTCAAGTTGTGCCAGTAAATGTGTTATTTACATGTGGGAATGCCCTTGTCAGAAGCGCTATGTGGGTCTTACCAGCAGACCCCCTCAGACAGCGGATTTCGGAACATAGGTCCAAAATCAGACATCAGGTTAAAGAAGCCCCTTTGGTCTCTCACTATATTGAAAAGCGCCATACGGATAGGGACTTTCGTTTTGTGGTATTAGAGATTGTTAGACCAAAATTATTCGAACGATGTGACATTTACAAAAGATTGAGACAAAGGGAAGCATTCTTTATTCATTTTCTCGACACAATGTATCCTAATGGGTTAAACCAGGAGCTTGACTTGGCAGCGTTTCTGTAGGAGTACTATCCTCATCACCTGGGTGAGCTCTAATTTAGCTATTGGCTACACATGAGTCAGCTTTCAACTGTGATAAAGGTAGCTGTTTCTCATACACCTTTCAACGTCCATATGCACCTAATAATTTGAGCGGAGGCAGGACGCGGGTTTAAGAAATCAGCATTACACATTGGTAAGCTTGTATTCTCATTCTGTACATTCATTGTATTTTTATGTGCCTATGTTATTTATATTCAGCCATGTTAATCATTCTGTTTATGTGTAATTTTTATGTATAGATCTCCTTGAAGAAGATATTTCTTATTCGAAAAGTCTCTATAACTAGTATCGACTTAGAGAACTACATCGCTATTTCTGTGCACTTCCATGTTTGTACAGCTCATTTTTGTTCATCTTGGCTCATTTTCCTATTTACCAGCGATCAGCTATAGTTTTTGTTTCTACCCATAGAGGAATTTTTTATGTTATTACGTTCCTGGCTACATTTACACCTATAAAGACTTTTATGAAAATACGACGGTTGTACTCCTTTCTTAGCCAAGATATCTCTCCAAACGGTTTTTTCACCAGTTGGGTTAAGAAACGCGCCAGTGGGGCAAGAGCCCCACAAACACGAACAAAGGGGAATAACTTCAATTCCCAATGTTCTTTGCGCTGCACCGCACCACAGCCAATCAGGTTGAGAGGCACGAGCAAAAAGAATATTGAGAAATGTGGCGCAGCCAATTAAAATTGAGCTGCACGAACGCAAACCACAAACCCCAGCATCCTGCACACCGTGAGCATGCAGAATGCTGAGAAAGCCGGTGCACAAAAAATAAAATTACAAAACGCAATGGGAGCGCAAGTCCGCAGGAGGTGGACACAGCGCCTCAATGCCTCGCAAAACAAAAAAGCCACAAAACTCCACCGTGAGACACCTGCCGGCCTTCTTTCCCAGAGCAACGGGGAGAAGAGGGACTCCCTCTCCTCTACGCTATCCCACCAAAGACACAGCGAGACTACCACTGGCCTCAAGGAAAGTTGAGGCAGGGTAAAAAAAAACCAAAACAGGCAGCAGTTCATCAGGGGAAGCACCCTCCCTGGCGGATGACTGGTTGATGCCTTTGTACATCTGAATACAAAAGCAGCAGCCAGCAATCCGCAAGGAAGAGCACACCCCCCTTATGGATCACTGCCTGCTGATCTCCGGTTAGGTAAGTCAGGAGAAAAAGGAGACAGAGAGGAGAGAACCATCGTGAGGCAGAGACAGCTCTTCTCTGCCTCCTCCTTCTCCCCCGACCTACCTAACTAACCTTCCCGGGAGAAGAACGGGCTGACTGCCTCTCCTCCTTTCCCCCATTGCTGCATCAAAACCAAAATTCGAAGCAGCAATGGGTAAAAGAGAAACCGACAGGCAGCCTGTTCTTCACGCTAAAGTAAACACCAAAAACAAACACCAAAATTAATAAAAAAATAATAAAACAAAAATAAATCAATAATTAAAAAAACATTAATAAACAAAAAAGTAAACCACAAAATACACAAACAAAAACATCCACAATACCACAAAACCACATACAAAACACCTAATGACAGCACGAAAATACCACAAATTACACAAATAAACAACAACTAATTACACAAATAAACAACAACAAAATAAGAAAAATTAAGCAAAACCAGAGATAAACAAACCAATTAAACAAACCTAAAACTCAACCAAAAGAAAAAAGAACAAACAGAAACACCTCCCAGCCCACCACCACAAAAACAAAACAAAGAAAAACCCCAGAAGAAAGAAAACCAGAGAACTCGCCAGCACATCCTCCCTCCACGATGACCGAAACAGAAATGAAGAAACAAAAACTACTTACCAGAAGAAGCCCCACCCAGAGGCCAGGAGAGAAAAAACATGTGAAATGAAACCAAACCACTAGCAGCCCCACCTGCAGGGCAGAATAGTAAAAACAACTCAAAAACACACAACAGCCCCACCTAGAGGCCACAAGAGTAAAAACAAGTCAAAAACATAACAATAAATCAAAAGTTTACACAAATCACAAACATATGTTAAATAAATGAAATAAAAAGATTTATAACATCCTGTGTTGAGTTTTAACTCAAATAAAAACCCAAAACATCTAAACACAGTTTTAAAAGATTGAATGTAAAAAACATGTACTTTCACATTTTTAAAAATATTGCCTATGGTACAACTATTAACAAAAAAAACACACAAACTAAAACATTATTTGGTTAAATAAAACAATTTGAAACAATTATATCATCCTTTGTTCTTTTTTTAATCCACAAAAAAAAACCCAAAAGCTGATCACAGTTTATAACAGCCCGGCAACGCCAGGCAAACTATGCTAGTAGCTCATAAGAATACATGGTTCCTATGAAACTCTCTCTCTCTTATGTGAATATTGGGAATACAAATACTGAATTGGGGTGGTGGCTGACAAATAATTTCACCATTCACTCTAAGAAATAAAGTCCCAGTACGCCAACACCATCTATTTTCGCTTCACTGCTGATTTCAGGTGAAAAGCGTGAAACAACTTTGCTTAACCCTAGACCAATGGATAAATCTTTCTGAACAGCCAGACAACTGGTCAATATTTCAGCTAATATCTAAACACTATGGTGTCTAACTGTCTGCCTCATGCTCTCAGGTTTCTGGGTTTCTGACTTAAATTCACGAAGAGGTCACAGCAATAACTAGAGCCCATTTACCTTTTCATGCCAATTATTGTGGCAGTGGGAGGATAATTTTCAGACTCTGATTGTGCCTTTCCACATACGCTAGGAGATTTGATTCTCTTTGCCTCACCATGCAGGAAGATCAGTAATTGCCTGGAGGTGGATAAAGCATAATGCTTCTATCTTTGCTGAGAGGCATAAATCCAGGTTTATTACAGAGATGTATAAATTGAGAAGAAGCTGTGAGGGGAAACTACATGAATATAAAGAAACTTCTACTTAACCTTCCTCCCCTCCCACCTCATCTAGCATAAGTAAAGGACAAGCTAATCCCACCAGTAGGGAATGGAACAATTTATATTTTTCACTGTACCTAAATTATGTTTTTTGCTGTGTGAGCTCTTAAGGAGTATACTGTAATAACTAATACAGTACAACTATCACAAATAGGTATTTTGACGGCAACCTGCATAGATAATTTCATTCAATGTGCACTTTATACACATCAGTGAAATAGTGATAATTCCCAATCAATCATGTTTACAGATCTACAATTCTATTACAAGAGTGGAGGAAATCCACAGAGTTGTTTTCAACAAGGTTTTTAGAATACATGTCACTGAGAAGCATATATGAAAATGCAGCCTATAGAAGTTAAATAGATTTGTTAAAATTAAAATGCAGTGTGATTTTTACCATGTCCATATATGTAATGTGTGCACATTATGACCAATAAAGCTAGAATTCACTAAAGGTTAAAGGTTTCCCTTGCTCGGAAGCCACTCATATCCGACTCTAGGGTTCAGTGCTCATCTCTGTTTCAAAGTCGAAGAGACAACACTGTCTGCTTCTGCAGACATTTCCGTGGTCATGTGGCAGGCATGACTAGACACTGGAGCACATGGAACACTGTTACCTTTCCACCGAAGTGGTCCTTATTTATCTACTTGCAATTTCTTGCTTTCGAACTGCTAGGTTGGCAGGAGCTGGGACAAAGACGGGGAGCTCATTCCATCCTGCAGTACTCGGGAATCGAACTGCTGACCTTCCGCCTCCCAGTCAGCGTGTTAGCCACTTGAGCCACTGTAGTACCTTAGAATTCACTAGACCATGCCCATACATTGAATGCCCATACATTCAAAACTGAGTCATTCTCTTCCTTACTTTGATTCCAGTGCTTTCTTTAAAATGGACAACATGCAAATACTTGGATGATTTTTTTGGTAAACATCATGATCTGAAATTCACATAGTATTTTAATATCATAACATTTGGGTGTAATGTGAAGGAAAGACACTTCATATTACATATGAACCTGGAATTATGGATAATTATGACCAAAGGAACAACAATCAGAAACTAAATTTAGATCCTGTCTTATTTGTGCACACTTAAATATAAGCCCAGGTTAAAATATAACATGAACAACTCATACATACTGGAAAAGTATGCTTTGTTAGAGATGAAAACATTTCTTAATATGGAAAGAATATTTAATAATTTATTTGTTCTCATCAGTTGAGGCTTCCTCAACACAATGAAATATCTCAAAGGGGAAGCTTAAACCCATGCAAGATACTCTATCTTCAGCTGAGAAGAAGGGGTGCACAGAAAGAGCCTCCTTGAAGATTGTGGTAGTTTTGAATCACAATTGTGGGTACCCTGGTAATGGCAACCTTGTGTTAAAGGCTAATCTTTCTTACACTGGGTCAGGCAAAAGGAACTGCAGAATGAACTCACCCAAAGGTGCCTTCATTTTGGCAGTTTCAAGTCTGGCCTAAACACAAAAGTAGAAGCTGAGGAGACCAAGAACAACTTTAAAATGTCTCTGCTGTTTTTCCTCTTTGAAGCATCCAGTATCTCAATATCAAGTTCCTAAACCAGGAGTGGTCAACCTTTTTGTGCTGCAGGTCTTACCACACCCCCAGTCAGCTGAGCAGGCCAGACCATGCTCCCTGGAAGCGGGCACATTTATGGCTGTTGTAAATGCATCCACTTCCACATTTACAACAGTTAAGGGTGCATTTGTGCATGCACGGGCATGTGTAAACGTGTCTGCTTCCACTTCTGGGTGCGGAGGAGAAGACAACAGTCCTGATGGAATGGCATCATGGGCCGGCCCCTGGGTCATAGGTTGGAAACTCCTGCCCTAAAAAAAGCTGGTTTAGGAACAATTTGCATAATTTGCTTTTTTACACAATTGTGGGATATACATAGTTTTGCACAATATATAAGCTTTGTCCATCTAAATGAAACTCTGTTAAAAGCACCAGGAAATTCCTCACCATCCTCATTGCCTCCAAGAAAAATATTGACATTCCTGATGTTTAAAAGCACAGACCAGGCACTGAAGATTTACAACCTGATCTTTTTCTCATACGTCATAAAAAGGAAAGATTGAAGTGAGAGCAAATACTTATATTTGCACAGTCTAGCACGCTACTTGTTCATATCATAGACAAAAATTCCAGTTGGTCAATTTTGTTAACACCGGTTTTCCAAAATCCCTAAATTTCTTCATAATGTTGACTGCAAATTTCAGGTTTTTAAAAAATAAAATAAAACTGAAATATGCAACAAAGCAAAACAGATTCATCCATCCAGAGCACTTTGACTGCTTACCTCTTATTCAGAGCTCCTGGCAAGATAGAATGTAGAAGCAAATAAGTAGAAGAACAGACAAAGACTGGAATTCTCCTAAAGCACGTTGAGAGATAGAGTGGGTAGGCTCGAACCTGGCTAAGAAAGATGAGCTTGCTGAATCCTCATCAATCAGGAGGAGAACCCCATGCACAGATCTACACCCAGTTAGGATTTGTTCCTGTCACTCCAGTGCACCTACAAGCATTTCCATGGGGAGAGGATTCATCAGTTGCCCATTGACTGGGTCATTGCCTTGTGTTGCACAAAATCATTTGCAAAGTGTAACCAATAAAGTTGTGGCAATTTTCCTTCCAACTCTTCTCTACATTAATGTGTTGATTCTCCTTCTCCACCCCTTTGGTTGTTAGGAATGCAAAGGCAAATGTTACTTATGAAGATGTCTTCAACCTTTGGATTTTCATATTCCTTTCTATACAGTGGTTGTCCATCAGGCACCTAGTCATTTACTAGCAGCAGAGCACCCTGCAAAGCACAAATTCTACTTGCCTTTATAAGAACAGTCTAAGACTGCAACAGGGTCTTGGCCATGGTTCTACATTCTTAACTGTTAGCACCAAACAGCAAGCTGAAATCTTATTTCTTGTTCACAAACAAGTAATGCTACCATGCAATAGGCTTTGGTGTAGATTTTTGTTTTCTGTAATAGCAAGATTCATTATTTAATAATGCAACATTCCATACATTTACGATAAACTGAAGTGATTGTGTTTTTCTTGTCCAATATACAGTAAAACAATAACATGTAGCTACTTGGTAGCTCCTTATCACACATATCTTGCACATAAAAACATGAATGTGTTGCACAACAGCCAT
This sequence comes from Bradypodion pumilum, assembly GCA_035047305.1. Taxonomy (NCBI): domain Eukaryota; kingdom Metazoa; phylum Chordata; class Lepidosauria; order Squamata; family Chamaeleonidae; genus Bradypodion; species Bradypodion pumilum. The sequence continues at coordinate 52,838,314 of JAWDJD010000006.1, read as the reverse complement.
TTCCTCTCCCTTCTTCATTTCAGTGACATATTAAGAAAAACAAATTAAAATGTGTGAAGTAGTAATTGAGGCAGACAAAGAGGAAATGCAACAGCAAATCCAATCCAATCCAATCTAAAACACTGTGGCTTAAAGGACAGTAAATGCATTGGTGGCAAGGAAAAACTCATGGGAATCGGAAATAGGTTCAGTGACCTTTCTGTGTAATAAGATTCCATAGTGTGTGTTAAATTCATTCTACCATCTCTCTGCTATCCCTGGTGCCATTTCTTTGCTATGTTTCTTCATATTTTTAAAGTGGAGGAAGTCTGGCAACGTAGTTCTATGACTTAATTAATAATAATTATGTGCTGTCAAGCTGATTGCAACTTTTGGTAAGACTACAAGCACTTTCTAGAAATAAAGTACTCAGAAGAGATTTACCTATCCCATTTTTTGGTTCTTCTTCTTTTGTGTTTAGGTCAGACTTTAAATCAACAAAATGAAGCGACCTTCTTGGCTTTGTCATTGGCCAAACGTAAGTCCTCATCAGTATAGTAACTGGCAGACCATCAGATGATCTGGATTCTCTATCTCTCCACATTCACAGAGCTTGTTGTTATTTGCCAGCAGTCCCCACTTGAGCATGTTGGTCTTACATTTAGGCACTCTGCCCCTCAGCCTGTTCAGGGTCCTCCAAGTGACACATGGGAGGTTAAGTTCATTAGCTATATCCTCCTTTAATGTTATTCACTGTCAAGTGAGCTCTTTCCTCCATCTTCTAATTTGGTTTTGCTCTTGCGTACCATCATGAATTTTTGTTCTTGCCATAAAGCTCCTCCTATATCTGAGTCTGTGGACTTGAGGAACATATCTATTCAGAGGATGTTGAGGGTCACTCTTGCTTAGTTCTCTCAGTGTCCACTGCTACTTCTCTCCTTATTTTAGATGGAGTGATACCAACAAGAGGGCATATTTTCTCATCTAGTGTAGGTTTGAGGCATCCTGTCACTATGCACATTGTTTCATTAACAGTGATGCCTTTTTTGATGATGATTTGGGAGTGTGCTAAGGTCATACACATAGTAGGGCACGTAATTGATCAGCTCCAAAGAAACCCAGTGGGGATTCAAACTCTGAGCCCTTGGCTCTAAAGGCAGGCATTCCAACTATACTAGCAGTACCTAAGACACACTACAATACAAACTCAGTACAAATTGGATTTTAGCATCAATATATGTCAAGTCAAATCACCCCAGTTACAAAAGAACACTCTTCTTGCATGTCCCACAGTATAATATCATTAGTCAATATGCAGGGATAAAAAGCTCATCTGAACTTTACTGCCAGTAACTAGGTTCCAGACAGCTGTTGAAATTTTGATTAATTTAGCTTTATGACACCATCAATGTGTTTAGTAACATAAGCAGGCATTTGCAATTTGAAAATATGTTTATTTTTATAACCATCAAAGAAATGTAGCAGGCGACAGCTGAAATTTACCTTGGCATTTATGTGATCAATTGATTTCAATAACACTTTCTTAGTTTTCTTGGTCTGGGAAGTCTTTTAAAAACCTAATTTATGTCTAATGATGAGTTGTATATCTAGTCTGAAGTAAGTATAACTGAGTTCCATGGGGGTGAAACTAAGGCCACCATACAGTTCAGAATCCTTATTTATCCAAAGCCCACTTCAGTCACAATCCACAAAACACCCAAACATGCATGCAATGTATTTCCGCCATTACATCCAGAAGGAACATCTAGCAGTATTAACCTAGCCATTTTTCTCTGCATTTCATTTATTCTGTCTGTCTGCCTGTCATTTCTGCCATTGTGTTCAAGGCAGTAATCACATGGTCCTTTCTTATTCCCACATATATCTTCCTGGAGGAAAAACATTGCAAGAAGACATATATACGTTTCCCTTTAACATGTGACATGACCCTAGATATAGAAGACTACTTATACAGTATTGTCCTGTTTAAATGCAAGCATCTGTTATTCATTTTTTAAAATGAACTTCTGTTTGTCACACACCCAACTGTTTGCCAGCTAGGCAACAGCTGAATAGGTTCTCCACAATACATCATAGCCTTACAGTTCTCAACAGATGGGGGCGGGGGGAGGCGTACAATGTTCCGGACAATAAAATAATGCCATTCCGTCTGAGTCATGGAATATTTGACTCATATGGACAGTCATCATCAGTATTACCTTTCTCCCAAGATATGAATTACTTGCTGGCCAAATATCAAACCCAAATAAGACACTTATGAAATTCCCAATGAATGGCACATCATATTAATCAAGGGACAACTGTCAGCTTCTAGGTGGAGACAAAAAAATGTTTCAAAAATCCTGCATCGCTGGCATTCCTATAATTTCTCTCATCTTTATTGAGTTTAAATTAGAGAAGCAATGAAGGAAAAGACTTACCTGGCACACCAGGGGGCGTTTTCAGGTATTTTCCATTAAAATGCTGAATAACTACTTCACATTTTTCAGTAGATTCCATCCTGGGTGAGAAGCAATAAATAAAGAAAATGATTATTATTTTCTATCAGTTCAGAGCTGACAAGAGAAAGCTACATGATGGAACAAAGTCCTTCAAAAATCAATCCTGAGGAATTTTGAAACAGAGGCAGACAGAACATTCATTTTCATGTTACCTTACATGGATACTTATGCTGTTTGTATTTAGGTAACAACCAGGGGTTTCTTATACTTGGAATATAAGAGCATGGTGTGCCTCACTCCAAACTTCTTCCTCAGACCATGGACCACATAGTGAAAACAGTACTATATAATGTTATTATCTTAGTCACTTATCACTGGGTTAACATAACTCTTGCACAAGTACTGAAAGCTCTACATTTGGTACTTTAAACCCTTTCCAGAGGTGCAGAACTGAACCAGCTCAAATATAATAAACACAAAGACAGAAGCAGAAGCTAAATTAGTACTGATAATCTAGGAAAAAAATTCTGACATATAGGTTTAAATAAATAATGAAAAAGGCAATATTTTTATTTTTATTTATTTTATTTTTCTAATTTGTATTGCCGCCCAACTTCAAAGACTCTGGGCAGCTTACAGAAAATAAAACCAATGGCCATTTTTAAAAAAGCAATAAAACCCATTATGTCTATCATAGAATAAACAGTTAAGTTGGTTGTTATTGTTAATTTAATTTAATATTCACATTTATACGCCACCCACTCAGGCGAACCCGACTCAGGGCGGCATTACAACAACTTTTTAAAACATATAAAAACACATAAAACCCATACAAACAAACAAACAAATTCTTTATTACAGCCCAAGGCCAGTGTTACAATATCACATAATCAAGCTGCTTGACACAAGTGAGGCAACTTAATAAAACTATCACAAAATCATGAACACTAGATTATTTATACAATAGCAACATACAACCAGAATTTCTAGGGTTGTTATTTCTATGTCCTGTAAACATATTCTATGACAGTCAAGTTGTAATTTGAAAGCATTTTCCTTATTCCTTTGATTTTATCTTGCCTTTACGAATACAATTTACATACCATGCGAATCTAGCGACCGCTATCGTTGTATCTTGCCCTTCACCCGATAAAAGAATATTCAGTGTCTTGACTTTATTGTTAGACTTCAAGTTCGGGAAAACACTAAAAAAGGTCTCTCCTGGGTTTATTATATAGGGGAAACTCTAGCATGACAGAGTGTCCCCTTTTTTAAAAACCCAGGAGAGACCTTTTTAGTGTTTTCCTGAACTTGAAGTCTAACAATAAAGTCAGGACACTGAATATTCTTTTCAAAACATATAAAAACACATAAAACCCATAGTTCTCCCAACCAACCACCTCACCCACTATAAAAAAGAGATAGAGAGGACTCCTGACTGATATCTTGTTGTGAGCCAACAGGCGGGGACCGTATTCCCATTAGGGCCTCACACCTGCCCTGCCAGCCAGGTCTTCACACCTTTCCTGAAGGGCAGCAATTCTGTTTATAGTCTTAGATCTGTTGGCAGGAAGTTCCAGAGGGCTGGTGCGGACCCGGAGAAGATAGATGTGCCCCTCTAGTTGATGGCACAACTAGAGAGCCCCTCCAATTCACTCTAGTTGAAAGGGCAGACACTCTTGGGGCAATGCGGTCTCTAAGGTATCCTGGCCCACTACCATATAGGGCTTTAAAGGTCAAAACCAGCACCTTGAATTGCACCCGGAGGCAAACTGGTAGCCAGTGAGCTCCCGAAGTAGCGGCGAGGTGCGGGCATATCGTCCACACCCCATCACCATCCTGGCCACTGCATTCTGGACCAGCTGCAGCCTCCAAATGGTCATCAACAGCAGCGCCATGTAGAGCGCATTACAGTAGTCTAGTCCAGAGGTGACCAGAGCGTGAGTGACCATGAGCAAGGACTCCTGGTCCAGGAGTGGGCGCAACTGGCAAATCACCTGAAGTTTAACACTCTGTTGTTGCTAAGTGGCAGCTTTTCCTAAGAATAGCAAACACTGTGATATTTTTAATAAAAATATTGTTTATATAAATATTTGCTTCACCATGTTACTGTTCCTTTAGATAACTCAGAGCTCTGTATTCCATAGCAAAGACTTTTGCCAAGATTCAGTAATATAGTTTACATACTCCCACTTACACAGATACCAGTATAAATGTCATGTCAAGCTAAGTATTAGGGGTATTCCAATACTTATGGGAATGCAAAAAAAGCTAAAATTTTAAAGGGAACAGATACATTTATGGCCATGTGAAATGGTACCATGGGCCATAGGTTGAGAACCACTGCTTTAGGGAATCAATCCATCTCATATTTGGTCTTCCTCTTTTCATTTTTCCAGCATTATTTTCTTTTCCAGAGAATCTTGTCTTCTCATGATGTGGCCAAAATATGAGATCCTCAATTTCTTCATTTTTGTCTCGAGAGATAGTTCAGGCCTGATTTGATCTTGGACCCACTTGATCATCTTTCTGGCCATCCAGAGTATCTGCAAAATTCTCCTCCAGCAACAATTTTCAAACAATATTTTTAAAAAAGAACCAGGTCAGCTTTATTTACCGCCCACTGTCACACCCATAGACAGTGACCAGGAACACAAGAGTTATATGATCTTGGTCTTGGTCTCCAGTGTCACAACTTTACAAGTGATGATCTTTTCTAATTCCTTCATTGCTGCATCAACTGCCTTATTTCTTGGCTGCAATCTCCATTTTGACTGATGATGAGTTACACAAAATCTTTCACTATTTCAATTTCATCATTGTCAACCTTAAAGTTGTGTAGCTCTTCGGTAGTCATAATTTTTCTCTTCTTGATGTTCAATTGCAGTCTTGCTTTGACAGTTGTTTCTTTCATTTTCAATAACATTTATTTCAAGTCATTGTTGCTTTCTGCCAGTAAGATGGTGTCATCTGTATATCCTAAATTACTGATGTTTTCCCACCAATTTTACTCCTCTTTCATCTTAATTTAGTCCAGGTTTCTGTGAATGGATTGAACAGATAAGGGATAAAATGCACGCTTGTCTGACACCTTTGACTACAGGAAACAGTTCTGTTTCTCCATATTCTGTCCTAACAGTAGTTTCTTGTCCACAATACAGGTTACGAAGAAGGACAATCAAGTGCTGAGGCATACCAATTTCTTTCTGAACAGCTCATAGTTGGTCATGGTCTGAGAAGGCAAAGGCTTTGCTGCAGTTATAAAGAACAGGCTGATCTTCTGGAATTATTTGGTTTTTCAGTAGTCTATGAACAAAGATCTCAACAAGAATGCCAATGTTTTGTTTTCCATATTTGTTGGCACTCTTGTTAAGATTTTGATAGATTCATTCTCTGTGTCTTGAAACAGTTCTATTGGTATCCCATCTACCTCTGATGATTTATTTCTTCCTAGTGCATTCAGAGCAGGTTTTACATCACTTTTTATAACTACAGGTTCTTCATCATATGCTTCTGCTTCAAATGAGACCTTTTACAGTATTTCTTTTGTATAGAACTTTAGTATACTGTTTCCACCTTCTCTTTATTTCCTCCTGGCCATATAGTGTGCTTTCCTGGCTGATATCTGGGAATTCAGGGAAGATAGCACATATAAATTGAAAAGAAGCTAAAATACATAATAATGGGTAGTGTGGTGATCTGAATATTATGTTTGTGTTTGAATGTTATGAATAGATTGAGAAATTGGATTTGGTGCTCTTCTGAAAAATCAGTACAGTCAACATCTGGGAATGGCTGGCTGAGAGTGGAGGGAGGTAAGGCACACCAATAATTAGAATAGAACGCCATCTGCAGCTTATATTGGCTGGGAAAGAACTTTAAGGCTGGCTTGATTCTTGATACTAAGTTTGTTGGGAACATGATTTCAGCTTCAATAAAAAGGTCGGGGGGGGGGACTGTTTTGTCTTTATGAAGGTTTGAGGGAACTCAACACCTGATTGGAAATACAGGTACTTCTAAAACTTCACGGATAAATTTGGGTCAATATTCACTTTATTTGATTGGAAACACTATGATCACTAGCTGTTCTGCTATGCCATGTTGTGAGGGATTCACTTTGTGTATGCTCTGGGATTATGCGAAACTATGCTTGTTTGTAAGTATTAGGTAGTTTAGTTAGCTTTCTTACGTTATTGTGTGTTGGCTTTATGTTGTTCCTGTATCAGATTTTAATTGATTGTTTGCTCCAGAATAGCTTTGATATATTTTTCAACTGTTTTTGAAAATGTCCTGCTGTTTTCCCCACAATTTTTAATATAAAATTTAAAAATCCATTCAGTTTTTTAGATTCTGTATTATGAGGTTTTATGGTACTAAAACCTAGGGTTTGCTTGACCACCTTACAACGATCTTTTATGCTTTATGGATATAGTGGCTGTTCTACCTAGTCACAATTGGTGTGAAAGTTAAAGTGCTTATCTTTGAGGATTTTTTTGAAACTACCTAAAAAAACCACTGTTTAGTGGGATCAGATGCTGGGAGGTTATTCGGATGGGTAGATTTACCAAGCCATGAACACATTTTACCCTCCTGGGCTCACCGACTCCTGGATTAGAAGGTAGTGGCTGTGTGATTAGAATGGTATCTTTAACTCTAGTTCCAATAAATACCCAAAAATATATTTACTGTATGGCATTCATCAATTTACTTTTTGGGGAGAAGACAGGAAGTAAACACCAAGTGACAAATGGTGTAACACATTCTGTATAGGGAAATGCCACAACAAAAATTATATTTTAAAAATTGCATCAAGATAAGTTCCCTAACCTGGCATACATTTCACCTGAAACTACTACTCCAAAAACTGCTCCAACCCTGCTCTGGACTTATCCATGCAATATGTGACTCACATGAAACAACTTATACCAGCCAATTCTACTTGTTGTTATCTCAAGCTTCAAAATTTTTTTTACAAACTCTCAATTACTGATGGAACACCTAGCAGAATATCCCAACAGAACAAGAGTTACCAAATACATTTATACATATAAATGAGCATGAGGATTTTAACACAAACATTTGCCTTCTTTGTGGGTGGGTGACATGATTGACTGCCCTAAGCAGAACACAATGCAAAAAAAATGAAAAATGACATATTTCTACTTTCTTATTCTCTAACCTCTGCCCCAACTGAATATTGGTTTCTGTATCGATATCCCTGCAGCAAGAAAACTGCAAAAACTTCAACCTAGTTTCACACTTGCAGCTCAACTTCCTTTCACGATGTATTAAAACAAAGCATCGAGTGAGGAGACTTGCAGTTAAAAACTGAGAATAAGTGATAATATATTCTTCTGCAGAGCAAATATTCCTCTGGAGTCTAAACACAAGAGCATGAAGAATGATTTGCATTCTGCAGCATTTTTCAGACAGAGTTTATCAGAATAAGAATAGGGGGTGATTAACAGGATCAAAATTTATGTCACTGTATTTCAGGAGAAGGCCATAAACGTTTCCCTCTTGGCTTGCAATCACTGCAATCTTTTGTCACCCTATTTCCCCTCCCACTGCCTCGAACATGGGGTGGGCCATTTCTACAAACAGAAAACAGTGAATCCAAGATTGTTCACTTTGGCTTCATTCAGATTTAACTAAGCGTATGTCAGTAGCGAGTCTTCAGAGACTCTCACCTCTGAAAGAAATAAATGCAATAAAAGTCTGTTTTCTGTAGCTGCTGGTGTGGAATGTCAAGCCACGTAACACTGCGCCACGCAATAGTGACAATTTCATTTTAATACCCGGGAGCCTGTCTTAACAACCCAAAGTATTCCCAGCAAAGAATGCAATAGAGAAGCTGTCAATTGTCTGCGCGCTTTGTGGATTTTGTGTGGGATGAAAATACAAGTGAAACACAGACCACTCTTGAATGATAATGGGCGAAAGCCTCCCTGCATTAGCCAGCTGCTTTAGAAAAGACAGGTCTGTTTTCTTCTTAGGTTTCACAATTAACAGTTCTGAAATGCCAGGCCTAGCTACCTGGCACACAATTCAGTTGAAATGGGCACTAGCAACATCCATTCCATCTGAAAATGAAACAGAATGGACAAGCAGTAGCCAAGTTCTCCTTTCATAAATCCTTTAAAGCCTTATAAAACAACAGCCAATATTGGGCAATTTTGCCTGGAATCCTGGGGACCCACTGCCAGTCAAAACTGATATACCTGTGAGGTGGATCACAGATCTAACATACTTAATCCCAAGGGTGGGATTCAATTTTTTTTACTACCTACTCTGTTGGTGTGGCCTGGGGGAAAGCCCTGTGTTGCACCTGAATTAGGACTACTTTATTTCAAAACTTGGATGGGATGGGCCAACCGGAATTTTTGCTACCAGTTCTGGCAAACTGGGGCGAACCTGCTGAATTCCACCTATATTCCTACAAGTAAACATGTTACAAATAGCACTTTACTTCTGAAAGGTAGTAAAGGCATAACACTGTGTCCTTTAAAAACTGCTGGTAAAAGCACAGCACTTCCCTCCTGTAAAGCACTGTTTCCCATTGTAAAGCCTAAGTCAGTACATTGGTTGATCGGTGCTTTGGGGAATTGATTTAGGCTTCTGGTGATTGAAGTCCAAAAACCAACGGTTGAGAAACACTTCTGTAAAGGGTAAGATTCACCCATTGCACTGGCTAGATTACTCCTTGAGACGGAGCTACTGACTGAGATAGGGCTAATGGTTGGGAGTTTGATATCCAGCATGTGTCCTGGGAGAACAGCCCTCCTGTGCAATCATAGTAAACTGCATAGTCCCTGTGCTTCTGAATACCTGTACCAAGAACACTCTAGAAAGGACTTCAATAAAGCAGAACCAATTTGATGGCATGTGTTAATTAATCATCTGTTACCTTTTCTTGGAGGACTAGAAATGCTGTTTTACAGCATCTTGATAGATCTCTAGTAGCTTCTTTTCAAATCTTTTTGATGATCATCCATTCATTTGTATACCACCTCAATTAGTGTAAGACACACAATTTTTTTCCAAGGCAGCAAAAGAGAAGTAACAGCATCATGTGCTACCAATTTCCAGCACAAGGTTAACAGCAATGATTTACCAGCAGTGGAGCAGAGTTTGTGTGAATTATGCAACACATTATTTTAAAATAACTTTCCAAGCTCTGGTCATGGGAGAAGAACAAGCTTTAAGGCAGCTATAGTATCTGGACCAGTAGAAACAAGAGTACACTTACATTACATTAATAACCACCCTTTTGAGAGCACAAAAGATATAAAACCAGAAATCATAGTGACAGTAAAAATGCTCTGTACACATAATTTAAATCTGGTGCATCTCCAGATTTAATACCCGGGATACCTCCAGAATCATTTTTAAAATCTCCTGGACTTTTTGTATTTACTGCTGTCAAAAATCTACAAGTTTTATACTGGGGCCAAAGGTCTGTGCTTCTGTCTGTGACTGTAAACTGCAAGTGGCATATTTTACACATTAAATTCCATTTTGTAATTCGTAAGCACTGATTTCATTTATTCAAGGCACATTTTCCTTTTGAAGGTTTAAAACTTGCATATCCTACTGTAGTTCCCTCCTTAGCAGCAGTCCATTTACATCCATTTCCCTCAGTCTTTGGAAAGAGGGTGGAAGAGAGAGAGAAAGAACCAGTAAAATGTCTATGGCTGAAGCAAGTTCCTGAACATAACAATACTATTAGCAGTAAAATGGGGCTGTGGTGGTTCAGTGGTTAAGAAGCTCGCCTTGTTAGCTGGGAGGCCGATAAGTCAACAGTTTTAATTTAATTTTAATTTAATATAATTTTCACATTTGTATCGCTGCCGCCTTGCCGAGGCGACTCCAGGCGGCTGACATAAAAAACACATAAAAACAGATACAAAGAATATCACTAAAAAAAAATCCCCATTAAAAAAAACACACCGACTCCATCCATAAAAAGAGGGGAGATCCAGATTATTTATCTAAATAAGCCAGCAGGCAGGGGTCACTCCTCCATCAGTGCCCCACACCTGCCCCACCAGCCAGGTTTTAAGTTCTTTCCTAAAGGGCAGCAATTCCGTCTACAGCCGTAACTCTATTGGCATGAGGTTCCAAAGGGCTGGTGTGGACACAGTTCGAGACCCAGGTACTGCATAATGGATTGAGCACCTGTCTCTGTCCCAGCTCTTGGGGACATGAAAGGTGCCTCATTCGGGCGTCCCCTAAGCAGAGGTTCTCCTGCAAAAAATCCTTTCAACCCAGAATAATTTCTGACATGAAATTATTATTACTATTAGTAAAACAATCAACTTTCAGTTCACTTAAGGTTAGCTTGCTGTCTCTTTTCAGACATACAGATATTTATCTAGAGGAGAGCATTCAAAGATCAGCACATTTACATATCCACAAACTTCAGATTTCTTGCATGTGCACTGATTTGATTATGAGGTGGGACCTAGGGTGTCCAGAGGAAAGAAAGTAATATAAAGAACAAAATATAATCTTGCCCATACCCTATTCTTGTCTCCTTCTTTGAATTGTTATCTTTTCCACTATGCATTATGTAAAGCAAGTAAGCCATATGTTTTGCCTGCTGCAATATTTGACTAAAGATTGGCATTCCCACTTTTCCTCTTCTGAAACCTTTCCATGGGATGATCAAATGAGAAGACGTTGGCTTGTCTATCTGTCAGTGATAAAATGTGGGTTCCTGGCAAACCCAATTGCCAGAAGCATATGGGAAATAAGAAAGATTCTGTCACACACAGTTTCACTCTGTCTTTGATAATTCATCAAAGACAAAGAGATAATTCACCTCCAGGCTAGATTATTGCAATGCGCTCTACATGGGGCTGCCCTTGTCAACCATTCGGAGGCTGGAGTTGCTCCAGAATGCGGCAGCCCGGGTGGTGATGGGGCACGGGCGTTATGCTCGTGCCTCACCATTACTTCAGGAGCTGCACTGGCTACCAGTTTGCCTCCGGTTGCAATTCAAGGTGCTGGTTTTGACCTTTAAAGCCCTTCATGGTAGTGGGCCAGGATACCTTAGAGACCGCATCATCCCAAGAGTGTCCGCCCGTCCAACCAGAGCGGATTGGAGGGGCTCCCTGATTGTTCCATCTGCCAGAGGGACTCGTCTCTCTGGTACACGAAGGAGGGCCTTTTCTGTGTTCGCACCGGCCTTGTGGAACCTCCTGCCTGTAGAGTTGCGGGAGCAGATGGAGCTGCAACCTTTCAGAAATGACCTAAAAACCTGGTTGGCAGGGCAGGTGTGGGGCCCAGATGGAAGAGTGGCCCCTGCCTGTTGGCTTATAAATTAAGCCCCCATTTCTTTTAATTATTATTTTTTTTAAATGTGGGTTTATGTGGTTTTAAGAGGAATGGGGTAGGTGGATGGGTATGTTGGGTTTTAATTGGTTGTACTGTTTTATGTGTGTTTTAACTTGTTGTGAGCCGCCCAGAGTTGGGTTTACCTGATTGGGCGGCATATAAATTTGAATATAAAATAAAATAAAATCAAAATCATGAAAGAGGAAGGCAAGCAAAAAACAAGGAAGTGAGAAGTTTGCAAAAGAAAAATTGGAAAATTTGCCATTTTGAGATTAAGATGGGGGAAAAGAAAAAAGAAGGCAGGAAGAGGGAAGAGAAAGAAAATTGGGAGGTATTAATTATTGAAAATATTAAATTGGATTTTCTATATGTGGCAAAGAAGAGAGGATCATCCATTCATAAAGAAAAAAAGTTACATCTATTTTTCTTTCCCTTGTGCAATGATCCAAAGAGTTTCTTGCTTATTCCCTCTCCTGTCTCTCTTGTTTAGTTGCTTCCTTACACATTTGAGTGCTTGGATTAAATCTTTTTTTAAAAAATCTTTTGTTCTCTCACCTTGACACCTAGCGAACTTTCTGAAAAGCTGAGGAGCTTTTGCAAAAACTGTGGGTGGTTATTTTTACTTGAAGTTAATTTGTCCTGTCATTTAGAAGCTACACAGCTCAAGCATACCAGTTTTTAAGTAGAATTTTTTTAAAATAAACTCTGAATATGCTTGCTCATTAAAGTATTCTTTAGCAAGTGTTTTCAAATTTCTTGCCAATACTTCAGGAAACTAATGAGTCTCATTGAGGAGTTTGGGGTTTCAGCCTTACCACAGGAATCTCTCTCACTCACTCACTCACTCACACACACACACACACACACACACACACACACACACACACACACACACACACACACACATCCACAAGAGTCTGCTGTGGAGGAGAGAGAGATAAGAGAGGAAGGAAGAGAGGAGAGGGAATAGAGCCATGGAGAAGTAAATGATGTGGTTAACTGATTTTTTAAAAAGCAAGGTTCTGGCATTTGCCCCTTCCTTGGCGTCTCTTTGTGAATGGCAATGAGAAAATAACAATTCCTGTAGTCCAGTGGTTCCCAACATGGTCCCCACACACCAGAGGGGGACTTCAATTCCCAGAAGCATAAGTCAGTACATTGGCTGATCAGTGTTTTGGGGAACTGATTTAGGCTTGTATGAATTGAAGTCTAAAAACCAAAGGTTTTGAAACACTGCTGTTGACTATCTTGATTTCCGGGTCAAAAATTGGATCCAATATTGTAAGGCAATATCAGACCATTTCTGGTGTTTTGAACCATGGACAAAGAAACAATATTTTACATTCATAAATCAGATGGTTTTTTTGAAAGTTTGCATGTATCGTGTGTGTGTGTGTGTGTGTGTGTGTGTGTGTGTGTGTGTGTGTGTGTGTGTGTGTGTGTGTGTGTGTGTGTGTGACTTTTCTCTAGCTCAGCATTGAAAAAAGAACAAGAATCTCAAGGGAGCTATTATTTTGTAAAAGTTCCATTCAATATAAACATTCTGCAAACCCATCATGTTCATGAAATATCAGTGTCAACGTTAGAAACTCAATTTAGTAATTTAAGCCAAATGGCAATAATTACAAAAGCAACCAAAGATCATCCTTTTATCAGGCAAAAAAAAAAAGTATTATTTATCGTAGCTACTGCTTCCTCTAGTTATCATAATTGTCCCAACATGGATATTACCATTTAAAAAGTCATATGGAGCTTTCACAATGATAGGAAAAATAAATATTGTACTTGGAGACCTTATGGAATGAAGACAACTGCACATGTGCATATGCCAATTACTACAACCACAAAAGGAAAAGACAAAATATGTATTAGAGTAATAAGCAACATGATTAACTGAATCTGTCAGCAGTTAAACATTGGAAGCTTAAAATAACAGGTTTGTAGTACACCATTATAATTTTCCTTCATTGTCACACAGAATGCATAATTCCATCCCCATAAAGTGTTTGCAGGGGCTATAGTCCAGAAATAACTGGAGAGGGCCATGAGGTTCATGAAATGCAGGTCAGAAAACAATTCCACAACTGCCTTGATAGATCCTCCCTTACTAAACATATGTATTATTTATAGTGTAAAATGCATCTTAGGCAGCTTAATTCCCAAAGCTATAATCTTGTCTATTTTTTTTTTTACTATTAATATTTGCCAGACTCCTGTTGCTCACAATATTGTGTAAGAACAGTTGTGGAAATGAGTGGGTGGGGGTATTTTTCCAGGTATCTTTTCAGGCACGCAATCGTCCTTTAGTTGAACTATACCTTGTAAAGTGAAAAACACCAGATTTAAGCAAAAAGTTTCCTGCCAAAGATATTCTAACAAAGGTTCTTCAAATACCAATATGAGCACACAAAGATTACTCTGTAGCTTGCCCAAGGCATGTTTACAACAGCTGTATATGCTGCAATTTCCATGTTTACGACAGGCATGGACGCATTTATATGCACGGGCACGTTTTACGGCTGACATAAACGCATCTGCTTCCACTTCTAGGTGTGGTGGCAGGCCACATGATATAGTGCCACAGCCCACATCTGGCCTGCGGCCCATAGGTTGGGAACCCATGCTTTAACACATTATAGTTTAGCGCTTCCAAATACAGCATTGTTGGAGGACTTGTAGTCTCAGCCAATTTGAGACTTATCTAACCAAGATTAGCAATAGCAATTACACAAGGTAATTAGCATTTTGCCCAAACATGCTGAGTAGTACCAACCTTCAGCCTCAAGAAGATCGAACTCACATCATCAGTAGTTTTGGCTGCAGTACAGCAGTTTAACCACTGTGCCCCTTGACACCCGATGGGGCAAAAGAGGAAGCAAAGAAGAAGAAGCCACCAGGGCTCAACCACGATTGTTGCCACATGTCATCTTTTTTTGGTACACCAGTAAAAGCATGGGTACCTTTCAGTCTAAAGCTAATAAAAGCCTAACAAGAGGGGACCTAATACAGGTGAAAACAAGAAATAAACATCCGGTTTAGCTACACAGGTATGAATGAGTTCCAAGATAAAAAGAGAACAGAAAAGGATAGTACAGATCAGTGTCCCAGAAAGACCTGAGAAGGAATAGGTCAGAAGTAAGCAGTCCAGTATGAGTATCCTCCCAAAGAGCTTACTACTGCAAGACTGCCCAGTGTTTCATATCTACATGCATACAATGAAATACGGTATAGCAAATATTCTGATGCAGACTTTGATGGATTTTACACCCACTCACACCTTTTGAACTTTGCACGCACAGCTCTGATTTAGACCTATATAGAAGCTCAAACCACTATACTAATGCCAACAGAAGTTTGAAGCTATGAGGCTAACATCTTAAAGGCAATGATTAAGTTGAATGTTACGTGGCAAGGGAATTGATTACAGCACTGTTCGACACCAAAATACCTTGGTGTGATGCTTGACCGGACACTGTCTATTAAGCAACACTGCCAGAATACCAAAGCCAAGGTTAGTATAGTACAATGAACAACACCATCAGGAAACTCACAAACTATAAATAGGGAACTCAACCATTCACACTGCACACATCAGCTTTTTGGCCCTGAGCATCTCTGCAGCAGAGCATGTTACTCCAGGATGGAGCACATCCACACATGCAATGCAAGCGCGGCGCCAAAATGGCCGCCGCGCCCTTTGCGGGGCCCCCCCCACAGGACAGAGAATCCGGGTAGTTAGGGGCGTGGCCAGCTCCCTTATAAAAGGGGTGGCCACGAGGCAGCCACGCTGCCATTTTGCCTCAGCGACGGAGCGGAGAAGTTTTTTCCCTGCGCCTCCGTCGCTCGTTGGTATTGCCGGGAAGCCTTTTGGGTCGTTTTTGCTTAGCTAGCTTCCCTTTTTGCTCGAGATGCCTTCCAAAAAGAAGGCTGCTGCGAATTCAGCTCGGGCTGTTAGGAGGCGCAACCCAGGTCGGAGGACCGTGGTGCCGCCTCCTCAACAGCCACCTTTGCCATCCCCGGCCGGGGCTAGTGGCTTGGGGTCTATCGCACCTTGGCCCGTTCAGAGTGCGGGCGCGGAGGGCGCTCCGGCCCACGGCCCGCGAGCGGTGGACACCGCTCCTCCTTCCGCCCAACCCGTTGGGCCGACTACTTCTGGGCCGCAGCCTCTCCCGGGGCCCTCTAGCCTCGGGGGGTGGCCCGGTGCCCTGCCTTGGCAGGTTTCCTCACCAGCCCTACCGGGCTTTGGCCCTGGCCAATGGCCATATCTGGGCCATGGGGTGCAGGGAACTGTCCCCATGCAAGGGTCAGGTGGGCCGGCCGGCTCTTTACCCATGGTTACTGTAGACACCTTACTGGCCCGTATTGCGGCCTTAGAGGAGTCTTTGGCTCGTGCCAGTCAGGCAGGTGCCCCTTTCGGGGTACCTTTGGAGGCGCTATCGGCAGCAGGACAACGGCCGGCGGGGAGGGTTGAGCTGCTGCAGGCGGGTGGCGCGGCTCCGGCCACTGCCTCGCAGCTCCCCAGCCAGCAACCTGGCGCGGGTCAAGCCCCGGTGATGAGCTCTACATCGGTCGTGAGCTCCGACGCCCAGTGGGCCGGAACCCCCATTGGGGGCGGCCCGCGGGGGTGCAGCATGTGAGTATATGGTGCAAACGAGTACATCCACACACATTCCCAATATAGGGGGGACCTTTCAGTGGCCTTGGCCTCGCGCGGGTGGTGCAGGGGCTACGCCGCTGGCGACCCACCCGGCGACAAGTACTGCCACCATGCCCGCTGGGGTGGGCATTGGTTCTTACACTGCTGGGAACGTACTTGGGGTGGCAGGGTTAACTCATGCCCCTTTGGGTAGGCCAGCTATCCCCTTTTCGGCTTTGCCGACGGCAGGGTATTCCCTGCCATTGGGTGATCACTTGGCACAGGCTACCAGGGAAAAGATATGGCGAGGGGAGTACGTGGATATCTTCTCACTCCTTAACAGAGAGCCCACTAAGGAAGAAAGGGAGGGTCAGGATGAGAAGGACAAGGAGCAGGCACGCCGCCGTAAGCCGCCGCGTACCTGGGCTAACTGGCTCCCCGCTTATTTGATATACATGGCGGTGTATTTGAGGGCGCGGCCGGATCTAGCTATTCCCATGGTCCAATATTTGGACAACATATACAGGGCAATGGTAGATTTCCCGGGCCCCTCATGGCTAGCATATGATGAGGAATTCCGTATGAGGATTCCCCTGCACCCCGAGATGAGATGGGATGAGCCGTGCCAGAGACTGTGGCTCTTGTATATGACACCCACACGTCCTGCCCCGGGGGATAGATACCATTGTGGACATGCGGTCCAGCGAGCAGCTCCAGCGCAGGTTACCCGCCAAATGGCGGGGCAGGGGGTTCCAGCCCGCCTGCTGTGCTGGACTTTCTCGTCCAATGGTTCCTGCAGTCGGAAGAACTGCAGATATAAGCACGAGTGTCCCACATGTTCTGGTCCCCATGCAGCCTCTGCTTGTCCCAAGCCTGGGGGGGTGCGAGGCAGAGGGAGGGGTGGACAGTGGGCTGGCAAGCCTGCCACGGATGGAACTAGTTCTCCGAAAGGCCCCCTCCCCAATTAAGGTGGACATGCTGGAGCGCTGGCTCGCATCGTACCCAAGGGGAGAGGACAGGGAGTACCTTATCCAAGGTTTTAAGCAGGGATTTCGTATCCCTTTTATGGGTGATAGATCTCCTCAGGATGCTCCCAACCTTTTATCCCTCAGAGGAAGGGAGGAGGTAGCCGAGGCCAGCATTAAAAAGGAGTTAGATGCGGGCAGGGTCGCCGGACCTTTTCCCGTACCCCCTTTTCCCAACCTGAAGGTTTCACCATTGGGTTTGGTTCCTAAAAAGTCCCTAGGTGAGTTTCGCCTTATTCATCATTTGTCCTACCCAGCCGGCCGATCGGTTAACGATGCGATACCTGATGACCTTTGTTCGGTCAGGTATACATCGTTCGACCATGCGATGCGCATGGTGCGCTCGTGTGGCCCGGGTGCCTTGCTGGCCAAGTGCGACATTAAGTCAGCTTTTCGCCTCTTGCCGGTGCACCCGGGCGACTTTGAATTGCTGGGTTTTAAATTTAAAGGGGAGTATTATTTTGATAAGGCCATGCCTTTTGGCTGCTCCATATCATGCTCGGCTTTCGAGCGTTTTAGTACCTTCCTAGAGTGGGCTTTCGTCCGCAGGTCAGGGTCCCGGTCTGTAGCCCATTACCTGGATGACTTTTTATTCGGGGGTGAACGGGGCTGGGACACGTGTGCACGTCTCCTCAATACATTTCAGACGCTAATGCAGGAACTGGGTGTCCCTTTAGCGCCCGAAAAGACCGAGGGCCCGTCGACCAAACTAGTATTCCTGGGGGTTGAGATTGATACAGTGGTACAGGCTTCTAGGTTACCGGGTGATAAGGTGTCCAGGATGGTGACCCTTATCTCGGAATTGCTGGCCAAGCGTAAGGCATCCCTGAGGGAACTGCAGGTGCTACATGGGCACCTCAATTTTGCCTGCAGGGTGGTCGCACCGGGCAGGGCTTTTGCCCGGCGCTTATGCGACGCCATGGCAGGGTTATCCAGGCCCCACCACAGAGTCAGGCTTACCCGGGGTATCAGGGCAGACATGTTTGTCTGGTTGCAATTCCTGAGGGAGTTTAATGGGGTCTCATTTTGGAGGTCTGACCTCCTGGCATCCCCCAATTTCCAGATCCAGTCTGATGCCTCAGGATCCCTGGGTTATGGGATGTACTTCAATGGGAAGTGGGCCTATGGTGGGTGGCCACCGGCATGGGCAGGCACAGGTCGCCTGCGGGATCTCACATACCTGGAATTTTTTCCCATTCTGGGGGCTTTGATGCTATGGGGCGAACAGTGGGCTAATTCGGTGGTGCATTTCTGGTGCGACAATGCTGCCGTGGTGCACATTGTCAATGCACAGACTTCTAAATCGCCCAGGGTCATGGACCTAGTGCGCCATTTTGTGCTGCGCTGCCTGCGCCTCAACGTCTTGTTCAGGGCCAGGCATGTCCCAGGGGTTAATAACGATATTGCTGACGCTTTGTCCCGCCTGCAGATCTCCCGGTTCCGCGCCTTGGCCCCGGATGCGGAGGAATTTCCCTCGCCACTCCCGGACGAGATGTGGACTATTGGCAAGGAGAGGTGAACCGGGCGATTGGCCTGTCACTGGCGCCACGCACGCGTAAGGCGTATCAACAAGCATTCAATTTGTATAGGGCTTTTGCTACTCGATTTCGATGGCCAGAGACCTGGCCCATCCCGGTGGACCATGTTCTGCGGTTCATGGTTCACCTGCATGCACAGGGCCTTGCACCTCGCACCATAGCATCCAAGCTCTCGGCGTTGGCTTTTATGGCCAAAGTAGGGGGTCATGTGGATACCACCTCTGACTTCCGTGTGAGACACGTTTTGGAGGGGTGGGTGCGCGAGCGCGGGCGTTGCCCGGATGACCGGCACCCTATTTCCCCAGGGGTTCTTACCCAGTTGGCCCGGGGCTGGCCAGGCCTCTGTTTTGATCATTATGAGGCAGCCCTTTTTCATGCAGCCACAACGGTGGCATTTTTTGGAGCGCTCCGCATCAGCGAACTCGTGATGCTGTCTAAGGCGGATGCAAGTGGTAGGGCACTGGAACTCGGAGATGTATATGTTGCCAAAGACTGGGCCCACTTGAGGATTCGCTCCTCCAAAACAGATCAGCATGGCGTAGGCAGTGGAGTAAGACTGCTACGGTGTTCTTTGGCAGACATCTGTCCGGTTGGTGCCCTACAGGAATACCTGGCACTGCGTGGCTGGCACCATGGCCCGTTTTTCTGTCACCAAGATGGGTCTCCCCTTACTAAATTTCAGTTTTGGAAGGTGACAGCCAGAGCCCTCACCAGGGTGGGACTACCAGGTGCCCGTTATGGCACACATTCGTTCCGTATTGGCGCAGCCTCTACAGCAGCTGCTTTTGGGTACTCTGGGGCTGACATACGCAGCATGGGGAGGTGGGGCTCACAATGTTTTCAGTTTTATGTGCGCCCACTCCCGCCATGAGTACCAACCCAGTCACCTTACCTTCCTTTTCTCAATTTTCTTACAGACCCTGGGTGTCGTATTACACCGGTGACAGTATGGCTGGTGGGCCACAGCTATGTGCTCAGGGCAGCGCGTTACGCTGCGGCGACAGAGTGGGGACCCCGACTGGGACTGGGTGACCACGCCAGTCTCTCATGGCACGGTAAGCCTGGGATGTTATGGCGGGAGCTGCGGCCTTTCCTTTTTTCTGGCCTGGGGGCTGACCCGCCTGACATTCTAATCATCCACTTGGGGGGCAATGATTTGGGCCAGGTCACCGGCTTATCGCTCAAGCATGCGATTTGCGAGGACCTCGCCTACTTGCATTATGTCTGGCCTGCCACAGCCCTGGTTTGGTCGGACATTGTTCCGCGCCACTCTTACAGAGGGGGCGTTAACCTCCTGGCCCTTGACCGAGCTAGGCGCGCGGTCAATAAGGCAGTGGCGCGGTTTCTCACCACCAGGGCTTGGGGACGGGTTAGTCATCACCCCGATATTAGTCTACAAAATTGTGACTTGTATGCAGGGGATGGGGTCCATCTGTCGCGAGGAGGTATGGACCTCCTGTTGGGTGACTGGCGAGCAGGCCTGTTGACCGAGCTGACGGTCTGGGGGGGGCGTCAGGTCTTCTGTGAAGCCCCTCCGTGTGGCGGGTAGCACTGGTAAGGTAAACAGTATGACCCACAAGTATCCGGCAGGTTCGCAATTGACTGGACAACACTAGACAGGAATAAAGTAGTTAAACGTTGTCCGGTCAACGACGAATCAGGCGATGGGGTGATGATGATTGCTAACCAGCATGCATCACCCCTGTGATTTCACGGATACGCGTCAGAGGGTGGGGTCATGAGTTAGTTATTGACTACGGTCAACAATTTGTTTGTTGTTAACAAACAAATTGATACAATTTGATACATTGTAACCAATTGCCGTTGGCAATTTTGGGGTGGTACCTTACCAGTGTTACTTCGGCCTGCTTGCCTTAGGAATTATGATTGGTCGTTTTACCAATACAAATTTATAATTCGGACTAGGGCATTGAATCAATAAATGTGGCCCTTTGCTGTTATCCACTTTCAATGTTGTCTGTGTCCGTTATTGGGGGGGTGCGCCTGCAATGCAAGCGCGGCGCCAAAATGGCCGCCGCGCCCTTTGCGGGCCCCCCCCCCACAGGACAGAGAATCCGGGTAGTTAGGGGCGTGGCCAGCTCCCTTATAAAAGGGGTGGCCACGAGGCAGCCGCGCTGCCATTTTGCCTCAGCGACGGAGCGGAGAAGTTTTTCCCTCCACCCCCTCCCTAGTTAACAGTGTGATTATGGTCGCTTCGGGGCCGGGTGGGAATTTTTGGTTGGGACCCACATTGGCTTCGGGTCCTGGCTTTTTTGCCCATCCCACACTGTTGCTATGGTTTGATATAGGGGTCTTTCTTCGTTCCTGCTGTTGACTTTGGTCACATGGGCGGGTAGCACTGGTAAGGTAAACAGTATGACCCACAAGTATCCGGCAGGTTCGCAATTGACTGGACAACACTAGACAGGAATAAAGTAGTTAAACGTTGTCCGGTCAACGACGAATCAGGCGATGGGGTGATGATGATTGCTAACCAGCATGCATCACCCCTGTGATTTCACGGATACGCGTCAGAGGGTGGGGTCATGAGTTAGTTATTGACTACGGTCAACAATTTGTTTGTTGTTAACAAACAAATTGATACAATTTGATACATTGTAACCAATTGCCGTTGGCAATTTTGGGGTGGTACCTTACCAGTGTTACTTCGGCCTGCTTGCCTTAGGAATTATGATTGGTCGTTTTACCAATACAAATTTATAATTCGGACTAGGGCATTGAATCAATAAATGTGGCCCTTTGCTGTTATCCACTTTCAATGTTGTCTGTGTCCGTTATTGGGGGGGTGCGCCTGCAAAAGAATTTGGCATTGCTGTTAATGAAGCCATGCAGATAGTGACAGGATGCCTTAAGCCTACACCAGTTGAGAAGATATATCCCCTTGTTGGTATTGCTCCACTTAAGATCAGGAGAGAAGTAGCAGCAGATGCTGAGAGAACTAAGCAAGAAAATGACCCTCAACACCCTCTGAACGGATATGAGCCTCAAGTCTGCCGGCTCAGATATAGGAAGAGCTTTATGGCATGAACAAACATTCTTGAGGTACACAAGAGTGAAACCAAATTAGAAGATGGAGGAAGGAGTTCACTGGGAAAGGAACATTATTAAAGGGGGATATAGCTGAAGATCTCATTCTCCCCTATATCACCTGGAGGACCCTGAACAGGCTGAGGGTTGGAGTCCCTAAATGCAAGACCAACATGCTCAAGTGGGGACTGCTGGTGGGCAGCAACACATGGTGTGAATGTGGAGAGACACAGAGTCCTGCCCATTAGCTGGTCTGCCGATTGCTGCCAGAGACATGCGCCAATGAGGACTTGTGTTTGGGCAATGACAAGGCACAAAAAGTGACTTCATTTTGGCATTCCAGGGTATGATCAGGACAGGAAAGAAAGAAAAACTACTAAAGCAGAGCTTGTTGCGATTCTTGCATAGTTGCCTAAATTCACATATTTTCCTAAAATATGAGTATCAAAAGCGTTTTGCCATTCTCATCTTCTGGGTCATCCTGGAACTGTGCAGCTTGCCCAAGACCACAGTCTAGTTCTTCTGATATGTACAGTGAGGTATTGAACTCCCAATCTCTGCCTCCAGATGCTTTGCTCACTTAGCACATCAAGAGATAATCTACTGCAGGGAGTCTCAACCTTGGGCTTTCAGGTATTCTTGGACTTCAATTACTAGATGATCAGGGCTTCTGGGAATTGAAGCCCAAGAACATCTGGGGCACCAAGTTTGAAAAATCCTGACTGTATATAACTGCTAAAGAGTAATGAAGGATGATATAGTAGTCATGCGTGGTAATAATTTGTCCAGTAGGAGGTCAATCATGGCTGGTTTTGCAGACTTTCAGGCATCTTCTGACCTATATTGGCATAAATGTCACCACAAATGGAGAATTGATTATCTGTAAAACTTCAATTAATGGTGATTCTCTTCCAGACGAAGATGGAATCACTTCTCTTTTATGTGTTTGTAACAGAAGAGGAGTTCTACTTCTGTCATTTAGAGGAGGGAGGACTTCAAACCTTCTATCATTTCTTGTTGGGGGAAAGATACAAAACTCCATTTTTACAGATGGAGTAATTGGTTGTTCATCCTTAGATGGGGTGAGAGTGGGAAGCAAAATGGGTGCTTGTCTGACAGGAAGGGGGGGGGGAAAGTACTCCTTGAAATCCATACTTTTCCAAAGTTCCAAATCAATACAACACAACCGAAAATATTTTATTTTGAAAGATGCACAAAGAATGATTTATCCCGTGGATTTAAAAAAACTGCTTGACAAAATAAATACATTTCAGAGTGCAAGCATATTTTAAGTCCTCTTTTTTGGGGAAAATACACCTCAAAATTTGTACAAATGTTTGTACAATCCAGAAAAAAATTAATTCACAAACTGATGATAAAGCAGAATGCAACAAACGTGGCAGTGGAAAAATGTGATCCTGAGTTTTTGACATAGCCATCCATCCCTATCAGAGAGAGTGTGTACCCTACCAAAAAAAGCAGTTCTCTATATTGCTTGTCTTCATATTTCAGGTAAATACAGTTTATTTTACTGGGTCTTTTTAAAAGCATGCATCACACCTTATCATCTACTTCCTTTCTCAGTCCCTGTTAAGTGTTTTATATCCTAAAACCAAGCTCTAAAATGTAAGCTAATGTTCCACACATGCCTCTCTCTTTAGTAAATTAATAATGAGGCAAAGTTAATGAATTCACTGAGAAGAGGTTTCATTCTGTTTTGTGATGTGAATGCAGACACCACTATTTTAAGACTTCCTGCACAAAGGACAAAAGTTGAAACTGAAAATGCCTATTAACTTATGTCACCTTAATAGCACAGGGAAAACTCTTCTTACTCTTGCTGAACTAAGATATGCTTTATACTGGAATATATGAGACAGATGTCACAATGTTACTTGCTCATCAAATTCTCCTTGTCATATGGGTGTGATTTCTAATTTGTTAATAACAAAATCATGCAAAACACCTTTTAAAAAGACAGCTCTTTTGTTCAGCAACTGCTGCTTATTCTTCCTATTACTTAAAGATAGTGGCAAAAATAACAACACTTAGTGAAACTCAGGTATCTTTAACTTAAATAAACAAAGATGAATGATGTATTCTAATTTCCAAAACATTCATTTCCACTAAAAACCAATGCAAGCCCTACTTGATATACAGTACAGTGTATAAGAAGTACACTCTGAAAATTTTAAGATCCTATTTTACAATATTTGTAATAACCATAGATTGAACAAGCCATTAAATGGTCTATAGGTATGGACTCAGCAGGTGAATTCATCTGCTCAGTCTCAGACCATCTTGAGAAAATTAGTACTGTTTGTATGACAGATGAGATCACATCACTGCTAATCAAAGAAATGAAGATGAGATATATCCGTCCATCTTAGTCTCATAGCAGGTATTTTAAAAAGCAAATTTCTTATGAATCATGACGGTGCTAGAAATTAAATTAAATAAATGAAAAATAAGCAAATTTACTGATGTACTATTACACAAACAGCATGATCTATCTATCTATCTATCTATCTATCTATCTATCTATCTATCTATCTATCTATATCTCAGAGTAAATGTCGAGAAGGGAGAAATAAGTGGGGGAGAGAGAGCAAAACAAAAACAAAAACAGAATTCAGCACCTCATCCTGATTCTTTGAGAAATTCCTGTCACTGGGGACTGAAAAATTCCAAGTACTGTACTCATTAAAATAGCTAGCCTAAAGCCAATCTTCCACATGCTTTTAGAGGTGTATTTCAGGTTCTAGCATGTACTGTTTATAATATAGTTTGGTAAACCAAAAAACTAGAGCAGAACCATTCTTTGATTTTTTTATATTTCAGTTCTTATACGTAATCCTTTTTATGTTTCTCTGTTGTAGCCGTAGTGACATAAGAAGCACCAGTATGTGGATATGTATGTATAAAATGTTTTCAATGTCCAAATGTTGGCTTCTGAAATTTGCAGTATCAAAAGCAGGGATGGATATTTTCACTTTTCTTGGAAGAAATATCATGGAGCACCATTGCAAGCGTGGCGCCAAAATGGCCGCCACGCTCTTTGCGGGGGCCCCCCACCGGACGAAGGCATCCGGGTAGTTAGGGGCGTGGCCAGCTCCCTTATAAAAGGGGTGGCCACGAGGCAGCCGAGCTGCCATTTTGCGAAGCGACAGAGCGGAGAAGTTTTTCCCTCCTACCTCCGTCGCTTGTCCACCTGAGCCTCTTGGCTGCTGATTCTCTCTTTTAGGTTTCCCATTGACCAGCTGCAATGCCCTCGAAGAAGAAGGCGACTGCGTACGCGGCTCGTTCCGCGCGGAGGCGCACTCCGGGTCGGAGGACCGCGGCTGCGCCTCCCCAGCGGCCTCCTCTGCCCGAACCCACCAGGACCGGTGGGATGGGGTTGATTCCCCCTTGGCCGGAGGCAGGGGGTCCGCGTGCGGGCACAGTAGGGGCCGCGGCTCCCAGCCCGCAAGCGGCGGCCGCCGCTGCTGGTGTCACCCATTCTCCTCGGCCTTCTTCCGTTGGGGCGCAGCTTAATGTGGGGGCTTCCAGCCATGGGGGGTGGGGTGGCCCCCTTTCATGGCAGGGTTCTTCCCCGGCCCTACCGGGCCTGGGCTTTGGATCGTGGCCCTATTCGGGCCACGGGGTACAGGGACCGGTGCCGATGCCTGTAGTTAGTGGGCTGGCTGGCCCCTTTACCCCCCCTTGGTTTAGGTGGCTATGTCAGCGTGGAGGCCCTCCTGGCCCGCGTTGCGGCCCTTGAGGCATCCCTGGCCCGGGTTAGTCACCCTGGGGCCCCTTTTGTGGGGCCGGTCGG
Source organism: Bradypodion pumilum (assembly GCA_035047305.1). Classification (NCBI taxonomy): domain Eukaryota; kingdom Metazoa; phylum Chordata; class Lepidosauria; order Squamata; family Chamaeleonidae; genus Bradypodion; species Bradypodion pumilum. Next base: position 52,812,473 of record JAWDJD010000006.1, on the reverse strand, counting down.
TCCATCGTCTGCTGGGCAGCGGCAGGCGGTGGGACGGGTTGAGCTGCCTGAGGCGCATGGCCCGGCTTCGGCCACTGCCCCGCAGCTCCCCAATCAACAGGCCGGTGCTGATCTAGCCCCGTCGACGAGCTCTAGGGCGGACGAGAGCTCCGACGCTCCCAGTGGGTCAGAACCCCCGGTGGGGGCGGCCCATGGGGGCGCAGCGTGTGAGTATGTGGTCCAAAATAGTGCACAAACACACATGGCCACGTTGGGGGGGGGGCTTTTCAATGGCCTTGGCCTCGCACGGGCGGGGCGGTGGTCCAGTCACCGACACCCCACCCGGTGACTTCACCTATCACCCTGGGCCCCGGGGTAGGGGGTCCTTCTTACCTGGTCGGGAATTTTCTAGGGGTGACCGGGTTAGTCCAGGCTACTTCGCAGATGCCCGCAGTTTCCACAGTGCCTGTGTCGGCTTTGCCGACGGCGGGATATACTTTGCCACTGGGTGACCATTTGGCACAGGCCACCAGAGAGAAGATCTGGCGGGGGGAGTATGTGGACATCTTCTCCCTCCTTAACAGAGAGCCCACCAAGGAGGAGAGGGAGGGGCAAGATGAGAAGGATAAGGAGCAAGCGCGTCGTCGCAAGCCACCACGTACGTGGGCCAATTGGTTGCCGGCCTACCTCATCTACATGGCGGTATACCTCAGGGCCCGGCCTGATTTGGCGATTCCGATGGTCCAGTATTTGGACAACATTTACCGGGCGATGGTTGACTTCCCGGGCCCGTCGTGGTTGGCTTACGACGAGGAATTCCATATGCGGATTCCCCTGCACCCTGAGATGAGGTGGGACGAGCCCTGCCAGCGGCTGTGGCTGCTGTACATGACTCCCACGCGCCCTGCGCCCGGGGAAAGATACCATTGTGGACATGCGGTCCAGCGAGTGGCCCCAGCACAGGCTCCCCGCCAGGTGGTGGGGCAGGGGGTTCCAGCCTGCCTGCTGTGCTGGACTTTCTCGTCCAATGGTTCCTGCAACAGGAAGAACTGCAAGTACAGACATGAGTGTCCCTCCTGCGCTGGCCCCCATGCGGCCTCTGCCTGTCCCAGGCCTGGGGGGTTGCGGGGCAGAGGAAGGGGCGGACAGGGGGCTGGCAAAACTGCCGTGGAGGGAGCTGGTTCACCAAAAGGCCCCCTCCCCAATTAATGTGGACATGTTGGAGCGTTGGCTCGCATTGTACCCGAGGGAGGAGGATGCGGTTTACCTTCTTCAAGGTTTTAGACGGGGGTTCCGTATCCCTTTTGTGGGCGACAAGTCCCCCCAGGATGCCCCCAACCTTTTGTCCCTTAGGGGGCGGGAGGAGGTAGCTGCTGCCAACATTATTAAGGAGGTCAAGATGGGCAGGGTTGCCGGCCCGTTCCCTACACCCCCGTTCCCCAATCTTAAGGTGTCACCTTTGGGCTTGGTACCCAAAAAATCACCGGGCGAGTTTCGCCTGATTCATCATTTGTCTTATCCAGCCGGCTGATCGGTCAATGATGCTATCCCTGATGACCTTTGCTCAGTCAGGTATACATCTTTTGACCACGCGCTGCGCATGGTGCGCTCATGTGGCCCGGGTGCGCTGTTGGCCAAGTGCGACATTAAGTCGGCATTTCGCCTCTTGCCAGTGCACCTGGGCAATTTTGAGTTGCTGGGTTTCAAGTTCCGGGGTGAATATTACTTTGATAAGGCCATGCCTTTTGGCTGTTCTATATCATGCTCGGCTTTCGAGCGTTTGATCCCTTAGGGGGAGGGAGGAGGTGGCTGCTGCCAGCTTTGACAAGAGGGTCTATGCGGGCAGGGTCGTTGGCCCTGTCCCTGCACCCCGTCCCGGGGAGCATATTATTTCAATGATGCCATGCCTTTTGGCTGTTACATTCGGGCTCGGTATTCGAGCATTTCACCACTTTCCTAGAGTGGGCTTTTGTCCGCAGGTCAGGGTCCCGGTCTGTAGCCCATTACCTGGATGATTTTTTATTCGGGGGTGAACGGGGCTGGGACACGTGCACACGTCTCCTCAACACATTTCAGACGCTAATGGAGGAACTCGGTGTCCCTTTAGCGCCCGAAAAGACCGAGGGCCCATCTACTCAGCTAGTATTTCTGGGGGTGGAGATTGACACGGTAGCGCAGGCTTCTAGGTTACCGGGGGATAAGGTGTCAAGGATTGTGGCCCTTATCTCGGACTTGCTTGCTAAACGCAAGGCGTCCCTGCGGGAACTGCAGGTGCTACACGGTCACCTCAATTTCGCTTGCAGGGTGGTCGCACCGGGCAGGGCGTTTGCTCGGCGCTTGTGCGACGCCATGGCAGGCTTATCTAGGCCCCACCATAGGGTTAGACTCACCCGGGGTATCAGGGCAGATATGTTTATCTGGCTCCAGTTCCTGAGGGAGTTCAATGGAGTGTCATTTTGGAGGTCTGACCTCCTGGCTTCCCCTCGCTTTCAGATACAGTCTGATGCTTCAGGGTCCCTGGGTTATGGGATGTACTTCAATGGGAAGTGGGCCTATGGTGGGTGGCCACCAGCCTGGGCAGGCACGGGTCGCCTGCATGATCTCACGTATCTGGAATTTTTCCCTATCCTGGGGGCTTTGATGCTATGGGGCGAGGAGTGGGCCAACTCGGTTGTCCATTTCTGGTGCGACAATGCGGCCGTCGTCCACATTGTCAACTCACAGACTTTCAAATCGCCCAGGGTCATGGACCTAGTGCGCCAGTTTGTGTTGCGCTGCCTGCGCCTCAACGTACTTTTCAGGGCCAGGCATGTCCCGGGGGTCAATAATGATATCGCTGACGCTTTGTCCCGCCTGCAGATCTCCCGGTTCCGTGCCTTGGCCCCGGATGCGGAGGAATTTCCCTCGCCACTCCCGGAAGAGATATGGACCATTGGCAAGGAGAGGTGAACCGGGCGATTGGCTTGTCACTGGCGCCACGCACGCGTAAGGCGTATCACCATGCATTCAATTCTTTCAGAGCCTTCTGTATTCAATCCCGGCTGCCAGAAACCTGGCCGATCCCAGTGACCCATGTACTTCGGTTCATGGTTTACCTGCATGCCCAGGGCCTTGCACCTCGCACCATAGCATCTAGGCTGTCAGCATTGGCTTTTATGGCCAAGGTGGGGGGTCATGTGGATAGTACCGCTGACTTCCGTGTGAGACATGTTTTGGAGGGGTGGGGGCAGGAGCGTGGGCGTTGCCCGGACGACCGCCACCCAATTTCCCCGGGGGTTCTTACCCAACTGGCCCGGGGCTGGCCTGGCCTCTGTTTTGATAGATATGAGGCAGCCCTATTTCATGCAGCCACAACGGTGGCATTTTTTGGAGCGCTCCGCATCAGCGAGCTTGTGATGCTGTCTAAGGCGGATGCAAGTCGTAGGACACTGGAACTCGAGGATGTCTATGTTGCCAAAGACTGGGCTCAGTTGAGGATACGCTCCTCTAAGACCGATCAGCATGGCGTAGGCAGTGGTGTGAGACTGCTACGGTGTTCTTTGGCAGACATCTGTCCGGTTGGTGCCCTACAGGAGTTTATTGCACTGCGTGGCACGCACCATGGCCCATTTTTCTGTCACCAAGATGGGTCTCCCCTTACTAAGTTTCAGTTTTGGAAGGTGACAGGCAAAGCGCTCGCCAGTGTAGGCCTCCCGGGGGCCCGTTACGGCACCCATTCGTTCAGAATAGGGGCGGCCTCCACTGCTGCTGCTTTTGGGTACTCCGGGGCTGAAATACGCAGCATGGGAAGGTGGGGTTCGCGGTGTTTTCAATTTTATGTACGCCCTCTCCCACAGTGAGTACCAGCCTGGTCACCACGTCTTTTCTCTCCCTCGTTTTCTCCCTTGACAGACCCTGGGTGTCGTATTACACCGGTGACAGTATGGCTGGTGGGCCATAGCTACGTGCACAGGGCAGCGCGTTACGCTGCGGCGACAGAGTGGGGACCCCGACTGGGATTGGGTGCATACGCAAGTCTCACATGGTATGGTAAGCCTGGGATGTTATGGCGGGAGCTGTTGCCATTCCTTTTTTCAGGTCGGCATGCTGACCCGCCTGACATTCTCATCATACACCTTGGGGGCAATGATTTGGGCCAGGTCACCGGCTTATCGCTAAAGCATGCGATTTGCGGTGACCTCGCCTACTTGCATTACATGTGGCCCGCCACCACCATTGTTTGGTCGGATGTGGTGCCGCGGCACACGTATAGGGGAGGGTTCGACCTCCCGGCCCTTGACCGGGCTAGACGCATGGTGAACAGGGCTGTGGCCCGGTTCATTGTCAGTAGGGGTTGGGGGAGGGTCAGCCCTCACCCCGCCATTAGTCTGCGAAATTATGACCTTTATGCAGGGGATGGGGTCCATCTGTCGCGAGGAGGTATGGACCTCCTGTTGAGTGATTGGCGAGCAGGCCTGTTGACCGAGCTGACGGTCTGGGGGGGGGGGCGTCGAGCCTTCTTTGAAGCCCCTCCGTGTGGCGGGTAGCACTGGTAAGGTAAACATTATGACCCACAGGTATCCGGCAAGTTCGCAATTGACTGGACAACACTAGACAGGCATAAGTTGGTTAAACGTTGTCCGGTCAACGACGAACTAGGCGACGGGGTGATGGCTATAGCTAGACAGCATGCATCACCCCGTGATTTTATGGATACGCGTCAGAGGGTAGGGTCATTAGTTAGATATTGACTACGGTCAACAATTTGTTTGTGGTCAACAAACAAATTGATACAAATGGATACATTGTAGCAATTGCCGTTGGCAATTTTGGGTGGTACCTTACCAGTGTTACTTCGGCCTGCTTGCCTTAAGAATTATGATTGGTCAATTACCAATAGAAATTTATAATTCGGACTAGGGCATGAATCAATAAATGTGGCCCAATGCCGTTATCCACTTTTACCAGTGTCTGAGTCCTTTATTGGGGGGTGCGCCTGCAATGCAAGCGCGGCGCCAAAATGGCCGCTGCGCTCTTTGCGGGCCCCCCCCCACCGGACGAAGGCATCCGGGTAGTTAGGGGCGTGGCCAGCTCCCTTATAAAAGGGGTGGCCACGAGGCAGCCGAGCTGCCATTTTGCGAAGCGACGGAGCGGAGAAGTTTTTCCCCTCCACCCCCTCCCTAGTTAACAGTGTGATATTTTGGTCGCTTCGGGGCCGGGTGGGAATTTTTGGCTGGGACCCATATTGGCTTCCGGGTGCTGGTTTTTTCGCCCATTCCCACACTGTTGCTATGGTTTGACATAGGGGTTTTTCTGTTGCTGCTGTTGACTTTGGTCACATGGGCGGGTAGCACTGGTAAGGTAAACATTATGACCCACAGGTATCCGGCAAGTTCGCAATTGACTGGACAACACTAGACAGGCATAAGTTGGTTAAACGTTGTCCGGTCAACGACCAACTAGGCGACGGGGTGATGGCTATAGCTAGACAGCATGCATCACCCCGTGATTTTACGGATACGCGTCAGAGGGTGGGGTCATTAGTTAGATATTGACTACGGTCAACAATTTGTTTGTTGTCAACAAACAAATTGATACAAATAGATACATTGTAGCAATTGCCGTTGGCAATTTTGGGTGGTACCTTACCAGTGTTACTTCGGCCTGCTTGCCTTAAGAATTATGATTGGTCAATTACCAATAGAAATTTATAATTCGGACTAGGGCATGAATCAATAAATGTGGCCCAATGCCGTTATCCACTTTTACCAGTGTCTGAGTCCTTTATTGGGGGGTGCGCCTGCAATATTATACTTCACACATTCTTGCTCTAAGCATAGGCACAGAGTTCCATCAATTTATGGAGATAAGTGTAGATATTTTAGATTTTTTCATTCCTCTTCTTCCCAGTGTCAAATTAAAAAAATACATCTAGCATGAACATATAGACATGTAAACAGAAAGCCACACTTAAAAAATAGATTTGAATGTGAACTGCTGCCTCATTATCCCTTGTTATTTTATTCTCATTATGGTAAATAAAATAAGCTTTGTTTTCAAGTGGTGCTTCTCCAGTTAACCACAAACAAATGAACAAACTCCATGCCATCAAAGAAAGCCTCCTTCTTCCTGAATGCTCTCCATACCTCAAAGCAATAGACAAATTCACCACTGCAAAAAGTTCAGACAGTACAACAGAAAGAGAAAGAAGCCCATTACACAAAGCAGAAACAACTAGGTTTTCACCTGGCAAAGCCGACTCCTCTACTGACGCCATTAGCATCTCTTAATATTCTGGTGGAAATGACATGTCCAAAGGGTTTCAGCATATTCTCCAGCTCCTGTTCATCCATGGAAATGGGTAAATTTGAGATGTAAAGATTTGTAGGGTCTTGTTCTTGTTGCTAAAATGAAAGAAACAGGCTTATTAGATTCAGTACTGACAGAACAGCCTTTGGTCACATTGTGTTAGAGCAGCAAGAGACTGGGGAAACAGTCAGCCAAATGAGTACCATGTCTGTCTACCTGGTGAGTGGATTCTAGTAATGGTAATAACAGCACTAACCATAATCACAGTTTAACTGAGGTAAAGACACTACAAATATTCCCAAAAACTAATGTTTACGAGTAGGCCAATGTATAATCTGCATTAAAAAATGTGTTGCAGCTGTTTTGAGAGGTTTCCTTTCAGCACCTCCTCCAATTTTGTTCACAAGCATCCCTTTTGCACTTTGCTACAAGGTGCTAGTCTGAAGAAACCAGTGGCCAAAGACAATTGCTGCCCTTGTGTCAGATACTTGGTTGTTACATGCCATCAGGTGGCTTCTGACTTAGAGTGGTTCTTAATATGGCTCCTGAAGTATGCAATATGTTCAAGGAGTGGTTTACCATTAGTTTGCCCATGAGATTCCATGTCCAAGTAGGGATTTGATCCCAGGTATGTTGAGTCCTACTACAACACTCTGCTCACTGCACCACATTGGCTTTCCTATCAAACGCCAGGGAAGTGAACATCTTCTGGTCTCGATTTTGTTCTATTTCTCTCAATCCCAGCTGTATATTTTTTTTCTATCCTTGCTGTAAGACTGTGTGTGTGTTTCCACCTCCACATGCAGACCCATATTCATTTTGGTGTGCAGTTTTCTTAAAGCATGCCTGTTTTATTAATGTGCAAAATTTGCACCTATTTTCCCCACTAAGAAAAGTATGAGTTCCTTCCTCCAAAAATGTATTAAATGTAGTGCACAATTATTTGCATTAATGTTGAAATAAGAAATAACAAGAAGAAAATAATAATTGTAAATCATGCTTTCTTCTCATTGATGGGAATCACAAGATAAACATAACATTTTGCAAACAGTTTCAATGATCAAAAATCTGAATGTTTAAAAATATTAACAGCTTTCTTGTCCCTCCTCAGCAGTAATATTTTCCTATGACAGAATCCTCAAACTTGTCATTAAAGTATTTCTAGAGAGATGTATTAAAAAATTCTGGAAACTTTGGAGAAGGGCTGGCCCTGCCCATCCAAGTTTTGAAATAAAGTAGTCCTAATTTGGGTGCAACACACAGCTTTTCCCCTGGCCACACCTACCACAGTGTAGGTAGTAAAGAAATTTGAATCCCACCACTGGTGGGAAGGTAAACACCGTTTCATGTGTCTAGTCATGCCTGCCACATAACCATGGAAATGTCTGCAGAAGCAGACAGCGCTGGCTCTTCAGCTATTAAACAAAACAAAGATGAGCACTGAACCCTAGTGTCTGATAAGAACATAAGAACATAAGAACAGCCTTGCTGGAACAGGCCACAGCCCATCCAGTGCAGCATTCTGTCTGACACAGTGGCTCACCATTTCCTTCAGGGTATTCCCAAGCAGATGCCTTCACCTGCTTAGGATTCCCTGGAAATGATATTGAGAGATATCCTGCCTATCTCTCCAACCCGGAGGTTGTCCTTAAGTATCCATAATTATAGCCATTGATACTCTTGTCCTCCATGAACTTGTCTAATCCTTTCTTAAAGCTGTCAAGACTGTCACCACTTCTTCTGGCAGGGAGTTCCACAGACCAGTAATCCTCTGGGTGAAAAAGTACTTTCTCTTATTTGTTTGAGAACTAGTACCCAAAAGTTTCATGGAGTGTCCCCTAGTTCTAGTGTTATGCGATAGGGAAAACAGTTTTTCCTTATCTACTTTGTCCACATCTTGCATGATTTTATAAACTTCAATCAGGTCACCTCTTAGACGTCATCGTTCAAGAGTGAAGAGGCCCAACCGTTGCAGCCTCAGATGGTAAGGAAGGTGTTCCAGTCCCCTAATCATTCTGGTTGCCCTCCTCTGCACTTTTTCCAGCTCCATAATATCCTTCTGGAGGTATGGCGACCAGAACTGTACACAGTATTCCAGATGGGGCCTCACCATAGATTTATAAAGAGGCAAAATGACACTTGCTGACTTATTTTCTATACCCTTCCTAATGATCCCTAGCATTGAGTTTGCTTTTTTCACTGCTGAGGCACACTGGGTTGACACCTTCATTGAGTTGTCCACCAGGACACCAAGGTCATAAGAACATAAGAACAGCCTTGCTGGAACAGGCCACAGCCCATCCAGTCCAGCATTCTGTCTCACACAGTGGCTCACCATTTCCTTCAGGGTATTCCCAAGCAGATGCCTTCACCTGCTTAGGATTCCCTGGAAATGATATTGAGAGATATCCTGCCTATCTCTCCAACCCGGAGGTTGTCCTTAAGTATCCATAATTATAGCCATTGATACTCTTGTCCTCCATAAACTTGTCTAATCCTTTCTTAAAGCTGTCAAGACTGACAGCTGTCACCACTTCTTCTGGCAGGGAGTTCCATAGACCAGTAATCCTCTGGGTGAAAAAGTACTTTCTCCCTTCCTGGTCCCTTTCCTGGTTTGTTGCAGAGAGTTCAGACCCCATCAGTTTGTAAATGTAATTGGGTTTTTTTGCCCCAACATGCATCACTCTGCACTTACTAATGTTGAGGCTCGTTTGCCACGGTTTTGCCCACTCCCCCAGTGTCAAGAGATCCCTCTGGAGCTCCTCACAATCTCTCACAGTTTTCACCACCCTGTATAATTTAGTGTCATCAGCAAATTTGGCTACCTTGCTTTTTACTCCTACCTCTAGATCATTTATGAAGAGGTTGAAAAGCAGGGGTCCCAGTACTGAACCTTGGGGGACCCCACTCTTGACTTCCCTCCACTTGGAGAAGTGTCCATTTAGTGCTACCCTCTGTTTCCTGTCCCTTAGCCAGTTGCTGATCCAGGACAAGACTTGTCCCTTTATTCCATGACTGGTAAGTTTATTCAAGAGCCTTTGGTGTGGGACCTTGTCAAAAGCCTTCTGAAAGTCCAGATAAACAATGTCAACTGGATCTCCCTTATCCACATGCTTGTTGACACTCTCAAAAAATTCCAACAGATTAGTGAGGCATGATTTGCCCTTGCAAAAGCCATGTTGGCTCTCCTTTAGCAGCGCCTTCTCTTCTATGTGCCTATTAATTCTATCTTTTAGGATGGTTTCCATCACTTTACCTGGGACATATGTCAAACTGACAGGTCGGTAATTTCCTGGATCACCCCTGGATACTTTTTTGAAAATTGGTGTTACATTCGCTACCTTCCAGTCATCAGGCACAAAGCCTGATTTGAGGGAAATATTATATATTTTGGCTAGGCTTTCGAGCAAGGGTAACCTTTACCTTTTACCACCCCACAGTGCTTTGAGTACTCTGGCTGCTCACAAGATAATCAGCATATTACCCCTATAATGCTGGGTACTCATTTTACTGACCTCAGAAGAATGGAAGACTGAATCAACCTTGAGCCAATCAATATTGAACTCAGACCATGAGCAGATATTGGGTCACAATACTGAAGTTTAACCACTGCACCACAAGGACTCTTAAATTATCTTGCCTCACAGACAATATAGAAAGTACAAAATAAGACATGCCCACTGAACTCTGAATTGAAATCAGACTCTTCATAAATCCCTAACACGTATACATACACATACACATTCTCTCTCTCACGCACACATACAAACTTAGATTTATAATACAGTAATAACTCATACAAAGTCCGCTTCATACAACATCGAATTCATACAACATTGCCTAATTCCTTGAAAAATGTTACCTCATACAAAGTCGCTGCGACTTTGTATGAGGCATTGGGGTTTTTCCCAGGTTGCATTGTGCCTGGGCAGTATAAAAGGCAGGACACATGCGTGCATTGCTCTTGTGAGTTTTGCACAAGGCAAAGAGTGTTTAGGAGTGGTTTTGAGCGTGATTTTGGATTTTTTTTAAAAAAATTGCCAGAATTTTTAGAAGCATTCCTGGGATTTTTGCAGCATTCTTCAGGTTCTTGGACAATCAGGGTTGTTTGACATGTTTTTGTAATGTATTTAGCCTTTAGACAATGATTTCTTAAAGTTCTGTCAGTTTCCTGTCTGTTTCCTTGACTTTGACCTGAAGTCTGTGCTGTTACAGTACAATGTATCTCTATGGAAACAACGTTGTACGAGGCATCACGGCAAGGATTTGGACGTTGTATGAGGCATCATGGCTAGGATTTTGCATGCCTCATACAAAGTCCAAATCCGTATAAAGTCCAAACTTGTGGAACCAAGTTTGAACGTTATATGAGGTATCACTGTACATTCCTTTACAAAATCGACATGACTAACAGCTTGTAATTGCGAACATCTGATAATATTCCTGCCAACTGCTGTTGACTACTCAATATATTTTTTAATATAAACAAAGAAAATAAAAAAGAGGCATAGGCTAAATATGCCCTCGAATCTTCTATATGTGGAATAGAAGTTGTGGAAGTAGATATGGCTGTTTAGGGAAGCACCAGTCACATTCCTGGATGTGTAATTGCCCTCTTGCTAAGTAGTCAAGGCCACTTCTGTGACTTCTGTTTCATCCATGGCAAATCCATCAGGATTTTGGTTAAAAGCAATCAAAAAGTTGCATAACTCTTCTGTGATGTTTTTGTTCAACTAGAGCATACTGCTGAGAAAACATTTATTTTCTGACTAGGCAGAATGTCCTCGTGGAAAAACACCTATTTACCACACAGTTGCTGTTTACACGTATCCGTAGACATTGGCTGATTTATAGTGACATATTCACGATTTAAACAACTGCTCATTGTACAAGTATACTTAGGAGCAATGCACCGTCTGCTATAAATTGCTCACCCTTGAGCTACAGCTTATCCTTCAGACCAAAAAATAAGGAATGCACTGCAGAGAAAAAGAATTGTGAAACTCAGCCCGAGATAAAATAATATAAATGAGTACATTTTAAAATTATTATCTTCTGTTATAATGTTAACATCTCTGTAACTCTGCCTTGCTTAGTCTTGACCAGGGATTCTCAACCTGTGGCCTGCAAGTCAGATGTGGCCCATGGCACCATTTTATGGGGCCCACCCCCACCTCTACATGGAAGTGCCATATGGTGTAGGAAGGGGAAAATGGCCATCCAGCCCCCGAAGCTGTCTGAGGGAGCATGACCCGGCCCCCGGCTTAAAAAGGTTGAAAACTCCTGGTGTAGGCAATCTTTTTTTTTTAAAACAAAGTATTTTCCCCAGGTTTATAATAAGCTATTTCCATTAAAGGTATGTGTATGTATGTATGTATGTATGTATGTATGTATGTATGTATGTATGTATGTATGTATGTATGTATGTATCTGTCTGTCTGTCTGTCTGTCTGTCTGTCTATCTATTTAAAGTAATTTTTAGTCTCCAAACTCGTCTATTGATCATGAAAAGGTAAAAAGAAGAATCCAAACTATCCCCTTATCTCTTACCCTTGCTTTTCAAGACTAAAACAGATTTATCTTCCTTTGTATCTCTCTATACTCAATCATTTCCATCCCTTCATTTTATAGCTACTAAGGTGCTATCTGTCTATATGATCTTTCAAAGAAAATAAATGCAAAGGCGGGTTGTGATTACTGAAATGTTTAACATAAAGACATAGAAATGTGAATTGAAGACTGAAAAGAAGCACAGAAGATGAAAAGATCTAAGTTTTCAGGTTCCAAGGCTTTTCTGAAAGTAATTATTTTACCACTCTTATCTTATGAATTTTGGTGAAAGAATTGCTTTGAAGATGCTTAGACTCCTTGGTGAGTTTTGCAGCCCCTCCCATTTTGCAGCCCCCCCCTCCCATTTCCATTTTACTGGGTAAGTATGAAGGTGAAAAAAGTAGATTAGATGCAGTGTTGCTGCTATAGTGAGAATTCTAGAGACTGGAGCCAGTTGAAGGAAGGCATTATTTTAAAAGACAATCTCAGCCCAGAGCTTTCCAGTTGCACAACCCTATTAAACTGAAACAATAATTCCATTATTCAAATTGTGATACTTTGATTAGTTAGTAGACTTGATTAATCAACAAAGCAAAGTACAATCATTACCATGTTCTACAAATGAACAAAAATCACTGCAGTGAAGAAAAAAACATAGGATAGGTGATTACCACAAAAATATTAAAAGAAATGAATGAAAATCATCCATAATACCATTTCTTTGTATTATGATGGGAACAAATTCAATTTCCACCATTAAGAGAAATTCTGTTTTCGAACCGTCAAGCAAATGCTTGATTGCAAATTCTCTTTGAATTTGAAAGACTTAATTTCCCTTCTCACAGATTTTGAATTTATAAACATAATCCACCTTTGAGCTATTAAAAGGAGACAAAGCAAACTGTAAATGCTTTTTTGGCTTACATATAGAACATGGGAAAGTTAAATCAAAGCTTTATTAAGTCTATAGCAAATCTATAGCATGCAAAAGATGATGCAGGCTATCTGTTTTTCTGTCATCTCTGTAACTGTGATTCTATTACTATTAAGTAGCTTTTTCATAATGATTTGGAACTCCTGGTGCATGCAGCATAATTACAGCTATGGTGTGAATATGACCATCAGACAACAAGGCAAATATGTACATATCCATAGGTAAATAGAAGGGGTTTGTCTGGATTTTTATTTCCTCTGTGGATGTAGATTCATATTAATTAGCAAACACCATATCCTCTAGAAGAGTGATGGCTAACTTTGGCATTCCAGGTGTTCTTGGACTTCAATTACCAGAAGCCCAAGTCAGCACTGCTGCTCATCAGGGCTTCTTGGAATTGAAGTTCAAGAACACCCGGAGTACAAAGGTTCATCACCACTGCCCTAGAACATGCATGAAATAGTTTTCATGGAAGGGGGAATTTGAGACATGGTTTCATGTGGCCAAACAGACTATGCTATATCATTATGAAAAGAATGCAGTAGAACACACCTGGGATACAACTTGGGTGAGATTAAATAAATTTTGGTTCATTTTTCATATCTGGTGAGAAGAAAAACACAGATTTTTTTGGGCAAACCTTCCCAATCTCATATTTTGCACAGAAAGAGTTTTACTTATACAGAAATTTTGTGTAAAATGCAAAATAATTTTTAATACATAACACAAGATTTTTAATCACAAAAAGGATTTGTGACCCCTTTGTTGGTCTTCCATTCTCACTTAAGAATGAAAACTTTTTCAGTGTTTGCCTTTTTAAAAAAACAACAACACACCACTGTATATCTTTGATGTATCAAGAAATTTGCAAGGATTTGTTATATTCTGAAAAGACATTTGGTAGACTCCAAGAGGTGGAAATAAAAGCAACTTCAAAATTTTGTGAACAAGAGACTATTTTTGTGCTAGCACTAGATCAACAAACAAATCTATGATTAAGTTAGTTTTAGCAATTGTTTATAACCGATGAATGATGTTGAGTCATACCTTTGTTGGATGACTACCAAATTACAAATAAGCAAGCTATCAATTATCTCCAGAATTCAACACTGGGGAAACATGGTATAAAATCAAAGATGGTCTACAAATATAAGACACCATCTTGGTTTGATGAAAAATCTTGGAAATTTGAATGCTCATCTTATTTGTAACTTTTCAGCGCTCCAGTAATGCAATAGTCCAACAAAAATATTTATTGCTATCAATGGATCACATAGACATTTCCCCTTATTCGTTTATCACTGGATTTCACAATACTGTATGTAATATAAGGTATAAAAAGTATGGTAACACTAAATTAGAAAAATATATATAAAATACTAATATAAACACATACAAACATTGGGAAGTAATAATGAAAATAATCATCAACTATTTTAAACGTAAACAGTTACAAATAAAATTATTACCAGCTCAGGAAATAGCAAGGAAAATATTTTGAAAGAATCCAAAATTCAGAAAATGGTTTTAAGATGCAAACTACTGAATAGTTATCAAAATGCAAAGTGAAATAAATAATATGTAACATCTTACATATTTTACTTTCTTAGGATTTAAGATCACTGCAGATGGTGACTGCAGCCATGAAATAAAAAGGCGACTGAGTCTTGGGAAGCAAGCTATGAGAAACCTGAGGAACATAGTGAAAAGTAGAGACATCACCTTGAAAACAAAAATTCACATAGTCAAAGCAATGGTTTTCCCAGTGGTAATGTATGGATTTGAGAGCTGGACCATTAGGAAAGCTGAGCACAGAAAAATAGATGCCTTTGAGATGTGGAGTTAGAGGAGAGTTTTGAGAGTCCACTGGACAGCGAGGAGAACAAATAGGTTAATCCTTGAAGAAATCAACCCTGATTGCTCATTGGAAGGTCAAATAGTGAAGATGAAGTACTTTGGACATCAAATGAGAAGGGAGGATTCACTTGAGAAGGCCTTGATGCTGGAAAAGATAGAGGGGAAAAGAAGAAGGGGGCAACCAAAAACGAGATGGCTAGATGGCATTGTGGATGCAGTGGGCACAGAACTGGGAGGGCTGAGAAGGATGGTGGAGGACAGAAGTGCCTGGAGGACGATGGTCCATAGGGTCGCAAAGGGTCGGAAGAGACTGAACAACATCTTTTCATCAACCTGACACAAACATTTTCCAGGATGTTTTAGAAAATTTGCCATTTGCCAAGCAGATGCCATTTCAAAAAAATATAGCCTTGTGAAAGACTACACCAATATAGCAAGTAATGATGCTGCAGTAAAACAAACAAATAACTGAGAATTAAACAGTGTATCCTTAAAGGGGACCCAAAAATACAAATATGACCTATGGATTAATTATCTGTAGTGTCTCAAAGCATGGGAAAGCACATAGAAGCCCTGAGCATTCATATTGACTTGTGTTTGTTTAATATTAGTAAACATTTAACCAATGGCACACATACAATATGGCATACATCTAAAAAAATGTGCATTAAAATATGTGTAAAATTCTTGGTTCAAAGACCAAGGTATACAAAACACACAGCTGAGGCACACATTTTCTTGTGAACATGTGGGTTATTTTGAATCACCAAACAGGTTGCTTATTTTGTGCTGACTCTTGAACCTCTGTATTCTTCTGTGTGAATGCATGTGTTGGCATGTATACTCTGCCCTACATGTTTGCAACCCTGAAAATGGTTCTTCCCACATCCCTTACAGTTAAATGCTATGACAGTTCAGAGGTTTGTTTTCCTTCATGCCGAAGAACTCTAGCAGCATTATAGTTAAATATAGTTAATTTAAAAGCTGATATCAGCTAGTGGACATGGAGCAACAGAGGTGGGGGCCTAGGTCTTGGGGGGGGGGAGAGATTCCCTCTCCCACTTGAATGAAGGCTAGCCACCTAACAATTGACAGGCAGCAGCGAAAACAAGTATTTAAAAAGAAGAAGAAATCTCTATGGGGACCAGAGAAGAAGGGGAAAATAAGGTAGCTGCTTCAGCAAATTCAAGCTAGGCTAAAAGAAAATCTCTTCCCCCCACATTTGCAGCTGCAGCATTAAAAACAAACTAATCCTGTTTCAGCAAGGTTTCACAAAGGACGTGCAAATCAACATAAGCACCATGTGACTTTTACTTAATTTAACCCCCCCCCCAAAAAAAAGGGGAATTGAAATCTGAGTTGAGAGTTGAGAAACACTCTTTCTTACATTTCCACAGTTTGGCCCACCTTTTCTCTTTTACTTCTTCTTCCTTGTCTAGGCCAGATGGGAAACTGCCAAAATGAAGGCACCTTTTGGTGAGTTCATTCTGCAGTTCCTTTCGCCTGACTTAGGGTGAGAAAGATTAGCCAGCAACACATGGTTACCATTACCAAGGAATGCCCGATTGTGGTTCAAAATTACCACAATCTTTGAGGAGGCTCTTTCTCTTTCACTGAGCTCAACCAATGATTTGGGACTCTGGAATCAGATAGAGAAATAAGTAGCAATGAAAGATTACAGCATAGTTTTTTTTCCAACTGTATAAACAAACATTCAGTTGTCCCCTCCATGGAGACACTCACCATGTTGCAAACAAAACACCAAGTCCCTCTGCACTGTCACTTTCTATAGACAAAAAACAAGATGTCTGCGGTAGGGATTCCCTTTGTCATGCACAATTGCTAATGTGTGATCAAGAATCCTTCTTTTCCAACATTCTTGTTCATGTGCAGAAACTAAATGCAAGCAGGAATGCCCCATTACAACCATGCTTATTTCCATATGTATACAGTACATAGGGGGCTTGATTGTCCTTTGGAAGCATCATAGACGTATCTGTAGAGCAGTGTTTCCCAACCTTTGGCTTTTGGAATTCAGTACCCAGAAGCCCAAAGCACCGATCAGCCAATGTACTGACTTAAACTTCTGGGAACTGAAGTCCCCCTGTGGGGTATGGGGCACACACTGGGAAACACTGCTGTAGAGTGAAAACTCAATGTTTCTATAGATATGAATGTCATAATTTGATTTGATGAGTCTGCATTCCAAATCACTGGATGACCACCTACAGCTTTTTTCATATGAAACACTGGCACTGAGATGCTGAAAGACGGCGTCGAACAAAGGAAGTATGACATTTTCAGAGATCACTTGCTCAGAAACATCTAGGGCCACAAGAAAGCAGAATGTCTTGTTCTCGCCCAGCCAAATCACTCTGAAAGCCTCCAAGAAATCCTCAGCTAGCTGACAGAGGAACCACCCAAAAAGCCAAGGATGCTTCACAATCCCCCTGGAAAAGAGATTAATTCAACAGATATTTATTCAGAAGTACCCTTTCCTTTCTAATATTTTGTTATTACCTAGCTTAAAACTAACACCAAAAACAAATCTGGGGGAACTGGGCAGATCCGCGTGCATATGACGGTGGAGAAATCTGTCAGTTTTCATTTTTCCTACTTTCAGATTTGTTAAACTTTGGTTCATTTTGGATCAAACCCGAACTGAAATTGAATTGTCACCCATCTCTGTCCAAAAATTATATGATTGTGCACAGGTGTGCAAAGGAGGGAGAGAGGGAGTGTGAATGAATGGAGATGTGTTTATGTGGAGACAGGTGTGCAGAAAATCCATGCCAGATTAAGAAAAACTGGCTGAAGATACAGTCCAGCAAATTAATGGTATTTTAAAAACAATATTTACACTAACTGCAACAAGAGAGCATTTTAAACTCTTGGCACCGAGCAGCTTGCTGTGAGAACTGAGCTTGAGAAACTGTTAGAAACATTTGTGCAGAGGATGTGGCCAGATATGCTGTCAGGGCTGCCAGTGTGTGTATGTGTGGGAGATTTGAGTCAAGGCTCCAAGTGCTGTGCCAAGGAAGTCTTCTGGGAGCAATCGCAACTGATTCAGGCTGAAACACTCCACATGGCGGAGGCAAAAAGCACTTTGAAATTCAAGAGACGAGGCGCACCAACTTCCACATCCAGCTATACTGTGTGCTGGAGGATAAAATGAGCTGTTGAACAATATGCTATCCGCTTGATTTGAGGTGGTCCTTTAACACATTCATTTCCAGCATATTAGAGGCACTTTTTGAGATCAGAACCGACCACTCACCCCTTACATTTTTGTTCAGAAACTCACGTCTCCCAGGACACATTCAAATAACACGCTTAAGTAAATGGCAGATTAGTATTGGCACTTACAATCTCTGTAGTGGGTATCACAGAAAGGGATTGGAGTAATGACTCTGAGATGCATGGATACATGTGACAAGATACTGACTAATTAGTATTGAGCATGGTTTAGAAAACAATAGCAAGGCATTGTTTTCTAACTCCTCATGCTCTGACATCTTCTGAGCAGGGATGGCCAATGTATCCCTAGGCAGCACAGCCAATGATGGGAGATGCCATCCAAAACATCTGGAAGGCTATAAAATCTCATTCTCATATTAAGATGTGTATCCTGTCAGACGTTTTTGATCACAAATAGTTGTTCTTTTTCTTTTCTGCCCATTGGTATTAGATGAGGTAGAGAAAGACTCATTCTCCTGTCAACTCCACTTGTTTCACTCTGAATTGTTCATTCTTACATTAAATTTTCTATCTCATTTTTCCTTTGTGCAAAGATATGACAACCATGAGAATATGAAGCCTGGCAGATGTTATTTGAGGCCTCAAGGATAATGTGTGTGTGGGGGGGGGGGGTAGCTGGATTCCCCCCTCCTCTGGCATTAGTGCCATCTCATTTCATACATATAATATTTTGTGACCTTTTAAATGTTTGTTTTAATCTTACATTTCTGACAAATGTGCATGGTTTTCCCATAATAACACTCAGCCAGAGAGACAAGGAAACATTTTCAGAAACACATTTTTTGCATGATCTACAATTTACCTTCAGCTTCTAACCCAGGGGTTCCCAACCTAAGACCCATGGGCTGGATATGGCCCGTGTGGCCATTTCATGTGTCCCCATACTCCTCCAAAGACATTCAAGAAACAAAGTGGCCAGCCCTTTGAAGCTGTTGGGACAAAATGGCCACTCCACCATGCAGGCAGGGCAAAGTGATCATTCAACCCTGAAAGCTGATTGAGAGAGTGTGACCTAGCCCCTGACTTGAAAAGGTTGGGAACCCCTGTTCTAACCTCATCCTAATGAGTACTTGTCTCCTTGCTCAGTAACTATTGCTTAGGTCAGGTTCTTCTGGATCTTCAGGCTGGCAATGAATATCTTTCTATGAATAAAAGGGTTAGAGACTGCAATATGGCTGTGACATGCCACCAGAAATATTTATAATATAAAAATTATGTTCAGAGCACCTTTAAGCAGTCTGTTCACATTAGACTCGGCATGCTTGTGGTCAGTCTCTTTGTACATTCATAGGAAAGCTAGGTTGTCAACGTCTTTTATATCATCACACAGGTTGTATAAATTTGGCCATAGAGCTAATTAAGGATTCCAAAGGGCCCAGCCCCTCAAATCTCCTCTCCATCCTGAGAGCAAGACTGCGAGCACTTCTTTATTGTGTTTAGTGCAATTTGTGCAAAACATCTCCAGCATCTTTCCTCTTGGTCAGGCTAAGAACGCAAAGATGCAGACATCTCATCCAAGGTGTTATTTCTTTTAAATAGCCCATGGAACAAATAACAGCTGCCCCATGGGAAGAGGTCATTTTTCCCCTATAAAAGATCACCACAATTCAAAATTGTTTTTAGAAATGCACAAAGAACAGCCTTAAAACCTGCAAATTCCTCTGTGTTGCACCACAGAAAAGACACACAATGTTTCTTTTGGAGGGGAACGTTCAAAGGAAGGCTTTTTAAGCATCACCATGTAAAGCAGGGGTTGCCAACCTTTTTAAGCCGGAAGCCGGGTCATGCTCCCTCAGACAGTTGAGGATGTCGGACTGGTGGTCTCCTGCTGTTTACAGCTGCCATAAATGTCAAGCGTCTGTGGCTGTCATAAATGAGTCTGCAGATTATTCTGGTGGCGGCAGCTGCGGCAACTGGAGCAAGGGCACAGGCTGGATGATTTGGCACCACAGGCCAGATCATAGACTGCCTACCCCTGTTGTAAAGCATCAATGTGGGTGGCCTGCAGTACACATCCTCTGGGACCTTTAGGTTTTCCCCAACATCCTGTCCCCCCCCTCTTTTTTTGCCTTAAAAAAAGTTCCTAGTGAATCCTAAAGCAGGGATTCTCAACCTGCAGCCTGTGGGCTGAATGCAGCCCGTGGCACCATTTCATGTGGCCCCCACACTGTCTCCACCATACCAGGAAGTGCCATGTGGTGGAAGAAGAGCAAAATGGCTATCCGGCCCCTGAAGCTGTCTGAGGGAGTGTGATCCGTCCCCCGGCTTAAAAAGATTGAGAACTCCTAAAAGCCACAAGAAGAAAATGTCATATTTCTCTCCTGAGGTAATTCAGACTGAGTTTGGCCTGGAATAACTTTGATCCTCTGCTGGCAAGGAGATTTTTTCAAGTTAAATGGGAAAGCGGAGGTGGTGGTGGTCTGAGATGGTGTGGTGAAGCCCTCTAAACTTTAGGGGACATGTGCAAGGTCACCCTTGCTTGAAAGCCAGTTGTATCCGACTCTAGGGTTCAGTGCTCATCTCCATTTTCAGCCAAAGAGCCAGCACTGTCTGCATCTGCAGACATTTCTATGGATATGTGGCAGGCATGACTCAACACCAGAGTGCACAGAACGCTGTATACCTTCCCACCAAATTGGTACCTATTTACCTATGTGCAATATTTTTCTTTAGAACTGCTAGGTTGGCAGCAGCTGGGACGGATGATGGGAGCTCACTACATCATGCATCACTCGGGTCTCGACCTGCCAACCTGCCAACCTTCCAGTCATGAAGTTCAGCATCTTAACCACTAAGGTACCGCAGTCCCTTAGGGGACATGTGAACATGAGTGCAGATTCTAGATCTCTGGAGGTCATCCATCCCTTTCTATTCTAAAGTGCCAAAAAACCAGCTCTCTGGAGAGAGAAAAATCACTGAATTCTCTTGTCATGCAAAAGCAGCACACCATTAGCACTTGTTTTTTGTTTTGGTTTTAAAGAACAAAAATCTTCATAAAACTGTGAGACAGGTCCATACAGCATGCACAAAGGTCAAGAGAAAAATTTGGACAGTCCAATATACAAATGAACACATTTGGTATTCCCCCCTCCCTTTGGGAGCTCCATGAGGAATTCAGGGAGATGCACATCTCTGGCTAAATATCACCTTCCTCCATTTGCCAACAAAAAGAAGTCACTAACCAGAGGCCGCCTATGGTCTGAGCACATGTGGCTGCTCACCGCACAGAGATATATGGAGATGCCTCTGCTGCTTGGACCACAGAATACCAGGGTCACAAACTATAACATGAAAAATCACTGTCCAATAATTATTGTTCCAGAGCAGGGATTTTCAACCTGTGGCCCATGGCCCGGATTTGGCCCACGGCACCATTTCATGTGGACCACTACCTCCTCCTCCACACCAGGAAGTGCCAAGTGGTGGAGGAAGGGCAAAATGGCCATCTGGCCCCCAAAGCTGTCTGAGGGAGCATGACCCAGCCCCCGGCTTAAAAAGGTTGAGGTCCTGCTACAGAGTAAGAGATCATTTGTCCTTATAAGAGCGTAATGATTTCAAATAATCAACATTTTTAAGAATATTGATTCTTAGCGAGGAAAACTGAAACTAACAAAACAAACTATTTTAGTGCTCCACAATAACTTTTAAATAACACTTACCAATATTTAATCTTTGCAGTTTACAGATACCGGCAAACTCTCTTAAATGAACCAATGGGGATGGAGGTTGAGTAAATTTCTTTATGCCCATTATTTTGAAATGAGATATTGTTTAAAACCAAGCTTTAATTGGTCCATTTACTGCATTTGTTGCAAAGTCCTCCATCATATATATCATCTGCCAATATTCATTGGATTTTCTTCCCATTCCGGGTTTAAAGGGAGCCTACAGTGGACTGTGCCGTTCAAATGTAATATCAAATCTTTGGTTGTTAGTATTTCTTTTTATTGAGCACAAAATATTGATCTTATTCAACTAACCATAGCAGAATCTGTTTTCCTTATTTTCCTGCTCTTTTATTTCCAACCAAGACTATTAACCCCTCTTTGGATAGTCAGTACGTGAGAAATGCAATTGACCTCCAAATTACTCAAGGTACCTGGACCAATACATAGATCTGTGTTTGTGCCAGGATACACAGCTGCATACAGGTGCTTCCACAGGGAGCCAACTATCTGAGGGAAAGGGCAAAGAGATCTTCCTCTACAAATTCCACCTAATTGACTGGACAAGCTTCCAGGTCCTTCTTCAATACTGGTAAAATGATAGCATCTTCTAATAGGCATAAAGGCTGGCTTATTAAAAAAGTAGTAAGCTGCACAATGCATTCACATGTCTCTCTGCACCTGGGCTGCATCCCTCAGCACCTGATGCATGAGGCAACAACCTGCATTGCTTCATGTGCTGTAGGACCAACCTTGCTTGTATGTTTTCCTCTCAGGGGGGAAACACCCTTTGCTGTTAACAGCGTCCATGGGGTGAGTCGTGGACGGCAGAGGCACACAGCGGTGGAGACAGAAGGTTCACCCCTGGGGAGAGGTCTCCCTTCCTTGTGAGAGTGACACAGACAGACAACCCTTGGCTTTGGTGAAGAACTCAAGCAGGTTTACTCAAAAGGAGGTAGTGCAAAATATATACAGTGCAGCAAAAGAAAGTCAGTACAGTCTCTAGTGTTTCCCAGTTAGCTCCACTGGGAAACTACAGTTGCACAAGGATATATACAAGTCTCTACACAGCTTGAAAATAGTCCAAAAGAAGCTGTGGCTGAAGGCAAAGTTAAAGTGCTTTGCAGCTTACCCCGGAGTAGTCTTTCTCTCCAGCAGACAAGCAAGTCAGGCAAAAAGCCTTTCCTTGGGGCAGATTGAAGTCTTAGTATTTGCAGTTTCTCCTAGGGTTTGCAGAACTCTTACCCCAGGCTGTTGGTAGAAGAGTAAGGCAGTAAAGTAGAAGCTGGGCACCAGAGCTTCGACATGGCGAGCTTAGTTTGGGAATTGTAGCCAAGGTCAGCAGTGAAGGCGAGGCCAGCAACAGAGCTGAGTTCAGCATTGAAGCTATGGTCTGTGGTGTTGCTCAGTCATAAATACGTTGGCCACAGATCTCTCTAGAAACACAACACCTTTGTGCTTTCCACAGTCAAGCCTTAAAGCACCAGAGACATAATATGCCTTGTAACCCAGTTGGGGTATTAGGCAAATACTTACAGCCCCAACAGCTGTATTTGTACGCATAGATGAAATAGCTGCATTCTTCTACTGAAGTGAACAATGAGCCCTTGAAACTATATGCATATCCAAAGACAGTGTTCATGAGTCTCATGCTGACTGAGTTCAAGCTACTGTTTTACTTGCTGCCTCTGGCTAAAGCCAGAATTGCAATATAGGAGGCTGGATAACAATTCAGGAAAGCGTAGCTTATTCTGTATGGTGTGAAGCCGCTCAGCTTTCTCTATGTGGCAGGATTCTCCAGAGCAGTCCCAAGACATTTTGCTGCTGATGGGGAACAACAAATGACCATGCTCACTCATCAAGGTCAAGAGGAATACAACTCAAAATCTAATCCATCATATTGGCACCTGAGGCAAAACATTTCATAAAGTTACCTTTCCCTGACTTTTTTTCAGGAGGTTTTTCATGACATCCCACTTCTACTGCCTGAGCAGTTACCTCACTTTCCCTAGCAATCTCTTAAATGCACAGCTAGATGAGCAAGACTGAGAGAACGTTCATATAAACTGTTGGTACATTATTGTGCCCTTGTCTGAAAAACTTTGCTTGGCTAGAGCATCTTTCCTGTAGCAGCTTTTAGAGTTGACCATTCCTTGATCAATAGTCCACTCTAAAAGGACCTATGTGAGAAGCATGAACTGGTACAAAATGCCACTGTCACATTTGTGTGGCATGTACATTCCTCTATCTCTCTCTTTGTTTGTATACATGTAGTTTTATAGCTAAAAAACTCACTGCAGTTCTTTATCCTGACAGATATTGAAAATACAAATGCCTCCCACTATTCTCATGACATTTTGGACCAATGCATGTTTGCCATGTAATTTAAGTTAAGAATTAGACTATTTTTTGACAAATATATTTAAGGATCCTTTAGAGTTCAATCTTTGCAATTCCAGAATGACCTGACCTGATCAGCACCTCCAAGACTTCTATTAACTGACTTTCTCTACTGCCCAATTTAGTGTAAGCCACTACTCTGGGTGGTTTACATAACAGACATGAGAAATATAAATATTGAACTCCCAACCCTTAGCCTCCACCAACAGCAACATGAAATAGAAGCAAAAAAAAAAAGAATAAACTAAGACAAATCAAGAAATTGTATGGTGACAAATAATTTAGATTATGTAATGCTAAAACACTGCCTCAGGAAAGATGTTTCTAAAAGCCTTCCTATATAGCTCTGCCTTCACTTGGCATACTTAAAATTGAAGTTTACTCCATAGGAAGAATGGGTCACCACCAAGGTTTGTTTCCTGGCCAGCACTTTTCTCATCCACACTCCAAATTTAGGAATACAGTATACAGTATTCCTAATCTAGGTTTAAATTTGATTTCTTGGATCTTCAGGAAGAGATCTCTTCTTTCCTCCATTTCATTATTATCTTCTATTTCTTTTCACTAGTTATTGTAATAGCATTCTTTGTCTCTATGTGCCAGTCTTTGACAAAATGCCTTCAGAGATTTGTCACTTTTTACTTTTGCTTCTTGCTTGTCCTTCAAAATTTTAAGTTTTCTTCCATCATCCATTTAGACCAGGGTGGCCAAACTATGGCCTGCAGGATGGCCCTGGCCACAGCACCATTTCATGTGGCCCGCAGCCACTCTTGCCGCTACTGGTGCATTTTATGACAGCTATAAAATGTACCCACACATGTGTAAATGCACCCATGCCTGCCATAAACACTACTGTAAATGCACCCACAGCTGTATTTTATGGCAGTGTTTATGGTGTGAGGAACCACATAATCAGCCCAATCAAATGTCTGGGGGGCGTGGTCAGGCCCGTGGCACAAAAAGTTTGGGAACCCCTGATTTAGACCTTATTACTACAAATAATAATACATTAGTAATATATCTGATCGTAATACAGTAAAACCCCAACTTACAAATGCCCCAAGTTACATAAAATTCGACTTACATAATGATTTTGTAGTAAAATCATGTCCTGGTTTACACAATTTCCTTTGGGTTTGCTTCGAGTTACATAAATATTCTTTTTCCTATGGGTTTGTTTTGAGTTACATAAAAATTCATTTCCCTATGGGTTTGCTTCAATTTACATTAAAAAATCATTTTTCCTATGTGTTTGCTTTGAGTTACATAAAAAAAATTTCCCTATGATTTGCTTCAAGTTACATAAAAAAACCCGATTTAAGCAAAAGCCTACTGAACAGACTTTTTTTTCATAAGTAGGAGTTTTACTGTATCCAGTTCTTCTGGTTCCCAGTCAAATGAGTGTAATAAAGCACATCTGGTCCTTATGTTGACTTTAAATTCATCAGCAATGTTTTTAAAATTATATTTCGGCACTATGATTCTTTTAGTGTTCATTTTCAGCTTCACACTAATATTGGATATTCACAGTTCATGATCAGTACCACAATCCAGTCCTGGTCATGTTTTGGCAGAGAGAATAGCAAAATCCTTGGGATACATTTGTATAATTGTGAACTTTCAAGTTGATTCCTACTTATGCTTAATCTTTTGCGAGGTGTTCCAGCTAGAGAATATACAGAGGTGGTTTACTTTTACTTTCCTTTTGGCAATGCCCTGGGACAGTGCAGCTTCCCCATAACTGCACAGGCTGGCTCTTCTCACAGGAAACTGAATTTTCAACCTTTGTCTCTGCAGAGAGATGGCGAAACCACAGAGCAGTACCTACTCAGGCTTAATGGTGAGAATTACCTGCTGTTAAATCAAATCAGATTTAAGGCAATCCTGTTCAGGTATAAATTACTCAGGAGTGGTTTACCATTCCCTTCTTCTAGGGGTAACCTTGACTGTGCAACTTGTGCAAAACTACACAGGCTGGCTCTCCTTCCCAGTAAACACAGAGAAAGAAATTATACTCTGGCTTTTCAGCCAGTTATCAAATTCTCTGAGATACCCAGCCAGTTTACCTGGTTTTAAAAATACATTAGCTAATTCAAAAGTTCTGGCAGCTTGCAATACTGCCTTCAGTCACTAGATGACAGACTTTTAAAACATGACATAACTGTAATTCATGACATTGCTTCCAATTTTTTTGTTTTGGCATTTTTGCATATATATTTTTGGTTAAAAAAAATCTACAATGTTTATCACACAATAACCCTGCATGCTGCACAGAAAATCTGGCATTCTATGCAAAAAAGAAGATTTTGTCTTTTAAAAAACCCAAACAAGTAGGTGTGCATTGAGGTGTTTGCTAATGCTGTTGGTTGTTTAAAGAAGTTTGGGGCTTGCTGGTTTTAGGCAGGAGCAAAATGTTTTGATAAAATGACTTTATATATCAATACTTTTCTCCATCTCCCTTTTTCTTTTCCTTCTCTCCCCTCCCCTGATGATTTTTAAATGAGGACAAGAAAATTTACTAATATTTATTACATTTTTATTATGTAATCTGATGTGATGTACATATTTCACACAATTAGTGAGTCAAAGGTTATTTCACACAATTCTGAGGAATAGCAGCAGCAAACAAGAAATGCGATATGTTAATGACAATTAAAAGAAGATATAGATTAGTGAATTGCACAAAAAGACAAATGACTGTTGGACTGAACACTAGGATCTTTTTCAATTTCTCCTCAATTCTGTTTTAGTAAAACTACTCCATGCAGATAGGGATGCCATACATCCTGTTTTTCCATGATTTTTACGGATTCATGTTGTCCCATCCGGTTCAAGGAAAACATGTAAAAATCCCGGTTCAAGGAAAAATACTGTATGTAAAAAGCTACAGAGGATTCCTAAAGACTGCAAAGGGTTAAATGCATAGAGTCAGCATTCCTAGAGAGGAAGAGAACACTATGGATAGGAAGTGAGAAAGACAACTCTTCACTTCCCTTCCTCTCTAGGAATGCTGACTCTATGCATTTTACCCTTTGCAGTCTGAAGGAATCCTCCGTAGCTCTTTACATATTTTTCTGTTCCAGACTCTTTAGAGCTTTCTTCCAAGGGATCCTCATGTGGGGTTTGAAGGTAAGTCCAACTCAATTGGGGGGGGGGGTTGAAGGGTAGGGTAGGGGTGACCTCAGGGAGAGGAAGGGTCTTAGAGTTTGTGGTGTCTAGTCATGCCTGCCACATGACCACAGAAACATCTGCAGTTTTGAAACAGAGATGAGCACTGAACCCTAGAGTCTGATACAACTGGCTTTCGAGCAAGGGAGTCCCAGTTTGGGGGGATAGAAATATGGCAACCCTACATGCAGAGAAATGCTTGGGTGTAGGTCGCGCACACACACACACACACACACACACACACACACACACACACACACACACACACACACACACACACACACACACACACACACACCTTTAACAAAAGCCATATCATTTCCATCCAACTCACAATAGACATATGCTGCGTCCAACTATAGAAGGTAGTTATTTAGGCCAGAGGAAAAGAATAATACAGTCAACCCTGAAATAACAACATGTTTGGATAACATCATTTTCGCTTAACAACACGTCATTATGCACCACGTGTTCCCCCACATAACAATGGTTTTAGTGTCATTGTCTGGACAACAACGCTAAAATAACCGGACAACAACGCTAAAAATGTCATTATGCGGAAAACTCCATAGAAACCCGCATAACAACAAAAATCGCTTGGCAACACTACTTGGGGAACCAAGTAACATTGTTATGCGAGTGTCTACTGTAATGGCATTTAAGTGATGGGTGAATGACCTATATTTAGTTTTAAGAATTTGTTAAACCTCTTCAACATGAATGATACGTGTTCCTTTGATATGACAGAAATGTGAATTTAAGTAGTTGTTTAAAAAAAGAATGAGTACTCCTTTGGTTATAAAGTAGATTTTTTAATGAAATTAAAACAGGTCCTCTCCCACTCATTTAAGATTCAATATTGTGAAATGAAACCTTCATCAGAGGAAAAAAGCATGTATCTAGTCAAACCACTATTTGACTACCACTATTGTCTAAAATCAAGTTTTTACTCTGTGCCCGCAAAGCAGTCATAGAAGGTTGGGAGTGGGGGAACAAAACAAATATTTCTACCACCAACCAAACACTACTCATATAATTTATGAGCCAAAGAGATTAATGATTTATTACTAGGCTCATTAATCAAAAGAGACAGAGAGAACAGGAACGAGTGTGTGTTTTAAAGGACCAATTCCACTGTTCAAGTCAATTAGGCCCTGTAAAGCTATTACCCTGAGAAGAAACTGCAATATTATCAGGGCTTCCCCGAGTGTATTCAGAGTATAAAATAAATGCTATTATTCAGGAGATACTGAATTGCTAAGCTTCTTAAAGTTGTACAATTGGGAAGCTGCAGTACATTAAAATGCTGAAGCTCATTAAGACCCTTCTCCACAGTCTTTCAAATCATTGGCATTCGCAGCAGTATTTAGAACAATAAAGTGCTGCCTACACCTAAGAAAAGAGTGACTTCCGTTCCTTCAGCTCGGTTTTAATGAATCACTGAGGCAGAACTTGTTCCCAACCTTTCCAGCCAACTTCTGTCTTTAGAAACAAGAAAAGAATATCTAAAACGAGAACGCTAGTACCATGAGCGGAACGTACAGAACTGGCCAATGCTTCTGCGCGGGAAGAGCCCCCAACAATTTAGTTAACATTGATCTCTTGGCTAGAGTGTGTAATTTAATTTTCTCCCTCTGCCAAAGTTGCAAAACAACCTGCTCTGCTCATGCAGCCCTGAGAGGAATGCCCGACAAAGAGAAGCTGCTCCCTCAGCTGTCATCCTTTGGTGTGAAGGAATCAGAAGCCTCAGTACTTGTTATTTTTAATGTGAAGGGTACTCCAGTGTGCTGTGTAGTCTAAGTCAAAACTTTTGGTGTTTTGTTATTTTGAAGCTGTGGGAACCACATGGGCAATTAAGGCTTCCTGTTTTGTCGGGATTTTTTTTAAAGCATGCAGCCATTTGTCATTTTAAGATGAACAGAAAAGGAACAAAAATTTCTAGTTGTCATAAACTCATGGTTTCCTCCCATCTCGTATTAGTAGTCTATGCATGACAAGACTACTTCATGAAGGTTACCATGTGCCAAATTTCAAATTATGTTTGACGAAGAAGAGCTGATATACTCTGCTTCACAAAAATTTGCTCTGATTAGTGAGAATCCTGCTGGTCGCCACATTCCCAGTCCCTCTTTCAAAGCAGATATTAATCTTTTCCTTATGGCAGCTGAGTGCAGGCCAACATTTCCAAGGTACTCCTCAGGCCTCTTTTCCTTCTGCTTAGAAAGCCTCTCTCAAAAGGAGGACAAAAGAAAATGCAGATTTACACAGAATTTCATAAGGAAATTTATAAAGAGAGTTTCAAAATTAGAAATGATTTTTTTCTTTATTAAAAAGTTTTTAAAGTCATTATTTTTAAAAGTTACTTTTCAAAAGGTATTTAATTAAAGGCACTTTTAGAGGAACCTGGTGGTTTAGTGGTTCAGATGTTGGACTTGACCACCGGAAGATCAGTAGGTCAGCAGTTCGAGACCTGAGTGCTACATGATAGAGTGAGCTCTCCTGTCTCTGTACCAACTCCTGCCAACCTAGCTGCTTGAAAACAAGAAATTGCAGGTAGATAAATAGGTACCACTTTGGTGGGAGAGTAACAGCATTCTGTGAATTCCAGTGTCTAGTCATGCCTAACACATGATCACAGAAATGTCTGCAGATGCAGACAGTGCTGGCTCTTTGGCTGTAAACAGAGATCAGCACCGTACCATAGGGTTGGATATGACTGGCTTATTTAATTTATTTATTACATGGGTGGTATAAAAGTGTAATAAATAAATAAATAAATAACATAAAATAAATAACATACCATGCAATTTAATATAGTGGCAATTCGTACCACAATTTACACAATTACATTTGTTGTTCTTCAGTCGCACAGTTGGTTCCGACCCCCTGCGACCCCATGGACCATTACATTATGCAGGTATAAACCCATCAAAGGCTTCTGGTCTGTGTTTCAGAGATCCTTTTGACCCTTTGAAGAGCAGAAAGAAAGGATCTTATTTTATCATAATCAAACGCTAGTACCCTAAAGAACTGAACACATACATCATCTCTAATTAGAAACAAAAAAAATTATAAGCTACATAACTGAGTCAACAGCCTGATCAACAAACCATGCTCACCAGATTAAGTTCCAGTGATTTTAGAAAATAAGCAGTATCAGTTTGCCTCATAGCCATCATTGAGCCAACAGTCTTGAATATGGTGACTTGGGAGTAGAAGCCACTGAACATGGTGGTCTTATTTCCCAAGTAAACATGTTTTGGATTACACTGCGTGGACAGGACACAAGGCTAATTTTAAAATAAAGTGGGAGGAGAAAGCATGCAAAAATCTCATAAGAATAACAATTGCATGCCGTCATGTCAATTCTGACTTATGAAGACCATTTCCAGAGTTTTCTAGGTAGAGAGTACTCAGAAGTGGTTTATCATTCACGTCTTGTGGCGGCACTCAGGAATTGTGCAGTTTGCCCATGACAACGCAGGCTGGCCCTTCTCCCATGGGAATTGAACTCCCACCCTCTGGCTCTGCAGCCAGATACCTAACTATTGAGCTACCCAGCCAGCTCATACTGAGGTACCATACTTAACTGTACACAGCTCATAGGGAATGAGGATTATTTGCATTTAAGGATAAATATAGCAATATTAAATTCATGCTCTTTCTAATAGTAAAGGAAGTTATGTATTTTCTTCTACACAGCCTAATGCCAAATCCACAGGGATTATATTACTATTTATTGTTTTCTTTGCTCAGATAAAACACCTGTCAGGGTCATCTATTTGAAGAATTTTTAATATAACAGCCTTGCTGTATGGTGAGTGAAGAATGTTTATTCTGGTTAGATTGCTAGCTTCCCACTCTCTCCCACCCTCAAGGTTAGCGCATAATGATTTAATAACAGAACCAGCATGCCTGCAAACCTCTGTACCTCACATTTAAATAAAAACCTAATATATTTGAGGTCTGGGTGTCGGTATGTACTGTTACTTCCAGATTTCTGGTTTTGAATAGAACAGTATCCCTAGGATACGGCATCTTTCTTTTATAAAGACCTGTCTTAAAGTGTCAGAAGTCAAAGAATTAAAAACAAAAGCTGCATAAATTGCTGTCAATCATTAAGCCCTTTCATCTGATCCAGACTCCAAAAGACATTTTGCTTCTTAAATGGAGGGATCAATCACCCCATATTACATCTGCTGTTAGGAACAATACCCCCACACTGTCAGTTAGTTCAGATACATGTCATTGAAATGTTCAAGAAAAAACAAACAAACACACAAGCAATAAACCTGTTGCATGCAATTATTTTTATTTATTTATGGTTCAAATTTCTATGCCGCCCAATCAGGTGAACCCGACTCAGGGCGGCTCACAACAAAATTAAAACATACATATTAAAAACAATTAAAACCCCAAAATACCTAACCACCTATTAAAACTAACCACATTAAAACTGCCCGCATTAAAAAGATGGGCGCTTCATTTTATAAGCCCTCTTCAATTTATCTCAAATTATTCAGTCTGTTCCACAATTATAAACACACACACACACCACTCTGGGCTGGTATCCTTGGACAGAGGTCTGCCATTGTTACTCCAAGGAAAGTACCTGCGACTGGAGATGGACAAAGATTTTGATTTAACTTCCTCGTTAAAAAAAATGTTTGTTTATTAATCCTATGGTCTTTCTAACAAGGGAAACAACATTCACTGACCCTACCCTAGCTGAACCCACAAACAACTATCCTGAGTATGGAAAGGAAACATATTGTGCCTGTTTGGACTAAAGGTGAACAATGTGTTGGGTGGGGGTGGGGTGTTTGAAAATTTAGTTAATATGCAAATTGCACTATTCAACTAGCTGTTAAAACTCTACCACTACATTTGAGACTTGCCTTTGTTTATATACTGACCACTGAGAGCCAGTATTGAGGACCAGTTACTTTACTGGACCTAAGTAAGGGGGACCAAGCTTAGATCTGGAGACAAGAAGCCTTCTGAATAACCTTGCTTCAGTTATAGCTTCTCATCCACCTATCCATAAAAGAGCTTTGATCTTGCATCAATGCCAAGGCTATGCTGATGTAGTGAATAGACCACTAACACATACAAACACAATTAAATGAATTTTCTAGCCACATTTACTGATGCATAAGACCATTTAACAAAGTAGAATACATGTCTGAGAACACCCTGCTCCTTCAAAATCTGGTTTTGATAGAGTTTCCGAAATGATTATTGTTTTTCATGATTAGTTGAAACCAGTTCCTAAACCCAAGTTGCACAACAAGCAACTACTTCCATAACTATCTATTCCTCTTGCCTTATCCAACTCCTTCTTTTCTAGAAGAGCTCAGCTCAGTATACAAAAGATAAAAGAAACATGGGTTTTGTATTTCATCTTCCCCAAGTCTCCTACTCCCTATGGTTCCATTGCTTTCTACACATTGTTTGTGAGCACAGTTCTGCACCTCAGCCAATGATGGATGTTGCCTCATTTACCTAACCTCTTTCTCTGCTGCTGCTATTTCCGCTCTAGTCCCAGTCTCTAACCCTGTCTCTCTCCCTCTGACTCACACAGAGAGCACAATTCCTCCAATAAGACCAAAGCTAAATACAAAGATATTCTCCTTTCCACTTTACACTATATATATATATATATATATATATATATATATATATATATATATATATATATATATATATATATATATATATATATATATATATATATATATATATATATATATATATATATATATATATATATATATATATATATATATATATATATATATATATATATATATATATATATATATTGTGACATAGGACATAAGTTGGGTTAAAAAATGTTACTGGCCCTAGATCAGGGATTCTCAACCTATGGCCTGCAGGTTGGATCCAGACCATGGCACGAACTCATCTGGCCTGCAACCTCACTCCATCCACTGGCAGAATTACATTTACAACAGCCGCAATCACGTTTATGGACGCCTGACGGAGCAAGATCTGGTCCCCAACTTAAAAAGGTTGGCGACCCCTGCCCTAGATCATAGAACTGAGTTTGAAGGGGCCTTTTAGGCCATCAACTACAACCTTCTGCTCAATGTAGGAATCAGAATCAAAGTAGATCTGACAGATGGTTGGCCAATTCT
This sequence comes from Bradypodion pumilum, assembly GCA_035047305.1. Lineage (NCBI taxonomy): Eukaryota > Metazoa > Chordata > Lepidosauria > Squamata > Chamaeleonidae > Bradypodion > Bradypodion pumilum. The sequence goes on along the minus strand of JAWDJD010000006.1, from coordinate 52,779,213 downwards.
CTCTTGACTGCTTCCAGTGTTGGAGCACTCACCACCTCTTGGGGGAGTTGTTTCCACTGTCATACTGCTCTTACTGTTGACATTTTCCTGATATTCAGCCTATATCTGGCTTCCTTTAGCTTGAGTCTGTTAATACACATCCTGTAGATTACCCAGTAAATTTGTTGACCTGTGGAAGACTAGCACCCAGATGTCCTTAAACCTTAGTGCAATGCTTGCTACCTTACACTGATTCTCTATGCATCTGTGCTGTGTTTTTATATCTGTAAATACAGCACATATTGTTGTTGTTCAGTTGTACAGTTGATTCCAACACTTTGTGACCCCATGGACTATCACCCGCCAGACACCTCTGTCCTCTACCATCTTGATTAATCCACCCAAGTACTATCATATTTCCAGCATGCTCTGTCCATAGGAAAGTAAGCTCAAACAATACTTTAATTTTAATTTTAATTTAATTGTCAAATTTATATACCGCCCACTCGGCCAAAGCCGACTCAGAATACTGAATTTCCCCTAGAATACTGAATTTCTTAAGTTCTACCCACTAAACCACACACATACACACATAGTACTTGCAGAGTAAGGTGCCTGTTGAGTTCAGCTGCACTGAAGGCTGTAACCATTTTCACCAACACAATTTAGTGGTTATTTATTTATTTATTTATATTTATTTATTTATTGTTAAATTTTTATACCGCCCACTCAGCCAAAGCTGACTCCGGGTGGTTATCACTGTTTGCACAAATTATTGGTGGCTGCAAACTTGGTTTAACTTACACCTTCCATCTCTTTTAACCTGTGCAGAAATTTTAATTGCAAGCCAAACATGTGCTATTATTGAAGCAGCTTTGGAAAAACAGCAATGCAGATATTACTTTTCCCCTCCCTTCAGGATAATCCCATACATGTTTTTTTTTTTCAAAGGCAAATCTTTGTGAACACTGTACTGAATGAAGGTTTACTACATGAATATACAGGATTGCAGCTTTAAAACTACTAGGCTGACAGACATCCCTGGAGTAAACCCAAAGGGATTCAACAGGCCTTACTTTTCAGTTGACAAGCTCTGCTAATAATAATAACAAGGCTTAGGATGAAGAATTTAGTTTAATACTGGAAGAACATGTGCTTAGACAACAAATCTCCCAATGACAGATCCAAGGTAACAGAGGAAACAATAGTACTCAAACATGTTTGTTTTACCCAGTCCCACCCACCTCCTTTTATGGCTATTCATCACACAGTTCAAATCACAGCAAGGCTTCCTTTTCCCTCAGAGCACACACAACAGTTTTATACAAGAAATAGCCCTAATACTGCACACTACTTCCATCTCACTGCCTGAAACATTTTAGCTCTACTCCTCTAACCCAATTTTTTTTCTTTTAACCTGCTAGTGTCCCAATCCTCTACCACTCTTCTACACCCTGCCCCAGCTAGATTTGCCATATGTAATTGAAAACTGTGAATGACATGTTTTGTAACTGTCTTGCATGGCTTAATAAAAAACATGGAAATTTCATGGATTTCAAACCAGTTGATTTGGAAGGAAAAAAAATCTTGCACTTCTATTGGAATGACCAGTAGGTGGCAGCAGCAGAAGCTTGGTAAACAAGGGGATGGGGAGAAACATGCCTGCCCTCTGTTCTCTGTAGCAGCAGCAGTTCAATAACGGAATACTGCAGAACAGAATGCGCTCCCGCCTCCCGTCTTTGTCCCAGCTCCTGCAAACCTAGTAGTTTCAAAGCAAGAAATTGCAAGTAGGTAAATAGGGATGACTTGGGGGGGGGGAACGGAATTCCCTGTGCTCCGGTGTCTAGTCATGCCTGCTGCATGACCACAGAAATATCTGCTCTTGTCTCTGTCCCAGATCCTGCAAACCTAGCAGTTTGAAAGCAAAAAAGGCAGGTAGATAAATAGGGGCCATTTTGGTGGGATGGTAAACAGCGTTCCATTCACTCCGGTGTCTAGTCATGCCTGCCACATGACTACAGAAATGCCTGCTTCTGTCTCTGTCTCATCTCCTGCAAACCTAGCAGTTTGAAAGCAAGAAATGGAAGTAGGTAAATAGGGGCCATTTCGGTGGGAAGGTAAACAGCATTCCATGCACTCTGGTGTCTAGTCATGCCTGCTGCATGACCACAGAAACGTCTGCAGAAGCAGACAGCGCTGGCTCTTCAGCTTTGAAACAGAGATGATCACTGAAACCTAGAGTCAGATATGACTGCCTTTCGAGCAAGGGCAACCTTTACTTCTGCCCTGTTTTTGTGAGAAGGAATTATGATAACCCTAGCCCCAACCCCATGCTCTCTCGATTCTACTTATAAAAAGTACTGGAGAATATTTAGAATTGAATTTGAAACTGTCCTACCTACTGTTTATTGCATATGTTCTCTCTTAATCCCCCCACCCACACCTCCAAACTGCAATGAATACTCTGATCTCTTAATCTTTTGCAAAAACAGGCTAAACCTTCCCCCAGAATTATCCCATTTAGGGTATGAATGCCCAATGGGGAAGCTCTGGTTTAATGTGAACTTTTTCATATTGGATCCCTCCTAGATTCTGTAGATAAAATCATGGCAGGTATCCAGATGGGGCCATTTCTTTCCTTTGCCTCTTTTTTATTTTTTCTTGAGGTCATATAGCATTTATTTCAATCATCACTAATTTTAGAAAGCTTTAAAAAAAGAGAGAAGTTTGGAAACTGCACTTCCTTCACTGCTTCAGCTCACAAAATCACACAAGGTAGAAAGCAGAGAAAATATATGCTAGCCAAAGTGGGTTAAAATTAACCACCTTGCTGGCTAATCCAAAAGATTCTTCTTTGTGTTTAACATTACATCACTTAGTTGCCAGTTTTTAACGTTGTTTTATCTGTGCCAAATCTAAAACAAACTGCAGACTAAATGGTCAATGTAGTCACTCAATTATCTAGGGAATTGCTGGGTCATCTTTATTTATTGGCTGAAAATACTGAAAGGTGTTGAAATTTTTATATGGCGTAATTCTATATTATGCCAGGTAGGGTAATAGCATAATGCAGTGGATAGAATGACAAAGTGGGGCATAGACGACCTGCGGTTGACTCACTTGGCTATAGAAACTCTCTGGAGAGGGGCAGAACTGGTAAAACTGCTTCAAAAACATCTCACATACCTTAAAAAAACTTTAGAGTAACTGGTAAATTGGATGTGACTTGATGACACACAATAACAATTATTCCAAAAAAACACAATAGCAGGTAGAGCAAGAAATATTTCCATGGGACGATGGAGCTATACATTTTACTGCCTTGATAAAAGTAATTGCTATTGATCAGTGGAAGGAAATATGAAGTGACCTAGCAGTGGAATCATTCCTGTAAGCAAGTAATTTACAATCTTTAACTAGTAAGTACTGTATGTTATTATTACAGTGGTATCTCGCTTAAAGAGCATAATGCGTTCCACGGGATTGCTTTTTAAGTGAGTTTGTTCTTTAAGCGAAACACCATTGAAAGTGACCAATTGTGACTTCTGGTGGGGGGAATTGTGTGCCCCAGTTTAGTTGTTAAGCGAGTTTTTGGTTGGTTTTATTTGCTAAGCGAGGAGACCATTCAGAGAAAATTCTGCTCTTTAAGTGAGTTAGTCTCTAAGCAAGGTGCTCTTTATGTGAGGTTTTACTGTATTTTGATTTCTCAAGCAGATATATACAAAACACAAAGTGCTGAAAAGGATATGAAGAAACAGAATTCCTACCATCATCACACACCATACCTTGATTGTTTTTAACAATATTAACAATTTTAGCTGTAAAAACATCAATTATTGTTTTGATTATGCTGAGTTCTTCTGCTCCCAAATAGCTTACTGTCAGTCAATCATGTGTTAATTTACATTCTCTGCTCTGCCATGCAAATGAAAGTGGCTAAAATAATAGTGTAAACTAAGAGTAAAAAACAAAAAAACATTTTTTAAAAAACACCTGCAGACAAGACATATCTTTAAAAAAAAACTATGACCAGAAGGAAAGATAGAAAATCTTGCCCTGATAAGATTCTCTTGATGTCTCAGTGAACAACATTGATTTCAATTAATAGCAGAAATGTTACCATCATAGAATGTCTCAATGAAGCAATGGAGGGTGGGGAGTGTCCTAAATTCAGGGGAATGGAAAAGGTCCCATGTTTTATCAGCATCTATGCAACATTAGATAATAGTAAGTAATGAAAAACATCTCTGCTACAGAATAAGTAGAGGGAATAATATGATCTTGTACAAATCTCTTGCCCAAATTAGGGTTTTGATAGATCATCCATTAGTAGCTTATAATTTGCTAATTTGTAATGAACATAATTTATTATGATTTGGGGAAGGGTGATCCAGAAGGAGAGGTGTGGTTGATTATATCCTGTTGTCATCCATGGGAATCCCAAAGTTCAGAAATTAATCACTGGAGAAGACTTAAAAGTGATCACAAATGCTTGTTTATAGGAATAGTTGAGGTAGGAGCATCAATTGTGATTTAAAAGTGAGAATTAACCCTCACATCTCCACCAAGCTCAGTGCAGGAGCAGATGGGATTCAAAGGCATAAAGTAATATAGCCTTTCACTGGTAGCTTGGAAGGAGGAGTTTCTGAAGGAAGAAGATGATGTCCTGGAAAGTTCTGATGCTCTTCTTCAAAAATTAAATAAATCTAATTATTATGAAGTGAAATGGGGCAACACAGAAAGAGCCTCCACGAAGATTGTGGTATATTTAAACAATGCAAGCGCGGCGCCAAAATGGCCGCCGCGCCCTTTGCGGGCCCCCCCCCATAGGACGAAGGCATCCGGGTAGTTAGGGGTGTGGCCAGCTCCCTTATAAAAGGGGTGGCCATGAGGCAGCCGAGCTGCCATTTTGCGAAGCGACGGAGCGGAGAAGTTTTTCCCCTCTTACCTCCGTCGCTTCTACCTTTCCCGGGAAGCCTTTTGCTTGCTGAACTATCTCGTTTCGGCTTCCCATCGATTGGCCGAGATGCCCTTGAAGGGGAAAGCGGCTGCGAGCGCCGCTCGTGAGGTTCCTTGAGGGCCGCGGCCGCGCCTCCAGGCGGCCGCCTTTGCCTGCACCCACCGGGACCGGTGGAATGGGGGTCTTTTTTCCCTGGTCCCACGCTTGGGTCCAGTAGGGGCTGCGGCCCTCGGCCCGCGAACGGTGGACACCATTCCTGATGTTGCCCATTCCGCTGGCCCCTCCTCTATAGGGGCGCAGCTCGCCCCGGGGCCTTCCAACCTTGGGGGGTGGTCCGGTCCCCTTCCCCTGGCAGGTTGCTACATCGGCCTTAACGGGCCCGGGTGTGGAGTTATGGCCCTATTCGGGCCCTGGGGTACAGGGACCTGTACCCATGCCTGCAGTAGGCGGGCCGGCTGGCCCCCCTTTTTTCTCCCTTGTCAGCGTTGAAGCCTTATTGGCCCATGTTGCGGCCCTCGAGGCATCCCTGGCCCGGGCTAGCCACTCTGGTGCTCCCTTTGGGGTTCATTTCGACGCGTCGTCTGCTGGGCAGCGGCAGGCAACGGGATGGGTCGAGCTGCTTGAGGCGCATGGCACGGCCTCGGCCACTGCCTCGCAGTTCCCCAACCTACGGCCGGTGCGGGTCAGCCCCCAGTGACGAGCTCTATGGCGGTCGTGAGCTCCGACGCCCCCAGCAGGCCGGAACCCCCGGTGGGGGCGGCCCGCGGGGGTGCAGCGTGTGAGTATGCGGTTCAAACTAGTGCACCTACACACGTGGCCATGTTGGGGGGGCTTTCCAAGGGCCTTGGCCTCGCGTGGGTGGTGCGGCGGTACAGCCGCTGACGCCCCACCCAGCGACGACAACTACCACCCAGGGTCCCGTGGTGGGGGGTGTTTCCTACCCTGAGGGGAACGTGTTGGGTGGCTGGGTTGGTCCAAGCCCCTTTTCAGATGCCCGCAGTCTCTGCGGTGCCTGTATTGGCCTTGCCGACAGCCGGGTATTCCTTACTGCTGGGTGACCACTTGCCACAGGCCACCGGAGAGTAAATTTGGCGGGGGGAGTACGTGGATTTATTCTCACTCATAAACAGAGAGCCCACCAAGGAGGAGAGCGCGGGCCAGAAGGGGTAGGATAGTAGCAGGCACGTCGTCGCAAGCCAACAAGTACGTGGGCCAACTGGTTGCCGGCCTACCTCATAGGCATGGCGGTGTACCCCTGGGCCCGGCCGGATTTGGCAATTCCTATGGTCCACTATTTGGACAACGTATACCGGGCGATGGTTTACTTTTCGGGCCCATCGTGGTTGGCTTATGATGAGGAATGCCGTAGGCGGATTTCCCCGCACCCCGAGATTAGGTGGGATGAGCCATGCCAGAGGCGGTGGTTTTTGTACGTGACCCCCACGCGCCTTGCTCAGGGGGTTCCAGCCCGCCTGCTGTCCTGGACTTTCTTGTCCAATGGTTCCTACAATGGGAAGAATTGCAAATACAGACAGGAGTGTCCCACATGTGTGGCCCCCATGCGGCCCCTACCTGTCCCGGGCTCGGAGGGATGCGGGGCAGATGGAGGGGCGGACAGGGGGCTGGCAAGACTGCCGCAGATGGATCTAGTCCACCGAAGGGCTCCCTCCCCGATTAAGGTGGGCATGTTGGAGCGTTGGCTCACATTGTACCCGAAGGGAGAGGACGCGGGTTATCTCCTTCAGGGTTCTAGGCAGGGGTTCCGGATCCCTTTCTGGGTAATAGGTCCCCTTAGGATGCCCCCAATCTTTGATCCCTTAGGGGGAGGGAGGAGGTGGCTGCTGCCAGCTTTGACAAGAGGGTCTATGCGGGCAGGGTCGTTGGCCCTGTCCCTGCACCCCGTCCCGGGGAGCATATTATTTCAATGATGCCATGCCTTTTGGCTGTTACATTCGGGCTCGGTATTCGAGCATTTCACCACTTTCCTAGAGTGGGCTTTTGTCCGCAGGTCAGGGTCCCGGTCTGTAGCCCATTCCCTGGATGGTTTTTATTCGGGGCTGAACGGGGCTGGGACACGTGCACACGTCTCCTCAACTCATTTCAGATGCTAATGGAGGAACTTGGTGTCCCTTTAGCGCCCGAAAAGACCGAGGGCCCATCTCCACAGCTAGTATTCCTGGGGTGGAGAGTGACACGGTAGCACAGGCTTCTAGGTTGCAGTGAGATAAGGTGTCAAGGCTAGTGGCCCTTATCTCGGACCCGCGGGCCGAGCGCATGGCTCACTGAGGGAACTGCTGGTGCTACATGGTCACCCCAATTTCGCTGGCAGGGTCGTCGCTCCGGGCAGGGCATTTGCTCGGCGCTTGTGCGACGCCATGGCAGGATTATCCAGGCCCCACCATAGGGTTAGGCTTACCCGGGGTATCAGGGCAGACATGCTTGTCTGGTTGCAGTTCCTGAGGGAGTTCAATGGGGTCTCATTTTGGAGGCATGACCTCCTGGCTTCCCCTCAATTTCAGATTCAGTTTGATGCCTCGGGATCCCTGGGTTATGGGATGTACTTCAATTGGAAGTGGGCCTATGGTGGGTGGCCACCATCCTGGGCAGGCACGGGTCGCCTGCGTGGTCTCACGTATCTGGAATGTTTCCCTATCCTGGGTGCTTTGATGCTATGGGGCAAGGGGTGGGCCAACTCGGTTGTGCATTTTTGGCGTGACAAGGCGGCTGTTGTCCGCATCGTCAATGCACAGAATTCCAAATCGCCCGGGGTTATTGACCTAGTGCGCTAGTTTGTGTCGTGCAGCCTGTGCCTCAACATTCTCTTCAGGGCCAGGCATGTCCCAAGGGTTGATAATGATATTGCTGCTGCTTTGTCCCGTCTGCAGATCTCCCGGTTCCGTGCCTCGGCCCCGGATGCGGAGGAATTTCCCTCGCCACGCCCGGACGAGAGATGGAACGTTGGCAAGGAGAGGTGACCCGGGCGATTGGCCTGTCACTAGCGCCATGCATGAGTAAGGCGTATCACCACGCATTTAGTTCTTTCAGAGCATTCTGTACCCAATTTCGACTGCCAGGAACCTGGCCGATCCCAGTGGCCCATGTTCTGCGGTTCATGGTTTACCTGTATGCCCAGGGCCTTGCACCACGCACCATAGCATCTCAGCTGTCAGGGTTGGCTTTTATGGCCAAAGTGGGAGGTCATGTGGACGGCACCAATGACTTCCGTGTGAGACATGTTTTGGAGGGGTGGGTGCGCGTGCGCGGGTGTTTCCCGGGCGACCGCCACCCGATTTTCCCAGGGGTTTTTTGCCCGATTGGCCCGGGGCTGGCCTGGCCTCTGTTTTGATAGATGAGGCAGCCCATTTCATGCGGCTACTACGGTGGCCTTTTTGGGGGCGCTCCGCATCGGCGAGCTTGAGATGCTGAATAAGGCGGATGCAAGATTTTCCCAAGGATTTTCCCAATTGGCCCGGGGCTGGCCTGGCCTCTGTTTTGATAAATGAGGCAGCCCACTTCATGCGGCTACAATGGTCGCCTTTTTGGAGCGCTCCGCATTAGCGAGCTTGAGATGCTGAGTAAGGCGGATGCAAGATTTTTCCAGGGGTTTTTACCCAATTGGCCCGGGGCTGGCCTGGCCTCTGTTTTGATACATGAGGCAGCCCACTTCATGCGGCTACAAAGGTGGCCTTTTTGGAGCGCTCCGCATCAGCGAGCTTGAGATGATGTATAAGGCGGATGCAAGTCGTAGGGCACTGGAACTCGAAGATGTCTGTGGGGACAATATTGGGCTCAGTTGGGGATACGCTCCTCTAAAGTGAATCAGCACGGCGTAGGCAGTGGAGTAGACTGCTACGATGCTCCTCGACAGACATCTGTCCGGTTGGTGCCCTACAGGATTTCCGTGCACTGTGTGGCACGCACCATGGCACATTTTTTATGTCACCAAGGTGGATCTTCTATTACTAAATTTCAATTTGGGGGGTGCCGGGAAGGCACTAGGCAGTGTTGGCCTCTCAAGGGCTCGTTGCGGCACCCATTCGTTCCGGATAGGGGCGGCTTCTGCTGCAGTTGTTTTGGGTACTCCAGGGCTGAAATACGCCGTATGGGAGGGTGGGGGTCACAATGTTTTCAGTTTTGTCTTCGCCCTCCTCCACTGCGAGTACCAGTTTTAGTCACTGCACCGTTTCTCCCCCCCTCCCTTTTTTACTTGACAGACCCTGGGTGTCGTTTTACACCGGTGACAGTATGCCTGGTGGGCCGTGGCCGCATGCACAGGGCAGCGCGTTACGCTGCATGGGGCAGCGCGTTACGCTGCGGCGACAGAGTGGGTACCCAACGGGGACAGGGTGCATCCGCACGTCCCAGGTGCTATGGTAAGCGCGGCATGTTATGGCGGGAACTGTTGCCATCCCTTTTCTACATCAGGGATGCTGGCTCGCCAGATGTCCTGGTTACGTACCTTGGGGGCGATGGTTTGGGGCGGGTCACTGGCCTATCGCGGAAACTTGCGGTTCGCAGTGACCTGCCCTACTCACATTATGTGTGGCTTGCCACATCCCTCAATTGGTCGGACACGATACCGCAGTATGCTTACAGGGGGGCGTTTGGCCTCAGAGCTCTCACTGAGCCGACGCTCCATGAACGGGGCTATTGCCCGGTTCCTTTTGACAAGGGCGGGGGATGCGCCATTAGCCTCCCTGCCATCAGTCTGCAAATTTACGAGCTTTACTCAGGGGATGGGGCCCATCTGTCGCAGGGAGGTATGGACCTCTGGATTAGTGGACTGGCGAGCAGGCCTGTCGACCGAGCTGACGGTCTTGGGGGGGCGGTGAGCCTTTTTGGAAGCCTCCCCGTGTGGCGGGTATCACTGGTAAGGTAAACATTATGACCCACAGGTATCCGGCAGGTTCGCAATTGACTGGACAACAATAGACAGGCATAAGTTGATTAAACGTTGTCCGGTCAACGACGAACTAGGCGACGGGGTGATGGCGATAGCTAGCCAGCATGCATCACCCCGTGATTCCACGGATACGCGTCAGAGGGTGGGGTCATTAGTTAGATATTGACTACGGTCAACAATTTGTTTGTTGTCAACAAACAAATTGATACAAATTGATACATTGTAACCAATTGCCGTTGGCAATTTTGGGGTGGTACCTTACCAGTGTTACTTCGGCCTGCTTGCCTTAAGAATTATGATTGGTCGTTTTACCAATAGAAATTTATAATTCGGACTAGGGCATGAATCAATAAATGTGGCCCAATGCCGTTATCCACTTTTACCAGTGTCGGAGTCCTTTATTGGGGGGTGCGCCTGCAATTGGGTGGCACCATTTATCTGTTGCCTGATGTTAATAAACATGTAACAGACAGAGTAGTGAGAGTTGCCGTAGCTGCCCAAAAGCTGAGGAAAACTTTATAAAGACCTAGATGGTTAATTAAAATGTGTTAACTTCATTTTCTCAAAGCTGCGTGTATTTTAACTTTGTGTTTGTCTTTTCAAAAAACCTATTAGCATTATGTTCTCACGCTGACACTCTCCCAGTGCATATATTTCTATGCAAGATTTAACTGTAGTGCTGATTGTCACTGTATGATCAAAGAAGAAAATGAAATAATTGAAATAAATCAACAATAAAGGAATTAATTCATTTTTTCATTCATTCAACTTCCAAACCAGCTACAGGTTTTGAATGTTTCTGAGCACAGTCCCATGTATATCATGTGTTAGTAGAGGCAAAGCATGCTAGAAGAAATGGAATAGCACTATCCCCACATTTAATGAGGAACCAAGTCCATCTGTATTGAGGAACTGAAGTGATATATAATTCTGTACTGATCAATTATGTATTAGAAGAGTGTGTTAAGTTGCCAACATTGAATTACTCTTTCCCACAGCAGAATATAGCATATGAAATGGTTGGATTATATTCATTTAAAGGAGAAGAAAAAAATGATGGAAGAGACATAAAAATTTAAAATATGCAAATGACACAATAATGCTAGTAGACAATGAAGATTGTCCCCAACTCCATATCCACAGGTTCTGTTTCTGCAATTTCAGTTATCCTCAGGTCTAGAAATATTCAATAAAAACCCCTGAAATATATAATATATGTATATTGTGATGTATTACCAGAATTGGCCATTACAGGCCATTCTCTATCAAGTAATGTTTAGAACAGAGTGCCACAACCTTTGGTTTTTGGACTTCAATTCCCAGATGCATAGGTCAATTCCCCAAAGCACTGATCAACCAATGTACTGACTTAGGCTTCTGGGAATCAAAGTCCCCCTGTGGGGCTGGCCCCGATGTTGGGAACCACTGGTTTAGAAAAAACAGAGGCAGACTTTTTGTTAGCATCCTTGTAGAACAGCAGAGGCATTTGAAACCCCCACTTGTAAAACACAAGTAAATGTGCTTAAATATAGGGCTCATTGTTTTCTTCAGTTTCATGTATCTACAGAAGGACTTAGAGCAGGGATTCCCAACCTATGGCCCATGAGATGTATCTGGCCTGTGGCACCATTTCATAGGTCCTCTACGCCACACCCAGAAGTGGAAGCGGGCACGTATATGCCAGCTGAAAAATGTGCCCACACGTGTAAATGAGCCCATGGCTATCATAAACATGGAAGTGGGTGCATTTTTGACAACCATAAATGCACCCTCTTCTGCTTCCTGGGCATGTGGTCTGGCCCGCTCAGCTGTCCAGGGGTGTGGTCAGGCCCATGGCATAAAAGATTGGCCACTCCTACCTGAGATTCTACCCCATGGATATTGGAGGCAACCTATACTGCTGTATTAAAATAACTACTGATATAGCTTGAAGAAGGAAATGAAATAATTGAAATAAGAAAGTGCAAAAGCAGGATATCAGTTTACCATTAAGAAGAGAAATGTACTTACTCTAGAAGAACTGCATAACATCAGTGGTGACAACCAAAAAATAAAAATTGTTAAATATTTTAATTTAATTTAATAATCATACTAATATATGCCACCCACTCAGGTAGAACCCGACTCAGGGCGGCATTACAACAAGTTCTAAAAACATATAAAAACACTTAAAAACCCCATATCCCACCCACCCATAACAGTCAAGTTTTGGGAAATTTCTGTCAAATAAGGGAAATTTCCCAGCCAAAATGGGAAACTGGACAGCTATGCTTATCCTGTGCTGGCCTCCAGTCTAACTCCAGTCTAATTGCAGTCTAACTAATACAAGATGATGGCGGGAAAGAGTGTAAAATACTGGGGTTTGACAGAAATTTCCCAAAACTTGACAGGTATGCACCCACCCATCCCACCCTCTACAAAAGAGAAGAGAGGGTTCTTAATTGTTTACATAAGCCAGCAGGCGGGGACCGTGTTCCCACTAGGGCCCCACACCTGCCCTGCCAGCCAGGTCTTCAATCCTCTCCTGAAGAGCAGCAAATCTCTTTGAATTCTTAGATCTGTTGGCAGGAGGTTCCAGAGGGTTGGTGCGGACACGGAGAAGGCCCTCCTTCGGGTGCTGGATAGATATGCTCCCCTAGTTGATGGCACTATTAGAGAGCCCCTCCGGTCTGCTCTGGTTGGACGGGATGATGCGGTCTCTTAGGTATCCTGATCCACTACCATATAGGGCTTTAAAGGTCAAAACCAGCATCTTGAATTGCACCCTGAGGCAAACTGGTAACCAGTGCAGCTCCCAAAGTAGCGGTGGGGTACGGGCATATCGTCCACACCCCATCACCACCCGGGCCGCTGCATTCTGGACCAGCTGCAGCCTCCGAATGGTCGTCAAGGGCAGCCCCATGTAGAGCGCATTACAGTAATCTAGTCGGGAAGTGACCAGAGTGTGAGTGACCATTGCAGCAGAAGGGCACTGCTATAAGCTACCTTCTGCCTTATGTTTATTTTCTATATCCATTATCCATCACTGTAATTCAAAGAGTGCTAGCTATATTAGTCTTTCATATAAGTTACTTTTCTCTTTTTGATTAGTCTTAAATCTGTCTGATGAGGCCATCAGTGGATCAAACCACTAGTTGTGACAACCTTATAACCACCAACAGTCATTTCTATTTCTAAGCTCCTACACCTTTGAACCTTAGTGAGTACAGTAGACCCTCACATAATGACATTTCTTGGTTCCCCAAGTAGCATTGCTATAGGAAAAAAATCGTTGTGCGGTTTTCAATGGCAGCTGCAGCATCTAGCAGGAAAAAAACTGTCACTATCCACACAATGATGTTAAAAAAAGTCTTTAATCCGCACAATGATGGTTTTTTGTCATTGTGTGGATAGTCACGAGGTGATGACGCGTCAGTAAGCGGAAATGACGCTATGTAAATGCGTCATTAATTGAGGGTCCACTGTATGTTGTTCCACTAACTTGTGAGGCATAATACAGTACTAATATACATCAGGACCAAACTAAACCCAAAATTAAAGGTTCATATAGAAATACTCTTTGAAATAATGAAAGGAAACTAGTGAATAGAATTTAAGAAAGTAAACTAAAGAGAAGGAACCTCACTTTAACTCCTTCTTAACTTGATGAAAGAAGGAATTCTATCTTTGATGTCAGAAAAAGTAAAGTTCAAGAAATGGACAGAACATGGGGCTACCAGTTACAAGATAAACAATACGAAAATTTTGCTTAAAATAAAAATTGAAGCTAATGTAGATATTTCTTTTAAATCCAAACAAATTATTACTTCCTAATGATTTTTTTTTAAAAAAAATGCATTAGTCATTGAATTATTAATTCACAATAGATCTTATGTTTTAATATATTTTAAATGTTTACATTGTTTTTTTCCATATGTTGCTGTCCTATTACAATTAGCTTTTGATTAGCTGTTTCAACAGATGTCTGTTGTGTTCTAGACAGGAATAATCATGTTGATTATGTTGATTGTACATTTTTACTATTATTTTGATAATATAATTATTATTGAACTGTTCGGATATGCTGATTTCTATACTTTGCAATCTATTGCTGCTGTCACTCCCCCCCCCCCCTAAAGATTGCAAATACCATTCTACTTGGAGGGTTCCTTCAGTGAGGAAGAGGATGATTGCACTGTGTCTGATCCCTGCACAGAATGTCTTCTCCATGGGCTTTGGACCCCAGATGTGTGACGAAGGGCACTGCACTCTTAAAACTGGGACTCGGCTCTAGGATCAATGTCATGCTATACCTATATGAATCCTCATTGTAGGATGAGCTCAAAGATGACATACCCCATCTGATAAGATCCTTATCTGTGAATGAGCTTTAGTCCCAAAATGGAGCCTTCGGGAACTTGTTATCCTTTGGGAGCCACTGGAGCAGGGGTTCCCAACTTTTTCAATTTGGGGGCCGGGTCATGCTCTCTCAGTCAGCTTTGAGGGCCAGACAACCATTCTGCCGAGCCTGCATGATGGGGGCAGCCATTTTGTCCAAACAACTTCAAATGGATGGTCATTTTGTTTCTTGAATGCCTTTGGAGGGGGGCATATGAAATGGCACTGTGGACTGGATCCGGCCCATGGGCTTTAGGTTGGGAACCCCTGCACTAGAGTTTGCAGCAAAGCATGAAACCTCTAAATCCATGTTTCCCAACCTTTGGTTTTGGGACTTCAATTCCCAGAAGCCTAAGTTCCCCAAAGCACTGATCAGGCAATGTACTGACTTAAGTTTCTGGGAATTGAAGTCCCCCAGTAGGGCATGGCCTCCATGTTGAGAACCACTGCTCTAGACTGAAGGCATGGGATTCACACACATACACACTCAGATGAGTGGTACAGTATTTGATAACAGGGCCCAAAACAGAGATCTCCAGAAGCCCCAGAGAAAGATGTTACACAACATCAGGGTCCAGCTAAAGAGGTGTGCAAGGCTCCAAATAAAGTGTTTCCAAAGTAGCTGTAGCTTGTAAATGACTTATTGTTGTATTTTTGCCTCAAAGATTATCTTGATAATCTCTGAGAATAACACAGATCTTACCCAGTTTGCTTTTAGTTCCTTATATTTGTTGGATTCTCAAGTGATAAACAGTCTATCCAGCCTAACCTTTGGCTGACTCCACTGGCTTTCTCCTTGCTCTGGCTGATGAAAGTGAAATATGACCTGTCACCTGTGACTTTCATCCCGATTGCCTGTTCTTTCTTCTTTTCTGCTGTAGCCTCCATACACTATCCCTGCCCTGTCTTCCTTCTCTTTGCACCACCACAAGACTGTTGGTCTGACTGGCAGGCTCCAAGACTCCCAAATACTTTCAGCCAGATTGTGGAACACTCAAGGCCTCTTCCCTGCCTAAAAGAACAGCATAGCTTGAAAACATAGGCTAAGCTGGAAAGGCTCTTTGGGGTTAGGCTAAAGTGCCTCCAACTCTTAAAGTGGAACCCTGGCAACTCAACTACAAAAGCCTAGGCTTTAGGAACAGCTGAGAAAAACATGTTCACCCTGTTCTGTATCTTGTCAACTACTCCTGAATTCCTGAATCTTGCCATGATACATTTCAATAACTGGAACATGTTTAGTCCTGGTTTGGACTATCCCATTTGCATTCTAGACTGGATTCTACTTGTTGGAACCCTAGCCTGCCCCAATTGTTCTTCTCTGGATCACTGTCACTAGCTTTACCTGTTTAGTAGCACTTTGCTAGTGTGACCATTGGACTATCCTTAGCCTGTAACTGCCCTTATCTGGACCATTTGCTCTTATTGCTCATAAGGACTGCATTACTGGAACTTGCCTTAATCTAAACCTGGCTTGTAAGCATTCCATGGCATAAAAGGTAGCTCTATGAAAAACCAACATAACAATAAACTTATGATGATCAGCCCACACACTGCAATTTTAAAAATAGTACTCCTGATTTTTATGGTGGCATAAAAGAAAGCTACCAAATAAAAATACAGATGGCACTGGGAGTACTAAAATGTAGTAGTAAATAAAATGTGTGATACAAAAAAATAACACTGAAGGTAAAGTAAAACAAGTGAAGTATATGAATGTGCCTCATTTGGAAGTCAAGGCTCAGATACATTATTCAGATTCCTGCATGATCACAAAAAAAGATGTTGTAGAATTAGAGAAGTGCTGGGGGGGGGGGAATTATCAAGGAGCCGGAGGAACTACTCTAGGAGAAAAGCTTACAATGTCTCAGAATGTTTCACTTAGGGGGATAATGAATAGGTAGAGATGATCTCTTTTTAATCCTTGCATACATAGCAAAAGAGAAACAAAATACTTATGGCACTTTCGAGACTAACTGATTTATTTCAGTGTAGGCTTTTGTTGGTTACAATTCACTTACTCATACAAAAAGAATGCCATAGGATTATATACATGTAGTACATGGTGGAAAGAGTGAAAGCCAAGTGAGAGTGAAAGGAGAGGGTAAAAAAAAAGACTTTCAGAATGACAAATGGCTAATAAACCTCTGATTACACTGACATCTTGTTATTAATTATTTTAGTTATTTACTCTTAACAGTAGAGGCCAGGATCATCCAAAGAAGCACAATGGTGGAATGTTTATTTATTTATTTATTTATTCAATATTTAGGACAGATAAAAGGGAGTATACTTGACAGACACACATAGTTAAACTACAGAACTCAAGCTGTAGTGACAGCCACCAATTTGGTTTATACAAAGAATCTAAGTGGAAAAATGGAGTCCACAAGGTGATGCAAGAGAAAGTTATTGATGACTACCAGTCTTGATCACTATACTTTACCTCCACGACCAGTGACAGCATGTATTTTCATGCCACTTGCTATGGAACACTGTACCATTCATGTCCTGCTTCACAGAGACATTAGGTTGGCCACTAAGAGAAAAGAACACAGAACTAGATAGACCCTTGGTCTGATCCACAGCAGACCTTCTCAGATCCCTATGATAGTTAAATATATAGTAGGCCTAGCTCTCAGACTAAACTTCCCCCACCACCATATTCTACATTCATTTTATAATTTTAACATTTCTCTCCTCCTAAGTTAACTCAAAACATCTTTCAGAGAGAATTCCTTCCTCTTCCTCTTTAGCCTATTTTCCCCCATGAATTTAGTGTCTTTACCAACAATGGATGTCTTGCCCAACATTAGATGCTGACAACACTAATGAACCCAAAACTAACATTTCCCCTTTCGTGGTAAGGAAACTGAAGCTTGAGAAGAGAACTGTGGCATTTTCTTTCACAATGAAGCAGTTAGAGATCCTAAGAGATTCAACCTGAGATTGGTTTTCAAATGCTCAAATTTGATGGAAGATATCACAATAAAACTTTCCTCCTCATTCTTTTGGTTTTCATATTGTGTTGATCATTATATTTTTGCTCATTTGCAGAAATCCTGTCAGGTATGAGCCACATATATTAATGTATAATTTAAAGTTTCCCATCCTATCCCCATGTTCTGAGGTTCCCTGTGATTCTCAATCTAGAGAAGCCTTTGACATCCTCAGGATGGGAGGGTGATCCTTCAATGCCTGAACATCTCTGCTGCTGATCCTGATCCTAATAGTGGTTATTTTCAGGCATTCATGAACCCCAGCCTTCTCCCAATTACTTCCTAAGTATAGAGGGATCCCAGAATGGGAGAGGAGGGACTTCAAATTAAATATTAATGATGTCATTAAAAAAATTTGTACACAGAGTTGAGCAACAGGAGTCCAGCTATAGAAACAGAGATTTTGACATGTAATGCAGTGATTTTCCCAATATTGAAGCTCCTCCTCTTAATACCAATGCTCCCAAAAGCTTCCCAAGGGTGAAATAGATGCCTAGGAACCTTGGAACTTGACAGTGGGGTGATAGCAGGTTTTAAACTCAGTTAAAGTAAAGATTAATGTTACTGGGTGATGAATCAACTTTTACATGCTATAACTGTATTATCTCAATTTCAGCCATTGTTTGAGTCTATGGAGAAAATCCAAAAAGACACTACAAAAATAGAGAAAACTAATGCATTATTTTTATTCCTTTGCACTGGTCATCCAATGATTCAACTTAATTTGAAAGGTTTCAATAAAACAAAATGTCTATATAAACAGCTTCTGCAAAATCTTCCACAAACGTTTTCATAAAACAGTCCTGATTCATTCTTTCCTTCAAAAGAGAAGCTAGAAATTGTTTATACATAAAGTGTGGAAGAAAATTGTCAGCCACCTGCTCAATGAACAGGTGTCCAAAAGAAATTCTGTAATTCTAGATGTTTGTGCCAGAATTCTATTCATTTGCTTTTTGTGTCTCATACATATAGCAAATGTATGTTCGTTACTTCTATTAGCATTAATTGAGTAAGCCACATATATCCTGTGCTGCTGCACTTTCACTTCATTCTTTCTTTGTTTTACCCTAGAAGATAGAAGTTTTCATGAATAATAAAGATATTTGAAATCTGAGTTATCCATGTTTTTGTGCTTCATAATTTCTGTGTTGATTTTTCAAATTAATTCTAAAGCATTTTTGTCTTGTTCCACAAAGGATGTTTTCTTTTATTTTGTGTTTAGTGAGCAGCAGGTTCTAATGTACAATTAAGGGTTGTAATCTAGAAAGGTTACATAGTATGGGCTTTGTCCCTATAAAATAAATAGCAAATCCACATGAATGGGATTTAATTAGTCTCAAAGAAAATGAAGGTTCATTGATTTCTGTGTCTTAATCCAGTTATCAATCCCAACTAGAACAGAGCCACTGAATCAATAGGACTTTGGTAAGTCAACACACTAGGCCCACTGCTTTAATGAGTCTATTCCCATTGGGACTAACAATTCAGTTTTGTGCCATAGTTTAGTGGAAAGATCCCAAAGAATACACGTAAAAAACTTTCATACATTGACAACAATGGGTTAGCCTACAATTCTAAATGCAAGAAAACTGTTACAAAAGCAGTTTTAGATGCCAAAATTGATTTTAAAATACTCTGCTTTATCTATGAAAATAAGGTTCCTTCAGTGATCCCTTTCTGAAAGGTGAAGTAATTAGTTTGAAAAACAGAATGAATAAGCATTGTGAGATAATTCCCACAAAAAAGTAGTGATTGAAGCTGCTGTTCCTGGTGCACCCTTGGGCATATCATCACAAAAATGGATGGCAGAAACAGAACCTAAGTGTTTAGGGAGCTTCAGGTTATCTAATATATCTTTGTGTTACACTGACAGCATTTTTAAGTAAAGCTACAAATGGTCTGCATTTAGGTTTTCCCACTAGAACCTCTTTTGTGACATTTTTCTCAACATGTCTTCCACTGTCAAAATAATTATACAGTACAGAAATACCTCATACAAAGTCCGCTTCATAAAACATCAGATTCATACAACATCGCCTAATTCCTTGAAAAAAGTTGCCTCATACAAAGTTGTGCGGCTTTGCATGAGGCATTGGGGTTTCCCAGGTTGCATTGTGCCTGGGCAGTATAAAAGGCAGGACACATGCATGCATTGCTCTTGTGGGTTTTGCATGAGGCAAAAAGTGTTTAGGAGTGGTTTTGAGTACAATTTTGGATTTTTTGGGATTTTTCCGTCAGAATTTTTAGAAGTATTCCTGGGATTTTTGCAGCATTTTTCAGGTTATTGGACAATCAGGGTTGTTTGACATGTTTTTGTAATATTTTTTAGCCTTTAGACAATGATTTCTTAAAGTTCTGTCAGTTTCCTGTCTGTTTCCTTGACTTTGCCCTGAAGTCTGTGCTGTTACAGTACAATGTATCTCTATGGAAACAACGTTGTACAAGGCATCGCGGCAAGGATTTGGACGTTGTATGAGGCATTGCGGCTAGGATTTAGCATGCCTCATGCAAAGTCCAAATCCGTATAAAGTCCAAACTTGTGGAACCAAGTTTGGACGTTGTATGAGGTATCACTGTATCAACAAACAAAGAAGTGGGACCTATCCTGTACAGTGGTTCAAGTCTTCCAAACATGATTAAATGCCACTGCTGAATGATTTCTTAGCATTACCTTACCATGCTTATAAAAAAGCAGAATGACTACAACATAAATGAATGTCTCATTTCAAACAGAATTAATTATCCTTACAGCCTATTTCATGGAGAGATGAGAGGATCTGTAGCCCATAATTACACACCTTGGGACATAATGTTTTTTCCAGAAACTTACATTTCCCCCCTCCCCCAAATTTAATTCATTTGTTTTCATTCACTTTCATCATCAGACATTAAGTTAGAGAACTTAACAGAAGCTAACACTATATGCTGGGCAGTCTGTTGTTATGCTTGTACTAGGCAAGGAAATCAAACACATTCAGTTTTGTATTTCTGCTTACCAGGAAAGCCCATATAACGAAAAGGTTGCCTCACTGCATTTGGTCCAATCATGGTTGTGGCTATTGTTACTGCTACTCAAAGATCATTCTGATGTTGACACTTCTGAACTAGTTCTAATAAGTTTCTGAAGGAACAGTGTCAGGAATTTGAAGATACTGTTTATCAGCTAATTATTTACTTCCATCCTGTGAAGAGCATCCACAAACAAACTTGTTTTGGCTTGATTAACCATGCTGCGATTCCTCTGGTGACTCTGAACTTTTCACCAGGTCCACTGCCACTTTTGCTCTGCCCTGCTCTCTCTCTCTCTCTCTCTCTCTCTCTCTGTGTGTGTGTGTGTGTGTACTAGGACTGCAAAAAAAAAATCTTCTATATCACTCACTCTCAATAGGACAGACTGCCTTCACATGACAAGATAGCTTGCTGAGAATTCATTAAGCACAGCAAGATTTCCCACCTCAAGTGTAAGAATGAAACAATGAGCACTTTCAATAAGGTTTACATCATGTTTGCAAAATATATTACACTCTCTTTGTGTGCCAAAGGATACACACTATTGACTTTTGGCTCTGCAGTCAGGTACCCAATTCACCTAGCTATGCAGCCAGATTTGGATGCTTATAGGGGTTTGAATTTGATTTGCACTTCAATGTAAATAGCTTGGGTTATTTTAAGACATCTTGAAGAGAACCTGACATGAGCTCACCTATTATTAAGATTATTTTTTCCAGATTTAAGAATTTATACACTTACAAAACTATTGACTTATAAAGACATCACACTTGCCTATGTTTAGCTATGTAGTTACATATACATACAGTATATTAAATCAATTAGAAATAATATCAACTAGGAATCAAGCTTTTCCAGTGGTGGCCCCATCCCTATGGAACAATCTTCCATTGGGGGTACCAGGTTCCATCCTTCCAAATACTCAGGAACTTAGTGAAAGTGCAACTTTACAAATCAGCATTCAATAACATAAACCCAGAGACCATAAATTACTACTTAAAACCGTATTTGTTTTAGTTGAGAAGTGGTTTGTGATATATCGTTTTGTTTGTACTGTTGTGATTATGAGGTTCAGGATTTATATTCACTAAATCAGTTGGTAAAGCAAAGGAAGGAAGGAAATATATAGAATAATTCTAAGGATAAATTACACTAGATTTGTAATACACATAAAGGTGAAACTTGGAAAATTAGAATATCGTGCAAATGTTCATTCAGTTCAGTAATGTAACTTAAAAGGTGAAACAAATATATGAGATAGACTCATTACACACACAACGAGATAGTTCAAGCCTTACTTTGTTATAATATTGATGCTTATGGCTTACAGTTTATGAAAACCCCAACCCCCAATCTCATGTACCCCATAATCATCACATAATCTCATGTACACTGTACGCCATGATCATCACAATTATAACAAATTAAGGCATGACATCTCTCGCTTTGCATGTAGTGAATCTCTCATATATTTGTTTCACCTTTTAAGTGAAATAAATGAACATTTGTATGATATTCTAATTTTCCAAGTTTCACGTGTATGTCTCATGTTTTGCAAAGTTTTATTTTACTTGTTGTTGTTCAGTCACACAGTCGATTCTGACCCTTTATTAAACTTTATTAATAACACTAAGAAGGAAGAGAGAGAATACAAGCGCGGCGCCAAAATGGCCGCCGCGCTCTTTGCGCCCCCCCCCCACAGGACGAATGATCCGGGTAGTTTTAGGGCATGGCCAGCTCCCTTATAAAAGGGGTGGCCACGAGGCAGCCGAGCTGCCATTTTAGCTAAGCGACGGAGCGGAGAAGTTTTTTCCCCTGTGTCTCCGTCGCTCCTTACCTAGATTGGAAGCCCTTTTGGTGGCGAATCTTCTTTTTCGGCTTCCTTTTGCCTTGAGTGAGATGCCTCCGAAGAAGAAGGCGCTTTCGAGTGCGGCTCGCACGGGTAGGAGGCGCAATCCGGGTCGGAGGACCACGGTGGCGCCTCCCCAGCAGCCGCCTTTGCCGGCACCCGCTGGGACCGGCGGGATGGGGTCGATCACCCCTTGGCCGGAAGCGGGAGACCCAAGCATGGGCTCGGTGAGGGCTGCGGCCCGCGGCCCGCAAGCGGTGGACACCGCTCCTGGCTTTGCCCATTCTGCTGGGCCTGCAGCAGTTGTGGCGCAGCTGCCCCCGGGGCCTTCTAGCCTTGGGGGGTGGTGTGGCCCCCTGCCTTGGCAGGTGCCTGCACCGACCCTTCCGGGCTTCGGTGCGGGACAATGACCCTATTCGGGTCCTGGGGTACAGGGACCTGTACCCGCGCCTCTAACAGGCGGGCCGGCCGGCCCTTGGCCCCAGGTCAGCGTGGAGGCCTTACTGGCCCGCGTGGCGGCCCTCGAGGCCTCCTTGGCTCGGGCCAGCCATGCTGGGGCTACTTGTGGGGTTCGTTTCGAGGCGCCGTCGGTCGGGCAGCAGCAGGCGACGGGACGGGTCGAGCTGCTGCAGGCGCGTGGCGCAACTTCGGCCACTGCCTCGCAGCTCCCCGGCCAGCAAGCAGGTGTGGGTCAGGCCCTGATGATGAGCTCTACGGCGGTCGTGAGCTCCGACACCCCCGGTGGGCCGGAACCCCCAGTGGGGGCGGCCTGTGGGGGTGCAACATGTGAGTATGCAGTACAAGCCAATACACCTACACACATTGCCACTACGGGGGTGGCCTTTCAATGGCCTTGGCCTCGCGCGGGTGGTGCGGTGGCCCAGCCGCTGGCGCCCCACTTGGCGATGACAACTGCTACCCAGACCCCTGGGGTTGCAGGTGTTCCCTACCCTGCCGGGAATGTATTGGGGGTGGCGGGGCCAGCACAGGCCCCTTTTCAGATGCCCGCGTTGTCTGCGATCCCGGTTTCGGCCTTGCCAACGGCGGGATATTCTTTGCCACTGGGTGACCACCTAGCACAAGCCACCAGAGAAAAGATATGGCGGGGGGAGTATGTAGATATCTTCTCACTCTTAAACAGAGAGCCCACCAAGGAGGAGAGGGAGGGGCAGGACGAGAAGGATAAGGAGCAGGCACATCGTCGCAAGCCACCACGTACCTGGGCCAACTGGCTGCCGGCTTATTTAATCTACATGGCAGTGTACTTGAGAGCGCGGCCGGATTTGGCTATTCCGATGGTCCAATATTTGGACAACATCTATAGGGCGATGGTCGATTTCCCGGGCCCCTCGTGGTTGGCTTACGACGAGGAATTTCGTATGCGGATTCCCCTGCACCCCGAGATGAGGTGGGATGAGCCGTGCCAGAGGCTTTGGCTTCTGTACATGACGCCCACGCGCCCCGCACCAGGGGAGAGATACCATTGCGGACATGCGGTCCAGCGAGCGGCTCCAGCTCAGGTTCCCCGCCAGGTGGCGGGGCAGGGGGTTCCAGCCCGCCTGCTGTGCTGGACTTTCTCGTCCAATGGTTCCTGCAATAGGAAAAATTGCAAGTACAGGCATGAGTGTCCCACCTGTGCGGGCCCCCACGCAGCCTCTGCTTGTCCCAGGCCTGGAGGGACGCGTGGCAGAGGGAAGGGCGGACAGTGGGCTGGCAAGACTGCCGCAGATGGAGGTAGTGTACCAAAAGGCCCCCTCCCCAATTAATGTGCGTATGTTGGAGCGTTGGCTCACATCGTACTCGAAGAGGGAGGATGCGGAGTATCTCCTTCGAGGCTTTCAGCAAGGGTTCCGTATCCCTTTCATGGGTGATAGGTCCCCTCAGGATGCCCCCAATCTTTTATCTCTTAGGGGAAGGGAGGAGGTGGCTGCTGCCAGCATTAGGAAGGAGGTTGATGCGGGCAGGGTTGCTGGCCCTTTCCCTGCACCCCCGTTCCCCAATCTTAAGGTATCGCCCCTAGGCTTAGTTCCCAAAAAGTCGCTAGGCGAATTTTGCCTTATTCATCATTTGTCTTACCCAGCCGGCCGATCGGTCAATGATGCTATCCCTGATGACCTTTGTTCGGTCAGGTATACATCCTTTGACCACGCGCTGCGCATGGTGCGCTCGTGTGGCCCGGGTGCCCTACTGGCTAAATGCGACATCAAGTCGGCTTTTCGCCTATTGCCGGTGCATCCGGGCGACTTCGAGTTGCTGGGTTTCAAATTTCGGGGCGAATATTATTTTGATAAGGCCATGCCTTTTGGCTGTTCCATATCATGCTCTGCATTTGAGCGTTTCAGTACCTTCCTGGAGTGGGCTTTCGTCCGCAGGTCAGGGTCCCGGTCTGTAGCCCATTACCTGGACGACTTTTTATTCGGGGGTGAACGGGGCTGGGACACGTGCACACGTCTCCTCAACACATTTCAGACGCTAATGGAGGAACTCGGTGTCCCTTTAGCGCCCGAAAAGACCGAGGGCCCATCTAACAAGCTAGTATTCCTGGGGGTGGAGATCGACACAGTAGCGCAGGCTTCTAGGTTACCGGGGGATAAGGTGTCCCGGTTAGTAGCCCTCCTCTCGGATTTGCTGGCCAAGCGCAAGGCATCGCTGAGGGAACTCCAAGTGTTACATGGTCACCTCAATTTTGCCTGCAGGGTGGTCGCACCGGGCAGGGCTTTTGCTCGGCGCTTATGCGACGCCATGGCAGGGTTGTCCAGGCCCCACCATAGAGTCAGGATTACCCGGGGTATCAGGGCAGACATGTTCGTCTGGTTACAGTTCCTGAGGGAGTTCAATGGGGTCTCATTTTGGAGGTCTGACCTCCTGGCTTCCCCAAATTTTCAGATCCAGTCTGATGCCTCAGGATCCCTGGGTTACGGGATGTACTTCAATGGGAAGTGGGCCTATGGTGGGTGGCCACCGGCATGGGCAGGCACTGGTCGCCTGCGTGATCTCACATACCTTGAATTTTTTCCTATCCTGGGGGCTTTTATGCTGTGGGGTGAGGAATGGGCCAACTCGGTCGTGCATTTCTGGTGTGACAACGCTGCTGTTGTCCACATTGTCAATGCACAGACTTCCAAATCGCCCAGGGTTATGGACCTAGTGCGCCAGTTTGTGCTGCGCTGCCTGCGCCTCAACGTTTTGTTCAGGGCTAGGCACGTCCCAGGGGTTAATAATGATATTGCCGACGCTTTGTCCCGCCTGCAGATCTCCCAGTTCCGTGCCTTGGCCCCGGATGCGGAGGAATTTCCCTCGCCACTCCCGGACGAGATATGGACCATTGGCAGGGAGAGGTGAACCGGGCGATCGGCCTGTCACTGGCGCCCCGCACGCGTAAGGCGTATCAACAAGCTTTTAATTCTTATAGGGCATTTTCTGCCCAATTTCACCTGCCAGAGACCTGGCCTATCCCGGTGGATCATGTTCTGCGGTTCATGGTTCACCTGCATTCCCAGGGCCTCGCACCTCGCACCATAGCATCCAAGCTCTTGGCGCTGGCTTTCATGGCCAAGGTGAGGGGTCGTGTGGACAGCACCTCTGACTTCTGTGTGAGACATGTTTTGGAGGGGTGGGTGCGTGAGCGCGGGTGTTGCCCGGACGACCGGCACCCTATTTCCCCAGGGGTTCTTACCCAGTTGGCCCGGGGCTGGCCAGGCCTCTGTTTTGATCATTATGAGGCAGCCCTTTTCATGCAGCCACAACGGTGGCATTTTTTGGAGCGCTCCGCATCAGCGAACTTGTGATGCTGTCTAAGGCGGATGCAAGTTGTAGGGCACTGGAACTCGAAGATGTCTACGTTGCCAAAGACTGGGCCCAGTTGAGGATACGCTCCTCTAAGACTGATCAGCAGGGCGCAGGCAGTGGTGTAAGACTGCTACGGTGTTCTTTGGCAGACATCTGTCCGGTTGGTGCCCTACAGGAGTTTCTTGCACTGCGTGGCACGCACCATGGCCCGTTTTTCTGTCACCAAGATGGGTCTCCCCTTACTAAATTTCAGTTTTGGAAGGTGACAGGCAGAGCCCTCACCAGGGTGGGCCTACCAGGTGCCCGTTATGGCACACATTCATTCCGTATTGGGGCAGCCTCTACAGCAGCTGCTTTTGGGTACTCCGGGGCTGACATACGCAGCATGGGGAGGTGGGGTTCACAATGTTTTCAGTTTTATGTGCGCCCACTTCCACCGTGAGTACCAATTCAGTCACCTTACCTTCCTTTTTTCCTCAATTTTCTTACAGACCCTGGGTGTCGTATTACACCGGTGACAGTATGGCTGGTGGGCCACAGCTATGTGCAAAGGGCAGTGCGTTACGCTGCGGCGACAGAGTGGGGACCCCGACTGGGACTGGGTGAACACGCCAGTCTCACATGGCATGGTAAGCCTGGGAGCTGCTGCCTTTTCTTTTTTCAGGCAGAAGTGCTGCCCCGCCTGACATTCTCATCATGCACCTGGGGGGCAACGATTTGGGTCAGGTCACCGGCTTGTCGCTCAAGCATGCGATTTGCGAGGACCTCGCCTACTTGCACTACGTCTGGCCTCCCGCAACCCTGGTTTGGTCGGACGCGGTCAATAGGGCGGTGGCGCGGTTCCTGGCCGACAAGGCTTGGGGACGGGTCAGTCGTCACCCCGCTATTGTCCTAGAAAATTATGATTTGTATGCAGGGGATGGGGTCCATCTGTCGCGAGGAGGTATGGATCTCCTGTTGGGTGATTGGCGAGCAGGCCTGTTGACCGAGCTGACGGTCTGGGGGGGGGGGGCGTCAGGCCTTCTTTGAAGCCCCTCCATGTGGCGGGTAGCACTGGTAAGGTAAACAGTTATGACCCACAGGTATCCGGCAGGTTCGCAATTGACTGGACAACACTAGATAGGAATAAATTAGTTAAACGTTGTCCGGTCAACGACGAACCAGGCGAGGGGGTGATGGCGATAGCTAGCCAGCATGCATCACCCCGTGATTTCACGGATACAAGTCAGAGGGTGGGGTCATGAGTTAGATATTGACTACGGTCAACAATTTGTTTGTTGTCAACAAACAAATTGATACAAATTGATACATTGTAACCAATTGCCGTTGGCAATTTTGGGTGGTACCTTACCAGTGTTACTTCGGCCTGCTTGCCTTAAGAATTATGATTGGTCGTTTTACCAATACAAATTTATAATTCGGACTAGGGCATGAATCAATAAATGTGGCCCAATGCCGTTATCCACTTTCAATGGTGTCTGAGTCCGTTATTGGGGGGTGCGCCTGCAAAGTCTAACTGCCGCAGCTCAAACATGGACCAGAGCCGGTCCTCTCAGGGTGATAACTATTGTGTCCCCCCTCCCCAACAGATGGAGGCATTCACATTTTCTTGTGCAAATATCTGACTACTACCCCAATCCCAGTTGTTTTAAAACAAAAATAAAAATCTGCTGGTTCCAAGACTTTTATTTTTTGTATTTGCATAAAATATTTTTAAGGACATAAAATCTTCTGTCTATATATAATCCAAGTTCATATATATTGCTGGTGGCTTGTATCCCCCCCACCCCCCAGCTTTGAGCACAATAGCATTAAACCTCATTTCTAGCATTGTCCTGTTTAATTTTTGTTTCTCATATGGCAACAAATCATATCTAACCTACTAGTAAATCTAACAGGGATTTCAATGTAAATGAAATATTTAATGGGTATGTTTACCCTTCCCTTCCCCCAAGAAACACTTTGTGTTTCCACACCCAAGGAAGGATTCAAATCAAGATGCCTTGAATCCCAATCTGTCAGTCTATCCATTCCACCTCACTGTCTTTCCTTCTGTTTGATGAAGTGACATTAATTTCATAGTCGTTAAAACCAAAGACTATTCTACTCCATAGACATGTGGGAGAATAATAGCCATCAAACATATGCCTTTGTATTGAGACATTTTGACATTGTTTTCTCTCTCTCTCTCTCTCTCTCTCTCTCAATACCCATTCACGCACAATCTCAAACATTTGTTCTATGAGATTGCACATACACACCTCTAGAAATATAAAGGATATGCTACTGTCTGGATTTACATTTTGATTCCAAAAGGAATACAAATTTAATATTTTATAATTCTATTTTTTTATTCAGACATTGAAGTATAGATTCTTTTCTTTGGATTATTTCCATTTTTCATATTTCAGTGTTGGATTCAGTTGCAAATCTACCAGTTTAACTCAATTTCTTTGCCCTTAAATATTCTGTCCAGAAAATCTAGCATGGGAGCAAAAAGATGAATAAGAAACATATACCTACATAAGAGTGAAAGGGAAAAGATGGGGTGGCATCTAATGTAAAACTAGCTGAAAATCTGTTTGCATAAGGTTGCTTCCTGTTTCATGTGGAAAAACTGCAAAGACCTCAGTATAAAAAAAGTTTTTGAGAAGGCAGAAGCAATCAATTGAAAGCTGAATTGAGAAAAACAAAAGGACATCTGGAACCTTTCCCAAGATAAAGGAAAGTTGATTTAAACTTTTCACAACCAACTGTCATTGCCTGCCAGCTACAACACCTAAGAGCCCCGATAGGAGTTCCATATAAGATAATATGAGATGACTGATCATCTGAGTAAATTGGGTTTCTGGAAACAATTTAAGTAAGCCTTTTAACTCTAGTTCTTTACAGTTTAGAAAGCTAGAATGGATCAAAGTTCAAGTCAGAGCCTGCTGGTGGTCTCAACATATTTTTCTGTTTAAAAGGTGACTAAACAACAACCATAACTGCCACACTGGAATTCTTTTGATAACTTGAACAGGAAGCAAACAAACCTTTACAAGCTACATGTCCCCTTGCACATTATATTAGAGCAGGAGTTCTCAACTTTTTAAAGACGGGGGCTGGGTCACACTCCCTCAGACAGCTTCAGGGTCAGATTGCCATTTTGCCCTTTTCCCACCAAATAGAACTTCCAGGTGTGGTGGAGGTGGTGGTGGGCCACATGAAATGGCACTACAGTATGCATCTAGCCCATGGGCCAGAGGTCGAGAATCCCTGTTTTAGAGTATATGATATTCTCCAGCAGAACTACAAGCTACTTGCAGCATACGAAAGAGCTAGTTCTAAATTAATGCATAAAGCACCTCCACTAGACATACTCACATTCACCTTTTCTTGTCTAGCATGATTGGGGGGAGGGCAGTTTAACATATGACTCTAAAATTGTAACAGCTCTTACACCACAGGAATTTTTGCTTTAAAAACAAAAATAGCAAGTTAGCATTTAGAAGGCCTAACAGAATTTTAAAAAGAAAACTGCATGACAATGTTTCAGACAGTGGCCTCAATTAAACTGTTAGTCCAAAGGAGAATGGTTCAATTGAATCAAGAAGACCTAGAGGTTGACTACATGGAGCACTGCAAGCAATGTGGTGATCAATGTGGCTAGAATGCAACATCCTGCTATGAGAATAGGTCTTCCTGATTGCCTGAAGGGGCTTCTACTTTTCTGGCGTGAGTAGGATCACATCAGTTTGGATCAATTCCAGCATGTGTGATCACAACCCATTCAAAGCAAGCCTTTCACTTGGAATTGGCCAATATTGTGAAATCTTAACCTATAAGGAAGGGGTGTGGCCGTATGTGTGCGGCATGCATACTCACACCCCTGGAGCCTATCCTCTAATACTCCACACACACCTACCTTTTGTCTCCGAGATCAGTGCCACAAGGGTCTGAGGGCTGAGAGTGGGGCTTACACCCCACAAGCACAAACAAAAACATTGACTACAAGTCCCAGCATCCTCCATGGCATGCCTCAGCCAATCAGGCAGGAGGACCCGAGTGGGGAGGAGGCAGAACAGCCAGTGCGTGCAGCTATGAACCAATGCCAACTGCACTGTACATGCACATGAGTAACGACAAGGGGCCGCATGCCCAGCACACAAGCCACAACATGCATGTGCCCCTCGCTGTTTGCTCACCATGCCATGCCAACCACCGCCACTGCTGAGCCTGAAGGCTGGAACAACACCCTGGGCAGAGGCGGTGACAGTGTGAGTAACCCTCTTTCTTTTACTTCCCTACTTTCCCTCCCTCTTCCCCATCTTCTTTCCTTTTCCCCCTTGCCTCCTTCCTTCCCTCCCTCATTCATCCTCACCCTTCCACTGTCCCCACTTCATTCCTGCCTTCCCTCCCATCTTCTTTCCCTCCCTTCTCCCCATCCCTCCTTCCTTCCCTCCCTCCCTTCCTTCTCTATGGCGCAAGGCTCGAGAGCCCTGGCGAGACAGGCCAGCGGTAACTCAGCCAACGTGCCAGGGGATGGGCCCACACCATCACCAGAGGAGGCGGAGGAACTGCACAACTGAAAGGTAAGTTGACAGGCCAGCTGCTTCCCCGGATGGAAAGCGGCCTATCAGCTTCCCCCTCCGCCTCGCTGTTTCAAGCCTGGCTTCGAAACAGCGAGGTGGAGAGGGAAGTTGACAGGCAGGCTGCTTCGCGTGTGGGGACATGCCACACCGGACGGAAAGCGGCCTGTCAGCTTCCCCCTCCACCACGCTGTTTCAAGCCTGGCTTTGAAATGACGAGGCGGAGAGGTAAGTTGGCAGGCAGCCTGCTTCCTGTCCGGGGATGCACCATCCCGGATGAATAGGAGCCTGCCAGCTTCCCCTTCCGCCACACTCTTTTGAGACCAGCTTTGAAACAGCGTGGCAGACAGGGAAGTTGACGGGTAGGCTGCTTCCCACCCAGGGACACACCTCTGTCCTCCACAATCCTCCTCAGCCCGTCCAGCCCTCTGCCCATTTTGTCCTCAATACCATCTACCCATCTCATCTTTGGCCATGCCCTTCTTCCTTTGCCCTCAACTGTCCCCGGCCTCAAGGCTTTCTCAAGTGAATCCTCTCTTCCCATTTAAGCCATACACACCCCAAAACCACCCCACCACCAACACAATATCAATACCCCTGGCAAGGCCGGGCAATCAGCTAGTAGCTTAATAAGCAAGCCACCTCTTGATATTGAGAAATTAATCACTTTCCCCACTTGGCAAAGGGTAAGGATGTAGAAAAAATGTTTTTGACTGCTTAAGACTATCACTAATGCACTAAGTCAAAGAGAAACAAAAAAGCAGCATTTTTTTTTGCCTCACCAGTCAAAAAGCCCTTTGTAGATAAATCGACAACAGTGACTTCAGTGATAGTTTGAGGCAGGGGAAGTAATTAGTTTGCCAGTCACTTCAGTGATAGTTTGAAGCAGGGGGAGTAATTAGTTTGCCAATCTCAGGAAGTGGCTTTCTTCTAAGACACTTCACAATATTGACTTTGGAGCAGTTGAGTAGAAGCTTTTTTCTGTCGGAATGGTAAAACATGATTAGATTGCTTCTAATCAGGCCCTACTGTTCTAAAGCAGCCCACCCTAGCTTGCTTTCAACTGCTACTGTATTCACACCCTTAGGTACTGGAAGTGTAGCATTACCAGGTCTCAGAATACCACTAGAAGTCTCAACAAATTCCAGAGCATTGAGGAGGACTATGTCTAAGTATGTGAATGGCTTTAAAATTGGGGCACTAAAGGTTTTTTCTTTTTCAGGTTTGAAGTTGTTATATTACCTGGTTAGTTAAGTGTAACCTTGATTCTTGGCTCATTTATCCAGGTTCTATTTATTCTCCTTTGAACAATGTTGGGGGCAGATGTCCACCCTCCATTCAACAAGTTGTTGTTATAAGGTTCAACCCTGAACACAACAGGGAATGACCAGGGAACAGTATATACACTCTAGCTGAACAAGTCCCATTTATTTAATGAATTAATTTGAATGGAACTAATAAATGAATTTAGCCCAGAGTTCTTAAGCTTCTGTATAGTTTTTATCAGATTTTCAAAAGAAAACAAAAGAAACAAAGGGAAACAGAAACAAATGGGAGAAATTGCTTGAGTTGTATGAGGGGCGGTGTCTACTTAAATGCCATATAGTTGTTTTTATCTTTAAATAATCAAGATAATTGGATGGGGCTGGAGTGCCTCGCCCCTTCATGCCAGCAAAACTCCAAAACTCTGGGAAAACAATTCATTTAATTTGGTTCAAAGTTAAAATTGTCTGACAGCTTGGATATATCACTCCCCTTCCCCTCAACAAAGTGATTCACTTGTCATTAAATTGACATCAAGAAAGAAAATGCTTGTTAAATTTTACTCACTTTTAATGAGTTATAAGAAAAGTAATTATATGGTTAATGGTTAATGGCATATAGAGATATATAATCACTAAAATAGCCAGCCCAGCTCTTCATAAAATCTTAAAAAGTAATATTCTTCAATAGTAGGTAAATATTACTCAGAATGCAAAAAAACCAAAAACTATATTAATGGTATTCCCATTAAAACATACAATTATTATTTTATCTCCCATTATGCAGAAACTGATGCTACAAGTACTTGTTCATGTTAATGTTTTGTTCTAAGCACTGCTATAATCCACATATATTTCAGTCTTCAGCCTTTTGTTTCCATATGTTCTCCTCAAAGTCTCCTTAAACCTTTGTTCTTTTCTCTGCAGGTTTCCAGTGTAAAATATCTGGAAGACCATTTGTTGACACTCAGAGTACACTCGCTTTTATAGCTTCCGCCACTGACCACACATCGATCTTCACCTTTATTATTTATTTATGAGTTCCTCAGAGCAGAAACAACTTGTATGTGATCATAGATTTTGTCCTCCCATTCCTCTCCAAGGAGCAAAGTGTTCTCATAGGGCACTTGCATTTCTATATCGAGCTTTCAGTTTTATTGGATTCCCAGCAATGCACAACTCATGGCCATTCAGCTCTGCCCATGGTGATTGATTCTAGGCATCTCCAAACTGTAACTTTATTACAACAAAATGTGTAAACAAAAAACACACTCCATAATCCTAACAGTATTGTTAATTAGTATCAGTGATAATAGGGACATGTACTTGTGCTGTCTATGCATATGTTAATCCATATGTGTGAGTGGGTGGCTTTTATACTTGCATTATTATGACTGTAAACAGGATATTAAGGTAGTTTACAAAAATTAATACAGCAATAAAACAGAATTATTGTGAAACTTCGTTGCAAAGGTCTACTTGCTCATTTCAGTGGGTGAGGCATCTCTATTCTGTGCAAAACGATGCCTGTATGATGTACAGACCTAAAAATTTGGCTAGTGCAACATGTGTGGGATGCTGGTGGCATGGCAGACACCCCCCCCCCTTTGTTGGCTTATTTAAGGTCATCCAAGTTTTAATGTTATAGGGAAGGTATTTTACAATGGCTTTAAATAGATTTTACACTTTTAACCTTTTGTATTGGAGATGCTTTATATTATGAAGCTTTAAAGTTGTGAGGTGCCTGGGGTCACTTTGGCGAGAGGTGTGGCAATATAAATAAATAAATAATAGCAACAGCAGTGCGGAATCCTTCTCACCCATTTATGGATTTCCTTAAACCTGTCCTACCTTGATTTGGTTTCTGCCAATCAAACCAAAAAATGGGCAGTATGTATCACAGTGGAAACTGAACTCTGGATGTGGAAGATAATACAGTACCTTATCCAAGTACAGTGGTACCACGATTAAAGAGCATAACGTGTTCCACGAGATTGTTTTTTAAGCAAGTTGCTCTTTAAGCAAAAGTCATTTTCCCATAGGAAAGCACTGAAAACCAAATATTCCGTTCCGGACCTCAGAAAAAAGCTCAAAAACCATTTTTTGGGTTCAAAATTCTTTATAAAATACAGTTTAATGGCATAAATATGGTGCAAGGACACATTAAACCAAACAATAACATTTCAAACATCAAACTTCAACTTTTAAAACATCAAACATCAAGAATAAAGTAAAAAAAGAGTCTTTTACAGAGTACCTGTTCAAAATTCATTAATAGTGCTCTTTAAAGGCATACTCAACATAAGACACACTTCAACAGGGGAACATGGCAAACTGCAACTGTCCAACATTAAAAAAATGTGCAAACACAATGCATGTAAAGGGCATGTGCCCACATTGAAGCCAACATAGAATGAAATGCACCAGGCAGAAAACACATAGCATGCACAATAAAATGCATCAAAGGGCATGTGCCCACATTGAAGCCAACATAGAAAGCAACCCACCAGGCAGAAAACACATAGCATGCACAGTAAAATCCACAGTAAAATGCATGCAAAGGACATGTGCTCACATAGAACCCCCCCCCACACACACACGTTAAAAGCCTTTCAAAAATGCTACATACAGTATACAAATGCTCCCCATTTTCAAACTAAAAGCGCTCCAAGAACAAACAAAAAATGGCTTCCACACACCGTTTTATTACAGTAATCCGCCCAAACTCATTTTTTATTAAAAAACAACAACCTCCAACCCCCACTCAAAACCCTTCAAATGCTGAATCAAATACTCCCTACCTTTGCACTGCTCAAGGAATAAAAAAAAAATACTCCAAGAAATCCAGGAATGGAACTCCAAAAATTGCTTCACATTTTCCCCCTCCTCCACACTCTCTGCTGCATGCACACTCACAGATACGAGCATGCCCAGTATCAGCCCTCTAAAATCTCCCAGGTGCAATGCAGCATGGGAAATTTAGTTCTAGTCGCTTTGTGATTTTTGCTCCTTCCATGAAGGTGCTCTTTCCTATTAAATCCCAGTCACTAAGCAATTTAGTCACTCTAAGAGCCAGTCATTCAGTGAGGGTTTGCTGTATTTAGGATAGGGATAATTTGAATACACAAGGAAAACCTAAGACCCCTTTGTCATTGTTCTCTTTACAAGAAGAGTGATGGTCTGAAAGGTTAGAATCTCTGCCACACATCTCTGTTCTTTGCACAGTACACTGTGAAAAATCTTGAGTTTTTGGGTCATGTGGATGGCTGCATATGTAGAAGACACAGGACAGATTTTATGATTTCTTGTTCAAAACTGCTTTTTGTCCTGTTGTTTCTTGTTTGGTTTAGTAAGGCAAACACAAAAAAAAAGCCTCATTAAAGATTGTGATATTTTTGAACCACAGTCGGGCATACCCTCGTAATGGCTACCTTGTTTTGTTGGCTAATCATTCTCACACTAGGTCAGTTGAAAGGATCTGCGGAAATGATTTCACTAAAGGTGGCTTTATTTTGACAGTCTCATGTCAGGTCTTGACACAGAAGAAGGCGGCAAGCATTTTCTGTTAACAAGACGCCTGTTTTTGTTCCCATCCAATATCACCCAACCCTTGCTTTGTGATTTTGTTCATTGTCCGGTCAACTATTAGAACATTGTCATCTACAGACTTCTCAACAAGCACAGCGAAGTCATAGAACAAAGTACATATTTCTCATTGCATATACAGTGGTACCTCGCATAACAAACGCATCGCATAGTGAAAAATTATGCAAAGGCGATACCCCGCATAACAATTTCCCCCCATTATGTGGGGTTTTTGGTAACCGGGGTATACCCGCTTAATGGGAACCCTGGTTAACAAACATTTTGTTTCATTATGCGGGGTATCTCCCATAGGGAACCACATAATGGAAAAAACGCATAGCAAAGAGCTCCATGGAATGGAGTTTTTTTCATTATGCAGGGTACCACTGTACTTGTAGGGGCTCTACAGCTTTGCAACAGAATATGTGACATAATACATGATATACCAGAGGCTTCCACATTTCTGTCATGACCTAAATATGTTGTGCTTTCCCATCATCCACCCCAAATCTAGCTGGATTAGCATTCCTGCTTTGGAAAGCTTTTAAATCAACAGGTTCTGGAGCTAACAATGAAATTGCCAAATATTTCAGACATAGAAATCTAGTTCTGCTCAAATGGGAGGAAGAGGGGAGACCGGAATAAAGCAGGTTTTCTCATCTGAAGTAGGACCTTGAACACTGACAGTGAAGTTTTCTCTGTAAAATGACTCTAGACAGGATAAAAAATTAGTGACTGAAATATTAATAAATTTCCTGCTATATATTCTATTTCTTCTTGAATATTTAATCATGTTTCTTGTCTTTTCAATAACAAAATCTACTTCAATGGGGTGGTTGAAAGCTATGCCTTTTACACATAAACTCGTCAGACCATTGGGTCTATTTTCTGGGGAAAGGTTGTGCTTCTTTGGTTGTGTGTGTTATGTGTACATGGATGTGCGAACAGATGGATGGAAAAACAGACAGCTAATGTTTCCTGCTTAAAAATCTGTGTCCTGGCTGCACACACAGTCATGGTGCCCATGAAATGGTTTGGTCTTATACTCCATTATCATATCTTATTTATTATTTGCTAGTAGCTAGCTACAAAGTTCCATAGGGGCAATGTCATGTAAAATAAGACTTTTCCCATGGAGGTAGATTTTTCTGCAGTGGACTGTGGTGGCTTAATGGTTAAGAAACTGAACTTGACAACTGGAAGGTCAGCAAGTCAAGACTCAAATGAAGCACGACGGAGTAAGACCCCAATCTCTGTCCCAGATCTTGCCAACCTAGCAGTATGAAAGCGAGAAATTGCAAGTAGAAAAATAGGTACTACTTTGATTGGAAAGGTAACAGCATTCTGTGCCCTTTGGTATCTAGTCATGCCTGCCACATGACCATGAAAACATCTGCAGACACAAACAACACTGGCTTTTTGGCTGCAAACCAAGACAGTGTATCGCTAGAAATTGGAAAAATGAGGCAAATTTGAATATTGAGGAGTGGTACACGGAAATGTGGGGTTTAGCATTGAATGATAAGTTGACATGGGAAATACATTTTAGAAAGGGATTTTCTTAAAGAGAATAGATTCTGGAAGGTTTGGCAAGCATTTGTGGATTACTCACTGAGGGGGAATGATTTGCAAAGACCTGTACCTGATCACAAGATTTTTTGGGGAAAATCTCAATGAATATCTCCGAGCTCTCCAGTCCATTGTAAATAACACAGGGTGATTAGTATTTTATTTTTATTTTTGTTTATCTTGTTGTTGTTCTTTGTTTTATCTTTTTATTAGAAAACATTATTGGAAAATGAGGCATAGAAACCATACCTTATTGGTTTGATTTGAAATAGCATATGTTATAAACAATGTGGTTTCGATTTGTTGATGTTTAATTTTACATATATGTAATTTTAATTTTATATACGTAAGTTTCTTTATATTTGTAATTTTGATGTTCTTTTATTGTTTGTATTATTTTTGAAAATTTAATAAAAATTATTTTAAAAAAAGAAAACATCTGCAGACACAAACAACACTGGCTTTTTGGCTGTAAACCAAGATGAGCACCACATCCTAGAGTCATACATGACTGACTTTTGAGCAAAGGAGACCTTTATTAGTAATCCTACATGATTCATTAACAGCTTGATTATTTAGGTAATGGTCGATTTAAATTTTTTTAAACATAAAAATGTTTTCTTTGATAATCTTCACTTGCTTCCTGTCTCCCTCTTTCACTGCCATCAACCTTAAGAGCCTCTACCTTGTGTGTGTATATTTAAGCCTTTATTCAGGCCATTATACTACTCTTCACATAATCAGCCCTTGGGCATTAAACCCAGCACAACTCAGGTTGCACAGAACTAAAAATCTGCATTAAAATCCCATTCTCAAAAGGATGTTGTTTATTCCTAGACTTTAAATTCATTCAGGACAATTCTTCTCTCTGTCTGTCACCTCTACTAACTAAACCTCTCTCTCAGACTTCTCAAATATAGAACCTAGATTCCCAACCTTTGGTTTTTTCGTCTTCAATTCCCAGAAGCCTAAGTCAATTCCCCAAAGCACTGGTCAGCCAATGTACTGAGACTTAGAGGAATTGGAGTCCCCCTGTAAGCATGGCGACCACATTGGGAACCACTGATGTATAATGATCTCTTTCCAGACTCCCATCTCTCTTAATCAAAACCCAACTCCTCTCTCAGCTAATCAGAACCATTTGTACCAACATTCCTCACTATCCCTCCCAACAGACACTTACTAAACCAAATAAATGCATTTAAATATATCCAAGCATTGTACATCCCAACAATTTTTGAGGAGGTCTCATAAAAACAGCAACTAAAAAAATCAACATTGTATAATGCCAAGGCTAGAACAGCAGTTTTAAAGAAATTAACATTCATTTAAACGTAACAAGCTCTGCTTGAGACACAGTAAGTATCTGGACAATATGAATCTCAATGTAAAATATACTGCTCTTATTGTTACAACCAGCAGGGGCGAAAAAGAAAGCATTGCAAAAGAGATATCCTATTCATAGGGTTTTTTCCCATGGCTCAAAGACTTCTGAAATGTTATCACTTCTCTACAGCTTATGTTCTCAGCGGTTATGAAGAGCTGCTATTCCAGGAGCAATAATACAACACTAATGTTAAGGTTTCCTAAAGGCTCTTATACACAATGGTTTCAGAGCACTCTACTTGGAAATTCTTCATTCAGCAAGACAACGCATTGCTGTTTGATACCATTAAAGACAACACTTTTGAGTTCAGTGCTAAAGCTATTAAATAAGAACACATTTGTCAGAAAGTACACTCAAAACTCAAATAAGAGGAGGACCTGATGAATTTCACTGATATTAACCAGCTGTTACAGGTCCTTGCTGCTCTTCTAGAGGTCAACTGTCTCATCATAACACCTCCATTTTCTCTAAACTTTGCATGGTTATCGACAGGATTCAGTGCAATCTTAACTGACAGGTGTGTGATTAACTGTGAGACATTACAAATGCAATGTTCAGCTATACCAGTTCTAGCATTGGAAAAAACACTCTAAACTATCTGTTAAGAGTCCATGCAAATTCCTGTTTCAGTTAGTAGTATTATGTTGCTGTAAACACTTGTGGCAAAAAAAAATATATAAGTACATCTGCACAAGGACTAATACACTTATGGAGAATTGTTTTTTAAAAATGATTTGTGCTGT
Source organism: Bradypodion pumilum (assembly GCA_035047305.1). Classification (NCBI taxonomy): domain Eukaryota; kingdom Metazoa; phylum Chordata; class Lepidosauria; order Squamata; family Chamaeleonidae; genus Bradypodion; species Bradypodion pumilum. The sequence goes on along the minus strand of JAWDJD010000006.1, from coordinate 52,740,234 downwards.
ACCTTTCTCCCGGGGATGGGAGCCACCTGCGCCCGCCGCCGCCACCCCCTCCGATCCACGCCTGGCTGGAGTGGTGATAAAGCCACTGCCACAAGGAGGACTCCACACTCTCCCCGGAGCCTCTCCATCACCCTGGGGATGGGAGCCACCTGTGCCTGCCGCCGCCCACTCCGAGCCACGCCTGGCTGGAGGGATGATAAAGCTGCCACCACCACTGAAAGGAGGACTCCCCACTCTCCCCAGAGCCTCTCCATCACCCCTGGGGATGGGAACAACCTGCACCCACCGCTGTCCCCCCTCCAAGCCAAGCCTGGCTGGAGGGATGATGGGGCTGCCACTGCCGCCGCAAGGAGGACTCCCTGCTTTCCCCGGAGCCTCTCCATCACCCCGGGGATTGGAGCCACCTGCGCCCGCTGCTGCCGCCCCCCTCCAAGCCACACCTGGCTTGAGGGGTGATAAAGCCACCACCGCCACACACTGAGGAGCCTCGCTCTCCCCAGTTCTGGGGATTGGAGCCACTTGCAACTGCTATTGCAATTGCAATTTGAGGACTTTTTTCTTGTGCCCTGTCTGGGCTTTGTTGTTCATATCTTGTATCAATTTTTATTGTATTTTTCTTGTCTGTAACTTTAACTAATTATGTTAATTGCATTCTTTTGTAAATTTTGAATTGTATGTTTCATGTTTCGCTTTTCGCTCTGTCTGTGTAAACCACGTTGAGTCGTCTTCAGGCCAAATAAAGCGGTATACAAATAAAAGTGAAATGTAAATGAAATAAAATATGCTTTGTTAAAAATGGGCAAAACTACAACTATAGCACAGCAGTTGTGAAGTGCCCTGTCTTGGGAGGTAAGCTAGCTTGAATGCCCAATTTGTAAACTAGCTATACAAAAAAAGTATGACTAAATATGTGAAGGACAGCTGTATGATTGTGCTTTTGCACAAAGTCCTTCCGAACTGCATTATGTAGGCATTATTCTCAATGACCAAAGATTTATGTTGCAATTCAAAAGTTAGAGATGCTGTTAAATGATGACCAAAGTGATCCAATATGTTCTCAGCAAATATATTGGCTCAATCCTGGAATCCATAGAAAGTCCACTGTTTACACCAGTTCAAAACAAGATCTTCTTCGCTTATTTACTCATGTTATTTATTTAATATATTGTCATAACTCAGCATACTTTGTAGACAACACAGAACAGAATAAACATAAATTACACTCAAATTTAACATCATTATTGTTATTCAAAGTTGAATTGTAACAATATCAAGGGCTACTAACCAAGAGGACTACGGGGAATCTTCTCCTTTGGGGAATTTAGTGTTAAACACAAAGGGAAACAAGGAGAAAAACAGACTCTTTTTTGCATTTGGATTTTATCACTTTTTTTGGGTTAGGTAGAACAAGGTCTTAAAGTGAAAAATAACATCTTAAATAAAAATCATCTTCTCACTTACTGCCAAATACTGAGGGGTATTTCGAGACATATTTGCAAAACTGGCATCTGGCTGAAACAAGAAAGGCAGTTTCTGCATAGTATCTGAGTGAATCCAGTAAACTGTTCTTCCCACTTGAATAGCTACTGGGTGGGATCAGAAACCACACACTTAATAAACTTTTGGACACAAGTCCTTTTCTAGTGAGAACTACACATGCAGAAGGGTGTTCTTGCAAAACTAGTCTTCTTAGCTTTATAGATATTACACATAGCCATCCTTGCAGGAAAAAGCAAGATATTGTTACACTGTAAATATAATGTAACTATAAGTTCCATTACAAGCCAATTCTATGCCTAGGCACAGTATTAGAACTTCAAGCCTCATAATTTTATTCTATCCTTTGATCCCACATGCTAGTCTTAACAGTTTTAACAATGCTCTCATATGATGCTTAAGCTCAGCCTCTTGTGAGATGCTGAGATTTGCTTCATACTTTACACAGCATCAGACAAGTATTTCCTACTAAACATACAGGTGGAAGAGATCCTCAGGCAAATCAGCTGTTGACCTTACATAATATGCACATGCGCGCACACACGCGTGCACACATGCACATACACAATTTTAGTTAAATTGCTGAGTGGCACCCACCAAGACTTCACTTTTCTACTTCTTGACTGCATGCGGACTATTGATATCTTTTTATTTGTCTTGTTACAATTGAACAAATGGAAGAAAGCAATCCAAGATCGATCCATCGATCCATCGATCCATCTATCTATCTATCTATCTAATCTATCCATCCATCCATCCATCTATCTATCTCCCCATTTATTCTCCAAATCACTCTATGAGGTAGGACAGCCTGATAGTCATTGAACCAACAAGTTTCATTAATCACCAATTCCTCAACATCTCCTCCTTGTGTGTCAACCACTCCATTGCCCAGTTCCTTTATGAGAATCATACCATGAAATTAAGAATTGTGAATTTACTTGCCCCTGTATCCTTATTCATGCCTGTGGACATCTGGAAGACCCTTGCCTTGGCATGCAGAACTAGACTTCTCCTTGTATGCAACTTACTGTAATTCAATACATGGTTTCTATGGGTCAAACAAAGCTATACTCTTGAAATGGAAATGGAAACAGAGAGTTCTTGTAATAGAATAAAGGCTACTGAGTATAACATGAGCTAGTCTAAATTCTGACAGAGGAGCCTGGTATGCTGTGGTCCATTGGGTCACAAAGGGTTGGATTTGCTTGTGCGACTGAACAACAAAATCCACAAATTGGCTTGCTCTTTTTTTGTAATTGGTCACTGGGAGATAAGCCTATAGTTTCCTGTATACCATTGTGATCGCTCACGTTTTTACAGTTCTGCACGTCTTGAGGAAAAACACTGCAGAAAGAAGAAATAAACTGAACAAATGAGAAAGGGAAGTTTTCCGCCCCACTCTGTATGTCACTATCTGCAGGTGAAGAGATACAGTCTGAATAGGGACGCTTCTTCTATCCTTATATAGCACCTCTCCATATACATGATTAAACTATAAGATCATATTTCTACTTAAAACCACAGTGAAATCCCAAGCACACCTTGTGGATCCCATCTTCAGTTACAGCCTTTGATAGGAATGTAAAGTATGTTTTTCCTAGAAATAGTAGATGTTTAGAGCAGTTTCCAATCCTTGGATACCAAGAAAACAATTGCTAATATTCACATTGTGCATTCCCTCTTGTTTCAGTTTATCAGCAACAAACTATATGGGCAATTCTCCTTCACAATGGGAGTATTCATGGGAATTAGTAGTTGTAAAAGCTCTGTGAGAGTTCATTTTGCCAATTTAAGAGACACCATTTTCTACATTTAACTCCATGTCCGTGGTTTTTTAAAAACCCTAATGGAATGCAGTAAAACTCACAAACTATCAGACCAACATATACATGCAAAATTAAGCCCATGGGAATTCTTTTGCTGTATTATTAGTAGTATAGTTTTAAACATTCAGAATGTGTGGGTCATAAAAATACGCTTAGGGCAATATTTTCTCATACGTTCATTTGCGAATTTTTAATAGATTTTAAACGCTCAACAATATCATGCAGAATCAAAGAGTGATAGTAATGATGGGAAATTATCTAGATAGTCCCATCCCAAGAATGCTCATTTTAATCTATGTTTCAGCCAAAACACTGCCTTAGGGCTAAAAGGAACATATTTGGAAGCCTGAAGCAATTCATTCATATAATTTCATAATTCTCTATTACTTCCCACCACCAAACAAATGCACACACTCATACAAAAAGATACACACACATGGGAATTTTTAGAGAATGTTCATTTTAATTATTGTTCCTACTGAATTATAAAATCTAAACCCTGAAAGATTTCAGAGTAATATAAAGCAGCAAGAAACAATAAGACACATAAAATGCAGGAAACGGGAATATTTTAGTCCTGTTATGAGAAAAAGAAGGTACAGCTTGTTAGAAACTATCATTTCATGATAAATAGAAAAAGACAGGAAGGAGAACTAATTTGAAGAACCTGCTTCTGAAGTAAAAAAATAACCATGATGACAAGCCCCTTTATTTTATTTAAAGGCAGGGGAAAAGGCAAAAATCATGAGCAATCTTTAGTGAGCATTACATATTAAAGGATCATTCCTATTCTTTCAGTGCAGAATAAAATTCCCCAAAGCACTAGGTTCCTGATAGTGATTTTCCTTTTATTGCCCAGTGATCAAGGATGGCCAAATCCATTTTGCTGTCTAAGTAGGACACAAAGTTGTCTTTTCCACCCACTGAAGAGAAGTAAAATAATGATACTTCTTGCCACCTAAATTACCTGTGGCACTTTTTCTTCAGGTGCCATATCTGTTCCGGATATTGGGTATCATCATGGTGATAGTCTTCATGTTCCTAACTCCTCAGAACAGTTCTTCCAAGGACACTCCATACCAGACTCTCAGGTTATTCAACCATGAAGTCCATCTACGTCCAGGGCCTCTCTTCCCAGGGATCTTTCCTTGCAGAGTCAGTTGGAGTACTCTATACAGTGATACCTCATACAACATCCAAACTTGGTTCTACAAGTTTGGACTTTATATGGATTTGGACTTTGTATGAGGCATGCAAAATCCTAGCCGCAATGCCTCATACAACGTCTAAATCCTTGCCGCGATGCCTTGTACAACGTCATTTCCATAGAGATACATTGTACTGTAACAGCACAGACATCAGAGCAAAGTCAAGGAAACAGACAGGAAACTGACAGAACTTTAAGAAATCATTGTCTAAAGGCTAAATACATTACAAAAACATGTCAAACAACTCTGATTGTCCAAGAACCTGAAGAATGCTGCAAAAATCCCAGGAATGCTTTTAAAAATACTGACGAAAAAATTCAAGAAACCAAAATCACGCTCAAAACCACTCCTAAACACTTGTTGCCTCATGCAAAACCCACAAGAGCAATGCACGCATGTGTCCTGCCTTTTATACTGTGTCCTGCATGTGTCCTGCCTTTTATAATGCCCAGGCACAATGCAACCTGAGAAAAACCCCAATGCGATTTTGTATGAGGCAACTTTTTTCAAGGAATTAGGCATTGTTGTATGAATTCGATGTTATACGAACCGGACTTTGTATGAGGTATTACTGTACTTTATGTTGTTCCTCATGGTATGACCAAGGAGGCACAGGCAGCAAGAATCCACAAGCATCCCATTATTATGATTAATAATTTACTGCCCTGCATGGCAGTCAAAACCCGCAATAGAAATAGCTGCCTTCCATGTGCAAAAGCTTCAGCGAGGAACTTTTGGATCAGGTCCTAGATGATCATCTTTTCTTTCCTTGGTTATGAATGATTTATGTATGTTATTATATTTGTTCTAATTAAAAGAAAAACTCCAAGCTCTGTTTCTATAAGCTAACCAAGGGGAACACAGAATGAAAGCGCCAAAATGGCCGCCGCGCTCTTTGCGGCCCCCCCACCCGGACTCAGACATCCGGGTAAGTTAGGGGCATGGCCATCCCTCTATAAAAGGGGTTGCCACGCGGCAGACGAGCTGCCATTTTAGAAATAGCGACGGAGAGGAGAAGTTTTTCTCTCCACCCCCTCCCTAGTGAACAGTGTGATATTTTGGTCGCTTCGGGGCCGGGTGGGAATTTTTGGCCTGAACCACAATTGGCCCCTGGTTTCTGGCTTTTTTGCCCATCCCACACTGTTGCTAGTGTTTGAGCAAAGGGGTTTTTGTTCTTGACTTTGGTCACTTTAGGCGGGTAGCACTGGTAAGGTAAAGATTTATGACCCATAGGTAGATTCGCAATTGACTGGCCAACACTTAGACAGGTACAGGTGTAATAGCTTTGACCAGTCAACGACGGACCAGGCAAGGGGTGATGGCAGGAGCTTCAATAAAAGTGGTCCAATGCCTTTATCCATATACCAGTGTCTGAGTCTTTCTTTGGGGGGTGCGCCTGCAAAGAACTTCCTCAAAGATTGTGGTATTTTTGAACCACAATTAGGCATACCTTGATAACATCAACCATGTGTTGTTGGCTAATCTTTCTCACATTAGGTTGGTTGACAGGAACTGCAGAATGAAGTCACAAAAGATGCCTTCACTTTGCCAGTTTCACGTCTGGCTTAGACATGGAAGAAGAAGATGTTAACCATCATGGACATATAATAATCTTGATATAAATGTGATCTCAGAGTTAGAAAATATTCCCTTTTGGTGATGATGGTGAGGCTTCAGAAGATCTTCCTCTCTAGAATGCAATGCTCACATGAATGTTTTTGCAGTACCATTTCAAAGCTCTGGCTGAACTGTTCACATTTTTTCAAAGCAGTTCTCTGATCCCCCCGCCCCCCCAAACAACAACACATAAATATTTATACATTAGACAGAGGAAAGAGCACAGAGAAAACTAGAAATGTAACAGCAAAATGCATTGTATTGAGGGAAATCACTTTTAAAAATGCACACAAAATGCATACATTAAAATGTACACAGCAATGTATATACATTTTTATGTAGACGTTTATCATAAAATGTAAACTGATGTAGAAAGGGGGTCATAACATTGCTGAGACTGGAAAAATGAGAAATTGAAATTGACAGATTCACCCAGCCTTAGGCAATAGGTTTGAGACAAATGCAGTATAAACTATTACGTATTACTGCCCTGGGGCTTCTTAAGATCCTTCACTGCATATCAATCAAATTCCCTAGACAGAACTGGAGTATAACTCATCTCTAACCTTAATTCCAAATTTGAAAAGCAAATTTAGCACAAGTAATTCTCAAAAACTTTCCCTCCATCATTAGCAATACTAACTCAGCAGTAGTTTAGGCAGCAAAACCTGTGGAGTGCCGTGATGGGAGCAGCCCCCCCCTGCCCCCCGATGTCTCATATGACTACTCTAAATAACTCGCCATCTGGGTACTTTAGTTTAACTATCTAAGGATGTTTTAGTAAGCTGTATTGTATGATCACTGTAAGCCACCCTGAGTCACCGTGGAGAGCGGGCGGCGATATAAGTCTAAATAATAAATAAATAAATAAAACTGATGCTCTGAACACCATTTTTCAAACGAGAGAGTTCAAAGCTTGAAAAATTTATTTGCTCTGGACTACAACACCCACAATCCACTGGTTAGGAGTGGATTTTTAGAGTTGCAGTTTAGTTTCTAATTTCAGCGATTCATCCTAAGGTTTTTTTTTTCTTCATTTAAATGAGTCTGAGTTATATTATCAATTCCACACTGCACAGAAACCAGACATTAGACTGAAACTTGGCTACACTCTCTTATGATTGATTTCAGATTTTCCCCGCCACTTCTTATATTCATGTCCTCAGTTGACACAGTTTATGAGAGGTGGCAGCAGGCCAGGATAAGCAACTGACTCAAAGCAAAGCTATGCAGAAATAAAATTCTCACACATATTCTTTCAAAAACCCATGACCTCACTCATCTTACTACTAGCCAGAGAGGAAGCCAAAGACTGTGCACTAACTAGCACCTGAGATTAATGACAAAATGCAAATCTATATCAAAGACAATGGTTTGGTTCAATTAATCAAAACGATAAAGCAGCCTCCTCGCCTTCGCGGAGAACTAAATTGTTTTTAATGCATATAAAATAATAAAATTATAAAATTTAGATTAGATAAAATTGTGTTGACCAAGACGGCTGCACCATTGGCATCTCCTACTGTTAAAATAATGTTCTCAGCTTAAGATACTAGGCAAATCCCTGGTTGCCACTGACATTATTATACCATGCTGCATGAGACATTAGAAGCAGTTATAAAAAGCTGTCACTTTTGTGTCAAAAGAACTCTGTTGTTTTTTAAAAGTGCACTTTCAAATAAGTGAGTTCCTAGCACTTTTCTAATCTTTCACATAGTGAAGATTATTGGGGGGGGGGGGAGGAACATCTCTGGCAACAGCTGATCTAAATAATTTCAGATCTGTTGCTAGTGTTTCATTCATGGGCAGGGTAACAGAGAGAGAGAGTGATGGCAGACCCGCTATAGTCAGACTTTGAGGATACTGATATACTGGAGCAATTTCTGCCAGCATGGGATTGAGACAGTCCTGGTCGCTTTGTTCATTGAGCTGATGAGGAAGTCAGATGAGGGACTGTTAGACCTCTTTATCTCTCAGTGACCTTCAATATCATCAACCACAGTATCCTTCTGGTCAGATTAGTAGGGGTAAGATCTTCAAAAGCCGCCCCGTCGCTACCGCCGGCAGAACAAGTTTTACCGGCTCAGCGAGCGGATGGCTGGATTCGCTGCAGGTGGAAGCCCAGGACATCTTCAAAAGCCAACCAGTTGCTATCACCGCCAGGGTGAGTTCCACCGGCTTGTCAGGCGGATGGCTGGATTCACTGCAGCTGGGGCCCTGGGACATTCTCAAAAGTCGCCAAAGACTCGGAGTGATCCTCTTCCCTCCCGGCTGGGTTGGTGTGGTGGGAGGAGGACTGGTATGATTGGAGGGAGTTTTGGCTCCAGGAGCTGCCATCGGTGCTCCTTCAGTTGTTGGCATTTCGGCTCTCCCTGTGGACCGGCCAGCCGTGGGAGGTAGTGGCATGGTGGTTGCCTTGAAGGGGTAATTGTTTTTGAAGCTTTGATTTAATATGTTTCTATTGTTGGTTAATTTTGTTATTATCATGTATTGCCTATTGTATTGAATCTATTTTTGTGTTACTTTATCATTGCATTGATAAATAGGGACCACTTTGGTGGGAAGCTAAACAATGTTCCATGCTGAGTCATGATGGCCATATGTCCATGAAAACATCTGCAGATGCAGATAGCGCTGGCTCTTCAGCTAATAAACAGAGATGAGCACTGAACCCTAGCATCAGATCCGACTGGCTTTCGAGCAAGGGTGACTTTTACTAGTTCCACAACCCCAGTGAGATTTTGCAGCTGAGTAGCAATTAGCAATTAGACTTATATACCTCCCCATAGTGCTTAGTGCACTCTCTCGGTGATTCATAGGTTAATTAGTATTTTGCCCCAACACTGGGTACTCATATTAGTGACTTCGGAAGAATGGAAGGTTGAGTCAACCTTGAGTGGTGGTCAGAACTGAACTCACAATCTTTTGGCTGTAGTACAGCAATTTAATCACTGCGCCACCAGGGCTCTGAGTAGGGATTTGAAGCCAGGCCTCCTGAGTCAACTACACCACACGTAGTATATGTGGCATTGATGATATAGAGACATGCCCGTCACCTGATGTGCCCACTATCAACACATTCTGGCTACTGATATTGGAAGAAACACCAACACTGCAGTATCATTTTATAGGCTACTAAGGAGAACTAAAACTTAAATTACTCTAAAACCTAAATTACTAAATTACTCTTAAACTACTCTATTTTTTTTTTTGGCTGTCTCAGTAGCATGGGGATTAGGCCTAATAAGATGCTAACTGGAAGGTGGCAAGTCAGCAGTTCGATCCCCGAATACTGCAGGACGGAATGAGCTCTCATCTCTGTCCCAGCTCCTGCCAACTTAGCAGTTCGAAAGCAAGAAACTGCAAGTAGATAAGTAGGGATCACTTCGGTGGAAAGGTAAATAGTGCTCCGTGTGCTCCGGTGTCTAGTCATGACTGCCACATGACCACGGAAACGTCTGCAGAAGCAGACAGCACTGGCTCTTCAGCTATGAAACAGCGATGAGCACTGAACCCTAGAGTCGGATGCGACTGGCTTTTGAGCAAGGGTGGCCATTACTATCCACATATATGTAAAAACAAGATTGGCAAGGCAACCAAGTGTGCATTCACGTATTTATATGGCAAGAAAACAGACAATCTGTTAGACACCAAACATACTGTACCTGTAAATGTATGTCAGTGTGAATAATTTCTTGGCTGCTGGCTAGAATATATACTGCAGTTCATTTTGTTTTATCACATTATTCATACTTTTTCCCTGAAACAAGTGGCCTTCTTATATGACGACAGTGTAGTGGAACGAATGAGCTCAGGCTTATGATTGATTCCCTAACATAGCAGAGATATTATTGGTTTTATTCCTTTTTTAACACACACACACACACACACACACACACACACACACACACACACACACACACACACACACACACACACACACACACACACACACACACACACACACACACACACATTATTCATTCCCTATCTTAGCATGACTCCAAAGTGTCAGCTGCAGCATAACTACAATGTGGCATGTTAATTCTGCTCTTGAGGAGGTGAACTTTTCATCTGCCAATTTCACGATAAGGAACAGAAGCACACAATGAAAGCAAAAATGTGGCTGTTCACAAATTCGGAAAGCAGATTCCCAGAAATATTGGCTGGAAGATTGTCACCTTAAACACTCCATATCTGTTCTATTTTCCCAGTGCTGCACTGTTGGATAGAAGTGGGAACAAAATCAGCCTTGTCACATTTTTATTTCCCCAGCATGTTACAATGGATTCAATAATGCCCAGCTCTGCTTCTCAAAGAACTCAAGAGCAGACCCTTATTATTATTTTTATTTATTGTTAAATATTTATACCGCTCACTCAGCCAAAGCCGACTCCGGGCGGTTCACAACAGTGGGTAAAAACAGATAAAAACAAGATAAAGATAAAGGGGACCCCAATCTCTGGGGCTTTTAGCATTGCCCCCTCCCCATGATGTAAAGACAATGCAAGCGCGGCGCCAAAATGGCCGCCGCGCTCTTTGCGGGGCCCCCCCACCGGACGAAGACATCCGGGTAGTTAGGGGCGTGGCCAGCTCCCTTATAAAAGGGGTGGCCACGAGGCAGCTGAGCTGCCATTTTGCGAAGCGACGGAGCGGAGAAGTTTTTCCCTCTTACCTCCGTCGCTTTTGCCTTGACTGGGAAGCCTTTTGGCTGCTGATTTTCTTCTTTCGGCTTCCCATAGGTTGGACTGAGATGCCTTCGAAGAAGAAGGCGGCCGCAAGCGCGGCTCGCGCGGTTCGGAGGCGCAAGCCGGGTCGGAGGACCGCGGCTGCGCCTCCCCAGCAGCCGCCTTTGCCATTCTACTGGGCCTTCCTCTATAGGGGCGCAGCTCACTCCGGGGCCTTCCAGCCTTGGGGGGTGGTGTGGTCCCCTTCCCTGGCAGGTGCCTACATCGGCCCTACCGGGCCTGGGTGTGGGGTCATGGCCCTATTCGGGCCCCGGGGTACAAGGACCTGTACCCACGCCTGTAGCAGGCGGGCCGGCTGGCCCTGGGCCCCTCGTCAGTGTGGAGGCCGTACTGGCCCGCGTTGCGGCCCTTGAGGCTTTCCTGGCTCGGGCCAGCCACGCTGGGTCTCCCTTTGGGGTTCAATTTGACGCGTCATCTGCTGGGCAGCGGCAGGCGACGGGACGGGTCGAGCTGCTTGAGGCGCGTGGCTCGACTTTGGCCACTGCCTCGCAGCTCCCCAACCAGCAGGCCAGTGCGGGTCAGGCCCCAGCGACGAGCTCTACGGCGGTCGTGAGCTCCGACGCCCCCAGTGGGCCAGAACCCCCGGTGGGGGCGGCCCGCGGGGGTGCGGCATGTGAGTATGCGGTACAAACTAGTACACCTACACACGTGGCCACGTTGGGGGGGGGCTTTCCAATGGCCTTGGCCTCGCGTGGGTGGTGCGGCGGTACAGCCACTGACGCCCCACCCGGCGACGACAACTACCACCCAGGGCCCCGGGGTGGGGGGTGTTTCCTACCCTGTGGGGAATGTTTTGGGGGTGGCTGGGCTAGTCCAAGCCCCTTTCCAGATGCCCGCAGTTTCTGCGGTGCCTGTCTCGGCCTTGCCGACAGCGGGGTATTCCTTACCACTGGGTGACCACTTGGCACAGGCCACCAAAGAGAAAATATGGCGGGGGGAGTATGTAGATATCTTCTCACTCCTAAACAGGGAGCCCACCAAGGAAGTGGCTATGGATAGGGGGTTCTGCATTAACCCGGGAGCTACCATCGTTGGTTCTGGATGGGGCTATTTTGCCCCAGACAGACCCAGTGCGCAACTTGGGGGTCCTCCTGGATTCACGGCTACTGCTAGAGGAACAGGTGGCGGCTGTGACCAGGAGGGCTTTCGCCCAACTGCGGGTGATCCGCCAGTTGCGCCCACTCCTGGACCGGGACTCCTTGCTCATGGTCACTCACGCTCTGGTTACCTCCAGACTAGATTATTGCAATGCGCTCTACATGGGGCTGCCCTTGACGACCATTCGGAGGCTACAGCTGGTCCAAAATGCGGCAGCCCGGGTGGTGATGGGGTGTGGGCGTTATGCCCGTGCTTTGCCACTGCTCCGGGAGCTGCACTGGCTGCCAGTTTGTCTCCGGGTGCAATTCAAGGTGCTGGTTTTGACCTTTAAAGCCCTATATGGTAGTGGGCCGGGTTACCTAAGAGACCGCATCGCCCTGAGGACGTCTGTCCGTCCAACCAGAGCGGACCGGAGGGGCTCTCTAATCGTTCCATCAGCCAGAGGGGCTCGCCTCTCTGGCACAAGGAGGAGAGCCTTCTCCGTGTCTGCACCGGCCCTCTGGAACCTCCTGCCAACAGAGCTACGTCTCCGGACGGAATTGCTGCCTTTCAGAAAAGATCTTAAAACCTGGCTGGCGGGTCAAGTGTGGGGTGCAGGTGGAAGGGTAACCGCCATTGGGTGGTTGGTGTAGAAGAACTCTTCCCCATGGTGCCTTTGGATCCTGCAGCCCTTGTTTTTAGGGGGTGGGTAGTTTTAACTGTTTTAACTGTTTTAACTTGTGTTTTTAATTTTTATTGTGAACCGCCCTGAGTTGGCTTTGGCCGAGTGAGCGGTATATAAATGTGATAATTAAATTAAATTAAATTAAATTAAGAGAGGGAGGGGCAGGATGAGAAGGATAAGGAGCAGGCACGTCGTCGCAAGCCACCACGTACGTGGGCCAACTGGCTGCCGGCTTACCTCATCTACATGGCGGTGTACCTGAGGGCCCGGCCGGATTTGGCAATTCCGATGGTCCAGTATTTGGACAACATCTATCGGGCGATGGTTGACTTTCCGGGCCCGTCATGGTTGGCTTATGACAAGGAATTCCGTATGCGGATTCCCCTGCACCCTGAGATGAGGTGGGATGAGCCATGCCAGAGGCTTTGGCTTCTGTACATGACGCCCACGCGCCCCGCGCCAGGGGAAAGATACCATTGTGGACATGCGGTCCAGCGAGCGGCTCCAGCACAGGTTCCCCGCCAGGTGGCGGGGCAGGGGGTTCCAGCCCGGCTGCTGTGCTGGACTTTCTCGTCCTATGGTTCCTGCAATAGGAAGAATTGCAAGTACAGACATGAGTGTCCCACCTGTGCGGGCCCCCACGCAGCCTCTGCCTGTCCCAGGCCTGGAGGGACGCGGGGCAGAGGGAGGGGCGGACAGTGGGCTGGCAAGACTGCCGCAGATGGAGCTGGTTCACCGAAAGGCTCCCTCCCCAATTAATGTGGACATGTTGGAGCGTTGGCTCACATTGTACCCGAAAGGGGAGGATGCGGATTATCTCCTTCAGGGCTTTAGCAGGGGTTCCGTATCCCTTTCATGGGTGATAGGTCCCCTCAGGACGCCCCCAACCTTTTGTCCCTTAGGGGGAGGGAGGAGGTGGCTGCTGCCAGCATTAGTAAGGAGGTCGAGGCGGGCAGGGTCACTGGCCCTTTCCCTGCACCCCCGTTTCCCAACCTTTAGGTATCGCCCCTGGGCTTGGTTCCCAAAAAGTCTCTAGGCGAGTTTCGCCTTATCCATCACTTGTCCTACCCAGCCGGACGATCGGTCAATGATGCTATCCCTGATGACCTTTGCTCAGTAGGTATACATCTTTTGACCACGCGCTGCGCATGGTGCGCTCATGTGGCCCGGGTGCGCTGCTGGCTAAGTGCGACATTAAGTCGGCTTTTCGCCTCTTGCCGGTGCACCCGGGCGACTTTGAATTGCTGGGTTTCAAATTTCGGGGCGAATATTACTTTGATAAGGCCATGCCTTTTGGCTGTTCCATATCATGCTCGGCTTTCGAGCGTTTCAGTACCTTCCTAGAGTGGGCTTTCGTCCGCAGGTCAGGGTCCCGGTCTGTAGCCCATTACCTGGATGACTTTTTATTCGGGGGTGAACGGGGCTGGGACACGTGTACACGTCTCCTCAACACATTTCAGACACTAATGGAGGAACTCGGTGTCCCTTTAGCGCCCGAAAAGACCGAGGGCCCATCTACCCAGCTAGTCTTCCTGGGGGTGGAGATTGACACGATAGCGCAGGCTTCTAGGTTACCGGGGGATAAGGTGTCAAGGATTGTGGCCCTTATCTCGGACTTGCTGGCCAAGCGCAAGGCGTCACTGAGAGAACTGCAGGTGCTACATGGTCACCTTAATTTCGCTTGTAGGGTGGTCGCACCGGGCAGGGCTTTTGCCCGGCGCTTGTGCGACGCCATGGCAGGATTATCCAGGCCTCACCATAGGGTTCGGCTTACCCGGGGTATCAGGGCAGACATGCTTGTCTGGTTACAGTTCCTGAGGGAGTTTAATGGGGTCTCATTTTGGAGGCATGACCTCCTGGCTTCCCCTCATTTTCAGATTCAGTCTGATGCCTCGGGATCCCTGGGTTATGGGATGTACTTCAATTGGAAGTGGGCCTATGGTGGGTGGCCACCGGCCTGGGCAGGCACGGGTCGCCTGCGTGATCTCACATATCTGGAGTTTTTACCTATCCTGGGTGCTTTGATGCTATGGGGCGAGGAGTGGGCCAACTCGGTCGTGCATTTCTGGTGTGACAACGCGGCTGTGGTCCACATTGTCAATGCACAGACTTCTAAATCGCCCAGGGTTATGGACCTAGTGCGCCAGTTTGTGTTGCGCAGCCTGCGCCTCAACGTCCTGTTCAGGGCCAGGCATGTCCCAGGGGTTAATAATGATATTGCTGACGCTTTGTCCCGCCTACAGATCTCCCGGTTCCGTGCCTTGGCCCCGGATGCGGAGGAATTTCCCTCGCCACTCCCGGAGGAGATATGGACCATTGGCAAGGAGAGGTGAACCGGGCGATTGGCCTGTCGCTAGCGCCACGCACGCGTAAGGCGTATCACCACGCAATTAATTCTTTCAGGACATTCTGTACCCAATTTCAACTGCCAGGAACCTGGCCGATCCCGGTAACCCATGTTCTGTGGTTCATGGTTTACCTGCATGCTCAGGGCCTTGCACCTCACACCATAGCATCTAAGCTTT
Organism: Bradypodion pumilum; assembly: GCA_035047305.1. Lineage (NCBI taxonomy): Eukaryota > Metazoa > Chordata > Lepidosauria > Squamata > Chamaeleonidae > Bradypodion > Bradypodion pumilum. Next base: position 52,725,048 of record JAWDJD010000006.1, on the reverse strand, counting down.
CAGCGTTGGCTTTTACGGCCAAAGTGGGAGGTCATGTGGACAGCACCTCTGACTTCCGTGTGAGACATGTTTTGGAGGGGTGGGTGCACGAGCGCGGGTGTTGCCCGGACGACCGCCACCCGATTTCCCCAGGGGTTCTTACCCAGTTGGCCCGGGGCTGGCCTTGCCTCTGTTTTGATACATATGAGGCAGCCCTATTTCATGCAGCCACAACGGTGGCATTTTTTGGAGCGCTCTGCATCAGCGAGCTTGAGATGCTGTCTAAGGCGGATGCAAGTCGTAGGGCACTGGAACTCAAGGATGTCTGTGTTGCCAAAGACTGGGCTCAGTTGAGGATACGCTCCTCTAAGACGGATCAGCATGGCGTAGGCAGTGGTGTGCGACTGCTACGGTGTTCTTTGGCAGACATCTGTCCGGTTGGTGCCCTACAGGAGTTCCTTGCACTGCCTGGCACGCACCATGGCCCGTTTTTCTATCACCAAGATGGGTCTCCCCTTACTAAATTTCAATTTTGGAAGGTGACGGGCAAAGCGCTGGCCAGTGTGGGCCTCCCAGGTGCCCGCTATGGCACCCATTCATTCCGTATAGGGGCGGCCTCAACCGCAGCTGCTTTTGGGTACTCCGGGGCTGACATACGCAGCATGGGAAGGTGGGGTTCGCAATGTTTTCAGTTTTATGTGCGCCCACTTCCGCCGTGAGTACCAATCCAGTCACCTTACCTTCTTTTCCTCAATTTTCTTTACAGACCCTGGGTGTCGTATTACACCGGTGACAGTATGGCTGGTGGGCCATAGCTACGTGCACAGGGCAGCGCGTTACAGAGTGGGGACCCCGACTGGGACTGGGTGCATACGCAAGTCTCACATGGCATGGTAAGCCCGGGATGTTATGGCGGGAGCTGCTGCCTTTCCTTTTTTCAGGCCAGAATGCTGACCCGCCTGACATTCTGATCATACACCTGGGGGGCAATGATTTGGGCCAGGTCACCGGCTTATCGCTGAAGCATGCGATTTGCGAGGACCTCGCCTACCTGCATTACGTCTGGCCCGCCACAACCCTTGTTTGGTCGGACATGGTCCCGCGCCATTCCTACAGAGGGGGTGTTGACCTCCTGGCCCTTGACCGCACTAGACGCATGGTGAATAGGGCAGTGGCGCGGTTCCTTGTCGACAGGGCTTGGCCCCGCTCTTAGCCTCCAAAATTATGACTTGTATGCAGGGGATGGGGCCCATCTGTCGCGAGGAGGTATGGACCTCCTGTTGGGTGATTGGTGAGCAGGCCTGTTGACCGAGCTGACGGTCTGGGGGGGGCGTTGAGCCTTCTTTGAAGCCCCTCCGTGTGGCGGGTAGCACTGGTAAGGTAAACATTATGACCCACAGGTATCCGGCAAGTTCGCAATTGACTGGACAACACTAGACAGGCATAAGTTGGTTAAACGTTGTCCGGTCAACGACGAACTAGGCGACGGGGTGATGGCTATAGCTAGACAGCATGCATCACCCCGTGATTTTACGGATACGCGTCAGAGGGTGGGGTCATTAGTTAGATATTGACTACGGTCAACAATTTGTTTGTTGTCAACAAACAAATTGATACAAATGGATACATTGTAGCAATTGCCGTTGGCAATTTTGGGTGGTACCTTACCAGTGTTACTTCGGCCTGCTTGCCTTAAGAATTATGATTGGTCAATTACCAATAGAAATTTATAATTCGGACTAGGGCATGAATCAATAAATGTGGCCCAATGCCGTTATCCACTTTTATCAGTGTCTGAGTCCTTTATAGGGGGGTGCGCCTGCAAAGACTTTTCAGTTCAGGCAACCTTTTGGCAAGCAACTGGCTCCTTAAAATAGACACTTCTTAACTATAATTATTTTTTATTGATATGCTTTGAAAGTTTTTTTAAATACCGAGCCACTAGTTATTGGGGGAAAAATGCATCACCTGAGTTTCATCTGTAGTTGAAACAGGATATAGCTACTTTCTTTAAAAGTAGGAAAATTTATCTCTTATTTCCAAATCCAACCATGAACTTTTTTCTGCAACATATTATATTTCTCATGGTCTCACTTGGTGGACAGTGAGTCTCAATTAATCATACAATTTTCCAGAAGTCTCTATTTATCCTCCAATTCCCTTACCTGTTTCTGCTTCAATGGCTTTAAAAATAGCAGGTTTCCCCTCCTTTCTTTACTTGGCTGCAGAGTATAGAAAATGTACCAAAAAAGGAAAAGATGGGTTTGCAAATAGCCAAATCAGATCTTTCTTTCCTTCCTTGGTATGTGGCTCACTGTTGCTTCAACTACTTTGAAGGGACGCATACCTGTCAACCTTCCCAGATTGGCCGGGATTTCACGGTTTTCGGCACCGATTTGCGCCATTTCCTGCCCCGCGCTGCCGAAACTCCGGAATTTGGCAGCAGGGGAAAGGAGGTACTGCACAGCCCTTCTGCGCAGGTTGCCTTCTATGCAAGCAACGTAGCCTTCTACACATGCGTAGAAGGGTTTTACACTTGTGTAGCCCTATTCTACGCATGCGTAGAAGGCGACCTGCACAGAACCATTTGCGCAGGTCCCATTATTGGAAAAGCTACTGATATACTGTGTAAAACAGCAGTGGTGGTTACTTTTCTAGCCTGGCTATCACAACTGTGTTAGAGAAAACACCTAGTTTATTCATCTGTGAAAGGAATTTAACTAATAAATAATACACATTGTGGAACATCTCTTCCAAAGATCTTCTGCCTATATTGCCACTCCAGGTGTCAATACCAAAAATGGCGAGGAATACCACAGCTAGGAACAGAGCCTTCTCGGTGGCAGCTTCCACATTATGGAACAGCCTACCTGTGGAACTGTGTCAGGTTCCTTTTTCTGGATGTATTTTTTTTAACTCTCAAAACAACATGGTTTAGAGAGGCATTCAAATATATCCTCCCTATGGTCAACCAGTCCTGAGTATTAAAAATTTCCAGACTCGGTATCCTGATGTTGAAAGTTTCAGATACATTTTTACTTTTTGTATGTTACCACCATCTGTTGTATATAAATTTAATGCCATTTTATTTTCTAATGTCTACTTTTTATGGTTGTAAACCGCCCAAAGTGGTAATTTCCCTCAGATGGAGGGTGTCCAATTTGAGCAACACTAAAAAATCTTCTATCTTCAATATTTGTAGAGACATATACTACAGAATTAAGACTTTAGATGCAGCATATTGATCCATACATGTATGAATAAACAGTAAATGGATCTCGCCCACCCACTTCAAAGAAGGAGTGCCCTTTAGTCTTTCAAGTTAACATGTAGAGATGGGGGCATTTATTACTAAGTGGCATTAAGAAGGGGGATATTTAACTCACTGTTGAAGTGCTTACAGCAACACATGGAGAAATCTTCTAATATACACTGGCAATAATTTATGACATTGAGAAAAAACCTATCATTTCTTTTCCACCTCCCCCCCCTCCCCGCCGTCTATGATCTGGCTTCTTAAACTACAAGCCCCGAGGAGGACGTTTGATATAGTAGCACTAATGAGAATAAGTGAGCTGGATGCAATGTTCTTCAAGGGTTATGCTGCTTATTATTTAACTCTTTATACTTTTTAATTTCCTTGTACAAACAGCACAGTGAAAATGGCAAAATCCATTTGGCTGGTCTGCTATACAAATTAAATCCTTGATTAAATTTTGGTGATTACTCCTTTAGATTTCCCCCTTTTTGCCCACTAAAACATTTTAATGCATTTGAATAAGCTTCTTAATCATGATTCTGGCATTCTATTGTATATGAAAATAGGTTCCAATAAATACAAAAGTAACCTGATATATAAACACAAAGAGAGATATGTTTTAAAGACCTGTTTTATAATCTAAACAAGCTTTCTCTTTCTTGAGAAAAGTTTTTTGCTTTAACTATTATTCAGCTTTCCCTTTTCCCTTTTGTTATTTTTTTTTACCCTTAGGCTTAATAAGATTAAATAGATTCGTTATTTCTAAAACTACAATTTCTAAGGTTAAATTATGTTATCTCAGTTGAAGTGTTTAGACAGCAATAGAGTTAAAACTAGAATTGTGAGCAGGACCAAGATCATTCCAATTTTTTAGGTAGGACAATCTGAAACCCTATTCACAAACGTTGTTTTCACCAAAAGGGAAAGGGAAAGGGAAAGCAAGATTATCTGAAAGATTTAGTCTAATATCTGTGGTGATATATGAGCAGCTATGATTCTTCCTACTTCACCTTGGTCTTTTCCCAAAAGATAGTCTATGACTTTCCAGGCAAATGTGAAGTACAAGGGGAGGGGACAGGCCTGCGGCTCGAGATTGATAAACAAATAGTAAAGGAATACCTTTAGACTGCAGTGGATCAAACGGTTAAGACTCTGAACTCACTGACTGGAAGGTCAGAGTTCGATTCCTGAGTACTGCATGACGGAGTGAGCGCCCATCTCTGTCCCAGCTCCTGCCAAACTAGCAGTTCCAAAGGAAGAGACTGCAAGTAGATAAATAAGAACCACTTTGGTGGGAAGGTAAACAGCGTTCCGTGCACTCCAGTGTTGAGGCATGCCTGCCACATGTCCATAGAAACATCTGCAGATGCAGACAGCGCTGGCTCTTTAACTATAAACAGAGATGAACACTGAACCCTAGAGTCGGATACGACTGGCTTCAAGCAAGGGTGACCTTTACCTTACCCTGTGGCTTTGAATGAGTTCAAATCTCTAGGATAATGAAAGAACTGGCTGAAGTGGGTAACAAGTGGGTTACTACAAGGCTCAGACCTGGGCCTGGTGCTCTTCAATATTTTCATTGACGATTTGGATGAGAATGTGCAAAGAATATTTATCAATTTTTTGGATGACACAAAATAGGGTAGAATAGCTAATACCTTGGAAGATAGAAAGAAAATCCACTGTTTCTCATTTTGGTCTTTACCAAACACTTCTATAAACCAAGTATTTGTAAACACAGCTTTATTTTGCAATCCAATGAACTATCAGCAGCAGCCCTAATATTACAGAGGGGTAACTGGCAGATCATAGCCAAGGTTTTTGGCTGTGGTTTCTCCTGTGTGGCCTGGCAGTGTCAATGTCTATTGACCTCTCCAGTATGTTGCCAGGCTTGTCTGATTAGTCTGGCCCTCTTTTTTTGGCAGGGACAGATTGAGCAGATGGAGGAGGATTCATGTATCATGTAGATAAGCAGAACATAAAATGATGACTAAGCTACCTGGGGAACACAGCTTTTATTCATCACAGTACTCTACGATCAACGTTTTGTGATTACATCCAGTGCTGTACAGTTGGCAAAGAAAAAATAATGAGTGTTCTGTTAGGTTTCACAAAGTATAAACACAACTGTGTTTCTCTTACATAACCGAATGGCTGGAAAGCAACAGCATTTTGGAGACTAAGCCATTCAATGTTCTAATTTATGCTGATGATTTATCACAGTCCAGATCTAAGATAAAGTTGTTATGAAGTAAAAATATCCATTATTGGAAAGGTAATGTTTCCAAAATTAATGTGAAAAATCTACAACTATGGTACTTGAGAAGAAATTTAAATAATGGTTATAATAATATTTAAAAATAATGCAATTGGTACTTCATTGACTGCTGGTCAAAAGCTTCCTATAACTCAAGGTAATTTTATATCACTCAGTCTCATGGTCCACTCATAGCTCCTGAGAAATCGAACAAACTTTAGGGTAACAGTGTGCTATCACCTATTTTTCACATGAAGGGCAGTGGTTGTATTCAACCAGCTATTAAGTTTTTTTGTGAAAATATTCTATCTCAGCTACCTTATGGAGCGTCTATCTGAATCAAAGTGGCCTCTTTCTGAATTAATAATACCACATTTGATTTCCAAATGTTCTCTTGCTCTTCCAAAGTCGTGTTCCCAATGCAGTTTTCTTACTGGAAAGTGTACTGTATCCTTTAGTAGCAAAGGTTTGGCAAGCAACCATAAAGCTCTGGCTAAGGACTTACTTCTTTAGGCTGGCTCCCAGCTTACTATTATATCTACCAGAAGGCAGCGGCAAGAATGCTTGGACAAAACATGAATCTGGAACAGCCTCTTCTATCAGACTGTCTGCTGGTTATTTTCATGCTATAGGATTAGATTCTGCTACTTCTACAAAAAGCAATGGCTCTGGGATGTCTTACTTCAAGAATTGTTTGTTTCCACAACTTGTTCTTCTCTTTTCACGGGAATACGGCTCCAGCCTGTTGGTTCATCCACAGTTAGTACTTAGTTAATATCCCTCCCTTTGTGTTGTTGTATCCCCCCCTTCCCTTTTATTTCTTTTTATTCTTTTAATTGGGGTGGGGGTAGTAGGGTGGGGAAGTGAGTGGGCGATTTGGGATTTTAAAATCTGTTTTTATACATTTTTAACTGTTGTACGCCACCCTGAGTCGGGTTCTCCTGATTGGGCAGCATATAAATTTAAATTTTAAATTAAATTAAATTAAATTCCTCTATTGAATCTCTTGTCATCCAAGTCCCTTTTTGCGCACTCTGCATATACCTTCCAAGATATTAAATGGGTGCTACAGTGGCACTCTTCCTTCTGAGAGGTTCTGCATGCACAACACTCAGATGATTGAATGATCACTCCATTATTGACTACACAAGGCATGCCCAAACTATGGCTCGTGGGCCAGGTATAGCCCCCAAACTCATTCCATCAGGTCTGCGATGCTGTCACTAAACCAGGAAGTAAATACGGATGCTTCCACAGATGCATGAAAACTGGCCATTTTTGACCAGGATTGGCATGCGAAACAAAACAGCCACTTTTGTGCATGCACAGAAGTGTCAATTTGAAACCAGGAAACAAAATGGCCACTTTCACGCATGTGCAGAAGTGTCCGCGTCAGACCAGGAAACAGAGTGCCGCTTTCACACTTGTGCAGAAGTGGCCAGTTTATTTCCTGGTTTGACACGGATGCTTCTGCACATGTGTGAAAGTGGCCATTTTGTTTCCTGCAGCAAATCAGGACACAAAATGGCTGCTTTTGCACATGCACAGAAGCATCCATGCTGCGCATACGCAAACATGCCATGTTCTGGGGCATGGTCTGGCCCGCTCAGCTGTTCCAGGTGTGTGCTCAGGCTCTTGGCCTGAAAAGTTTGGGAACCCCTGGACGACACCATCTAACATATCCCATTCTATTATTAAACTTTTGTCAGGTAGAAATCCAGCTACCCATAAGTAAATTTCTATCAGTTGTGATGGGAGAAAAAAGACAAATGGTTGTTGCTGAAGGAACAGTTCCAGAGAGTCTGCACTAATACTTTTCTTTTGTGTATGACTGGAGTGTTTTGTCTCTTCTGTTGGTTAGATTAACAATTACATTTTGTCTGGAAAGCAACAGAAATAATAGTTTAATTTTCAGATGCCCATTTCATATCGACATTATTGCCGAGTCTCTCTCTCTCTCTCTCTCACACACACACACACACACACACACACACACACACACACACACTAAAAATGAACTGAAGAAAAATTCACCAACCCACAGGTCATGTGTGGTGTTTTTTCAGCTATATTGGACTTCAATGTCACTCAAATAATACCTGCAACTGAGCACATCAGAGGGGATAGTGGTAGGCAAACTGGATATCAAGGAATGTTGCTGCTATCACTGATCCATCCAGGAAATATGTTCTCATCTATACTGTAGCTAGTGTTCTTTGTGAACTCTCTCCAATGAAGTGTCACAATTTAGGTCTTCCTCCTATGTAGAAAATCTGCCATAACATGCTAAGGTTTCTCTTGCTCGGAAGCCAGTCATATCTGACTCTAGGGTGCAGTGCTCATCTCTGTTTCCAAGCCGAGGAGCCAGCGCTGTCTGCTTCTGCAGACGTTTCCGTGGTCATGTGGCAGGCAGCGCACGGAACAGTGTTTACCTTCCTACCAAAGTGGTCCCTATTAATCTACTTGCAATTTCTTGCTGTCGAACTGCTAGGTTGGCAGGAGCTGCGACAAAGACGGGAGCTCATTCCATCCTGCAGTACTCGGGAATCTAACTGCTGACCTTCCGCTTCCTAGTCAGCATCTTAGCTACTTGAGCCACTGCAAGGAAGCTAGTTTTTCTGCAAAAGAAAATGATTCCCTTCACGTATACAACAGCCAAGGTATTTTAACATATGTTTATCCATCAAAATTTATGGATGACTGTCCCTGCCACACATGTAGACAATTGAAAGGGCAATGCACCTGCTACAAATATTGAGATGAGCATCTCCATATTGGGAAGCCAGAGCTTACTGAGAAAAATAATGGGTAGCATTCCTTTCTTCCTTCTATGTAATTATACAGTACTTCTCAATGTCCCAGTAGCCACTATTTTCAGCTGTAAACAACACTTCACCTGATGCTATGTTGTGATGTAGTTTCACTGTTGAGGAACTGTCAAATAAACAACACATAGGGAGATTCTATTGGACAATGTGATCCACTGCATTATTATGACAGATTGTTCAACACATTATTCCTCCCTGACATTTGCTTAAGTAATGTGGCATGTTTTGAGCATCTCACTAGTAGTGAAAAATGAAACTGTAATTTCCAGTGTCTCTTATATTTGGAATGTTATACAGTATTAACTTTTTTCACTCCATTACTGAAGAAATGGTCAAATTTGATCATTTTGTATATATTTTTTTAAAATGTTAAAGATGATGAGCTATCAGGGGAGGAAACTAATATACCATCATAGACATGGCATAATACACAAGGATTCAGAGCCATATGTTTCAAGAACCAAGCACTCCAGACCTCAGAAGACAAATCTGTTATACTTTCTTCCACATACAAGTTCTTAAATTCTTTATTTCCACAATGACACAATTTGTGAATGTTGGTAAGTTTTCATAAAATGAAAGGGAAGGGAAGAATAAGACAGGATCGGGTAAGAATTTGTCCACCCTGTGATACGGCTGTTGTATTGTGTTATTGCATCAAAACTATTTTCCTTGAAAAGAAAGGAAGGGAAGGATATTGACAGAACGTTTTAAAAAATTTAAGAAATCATGAGACTGCAGATTTCCATTATAAAACCAACTTATCTACAATGCTCATGGTTATTATGAACAATTTAGTCTGAATAAACAGGAAATGGTATTATTTCTTCAAACTGAGCTAAATTGCAGAGATTTACAGCAATGCAGTTTCTTTCCCTAGGCCATAGCTTTCAAGTATCCTTTATTGGCCGGGAAAACCCCTTATTTTACCCTCTTTCCCGCAGTCATCCCTTATTAATTAGACTGCAAAGCCCTATTGCTGCCATTGGAGGGCAGCACAGGATAAGCATAGCTGTCAAGTATCCTGTATTTGCTGGGAAATTTCCCTTATTTCCAAATCCAAAACTTGACAGGTATGCCCTAGGCTGAGAAACTAGACACATTTCCGACAATGCTTCATCCCTTTTATCTCACAGCCTGAAACAGAGAAAAAAATGTTTCCCTTTCTCGCAAGTTCAATTTTGTAATATAGGAAACCAAACCTATTCTGTTCTTTATACCAAGGCGATCACCAGCTTAGGTTTCTTCATGCATGCAATCATATCTACTGCATCTGTCAGATTCATTTAAGGGTTTGACTACACAACTGGAAAATTGTGACTGGACCCACAGTGAATTTGCACGTAGAAGTCAGGTCTCCCTGTGTGAGGTTGCTTTAGCTGGACACATAGGAGTCAACAGAGAGAGGGGAGGAAATTGGCAATACGCTTTGTTTGCATCTTGCTAAGGTAGCTCTGTTCAGCTGTACAGATCTGCGGAGGAAGAGCTACATCAAAGCTTACCTTAACAAGCTGCAAAGAGCTCCTTAACAAGTTTCCCATTAGCGATTTTTTTTCTTGCTCTCTGCTGACTCTTCAATTTTCCCTTTGCTCTCCAGGTGCCGGATCAAACCAGCAGTTGTACCTGCTGCTTTAAAATGGATATTGTTTGGAAACAAGGAGTGTTCAGTTGAAGTGAACTGACATCTCCACAAGTGCCCCTCTTCTCATCTTGAACTAGCAAACTGGAAAGCATAGGTCAAGCAATCATACTGCCCGAACTTGTACAAATTCACTTAACTGAGGAGGGAAAGTTAAACACCCAGCAGCAGAAGGGGAAAAATCCTCACAGATTCTTTTACTTCCCCCCCTTCCCCCACTTTTCTTCCCAATTGTATTTTGGAAAGGATGGATAGCCATCATTTAAAAAGATTAAAACTGTGATTAATCATTTTAAAAGCAGGAAAGAGCTAGTACCAGCTATCTTTAAAACATTCAGTACTTAAAAGTTTCTCACATACATGCCTGAATTTATTTTAAAATTGGGTGACTGGTTCATCCTGTAGCAAGATTTTAGCAGAGAAAGCAAGGCAGATATCTCTTTCCAAATTCAGCTGTCAGGACCTGGACCTTCTGAAACCTTTTATTTCATGTGACGTGAAACAAACTGCACACATTCTATCCCCCTTTTTGAACGTGTTGTTCCACTCTTGATTAATCCTGCTTACATCTCTGTCTACCTCACTGAGCAAAGGGGATACAGTTATCTCTCTTTCCTCTAAAGGGGGTTGCTGTGAACGCTTGATGTTCTCCCTTCATGTTTAACCTGATCGTCGTACTTTGCTAATCCAGGTTTGCTATGGGGTGGAGGAGGAGTTGCCACATCTGAACCTGAACATCTGTAACATAACTCAGTTCTATCTTCAAAGTGTACACCACATAGGAAGAGCTTTGTCCAAGTAAAAATTAACAATATGGACAGAATAATAATTTATTTTATTTGCTAGTTATACCCCACTTTTCCTCCAATGAGCTCAAAGTAGCAAATCTTGTGAGATAGATTAGGCTGAGAAAGTAACTGGCCCAAAACCACGCTGTGAGATGCATGGCTGGAGGGTGACATGAACTCAATGCCCAAGTTTTTTTTTCCTGTGTGCTAAACATTATCTCACATGAATACCACTTTTATCCATTAAGCAAATGTTTATGCATATTTTAGGGAATTATGTATCTGTTAGCTTTCTCATAATTGTTCACAGATTGCCTCAATAAAATGTGCACACCTTTTCACTTTTACCACCAGCCCCACCTTCTGCCCATTTTCTTCGCCATCCAATACTGATCCCCAAAACATCCCTGAAGCCCAAGAGAGAGGAGATGAACTTTAGAAAAGAGACAGGTGCATAAAACAACAGTCTTTATGAAAATGTCTAGATCATGAGCTCCGAAGTTAAAAGATCATTATGATGCAAGCCATGGCATTATTCTTTCCTAGTCATTCCCTAAAGAAACAGTGTTTGACAGAGCTGAACAGATGCTACATAATTACCTATGTAAATGTATTAAAAAAATTAATGAACTGTGTGTCATTTTAATAACATTATTATTATTATTATTATTATTATTATTATTATTATTATTATTATTATTATTATTATTATTATTATTATTATTATTATTATTATTATTATTATTATTATTATTATTATTATTATTATTATTATTATTATTATTATTATTATTATTAAAAGTCTGAACATTTAACTTTTATTTGGACCTCTGACTCATTATCTCTTTTTAAAACATTTGTTCATAAGTCCCAACCATCCCTCACCATCCCATCAGCTGCTAGGGTCTAAGGAAGGATATAGTCAAGATATTTCCACCCATGTTCCAAAGTCAAGGAGGAGTAGGATATATTTCTGATTCGAGAGAGAATTTAACATTCCACAAAACAAATTTCCCTCTCTCCTTTCCTTTCACATTAATTACAATGGAATTCATGGAATTTTGTAGAGAGAAAGAAAATTAAGTTATCTTCCTCTCTCCACATCTCAACACCAGGAATGGGTGCTATACACTGTGGGAAATGTAGTTTTCCCAGAAGATACTGAGATTGGTGGTCCACTATTTTGGCCAAACAATGTCCTCTGCTACATAATGATTCTGTATCATGATGGAATATTGTTCCAAGACAAGGTGGTTGTTGGTGGCAAGAATCAATTTGGTAATAAATGGTCAATTTGCTACCATATTAGCAATGACAGAGGTGGAAAACTTTACTTTTTCACCTCTGTCCCACCCTGAAGTCCACAACCAGGATAATTACAATGTGCAGATTTGGGGAAACAAAGTCCAGAAGTAAGTCTTCCAAACTATAAGCAGCAGCAATATGAGCAAATTAAAAAGAGGAAAAGGAAAACCATGCCATTGAAGCTACTAAAATGTTAAGGCTTCACCAAACCATTTGCAAATATTCACTCTTCACCAACGTTTTACATTACAGCTGCTCTTTTCTGCCACATGGCTGCATACATTTTGAGCTAAAGATATGTAATCATACTTTTGGATCACATTTTGCCTTCCTGCTTTCTTACATGTTCTGAGAGGCATTGCCAGTAAGAGGAGACATGACTGTGGAGACAACTGTGAAAGCCAGTACTAAAGTATTTACTGTCTAAATATACTCTAAATAGGGATGGAGGAGATTCATTCAACTGCATTTTAATACGCCAGTCTAATTTGTACTTCCTAAACCTGGGGTGCCCAAGCTATGGCCTAGGGGCCACATCTGGCCCCCAATGCCAATTCATCCAGCCCATGAAGCCCTCTTTGCTCCAGGAGGCAGAAGTAAAATGTACGGGCACATTTTACTTCCGCTTCCAGGAGCGATGAAGGCTTTGTAGGATGGATGAGTTGGCATCAGGGGCCGGATCCGGCCCCAGGGCCATAATGACCAGGTCCCTGAACTATGTGCCCGGCCCAAGGCCCAAAAAGTTTGGGCACCCCTGTCCTAAACCAATGAACAAGCTAAAATGCAATTATCCTATAGCAATCAAATTCCCCTCAATTTTGCAAGCAAAAATGCACTCACAAAAGTGTACAGATTATGATAGAAAGAATAGAATTAGCTGCATCATGTTTAGCCATCTTGGACGTCACCTGCCAAACAGAACAGCAAACTGGACTGAAATCAATACCGTCATTTAAGAAAAAGGTCTCTGTCTTCTAATAACAGTTATGTGGTATACATCTGTGATATACAACTGTTGTTGAATGTGAGCTCATAAAACATTTAAAATAATCACTGCCAGTAGTCCTAAGGAACACAGTGAAATCTGTTGCAAGCCAGTTGCAACAATCACCACAGTTTGTCCTTCTTGGCAGAGTGTCTCCCTCTTAGAACATCTTCCCACATCACTTGATCTTCCCCGACAAGCCAGCTCTTAGTGCCAATGCCGAAATTGGCAAGGAAGGTGATGACCAGAAGAAGAGCCTTTTCAGTGGTGGTGCCATCCCTATGGAACTCCCTTCTGGCAGAATTGCGCCAAATCACTTCTATGCTAACATTCAGAAAACAATTTAAAGCACTTCTGTTCAAGGAGGCATTTGAGTAGGGGCACTCACTGGACTAGTGTTAGGCTTTTAATTTGGTCCCCCGGATTTAATTAGGTTTCATAATTGTATTTTATTAGGTGATTTTATAATGTGTTTTTAATGTGTTGTTGTTAGCCGCCCAGAGTGGGGGTAACCCCAGATGGGTGAGATATAAGAGGAAGTTAATAATAATAATAATAATAATAATAATAATAATAATAATAATAATAATAATAATAATAATAATAATAATGATGATGATGATGATGATGATGATGATGATGATGATGATGATGATGATGATGATGATGATGATGATGGACCTGAGTTTTTCTTGGCCATCATGATTGGCTACAAAATATGCACCCCCTAATGGAACAGTTTTACCTGTTAAATGTTGGGGGTGCTTATCCCATCCATTGGTGGAAGAGAGGATAGTGTGCACAGACTGATAAGAATCGCAGCCTGACAGCACGGGAGAGGGCCAGGGCCAATCCTATATAGGCTGGCCACATTCCTTCATTAGTCTCTTTGACTGCCGGAAAGACGACATGCCACATGTCCACCATTTAATCAGAGTAGCTGATGAGGTTACCGTTTAGGGGCTAGATAGGGATTTTTTGCCTATGCTTCCAGATTGGCCTTAGTGAGCTGGGTAGTTTTTTGCCTATCCTACTCTGGTTTCTTAGTTTGCCATTAGTGAGGGTGGATGTGGTTTAACAAACCGGTTACATTTTGTGGAGGGTAGTTATGGGTAGATGGGGTTAATAGTGAATCCTTTAGGGCATATTTTGCCGAGGTGGTTTTGATTGCCTGGCACAATTGTTCTAAATCAGTTGGGCCTACTCACCATGAGACATCTTTGGGGTACATCAAACATTGGTTCCTGGGAACTGAGTTGGTAATGGCCTCTTGGCTGTCTTCCCGATTGTCAACCGGCCTGAGCAGTAGCTCATAAGAATCAGCACTGCCCAGGGGGCAAAGATCCACCCGATAGGACCATAGAGTGATAGATTAGTTTCCCCTGCTTGGGATATTTTTAGTTTATTTATTTATAATTCAGGCGAACCCAACTCAGGGTGGCTCACAACAGGATTAAAACATACATATTTAAAACAATTAAAACCCCAACATACCCACCCACCTATTAAAAACTAACCACATTAAAACTGCCCGCATTAAAAAGATGGGGAGGCTTTATTTTATAAGCCAACAGGTGGGGGCCACTCTTCCATCCGGGCCCCACACCTGCCCCGCCAACCAGGTTTTTAATTCTTTTCTGAAAGGCAGCAGCTCCGTCTGCTCCTGCAACTCCTCTGGCAGGAGGTTCCACAAGGCCGGTACAGACACGAAAAAGGCCCTCCTTCGTGTGCCAGAGAGGTGAGCCCCTCTGGCAGATTGAACAATTAGAGAGCCCATCCGGTCCAATCTGGTTGGACGGACAGACACTCTTGGGACAATGTGGTCTCTTAGGTATCCTGGCCCACTACCATGTAGGGCTTTAAAGCTCAAAACCAGCACCTTGAATTGCACCCGAAGACAAACTGGTAACCAGTGCAGCTCCCGAAGCAATGGTGAGGTGAGAGCATAATGCCTGCACCCCATCACTACCCGGGCTGCTGCATTCTGCACCAGCTGTACCCTCCAAATGGTCGTCAAGGGCAGCCTCATGTAGAGCGCATTTCAATAATCTAACCTGGAGGTCGCCAGAGCATGTGTGAACATGAGCAGGGAGTCCCGGTCCAGGAGTGAATGCAACTGACAGATGACACAAAGCTGTGCAAAAGCCCTCCTGGCCATGGCCGCCACCTGATCTACAAGTAGCAATCCCAAATCCAGGAGGACCCTTAAATTGCATACCGGGTCTGTCTGGGGCAAAGCAGCCCCATCCAAGACCAAAGTTGGCAGCTCCCTCGATAATGCAGGGCCCCCTATCCATAGCCACTCAGTCTTGGAGGGATTCAATTGTAGCCTGTTGTCCCCCATTTAGACCCCAACAGCTTCCAGACATCTGGATAGGACATTGACCACATCACTGGGGTCCCCATGGGCTGAGATGTACAGCTGGATATCATCAGCATACTGATGATACCTCACCCCATGGGAATGGATAATCTCGCCCAGCGGCTTCATATAGATGTTGAATAGGAGAGGAGAGAACACCGAGCCCTGAGGCACCCCATAACGTAGGGGCCTAGGGCTAGACCTCTCACTCTCCAACCACACCGACTTGGTCTGGCCCTCCAGAAATGAGGAAAACCAGGATAACACAGTACCCTGGATCCCCAATCCTTTGAGCCGTTCCAGAAGGATACCGTGGTCAACAGTATCGAAGGCCACTGAGAGGTCAAGAAGGGCAAGGACGGATGGATGGCCACCGTCCCACTCCTGCCAGAGATCATCTACCAGTGTGACCAATGCTGCCTCTGTACCATATCCAGGCCTGAAACCTGATTTAAAGGGATCCAGATAATCCGCTTCATCTAGGACCCCCTGCAGCTGTCGCGCCACCACCTTCTCCAATACCTTCCCCAAAAAGGGGAGGTTGGAGACTGGCCTATAGTTAGCTGGAACTGCTGGGTCGAAGGATTGTTTCTTCAGGAGGGGGCACACCAAAGCATGTTTTAAAGGTGCAGGAAACACCCCCTCCCGTAGCGATGCATTGATTATAGCCCTGACCCAGCCTCCCATTACCACCTTAGAGGCTTTCACCAACCAGGTGGGGCAGGGATCTAGAGGGCAGGAGGTGGTGCGAACAGCTGCAAGAAACCTGTCCATTTCCTCAGGGACAACTGGATCGAATTGATCCCAGATAACACAGCCAGACTGAGCTCTGATCCCCTCCCGACTCTCCCCATCCACGCCAGGTTTGAACCCCGAGTGAATCTGAGTGAGTTTCTCCACCAGATAGTCTGCAAAAACCTCAGCCAAACCCAGCCAACCAGGCACCGGCCCCTCCTGGCCAAAGAGAAACCAGGTAACCCGGAACAGGGCAGCTGGGTGATTATCTGCAGAGGCAATGAGGGTGGTGAAGTGTTGCAGCTTCACCACCCTCATCGCCACCAGGTAGGTCTTAATAGCAGCCCTAGCCAGTGTCCAGTTGGCATCACTCTGGTTCTTCCCCCAGCGGTGCTCTCGGTGTCTCTTTGCCTGTTTAAGCTCCTGCAGTTCTTCTGATATAGCACTGCCAGATATAGCACTACCAGCCCACCCCTGCATGTGACAGTGAATTTTAAATAAATGTGGTCCATACCTTTCTCCAAATATTGGTATCTTGCTTCATTCAGGTTGGGTAGGAATAGACTTTACAGTATGAAATAAAACTGATACATTAACAGCTTGCATTCGATTCTCTGAACTGACTAGCAACCTTACGATATCAATCAGGAAGGTGCAAGTGTGGCTATAGCTTTCATATTGCTGCACTTCTGGAAGAACACTCAGAGCTAGATATCCTATGCTATGTATTTCAGAAATTGGGCTCCTTAGATAAAATTTTGGGGCTCCCTCAATATCAGGGAAGTCCTTGATTTCTCTTTGGAAGATGATGTATTAAGGACGGAAATCTTTACTAATCCTTGCATACAAAAATAAGGAGCTGCACCATTATTCTCATAAAGATGCTTAGGCATTTCTGGATGCTGTCCAATTTTAAACAAAGTAGTCCAAATGATGATGACTGCTGCTTTAAGAATTTGAAGCACTTGATCAATTGTTTGCATCTTTCTTTATTACCGTTCAGACTCTTGCTGCCTGCTTGTGTATCTATGTTCTGTTTCTTGAACAGAAAGGATGGTGGAGACATTTTGTACAAATTACAAAGATTTTTTGGGGGACAACATTTTATCTAGAGGCAATGGACCTTGCAGATCTATTACTAAAATGTCTCATATTGAGGCAACCTAAATGAACAAGAATGAGGAATTCAACAAATAATCTGCACACCCCTACAAAGAGCCACTCAACTATGCGCTTATCTAAACTACCAATGACATGTGTCCTCAGTGTCCGGATCTACATTACCAATGAGCATGGGTCCTCAGGTCTCAAGTTGCATTGCTGGGAAGCTAGCCTCTCACTGAGTAAAACCTTGGCTGTCACATGCCACTTCATTATTTGGTACGTATATGTCGGAACAGGGCATATCAGATTTTAGATAAGATACTATACTTTACAATACACCAAACCCTGTTGTTTAGTGTAGTAAATTACTGAAATCCTCTTGAATAGTGTAATAAGCTGTACTAGTAAAGGGCCACTGAATCACTAGGGATTTGGTGAGTCAACTTCTCTGTAAATTTTATTGATTCAAATGGGCTGACTCTACCTGCAATAAACTTTAGCACAGTAAGTTGCAATTAAGGCCATTTTAATCAATGGAACTTATGGAGGCATGTTCTTTATCTCTTAAGGAAACTGAAAGTTGCCTTGCCTGGGTTAAATCAAAAATTCTGTAGAAAACAACAATATTGAAAGAGGCAGAAGGGTTGTGATTGCAAAATGCTCTTCATAATAAAATATGAATAAGAAGAGGCATTATAAAGAGAAAGCAATAAGAATGATTTCTACACTATCTAGAAAGCATTTGTTATTAAAGTCTCAAGAATACTAGCCAATGATCTAAGAAATCATTGAAGACATTTAAATTATTCACTCCCCCGGCATCCCTCCCAATACCTCGAAGCACAAACAACTAATGCTTATTTACAAGAATTGTTTATGCATTCTCAGTTACTGAGCACATTTCCATTAGCACTTGGGGAAAATAGTATATGATTTATACTGACAAGCTCCTAGTTGTACTTAACTTGAATGTAGGCAATGACCTTTCTGCATGATTTATCTGTTTGTATGAAACACAATTACCATAAAAACATTTCTGAAATAATTCCACTTTCATATGTTGGTATTAGGTTTTATGAAAAAGATGTCAATACAAGGACCTGAACGACATACAGTATTCCTGCTGAGTCTTTCATCTTGTAAATCACTGGAAATGTAAACAGAAAACAATACATATAATGTATTCAATCAAAATAGATGAGCTGAATAAAACTTGGTATAATTTAATCTTTTTATGGTTATCACAAGCCATATATACTGTAACTTTAAATTCTACAGTAACTAAGAAATAAATATCATTTTTGTAGTGCATGGAATATTAAGTTATAATGAATACATCTGATATTGCCACCAGAAGGCTAGATTCACACTATCTAAATTTAGTAATGTTTAAAATGTCCCTCCTACACAAAAGGCTCAGTCTTCTAAAATGAGGATCCTTCAATCCGAGTTTTATTCAATCCTGGCAGAGAATTTTCTGCTAATTTCCAGCTTTGTTATACACAGAGCATGTGTCAATAATTTTGGAGCCAATAGTCAGGGTTGCTTTGAGAGAAATGGCATAAATAATGTCAGGGTATGAAGGGACACAAGCCACGTCCCTTACAGATACATCACAAGCAATGTTCAACCATGCTGCCAGACAAACTGGGCACTGTTTCAATATGAGAAAGTATTCTGATAATATGGACAAAATGTGGGCTGCTTCTTCCCAGTTTCAAGCAATGGGCTTTTGATAGCTACAGGAGTATCCCTACATTCAAACAGAGTTTGTAGTCGAGACATTCCCACATTCCATTTTCATTTCTGTATACCAACAATTTGACAAATACTGTAAACAGATACACAAATGCCATAGTGACAGATGCGACGAATGACAGTTCCAGTTCCCTATTGAGACGTTTAAAAGCACAGCTAGCTCCATACCTCCATTATTACCAGCGCCTTTCTGTGCATGGAGGGAAACGTGTTTGAACATTTCACATCATAGTTCTCAATTATGTGGAGAGCTTCAGTGCATAGTCTCTTTCTACTCTGGATTTCTGCACTCAAATGTTGGAGGACAATAGGCTTTTGAATGATGGTGCACAACTAGCATGTCTTCCCTCCTCATGGGTTAATGCAGCATACTTTTAAATGAATGGGAAAGGCTCTGTTTGTTCCTAAAGTGGTGTGTCTTTAAGCCTTCAAAGAAACCACTGGGATGTAAGTTATGTCTAACTTGCTACATTTATTTCAATTATCCTAAGCATCTTAATTGTTTCAAACTGAGCACTGCTTCATTATCAGAATGTATCCTGATACAATCCAATGTTTATTGAACTAGAAGTGTATCCCAATGCATTTAATAGGTCTTGTTTTCAGCTGCATCTATATAGGATTGTGGCTTCAGTTTGGATTCACTTCATTGTGTTGGTTAAAGTTGCTCTGTTCAACATCATATGAAGTTTCAAGGAATCCACTGAAATCTGTGTGCATGGAGAAATATAACTAGTACCAAGCTACATTTCACAGGTCGATAATTCTGCAAATGCTTAATGTCCTCATATACCAGGCACGCTGGTTTCCAGGCAGGCAGCTGAAGACTGGAAACTATGCAATACAGTGGAACCTTGGTTAACAAATGGCTCGGCTAACATAAAAATTGCATAACAAAAGGAAATCCATAGGAAATAGTGGCTCGGTTTACGTAATTTTTTTCAGAATGGATTAATTGGTTTTCAATGCATTCCTATGGGAAACCACGTTTTGGTTAAAGTATTTTGGTTTACAATGCATTCCTATGGGAAATTCATTTAAAGTAATTTTCGCTGTAAGAAACGTCTTGGAGAATGCATTAATTATGTTAACCAAGGTTCCACTGTACCCATTTTCCTCCCTATAGTATAGTCTTTCAGGATACCACGGGGTTTACAAGGCTCTCCTGCATGTCTCTTCTGCAGCTAGTCAGATGAAACAAGTGGTTGTTTGGCTGGCTGGAGAGCAAGAGTGGTCCAAAGAGGGTGAAGCTCTTTCATCCATACAAACAAAGGTCTGTCTTGGTTTTCAACCCACCCTTCCTGGGATTCATAATTCTGAAAGTACCTCCACTTTCAAGTTTGTGTTTCTGTCTGCTTGCCACATTTTTTGTTACTATGGTATGTGTTATTGGGGAGAAATTATCTCCTATAGTCATATGTAGAATACTTCAACTTGATCTGCAAGGAAATATACCTGGGAAGAGAGGCCCTGGATGTAGAAGGACTTCCTGGATGAAAAACCTGAGAGACTGGTGTGGCATGTACTTGGAAGAACTGGTCCAAGAAGTTAAGAACAGGAAGACTATTGCCATGATGATAGCCAATATGCAGAACGGATATGGCACCTAAAGAAGAAGTCACATGTAGTTGTAAGGAGGGTTTTGGCAGGGGATCAGCTCTATTATGGGATGCACCCTCATTCTCTATTTTGGCAATCCCCTTTCATTATCTTGGGAGAAGATGATACCATCATGTTTAGCTCAGATGCTGCTGAGTGCTTCATTTCCAAATGACAAGGTGTTTACACTGGCTGTGCATCCAGATAGTTCCCACCTCCAGTCAATCAATGGTGTCTCCCAGCAGGTGCTTGAGATGGATCATGAGACCATAGGCAGGTTATTGATGTGTGGGTCCACTGTCCCACATTGCACCAAGTCTGTTTTCACTGATAACCAAGTTGTGGCTATAAGTTTTCACTGAAACATTTAAAGTTGGTGTGGCCTCTATTTCTTGCTTGAGGAAGGGGGACTCTGTTCCATAGTAAAGGTAAAGGTCACCCTTGCTCGAAAGCCAGTCGTATCTGACTCTAGGGTTCAGTGCTCATCTCTGTTTCATATCTGAAGAGCCAGTGCTGTCTGCTTCTGCAGAAGTTTCCATGGTCATATGGCAGGCATGACTAGACACCGGAGCACACGGAATGTGTATCTACTTGCAATTTCTTGCTTTTGAACTGCTAGATTGGCAGGAGCTGAGACAAAGACAGGAGCTCATTCCGTCCTGCAATATTCGGGTATCAAACAGCCACTTGAGCCACAGATATGTCCTTAAACATCAAGATCCCTGCCTCCTCCTCCTTATTCCAAGAAGCTATTTCTGATTTCTTTGACTCCATATTCCATATCAAAATCAGCCAGCTGATCATTTTTAAAGTAAAAGTAATTAAAAAAACTTTTACTAGAATTGCATCCCATTAGATTTCCTCCACAGGTACACCTTTGTAAACAAGAGCTGCAGGAAAAGACATCTGCTTAGAAGAGCTGCTCTGTAAATTATTGTTTGAATGCTGACAGAGCTCAAAAAAATAACTAGCAGTTTTAAGTGTTATGCCCAGAGAGGTATGTTTTTAATTAGTTGCAATATCTTACAATGTTTGAAATCAATTTTTTTCCAGGTGCTGAACCTGCAAATGTCAATACTTTTTTGTTGTTATTTTGTTTTCTTTCTGTTTGTTATAGTTTACTGTTTATTAACTCTCTATGAGTAGTCAGTCTGAACTTTTATCCTGAGTTTCTGCCAGAGGAGACTGAAATATGGACTGAAGAAAAAGTTTAAATTCCTAACAAACAAAAATATTTTTTAATTTGAAAAACAAGGCTGGCAATGAAGTGGGAGAACATGCAATAACTGTATACAGTGCACCATAATCACAGTATGCATATTCTAAAATTATAGTCTCTTCCACTGTGTGTACAAATATTTAAGTGTTTCTAGCATTATTAAATCAATTTGTTCTTCAGGAATATTTGTTAAAAGATCTCATTTCCCCCTTTGCTAGATTAGGAATCTTTGAGAGGAGTAAAACTGAGGCCCCCAGTAGTCATTTGTCCGGAAAAGGTAAAGAAATATCTCTAATACAAAGCACAACTGCTGCTTGAGCAAACTACTCAGGGGTCAGATCAGTAATAAATTATACATGGGGGCGGGGGAATCACACATATTTCTTTGCATGAACTTAATATAACATTTACTATTGCTTCTGCAAGTCTGGGAGAACAGATATTGACTGAAATCCTGCTATACAGTTATGTAAAAGGTGTAACTTTGAGGGGCAATTGATGTAATTTTTTAAAAATCTCTGTAAGCATTCTCTGTTTCATGTCAAATCACACATCTTAATATTCAACTGATACACTTATGGAGATTTCTTAATTTATGGCAAATCACCAGTAGAAGTTACTGCACAACAGAATTTTGGCCCCTTTACTCTAAATATTAAGAGAACGGAGCATACATTGCATATATCGAGTCTTTCCTTTTGCCTTCTGTTCTCTGGATAAGGTGTGTGTTTTAATTATTCACAAGATGGGGCACTTAGACATGGCCAAAAAAGAGAGAGGAAAAACATCCCCCAAAAAAGGTCAAGAGGGAATACAAATCTGCATAACATCTGCATATTCTAATTTATACATATAGATGCAAGTTCAGAAATAATTAGGAACCAGTATTGTATGTATGCTGGCATTAATCAAAGGATATAAATTACAGTGGCAAACTGCCACCAGTCAATAAGCCAGCCCTGTAATTCTCATTGTACAGCAGTCATTTTATTTGGCACACAAGAAATACCAACATCAACTTTGTAACTAAAGTCAATTTACAACTGCAATTTACACTATTTAACTTCTGTTGCTGCATGGAAATTAATAGGATTCCAACCCTGGTAGTTTAAATAGAAAGATAATACATGCATCCATAGTGCAGAATGCATGTGACTGTGCATGCTGTGCCTAATGCTGCTTCAAAGACCTTTCCTGCTGTCCAGACTTATAGACCTTTATATTTAAAATGGACTTGGATTAGAGAATCCTTTAACAAATCCTTCAAAAACAAATCAGAGAGTAAAGAAAAGAAAAAGACAAAAATGTTGTGATACCTTTAAGACAAACTGCTGTATTTTAATGTTAGCTTTCATGGATCAAATCCACTTCATCAGACATAAGAGTGAAACTTCATGGCATCAATTGATGCACATCATGCACACGATGGTTAGACAGCATTACAGATAAGTTTGCTTGTGCTGACTGACGGTTGAATAAAGATATGTATGTATGATACGTTTACAAATCAGTGTCGCTTTTTACAACTGGTAATAGAAGATCCCTGCTTGGTATTCAAATTTGCTATTTGTTTTGGACCTGTTGAGTTTCAAATGGTTAGTACAGTAATACCCTGGATAATGTTAAAACTTGGTTCCACGAGTCTTAACGTTATGCAGTTTTTAATATTGTGCGATACATGTCTGAAGACTCTGGGCAGCTCACAGAAAATAAAACCAATCACATTTAAAAAACCAGGGGTGCCTGGATACATGTATCACACAACGTTAGACCTTATGGGATGTATCGCACAACGTCAATCTCCATAGAGGTACATTGTAGCTGGCACAGACTTCAGCGAACATTGTGTGCTACATCCCATAGGGTTTTAACGTTGTGTGGTACAATTTTTTTCCAGATTCCTTAACATTATGCGGTTTTAATGTTGTATGGTGCAAACTTTATCCAAGGTATTACTGTATATGGATGCAAAACAAACATTGTGGCATTACATATTTGCTAATGAGTTGACCTTTCAGACTGAGCCATACCTGTCAACCCACGGCTCTGGAAAAACGGGACCTGCGCACAAGCGATGTGCGCAGGTCACTTTCCACGCATGCGTGGAAGGGTTTCACCCCTTCCACGCATGCGTGGAAGTGCTACGCCGCTTGCACAGCCCCTACGCAAGCAGCGTAGTGCTTCCACGCATGCGTGGAAGGGGTAAAACCCTTCCACGCATGCGTGGAAAGCGCTACACTGATTGCATAGGGGCTGCACAAGTGGCGTAGTGCTTCCGCGCATGCACGGAAAGCGTTTTCCCCAACTGCCAAATTACGGGGGCGGGTTATGACGTCAATCGATGTTGAATTACGGGGTTTTCCCGGCCAAATTGGGATGGTTGACAGGTATGGACTGAGCATCTATTGGCCATGCTCTTTGAAGGTTAGACAATGGTAAGAGTGACCATGTCCTTCCTTTGTTCTGTGAGGTGGCCTGAGGCTTTGGATGGAAATCATTGACCATCCTTCTCTAGTTTGTTCTGTAAAGGTGGTGTGGGAAATTTCAGCATAAAAACAACCTGTTAGTTGTGGCATATAAAATTTGATAATATCCCAGAAACCCTTGACTAATGTTCAAACCTTTGAGATGGATGTCCAGCATATGTATATATTTTGTCGTTGCTGCCTCCCAGTTTGATATTTTATATAAATAACATGTTAAATTGATAAAGAGGAGGTATAAGAATTGTAACCATGGAAATGGGAGATGTGATTATAAAATAGAGATTTGACTAGCAATATACTACATGTCTGTCAGAGGTTACTTTAAGGCAAGCGGCTAGTCTCTTCAGATTGGCAAAATACATGTAAAATCTGATTGGCTCTGCAAGACCATTAAAATAATTTGTAATTTAATAAGGACTTGCAACCCTGTCTAAATCTACTATAGAATATACACCATCTTCCAAAACAGAGAGAGAGACTGTATAAAAATAATATATCCCTGCATCTGTGGCAAAACTATTGTCCTTACTTACAAAAAGACCTTACCAGTATCTTTAGCACTGCAAGAGAGATTTACTGAAATGTCTATTTTAACTGCAGGAGTGCTATCAGCCAAGTGTGTATGCTTATCTCAATGTATCAAAACATTCAGGCAGTTAAAAATACATGTAGATGTGACTCAGTACACATGGCAGCTGACTTTATTACCAGAAGCAGGATGACACGCACACAGGCAAGATGAAGAGGCACCACCTAACATGGATAGGTTGAAACTAAAAAAAAATGCAAATAGCTTGTGTGAGAAAACATAATACTTTTCATGTGTGTTTGGATATGCTAAAGGTTAAACATTGCTCAAAGCTATAATTCTTAAAGCTGTAACAAATAAAACAGTCATTACAGAGGTGTACTCTACTTTTTATGCTCTCTGATTATGCCTTTTAAGGTACAAGCTCCTGCGTTTTCAAGATGTAATTAAATCATTCTTTCTGCTCTTTCTGATTCTTAAAGTATATTTGTTCTGTGCTTTTATGGTCCTGCAATTTTGAAACTTAAATGCAAACTGATTTATTTCCCTGTAGATTTTATATCTGTAATTCATTTTTCTGACATAAGTATTTGCCTGCAACTTAAGTTTAATCTTCACAAATTCATAAGCTTTTGTACCCATATTTTTTATAGCTGTAAGGATTTTGAATGATTTTTACAAGATATAATTAACTGTAACTGAAGATTTTCTCAGCTGTAACAATGGAAAATTTACACCTGCACAAGTTTAATAACTGGATTGCTATACAGATTAAGTACATGCCTGTAAGACAAATCACATTTCCCCAGGAATTTTAGATTTTTATGCATAGATGCAATTAGATGCATAGAGCTTTTGAGTTAAACAAGTTGATATTGTCTGGATTCATTTCTGAACTTGTAAAAAATGAATACATAATATGTGAGTTTCTAGAGCCAGGGTGCCCAAACATTTTGGGCTGCGGGCCGGTCACATGGTTGAGCATGCTGGTCACATGGTCCCTCCCACTGGAAGCGGAAGTAAAACAGATGTGGGGACCCCACAAAAATGTATTAATTTTTAGTGATTAGAAAACTACATTTGAAGAAAACTAAGTAAAGGTGAGTATCACATTCTCCCTCTTTATGAGTAACCACATCTATGCAGTAAAATCATGCTGCCACATAATTTCTGAAATTAATTAATTGGAATTTATTTTATTGGCATGGTCTTTCAAACCTTAGTAGGGACAACATATTCTCCAGTAGAAACTACTATATCAAGTAAGAAGGTTGTCTCTTTAGGAGACAATAATGAGTAGTACCTAAAGGCAAGGCCCTGATCCATTACATGCTGATGAACCAGTCCTTTATATTAAAATGACACACAGGCCAATGTAGTATTTTGAAATATGCATATTTTTATGAATATTGAACCTTGGAGCAATCATATTCTGTCTGAACTCAAGTTCAATTGAAGTGATTTTTTGCTGTTTTGACCTCACATGCATTGTCATCACAGTCATCATGCTTGTCCAAAATCGTATGAGCAAGCAAACTTTCATTCTCTCTCCCCCCCTGGGAAACTGCACTTGAAATGATCAGACAAGCTTCTTGTAGTTTGAAGAACTGAGTTCTAAAAGAGAAAGCAGGCAGCAGTTAACAAGACATAGGACCTGGAAGTTTCCCTGTTTGATTGTATAGCCTCCCTCAGGCACTGAAGCTAAAGCAAAGAACAATATCTTTGGTGTGAGGAAATTTAACAAGATGTGCTCGACAATGCTCTTTAACTATATTACAGTTTCAACAGACTAAATTGAAGCTTATAAAATCCACTAACTATAGTAGATAAACTTGCACATACAGTTTTAAAGAGTGGTTACCAGTACTTGGAGACTCTATCTGATGTAGTTTCTGTTCCTCAAATCTATGCATATAATTCTTCCTGGAAATGTTCACTATTTACCTTTTTGCTTTATCCTTCCCTCCAAAGATATCAATGTGGCATTTTAACCGCATAGTATCCTGTGATATAGTCAGCAAGGTTTTCTATGCTATACTGTGAATAAACTAAGAAAATAAAAATAGTTAGAGACAGTATCCATTTAAATATCAACAGTCATGGGCTCAAATGCAACTGAACGCCTTAGTCCCAGTCATTCCACTTTCTTCTTCAGGCTCCTTTTTAGAGTCTCCTTTCATTCATCTTCTATGTCAACTCCGTTGTCCCTCATCGCACTGAAATCTTCAACTCTTTTGGAATCTCTTCAACCAATTCACTCACAATCACATATACTAACCACAGATACAATGAAAGAATCATTATATAGAAACCCACCTTCTTAAAAATGAAACCTAGGTTCCATATAAACCTAGTGATGACTGAACATGTTGAATGGACATATCTGTTGTGGGTAAAGAAACAGTAAATAAGAGGAGAGAAAAAAGAACAGATTACTCTGGAAGAGATAATGGATGTCTGGCTGGAACCCTGAATATGAACATTGGAAACTGAGACATTCCCATTGTCACAATTTCAATTGTAACCTCTCAATCTCTTACTGGTATCAAGGTAATGATAGGATAGATCAAGGAAATGATAGAATGGCCAAGGAACACCTTAGTTCCACAGTTCACTAAGCCTTGCTTTACAGATCTACCATGATATCTGAAAGGGATGTAAATTTCTATTTTGGATGTCTGACTAGACCTTGGAACTCTGAGACATATTTACAATGTTTAATCATTGAACATCCGAGAAATAACATGATCTTCCATAGTGGAAATGAGCAAGGAAACTTCAGTTTACATGTGAAACGCTGAGCCATCTGAAACTTTTACAACAAATATTTATTCCCCAAGTTTCTAGAGGGTGGTTGCCCAACCTATTGTGGTAAAAACAAAACTTGTGGCATCTTAACAAGTCAACAGTTTTATTTAGCATGAGCTTTTGTGGACTATACCATGTTAAAGAGCGGATGAAAGTGAATGGCAATTGTCTTTGTTTTTGTTTTGTTTGCAGTGCAAATTCTTGATACTTTGCCTGTGAATTTGTGGCAAAGCACCTGTCAAATGATGTAACACTGCTGGAAACCTGTTGTGCAGCTCCCTGCAATTGTAGCAGCAATTGTGAAAATCAGGGGAGTGTGGAAGCACTATTTACTCAGCATTTCCACACGTGTGCTGCAGAGTGTCACAATGGGAACTTTGCAACCAATTGTGTAAACAAATCCTTAATGTCTGGGCTTAATGCAGATTTATGTAGGAACAACTTATGTTAAGTGGGGGGGGGGAGGCTATCATCCATTGGCTTGCTTTGAAAAAGCTAGTCCTAATGATGACAGCACACACATTTATGCATTGGGGAAAATGGGATTCCAGGATGTATATGGGCATTATAATCTTGCAGCATCTGCTTCTGAAGCTTCATCAATATTTTTACACTTTAATTCTCCTAATATAGCATTTTTATCACATTTTATTGTATTTTCTCTACTGAATAAAGCATCAAAGATATGTTTGTTCCTCTTTTTATGTGTGTATAATTTTAAAAAGTAAAAAGAATAAAAAGAAGAGCACCTACTGCTTGTGGTTCCATCTCAATAGGGTGGGGGGACTCCTAAGAAATGCTTATAGTATCGCAGATCCTGATTTGATATGTGTTTTTTATAAATCTGTTAATGTGACTTTCTTTTTCATTCTAGATAAATGGGAAACATTTCATAAGCCAACCTCAGACACTGATACTTACCAAGAAAATATAGAGATAGAATTTCTATAAAAACTTAAATTAATTTAGTTAAGATGCCATTTTAAATAAGACTTAAAATAAACACTTCTAAAACCAGCAACACTCTCTAGCACCAGAAGGAGGGCTTTCTCAATGTCTGCTCTGGCCCTATGGAACCTCCTGCCAATTGAGCTGCGTCTCCAGACGGAGTTGCTGTTCTTTAGGAAAGGGCTAAAAACCTGGCTGACAAAGCAGGTGTGGGGCACCAGCGATGTGGTGACCCCTGCTTGCTGGCTGATTTAGTAAGAACACTCTCCCCCTCTTTTAATCTCTTTTAATCTGTAGGGGTTGGAGTAATTTTTGGTAGCATTTTTAATGGGGTTTTTATTGGTTTTTAAAATGTGATTAGTTTTAGTTTCTGTGAGCTGCCCAGAGTTTTCAGAGTTGGGCAGCAATATAAATCAGAAAAATAAATAAATAAGCGTCTGATAACAGAAAAAAATTGGAAGCCCTGTGTATGGAGCACCTATTATCTTTCCCTACAGTTCAATCCCATAGCTGTTTCTTTGTACAGAGAGGCATGCTTATAAAGACCAGCTAAAGTCCTTTATCTTATCTTTTTACAAGGCACCTTATCACTAGGAAAAACTTGTTTGCCATCACTAAACACCATGACAAAGAACAACTAAGACATAGGCAAAGGATATATCAAACACAGCTCTTTCAACAAATATTAATTTTAATAGTCAAATCATACAGCAACCTAACATATCAAGATTGCGGCACAAAATATAAAGGTTTTGGTCAAATCAAAGAAAGGAATTTAAAGCGTGTAAAGATGCTTATTTGACAAATACTGCCTATTCAAGCAGAGTTCCTGCAGTTCAAAAGGTATGTGAGAGTGCAGATATCCTGACTCTTCAGATGGCAAACTTAACTCCAGAAACACAGTAGGTTTGAAAACATTTTAGTGGGCATGGGACTTGACATCTTCTGTGTAAAACAATAGCCTCACCTGCAAGAATTAAGCAGATAGACATTACTTGGCGTGCTGTCAAAGAAAGGGAGAAATTCTCAACAGCTTTGTTTTCCCTGGCTGGACATCTGGATGAAAGTAGCCAAACTAGACAGCAGGTGCGCAGTTAACAGGATGAACTGTGAGGCTGGAAGAGTTGAAGCAACTGTCTCATGTGGCAGATGTTATGGATCACCATCAGCAGCCAACATACTGTTTCTCCTGTGCCTTCCACCAGCTTCCTCTGTTGAAAAGCCAAGCTTGTATGACCAAGACATCCAGTTCTACATTCCTGAGACTGGTCTGTCTGTAGTGGTGATATAGTCTTATCCTGCAAGTTACATTAAGATTTGACTACTGGTCCTTATAGTTTCTGTGCATAAATGAAGAGGGCACATCTTGTTCTTCACCTCAGATGTAAATGTATCTCAGGATTGCTCTCAAAAGGCAGTCTTGGTTGTCACGTATGGCTCCACCGTCAGAGAAGCCCACCCAGTGCTGGCCACCGGCCGGGGGCATTCCATCTCCCCCGGCATCCACGGACCCCACCCTTGCCAGGGAGGACTTAAGGGCCATAGAGATGGCAGGACTCCTGTTGCCATCTCTGGCCCCACCAGTGGAGAAGCCCTCCCAGTGCCGGATGCCGGGGGCATTCCATCTCCCCCAGCATCCACAGACCTCACCCTCGCCAGGGAGGATTTAAGGGCCATAGGGGTGGCAGGACTCCCATCGCTGCCTCCGGCCCCACCAGCGGAGAAGCCCGCCCAGTGCCAGACACTGGGGGCATTCCATCTCCCCCAATGTCCTGGGATAGGGTGTGGATAGGATGTATTTACCATTGTTCTTTTTTTCTGGGACTTAAAGTTTTGTTACTTATTTTGTTATTTGAAAATGTATTGTAGTGCATATTTTTTTTTGTAACTGAATAACATTATGTGGGCTGAGATTTTGTACTTTTAATTGTACTTCTGGAGATTGATATTTTGTAACTGTATTATATATTTTGCTGTCAACCGCCTTGAGTCACACTTGTCCTGAGTAAGGCAGTATTATAATAATAATAATAATAATAATAATAATAATAATAATAATAATAATAATAATAATAATAATAATAATAATAATAATAATAATAATAATAATAATAATAATAATAATAATAATAATAATAATAATAATAATAATAATAATAATAATAATAATAATAATAATAATAATAATAATAATAATAATAATAATAATAGGGAAGACAAATTGGGTAGTCTGAAAACAAGTCATTATGCTGAAGATCTCCGAGTTTGTCAAACTCAGAAGCTAAGCCAGAACTTGAAGCTTCATAGGACCTCTTTCAGATATTCTCGCTATGTGTGCAATAATATAACTACCAAACTCAAAACATTTCAAGCAGCCAGGACAGCTTACCCCTACTTTTGCTCAATAGTGAGGATGGTGAAGGTAGAGATGTGTAGAT
This sequence comes from Bradypodion pumilum, assembly GCA_035047305.1. Classification (NCBI taxonomy): domain Eukaryota; kingdom Metazoa; phylum Chordata; class Lepidosauria; order Squamata; family Chamaeleonidae; genus Bradypodion; species Bradypodion pumilum. The sequence goes on along the minus strand of JAWDJD010000006.1, from coordinate 52,694,022 downwards.
CTTTGATACTCTCCCAGAACTATTATGCAATTCCGGTCAGGATAACTAATGCTGTGCTAGACTGACAAAATGTCTGACCTGGAAATGGTCGCTGAGAGTGTTTAAAAAGGATGGGGGGTTCATACAGATGGTAGCTTTACTTTAAAAATAACTATGAGTAAGTTTTGCTACCCCAGCACAAATACAGTTAAATACCTAGGATCAGCATTTTTTCTCCCACATAACATAAACTGGATATTTCAGAAACAAATCATTTCAGCAACTTATACATTTTGAGAAATGAATTACTAAATAATTTCCCTCACGGCCTGACAACAAAATGGTGTACTGTGGAGGCGGGCGGAGGAATGAAAGGCAGGATAAATATGGCTGTCACACAGCAAGCACATAGTAGAATCATGCCCTGAGCACTGTTTAGAAAAATATCTGAATTTTGTCACAACACGAAATGCATTTTCCCAACTCATGAATGTCAGCACTGTGTCACAGAGATATCACACTTCCTGACAACTAGCCTGCAGATAACCCAGCAGAGCACCACAAATCATTAGAGTGGTTGATTCCAATGTGTCATTTACTTTTCTACCTTACTTAAATAGGTAAGGTTTCATTATGAAAGGTAGGAAATTAGGGATATTTGCTTAATGCACATTTGTTCTCCCTTAGCAAACCAGGAACACACCAAACTGCCTTGCAATTATTTAGGCCAGTTTGATTAGCATGGAGATAGGAAAACTTTGGTTCTCCATAAGGGACATATACTACAGTTCGCATAATCCTTTATCATACAGGGTGGCCTGTAAGTCCCTATGGAATCTTTCTCTAAATTTGCCACTTATTGTATCCAGGATGTCACCAGTATTCTTGCGCTCATGTAGCCACATACTTGTCACAATATGCTCTTCAAGTGTAAATGGGCTTAAATTGGCCATATTTTTTCTAGAAAAATAATATAATTCATATGCACAGGTAGGGACTTATGGGTCACACTGTAGAACAAGCTTGGTGGTTCTTCTGGGAGTTGAAATAGAAAACACACATAAGTCCAAATATTACCTTTTGTTGTTGTTCAGTTGCACAGTCAATTCTTACCCTTTGTGACCCTATGGACCATTCCCTACACCCATGTAACTAGTACTGCTACCTCTCAGAATCTATGACTTTCAAAAATTAGACAGCCACATTTTTTTCCTGCTCTGCTAATTTTTGAATGGTGATTCAGGGGGGGGGGGGAATTGAACATTTTGTATACAACCGTTGTATTTTGCTAATTATATTTCCCTCAACCCCAACAAGCTTTTATTACCCAAGACAGGCATCAATTGGTAACAGTATTAAATAATGGTGATTCCAGGTATTTTTGAATTTTTGTGGAGGCATTTGCTTTCATCTGATTCTTCCATGTCTATCTTTCCTGCCAAAATTAAATTAGAATACCTTCTGATAAGGGATTTCTTCTATTATAGTTTTTATTTCATTTTCTCCTATACATTTATTTCACAGAAAAGTTTTCTGAGAATTGATACACATCAAGCATTTTTATGCCACTTTTTTGCAGGTGATAACAGAGTGTTCTGTCTATTCTAGAGCTTTGAATGTTACTTTAAAAAGTTACAGTTTAGCAGTAACCACAATCACCTAATTGCATTTCTCTGAATAGGGACTGTGGTGGCTCAGTGGTTAAGAAGCTCACCTTATTAGCTGGAAGGTTGGCATGTCAGCAGTTCGAGACCCAGGTACTGCATGATAGATTGAGTGCCCATCTCTGTCCCAGCTCTTGGGGGCATGAAAGGAGTCCCATTCAGGCATCCCCTGAGTAGAGTTTCTTCAGCAAAAATCCTTTCAACCCAGAATAATTTCTGACACAAAATTATGCATATTTCTCTGAATCCCATCTGCCTTTCCTGCTGCACATCTGGTTGTGACATTTTGCTTTTCCTTCCCAGCAAAAGCATTACACGTGTGTGTTTTTTGCAAATGTTTAATAAAGTGAATGTTTCTGTATCTATTTTATCAAATTCACACATATCCAATGACTAAACAGTTACACTTTAAAAAGTATTCATTTCAACGAGAGTATCAACACTGTGAATACTGTATTCCCTCAAATGGACCATCAATCTTGCCAATGTGCAAATTCACAAATGAAGCACATTTTCCCACACAACTAATTTCAGGAGACAGAAAACACTGCTTTTGGTGATAATGTTGAATCTGGCGAAATGTTTTTCCATCCCTATTAGTTCATTGTCATTTTAGCAAATATTTTGAAAAGGTAACTTTTTCTTTCTTATTATTCTAAAGTAACTAAAATGCTACAATTTAGTTACTTAAAAATTACAATGTTACAAGCCACTTGCCTTTAATATAAAATAGATCCACTGAATGAGGCTACTGCTGTCCTCACTATAAATAATTTAAACCAAGAGAAGGAACGATATTGTTATGACAAAATGAGCTGATTATAAATAATTTGTTACTCTTACTTACAAGATCTTAAAATGAGCATTCACAGTTACACCGGTAGTTCAACTGGCCAAAAAGCAATTGCACCAAAAATTGTACACATGAAAGCAATCATCGTCCTTATCGCATGCTCCCCCCCAAACCCCCCCCAACAGATTACGAACAAAGCCTCCCTTGAGATTAGAAGACCCTCCTGCACATTGAGCATGAGCTTACACTGGAATTGCAATACAAGTCCCCATCCCAGAAACTGTGAGCTTCATAGATGCAGAGCCATAATAACAACTAAGGTTTGCAAAATTAACACTGGACTGCAATTCATTTGTCTTGAAATCTAACACTATTCCCCACTGTACTTTGTTGCTGCAGAAAGAATGCTATTCATGGTCCCCATGGAAGGTTGCTGCTTTCATCCCACAAATAACCATTAAGATGCTATAGGATCCTCTAAAGTAAATAGGGGGGAACAAGGCTTTTATACTTAATGACCAGAGCAAAACTAGCATGATTTTGCTGATGAAAGGGAAGAGTGGAAAAACAAGCTTCTTCTACCAGATACACTTTAACACTTTATCATCTCTTTTTTTTAAAAAAAGGAAAGGAAAAAGAAAGAAAAAGACGTTCCTTTTGTGTTTACCTGGGGCAACTGTGGCCTAGAACAGGGATTCTCAACTTGCGGCCAATGGGCTGGGTGCGGCCTGAAGCACCATTTTATGTATGGCCCCACCACCTCCACCACACCAGGAAGTGCCATGGGGTAGAAGAAGGGCAAAATGACTGTCTGGCCCCAAAAGCTTTCTGAGGGATCAAGGCCCGGCCCGCGGCTTTAAAATGTTGAGAATTCCTGGCTTAGAAGCTCATCCCTAAAAGCTCAGCATGTGTGGCTCCTAATGCACAGGAAATGTGATTAACAGTCTGAGAAAGCCCTAGAATTACTCCCATTCTGACTAGATTTCTAGATAATTAGATTGGTGGCACTCTTCCTTGACTGGGCTGTCAGTTTAAAGCCTGCTGTTTTTCCTCAGATAACTGTCATGTTCTGCAATAACAGTCCAAGACTGACAGAGAATGAGGTACTGGTGATATTGATGGGTCCCCCCCCCTCGCACAGTATACACAGGATGAAACTGCCTTTTCTTTATCCAATGAGCCAACATAAAATGGCCACAGCACTTACCAGTTCATTCAAAATGTCATTATCTTTGATTACTGCATACCTGCTTGACAAACCTGATCATGAAGGTTTAATGGGGATTGATAAACACATGTTCTTGTGTACTTGGCCTCATGCTCACTTACATCACATAATTAAAGGAAGAAATAGGGGGGGGGAGTGGTGCTTACAGAATCCCCTGTCCCACCCTTCCATCTGGCACAATATATACCACTGGGTAAAACTACAGTACTATACATATTTTCCATCTTACCACCTTACAAGAGAAGAGGGCAGATTCATGCATTTATGGAATCTGTTTTGGTGCTTCCCATATCCACCCACCATGTGGAAAATTGTGGCTCCAAAAGATGGGTGAACATAAAATTAAACAGCAAGGCAATTGAGTGGATCTTGGTCCCCTGCATTTAATCTCAGGACCAGAAAAGCGTACAGAAAAATCCACTCTTGGTCCTCTCCTGACCAGCTTTCTTCACTTAAGCAGATTAAAGAAGGGAAAGCTTTGTTATTATTAAACAATCAAAAATCCATAGTGATATGGTTTATATCATCCAAATGTATGCCAGTAGATTCCAACTGACCTTCTGCCCAGCATTATGTATTACACCATTACCCAATCCTCCCGTAAACATTGTGATGTTATAAACAACCATGCACCTGTGCCTTCATACAGTGGTTGAAATCCTATTGCACTGATATGCAAAAAGTATAGGAACTGAAAACAACTTTCCTCAGGTTAAGGAAATCTCCATAGATTTCAAGTGTTGCAAATCAAGTCATACAACTCCGTATGCAACAGGATAATGTGTATGGAAATTTCTTAACTTGAGGGAATCCACCCCCAAAAGTTATGACTTTTGCATAGTAGTGCAACATGATTTAAATTACTGACAGCTAGTACAGTGGAACCTCATACAACATTCACCCTGTATAGCAATGAAATCGCATAACAATTAGGTTTTGGGGTGAAATGGCACCCCACATAAAAATTTTCCCTATGGAAAAACATCATACAACAATTTTTCAAAAGTTAGCAAAAAAAATCGTTGTACGATGCATCCCATAGGGAAAATCGCTATACGATGCATGTCTTGTATAGCAATTGTTTTGTACAACAACGAGCCCCATGGAACAGATTAAAATCATTGTATGAAGTACCTCTGTACTTCTAAACAGCATTTGTTTCGGGTTATAGAGGTCTACTACAGTATATTCTCAGTTGGTTATTATATTACATTTCATTTCCACTACTGTCCCGTCCCCAGCACTGGCTTTACTGTTTCCAAAGAATGAGGCAGCTAACCCCAGCAGCAACTGGAGATTATAAATTAAGGATGACAAATTGGTAAAAATTGTCTTTATTGCTGCATTTTTATTGCTAGTTGCTGGCTGTGTTTGCCACAGGCTTTGCCTTTTTTGAGGGGACAGAAGTACCATTTGCTGTGCTGCTTCAGCAAACATAATGCCTTGGCTAGCCCTGACTGCTTGTCTTTCACCTGTTTCACCTTATCAGCTGAAAAGGCACAACCTAAGGAAAGGAGGGTAAGAAAAGAGAGGGGAAAGGCAGATAGAAAACATGGAAAGGCTGCAAATTAACCACACTAAAGCCCTGTTTAAAAGCACACATAGAGTTATCACAGGAGAATTTGTACAGTTTCTCTCACTGCTCACTTGGTAGGAAAAGATAGCTGAGTATAAAAATAACTGTGTAGTCGAGTCTATTCTGATTTGTAAGACTCTTTTCAGAGTTTCATAGGTAAAGAGCACTCAGAAGTACCGCTCCTTCCCTTCCTTTGGGGCACCCCGGGTTTGTGTAGCTTGCCCAATTCCACACAGGCTGGCCTTTTTCAGGACACAAAGCAGGGAAGTGAATTCCCAAATTCTGGCTTGGTAGCCATATACCCAACTCACTGAGCTAGCCAGCCAGACCAGTTCAACATACACTAAACATGCTATTTATTTAATCAGGAATAACTAACCAGGGCCGTAGCCAGGAATCTAGTTTGGGGGTGGGGGTGGGGCGAATTTTTTTTTCAGGAGGGGCAACAATGTCCCACACACATATATAACATTGGTATGTTATTGGTGCGTTGGGGCTGGCCTGGGCTGGGCTGTTAGCTCAGGAGGGTCCCCTCCTCCAGTCCTGCCGGCTACGACCCTGCTAATAACCCTAGTCAGGCCCAACCTAAGTCCCATTCATTTCAAGTTGTCTAACTGATGCAGGAGTAGCATTGGTTTTATTTGCACATTTCTTCCCAGAAATAAAGTTTATCAGAGTGTACCTTCTCTGTGTCCACACCAGCCCTCTTGAACCTCCTGCCAATAGAGCTTAGGCTTCAGACGGAGCTGCTGCCTTTTAGAAAAGGTTTGAAGACCTGGCTGGCAGGGCAGGTGTGGGGCGCTGATGGGAATGTGGCCCCAGCCTGCTGGCTCATCCATAGCTAAATTGAGTTCAGTCAATGCCCCTCTTTTTGTATTTATGTATCCCCCCGCCTTAAAGCTTTTTTTAGCTTTTTAAAGGGGAAGTAGAAGGAGGGTGGGTGGATAATGGGTGATTAGGTTTTTAACTTGTTTTTATGTATTTTTATGGTTGTATGCCACCCTGAATCAGGTTTTTACCTGAGCGGGCGGCATAAAAATTGAAATAAATAAATAAATAAATCAGCACTATCCTATAGGATGAATTGTTAGGTTCAGTGAGATTTCCTTTACGTTCAATGAGATTTACTCCTCCTTCTGGATGTTAAGTCTCACTCTGCTTATCATGGTATATTTCTGAGTAGATCTATATATCATATAATTGTACTGCCATTCTTCTTAATTAAGTATACAGAGAGTTACAATGATTAGCAAGCAAGTTTTGTACAAATTTTGTATAATCATAAGTCAGAGCTAAGTGTATGCACATACCACACTCCTATGATGGAAACACAATTATCCAAAGTGGAAACAATTATATAATGTGGAAACATTGAACAACTGTACAGTCAAAGGCAATCCCCTCTCCATCTGGGCTGTTTTGTTTTAAAGGAAGAACTTGGCAAGAGAAAATAAAATGATATTTCTTGTGCATTAAAAAGGGATTGAGGCGGGGAAATGCCCATGAGAACAAAAGCTATAGCATTACTCTTTCTAAATTTAGATCTGTGCCACAGACAAGGATCTTTTTGCAGGAACCAGTGTTAAAGAGGTTCTCTGTTAGCTTTCAGAAAGGTCATTCCAGGCTACACAATGGTAATACAGTACATGCCTTGGCCCAAGATTAAATAATACACACACACACACACACACACACACACACACACACACACACACACACACACACACACAGAGTAGACCCTCGAATAACGATGCTACTTGGTTCCCCAAGTAGTGTCACTATAGGGGAAATGTCGTTGTGTGGTTTTCAATGGCAGCTGCGCCATCTAGCGGCAAAATGCTGTCATTATCCACACAACGACGTTAAAAATGTCGTTAATCCACACAACGATGGTTTTTCGTCATTGTGTGGATAGTCACATGGCATACACACACACACACTGTCTTCACTAAAACAAAAGTTAACAAGTAACCATGCCACTGAATGAAAGATATACCAAATAATTTGTATATATATAAGAAAACACACACACACAGAGAGAGAGACTGTCCACACACACTGTTCACACACATTGTCCTCACTAAAACAAACAGTTGACTAACAGGACTGACAAACAGACAGACACCCCATCCATTGAATGACAAATCATTACCCTGTACAGTTTGCAACAACAATATAAAGAACAACCCCACCCACCAACCCAAAAATACATAATGTTTAAAATACACACACACATATATAATGCCAAAAAAATAATGAAGCTAATGGACAGCCATGAAAATTAGTTTAAAAAATAAACACCACATGGTTCTGACAGAAGACTATTGCAAGAAGGCTACTGTTAGATAATGCTTCCTTATACAGGGTGGCCTGTAAGTCCCTACCCAGTCTGTAAGTCCCTACCCTTCCTCTCTGTAAGTCCCTACCCTTCCTCTCTGTGGGCATGTGCCCACCCACCCACCCCTCTGCCCAGCAGTCCAATGGGAGTGCTTCCTCCCTCCTCTCAGCACAGAGTTCACCCCTCCACTCTGCCCGGCAACCAAATGATCTAATTTATTTGATTTGATTTATTCGATTTATATGCTACCCACTCAGCATACACTGAGTCAGGGCGGCTCACAGAAATTCTAACATAAATCAGCAATATGCAAAGCAACTACACAGCAATACAATATGCAATATGCAATATGCAATATGCAAAATCAGCAGAAGCTGAGTTCTTTTACCAGCTAGCCCCGCCACACACAGCTGTCTCCCATCCTCTTGGGGCTGAGGGCGGCCAAGAGGAGAGTCCGGTAGTGGCAGCACCAGGAGCAAAGTTCTTATACTGGCCTGGCCTGTCATACACAGCTGTCTCCCATCCTCTCGAGGTCAAGGGCGGCCGAGAGGAGAGTCCGCTGGTGGCGGCGGCAGGAGCAAAGTTCTTATACTGGCCGGCCACACCAAACACAGCTGTCTCCCATCCTCTCAAGGCCAGGGGTGGCCGAGAGGAGAGTCTGCTGGGGGAGCGCTTCCTCCCTCCCCTAGCAGAGCCCTACTCTTTTTGCTTACGGGCCACACTATAGAACTCTGTCTTCATCAATTTCAGAAAGGTTTGGAGGAAGACTGATGTACTTTTGCAGGTAATGAGTTCCAAAGAGACAAGGCAACTCCCAAGAACATCCGGCTTCTTGTTGACATCTTCTCCCCATCCTTAAGCGTGGTCACCTGTAATAGCAAGGTCTGGGAGGAATAGGTGATCCAGGCAGTCATCTTTTGGAGAGGTGCTCCAGCAGGTATTTTAGTCCCAAAATATTTAGGTTTCTGTTTCTTGTACATAGGCAGTGAATACTTCATACATGTTTTATGAATATATCCAAGAGCACTTCCTCTTTAAGTACTGGCTATTAAATAGTTTGATGCATTATCAAATGCAAATAACTTGTGCACAAGAGTGCACGGAGTCCTATGGGGTGGTATATAATGTAGTTGCTATTGCTATTATTATTAAGAACATATGTTTTTAAAAATGATGTCACAAATTCCAATGTCATTTTAAAAATATTACAGGTTACTCCCAACTTGCCCATCCCAAAATGAGTAGCTTTATACATTATACACAGAATATACAAATTATTTCTAAGGAACATATAATTTCCTTTCTGCTCCAAAGCAAAAATAAAAGTCTAATATATGTCTGGAGATTATATTAGTAAAGGTAAAACAAATTTAAAAATGGAAAAATCCTAGTGTTATAAGCTTTCATCAGATGGTAGCACAAATAATGTTTTAAATTACAAATCAAAATATCTATTCCCATCACTAAAAGTGGCTATGTTCCAGTTTCTTAAATCTGGGTAGCGAAAAGTTCAGATTATTTATTTATTATATTTATATACTGTCCATTTGTGATATTTTTCCACTCTGGATAGCTTACAACATATTAAAAAAACTTTAGAATAAAAATTAAACAAATTGAATAAATTATAAATATTAACAATAACAAAAATAATTCCCCCTATTTAAAAAAAAATCCAGCAACAAAAAACATATTAGGGATGGGAAAAGTTAATCAAAACCTACTGCTTGGCCATTGGCAGTATGTCCTTAAAAGACTCTTTAAAGAGAAATGATTTTAGTTCTTTTTTAAAATTTTTTTTAATAGAGATGGAATTTGGCGCAGTTCAATCGGAAGAGAGTTCCACAAAGTTGATGCCACCACTGAGAAGGCTCTTCTCTGAGTCACAGTCTTTTTTGCAAATCTTGGGGTCAGCATCTGGAGCTGCATCATCTGGGAGGAATGGGTGATGTGGACTGAAGTTCTGAGGATAAGATATTCCACTAGGTAGGAAGGCCCCAAACTGTTTAGGGCCTTAAAAATGTGTCATCTCATAGTCAACTGTACCACTACTTATCTTAGTTCTGCAAATATTCATCTGCAAAAAAATCCCTGGGGAAAATGGAGTTAATTTGGATTCATGAGCACCTAAAAATTCATCTTATCTGAACAACTCAATGAATCCTAAAGCTTCTGCATGAAACTGAACATTAGATTTAAGCTGTATTGTGAAATATTAAGACTATAGATCCTAGTTAGCCCCCTTGAAGCATGAATCTTAAAACTGGATTGCACTGAAGGTCCCTCTCCATCCATTATGGACAGAACAAGTGATATCCATGTACAGTGACAAAGTAATGGTTATATGTTTAAAAAGAAAAAGAAAAAATATATCATAATAAACATAACTTTTGTCTTAGCTGCTAAAGTTTGACGGAAATGTTATTGCAACCAGTAATATGCTAATATGTTTTATTATTGATAACATTTTAAGTGACATTATTTGGAATGCATTTATATATATATATATGGCTGAGAGACATTTTCTCTGACAATGGGCATGCTGCCATCCAGTTAACACTCTTGCCCCAGTATCCTAATCTGTATAAATAAAAGAGAGGTGTAATGTTGTGTGTCCGGAATGTGCTCCCACACCCCTCGACCATCCCCCTCGAAATTGTGTGTGCAGCTTCTGGGATGGCTGAGTCTCAAGGCTGAGGGAAGGGCGTGGGGCCTACAAATTGTATTAACAAAAAAATACCAGCCCCAGCGTCCCCTGTGGCCCGCCTCAGCCAATTGGGAGTCCAGCCGAAGCGCACATGAGAGGCAGGACAAAGGCCGAGTGCATGGGAGAGGCGGGGTGGTGGCTGCATGGGCAGCAGCCCAACGGCCATCATTCCAGGTGAAAGGTGCACCGGGTCAGCAGGACAATAGAAAGAGAGGGGGTAGGAGGGGGCACAGCTGAGGGGGTGCCAAGGATTAGAAGATGGGCCCCTGTGGCCTGGGCTTGCCAGCAGAACCAATTAATTCTGGCCCTGGCCCCAGGGAAAAGCCTCCTATATGGCCTTTCAATGGCTCCGTATGCATCTCCACAATGCCCTCCTTGGCCTGCTATGCAGGGGAAAGGACGGGATCCGGAGGAGGAAAGTCTGGCCAGGGGAAGGAAAAAAAACTGGCAGCTGGTGGCGGCAGGGCCCCCCAGAATGGCTATGATCCCTCCTCCCCACCTATATAACCAACCCCCTCCTCCCTGACCTGCTTCATGCCTGGCCAGCCAGCTCAAAGCCTCACCGCAATTCCTTTCCTCGTCCTCCACCTCCTTTCCGCACAAGCCGCGACGGAGATCACAGTGGAGAAACAGAAGGACTTCCGGGGGAGGCTGGAATGCAAACCTGCTACACCACTCTCTCTCTCTCTCTCTTTGTGTGTGTGTGTGTGTGTGTGTGTGTGTGTGTGTGTGTGTGTGTGTGACAAAGAAAGAGAGACAGGGAGGGAGGGAGGGAGGGGAGAGTTGAGGTTGGAGTGTGATGGGGGCAATACAACAAAATTTAACCACAAGTGTTGCATTTAAATTAAAAATTCCCAAGTGAAGCCGGGCCCTAAGCTAGTATATAATACATATGGATGGGTAGGGACTTATGGGTCACCTTGTAGAACAAGCTTGGTGGTTCTTCTGGGAGTTGAAACAGAAAACATACATAAGTACAAATATTCCCTTTTGTTGTTGTTCAGTCACACAGTCGATTCTGACTCTTTGCGACCCTATATTCATAATTTCCCCATTTAAAAGAAACCAGAATGTTCCAACACTGAGTAACTAAACATATCTCTGGATATAGCTGCTTTCCTTAGATGGTGATAATTTAATTTCTTTCAAAGACAATCCTGTGACTGTCCTTACTGAGTTCATTTTCTGTGTGTCCACAGTTTAGCTCTTACCCTTAGTTCTGTAATACCTTGAGATAAAATCTGGAAATTCAGGATCCAGGCAAAATTCAGAAATGAGGCCACCCTCAGAGGCCAAGGGATAATTTGCTGCACAGATTACAGACTATAATATATTGTATCCAGTCTTAATCATACCTGGATTTGAGGAATATATATCCTCATTGGGTTTTTCATCCATGTATGCACAAATAAGAAATTTATTACATTATTCTCATCACCAATGAGGAATGTGATGAATTTCCTGGCAAGAGCAATACTTTTCAAACACACACACACAAATACAAATGTTGTACAAAAGTGTACATTTTGTGCAATTTGAAATTTACACGAATCATCCCAAACTAGGCTAGTTGCCCTTTTATTTTAAAAGCTGAAGTTCTATATTTATTTATTTATTTATATTCATATTTATATAGCTGCCCAACTCACAAAGACTCTGGGTGGCATACAATCTTAAAACCTTTAACACAAGAACAACTCCATTAGAACAAATTACCCTGCTAAAACCCCCACACATGAGCTGTGCTCATTTTTCTTAAAGAATCTGACAGTTTTTCTTTCCTAATTCTCTCTCCCACATATTGTCTCCTTTGCTTCTGAAAGCAAAAAGATGCTAGAGACATTTTTTTTAAAATGCAGATACCATAAAGAGATTTTTGTTTGTGAAAAAGAATTGTTTTGTTCGTTACCCTACCAGAAGAGACCTCACAAGGCTTTAACATTCCTTGTCAAAATTTGTCACCATATGAAGAGAGCCTAAACTAAACCAAGGAGACTGAGGAATTTAGTGAGCATTCTGGCTTAGAACAGGCATCTGGAAATCAATGGGACTTAAACCCTTCTCCCTCAAAGAACCCTGACATCAGATTTTCCGCAGTCTCGGTAACCAAAAGTATCATGAGAAAATAATAGAGCTTTCCTTTGAGAAGTAAGATCTATTTGATCTTATGGGTATGCTGGAAAAAGGTAAGGGGGGGAGGAGGACAACCTCAAAGTATTGTAAAACTAACTAACAATGTTATTTCAATGTGAGCTTTTGTGGCTCAAAGTCCATTTCCTCAGATACTAAAGAGTAAATACTGACCAGTGTGTCAGGTGAGCATGACAGTTCATTTTTTAAACCAACATCAGTGAAGCTTTTAAAAACAACAACACAGGATTGTTCAGAGAGGAAGGTTTCCTGCCATGATGGCATTTAGTATCGGCATATTTTATATTTCTCAAATGGAGAGGAAAAACGACTAGTAACAGATACAGTGAACTCTAGTAATAGAAACTATGCACTTAACAGAAACTACGAGCTCAGTGGCATTTAAGAAAAAGATTTTGCCAATTATTTTTTGTAAACAATTAATCAATCAGGTTTTTGTTGTCTGAAAGTAAATTGATTGGCCAGTTAATCACTAGCATAACCTCTTACTGGTTGACAAACTACAGAACATATTCAGGAATAGAGGAATACAGCAACGTTTTGAGCCAACAACTTAGCAATGCAGAATAATAGCCACAAAAATGGAGCTGATTGCCTTGAAATATCTTCATTTTTTTAAAAAAAGATACATAATCACTGTGATATTACTTTATGCGGCTGTTATGTATGATAACTGTGTTAATGACATGTCGAACATTCAAACTGCCAAATATCCCACGCAATCTACTGTCAAACAGCGTCGCTTTGACAGCCGCGAGATTTCAGCAGATCGCGAAGTCTCGTGAGACTTCAAGCGCACAAAATTCAAATGCCAAGAGGTGCGCTCCAGAACTATGAAAATGTATATACTATGTAACATTTATTCAAATTAACCAATTATGTTTGTTCCCGCTCAATTGTATCTAGTTTATTGTGTATATAAGTCTCCGTTGTTCCCCTCCAAGTTGTGTTCAGACCCCAGAAATAAAAGAGCTGTATTTCACTTCGATGGTTGTCGTCTCCAATTTCTGAACACCAAAGTGGCCCACTAAAATATCACTGGTACTAATATAGAATATCCATTCTGATATTGCTGTATACAATGAAGTCTTCCTTAAAGTAAAAACTGTAGCATTTTGCATTTTTTAATTTTATTTTTTAGTTCAATAACCATGTGTCACCATTTTGCTAAATATTGTAGTATATGAAAAGTCAAATAGACTACATTTCTTTCATGTGTGTTATATACTGTATTGTTTTTTTAAAAAAATATTTCCGTTCCAGTATTCAAAGTTATAAAAAACAGGAGTTTACAAACTTTTGCATCCATTTGTGAGAAGTGTCTGAATCAAGGCAACTATACATAGTTTTACAGCAATGTGGCCCCTACTGTGGAAAATGACTTTCAAAACTTCATAGAATTATATTTTAAATATTTCCAGCATGAACTGGCTAGTCATTGTCAATTATTTCTGTATATCTGGGTGAGTTGTCTGATCCTGTCTCCTCAGCTGTTTAATCCACATTCTAGTGGAGTTTTAATTCTTATTTTAGTACTTCAGCTTTAGCACAGCTGTCCTGACTGTCAGGAGATTTGGTTCAATTGTTATGGTGTTGGAGGGCATGCCTTTCATAGTCCTGTGTCATAGATGTCTCATGGGAGTACAGTCCATGTCTCACCTGTCATTGAGTATATCAAAAATGTATAAGGTAATGGTCAAGAGAAATTCCCTTGTTTCTCTCCAGATTCCACAAAGGGAATAACCCTTTGGTTTATGGCAAAACCTGATAACAGTCCTTTATCTTTTGTGACACCCCAGATAGTTTTGAACTCTGGAATTTCTAGAACAGCCAAAGATCTGAATATTGTGAACATCCTGAGAATTATAGGTCATCCCCTGTATCCACATTGGATGTGTAACGAGACCAAGCACAAATACCTGAAACTGTGGGTAACAGTTTATTAACCATTTTTAGATCAATGGATAACTAAAACTATGGCTACTGAACAAAACACACAGATATGGGGTGTGTGTGACCTCTCTCTCCCATGTCTCCCTTTTAAACTTAATACTAAACTAATTGCTTCTCTTCAATAGTAAAAAGCTCAGCACCAGGCCTCTGCATCCTCAATGTAAAGAAATGCAAACAATCTAAGCAAAGCTTAGTCAAATTCTCTACTGATGCATAAACCTGGAAATGGACCTAATTATACTTCTTTTCCGCTACAGTGATAAAATTCCAAAAGATAAATCCATTATTTTTATTTTCAGACTATGTATACTACTGAACAATCCTCAATCATGCCCAGCATCATCTAACTATGCCATTATATAAGAACTGTTAAACATAATTCTGCCATTCATAAACAAGCAGAGAGAATTATGCTATGCATATTTGATGCAATATTTGTGCAGCTAAAAATAATGTGCAATTAAGTTGTTTTTTAAGAAGAAGAAACTGATCAGGTCCCCTTGTTTTTTTCTTCTGGCCCCTCTGGGAACCAACCAAGTTGTTCTCATGCAAGGATATTTACTACTGACAAAGGGCTATCCCAAAGAAAGAGTGTAAAACAATCATTTGACTCATCAGCACTCTATTCTTAAGATCTTTGTTCATTGGATGGCTTGCTGGAGGTTAAATGCAATTCATCTTTCATAGATGGATGTCATGTGGCCAGAGCAATAACAGATGGGTGACTAATTTTAGCAGCTCAAATCTGGACCGTGATGAGAACACCAAAGAAAGACAGCAGAAGGTCAAAGGTCCATGTAGAGTGTTTGGATTGTGACTTGAAAGAGTCTAGCCCAGTGGTTCCCAATGTGGGGCACAAACCCCACAGAGGGACTGCCATTTCCAGAAGCCTAAGTCAGGACATTGGTTGAGCAGTGCTCTGGGGAATTGACTTAGGCTTCTGAGAATAGAAGCGCAGAAACCAAAAGTTGGGAAACACTGGTTCTAGTCCCACTGAGCCATGGATTTAGCCCCACTCATCTTGATCTACCTCACTAGGTTATTATGAATATAAAACTGGGAAGTGGCAGTCTTTTTTGTTGAGACATTTCTGTGGGTCACTTTTTGTTCACTAGAGGAAAAGAAATATAATTAATACAGGATAACTGATTAAACCAGGAGTTCGCAACTGTTTTAAGCTGAGGGTCGGGTCACACTCCCTCAGACAGCTTTGGGGGCCGAATGGCCATTTTGCCCTTCCTCCGCCACATGGCACTTCATATGGGGGGGGGCACATGAAATGGTGCCATGGGCTGCATCCAGCCTGCGGGCCGCAGGTTGAGAATCTCTGGATTAAACTAAGATATGGCCAGGTCTTGAAACATAATTATGTTGGGAATGCAAGCGTGGCACCAAAATGGCCGCCGCGCTCTTTGCGGGGGCCCCCCCACAGGATGAAGGCATCCGGGTAGTTAGGGGCATGGCCAGCTCCCTTATAAAAGGGGTGGCCACGAGGCAGCCGAGCTGCCATTTTGCGAAGCGACGGAGCGGAGAAGTTTTTCCCTCTTACCTCCGTCGCTTTTGGCTTTTACCGGGAAGCCTTTTGGCTGCTGAATTCTCTCATTTCGGCTTCCCATCGATTGGCTGAGAGGCCCGCGAAGAAGAAGGCGGCTGCAAGCGCGGCTCGTGCGGTTCGGAGGCGCAATCTGGGTTGGAAGACCGCGGCTGCGCCTCCCCAGCAGCCACATTTGCTTGCAGTCACCGGGACCAGTGGAACGGGGTCTATTCCCCCTGGTTGGAGGATGGTGGCCCACGCACGGGGCCAGTAGGGGCTGCGGCCCTCGGCCCGCAAGCGGTGGACACCTCTCATGGTGTTGCCCATTTCGCTGGGCCTCCCTTTATAGGAGCGTAGCTCGCTCCGAGGCCTTCCAGCCTTGGGGGGTGGTCCGGTCCCCTTCCCTGGCAGGTTGCTACATCGGACCTAATGGGCCCGGGTGTGGGGTTGTTGCCCTATTCGGGCCCCAGGGTGCAGGGACCTGTACCCATGCCTGTAGTAGGCGGGCCGGCTGGTCCTTTGCCCCATGTCAGCGTGGAAGCCTTATTGGCCCGCGTTGCGGCCCTCGAGACATCCCTGGCCCGGGCTAGCCACTCTTGGTCTCCATTTGGGGTTCGTTTCGACGCGTCGTCTGCTGGGCAGCGGCAGGCGACGGGACGGGTCGAGCTGCTTGAGGCGCGTGGCATGACCTGGGCCACTGCCTCGCAGCTCCCCATTCAACAGACCGGTGCGGGTCAGGCCCCATCGACGAGCTCGACGGCGGTTGTGAGCTCCGACGCCCCCGGTGGGCCGGAACCCCCGGTGGGGGCGGCCTACGGGGGTGTAGCACGTGAGTATGCAGTCCAAGCTAGTGCACCTACACACGTGGCCACATTGGGGGGGTTTCCAATGGCCTGGCCTGGCCTGGCCTGGCCTCGCGCGGGTGGGGCAGCGGTCCAGCCGCTGACGCCCCACCTGGCGACGATAACTACCACTCAGGGCCCCATGGTGGGGGGTGTTTTCTACCCTGTGGGAAATGTTTTGGGGGTGGCTGGGTTAGTACAGGCCCCCTTTCAGATGCCAGCAGTTCCTGTTGTGCCCGTGTCGGCCTTGCTGACGGCGGGGTATTCCTTACCGCTGGGTGTCCATTTGGCACAGACCACCAAAGAGGAGATCTGGCGGGGGGATTACGTGGATACCTTCTCACTCCTCAACAGAGGGCCCACCAAGGAGTAGGGGGGGGCAGGATGAGAAGGATAAGGAGCAGGCACGTCGTAGCAAGCCACCACGTACGTGGGCCGACTGGTTGCCGGCCTACCTCATATACATGGCGGTGTTCCTTAGGGCCCAGCCGGATTTGGCAATTTCGATGGTCCAGTATTTGGGCAACATCTACCGGGCGATGGTTGACTTTCCGGGCCCATCGTGGTTGGCTTATGACGTGTAATTCCATATGCGGATTGGCCGGCACCCCGACATTAGGTGGGTTGAGCCATGCCAGAGGCTGTGGCTTTTGTACATGATGCCCACGCGCCCCGCGCCCGGGGAGAGATACCATTGTGGACATGCGGTCCAGCGGGCGGCCCCAGCACAGGTCCACTGCCAGGGGGCGGGGCGGGGGGTTTCAGCCCGCCTGCTGTGCTGGACTTTCTCGTCCAATGGTTCCTGCAATAGGAAGAATGGCAAATACAGACATTAGTGTCCCCCCTTTGCTGGCCCCCATGCGGCCTCTGGCTGTCCCAGGCCTGGAGGGATGCGGGGCAGAGGGAGGGGTGGACAGGGGGCTGGCAAGACTGCCGCATATGGATCTAGTTCACCAAAGGGCTCCCTCCCCAATTAATGTGGGCATGTTGGAGCGCTGGCTCACATTGTTCCCGAAGGGAGAGGATGCGGAGATCTCCTTCAGGGTTTTAGGCAGGGGTTACGTATCCCTTTCATGGGTGATAGGTCCCCTCAGGATGCCCCCAATCTTTATCCCTTAGGGGGAGGGAGGAGTTGGCTCCTGCCAGCAATTATAAGGAGGTCTATGCGGGCAGGGTCGTTGGCCCTGTCCCTGCGCCCCCGTTCCGGGGAGCATATTATTGCACTGATGCCATGCCTTTTGGCTGTTCCAATTCGGGCTCGGCATTCAAGCGTTACTCCATCTTCCTAGAGTGGGCTTTTGTTCGCAGATCAGGGTCCCGGTCTGTAGCCCATTCCCTGGATGATTTTATTCGGGGCTGAACGGGGCTGGGACACGTCCACACGTCTCCTCAACACATTTCAGACGCTAATGGAGGAACTTGGTGTCCCTTTAGTGCCCGAAAAGACCGAGGGCCCGCCTACACAGCTAGTATTCCTGGGGGTGGAGATTGACACGGTAACTCAGGCTTCTAGGTTGCAGCGGGATAAGGTGTCAAAGCTAGTGGCCCTTATCTCGGACTTGCTGGCCAAGCGCATGGCATTACCGAGGGACCTGCTGGTGCTACATGGTCACCTCAATTTCGCTGGCAGGGTCGTCGCACCGGGCAGGGCATTTGCGCGGCGCTTGTGCGACGCCATGGCAGGACTATCCAGGCCCCACCATAGGGTTAGACTTACCCGGGGTATCAGGGCAGACGTGCTTGTCTGGCTACTGATCCTGAGGGATTTCAATGGGGTTTCATTTTGGAGGTCTGAGCTCCTGGCTTCCCCTTGCTTTAAGATACAGCCCGATGCCCGGGATCCCTGAGTTATGGGATGTACTTCAATTGGAAGTGGGCCTATGGTGGGTGGCCACCATCCTGGGCAGGCACGGGTCGCCTGCGTGGTCTCACGTATCTGGAATTTTCACTATACTGGGTGCTTTGATGCTGTGGGGCGAGGAGGAGGCCAACTCGGTTGTCCACTTTGGTGTGACAATGCGGCTGTTGTCCACTTTGTTAATGCACAGAGCTCTAAATCGCCCAGGGTTATGGACCCAGTGCGCCAGTTTGCGTTGCGCAGCCTGCGCCTCAACGTTCTTTTCAGGGCTAGGCATGTCCGAGGGGTTACTAATGATATTGCTGATGCTTTGTCCCGCCTGCAGATCTCCCGGTTCCGTGCCTTGGCCCCGGATGCGGAGGAATTTCCCTCGCCACTCCCGGACAGGATATGGAACATCGGCAAGGAGAGGTGAACCGGGGCGATTGGCCTGTCACTAGCGCCACGCACGCGTAAGGTGTATCACCATGCATTTAATTCTTTCAGAGCATTCTGTACCCAATTCCAAATGCCAGGAACCTGGCCGATCCCGGTAACCCATGTTCTGCGGTTCATGGTTTACCTGCATGCCCAGGGCTTTGCACCTCGCACCATAGCATCTAAGCTGTCAGCGTTGGCTTTTATGGCCAAAGTGGGAGGTCATGTGGACAGCACCACTGACTTCCGTGTGAGACATGTTTTGGAGGGGTGGGTGCGCGCGCGTGGGCGTTGCCCGGACGACCGCCACCCGATTTCCCCAGGGGTTTTTATCCAATTGGCCCGGGGCTGGCCTGGCCTCTGTTTTGATAAGATGAGGCAGCCCATTTTATGCGGCTACAACGGTGGCCTTTTTTGAAGTGCTCCGCATCGGCGAGCTTGAGATGCTGTATAAGGCGGATGTGAGTCATAGGGCACTGGAACTCGAAGATGTCTGGGGGAACAATATTCGGCTCAGTTGGGGATACGCTCCTCTAAAACGTATCAGCACGGCGTAGGCAGTGGAGTAGACTGCTACGATGTTCCTCGGCAGACATCTGTCCGGTTGGTGCCCTACAGGATTTCCTTGCACTGTATGGCACGCACCATGGCCCGTTTTTCTGTCACCAAGATGGGTCTCCCCTTACTAAATTTCAATTTTGGAAGGTGACGGGCAAAGCGCTGGCCAGTGTGGGCCTCCTAGGCGCCCGCTATGGCACTCATTCATTCCGTATAGGGGCGGCCTCAACCGCAGCTGCTTTTGGGTACTCAGGGGCTGACATACGTAGCATGGGACGGTGGGGTTCGCAATGTTTTCAGTTTTATGTGCGCCCACTCCCGCAATGAGTACCAACCCAGTCACCTTACCTACTTTCCCTCATTTTTCCTTACAGACCCGGGGTGTCGTATTACACCGGTGACAGTATGGCTGGTGGGCCATAGCTACGTGCACAGGGCAGCGCGTTATGCTGCGGCGACAGAGTGGGGACCCCGACTGGGACTTGGTGCATACGCAAGTCTCACATGGCATGGTAAGCCCGGGATGTTGTGGCGGGAGCTGCTGCCTTTCCTTTTTTCAGGCCAGAATGCTGACCCGCCTGACATTCTGATCATACACCTGGGGGGCAATGATTTGGGCCAGGTCACTGGCTTGTCGCTGAAACATGCGATTTGCGAGGACCTCGCCTACCTGCATTACGTCTGGCCCGCCACAACCCTTGTTTGGTCGGACATGGTCCCGCGCCATTCCTACAGAGGGGGTCTTGACCTCCTGGCCCTTGACCGTGCTAGACGCATGGTGAATAGGGCAGTGGCGCGTTTCCTTGTCTACAGGGCTTGGGGGAGGGTCAGTTGTCACCCCGCTATTAGCCTCCAAAATTATGACTTGTATGCAGGGGATGGGGCCCATCTGTCGCGAGGAGGCGTGGAGCTCCTGTTGGGTGATTGGCGAGCAGGCCTGTCGACCGAGCTGACGGTCTGGGGGGGGGCGACGAGCCTTCTTTGAAGCCCCTCCGTGTGGCGGGTAGCACTGGTAAGGTAAACATTATGACCCACAGGTATCCGGCAAGTTCGCAATTGACTGGACAACACTAGACAGGCATAAGTTGGTTAAACGTTGTCCGGTCAACGATGAACTAGGCGACGGGGTGATGGCTATAGCTAGACAGCATGCATCACCCCGTGATTTTACGGATACGCGTCAGAGGGTGGGGTCATTAGTTAGATATTGACTACGGTCAACAATTTGTTTGTGGTCAACAAACAAATTGATACAAATGGATACATTGTAGCAATTGCCGTTGGCAATTTTGGGTGGTACCTTACCAGTGTTACTTCGGCCTGCTTGCCTTAAGAATTATGATTGGTCAATTACCAATAGAAATTTATAATTCGGACTAGGGCATGAATCAATAAATGTGGCCCAATGCCGTTATCCACTTTCATTGGTGTCTGAGTCCTTTATTGGGGGGTGAGCCTGCAATGCAAGCGTGGCGCCAAAATGGCCACCGCGCTCTTTGCAGGGCCCCCCCCCACAGGACGAAGGCATCCGGGTAGTTAGGGGTGTGGCCAGCTCCCTTATAAAAGGGGTGGCCACGAGGCAGCCAAGCTGCCATTTTGCGAAGCGATGGAGCGGAGAAGTTTTTCCCCTCCACCCCCTCCCTAGTTAACAGTGTGATATTTTGGTCGCTTCGGGGCCGGGTGGGAATTTTTGGCTGGGACCCATATTGGCTTCCGGGTCCTGGTTTTTTCGCCCATCCCACACTGTTGCTATGGTTTGACATAGGGGTTTTTCTGCTGCTGCTGTTGACTTTGGTCACATGGGCGGGTAGCACTGGTAAGGTAAACATTATGACCCACAGGTATCCTGCAAGTTCGCAATTGACTGGACAACAGTAGACAGGCATAAGTTGGTTAAACGTTGTCCGGTCAACGATGAACTAGGCGACGGGGTGATGGCTATAGCTAGACAGCATGCATCACCCCGTGATTTTACGGATACGCGTCAGAGGGTGGGGTCATTAGTTAGATATTGACTACGGTCAACAATTTGTTTGTGGTCAACAAACAAATTGATACAAATGGATACATTGTAGCAATTGCCGTTGGCAATTTTGGGTGGTACCTTACCAGTGTTACTTCGGCCTGCTTGCCTTAAGAATTATGATTGGTCAATTACCAATAGAAATTTATAATTCGGACTAGGGCATGAATCAATAAATGTGGCCCAATGCCGTTATCCACTTTCATTGGTGTCTGAGTCCTTTATTGGGGGGTGCGCCTGCAATCTGCTAGAATATGTTGGGAATACACGTGTTAGCAATACATTCCATGCTAGAATAAACAGGATAAGATAGTAATGCTGCAGATTAACTACCCCAATTTCCCCCCAGTATTGATGACATATATGCAATATTAAGGAGGTGGGATAAGCCATGGTAGCTACAATCTTTAAAGCTGCTTTAACTTGTTAAACAAAGGCTACATTTACTCATATGAAGTGTTTTGGTCTTTAAGAAGTGTAGCCATTGAAATGGGAAGGAGAATATTTTGTGGGATTGGGAAAATTTATTGGAGGCAACAGCTGCTTACTTTGCCTTTCCAAAGCAAATGTGCCCCTTTACTTGTGAGACGACATGTGTGCTGGGAATTTTTTTAAAAAAGGTCACTATACCCACAACTACTAGTAGTTCATCAACTCCACACACACATCCAGTAAACTGTGTTTTTAGTGTTTGATATGTAATGCCGCCCAGAGTCGTTGTCGAGTTGGGCGGTGATATAAATACAATAAATAAATAATCAAAATGGCTCTCCCAGTTTCTCAGTTCACCAGCAACATAGGGAAACTACTGTTTGGCTATAAACAATTTTTCATAGTAAAAGTAAAACTAAGTGTTGGATTTCTTGTTACCAATAGCAGATGCATAAAATAATTGGCTTTATTATATATTTTTCCAAAAAAAATAAGCTTTTGTATTCTGTTTCTTTAATGTCATGCAAGGAAAAGTCATTATTAATTCTAATTCTCTTTTTCTCTTACCTCTGTATTTGCTAGTTTGGTCAAAACACAGGAAGTCTGATCAGCATGATCTCTCATACTGCTGCATACCTCTTTTTTCAAAGCTTTCATTCCACTCTAAGAAAAATCAAAGGGACAGGGACCTGTCTTTTCCAACCAAATGTTTCCTTGGGGGTTCATTTCCTGTGGATGGTTTTTGCTGATTTTCTGTCTGCAAAACGGCTTTGTGACCACCTCGGCACCTGGGAAGCACATTTTCAACTTTGGAAAAAAATTCAATCCTCTGTAGATTAAAGAGCACTTGCTGGATGGTGATCACAGAAAGTTGCAGAAACAGATGGGACAATGAGCTGTCCAGATTTCCAAAACCTCACCATGAGAAGCCTAGTTAGAGAAAAACATTTTCCTGGAAGATCAAAGGAATTTTTGTTTTCTCAGTGGAAGTCGCTCACAAGAAGATCCTTAAGTAAACAATACAAGACTACAAAATAAGTCCCTTAATAGTAAATGGAGCTGTGGTTTGGTGTATGCAAACCAAGACACGGGACACAGCCTCGGGCTGGGTTAACTCAGGTTTATTGCATCGTGGACAGAGGGAACATGAGGTAATGGCGGATCAATAGCTCTTTATATACAGCAGTAATACATTTGAACGTGGTGCCATGGTAGCCCATTGGCTACTGTCTGCGTGACGTCATTTCAGGTCACGCCCTTCTTGTCCAGGTGTAGGTAGTGGCGGGAAAACTTCCCGCGCTGTTGCCTTTGATGAGTTCGGACCAAGAGAGCTTGGACGCTCGCTGCTGCCAGCTGGTGGTCATTAGCTCGCGTCCTATTACAGGGCTTATATGATACAGCTGAAGGTTACATTGTTGCTATAGGCAAGGTTACATTGACTCAGATACATTTCAATCCATGTGTACAGTAAAACCATCAGAACACAACATCCCTCCCCCCTAGGACGAGACAAAGTCTCGAGCCCACCTTAACACACTCCCCCCCCCTCATGAGACAAAGTCTCTCAGCCAAGATGGCTTATTTCGAACACGCTGGGGTCTCGGTGCGGGCTGCCTCTCCCTGGGATTGCTACCTTCTCTTTGTCCCCTGGTCTCCTGTCCTGCAATATGAGAGGGAGACTCGTTAGTGACTTTCCGCGGCTCCGCGGCGCTGTTGGGAGGTGTGCTCTTTCTTGGGGAGGAACCGGGGGCACTGGGGGCTAACGAAAAACCCCTCTTCTCGCTTGGATGGGTGGGGGAACACTCCTGAAAACCCCCCCGGCTCGCCAAATCAAAATCAAAATCACTATCGGGGGCAGCGGTCGCGAACTCCTCTCCCCCTTCCCCGGCCCCTGCTAGAGCTGGCGTATCAAAAGGATATGAGTCGGGGCCGCTGCTTCTGCTTCCTTCCCCCCATGCTTGGGACTGTTGTCCACTGCTGTCTCCCCCTTGGGTTAAGCGGGTGGGGGAGAACCCTAACGCTGAATCCCGTTGCTGAGCTCCACTGACCGGCCCAATCACTCTGTGCCTCAGTTGATCTGCGTGCCTCCTCCAGAGGAGGCCGGTGTTCGTCTCGACCCGGTACGACACTGGCCCCGTCTGTTCTACAACCGTCCCTGGCACCCAGGCTGGCCCTGCGCTGGAATAGTTCCTGCAGTGAACAGGGTCACCGGCAGCGAAACCTTTCGAGACTGCCAACCCCACGTTTTTCCCTTTATCCTCGACTCTCGTTGGGTCTAGCCTGGACAGGAGCGTGGTCAGTTTTCGCCGCATCAAGAGCTCCGCCGGCGAGTAGCCGGATGCCAAAGGGGTCACCCTATACGCTAAGAGGAATTGGCACACTTGGTGATTCAGGTCCCCCGGGCCCATGCGCCGCAGCGCCTCCTTTGTTGTACGCACCAACCGTTCCACTTGGCCATTCGTGGCCGGGTGAAACGGTGCGGACGTGATATGCCGAATGGCGTTTGTCTCCATGAACGCCCCGAACTCAGCGGAGGTGAAACAACTAGCGTTATCGCTGACTAAAGTGTCGGGTAAACCGAACGTGGAGAAGACTCTCCGTAGCCGGCTAATTGTCGTGGCGGAGGACGTGCTTTTTACCGGGATAACCTCCAGCCACTTGGAGAACGCATCCACGACTAGGAGAAACATGGTTCCTCGGAATGGGCCAGCGAAATCTACGTGTACCCTGGACCATGGTCCCCGTGCTGTGTCCCATTCCCTATGTGGAAGACGGGCCGCCTCAGGGCGGGACCCCTGGCAAGCCTCGCAAGTGCCAACCATGTGCTCAATATCCGTGTCCAGCTGCGGCCACCAGAAGTAACTCCGGGCCAGCGCCTTTGAACGAACTATGCCCGGGTGGCTGACGTGCAGCAGTTCGAGCACCCTCGTCCGCAGGGGCGCAGGGACCACCACCCGTTGGCCCCACAGAAGGCACCCCCTCTCTAGGGACAACTCTAGCTTTTTCCTAAAGAACGGGTCGAACTCCGTACTCGGGGACGAACCCGGCCACCCCTTTTGCACCCATGAGCAAACCTTCGCCAGTGTCCTGTCCTTGCCTGTCGCCCTAGCAATGTCGGCTGGCACTATCGGGGGAGCGTCTAAAACCTCAATTAGCAACACCTGGCGGTCCTTTTCTGCTCTCGCCTTTTGGGCGTCCGACAATGGCAAAGGGGATCTCGAAAGCGCATCAGCATGGCTGATCTCCTTTCCGGGCCTGTACTCCAACTCATGTTGGTACGCGTTGAGGAAAATAGCCCATCGCAGCATTCTCGGGGACAGGATCTGCGGCGTTGGCTTGTGTGCCGTGAAAATCCCTAACAGCGGTTTGTGATCGGTCACGATTTTGAACGGGCGGCCATACAAAAAATCGTGAAATTTTTTGGTCCCCGATACGATTGCTAATGCTTCCCTGTCGGTTTGTGCGTAATTCCGCTCCGCTTGGGACAGGGACCTTGAGTAAAACGCTACCGGGGCCTCCCTTCCGTCCTCCAACACGTGGCAAAGCACCGCCCCCACCCCCACCGGGGATGCATCACAAACTAGGACCACAGGCCGTTTGGGGTCGAAATGCGTCAGGATTGCCTCAGATGTTAGGAGTTGCTTTAGCTCCTTGAACGCCCTCTCGTGCTCGTCACCCCACATCCACGGCTCCTCCTTTTTCAGCAACCGATGGAGCGGTTCGGCCACGGACGCCTTCCGCGGGAGGAATGTATGGTAAAAGTTGAGGAGCCCCAGGAAAGACTGCAGCTCGGTTTTGGATGTGGGGCGAGGGGCCTTTTTAATGGCTGCTACCTTGGATTTAGACGGCTTAATCCCCTCGGGTGTGATTCGGAACCCTAAAAACTCGACCTCTGTTTCGAAAAAAACACATTTATCCTTCCTCAATCTCAGCCCCGCTTTCTCGAACACGGTCAGTACCTTGTCCAACCTTTTCGCTAGTTCAGCCTCGCTCCCCCCTGTTATCAACACGTCATCAAAATAAGGCAACACCCCCTCCAGGCCCTTTAGGAGGCGTTCCACAAGCGACTGAAAAAGGCCGGGTGCCGAGTTCACGCCAAACTGTAACCGCGACACCTGGAACGCTCCCTTATGTGTAACTATCGTTTGTGCCGCGGCCGTGGCGGGGGTCACAGGAAGTTGCTGATAGGCTTGTGCCAAATCGAGCTTAGCGAAACACTTTCCCCCATTTAGCCTGGCCAAAAGGTGGCTTATCACTGGCACCGGGTATGCATTAGGGCGGATCGCCTTGTTAATTGTACACTTATAATCTGCGCAAATGCGCACCTCCCCGTTAGCCTTTAGAGCCGTTACAATTGGAGTTTCCCACTCCGCGGAATCAACAGGAATAAGAATCCCCTGGCCCACCAGTTTGTCCAATTCCGCCTCTATCTTGTCCTTGAGTGCAAACGGCACCCTGCGTGGTTTGAGTCTTATCGGGCGGACCTCCGGGTCTATGTCGAAAGCTACAGGGGGTCCCTTGAACTTTCCGAGTCCTTTCTCAAAAACGGCGGGATGCGCATCGCAAACCGCTTGTATTGGGTCTCCCCCCACGGTATGCACCCCCCCTATGAACAACCCTAAGGGCTGAAACCACTGTGTTCCCAGGAGGCTACAGCTTCCCCCTTTTAGGACAACTAGGGGCAGTTCCGCCGAATGTCTCTTAAAATTGACCCGAAACTTCCCAACCCCCAATACCGGAATGTTGTTTCCCTGTACGTCCCGTAGTGTGGACCTCAACGCTTTAAGCTTTGGCCGCACGTGGGGGTCGATTTTCAGGAACTCTTTCTGGGGAATTATGGAAAAGGAGGACCCCGAGTCAATTTCCATCTTAATAGGGGCCCCTTGTACTAATACCTCAACGAAGTAATGGGACTGTCCCGCGGACACGCTGAACACTGAGGCGTCGTCCTCGCTGCTGTCCGAGACGCGGCCCACGCCGTCCTGCTTCCTCGTGGTCTGGGCGCCATCTTTGGGCCTTGCTGGACGGTCCGGCCTGGCCACGCGGTCTTGTGATTGCCTCCGGCCCTCTTTCCGCTTTCTGCACGCCTTGGCGATGTGCCCCCGACGGCCGCAGGTGTAACACTCGGCCTTCCTGAACGGGCATCTCGCGCGCTCGTGGGCCGCTCCGCAACCCTCGCAGCGTCGACCGCCCTTCCGGACCTTCTGGACCTCCTCGCCGTCGCTGCCTTCCGTAGACGACTTTGAGGCCCGCCGAGTCGCGTGCACCGACTGTCCGGCCTTCCCGTGCACCGAATTTTCCGCCTTGCCGGCTTTAGGACGCCACTCACGCCATTGATGCATCTCGTCCACTCCGGCATTCGTGGACTCTGCGGCTTCCGCGGCCTCTATGACTTCGGCCAGCGTGGGTGGCGGCTCCTTATTCATCAAGCTGCGCTGCACCTCCTTGTCTTTCAGGCCACATAACACGCCGTCCCTGAGGATCATCTCCAGGATGTCGCCCCATTTACAGGGGGCGGCGGCTATCCTCATGGCGGCCACGAATGCCTCAACCGACTCGTCTGGCGCTTGGACTCGCCTCCAAAACGCGCTCCGAGCGGGAAACATTGCCCTCGAGGGGCAGAACCGCTCTCGCAGCAGCTTCATGATGTCGCTCGCCTTAAAGTCGCTCACCTTCTTCGGAGCGATTATGCCCACCAGCGTCCGCTTGGTTTCCATCCCGAGCATTCTGGTGAGGATGGCCCTCTTCCTCTCCTCGTCGTCTTGTTTGACTCTGAGTTCCACCAGCGCCGCCTGGAAGTCCATCTCAAGCAGCTCCCAGTCCTGCGGTTTGGTGATGTTGAACCCGCTCTGAGCCCTGGCTGTTCCGTGGGGATCCATCATCCCACCTTCGTCGCCAATTTGGTGTATGCAAACCAAGACACGGGACACAGCCTCGGGCTGGGTTAACTCAGGTTTATTGCATCGTGGACAGAGGGAACATGAGGTAATGGCGGATCAATAGCTCTTTATATACAGCAGTAATACATTTGAACGTGGTGCCATGGTAGCCCATTGGCTACTGTCTGCGTGACGTCATTTCAGGTCACGCCCTTCTTGTCCAGGTGTAGGTAGTGGCGGGAAAACTTCCCGCGCTGTTGCCTTTGATGAGTTCGGACCAAGAGAGCTTGGACGCTCGCTGCTGCCAGCTGGTGGTCATTAGCTCGCGTCCTATTACAGGGCTTATATGATACAGCTGAAGGTTACATTGTTGCTATAGGCAAGGTTACATTGACTCAGATACATTTCAATCCATGTGTACAGTAAAACCATCAGAACACAACATGTGGTTTAAACATAGACCCATGAAAAGATTATGCAAGTCTCAGAAAAGCTTTAATATCCAGTAACATTGAGACAAACCATCAGCTCCAAGGTTCTTCTGCCTAAAACAAAATGAATCTAAACTAATATATGAAATGTAAAAATATATATTTTCCCAAGAACTGTTTGTTTAACACAGAAACTCCTAACCAGATGAAGTTAGTGGGAACTGGGCATGCCTCCCACCGAAATAAATGGGAGGAACAAGTTGTAATTAACTTGAGCCTTTTTGCTTTCAACAGGATATAGATATGACCATTTTAACTAAATGGAAGCCCACAGCCTATTTTGGGAAGGGGAAGCATCTTGGCAAGAGGTAGAACATAGAGAACAGCACAGTAACAACACCTACTGTAGTTAAGGTCTATCCATCACCAGTAAATACCAAGAGGTGCCAATGGGTCAGTGACTGAATGGCCCAGCTCCTCTTTCTCTTCTCCACTGCCATCCCATCATGCCATTTCAGCAAGATGATCCTGGCTTATAATTAAGTATGGATAATAAAATAATAAAAACATTCTCAGCTGCAATGCGATCCAAGTATATATTTTATTCTGCCTCAGGATTCTGGGAGGCCTGGTATTGGAGGGGAGCTCATTCTGGGCAACCATTACCCTTTGAGGCAAGCAGGAAAAATGCCACTGGTGTGAATTTGTTTAAGGTGGATCCCAGCTTGCCATGAAGTGACCCACACACTATGATCTCAGAGCCATCTCTTACGGCACATATGAAATGAGACATGCAGGATTTAACACAGGGACTGCAATGGACTGCCATAAACTGGAGGATATGGACAAGGTGCACCTTCACAGCCAGTCCATCTGAGATGGCCTCTTCTGCCTTTATGACCGTTGGGAATCAGAGTTCCTCCACCACTCATTTTGTCATTAGGCCAAAAATGATAGTTTCCAGTGACATTTCCTCCATTGAAGGGATCATCACCCCACCTAAAGGGGCTCATCCATCTGTAGCCATTGGCTCCTTTAGGGAGTCAGGGTATTTACTGCTGCATGATATAAAGTGTTGAGTTGCTAGCTGTACTGTCTATTCCATTGCCGTAGCATTATGTCCGGCAAGTAGAGTTGCCGTATGTCACAGAAAACCGTGAATTTTATATTTTGTAACTGTCCTGCATGGTTCCATAAAAACATGGAAAATTCACGGTTTTCAAAGCACTTGATTTGGGAGGAAAAAAACTTCTTGCACTTCTATTGGAATGACCAGTAGGTGGCAGCAGCAGCAGCAGCAGCTTGGTAAACAAGGGGGTGGGGAAAATGCGCCTTGGCCTCTGTAGCAGCAGCAGTTCGATACCCGAATACTGTAGGACGGAATGAGCTCCTGTCTTTTTCCCAGCTCCTGCAAACCTAGCAGTTTGAAAGCAAAAAATGGCAAGTAGATAAATAGGTACCACTTGGGGGGACGGCGCTCCCTGTGCTCTGGTGTCTAGTTATGCCTGCTGCATGACCATGGAAATGTCTGCTCTCGTCTTTGTCCCAGCTTTTGCAAACCTAACAGTTTGAAAGCAAAAAATGGCAAGTACATAAATAGGGAACACTGGGGGGGGGGGGGACACACAACATTCCCTGTGCTCTGGGGTCTAGTCATGCCTACTGCATGACCATGGAAATGTCTGCTCTCGTCTCTGTCCCAGCTCCTGCAAACCTAGCAGTTTGAAAGCAACAAATGGCAAGTAGATAAAGGTAGTGTTCCATGCACTCCGGTGTGTAGTCATGCCTGCTACATGACCACAGAAACGTCTGCAGAAGCAGACAGAGTTGGCTCTTTGGCTTTGAAACAGAGATGATCACTGAACCCTAGAGTCAGATATGACTGGCTTTCGAGCAAGGGCAACCTTTACTTCTGTCCCGTTTTTGTAAGAGGGGATTATGGTAACCCTACCGGCAAGACATCCTGCTATAGGATGTCTGTAGGCAGCAAAGAACAGAAGAAGGAGAAATTAAGTAATTATAAGGAGTGGGTTTAGGGATCTTTAGGTTTAGGGGTCACCCTTGTTTAAAAGCCAGTCATATCCACCTCTAGGATTTGGTGCTCATCTCTGTTTACAGCCAAAAAGGCCAGCGCTGTCTCTGTCAGCAAATGTTTCCATGGACATGGGGCAGGCATAGATGCGGAAAGTTACTTTACCTTCCACCCGAAGTGGTCTCTATTTATCTCCTTGCAATTTCTTCCTTTCGAACTGCTAAGTTGGCAGGAGCTGGGACAGAGACAGGAGCTCATTCTGTCATGCAGCACTTGGCTCTCGAACTGCTGACCTGCCAACCTTCTAGTCATCAAACTCAGCATCTTAGCCACTAAGCCACCACAGACCCAGACCATTAGGCTAGTTCCTTTTTAAAATTCATAGGCTTTTTTAATTGTGAGAAGGCCAGTGCTTAGCAATTTTAAAAGTCAAAGCATAAAGGAGGTAGTAATTAAAGAGATGGAAATAGCAGAACATCTTATAGGCTCATGAGAAATCTATACATGAGTCAATAAGCAGCAGTTAGAACAGAATACGAAATGACAGAGTGGTTTGGAATAGGAAAAGGAGTAAGACAAGGCTGCATTTTATCACCCTGCCTATTTAACAGAGCACATAATGTGCAACGCAGGGATGGAGGAATCACAAGTTGGGATCAAAATTGCTGGTAAAAACATCAACAATTTGAGATGTGCAGGTGATACCACCCTAATGGCAGAAAGTGAGGAAGACCTAAAGAAAATCCTGCTTAGGTTGAAAGAGAAGAGTGCAAAAGATGGTTTGAGACTCAATATCAAGAAAATCAAGATAATGGCAACAGGCCCTGTCACTCCCTGAAAAATAGTTGAGGGAGAAATAGAAGCAGAGACAGATTTTACTTTTTTTAGGATCGAAGATCACTGCAGATGGGGATTGCAGCCATGAAATAAAAGGGCAACTGATTCTTGGGAGACAAGCTATGAGAAACCTGGGGAATATAGTCAAAAGTAGAGACATCTCACTGCAAACAAAAGTCTGCATAGTCAAAGCAATGGTATTCCCGGTAGTAATGTACAGTTGTGAGAGCTGAACCATTAGAAAGGCTGAGCGCAGAAGAATAGACGCCTTTGAGATGTGGTGTTGGAGGAGAGTTTTGAGAGTCCCCTGGACAGCAAGGAGAACAAATAGTTCAATCTTAGAAGAAATTGACCCTGACTTGAGAAAGCCTTGATGCTGGGAAGGATTTATTTAATTTAATTTAATAGTCATATTTACATATGCCGCCCACTCAGGCAGAACCCGACTCAGGGCGGCATTACAACAAGTTCTAAAAACACATAAAAACACTTTAAAAGACCCATATCCCACCCACCCATCCCACCCACGATAAAAAGAAGAAGAGAGAGTTCTTAATTGTTTACATAAGCCAGCAGGCGGGCACCGTGCTCCCATTTGGGCCCCACACCTGCCCTGCCAGCCAGGTCTTCAATCCTTTCCTGAAGGGCAGCAATTCTCTTTGAAGTCTTAGATCTATTGGCAGGAGGTTCCAGAGGGTTGGTGCGGACACGGAGAAGGCCCTCCTTCGGGTGCTGGATAGATGTGCACCCCTAGCTGATGGCACTATTAGAGAGCCTCTCCGGTCCGCTCTGGTTGGACGGACAGACACTCCAGGATGGAGGGCAAAAGAGGAAGGGGGTGGCCAGAAATGAGATGGCTAGTTGGCATTGTAGACGCAATTGGCACAGAGCTGGGCAGGTTGAGGAGGATAGTGAAAGAAGAGGTGCCTGGCGGGCAATGGTCCATGGGGTCGCAAAGAGTCAGAATCGACTGTGCAACTGAACAACAACAAAATCACTATTCTTCTTGGGGCTGACTGGAATTGTAGTAAAAAATGTCTTTCCACCCTGGTCTACATTAAAACAAAGGTTGCAGTGACTCAGTGGTTAAGAAGCTAGCCTTGTTAGCTGGAAGGCTAGCAAGTCAGCAGTTCAAGACCTGGGTACTGCATGACTGATTGAGCACCCGTCTCTATCCCAGCTCTTGGAGACATGAAAGGAACATCATATGGGTGTTCTCTAAGCAGAGTTTCTTCTACAAAAATCCTTTCAACCCAGAATAATTTCTAACATGAAATTATTATTATTACATTACAACATACTCTTTGAAAAGACATGTGATGGGCGAAAGCCTTTTTGCTTCCTTTGATTGTATGGTTTGTTGTTTTTTAATTTTGTGGCCATTCTGAACATTGGGCTTTTCCGATTGACACCTTCCAGCTGCTTTCTCTGAACAGTTTTGTACAATATGACTTGGGGTTATTTGACATCAGTTCTGAAGAAAGGAAATTCCTTATATCCCATCAGTCACTTAATCATATTATAGCCACAAATGTTTAAAATTACACAATGTTTAAAAACCAATTTCTATAGTTTGTGTCACACAAAAAATACAGCTGGATAGCTTGGGAACAAAACTAGTTATAACATAAATAAGACATCACTTATGCTCTGTTACAGTATATATTTCAGATGTTTGTGCCTGAATTTACTTTAAAAAATGGCTTCTTTTTCTGGAATTTACTTCCCTCAAACTTCATGTGCCTCTGTTTCCATTTTAAAGCAAAAAATAAATAAATGCCAAAACTGAAGACTATTAAAAAAATAAAAAATAATCTGTTAACAGCTGCACTATTTACTTATATGAAAGAAATGGCTTTGTATACTTGGTAAATGATGCTCATGATTTTGACTATAGTGATGGTACTGTTCTGTACTCTTCCCTAAACTAGAACTTTTCTGAAAGGTTTGAGTATGTAGTTATTTGTTGTTGTTCAGTCACACAGTTGAGTCCGACCTTTGCAACCCCATGTACCACAGCACGCCAGGCTCCTATGTCATCTGCCATTTATTTTATTTTATTTATTGTTAAATTTTTATACCGCCCACTCAGCCAAAGCCGACTCCGGGCGGTTCACAACAGTGGGTAAAAAACATATAAAAACAAATAAAACAGATAAAAACCAGCAATAAGAACCCACCCCTAAAAAGAGAGGGGTGCAGGAACTGAAGAAACCGTGGGGCAGGCATCCTCCCCTATATTAACCACCCAACGGAAGCCACCCCTCCACCTGCACCCCAAACTTGGCCCGCCAGCCAGGTTTTTAGTTTTTTTCTAAAGGGCAACAACTCCGTCTGGAGACGCAGTTCCACAGGCAGGAGGTTCCAAAGGGCCGGTGCGGACACAAAGAAGGCTCTCCTCCTTGTGCCAGAGAGGCGAGCCCCCCTGGCCGATGGCACAATTAGAGAGCCCCTCCGGTCCACTCTGGTTGGATGGACAGACGTCCTTAGGGCGATGCGGTCTCTAAGGTAACCTGGCCCACTACCATATAGGGCTTTAAAGGTCAAAACCAGCACCTTCAATTGCACCCGGAGACAAACTGGTAACCAGTGCAGTTCCCGCAGCAGTGGTGAGGCATGGGCATAACGTCCACACCCTATCACCACCCGGGCCGCCGCATTCTGGACCAGCTGCAGCCTCCAAATGGTCATCAAGGGCAGCCCCATGTAGAGCACATTACAGTAGTCTAGTCTGGAGGTCACCAGAGCATGAGTGACCATGAGCAAAGAGTCCTGGTCCAGGAGCGTGCGCAATTGGCGAATCACCCGAAGTTGGGCGAAGGCCCTCCTGGCCACAGCTGCCACCTGTTCTTCTAGCAGCAGCCGCAAATCCAGGAGGACCCCCAAGTTGCGCACCGGGTCGGTCTGGGGCAAAATAGCCCCATCCAAAACCAAAGATGGTAGCTCCTGGGATAACGCAGGACCCCCTATCCATAGCCACTCAGTCTTGCTAGGATTCAGCTGTACCCATTTGCCCCCATCCAGACCCCAACAGCCTCCAGACAGCTGGAAAGGACTTTGACTGCATCACTGGGGTCCCCACGGGCCGAGATGTACAACTGTGTATCATCCGCATACTGATAGTACCGCACCCCGTGGAAACGGATTATCTCACCCAGCGGCTTCATGTAGATGTTAAATAGGAGAGGAGAGAGTACCGAGCCCTGAGGCACCCCATATTTTAGGGACCTAGGACTGGACTTCTCGCTCTCCAACCACACCGACTGGGTCCGGCCATCCTCCTTAGTCTACCCAGATCTATGCCCACTGTGTCAATGATGCTATCTAACCATCTCATCCTCTGCCTCCCCATTCTCCTTTAATTTTTCCTAGCATCAGGGCCTTCTCCAATGAGTCCTCTCTTCTCATTTGGTGGCCAAAGTGCTTCAGCCTCAGCATTTGTCCCTCCAGGGAGCAGTCAGGGTTGATTTCAAATGTTCTAAGAACCTACATGATTACCCTAAAAGTGTAAGAATAAAATGACTAGAAATTTCTTAAGGGAATAGCTAGTATTGTCTATGTCCCTTCTTTTAAAAATCCTGCTGTTATCCAAAACTAACTACAAATTGCAAAATTACTTACTTTCATCTAGAATTTGTAGTGCTGCTGTCTAAAATTTGACCACATTAAATCAGTGTACTTATATTCTGCCCTGAAAGCAATAAGAGGGCACAACATCCAGGAAGTAATTTTAAACATGGTTCGATAAGTTTTCTGAATCACAAGTTGAAAAGAGAAATGGAAAAAATATATGAGTTATTGTTTCTATTTCCCCAGAATTACAAAGGCATTTGCATTGGTAGTATGGAATCTTTTTAAACTTTCCTTCCTGAACTGTTTGTGGCAGAGCATTTACCACCACAGTGTATGAGTACTGTAAGTAAAAAGAAGAAGAGGTAACTGGTTTAAAAGACAGCAGCACTGTATCAACTGGAATATTGTTTGAGGTTGTGCTGAGATCATGTTGTCTTTCAACATCTGTAATATGTTGTCTTATGGCTCATTTAGCGGCTTCATATCCCATATGGAGAAGGCATTCCACAGAGAAACTGTATCCTATCCGTCTGCCCAACAGCTCATTCTTCCAACATGACTGATCACTGTCTTGTAATATTAAAAAGGATTAAGACTGTTGGGAAGAAAATTAACTTCAGGCCAAAATTAAGGACAACTAGCCAAACCCAACTAGTTTCAACCTTCAGGAATCCCACGTCCAGTCTCAGAGCTCTATTTGTGACTTAGTGGTGTACTTTCAGAGTAGCTTTCAAAAATCTTGATTGGACTACTTTCAAGGAGGTGAAAGATGAATAAAAGCTCAGTTGTACATAATAAAGATGCTGACTGAGAGATATGGCCTGAAACAATTTTAAAATAACTGAGATATAATGGCTCCCTAGTGTAGAAAACTTTAGTATTTCAGGAGGAGATTTTTGTGCTACTTGGGCAACAGATTCAAGAAGAGCCTTACGTGCTATTCTCTCAGAAAACCACTCCAAGATGGTTAAAGGCCCTTGTCTGCTCAATCTTATGGCCAGATTGTAGCTAAGTGTGTGTGTGTGTGGGGGGGGAGAGAGAGAGAGAGAGAAAGTGTCAAGAATAAAACAACACCTCTGAAATATTTCTATATATTGTGGGTTGGTTTCTCTCTCTTTCCCTTCCCCGTTCTCTTCTTCATCTGTCCCTATCTGAGCAGCCAAATTAGCAGCTTCCTTGGTTTTGTATACAATTTCATTATTCCTGTATATACATGCCAAATAATGAAACATGTATGTATTGAATCCTCATTGCCTTGGGAAATACTCCTCTTGAAGATCCAATGAATCATTCTGGAGATTATTTTGTCTATTAGACTGTACTTCCCAATTACTTTCCCCTCTTTTTTTGTTTACTTAGGGATGCTGTGGCAATTTCAATTTGAAATATTCTAACCTCAGTGATAAAGATCAGAGAAGATTTTACATTCCTTAGTTTGAAAAAGTCTATCTCTCTCAATCTCCCAGTCTCTGTATGGACCTGATTCGACATACCGTATACAAATCAATTCTTTGCCAGTATCATTCTCCTATCCATCTTAACTACCATACTGTTATGAAGCAGAATCCTGATACTGGCAAAGGATTGATATTTGTAGATGGAATCAAGTTCATACAGAGACAGGAAGACAGTAAAATACCACAGGAACTTTCAATCCTTTAGTACAGAGACCAACGGATGAATAGATATGCATACAAAACACAAGTTTGTACACATATAGGCACAATGGAATGTAATAACTCTATTTGCTTTAGAGAAGTGATGAGATATCTTACCTCATTTATGGTTGAGATAAAATTATGATATTGTAAACAATATTTTAAAAATCCTGAGGCCCTTGTGAGGTATCTCATACCTAGTACAAAACTGAAACACAAAGCAGTTGTTTCTCAGTGCTTTACACGTAATGAATGTGCAACGTCTCTAATGTGTTTTCTTTTCTACAGCACAAGGAGAGTCTTGCTCTCTGTCTCATACACACATGCAAACCCACATTCCTTGTTCCTGCTTTTTAACAGTCCATGAAAAAGAGCCAATTGTAATATAAAATTTTGTCTGTTTGTAGAAGTGCACAAAAATTCATCATGCAAATGTGTGAATTCTGTTCCAATCCAACAAATAAAAATCACACCACCCCACAGGTGAGGATGTGCGCACTTTCTCCTTTGGCATGCAAGAAATCAGGTCTGAGTTTACATTCCTGGTTCATTTTTATGTTATTTCACTTTTTACAATCCTTGTCTTTTCTAATAAAGGAAATAATAAGGAAATGTTTCGCTGTAATCATGTGTAAATGTATATGCTCATTCTACTATTGATCCTTTATATCTCATCCATATTTAAAGAACTACTGTTTCCGCCATAGAGGTCATTGGTGCACAATGAAAATAGTGGGCCCTCCACATGAAAGTGATGCTTAGAGCAAACAGACTGCCATTATGAAGAAGGAGAGGAGGTGAAATGCAAGAAGTAAACATAAAATTCAAAAGCACAATTTGTTAAGAGGCTTATAAGAAGCGCAGAATAGAGTGAAACCTAGAATAGTGCTCGGAGTAAATTTACTGAAACCAACAGGACTTAAAGTAGCCACTCATTTCCATGGGTCTACTTTAAATATGACTAGGTCTCAGTATATTGCAATATGTCTTCTCCTCAGCTTTTAACCCTCTGATTTTTTTGTTGTTGTTCAGTCGCACAGTCGGTTCTGACCCTTTGCGACCCCATGGACCACCGCACACCAGGCACCTCTATCCTCCACCATCCCTCTCAACCCACTCAACTCTGTGCACATTGCATCAACAATACCATCTAGCCATCTCTTTTTCTGCCGCCCCCTTCTTCTTTTGCCCTCAACCTTTCCCAACATCAAGGCCTTCTCAAGTGAATCCTCTCCTCTCATTTGATGACCAAAGTACTTTAGCTCCATCTTCACTATTTGACCTTCTAAGGAGCAGGCAGGGTTGAATTCTTCTAAGATCAACCTGTTTGTTCTCCTCGCTGTCCAGGGTACCCTCAAAACTCTCCTCCAACACCACATTTCAATGTCCTTTATTCTTCTGTGCTCAGTTTTTCTTATTATCCAACTCTCATAGCCATACATTACTACCGGGAATACCATTGCTTTGACTATGTGGACTTTTGTTTGCAAGGTGATGTCTCTGCTTTTCACGGTGTTCCCCAGATTTCTCACAGTTTGTCTCCCCAGAATCAGTCGTCTTTTTATTTCATGGCTGCAATAACCATCTGCAGTGATCTTGGATCCTAAGAATGTAAAGTCTGTTACTGCTTCTTCCCCATCTATTTTCCAGGTGCTGGTAGGCCCTGTTGCCATTATTTGCTGACACTAAATAACTGGAGATTTTCTGTGAGAAAATACGAGCAAAGAGGTTTCAGCTAATCAACAGTACCTTAAATCAAGAATAAGGTGTTTTAACATACTAAATATTAATGGAAGGAAATGACATTCTTCCTGTTTTTCCTAATCATCCCCTAAAATCCTGAAGTGTGTGTGTGTGTGTGCGTGTGTGTGTGTGTGTGTGTGTGTGTGTGTGTGTAAGAGAGAGAAGAAGAAGAAGAAGAAGAAGAAGAAGAAGAAGAAGAAACAAGCAAACAAAAAACCAAATACATTGTGACACCTTAAAAACTAACTGCTATATTTTAGTGCAAGCTTTTATGGATCAAGTGTGTTTCTTCAGACTCTCCATCATGACTGCTCATCCAACCCAGTGCAGACTACCCCATTTTAGTAAGGCATCTGAGAAATGTGAAGGATGGTTCTTTGTGAATAGTAATGAGTTTTGCCCTTTGCTGTGTAAAGTTTGGCATCCTTTTTCTTGCTAGCAGCATGCACAGCAAAGTCAAGCCATTTCCTGGCATTTTAAACTATGGATATATAAGCACAATATCCCACATTCATAAACAGGTGGTTTGGGTGTATGTGGGTTTTTTTCTTGAAGAACTGAATTAAATTACTATCTTCTTGCATTAATGTATTTACGGTTGAAACGGATTTCCA
This sequence comes from Bradypodion pumilum, assembly GCA_035047305.1. Classification (NCBI taxonomy): domain Eukaryota; kingdom Metazoa; phylum Chordata; class Lepidosauria; order Squamata; family Chamaeleonidae; genus Bradypodion; species Bradypodion pumilum. The sequence continues at coordinate 52,655,202 of JAWDJD010000006.1, read as the reverse complement.
TTTTCAAAAATGGTTACAACTGTACCTGAAATCAGACTAGTTGTGTTTTTTTAAACTTCCATTTAAAATCTAAAACAAAACAATATGGCACTTGACATAAAAGTTGATAAACAATCCAATTTGAGCTAATGCATCTAAGATTCCAGATCATGAACTGCAGTGGAGCTACAGTATATGACAATGATGGCGAACCTTTTAGAGACCGAGTGCCCAAACAGAGGGGTGTGGCATACTTTGTGCTAGGGGGAGGGAGGAAGTGCTCCCATTGGGCTGCTGAGGAGAGGGACGGGGTGAACTCTGTGCTGGGGGAGGGAGGAAGCATTCCCATTGGGCTGTTGGGCAGAGGGGCAAGGTGCATTCTGTGCTGTGGGGGAGGGAGCACTCCCATTGGGCTGCTGGGCAGAGGGAAGGGGCGAACTCTGTGCTGGAGGGAGGGAGGAAGTGCTCCCATTGGGCTGCAGGGCAGAACCACCATTGGTATATGAGGACAAAAATTTCCTGTAGCTTTAAATGATGCAAAATGCTATCTGTATGCAATGATTACACACATATAAGACCTTGGTATCACTCTGCGTGCACCAAATCTCAGCAGTGATTTGCATACCAGTTTAAAAACTGAAGCTAGCAAAGAAATTAACAGAAAACAAACAGGCTATCATCCCAAATGGATGTAGACACTTAAAATTGTTTCATCTACCATACACTTGCAAATATAGTTACACAAAGTAGCCACATGCAGATATGTGTTAGTTTTTTCACTGGAACTTTATAGCTTTGCTTCTGGGATTTTTAACTGTTTATCTTGAGCTTTCCTTCAGCTATGATAATAGGTTTCCAGTAAACAAGATCAGGAAGTGTTCAGATAAGAGAATGACAGGTCCAAGAAAAATAAACAGTAAGAAATGTATGGAAGTGAACGGAAAGAAAATCTCCAAGCAATAATATGGAAATTACACTGCAGTCAAGAGCTCGGAGGCAATATAATATATAATAGAATTATCGGCACACTATACGAAAAGAGGGAAAATATTCTGCATATCATAAATACTGCAAGCTATTATAATGCCATTATCCACTATCTGGTGACTCTGAATTACTTGTTGGTTATAATATTCTACTAAGTCAGTGACTGATTTTGTATGTTTCTTAAAGTTATTGAACTGTTACTGATATCCTTCATAAATGGGGTCAAAAGTGTAAGTACAAAAAGATATTTCATGATACTTCCCTGTAAATTCAAAATGGGCAGTTGCTCATGGAGAAACGTCTCTCTGTATATCTTAAATAAGATTACACTTTACTTTCATTTATATACTGTAGTACTACAGATATGAAATATTCCAATGAATTTGAAGTATTTCAATAGAAGTATATTTGGATCAGCAAGACCACCCACCATAAATATAAAGACAGCTTAAAAACCACAGTTATGCAAAGCTGCCATCTGAATGTGCTCTCTATCATCTAATGTAATGTAACATTTTTATATTGCAGTTATTATGAAAAGGGATTTCAGCTCATCATTCATAACTTGTAATTAACTGGCTAATTTGGTTTTGTTAAAAAATAAGGTCAATCTTTCATTTATCCACCACTCATCATCCAATAAAACTACTGCTTCAAATGAAATTATAATTCCAAATAAAATTATTCCAAGAAATCTACTTACATAACGTGCAGAACCAAACATGAAGTAAACCTGTTTTAGGTGAATATAGATGTTTCCCATAATTTTTATTTCATTATTACAGCCATCTAAAATAGTTATTACTCTGCAGTTTAACAAGTCATCTTACAAGATTATAAACATCCTGAAGAACAAACAACTTTTGCTTATGCATTCCAACAATTTGCTGCATCTATTGTCACTGGACATTTAGATGAACATTCTCAATACTCATTTCATTGGGCCCTAGTGAATTGGCTGGATGTATCTCTTGAAGAAGAGTGAGAATATACATCTGATCTTAGCCAGATCACTGTCATACGATGTATACATTGCTAGAATGGAGTGAGTGCTTTTGTACTTTATTTGCAATAGAGGAAATCTAAAAAGAAATTCAAAAACCATCTTAAAAATGAGGGGGAAAGATCGACAATTATCAGATGGGCAATTTGTTAAAGATGAAAAGTGATATTCAAAACACCCCTTCTCCAGTAAATCTCAATTGCTTTATTTGTACTGTTGTTATAGGTGGCTCATGATCAGGCACGATGATATCTTCATCATTATAGCAAAAACCCTATCCACACAGTAAAGTATTCTAATTATTTTTCCTTCTTGCCTGGGATATTTTGTCTCTTACAGTTTATTCCAGCCTGAGACCTCTTCTCTTGCTTAGCTTCAGTCTATAATTGCTGATACACTCTGATGGCTGTCTGCGTTGTTAATGTTCTATATAATAATAGGTCACAGGCACCTCAAAAACATGTAGGACCTCATATTTGCCTTGACAGAGTTTATTAAGGGCACAACCTGAGTGACTTATAACAAAAAATAACACATCATTCACAAAATCCAAATTTGGCTGAGCTATTCAACTATTTCCATTGTTCAAAAACACAACACCAAGGGGCATTATCTTATTGGGTTTCTGCTGCATAGAACTCTCCCTACTGTAGTATTATGGGATTGTGTGACTTGCATTGCCACTATAACAGTGAGGATCTCTATAAATAAAAACTGCTCACTGCTGAAACCATATCTAATGAAGCTTGAATAGGGAAACTGTGATAATCATACTCCTTCTAGATGAGAATACAGAACAGATTCAGACACTTGAAAGACTTTGTCAATAACAACTTCCTTACAAAGTGGATCAACCCTGGTATTTCACCTATAGTCACACCTCTCTGTCCACAAATATGGAGTATCACAGCAATTTATAGAGATTTCAACTGATGCAAGGAAACCTGAAAACATTAATCACTACATAACAATTTTTTTCCTTTTAGATCAAAAGAATAGTATTTCCTGGAAGCATCTGAGAAGGGCAACAATCCTTTATACCTAGGCTTCCACCTTTAAAACAAGGGACATTTTTGCCTAAAAATAGTTTTTATGAACCAGAAGTGAATTTACAGTTATTTTCAGTAACTCCACACTTCTCTAGTTGTGATGATAGCACACAACTGACTCCAGATTAGGGCTAAGGAAACAATGTCAATGCAAGATGTTGGTTAGGGCAGTCCATGGAGAAATATCCAGCCCACATGAGAGATCTCGGATGCTAAGTATTTTCCCCCTTTGCCATAGCTTTTCAATTTGATTACAAAACTTCCTGGCACAAAATTACTGTTTCTCCCCCTTTATGGAACTCACCACAATGGAAGCCTTCTGCCCTCAACGGGCTCCGCCGGGTCTGCCCTGCGAGTGGAGCAAGAGCATGGGCTTCAAACAGCAGATAGGAGGTGGCCGGGCCTATCCTCCATGTTGTTTAACTGTGGCACAGCTCCACTCCCACCTGTGTGTGTTGTGATTCCTCACTGCCTGAGTCGAAGGCTGTGGCAGGCTGGCAGCGGGGCCCCTCCTCCTTGTTTTTCAGCTACAGCGGCACTCCTCCCCTCACACCTGCGTGCAGTGCACACTTTATCATATTTTATTGTGCACTTGCACCATCCAATCTCACCACATCCACATACTGGTCTGTGGAAAAATTGTTTAGCATGAACCCGGTCCATGGTGCAAAATGTTTTGGGGGACCCCTGCTCTAATGCATACAAGCAGAACTTTTAAAAATATCTTGAACTTTAAAATTTCTCTGCAACAACAAGCTTAACCCAGAGTGATTAAAGTTGTCTTTTTTGTTGTTTTGTTTTGTTTATTCTCTGATATGCTTGCACAGACAAACATGGCTACCACTTCAAAAATTGGCAATAATTGTGCTTGTAGTGTATAGCAACTCTAACTGGCATACAAAAATTGTTCTTGTCTCTTGTATAGCTCCACCGTGAGAGACAACATCATCACTTACATTAACCCTCATGTAGTACCAACCACACATGTAGGAACATTCACAAAATTACACTTAGAAGAATCATGACTCTGAAAAAGTGGGTTAAACAGCATTGGCTAAACAGAACCTTCAGAACCAGTTCAGAAAGAGAGATGTCCTGGTAGTTGATGTAACTGGCAAGTGGCAAGTTCAGTCTCTTCAGTATTCTCCAAAAAGCCAATGTGTTACATCTGCAAAACTGGGTGCACTGAGTGGGAGAGCACACCTGTGAGCTTTTCTTTAAGGAAACCCTTTAACTGAGTCCAAAACTCTGCAAATAAGTAACCCTATCCTGCCCTCACTTTAAAAATCTCAATAAAGGCTCAGAAATAATTATAATAGTGACCTTAAGCTTGTCTCAAGCTTCCAAATGCAATTAAGTCATGTGGTTTCTCTCATTTGGGCAGAAATTATCTTAAAAAGAAATATTTCCATATGTATAGAACCAGTAGAACCAACAGTTATGAAGGCAGAGACAACACAAAGCAATCACACTTATATACCGCCCCATGGCACTTAATGCATTCTCTGGGCGGTTGACAAGTTAATTAGCATTGTTTCATCTCAGGATTTGTCCTATGATCATTTTATTCAGTGCAACCAACTGCAATGAACTGGAAAAACAACAACAGAGTTTCTCAACCTTTTTAAGCCGTGAGCCAGACTGGTGTTTCCCTTCACCATAAACCCTACCATAAAACATGTTCACAGCTGTGGTAAAAACAGTTACGACAGCTGCGGACACATTTATGGCTGTCATAAATGTGTCCACTTCCAGCGACGGTGACAGAAATGGGGGCCATATGAAATGGTGACACGGGCTGTAGGGTTGAGAACCCCTGGCATAAAGTGTCCCCTTCCCAAACTTTTGCTTGCCTGAGCTTATTTTAGAACTGAATCAAAACAATTAAAACAGTCAAATGTATTATGGTAAGACATAATTGACCATATTGATTGTGTTGGCATATCATGTATTGGGTTCAAAATTCCCCAAGGGTTTGCAGTCATTTCAACTATCCTCATAGAAATGTTTGCCTTGTGTTGCTTCTGTCTCTCTCTCTCAGTACTACACTTTACAAGAGAATGGAGAGAAAAGAGGAATAGTTTAAATAACCTCCATTGTCAGATACAGTGATACCTCATACAACGTCCAAACTTGGTTCCACAAGTTTGGACTTTATACGGATTTGGACTTTGTATGAGGCATGAAAAATCCTAGCTGCGATGCCTTATACAACATCCAAATCCTTGCCGCGATGCATCATACAACGTCATTTCCATAGAGATACATTGTACTGTAACAGCACAGACTTCAGGGCAAAGTCAATAAAGAATTCATTTGGAGTGTGGATGATCACTTTTCTATTTTTGAATGGTAGTACATTACACAGTGCTTATTGAACCGCTGTTCAGCCCCTACTTTGTTTCTACCCCTAGATATGATGACAGAGTATTAAGTAAAATCGTTTGTCCAAATACAGAGATGATTCTAAAAATAGGCTTGAAATGCTCTTGGTCATTACTACATGCTTCCTGAAACTGAAAAGCAGTTGAAAATGGAGTAACTGGTTCATAGACTGCATAGCTGTGGTTTAAAAACTATTGGGAATTCAAAGTTTCCAAAATATGAAAGAAAAGTAAGAATCCATCCAAGGGCAATGGTTAACCCATTTGCTATATTCATACTTCCTGTTTGTCAGACATAAAAATGTGAAACCAAAATACAAGGTTGTCTTAATTACTCTAAAGAGTGCCCTGTCTCCTTCAATAATGCTCACCAGAAGCATTTCTGTTGTAACAAAGTCTGACTGACTCAGAGCTGGAAAATGAATAGAGAATTGGTTAATTTTTTAAAAAAATTATTAAATCTGATGCCAGTGTGGCTAGTATTACAATACATAATGTCACCCTAATCCTCCTACAATGCATTATCAGATGATTTGTAAGATTTGTTTAAAGACGACATACCTCATATGAACATACTGTCCTTGCTGGTTCTACGGAACTGTCTGTCTCATCATGACTCTACCTGGATGTTAAAATAATCAGGAGAGGTCCTTTTGAGCTTTTCATGACTTCCCACATCTGTTTGATAGGCATTTGAAAGCAGGCTTTTCCTTCTTTTGTTCCCAGATGAGAATATTTGCTTTCCTGTTGTGATCTGTTCCTACCAACACTGCTATAGGGAATATGTGAAAAGCCATCTCTTTAAATGGTTTAATTTAATTTTAATTTGATTTAATAGTCACACTTATACGCCGCCCACTCAGGTAAAACCTGACTCAGGGCGGCATTACAACAATTTTAAAAAACATATAAAAACACATAAAACCCCTAGTTATCCCACCCACTGTAAAAAAAAGAGACAGAGAGGACTCCTGATTGTTATCTTGCTGTGAGCCAGCAGGCGGGGACCGTATTCCCATTAGGGCCCCACACCTCCCCTGCCAGCCAGGTCTTCAAACCTTTCCTGAAGGACAGTAATTCTGTTTGTAGTCTTAGATCTGTTGGCAGGAGGTTCCAGAGGGCTGGTGCGGACACGGAGAAGGCCCTCTTTCGAGTACTAGATAGATGTGCCCATCTAGTTGATGGCACAAGTAGAGAGCCTCTCCAGTCCGCTCTAGTTGGACGGGCAGGTTTAAAGTATTTTACTAAATTTATTGCTTTTATTGTTCAATTTATTTCAATTGCAGTATCAGCCACTTTTTTTAACAGGAAAGGCAACGTTAAATAGATGTAATTAAATAAATCTTATCTCTTCAATTTCTTAGTTTAGTGAAGTTCAAGGGAATGATTAAAAATATTTCAAGATATGATCTTGATCATTTATTTTATTATTTTACTAACCTTAAGAATATACTGTATTCTAGCAAGTAGCAGGTGGGGGCAGAGAGAGAGAGATGCAAGGTCAACTAAACATTGTAGCTGGATCTACACAGGGTTATCATCACTCACTCGTCTCAAGATCCACTGGGCCCTCTCTTATACTTAGATTTTTACCTGATTTTTTTCTCGGGGAAGGAATGAAGAGGCTATGGCTCAGAGGATGAAATGGAAATTCTGCTTCTGACAACTCCTACAAACACACATAATTTAGACCCCACTCACTGGGAAGAAAACTGCCAATGTTCAAGTAAAATCTGCAAACAACGCAGCAGTTAATTGCAGCTAATGGACTAGATTCTGGGACATCTTGGTCCCATGACTACTCATGTGCCTGTTTACATGATCACCTTACAATTTAAGTACAATTTACCACAGCAAGTTATGCACACCAAAACCGCTGATTGAATTTGACTATGTTTTTTAAAAAGTAATTGACAATAGATTTATACTGCCTTTTTATGTGAAAATTGCATTCATGTTTATTTGCAAATAAATATGTTTGACTGAGATTGACTCCAATCAAAATTTGTATGATTTTGGAGTGCATTTTGTTTTGTGGTTTGTTGTACTTCACAATTATATTTGCCATATTTTATATAGTCAAGAATTGTGAAATCATATTTAGTTAATTGAAGCACTCATTGTAAATATTTTTTTCATGGATTAGTCTATCTCATTATGTGATGAAAAACTGATTGTGAAAAACCTCAGGGGAAACATAAGGCTAGTAGTGAAAAGTGGTTGTTACGGTCTGATGCATATTACTTGACTTCTGGTGCTCAGGAGAAGCAATTTGAAGGATCACAAATTATGGGAATAGACTGCAAATAAACATACATTCAAAAAGAAAAAGTCAAGTGGCTAGTGACAGGAATTTATGAATATAGGCATACATCCAACTGCTAGTCCCAACTGAAATAGGCTAACTAAATCAATCTGCTAAATTGTGTAAAGCTCTTTCATCATTATATCTGTCCAGTTGGAAGAAGCAACTGGATTGAGGCCATGCATTTAAAATAAACTTTGTCTAAATTATACTTTTCAGAATTGGAAAATAGTTACAAATAACTAGTTTCTTGCAATTAATTCTTTTTCCCACTGAAAGTATATCTACATCATATTATGATTAGATGTTAACAAGAGATAATTTTGTTCATTTTGTACTATGACTGGAAAAACTCAGATGTGGACATGGATACAATGAGATAGGCAGGAGAAAACTACATGTTGTAGCAGCGGCCTGAAATATTTAGCATCTTGATTTTAAAGGTAACTGAATAGAACTATTGTAATTACTCATGAAAACTCAGAAAGGAGACTTACATTTTAAGAAATTGAACTACAATGCTAACTGTGTTTGTAGACCTTAAAGAAAGTTCCAAACTCTTTTTAGTTCCACAAATTTGGCAAAATTATCAATAATAAACTAGCAATGTTGAGCCAATAATAACTACTTTTCAAACTGTTGTAAGAATTTTTCAGCTACTAAAAATGAACATAAACCAGCCAATCATTTCTACATATTGCCTCTTACTATTCTCTAAATATTACTTTCAAGTCAAGGATGGTAAATGGAAGCAGGTTAGAGTATTTGTTAAGAATAATTATTTAAATGCTATTTACTCAAATGATAATACAGGGATCCTCCAAACCTAAACTACTGATATTGTAACAGTAGGGAATCAAACTACCAACCTCTGACTACACAGCCAGAATCCTAAAACACTGAGCTATCATCCTTTCCAAGGTTTCCTTAATTTCTGTGCTCAAACAGAAAACATACAAGGACTGGCTGATTATTGAGAAAGATGCAAACAACATATCTTTTGCTTCCAAAACAAAGCTGAAGAAATCCTAATTTCTGTAATTTCTATACAACTGCACAAACTATACAATGAGCACTTTTTTTGGCAAGAATATCATAATTTGTATAAAACATTTCAATACTATATGAAATCTATCAAAAGCACCAGGGATATTTTACCATCCTCACCAGTGATGGGAGAGGTGCTGTAGTTGCCAACCTTGAGTGTGAAAATGAGATAAGGAAGTATTTATATCCCTGCAGCTTGACTTATTACCTCACATACCACAACTCAACCAAGGTCTTTTTGTATTATCCCTAACAGGCCTATTTTGATGGCTGCTTTCATGTATGCATACTAACATATGAATATCCTGAAAACACCACACAAAGACTTCTACCCTCTCATATCCACTGATCTTGATGTGTTTACAAAGAATCAGAAAACATTAATTATTTAGCCATTTTAGTGTAAGGGACCAAAGACAATGAAACAGCCAAAGGGTTGGCTTAACACAGGTTTATTGCATGATGATCCGGAGGAACATGTGGTAATGGCGGATGAGTAGCTCAATATATACAGCTGGCTATACATTTGAATGTGGCTCGTCGACAGACTATTGGTTGCTGCCCGCGTGACGTCGTAGAGGTCACGCCCTTCTTGACCAGGTGAAGAGGTGGCGGGGAATCTTCCCGCGCTGCTGAACCAGGTGAATCTGAGCCATGAGAGCTGGACGCTCGCTACTGCCATCTGGTGGTCACTAGCTCGCGTCCCCTTATCAGGTTTACATTGATACAGCTGAAGGTTATAATGTTGCACACAGAAAGGTTACATTGTTAACACATGGCAATGGTACATTGTTAAAGGCACAGCTTTACAGAACACAACAGCCATACTTTTTAAAATGTTCTAAAGTTTCATCATAAGCAGCTGCTGAACTCTTCGGCAATATTCTTTAGAGAATAAAAAAAAAAGGTTCTGAAATGAAACAGCAATATAAACAAAGAATAAAAGTCAGAATTCCTTTTAAAAGTAGAAACAGTCATTTCTTTTGCTTTCAAAAGAAGCAAAACTATGAAGACCCAACACAATTTAAAAGGAATTGATTCTGTTCATGAGAGGGCCATGCATAAATACTGTGTGAGACTGATAGCAATTTTTTTTTTACTTTACAGGACAAAGAGCTCCAATTGCTCATCTATGGTTTTTGTGCATGAACTCTGCACTTGTTAAAATGGAATACTGCACTTGTTAAAATGGATTCTGAGGGAACCGTTGTAGTTACCTGCAATACTTGTGCCATGTTTGTGTTCTTGCCAAAGCTTATGGAGAACTACACTTGCAGCAAGTGCAAGCTGGTTGCACTACTAGAAGAGAAGGTCCAGCAGCTAGAGGCCCGCATATCTAACCATCAACAAATTAAAGAGCTTGAGCTGTTCTTGGACAGAGCGGAGCAGACTATGCTGGACAAAGAAGAGACAGGGCACAGTTCTGAGGGAGAAGGCCCTTCACTAACTCAGGAGGGAGATGGTTGGAGGAATGTGACTCAAAGGAGGAGGAGAGTAGGGGATCACTCTGAGAGTCTGAAATTACAGAATAAATTTGAGGCTCTTTCCCTCATCACACCTGATGAGGAACACACAGAGGAACAACTGGTTCCACCTGATGATCTCTCCTTCATCACACTTGATGAGATCCAGGAAGATGAACAACAGGAACAAACTGAGGTTCTCTCCCTTAATATGGTTGATGAGGTGCATGTAGATGAACAGATTGCAGGAGAAAGGCTCCTTGTACTAGGCGATTCAATAATTAGAAATACAGAGAAATGGATTTGTGATGCACATGATAACCGTATGGTGACTTGCCTGCCAGGTGCAAAAGTTGCAGACATCACAAGAAATCTAGATAGATTGTTAGAGAGAACTGGGAAAGAGCCAGTTGTCATGGTACACGTTGGTACCAATGATGTTGGGAAGGCCAAGCGGTCTGTCCTGGAAGCCAAATTCAGGTTGTTAGGAAGAAGATTGAAGTCCCGGACTTCCAAGGTAGCATTTTCAGAAGTGCTGCCTGTCCCTCGCACAGGACCTACCAGGCAGGCAGAGCTCAGAAGCCTCAATGCGTGGATGAGGCGGTGGTGTCGAGAGGAGGGTTTCAGATTTGTCAGGAACTGGAGAACATTTTGGGACAAGCCAAATCTGTTCAGGAGGGATGGGTTGCATTTGAACCATGATGGGACCAGATTGCTGGCACTCAACATCAAAAAGGCTGCAGAGCAGCTTTTAAACTGATAACTGGGGGAAAGCCGACAGGAGCTGGGCAGCATCCGGTTCGGGAAAGTGTGTACTTGGGTAGTGAGGAGGATGCAAAAATTACTGAGCAGAGCGAGGAGCTAGTCACTAGCATTCTAGCAGAAGGATGCAAGAGGCAGTCTAACAATGCAACTGGACACAAAAGACTGTGTCAGAAAAGCATATATAAATGCTTGTATACAAATGCCAGAAGCCTCCGGAACAAAATAGGGGAGCTGGAATACATAGCAATAGATAAGAATATTGATATTATTGGTATCACTGAAACCTGGTGGACGGATGATAACCAATGGGATACAGTTATCCCAGGCTACAAACTGTACAGGAAGGATAGGAAGGGGCAAACGGGAGGTGGTGTAGCCTTGTATGTCAAAGAAGTGATAAAATCGTATGATTTGGAATATCTAGGTGATTTGGAGTCACCATTAGAAGCTCTGTGGGTAAGAGTACCAGGCCACAAGGATGGTCTAACAGTAGGCATATACTATCGGCCTCCGACCCAAACTCTTGAGGGAGACAGGCAGTTGGAGAATGTTGTAAAAGAGGCATCCAAGAAGGGAAGCCTGGTTATAATGGGGGACTTCAATTACCCTCACATAGACTGGGTGAACTGTTGTTCAGCACATGATAAAGAGATAAAGTTCCTAGATATGCTAAATGATTGTTCCCTGGGACAGATGGTTGAAGACCCAACTAGAGGTACAAGAATCCTTGACTTGATCCTGAGTAATACTCAGGATCTGGTGCAAGATGTTAATGTGACTGATCCAATAGGGAACAGTGACCACAACTCAATTATGTTTAACTTGATCATAGACCGCAAGTCACTGATAAAATCTAACACAGAGACCTTAAATTTTCAAAAAGGAAATTTCCCAAAGTTGAGGAAACTAGTAAAAAAGAAGCTGAAAGGGAAAATTGAGAGAGTCCAAACACTTCAAGAGGCATGGAGACTGTTTACAAAAACAATAACAGAGGCCCAATTGGAATGCATACCCAAAAGGAAAAAGGGCACTGCCAGGTCCAAGAGGACTCCGATGTGGCTTACAGGAGCTGTTCGGGAAGTGATCAAGAGCAAGAAAAGCTCATTTAGAAGATGGAAGGCTTGTCCGAATGAGGACAGCAGGCAGAAACATAAATTCTGGCAGAACAAATGCAAGGCAACAATCAGGAAAGCAAAGCAAGACTTTGAGGAGCGTATAGCTAAAAATACTCAGAGAAATAACAAAGACTTCTTTAAGTACATTAGAAGTAAGAACCCAACTAGGAAGGCCATTGGACCATTAGATGACAATGGAAGGCAAGGGGTTATTAAAGAGGAAACAGAGATTGCAGAGAGACTCAATGAATTCTTTGCTTCAGTATTCACTGAAGAAGACAGAGGCCACATGCCCAAAACAGAGCCTATCTTCATAGGGAGGGAAACCGAAGAATTAAGCCAGATAGAAATAACCAGGGAGGAGGTCCTTGCATGTCTTGTTAAACTAAACACTAACAAATCACCAGGACCAGATGGCATCCATCCACGAGTTCTCAGGGAACTTAAAGATGAAATTGCTGATCTCCTAGCCAAAATATATAATCTTTCCCTCAAATCAGGCTTTGTGCCTGATGACTGGAAGGTAGCGAATGTAACACCAATTTTCAAAAAAGGATCCAGGGGTGATCCAGGAAATTACCGACCTGTCAGTTTGACATGTGTCCCAGGTAAAGTGATGGAAACCATCCTAAAAAATAGAATTAATAGGCACATAGAAGAGAAGGCGCTGCTAAAGGAGAGCCAACATGGCTTTTGCAAGGGCAAATCATGCCTCACTAATCTGTTGGAATTTTTTGAGAGTGTCAACAAGCATGTGGATAAGGGGGATCCAGTTGACATTGTTTAACTGGACTTTCAGAAGGCTTTTGACAAGGTCCCACACCAAAGGCTCTTGAATAAACTTACCAGTCATGGAATAAAGGGACAGGTCTTGTCCTGGATCAGCAACTGGCTAAGGGACAGGAAACAGAGGGTAGCACTAAATGGACACTTCTCCAAGTGGAGGGAAGTAAAGAGTGGGGTTCCCCAAGGTTCAGTACTGGGACCCCTGCTTTTCAACCTCTTCATAAATGATCTAGAGGTAGGAGTAAAAAGCAAGGTAGCCAAATTTGCTGACGACACTAAATTATACAGGGTAGTGAAAACTGTGAGAGATTGTGAGGAGCTCCAGAGGGATCTCTCGACACTGGGGGAGTGGGCAAAACAGTGGCAAATGAGTTTCAACATTAGTAAGTGCAGAGTGATGCATGTTGGGGCAAAGAACCCCAATTACATTTATAAACTGATGGGGTCTGAACTCTCTGCGACAAACCAGGAAAGGGACCTTGGTGTCCTGGTGGACAACTCAATGAAGGTGTCAACCCAGTGTGCCTCAGCAGTGAAAAAAGCAAACTCAATGCTAGGGATCATTAGGAAGGGTACAGAAAATAAGTCAGCAAGTGTCATTTTGCCTCTTTATAAATCTATGGTGAGGCCCCATCTGGAATACTGTGTACAGTTCTGGTCGCCATACCTCCAGAAGGATATTATGGAGCTGGAAAAAGTGCAGAGGAGGGCAACCAGAATGATTAGGGGACTGGAACACCTTCCTTACCATCTGAGGCTGCAACGGTTGGGCCTCTTCACTCTTGAACGACGACGTCTAAGAGGTGACCTGATTGAAGTTTATAAAATCATGCACGGTGTGGACAAAGTAGATAAGGAAAAACTGTTTTCCCTATCGCATAATACTAGAACTAGGGGACACTCCATGAAACTTTTGGGTACTAGTTCTCAAACAAATAAGAGAAAGTACTTTTTCACCCAGAGGATTACTGGTCTATGGAACTCCCTGCCAGAAGAAGTGGTGACAGCTGTCAGTCTTGACAGCTTTAAGAAAGGATTAGACAAGTTCATGGAGGAGAAGAGTATCAATGGCTATAATTATGGATACTTAAGGACAACCTCCGGGTTGGAGAGATAGGCAGGATATCTCTCAATATCATTTCCAGGGAATCCTAAGCAGGTGAAGGCATCTGCTTGGGAATACCCTGAAGGAAATGGTGAGCCACTGTGTGAGACAGAATGCTGGACTGGATGGGCTGTGGCCTGTTCCAGCAAGGCTGTTCTTATGTTCTTAACTCAATAGCAGAACTAGATTTTTAAAAATAACCTTTCTACCAGATGTAAAGTTTTATTATCATACTCTCTTGAGTTAAATCAACCTCATAACGAAAATGTCCTTAACACTTTTCATGCTGATTTGAATTACAACATTTGCATGTCCACACTAACTATGTGGTTTAGGCTGGATCATGATATTTCAAGTTACCTGAGGATAAGGAAAGGAGCTAAATAACTCGCCTGCCCATCCAAACAGCATAAGCTACCTAACAGTTGGTCTTGTGAAGCATCTGATGAGCTACTCCATAATATCAGCAAATTAAAAACTTCCCCAGATTGTCTGCAGATGGTCATGGGAAGTAAAATTTTATATTTGGTAGATAATCAATGTTGTGCTGGTCAGCATCAAACAAGGGTCAAGGTACTGGAAAAGATATAAACAACATTTGATAAAGAAGTTTTCTACCTTATGGCCACCAGGATGCCACCATGTACGCATTTCACATTGACCATTATATCATCTCTTGACCTCTATCCAATACATGGTACTAAATCTGCATCAAGTTAAAAGCCCCTTAAACCCCCATGGGCAGATGAAAGTCAAATATGTCAGCAAATTCAAAGAGGAGATTTTTTTTTACTCCAGTTTCTTAGAACAGCAATTAACCTGTATGGGGGTAGCCTGGCCAGGTTATCCTACTATGGTAATAGAGTAGACCATACTGCCAATGACTCAATGCTGAGTGTCAGGTGGTGGTTAACTAACCTGACAACCTTGAGGACTAGCAGCCTTGGCGAAGTCTACAAGGAAGGGTGATGGTCCCCAAGTGGATTAAATCCCACTTATCCATCTTGATGGAGGGCAGCAGCTTCATTAATACTGGCCTGGGCTGAGGAGGACTTTGTATGCCAAAAGGGCTCAGGACCAGAAAGTGACATGCGGAGCTGGATCAGTGTTACGGGAGTCACGCTGCGGTGCAGGAGACAGATTAAAGGCCATGTCATTGTATTCGCAGGACAGTCTTCATGGCTGATCACCATGAGGATCGTCAATATTCAGAATCAGATATGGCACAAGAAGAAGAAAGAAGAATTCAGGAAGTGTAATAATCAGCAATGTTTAAGTTCCTTCCTAAATTCCACATAAACATTTTTGTGGTCTCTTCAGATCAAATTTGTCAATTAAGAACTAGTTTGTCTAATTGTGGTAGCACATGATTCCAGGTTTATTTCCTGAAAGGAAAACTGGGATGGCACAATAGAGGCATTTAGATCACAAACTGTCTTGCTATCATTATTACTTTCCAGTTGAGAGGCAAAGCCTGTGCTTTTAGTATTGCCTGAGGCAACACTATTCAAACTGTTTCACCCAGTGAAGCTAACTTTCATTCCTGTTTTATTAATTTCTTGTTGCTTTATGTAAGCTACCCAGAGTGTTATTTCTTAGGAGGAAGGTGTGATATTGATTTGAAGAGGGGGATATGCATTTCCATTATTCTGAATTCAGACCTGCCGAACATAAAAACAGACCAACAGAAATAAAAAAAGAATGACATTAGTTGAAAGTAACCTCAGTTGCATTGATTTCAATCAGGTTTATTCACAGACAACGTCTAGATCCAACCCACTGTAATTTACTGTGATAGAACTGAAGATTTGTCCTTTAATTTCTATCTTGCATGGAGTAATGAAATAAAGCACTTAATATTCTTCAAAGGCAAAATTTTAGATTGTAACATTAAAAAAAAGCAACTTAGATCAACAGGAAGTTGTTTGTCCTCTACCAAATAATTTAACAGACACAATGTATAAGTAATGTAATTTGTGATTTACTGATTTCCAAGAGGCAAAGGCTACAGAGGCTATAGTTTTGCCAGTTCATATAATACACAGAGAGAGAGGATGAAAATGAGAGGAAACACATCCACTACTTTATCAAGCCATTTTGAATTCCAGCAACTGAAAATGTAAACATTTTCAAAGTAGAATGATTTGCAATATGTGCCACAAAACACTTTTTCACTGCATTTATAAAATATTTAATGCCTGAGGCAAAGTTATTCAAACAACTTTGCCCAAACAAGCTAACTTTCATGGGAAGAAAGAGCCAAGAACCAATTAGAGAGTCTGGAAGTGGTGACATCCGGCAGTAGTTTTAATTTGTCTTCTTAATTTTGGATTAGCAGTTTACTTCAGGCCAAGACATCACCTCACCCCCGTATTCTACAAAAATCAAGGAATGTGTAGTGTTGGTTTTTCCACTGTTGGAAATCCTAAGTGAATTAGGCAAGTAAAGAGAAGTGAAAAAACAGTTCCTGAACTATGGAAGAAACAGATACTGAACTATGGAAGGGGTACACAGAAAGAGCCTACTCGAAGATTGTGGTATTTTTGAACCACAATCATGCATACCCTGGTAACAGCAACCTTGTGTTGCCAGCTAATCTTTCTCATACTAGGTCAGCCAAAGGGAACTGCGGAAGGAACCCACCAAATGGTGGCTTCATTTTTCCAGTTTTACGTCTGGCCTAGACACGGAAGTGGGGGAGAACTATGAAAGAATCCAGATTGTACTCTACGCTTTACTCAGAATCACTGCTATTGAATAACTGAAAGCTACTTTATCTTTTTCCTGGGGAACCACAAACTTTAATCTTCTTTCATTCTGGCTTTTTTGTCCCATTATTAAAATGTAGATTAAGCCTAGTTAACAGTGACCTATTGAGACTTAATTAATATTGGGACTATGAAACATGAGATTCTCAGGTGAAGAAACTACAGGAACTCTAAATTGCATCAATGTTTCATATTCCTGCACTGAGAATCTGGTGCTGGCTGGCATAATCATTAAGCAAATTCACTCTTATGGATCAGTCCCATCATTAGTCTTTGAAAAGTTTGAAACTTTCTGTTGAAAATACCTCTATGAAACAAGAAATACACTCTTGGTAGACTAACACAGCAAATTAGTAAGAACAGAGGTGTATGGATTCTAATGCCCTCCAAAAAGTGTTTTATTCCAACCTCTATATTCACTCATCATTGGCTTTGCTGCTTGGAAATTAAGGGAGCAGCTAGTTGCCAACTCCTGAATTATCAAATGTCAAAATTTAGAGGATATTTAATCAAGAAGCAATGAAAAATACAGTTACTGCAACACTTTTTCATTATTTTTCACAAGTGGCCTCACCACTTTGCTACAATCTACAGTATACAGTATACAGTAGAGACCAGCAAGGCACGCCACAAAGTTTGCCAAGAGAACCCTATGGACCAAAACAAAAGACAAAACAAGGGGATGTTCAGCACAGCAGATCTGAAAAGGGGGAGGGATACGAAAGGGGGAGGAGAAATACAGTGTTGCAGGGAACAATACTGCATAGGGACATGGAATGTGAGGTCTATGAATCAAGGAAAACTGGAAGTGGTTAAAAATGAGATGGAAAGATAAGCATTGACATCCTGGGCATCAGTGAGTTAAAATGGACAGGGATGGGTGAATTCAGCTCTGGAAACCATTATATCTACTACTGTGGGCAAGAAAACCTCAGAAAAAACGGAGTAGCCATAATAATCAACAAAAGAGTGAGGAAAGCAGTAATGGGATACAATATCAAAAATGATAGAATGCAAGCGCTGTGCCAAAATGGCCGCCGCGCTCTTTGCGGCCCCCCCCCACCGGACGAAGGCAGCCGGGTAGTTAGGGGGCATGGCCAGCTCCCTTATAAAAGGGGTGGCCACGAGGCAGCCGCGCTGCCATTTTGCGAAGCGACGGAGCGGAGAAGTTTTTCCTCTTACCTCCGTCGCTCTTGCCTTTCATCGGGAAGCCTCTGGCTGCTAATTTTCTTGACTTTTCCGGCTTCCCATCAGTTAGCTGCTATGCCCTCTAAGAAGAAGGTGACTGCGAACGCGGCTCGTTCTGCGCGGAGGTGCCAGCCGGGTCGGAGGACCGCGGCTGCGCCTCCCCAGCAGCCTCCTTTGCCTGAGCCCACCGGGATCGGTGGGATGGGGTTAATTGCCCCTTGGCCCGAGGCGGGGTGTCCGCGTACCAGCCCAGCAGGGGCCGCGGCCCCCGGCCCGCAAGCAGTGGCCACTGCCCCTGGCATGGCCCATTCTGCGCGGCCTTCTTCCATTGGTGCGTAGCTTCCTGCGGGGGGTTTCAGCCATGGGGGGTGGCTGGGTTCCCTCCCCTGGCAGGGTACCCCCCCGGCCCTGCAGGGGCCGGGCCTGGGGTCGTGGCCATATATGGGCCCTGGGGTCCAGGGACCTGGACCGGCGCCTGCACCCAGTGGGCCGGCCGGCCCTTTGCCCCCACTTGGCTTAGGGGGCTACGTTAATGTTGAGGCCCTTCTGGCTCGCGTTGCGGCCCTCGAGGCATCCCTCACAAGGGTTAACCACCCGGGGGTGCCTTTTGGGGTGCAGGTTGATCCTTCGTCTGCCGGTCAGCGGCAGGCGGCAGAACGGGTCGAGCTGCCCGAGGCGCGTGGGCCGGCCTCGGCCACTGCCTCGCAGAGCCCCACTCAACAGGCTGATGCTGGTCAGGCCCCGTCGACGAGCTCAATTGCGGTCGTGAGCTCCGACGCCCCCAGCAGGCCGGAACCCCCAGTGGGGGCGGCCCATGGGGGTGCAGCATGTGAGTATGCGGTTCAATCTAGTGCACCCACACACCTAGCCACGTTGGGGGGGCATTCCAGTGGCCGTGGCCTCGCACGGGTGGTGCGACGGTTCAGTCGCCGACGTCCCACCCGGTGACTTCACCTCTCACCCAGGGCCCCATTTTGGGTGGTACCTCTTACTCAGTCGGGAATGTGTTAGGGGTGACAGGGTTGGTCCAGGCTCCTTTCCAGATCCCCGTGGTTCCCACCGTGCCGGTGTCGGCATTGCCGACAGCGGGGTATTCCTTGCCCCTGGGGGACCATTTGGCCCAGGCCAACAAAGAGAAGATCTGGCGTGGGGAGTATGTCGACATCTTCTCCCTTCTTAACAGAGAGCCCACCAAAGAGGAGAGGGAGGGGCAGGATGAGAAGGATAAGGAACAGGCACATCGTCGTAAGCCGCCACGTACGTGGGCCAACTGGTTGCCGGCGTACCTCATATACATGGCGGTCTACCTCAGGGCCCGGCCGGATTTGGCAATTCCGATGATCCAGTATTTGGACAACATTTACCGGGCCCGTCGTGGTTGGCTTACGATGAGGAATTCCGTATGCGGATTCCCCTGCACCCTGAGATGAGGTACCTTACCAGTGTTACTGCGGCCTGCTTGCCTTAAGAATTATAATTGGTCAATTACCAATAGAAATTTATAATTCGGACTAGGGCATGAATCAATAAATGTGGCCCAATGCCGTTATCCACTTTCATCAGTGTCTGAGTCCTTTATTGGGGGGTGCGCCTGCAATGATGTCAGTCAGAATCCAAGGCAAACCTTTCAATATCGCTGTAATCCAAGTCTATACACCAACCACTAGTGCAGATGAAGCCACAGTTGACCAGTTCTATGAGGACCTACAACACCTCATAGAACAGACACCAAGAAATGATGTCCACATTATCTTAGGAGATTGGAATGCCGAAATAGGAAATCAAAAAGTAAATGGAATAACAGGCAAGTTTGGTCTTGGAACACAGAATGAAGCAGTGCAAACATTGATAGAGTTCTGCCAAGAGAATGCACTAGTCATAGCAAACACCCTCTCCCAGCAACACAAGAGGCGGCTTTACACATGGACATCACCAGATGGCCAGCATCAAAATCAGATTGATTACATACTCTGCAGTCAAAGATGAAGAACCTCCATTCAGTCAGCAAAAACAAGACCTGGAGCAGACTGTGGCTCAGATCACAACCTACTGATCGCAAAATTCAGGCTTAGACTAAAGAAAAAGGGGAAAACAATTAGACCAGACAGATATGACCTACACAACATCCCTAAAGAATACACGGTGGAGGTCATGAACAGATTTAATGTCCTGTACCTGATAGAGTACCAGAAGAATTATGGACAGAGACACGGGACATCATGCAGGAGGCAGCAAAAGAAACCATACCAAAAGAAAAGAAGCGTAAGAAAGCAAAGTAGTTGTCTGATGAGGCCCTTAAAATAGCAGAGGAAAGAAGGGATGCAAAAGTCCAAGGAGAAAGGAAAAAATACAACCACCTGAATACAGAATTTCAAAGAAAAGCAAGGAGAGATAAGGAAAACTACCTGAACGAACAGTGCAAAGAAATTGAGGAAAACAACAAAAGAGGCAGGATTAGAGATCTTTTCAAAAAATTGGGGAAATCAAAGGAACATTTAAAGCAAAAATGACCATGATAAGGGTCAAAGATGGAAAGGAGTTAGCTGAAGTAGAAGAGATCAAAAAAGATGGCAAGAGTACACAGAGGAACTCTACAAAAAGGACCTCAATACTCCTGATAATAACAATAATGAGAAATTTGAACTTGAACCAGACATTCTAGAGAGTGAAGTCAGAAAGGCCCTAAAAAGCACTGCAAACAATAAAGCTAGTGGAATGATGGTATCCCAGTTGAATTTTTCAAAGCCCTAAAAGATGATGGAATCAAACTACCTCATTCAATATGCCAGCAAATTTGGAAAACAAAACAGTGGCCACAGGATTGGAAAAGATCAGTGTACGTTCCAATCCCCAAAAAGGCAATGCCAAAGAATGCTCAAAATACCGAACAATTACGCTCATCACACATGCCTGCAAGGTGATGCTCAAGATAATATAGGATAGACTTCAACAACATGTGGAGAGAAAACTACCAGAGGTGCAGGCCGGGTTCAGAAGAGGCAGGGGGACTAGAGACCACATTGCCAACATACGTTGGATCATGGAGAAAACAAAAGAATACCAGAAACAAGTCTACTTTTGTTTTATCGACTACACCAAGGATTTTGATTGTGTGGACCACAACAAAATGTGGCAAGTAATTAAAGAGATGGGAATACCAGAACACCTAATATGCCTCATGAGAAATCTGTACACAAACCAAGAAGCAACAGTTAGGACAGAACATGGAATGACAGAGTGGTTTGGAATAGGAAAAGGAGTAAGACAAGGCTGCATTTTATCAGCCTGCTTATTCAATCTATACACAGAGCACATAATGAGCAATGCAGGGATGGAGGAATCACAATATGGGATCAAAATTGCTGGGAGAAACATAAACAATTTGAGATATGCAGATGATACCACACTAATGGCAGAAAGTGAGGAAGACCTAAAGAACCTCTTGATTGGATTGAAGGAGGAGAGTGCAAAAGCTGGCTTGGCCAAATAATGGCAACAGGTCCGATCAGTCCCTGGAAAATAGATGGGGAAGAAGTAGAAGCAGTGACAGATTTTACTTTCCTGGGATCTATGATCACTGCAGATGTCTACTGTAGCCATGAAATAAAAAGATGACTGATTATGGGGAGACAAGCTATGAGAAACCTGGGGAATATAGTGAAAAGCAAAGACATCCCCTTGTAAACAAAAATTCGCATAGTCAAAGCAATGGTATTCCCAGTGGTAATGTATGGGTGTGAGAGCTGGACCATTAGGAAGGCTGAGCACAGAAGAATAGATGCTTTTGAGATGTGGTGTTGGAGGAGAGTCCTAAGAGTCCCCTGGACAGCAAAGAGAACAAATAGGTCAATACTGAAGAAATCAATCCTGACTGTTCATTGGAGGGACAAATAGTGAAGATGAAGCTAAAGTACTTTGGACATCAAATGAGAAGGGAGGACTCACTTGAGAAGGCCTTGATGCTAGGAAAGGTGGAGGGCAAGAGAAGAAGGGGGTAGCCAAAGATGAGATGGATAGATGGTATTGTGGACACAATGGGCACAGAGCTTGGTGGGCTGAGGAGAATGGTGGAAGACAGAGGTGCCTGGAAGAAAATGGTCCATGGGGTCGCAAAGGGTTGGAATCGACTGTGTGACTGAACAACAACAACAAACAGTATACAGCTGACACCAACTTGCCTAAAAACTATAAAATATTATTACTAAAATGCGAACAGTTTAACAGTGTTGGGACAGACATTTCCATATACCAGGTTAATATGCGTTAATATAGAAGGCAACCACAAATTTGTCTCTTCATTTTGAAAAAAGTTAGAACAAAGCTTTCTGCAAGAATCAAAGAGAGGGGGAAGCGGGAGGAAGAGGGGTTGGGGAGAATAAAGATATGCAAGTACCCTAATAAAATGGCAAATATGACAGGCATTTATTCTAAGAAAACATGAATCCTAGTCTGTTGCATTAATGATTATATATATGCGCTTTATTTCCGCTTCCGGGAGTGGTGAGGGCAGCGGGGCCGGATGAATTGGTGTTGGGGCCTGGGTCTAGCCCATGGGGTTTTGGTTTGCAAATGCCTGCAATATTGGCTACGGCTAGCCTCTGATGCCAGTTATAGTAGACCCTCGCATAACAATGTTACTTGGTTCCCTAAGTAGTGTTGCTATGTGATTTTTGTTGTTATGCAGGTTTCTATGGAGTTTCCCACATAGCGACATTTTTAGCATCATTGTCCGGTTATTTTAGTGCTGTTGTCCAGACAATGACAATAAAAACATTGTTATGTGGGGAAACACGTGGTGCATAACGATGTGTTGTTAAGTGAAAATGATGCTATCTGAACGTGTTGTTATGTGAGGGTTGACTGTACTCAAAATGCTAGGTTAAGATGCACTCCTGGCTTATATAAAGGCTGCCATTGCTAAAGCTTTAACTCTATGCATATTTATCTTGGATTAAATCCCTTTAACTCAGTCGGACTAATGTCTGAATATACAAGCACAATGTTGCAATTTTAAACACACATGCTAAAGAGAGCATCCATTGTGGCCCTTGTGCAAAGATACAAGTAAGATTTACTACAGATTTTTATTTTGTGAGCCAGGAAAGAGAGAGATAACCAAGGCAAATTTCTAGAAACAAGATATAAAAAACAAAGCCATAAACTCAGAATCTTCATATTTATTAAGCAATCTAGACAGCAAACCACTAAGTTTAGGTAGTAGAACATCCATATATTCTAAACCATATACAGAAGACCCTGGCATAACAACATTACTTGGTTCCCCAAGTAGCATTGCTAAGTGATTTTTGTTGTTCTGTGGGTTTATATAGAGTTTCCCGCATAACAACATTTTAGCGTCATTGTCCGGTTATTTTAGCATTGTTGTCCGGACGACACTAAAAACGTTATGCGGGAGAACACGTGGTGCATAACGATGCATTGTTAAGAGAAAATGATGTTATCCAAACACGTTGTTATGTGAGGGTTGACTGCACTGTATTTGTTTTTAAAAATTACACATGCTTTCATAAACTAATTTCTCAATAGCTAACTTTTTAATGAAGATGAATTCTTGAAAATTAGAGTTTTTAAAAAATGTTCTAAACTAATTTTAGCACTTAGGACATTGTTTAATCTAATTAAAAATACTCACTGCATAAATTTATAGCATTTGTAACAATTTCATTATCTGAATTAATAATTCCATCTCAGTTTTTGAATACAGAATCTACTTACACACAACAGACATTTCAATACAATACAATGATAATACTCAGTAAAGAAATTTTGACTGTTTATAAAGCATTTTTAAAGAAAATACAGGAAAATTGAATGTATCACAAATATGGCAATGAATAATGATTAATAGTTTAACAAGCTGGGGGCGAATTCCATTTCCCCCTTTTCTCTTCTTGTTGCAGTCATGTCAAAACACAAACTGGAATCCCCCAGAAACTGGGTTATAATATTTTTCCAAATACAACAGGATGTACAAGTGATATGTAATATTCATATTTCTGGATGAATCAAAGTAAAACACAGTCAAAATATCCTCTGTATTAATTATATTTCAACAACCAAATTCAATGGTTTTTGACTCCCTAAGCTACACCTGACATCAGGATATCCAGCATATGCATTCATCTCCACCCCTTCCTATTATAAAGTGGCCAGGATTATATTCAACAGCTGATGACTAAAGGGGATCATTTTTAAATCTAATTTGCAAGTGGTTCTTTCTATTTAGTTAAGAACTCAACTCAAGCAACCATTCCTAATCATACTTTGTCTCAGAATGTTCACCAAGAATCAGAATGGTCCCTCTTTCTTGAAGTTCTAGTTCTTAGGTAGTCCCCATGTTCCAAGATAAGCAACTCTCTTTACTTGTGCAACATTGGCATTGAAATCTCCCCACCATATTTAGTGCCTAGAGTTAGAGTTCTCAACCTTTTAAAGCCGGGGGCCAGGTCACGCTCCCTCAGAAGCTTCAGGGGTTGGATGGCCATTTTGCCATTCCTCCACCACATGACACTTCCGGGTGTGGTGGAGGCAGTGGGGGCCACATGAAATGGCACCGCAAGCCACATCTGGCCCATGAGCCGCAGGTTGAGAATCTCTGGCCTAGACATAAGCACACAAAGAGCCTTGTGCAACTCAAAATAAGTCCTCTTTCACTCATCACCACAGCAAGCAAATCTTAATTCTTCCCTTGAAACAACTCTGTTACCTTGTATATGAAGTTCCTTGTAGAAAAATGCAAAAACTAAGATGGAAGATTATTATAGAAGACACAGACACCATATCTCTGCACCTCGCGTTTAGGCCACAATCATCATAAACATGATCAAACAAAGAGGCACATAAATCAGAACCAAGTAATTCAACAAATGAATCAAAATTCCAAAAATCATACCTTAGAAAAGAACAATATCTTAGAATTCTCCCTATAGAGAGATGTATCACAATAAAAATGAGGTAAAGAATAAATAATCAAACAATGTTCAGTCATTGATCTTACCTTTGCCATCTGAGCTTGCACTCCATTTGCTTTAAGGGATGCTACAGCTTTCTGTGCTGCTGCTGGACTATCAAAATCTACAAAACCGTAACCTTTGAAGAGAAAATATAAAAGAATTAATATCCCCGAAGAGTGTCCTGCTTTATCAAATGTTTGACACTTTTGCATGCATGGATTTCTTTGGGGGAAAAGACATTTTCACCTCTTTGTAATCTTTGCTACAATAAACACTATGCAGCTGACACCAACTTGCCTAAAAACTACAAAAATATTATTACTAAAATGCAAACAGTTTAACAGTGTTGGGGCAGACATTTCCATTTACCAGGTTAATGTGCATTAATATAGAAGGCAACCACAAATTTGTTTCTTCATTTTGAAAAAAGTTAGAAAAAAGCTTTCTGCATGAATCAAAGAGAGGGAAAACCGGGAGGTTGTGGGGGGGGGGGGGAGAGAAGAAAGATATGCAAGTACCCTCATAAAATTGCAAATGTGACAGGCAGTTATTCTAAGAAAACATGAATCCCAGTCTGTTGTACTAATGATTATATATATATAATTCTCAACGTTTTCAGGCCACGGGCCTGACCAGACCTCCTGGGCAGCTGATTGGGGCCAGTCACGTGGTTCCTCCCACCCAGAAGCGGAAGTCAAATGCATGCCACACATGTGCAGAATGTTCTGCAGATGCACATAATGCATTTTATTTCTGCTTCTGGGAGTGGTGAGGGCAGCGGGGCCGGATGAATTGGCATTGGGGCCTGGCCTGGCCCATGGGCTATAGGTTGCAAATGCCTGCAATAAAGGCTATGGCTAGCCTCTGATGCCAGTTACTCAAAATGCTAGGTTAAGATGCACTCCTTGCAAATATAACAGCTGCCACTGCTAAAGTTTTAACTCTATGCATATTTATCTTGGATTAAATCCCTTTAACTCAGCCGGACTAATGTCTGAATATAAAAGCACAATAATGCAATTTTAAACACACATGCTAAAGAGAGCATCCATCATGGCCCTTGTGCAAAGTCACAAGTAAAATTTACTACAGATTTCTTTTTTGTGAAAGAGAGAGATGACCAGGCAAATTTATAAAAGACTAGCAAAGGTTGCCCGGCGTTGCCGGGCTGTTTTAAAAGGTGTTAGAAAGTTTTTGTTGTTGTTGTTGTTGTTATTGTTTGTAAAGAAGAGGTTAGTCTATAATTGAAATTTTAAAAAATTTTATTTATACAATTTTTTTTGATGGCCTGTTATAAACTGTGATGAGTTTTGTTTGGTGTTTTTGTTTTGTGGATGAAAAAAAGAATAAAGGATGATATACTTTTTCGAAAAACTCTTGGGGCTTTTTGTGTGGGGCTATTGTGTCTTTTTGATTTTTTTTTATTTTGGGCAGCAAGTGCTGCTGGTAGGGGTTATCTTGTATTTTGACTGTTTTTTCTCTCGTGGCCTCTGGGTAGAGCTTCTTCCAGTAAGTAGTCTCTTTCTTTATTCATTTCTTTTCCAGTCGTTGTGGTATGAGGTCATGTGGTGGTGAGTTGGCTGTTTTTCTTTATTTGGGGTGGTGGTGGTGTTTGGATTTTGTGGTGTTTGGCTGGGTGCTGGGTGTGTTTGGAAATGTTTGTTGTTGTTAACTTTTTTGGTGTTATTTTTGTTTGTTTTTGTGTATTTTTGAATGTTTTTGATTGTTTGTTTTTGTGTTTTTTTTGTGTCCTATGGGGGGATTCCCGTCTCTGCCATCTCCCCTGGCTCTGGAAGGCTTTGGGGGACAGACCCCTTTTGTCTCCCCAAACCTTCCAGACTCATGGGATCCAGGAGAGGGGATCGAATCCAGGCTACCCACTGATATTAAAAGGGAAATCTCAATTGGAGATTCCCCCTTAATATCAGGGGGGGGGGTTGTGATCCCCCTCTCCGCTGGCTTCCTTGGGTTTGGGAGGGTTGGGTTGAGAAAATGGGACTGTCTCCCCCACCCTTCCAGACCCAGGAGAGCCATCGAGAGGGGGATTCCCCCCCACCTCCGTTTTTAAAGAGAAGTAACCGCTTGGTTTCTTCTCTTTAATATGGGGCGTGTGTGTGGGGGGGAGGGGAATCCCCTCTCTGCCAGGTCCCCCGGGGTCAGGAGGGTTGGGGAGACAGGCTCCTTTGGTCCCCCCAAACCTTCCAGACTCATGGGACCCAGGAGAGGGGATCGAATCCAGGCTACCCTCTGATATTAAAAGGGAAATCTCAATTGTGGTTTCCCCTTTAATATCAATGGGGGGGGTTGTGATCCCCCTCTCCACTGGCTTCTTGGGTTTGGGAGGGTTGGGTTGAGAAAATGGGTCTGTCTCCCCCACCCTTCCAGACCCAGGAGAGCCATTGAGAGGGGGATTCCCCCCAATTCCGTTTTTAAAGAGAAGTAACCGCTTGGTTTCTTCTCTTTAATATGGGGCGTGTGTGTGTGTGGGGAGGGGAATCCCCTCTCTGCCAGGTCCCCTGGGGTCAGGAGGGTTGGGGAGACAGGCTCCTTTGGTCCCCCCAAACCTTCCAGACTCATGGGACCCAGGAGAGGGGATCGAATCCAGGCTACCCTCTGATATTAAAAGGGAAATCTCAATTGTGGTTTCCCCTTTAATATCAGTGTGTGTGGGGGGGGGGGTTGTGATCCCCCTCTCCGCTGGTTTCTTGGGTTTGGGAGGGTTGGGTGGACAAATGGTGTCTGTCTCCCCCACCCTTCTGGACCCAGGAGAGCCATCGGAGAGGGGGATTTCCCCCCCCAACTCTGTTTTTAAAGAGAAGTAACCCTTGGTTTCTTCTCTTTAAAATGGTGTGTGTGTGTGTGTGTGTGTGTGTGGAAGGGGAATACCCTCTCTGCCGGGTCCCCTGGGGTCAGGAGGGTTGGGGAGACAGGCTCCTTTGGTCCCCCCAACCCTCTCAACCCCAGGGGAGCCAGTAGAGAGGGGGAGCACAACACCCCTGCCCCCACCCAGTGATATTAAAGGGGAAACTCCGATTAGGAGCTTCAGGCGCCGATGGGGAGGGAGGCTTTGGTTCCCGCAGCTTGTCGGACTTGCTCTCCCGGTGCTCTCCCGGACGCTGGGGCTTGTAGTTAAGGGTTTGTGCTTTGTGTTTGTGCTGCGTTTTTTTAAAACGGTTTTCTTTTGATTGGCTACGGCGCATTTCCAAACGTTCCTTGCGCCGTGCCGTGCGAGAGCCTCTCAGCCTAATTGGCTCTGGCGCAGCACGGCACAAGGAATGTTGGGAAAGGAAGTTGTTTCCCTTTTTTTGCATTTGTGGGGCTGTTGCCCCACTGCCGGTTTTTTCAATCCTTTGTTGACCTGCGGACCCAGATCGGCCGTTTGCACGAAGGGTGAGTGGTTTTTTAGGTTAAGATATAAAAAACAAAGCCTTCAGTATTGGTTTTATAGGTTAAGATATAAAAAACAAAGCCTTCAGTATTGAAACTTTCTAAATTGGCAAATATTTAATCCCCTAATAACAGAGTGATATCAGTGACCTAGATGTGACTAAGGATTTTATTTTAGTTACAACAAAACAAATATGGTTTCAATTAATATAATTAAATTTCAGTGGAAGCAAACATAGTTTGCAAATTTATGTTAAAACCTCCTGAAGATAAAATCCCACTTTTTGGTTAAGGATCTTGCAGGGAATCAAACAGCTGAAGTTCAGCCTCCTTTGAATAAAGGAACACTATCTAGACCATCATTTTTCAAACTATGTTCCATGGAACATTGATGGACTTCAATTCCCAGAAGCCTAAGTACCAGTCCCCCAAAGCACTGATCAGCCAAGGTACCAATTTATGCTTCACGGGATTGAAGTCCACCAATTTCCGTGAAACATAGTTTGGGAAAAGCTGGTCTAGACTAATTTCATTCAGGTTTTATCCCCAGATTTGACAATGAAAACATCTTAGTTGCCTTGAAGGATGACCTTTATATGGTCTTGGTGAGAATTTTCTAATCTACATTTGCAAAATGGGAATAACAATAATTTATCTTGCATAAATTTCATAAGAACAATTAAAAATATATTGTATGGTGTCAATTTAAAGTGCTGGGTAAAAAACAATACAGTAGCTTACAGTTGTAGCAAAGGGGGTAAAAAATGTCCCCCTCTCCAGAAATCTAAAAGGAGGACTTACAAGAGATACACTGAAAGTATAATGCAGGGTGAGTGCCAATCTTATACATTTATCACCCAAAGATGAAATCTTGGAATATTCCAAAGACCAAGCAAATCTATCACAGGTTCTTATTTTGATTTTGTCTTCTTACTTTTAGACTATATTTGGGAGCAAGTATTATTACCTAAGAAAGCCATATTAATAGTAATTGTAATTGACTCTCCTATAAATGCTGCAACAAAAATGAAATGTGAGAATTCAATTAGATTTTTTAAATATTTTAATTAACATTTTCCTTCTCTTTTATATATCCTATATGCTTTTTTGCCATCTCACAGCATGTTACACAGAAACAAACTTGTAATACGCAGCAGTCTTCAAAAATATTCTGTAAAGAAACTATGAAGTTCAAATTACAAAGGCTGGAATCCCCCAAATGCTTGTTATGGAACAGAGCAAAGAGGTTCATCCTAGAAAAGTAATTGTAGCCATGATGACTAACAGGGTCTGAGAGTTCTACAGTGTAATCGATCCAAGGAATGTTAAATAAAAGGTAACTCCCACTGATTTCAATGGGGCTAACTCAATCTTTGTATATTTTCAAAGGATTGGAGTCTCAGTTTCACATTCTCTGTGGTAACTACAAAAGCTGAAGTATGGGAACAAAAAACCAAAATGGTATCCTCTTGCATCAGGATATTGCATGGAAAAGGAGAAAAATTAAGATCAACCTAGCTGGTATGTTTCTTCTAGCTCACTTGGGATACTGGGAAAGTTCCCATTATTTATAGCCATTGTGTATATTATATACCATACTAGCAGAGGTTGCCCGGCGTTGCCGGACTGTTTTAAATTGTGTTGGAAGGTTTTTGTTTTCTTAATGTTTGTACAAATGAGGTTAGTCTGTAATTGTTATTTTTAAAATGTTTATTTATACACACGGGCTGTTATAAACTGTGATCAGCTTTTTTGGGTTTGTTTTTGTGGATTAAAAAAAGAGGAAAGGATGATACAATTATATTATTTTACCAAATAATGTTTTAGTATGTCAATTTTTTAAATCAGTTGTACCTTGGATAATAATTTTAAAAATGTGAAAGTACATGTTTTTTTTACATTCAATGTTTTTAAACTGTGTTTAGATGTTTTGGGGGGGTTTTTGAGTTAAAACTACACAGGATTTTAGAAATGTTTTTATTTTATTATTTTGTGATTTGTTTGTGATTTGTGTGAATGTGTGATGTAATGTTATGTTTTTGACTGTTTTTTCTCTTGTGGCCTCTGGGTAAGGCTGTGGAGTGTTTTGTTTAGTTTGACTGTTTTTTCTCTACTGGCCTCTGGGTGGCGCTTCTTCCAGTAAGTAGTCTCTTTCTTTCCTCATTTCATTTCCAGACGTCGTGGAGTGAGGACGTGTGCTGGTAAGTTGTCTGGTTTAATTTCTTTTGTGGGTTTGTTTTGTTTTTCTTTTTTGGTGTTTTATGTGTGTTTTTTCTGTTTGTTATTTTTGGTATTGGTTTTGGTTAATTTTGGATGTTTTTGTTTGTGTTTTTAAAATTAATGGTTTATTTATTTTAATTGTTTTGGTGTTTGTTTTTTACCTTTGTTTCTCTTTCAAGGGGGGAAGGCACTGGTGCCTTGGCCCCCGCTTGAACGTGAAACACTTTTTCGGTAAGTAAAGTCAGTGGGCGGAACACCGTCCGCTGGCTTTACTTCCCTGGAAATGGGTTCACTTTCAAGGGCCTTGGCCCCCAGTGCCTTGGCCCCCGCTTGAAAGCAAAACACTTTCCTTCCCTCAGCGTGGGCTCACTGGCCGGACCACGGGAATCCCAGCACCGCTTCAGGCAGCGGTTGGGGTTGGGGGTGGGTTTTCCTTACTGCGGCCCGGCCTCGCTGGCCGGACCACAGCAATTCCAGCGCTGCTTCAGGCAGCATTTGGGGTGGGTGGGCTTTCCTTACCGCAGGCTGGCCTCACCAGGCAGACTGCGGGAACCCCTGTAGCGCTTGAGGCCGCTTGTTTGTTTTGTGTGGCTGTGAGGCACTGGGTTTTTAATTTTTATTTGTCGCACGGCGGACTTTTCAGCGTTCTGTGCTCTCATGGCGCGCAGGACTCTGGGGCTTGTAGTTATGGATTTGTGGTTTGTGTTTGTGCTGCGTGTTTTTTTCTGTGGCTCAATTTTGATTGGCTGCGGCGCGTTTCTCAATGTACTTTGTGCTCACGGCTTTCAGCCTGATTGGCTGTCGTGTGGCATAAAGAACATTGGGAAATGAAGTTGTTTCCCTTTTTCACGTTAGTGGCGCATTTCTCAAACCTTTGTTGACCTGCGGACCCAGTTCAGGCGTGTGCACGAATGGTCGGTGCGGGCTAGTAGGGCCTGGCTTAGGATCCTATGTGCAGTTCCAACGGTTAACGCTTGATTTTATAGGTTAAGATTTGCTGGCGTATAAGACACACCGGAGTGTAAGACGCACTCTGATATTACCAAAATAGCCCACTACAGGCCACTATATACAGTACAAGATGCACTCCATTTTCCAGTATATTTTAAAGGGGAAAAGTGGCTCAAGACCTGAGTGATGTATGATGGAGTGAGCTTCTGTCTCTGTCCCAGCAGTTTGAAAACAAGAAAACCTAGTAGTTTGAAAACAAGAAATTGCAAGTACATAAAGAGTGTCTCGCTTAGAGACTAATTTGCTTAAAGAGCAGGATTTTCTCTGAATTAACAACTAAAACCAACCAAAAACTCACTTAACAAATAAATCGGGATTCAGAATCTCCCCCGCCAGAAGTCACAATTGGTCACTTTCAATGGTGTTTTGCTTAAAGAGCAAACTCGCTTAAATATCAATCCCGTGGAACATGTTATGCTCTTTAAGCAAGGTACCACTGTAGATAAATAGGGACTACTTTAGTGGGAAGGTAACAGTGTTCTGTGCACTCCAGCATCTAGTCATGCCTGCCACAAGTCCATGAAACTTTCTGCAGATGCAGACAACGCTGAGTCTTTGGCTATAAACGGGGAGATAAGCACTGAACCTTAGAGTCAGTTACGACTTGCTTTTGAGCCAAGGCAACGTTTACTACTGTCAAAATACAGTTAAAATTAACACTTTAAATGGGATTCTCAATCTGTGGCCCCATTTCATGGGTCCCCCGACTGCCTCCACCACACCCGGAAGTGCCATGTGGTGGAGGAAGGGCAAAATGGTCATCCGGCCCACAAAGTTGTCTGAGGGAGCATGACCCGGCACCCAGCTTAAAAAGGTTGAGAACTTCTACTTTAAATCATGTAAAAATACTAGTTTATCTACACAGGGAGAGGACCGACTAAAATACAATGATTTGAGGCAAGTAAGGCCTGCTGGTGAGAGGACAGGAAGGAATGGGCAAACCAAGATTCCCTGCCAATAGGGCCTAGGATAAGTCACAGAGAAGGGCCTTTCTCAAGTCCCCATCAAACAGGCCTCAGGAGGTGGAGGGAGTGCAAGAAGAGAATCTCTAGCAAACCTTGAGGTCCTGGCAGTCTTCTATGAGATGGTATTGACTTTCAGATTGCCTGCACCTAAGTCATATACATATTTACAGGTCAGAACCAACACTTTGAATTTTTAATGGAAACAGGTTAGCGGTTAGGATGGCTGTTTTAGGAAGAGAGTTATTTGTTGTTGTTCAATCGCACAGTAGATTCTGACCATTTGCGACCCCATGGACCATTGCCCGCCAGGCACCTCTGTCCTCCACCATCTTCCTTTGCCTACCCAGCTCTGTGCCCATTGCTTCTACAATACCATCTATCCATCTCATTTTCTGCTGCCCCCATTATATGTTACCTGTTACTGGTCCCACTCAGAAATATTGCTGCACAATGTTGGACCAGTGGAAGTTTCCAAACAGGGTTCATTGGCAGCCCCACTTACAGTGTGTTATAGTACTCCAACAGGGGTGTAACTAAGGCATATGTAATTATCCAGTATAACGGGGTTGTAATTCTGGGGAAAAGAATTTGGATTTCCAAGTCAGGGACTCAAATGGACATGTCCATTCAGAAAAATCAATAGAATTGAAGTATGTAAAAGAAGAAGATATTGTTTTCATCTACAAAAATCAATATACCCATCACAGCTACAATTTTAGGAGCCAACAAAGCTAATCTAGCCCACCACATGGATTTCTCTATCAGCGTCTTTTTTTAGCTCATTTTCATTTCCAACTGCTGTTACTTTTAGCATGTTGCACAGAAGCACAAACACACTATTAGCAGCACAAACAAATATCCATAGTTTCTCCCTTCCATGAGGGAGCCTTGTGCTTTTTAAAAATATTAGCATTTTTTTGCCCGGCAAGCCGGGCATGTTTATTGTATGTGTTGGAGGTTAGGGGTGGTTTTGGTATGTGCATGCGCGCGCACACACACACACACACACACACACACACACACACTGGGCAGGTTTGAAATGTGCAGCCCAGTAGATGTGTGTGAGTGAGTGAGTGAGTGAGAGAGAGAGAGAGAGAGAGAGAGAGAGAGAGAGGAGGCTGCAGTTGAGGTCGGAGGCTTCGCCCAGGTGAGTACCTCTGGGAGGCGAAGGCAGCGACCGGAGCCCTGATCGTTGCATTTGCTTCCCGGGGAATTGGTTCGCTTTCAATGGGGGATGGGGCGAATGCACCAGTACATTCGCCCCCTGCCCCTCATTGAAAGCGAAACACTTCCTCAGGAAGTAAAGGCAGCGACCAGAGCCCCGTTCACTGCTTTTGCTTCCCTGAGAATTGGTTCGCTTTCAATGGGGGGGTGGGGGTGAAGGTAAGTGGGGTGGGGTACAGGGACCAGGGGGCAAGGGGGCGGGGTGGGTGGGCAGTGTGGTTCATGAGCCCATTCCACCACCACCCCAGTCCCTCTCCCCTGCCCCACTTATCTTTTGCCGGCTTGGTCTTTCTCTCACATGGCCTTGTGAGCAGGGACGCACACTGGGCTGCCGTCTCCCTGCTACCTCACCAAATCCACGGGGGGGGGGGAGAGGTGGTGCTCCTCTTCCCCCCTGAAACTAAGGTGAGGTCGGCGCCAGACTCCGGTGCTGCAGGAAGATGATTTTCTCTCCCCGCTACCTCACCGAAGCTGCACGGGGGAGAAGAGGGGCTTCTCTTCCCCCTGAAGCAACGGCGAGGCCGGCACCAGCCTCCGGGGCTGCAGGGAGACAATATTTTCTCCCCACTACCTCGCCGAAGCCACGGGGGGGGGAGAGGAGGGGCTTCCCCCAAGCTATGGTGGGGCCGGCGCCGGCCTTCACCAGTGGGGCGGAGGGCAGCAAAAGTTCAGCGCATTGGTGGTTTTTTTAACCGCGGCACTCCGGCTTTCGGGGCTTCCTCTGTGCTTGCACCCTTCAGCCTCATTGGCTGAGGGGTGGCGCGGCACAGAGGACGCTGTGCCTTGTAGGGTATTTTTGTCATGTTCATGGGGCGGTTGCCCCACTCTTGAAGACCGGACCCTTGCGGCGATGCTCCATGGGTGGTCAGGTAAGTGTAGGTGGCTCGGTATGAGGTAGTAGAGATGGGTGCGGGCATGCATGCCGGACACTAACGGTTAACGGGCCTTTTTATAGGTAAAGGTAAAATATTTTGCATCAGTTCAGGTATGTGATTAGTAGAACTGATGCAGAAAGGCAAGGTAAACTACACAAACACCCAAAACACTTTCTCCCTTGGCTCTTGTCTTATGAAGGCAGCAGGAGCACACCCTCTCCACAGCAAAGCCTATTTCATTTCTTTATTTTGTTAAAAGCTTCTGCTCCTGGGCAATACTCCTGTTTATCTTAATTTATTAAAAAATAGGCTGAAGCTCCATGTCAGAAGCTGACAATTGAGGAAATTGTTAAGACAGGAAGAAGCTTGTTAGTGCAGTTAACAAGGGCAGGGCTATAAGTAGAAATGCAAACAAGCAGTTCTGTTTAAGTGTGGCTGCTTAAACTGAACAGACTGAATTTCACAATACAACTTCACAGCAAGTGAATGCTAATGGATTTGCATTCCCCCTCCCCTACTGTGTAGTCACACTGAAGCTCAGTGATTTTCTGCATAAAATATTTGATCTTTCCAACACTGCAAAGCTAGAATCCACATGTTTGCAAAAGTCCTGTAGACCTTGACCATCTTAGCAGGGAATTCTGTGCATGTAAATACAGTGGAACCTTGGTTAACATAATTAATGTGTTCTCCGGGAAGTTTCTTACAGCGAAAATTACTTTAACCAAATTTCCCATAGGGATGCATTGAAAGCAATTTTCCATAGGAATATATTGAAAACCAAAATACATTAACTGAGATGCAGTTTCCCATAGGAATGCGCTGAAAACCAAAATCTGTTCGGGAAAAATTCCATAAACCAAGCCACTATTTTCTGTGGATTTCCTTTTGTTATGTAATTTTTATGTTAACCAAGCCGTTTGTTAACTGAGGTTCCACTGTACAGTACTTACAAATGAAAAATAATTGTAACCTACGATAAAGTCAAACCGCATACAAAATAAAAATAAATCAAGATTTCTGAAAATCTTATTGTGTGGCAAACCATACATACAAGCATTTATTAAAATAGCCCAACAATCTCTATGTTACATGCAGTGGCACAAGAGAACAAAGCTTCCAAGAATTGGAACTGCAAGAAGTTTTAAATCACATGGAATCCCACAGCAAGCAGCAGCAATTGACTTTTGAAAGAGACTAGGTGGTTTAGAAGGTGGTGAAGGAGCAGAACTTAGAAAAGGTGGAGGAAAACCAATTCCCAGAATTCCCAAGTCAGTATAGCTCCTGTTACTATCTGATACATAGAGAATTAATCCAACGAACAATTTCTCATATTTATGCAATGATGCTATGCCAGAGATGTGGGTTCATAAATCTGAGTCTCACAGGGCCTTAGGTGAAGAATGCCTTCAGCCAGCACGTGGCTTTGCAATGGCTGCTCAAGGATCTCCTTCTATTACTCACTGTATTTTGACTTGATCCCTTCTACAAGCTTAATAATGAAGGCATAGGAAAGTCCTACTGTGGATGGGTGACTGAGCAAGGATTAATCCTTAAAAGTTAGCAAAAAAAATTTTATGTTGCTGTAATAAGCACTATCTGAACACACAGCCAGACACTAAACAACTATGTCTCCCATAACCTAAATGGCCAGGGCCTCCTGGGCTCAGTTTCCCAATTCTGTAATTAACTTGGCAGCAGGTTCAAATGAATTAAAAGTGAATGTCACTATTTCCCCAACAAATCTCTCATCCTTGTTTTCCCTGCTTGTCAGGAGAAGACCAGCAGAACAGCAATTAGCGGTAAGCAGAGCAGTGAAAAAGAACCAAGTATACACTAATTAGGACGCTCACGAAGTGCATTCATTTCATTGGCAGACTTAATCAATGTTTTCTTAAAATGCCTTAAACCTCTTACACTAATGTAAAGTTTTGTTGTTATTGTTCCTTTAAACACAAATGGAATGCCTTGAAATTTTCAAATGCTTCCTCTTATCCCTTACTTTAAAAAAATCCCCACATAAAATCACTTACTAAATATTATGCCTTACTGCTTAGTTACTCATATTTTCCAGGCATAGTTATAATGAAATCTTAACAAATTGCACACCTATACAGTATTTTAGTGTCAAGGAAAATGGTGGTCAGAAAGGGGAAACTTCATATAATTGAATGGGAACTGTGTTAAACAAGCCTCAGACAAAAAAAAGTTTAGACAATATGTCTTTTTAATTTTGGCTGCAGTTTTTTGTAGCCCAAAACCACTTGACAAAAGAGACCAAAGATGAGGAATACCAAGTTATATCCAGCCTGACACTAATAGTATGGAAATTAATCAGTAGGCTAATAGATTTTTGGGGAGGAAGGAAATATTTGAAAGTCATGGATTTAAAACCAAAGTTCAGTTGTGTTAAAAAATAATAATAATGAGAATTTGTACAATACCTCATATTTACAATTACTCCTGGCTAACTAGTATTTCCAACAAACATTCTTAAAACTTTAGAACTGACTGATTTGCAATTGGTGCGGCATTTGAACAGTCACCTCATTAACCAACTTCATTAATTGATCATTCCAGGGATAAAACACAACATATTTGGAGGTGTACCTTGATGGTACATGATAAAGAGTAGTCAACTTACAAATGTGACAGTGGACACTTTAAAACTAAACTAAGATGCATTTTTGACACAAAGATGCAAAAGGGGAAGTGATGTTAGTGTCAGTGCTAGGTGGACTCCTTGTTATGTGTCATCAAGTCATCTCCTACTTATTTTTTTAATAATTTTTTATCAAATTTTCAAAGTAAAAATACAAACAGGAAAATAATTTAAAATATAAAAAATACAAACAAGATACATGCTTAATAATCTAATACATCACTAAATTACTTTAAAACACAGTAGAAACATTTTAATGCATGTTAAAACTCATCAGTATTCAATATACAATAGTATATATTTCTCATTCTTTTAATATATTCTTATCAAACATATAAATCAAATTCTAAACTCATAAATGTGTGTGTGTGTGTGTATATACACACACACACACACACATTTATGAGTTTATAATTTTATATATATATATATATATATATATATATATATATATATATATATATATATATATATATATATATATATATATATATACACACACACACACACACACACACACACACACACACACACACATATACATACATACATACATACATACATACATACATACATACATACATACATACATACATACATACATACATACATACATACATACATATCACTATGTCCAAAAACTCAGTTGATCTGGCCCTGGTCTCCTACCTTCACCTCTAATCAATATAGATTCCACAAATGGTTGCCAAATTTTCCAAAATTTATTTTCATTAATTATACCTTTTTAAAATTCAACTCCCATGTTAACGTATCATTCAATGTGAGTTCCCACATTTCCTTATACGGATCTACAATTTTTAAAATTACATCATTTTTCCAGTTTCCTGCAATGCATTGTCTACTTGTTGTCAATATTATAGATTGTTGGAGGATGGTGGAGGCATGTGGGGATCTGATAGGGATGAACCATAAATCAAGTTCATCGAGGGTGCACACACCCCTGTTTGTTTTATGAGTTCTTCCCGAGAGATGATTGCATCCTTTTACTATGTTTTAATATCTCCCTGAAAGAATGTCAGTACACATGAAATCAAGGTCTTCAGCTTCTGCTATAGAGAGGCTGATCACGCAAGTTTCACGAGGCTAGTATGCTGATTCAGCTGCTCTAACCAATCAGGACTCTAATCACGTACTGTAGCTTGCATGATTCTCACTCGGTACCCTAATGTTAGATACAATGTATGTCAAATGTAACCTACAGCTGAATATTCTCTATTGTTCTCTATGCTACCAATTCTGCTATTGAATGCACTATTGCTCCTGTACTCTTATCTGCTACGGAAAATTTTGGCAATAAAATATACTGGTTGAGGTTGGTTCCTTCAGAGCTCTCCTCAAGCAGTTGGCTGGACCGTATCTGCTTGAGCATTTTCAAGATATCAGGATTTCCTCCCGCAACAATAGATAATAACTCTTTTTATCCTCATATATATATATATATATTCATATTATCCATGTCTGTCAGCAAAGCAGTACTCGACCCCAACTTAAATCTCATCCCCATAATTCTTGAAGTTTCTTCCTCAATTTTCCCCAAAAGACTTTTACCACATTAAAACTCCACCACATATGCTCATAAATTCCCAGTGTATTCTTACATCTCCAACACATTTTTTTATTATTATTGTCCATCTGATGCAACTTTAACTGGGGTCAGGTGCCACCTCCATAACATTTTATAATTATGTTCATTTACTCTAACAGACATGGTTCTCATGATCCTTTTCTTCCATTTATTTTTCCAAGCTGTTTCTGTAATTTTAACATTCAAATCTTGTTCCCAAATTTTCTCAATGTTTCTTGTGCTCTACCTTCTTGATTTAAAATCTTATAAATCTTACTCGCCAAGCTCTTAATTCCCATTTCTCCCTTTCTTATCTTTAATACCAATTCCTCAAATTCTGTCCTACTCCTTTCCAAACTGGTTTCCCTCAAATATTTACTAATCCACGTATTTACTAACGCAATCTGAAACCAGTTCAACCTCATTTGTGTATATCTCTAATTTTCCCCCTCTATCTTTACAAATCTGTATCCAGTCCTTCAACGGAGCATATCATTTCTAAGAAAAACTTCCTTCACCCTCTTATCTATTTTTATCAGGAAATTTTTCATATCCACCATTTCTATAATCGGAGATGTATATGGAGCTAGTTCCTTCTTCACCTTCTTCCATACATCCAACGTTGTCTTTATCATTTTGTTTTTAATAACTAATTTAGCTATAACTTTATCTAAAAATACTACTTTACCAATTTGAATTAATTCTCTCATCTCAATATCTTCCCAGATTACTGCCTCCCTCATTAAAATCTTCACAATATCTTTTACTTGAAAAGCTCTATAATAATTCTTAACATTCAGCAATCCCAATCCTCCTTCTTTCTGGGATAAATATCACAAATTCCTTGATATTCTTGGTTTATTTCCTCCATTACAATAGTTATTTAATAAATTTTGGTATTCCTTAATTTATTTGCCCTTGAGTTGGATTAGCAGGGCATCAAACAAAAAGTTAAGTCTTGGTAATAACATCATTTTACACAATGCTACCCTGCCAAACCAAGACAACTTCAAATTTTTGTATTGCTGTATTTTA
Source organism: Bradypodion pumilum (assembly GCA_035047305.1). Lineage (NCBI taxonomy): Eukaryota > Metazoa > Chordata > Lepidosauria > Squamata > Chamaeleonidae > Bradypodion > Bradypodion pumilum. The sequence goes on along the minus strand of JAWDJD010000006.1, from coordinate 52,615,320 downwards.
TCTTCAATTTCTTTTTAAATTTAATCTCTTAAATTCATCAAATTTATTTGAGATATTTATCCCCAAATATTTCAAACTATCTTTGACCTGTATTTTATATTTATCTTTTTCCCTGTCCTCCTTTATCTATATTGCAAGGTATCATCTCAGAGATCTCCTACTTATGGAGACTTTATGAATTGCACATCTCCAAAATGAACTGTCCTCAACATCCATACATAGCGATTGGGAATACAATAGTGTGGATGATCTTAATCTCCAATGACACATCACTACATATGATTATCTTTTATAAATTTATAAATATATAAATATATTAGTTAATTAGTTAACTACATTAATTTCCATTTCTTCATTGCTGGCATTAAAGGTGTGTAGTTGGGGTACACAGAAAGAGCCTCTTCAAAGATTGTGAATACAATAGGGCGTACTGTGGATGGCAAGCTTGCCGTCTAATCTTTCTAACACCAGATCAAACCAAGGGAACTGAAACACTGTGTGAATGTGGAGAGATACAAAATCTAGCTCATTTAATGGTCTGTTGATTAATGCCAGAAACATGCACTGATGAGGACTTAAATTTGGCCAATGACAAAATACATCGTTGCGTGACATCTTTGCCTATAGAAAACCTGTATCTTCATCTTCTGTCATAATGGTAGTGTCACAAAACAGGTTATGTATCATGACATTCAAGTGCTGAGACACACCTATTTCTTTCAAAACAAGTCACAATTTCTCATGATCACACAGTAAGAGACTTTGCTGTAGTCCATAAAGCACAGGCTGATCTTTCTCTGTTCTTTGATGCTCTCTAATATCTCTCAAATATTTCCCTTTCAGACTCTAGCTTGAATATCAGGATATTTCTCTCTCCATATGAGGTAAAAGTATATGTTGTAACATCTTGCTTGCATGGAAAATTAAAGCAATGATCCTATAGCTACTGCAGTCCTCGACATCTTCTTTCTTAAGTACTGGAATGTATAACGAAGTTTCTTCCACACAGCAATGAAAATGCTTCTTCTTCTTCTTTAGAAGGTATTTCCACTTACTCCATGGAGCACCTAAACTATATGTTGGGGGGGGGGGTTGTTAAATATTTTTATTTTTACACCTTATGTCTAAGTACGGCATCCTCTCACTCCTAAAGTGCACCCCAATAAGCAGGCAGTGGGCTGATTATCCAATAATGCGCTATGCAAATTCTACTGATTGTTTTATACACAGTAAATGAAGAATCAAATTAAAGTCTTATAACCCTTAGAAAATTAGTTAGCAAGCAGAGAGTTTGATTTGTCCTTCAAAACTAAATTAGGAAGAGTAAATTGAGTAACATTCACACAGCACATAATAGCTCTGAATGCACAATTCTGTAAGCCAGGGGACAGCAACCTTTTTAAGTTAGGGGCTAGGTCACGCTCTCTCAGACACTTAAGGAGGGCAGACTGGAGGTCCCCCCACAGTAAATGCTACTATACAGGTAAATGCAGCTGCAGATGCCATAAATGCATCCACTTCTGGAAGCAGAAGCGGCGGTTGGAATGAGGGTGGGGGCCAGATGATTTGGTGCTGTAGGCCGTAGGTTGTCAACCTCTGCTGTAAACCAATGAATATTTTAAATGATTACGACACATGATTTTAAGTTAGTCGTTAACCAAGAATTGGTCAGTTTTGCATTAATAATGTACATCTCGGCCAGTGGGGACCCCAGTGATGCGGTCAATGTCCTATCCAGATGTCTGGAAGCTGTTGGGGTCTGGATGGGGGACAACGGGCTACAATTGTATCCCTCCAAGACTGAGTGGGTATTGATAGGGGCTCCCGTGTTATCCAGGGAGCTGCCAACTTTGGTCTTGGATGGGGCTGCTTTGCCCCAGACAGACCCGGTATGCAACTTAAGGGTCCTCCTGGATTCGGGACTGCTACTTGTAGATCAGGTGGCAGCCGTGGCCAGGAGGGCTTTTGCACAGCTTCGTGTCATCCATCAGTTGCGTTCGCTCCTGGACCGGGACTCCCTGCTCATGGTCACACATGCTCTGGTGACCTCCAGGCTAGATTATTGCAATGCGCTCTACATGGGGCTGCAATTGACCATTCGTAGGCTACAGCCTACATCCTGGTGCAGAATGTGGCAGCCCAGGTGGTGATGGGGTGTGGGCATTATGCCCGTGCCTCACCATTGCTTCGGGAGCTGCACTGGTTACCAGTTTGTCTCCGGGTCCAATTCAAGGTGCTGGTTTTGACCTTTAAAGCCCTACATGGTAGTGGGCCAGAATACCTAAGAGATCGCATCAACCCAAGAGTGTCTGTCATTCCAATCAGAGCAGACCGGAGGGGCTCTCTAATTGTTCCATCTGCCAGAGGGGCTCGCCTCTCTGGCACACAAAGGAGGGCCTTTTCCATGTCTGCACCGGCCTTGTGGAACCTCCTGCTAGTAGAGTTGCAGGAACAGACAGAGCTGCTACCTTTCAGAAAAGAATTAAAAACCTGATTGGCGGGGAAGGTGTGGGGCCCGGATGGAAGAGTGGCCCCCGCCTGTGGCCTCCCCATTTTTTAATGCAGGCAGTTTTAATGTGGTTAGTTTTTAATAGGTGGGTGGGTATGTTGGGGTTTTAATTGTTTTTAATATGTATGTTTTAATCCTGTTGTGAGCCGCCCTGAGTCGGGTTCGCCTGATTGGGCGGCATAGAAATCTGAATTATAAATAAATAAATAGAGAGAGCAAGTCTCAGATGGAAAAGGAAAACATCAAACAACAATCCACAATCTGATAAAATACAAAACCTGAGCATATATTTTCATTTAGAGATACAGTAATTTCCTAAACAGAATGTTACACACTGAAAATTGATTCCTCCACATTATTATTATTATTATTATTATTATTATTATTATTATTATTATTATTATTATTATTATTATTATTATTATTATTATTATTATTATTATTATTATTATTAGGGAGAAAGCAGTGGAAAAACAGAACCTTGTTGCTTGAGGGAAGTCTTATGCTTTTCTTCTGAATTAGAGGAAATTTTATGAAGGACCAAGAACTCAGTGCAAGGTAACAGTGCTAAGTGCTCTCATATTCTCCCAATTTACAACTTTATGGGATAATGACTTCCAAACTGCCCTATCATTAACAGCTTTTCTCAGGTCTTGCAAGACATAGGCTCTTGATTCCTTTAACAAATCAACCCTTCTCATGTTTTGTTATGTATGTTAACTGTGTTTTCTTTCTTTTTTTTTTAAATTTAGCTTTTATTAAGAACTGAAATAATACAAAAACAAATAATGAAAATAATACAAAAAATAATACAGTAACAAATCTATACATTATAAAAAATATCTAAAGCAATAAAACAATATAACCCGACCACCTGTGCTCTGTCGGGGAATGTCGGCAGGGGTTTCTTGACCATTTACCTTCAATTCTGTTTCCAAAATTGGATCATGTCAGGGCTTGGGTTAAACTTGTTATCACCGAATAAAGCGAAGTTGACAAAGGGACCCCAAATCTCCCAAAATGGTGTCTTTATTGGTAACCCCTTTTTCTGGTGAACTTGGATAGTTAATTTCTCATTGAGAGCCAATTGCCAAACATCTGCGTACCATCTAACTTTATTAATATTATTTCCACTCTTCCATTCCTTGGCAATTAGCTGTCTGGCAACCATCAATAAAGATAACAATAATTCTTTTTTATTATTTTCCAGATGTAAATCATCCACTTCACCTAGTAATACTATCTTTGGACTTAGCACTATTGTTATGTTTAATATTTTATTCAATTCTTCTTCTATAACATCCCAGAAATTCCTCATTTTATCACACAGCCACCACATATGAATGTAAGTCCCTTTTCCTTTATTACATCTCCAGCATAAATCAGAGTTTTTATTATTTATTAAATGTAATTTGGCTGGAGTGAGATACCACCTCCAAAGTACTTTACAATTATGTTCTTTTTCCTTTATTGAGAGTGATTTCATACTTCTATGAGTCCATTTCTTTTTCCAGTTCTCATCTTTTATTACGATTCCCAAATCCTCCTCCCAAGTTTTTTTAAGCCAGTGCTGAGTATCTTCACTAGAATTTAGCAACTGATAAATCTTACCCACCAAACCTTTTAAATTCTTTTTACCATTCCTTACTTCAAGAGTCAGATTTTCAAAGGGGGTTGATGCCCGATTTATTGTATTGTTTTCCCTCATCTTTCTATTCCACGCCTCCATCTGTAGTTCTTGCAACCAGTTTAAGCCTAACTCCGCATAAATACTTTTTCTTTGGAAGATGGTATTACAATTATCAATCCAATCCGTGATTAACAGAGCTTTTTTGCGTGTTAAAATTTCTCTTGTACTTATTGTTACCTCTAAAGGGCAATTTTGTTGGTCTAAAATTTCCATTATGGGCGAAGAATTTGGAGATAATATTGGTTTTAATCCTTTCCATATTCTGAATATATTCTTTAAAGAAAAATTACAAAATTGGGGATTAGTTCTTATCTCACCTAAAAATAATTCGCCCTTCCAATTTCTAAACTCTATATAATCTAATTCATACTTTTGCGCATAATTTTGACTTAATAATTTAATAATTCTCTTTAAATTGAAAGCTCTGTAATAGAGTTTAACATTCGGGATATTTAGCCCTCCCAACTTGTTTTTAAAATACCATAAACTTTTATTAATTCTTGGCTTTTTTCCGTTGTTACAGATTTCATTTATCAATTTCTGCCAGATTTTAAGCTCTGTTTCTTTTATTTGTATTGGTAAATTTTCAAATAAAAAGTTTAGTTTTGGCATAATTTTCATCCTGCACAAATTTATCATCCCAAACCATGATATTTTCAATGATTTCCATTGATCCTTAATTTTTTTTTATTTCCTCTTTTAACTTATTAAAGTTGATCTTATACAAATCCTTAACTTCATCTGACACCATTATTCCCAAATATCTCATTCTATCTCTTATTTTAAATTTATATTTCTCCATTACTTTCTTCTTTTCCCCCTCCGATAGATTACAAGTAATAGCTTCTGTTTTATTCCAATTTATTTTTAATCCTGTAACTTGCTCGAATAACTTCAAATGATGTTGAATTTTATTAATATTTAGAAGAGGGTCCTTGACCACTAGCAAGGTGTCATCTGCAAATAGACTAATTTTTTTGTTTTTAACACCTGTCAAACCTTCATCTTGTCGAATACTTCTTGCTAACAACTCCATTGCTAGAATGAAAAGTGATGGGGAGAGCGGGCAGCCTTGTCGGGTACCAGCCTTAATCTCGATTTCTCCACTTAACCTATTATTCATTTTTATTCTTGTCACTGAATCATTATATAATTGATCAATTGCATGTTTAAATTTAGAACCAAACTCTAATCTGCAACATATTTCTTTAATAGTAGACCACTGAATAGAGTCAAATGCTTTGTAGATATCTAGTGCCAAAATACAAACTTTTTCCTTACTCTTTTTAACCAAATCTATAATATTAACTAACCTACTTATCAATCCCTCCATCTGTCTGCCCTTCAAAAAACCAGCTTGATCCTCTCCTATATAAAAGCTTAAAAAGCTGTTAAGTCTATTATTCAATAAAGAGGTGAATATCTTAGCGTCCTGATTTAATAAGGAGATAGGGCGGTAGGCATCAATTTTTTCCCTATCTTTACCTGGTTTTGGGATCAATACCATAATTGAACGACTCCAGGATTTTGGCATATTTCCCCCCTCTAATATATAATTATACAATTTCTTTAATTTGGGAATCATTACATCCTGACATTGTTTATATATTTCCGATGGAAAACCATCTTCACCTGGTGCTTTGTCATTTTTTAAGTTTTTAATCACTATTTCAATTTCTTTATCTTGAATTTCTTGCTCCATATAATCTGAATGTTCTTTTTTAATTTTATATTTAAATTTTGATCTAAAAAAGTTCCTAAATTTGTCATATTAACCGACTTTTCTTTGTATAAATCCGCAAAGAACTTTTCTGCAATATGGAGTTTCCCCTCTAGTTTATGTACTATGAGACCATCCTCATCTGACAGAGCTTCTATTTGTCTCTTGATCTTCTTATTTTTTGCTCTTTTTGCTAAAGTTTTCATATCCTTACTATTAAATTCAAAGTCATTTCTCTTTAGATATACCAAATCCTTTCTTGCTTTGTCAATTTCTAAACCTATTACCTCTTTTCTTAAAGACTGAAGTTTATTCCAATTCCTCTCATTACCATCCTCTGCATGTCTTCTTTCTAATTCTTTTAATTCTTGATCTCTTTTAACTATTTTCCTATTTAATTCTCTATCAATAATAATTTTTTCCTGAATGCAGTCTCCCTGTGTTTTCTGACAGGAGCGGAATATATCTTTTCTCATGTATCTATTCTTATGCAAATAAGTGGATCAAAAAATGTGCACACTCTGTTAGCTAATGGGCTTGTTGTATTATTGTTACTGTTACTATTCATAGTGTATATAAGTCCGAGCTTTGCCCCATCCAAACTATGTTCAAACCCCACTAATAAAGAGCTGAATTTCACTACTTCACTCATCTGCTTCTTCATTCCCTGAACACGAAACTGGCGACGAAGGTGGGATGGCATCTCCACATGGCAGCAACATTGGCCCATTTGACCCAGTGCATCCAGAGAAATGGGCAACATACGAACACCGATTCCACCACGCAATGGCCTCGCAGAAGATCACCAATGGAAACTAGAAGCACTCTGGGACTGTCTGCTGGCCAGCATAAGGGACGAAGATGCTCAATGTCGCCTCATGATCAGGAAGACGCTAACTTTCAAGGCTGTCCTAGAAGATGTGGTAGCGTCTGAGGCCACACGGTCCAGCATCAAGCTTTTCCGGCATTGCCACTCCACCACCAGTGCCACCAACTCAGCTGTGCAAGCTCAGCAAAATTCATCTTCATCCTCCTCAGCATTGCCTGGTTCCACCTCTTCATCGGAGTCCAGCAACGCAGAGGGAGAAGACTGAGAGGTCCGACAAAAGCACCGAGAGTACTGTGATGATTGGGAGAAGAAATTCCTTTGCAAGTGTAATGGCTACGGAGCCTGGCTTGACCGCAGGAAGTGCCCCTTGTGCACCGCAGAATGCCACAACTGTGGGCAACGAGGGCACATTGCCAAAGTATGCCGACAGCAAAAGCAAAGAACTCCAGCACCTGAGTCCAAGAAGAGTCATCACCACAAAACATCCATCACCAAAGTGTGACCCAAGCCTGAGCCGTGCCAAATGGGCATCATCAGCAAGAGTTTCTTCACAGACCTGAGCCTGCAGGACGTCTCCTTCAAGATGGAGGTGGATTCAGGTACTACCTTTTCCATAATCCCACAGCGGGAGTTTTTGAGAATTCCCCCTGCCTCTCAGCCCAAACTCAAATCTTTTAAAACTTCCCTTCGGGATGTGCAAGGTAGCCAGATTCCGGTCCTGGGGGTGGGAAATTTCTTGGTCAAATTCAAAACCATTCGTACCTCCTTGCAATTGGTTGTAGTTAAGCAGGGCACTAACTGTCTTTTTGGGACCCAATGGTTTAGGCCCCTGGGAATCCGCCTTTCTGGCATTCACGCAATAGACACTGACCCAGTCTGGGATGTTTATGCTGCACATCCTGAGGTGTTCAAAAAGGGTTTAGGGTTATACAAAGGACCCCCTGTGGACTTTGAGCTTGACCCAACCGTCCGGCCCATCCGGATGAAGCCACCCTGGGTACCCTTTGCTTTAAAAGAGAAGGTAGAAGCTGAGCTGGACAAACTGGTGGGGCAGGGCATCCTAGTGCCAGTGAACTCCGCAGAGTGGGAGACACCAATAGTGACTGCTTTGAAAAGTAACGGGGAGGTCAGGGTATGCACTGACTACAAGTGTACCATCAATAAAGCTATTCACCCAAATGCATATCCTGTGCCCATGAAAAGCCACCTTCTTGCCTCCTTGCATGGAGGAAATTGCTTCACAAAACTTGACCTTGCCCAGGCTTATCAACAATTGACTGTATCTCTTACTGCTGCCATAGCCCAGACCATAGTAACGCATAGGGGGTGGGTGGGTGGGGCATTTAAGGTAACCAGACTACAATTCGGGGTGAATGCGGCCCCCGGAATATTTCAATCTCTTGTAGAACATATTTTAAAAGGTTTACCTGGTGTCCTGCCATATTTTGATGATGTCCTGATCACCGCTAAGGACACCGTCGAATTAGTGGCCAGGCTCGATCGAGTCCTCTCACGTTTCAAGACGGCTGGTCTACGTCTCAGAAGAGACAAATGTGTGTTTTTGGCACAGGAAGTGGAGTTCCTGGGGTACCAAATTACACACCAAAGTATCATGCCCTCTGACTCCAAGGTGGCGGCCATACGGAATGCCCCCAGGCCAAAATGTAAAGCCAAATTGCAATCATTACTAGGATTGTTAAACTTCTATCATGCAAAATTTTCTCCATCGCAGAGCCTACATCGGCTTCTTAAGAAAGATACTGTTTGGCACTGGGGCCATTGCCAGGAGAAAGCGTTCCTAGAACTTAAAAGGTTGCTATCTTCGGATGCTGTATTAACTCATTTTGATCCTAACCAAGAAGTTGTACTTGTGTGTGATGCATCCTCTGTGGGGGTGGGAGCTGTGTTATGCCATGTACTAAATGACGGGAGGGAAGCCCCCATAGCATTCTGTTCCCGTTCAGTCTCAAAACCTGAGAAAAAATTACGCTCAGACCGACAGGGAGGCGTTGGCAATCGTGGCTGGCACTAAGAAATTCCACGATTACCTTTACAGAAAACCTTTTACCATCGTAACTGACCACAAGCCCCTCCTTGAAATCTTTGTGAACGGGAAGCCCACGCCTCAAATTCTGTCCCCAAGGATATTGCGTTAGGCAATTTTCCTAAATGCATACAATTTTACTTTGGTGCAGAGGCCCGGCAAGAACATCAGCCACGCTGATGCCCTGTTACGTTCTCCACTGCCAGGGGTCAGGGAAGCCGATTGCAAGATCGAAAGTGACCACCAGGTCCTTATGATTGAGGCTTTCAACTCGCCCCTAGTCATCCCCTCAGATATAGCCAAGGCTACGGCCAAGGATGTAACATTGACTAAAGTAATGTCTTGGGTACAAAAAGGCTGGCCTGTCTCTCCTATAGCCGAGGAATTCAGAACATTCCTCTGCAAGCATTTGGAACTGTCAGTGGAACGAAGTTGCCTTCTATGGGGCCAGCGGGTGGTCTTTCCTGTCACTCTCAGGAAAAAGGTTTTACATCTACTTCACACAAGTCACCCAGGAATTTTCCGTTCCAAAGCCCTTGCCCGTAGCTACTTTTGGTGGCCTCAAATGGACCAAGACATAGAACAAATGGTCGGCACTTGTGCCAGTTGTCAATCCTCTCACCCAGAGCAATCCCACCTTCCCTCTCAGAAATGGGATTCTGCTCGGGGCCCGTGGTCCAGATTGCACATAGTTGCCCAGTTGCCCAGTGGCTCATTCAAAGTTGGGAAGCATCAGACAATTATCCAAACAGAGTGCCCATGCTCCGAAAAGCCTCCTACCGCCATGGGGAGAGATGGAGGCTGGTAAAGAAGCTGGAAAGACAGCACGATGGCTGCTGCCACCACTGCTGCTGATGACAAAAACGTAAGTCCAGGGAGCAACTATGCCTCTGCCCCCCATCTGTGTGAGTGGACGTGTCTGGCTCACAGTGTGAAAACATTGCAGACTCCTGCTATAGATGGAGAAACAGCAGAGATTACTCTTTCCTTTGAAATCACCTTCCTGAATGCAGTCCTGAGAACTGTACACAGTCCTGTACACATTGCATGAGTACACTGGATATCCTGAATATACTTGGGGAAGGCAAACATTGGCCTCTTCACACCACAGAAATCATTCAATGCACATAGAGCCATGTGAAGTCATTGCTGCCCACAGATGCTGCAATAAGAACAAGATTGAAGAGCGCTCACAAACAGTGAAATGTTCCTGTTTTCCAGGTCAGGTGGCTGGGACAACACATGCTGCACCTTCATGTGTAGATGCCTCAATAGTGCTTCAGAAGTGGTGGTGCCAAATGCAACCGTGTCTGGAAGGAAAGGACTGGAAGGTGCTACCAGATATGTCTGGAGCTGTAGCACTAGAAACAAAGTAAAGACAACCAAGGTCACATGGTAGATTTTGGAAGCGCTACTCATACCTTGTAGGAGCTGCGTTGCCATGGCCAACAGTGCAGAAATGGCACAATATGGCTTTTGTTCAGGTGCAGGATACCCCTTCTATGCTCTATGCTCTGAAGAGCTCTGAACAACTTCCTTGGCAAAGGATAGAAGGCAGTTCTGGCAAAGGATGTGTAATTTTCATGGGCACTTTATTATTATTCCTCAAGCACATCAATCAAGGAGGTGCTGCTGCTGTATGCTTCTTCCTGTTCGAACAGCACCAAGGATTACAGAAAAGGGTGGATACCCCTGTCTGGACAAAATCTTGGAATTTTTGCCTTGATTTTGTATCAATTGCAAAAAAAAAAAAAAAGACTGGACATGCGTGCCAAGCCAGGGCAACCTGGACTGTGCATGCCCACCCACAAGGCTCCACCCCAACCCAGATATCCGGGGTTGTGGCTGGAGCGCACGAGGCATGCCGGCCATTCAGCCAGCATGTGAGGCAGCGACTCCACCACAGACGGACCTTCAGATGCTACCTTAAGCTGGTGTTCCCCCAATGCACACAAAGCCCTTGGGAGCACCGGCTGTGGGGAATGCAGTGCCGAAATGTTAGGGCTCCAGGCGTGAGGCTACACCAGTGACCTGGCCTGACTATGGGGAGTGGCGGTGCCCTCCCCAGCAACTACAGCTGGTGGGCGGCAATCTCTGCCCAGCTCCTCCGCTCCAGTGGATCGCCTCAGGCAGAAGGGAGCCTCCATTGGGGGGGATGGGACCAGGCCACCCTCACACACCCCAAAATGGAGCCTCCCTTCCGCCTGAGGTGACCCACCGTAGGGCGGAGAAGCTGGGCGGAGATTGCTGCCTGCCAGCTGTAGTCGCTGGGTGGGGTGCCGCCGCTCCCTGTAGTCAGGCCAGGTCACTGGTGTGGCCTCATGTCAGAGCCCTGAAATTTCAGCACGACATTCCCCATGGCCAGCACTCCCAAGGGCTTTGTGTGTATTGGGGGAATGCCAGCTCAAGGCATCATCGCAGGGCCTATCTCCCCCCGAGTCGCTGCCACACATGCCTTCCTCATGCATGGCGGGGCTGGGAGAGCTGCCTCCTCCATGTGCCTCTGCCGACGGGGGTGCCCTGGCCTGGGGCAGCGCTGGAGATGGCTCGTATTGTGTGGGTATGTCCTGTGTGGGTGTGTGTTGTGTCGGTGTGTGTTGTGTGTTGTGTCATGTGTGATGTGTCTGGGTGTGGTGGGTGGGTGTTGTGTGTCCGGTGGGTGTGTTGTGCGAGTGTATTGTGTTGTGTGTGATGTGTGTGGCTGTAGTGGGTGTGGGCTGTGAGTCATGTGTTGTGTGTCATGTGTGTGTTGTGTTTGTGTATATTGTGTGTGTGTGGAGTCTTTTGTGTGTGTCGCGTGTGTGTTGTGTCAGTGTGTGTTCAGTGTTGTGTGGGTGTGCTGTGTCATTTGTGATGTGCCTGGGTGAAACTTATGCCCCGGGCTGGGTCCCTCACCCGGGTAACACCTGGTACCCCTGCTAGATCTTCTATAATAACGACTTTTGATTTACTATTCCAACTATGATCCTGCTTCATATTGTTCAATTGTACTTAGAAAATTTCTCATTCTCTCTAGTTTTCCAAACCTTTCCCAGATGAGGCTTTCCATTGTGACCATTTGCATCGACAACATTTCCAGTTTTGTTTTCCCATTCATTCACTCATTCATTCATTCGTTGTTTTACTTTTAACACATTGTTCTGTGCACAGTACTGCAAAAGTATATGCAGCTCAATACCATTTCTAACGAATCCATTTCAAGAAAAATGGCATTTTGATCAAGAAGATAATAATCCTAGATTCAGTTTAATATTTCATCCAGAAAACAACGGCCCTAAAATGGTTGAGAAATCCCACAAGTTTTCATGCAAATTTCTCAAAGAAAAAAAATGTATATATGGTACCTCAAGATCCACATTCCAACCCACCAATGATGCACTCATCTTCCTTGTCACATTCAACCTATCATTGTATTAAGCTGGATGCCAGGTAGCAGTAGTAATGTGTAAAGCCCTAAAGATCCTGGTTCAGTATGCTTCTGGTTTAATTTTGCCAAGGACAAAGCCAAGAAGGCTAGGTTGGCAGGAGATGGGGAAAAGTTAGAAGCTCACTCCATCATGTAGCACTCGGGTCTTGAGCTGCTGACCTGCTGACCCTCCAGACATAAAGTTCAGTGTCTTAACCACTGAGCCACCATAGTCACTTGCTATAAAATGGAAGGGCCTATACAGTGATATTTGGCTTTGGAACTCCCTCCTGTAAGTGATCAAGTTATATCCTACACCTCTGCTTTTCAAGCACCAGTTTAAAGCATATTTATTTGGGAGAATAAATAATTTATATGTTTGGGGAATATCTTCTACTGCTTATACTTTAAAAAATCATATTTCACCAGAAGTTCAACATTTATTAGTTTAAATATGTGTATTTTTTTTAAAAAAAATACCATGTTTTTATGTAGAATATCACCCACTCAATGGGTTACAATGATGAAAGGTAGAATATAAATTAAGAAGAAGATGATGACATGCATATAGCTTGGACTGCAGTCTTTAAAGTTCAGTCTTATAAACATCAAAATAAAGATTGATCCATCTATTTCTAATCTGCGAACATTTGACATTTTCCCTTCCTTCTGTTTCACATGAATGGGAATATGTTTACTTGTTTCTAACATCCCAGCACAAAATCTTTATTTCAATAAATATTTAAATACTTATTTTTAAAAAGTATATCTCACAAAATATATAGTCATGAACCTTACCTATGTGTATTCATTTCTAATGCACTATATTCTAAAATATGCACTTATCCTCAGAACTACATTTCAAAATTCACAAAAATGTGTACTCCAAAGATGAATTATATGCCAGACAGAATCTATACCTATAAAGCAAAAGTGTCCAGAATGGGCTGCCACACCCCTTGACCAAACCCTGTGAGATTCGGCACACACCTACCTTGCGCATGTGAGCAGGTCACTGTCGGGGTCCTGAAGCCCATGGGGGTGTTGCTCCCTAAATTGATCGGCAGGAGGGTTTGTGTCTGCCCCAGTGCTAGGCAAACCAGGGGGGATTGTGAGCTCACATCACAGTCCCACCCCTGGCCAGTGGGTTTCCCAGGCAACACTGGCACTCAGCTATCCAGGTTGGGATCACTCGGGCAAAGCCAGGCACCCCTGCTAGTTAACACATATTAATACTTCAAACCCTCTTATTTAGTCTGAATGGCATCTACCCTCCATATAAACTGAAACAGGAGTGTTTATTCAAAGTATATTCAGGATATCCAGTGTACTCATGCAATGTGTACAGGACTGTGTACAGTTCTCAGGACTGCACTCAGGAAGGGGATTTCAAAGGAAAGAGTAATCTCTGCTGTTTCTCCATCTATAACAGGAGTCTGCAATGTTTTCACACTGTGGGCCAGACACGTCCACTCACACAGATGGGAGGCAGAGGCATAGTTGCTCCCTGGACTTACGTTTTTGTCATCAGCAGCAGTGGTGGCAGCAGCCATCGTGCTGTCTTTCCAGCTTCTTTACCAGCCTCCATCGCTCCCCATGGCGGTAGGAGGCTTTTCGGAGCATGGGCACTCTGTTTGGATAATTGTCTGATGCTTTCCCACTTTGAATGAGCCACTAGGCAACTTCCTGGTTCCGCGCTAGGAACCAAGCCAATGACACAAGTTCTGCTGGCACTGGAAGTTGCCCAGCGGCATGTTCGAAGAGCTGAAATGAAGTAGGAAAGTGTTGGACAATTATCCAAATGGAGCAAAATTGCTCCAAAAAGCCTCCTACCAACATGGGGAGCAAGGGAGGCTGCCCAAACCCCCAGAAAAACTGCATGATTTCCCCTGCCATTGTAAGTGACATATTGTGACTTCCGGCAGTGGGGGGTAGGTCTAGAGGTGCCCCGGTTCTCACCAAGGGCGGGATTGTGAACAGAGGTTGTGAACACATGATCTATAGCTTGCATTTCCCCTTCACCTTTTCACAATTGTTTGATCATTTTACCATATCAGAATCAAAGCAGACTGTAATATATTGGAGTCACACATATAATTGCATAACAGACACATTAGAATAAAGAACTGGAGAGGGGTTATAATGAAGCATTGAGGGGGGATTGGGACAGTTATTTTCCGGGGGGGGAGGGCTCCTGAAAAAAAGGCCGAGAAACTTTCAGAATTTTTTTTAAAAAATGCAAAATCAGCAATTTTTTTTAGCAAACTGAATCTCACTTGGTAATTTGGAAACATAAAATATGGCATGTGCAATTTGATTTGGAACAAAATTATCACAATTGACATAATAAAAATGTAAATCTTACAAATTGAATTTACTCTTCTTTTAAAAATTATTTGTAATTGTAACAAATAAGGCAACAATCTCCTGAACTGCACAGATTGAACCTATTTTGTTTTGCTAGTTTTTGTGAAACAGGTAAAAACATGCTTTTCTTTTTTTTCTAACTCCTTTATTGTTGCCCTTCTTTTTTAAATTTTATTATATTTTTTAATTAAAAACAGAAGACAACATATGTGTACACACCAACACAAACAAGAAAAAGAAAAGGAAAAAAAGAAAGAAAATACAATTCAACGCTACAAAGTTAAATTCTTTTATAGTTACTCTATCTAGTCTAACATTAATGATATCCATCAGAGACAGGTTATACGTTCCCTAGAAGAACCAATAGTAAAATGTACACACAAACATTTAAGTCTCATTCCAAAATGATAAGTGATCCGTAGGAGGCTTGCTCCCTTTACCTTTAGTTATAGTATGATCTAGGAAGGGCTTCCAAATCTCATAAAATTTATTTTTACTCGTGATACCTTTTTTAATGTTTATTTTGCATGTAAGTTTGTCATTTAATGCTGTTGTCCAATTTTGAACATACCAATCTTCAATTTTTATTTGATCTCCTCCCTTCCACTTAGCAGCTATACAAATTCTTGCATTCACTATTAAAATAGATAACAAATCTGCATTATAATGATTTGAAATGACATTACCAAACTCAAGTATCAACACACTTGGTGCATCCAATTTAATATGGGTACCAAACATTTTTGTTATCTCGTTTTCCACTAACATCCAAAAACCTTTCACTCTTTCACACTCCCACCACATATGAAGATAAGTCCCAGTCTCTTTTTTACAATTCCAGCATAAGCTAGATTCCTTTGGATACATCAATTTTATTTTTACGGGGGTTAGATACCATTTCCACAATACTTTATAATTGTGTTCTTTTATTCTGATTGATAAATTTCTCATTACTCTATTTTTCCATTTTAACTTCCAACTTTCTTCACTAATGTTTATATTTAGGTCGCTTTCCCATGTCTCTCTCATACTATCATTGGCGTAATCCATATCAATTAGCAATTTATATATTTTACCAATTAACCCTTTTAATTCTATTTTCTCAGACCTAACATTACATGCTAATTTTTCAAACTCAGTTAAACCTCTGTTTAGGTCTGATTCAGTGGCTATATGAGAGTTCCAATTATTAATTGCTGCTACTTGAATCCAGTTTAAGTTCATTTGCGTAAACAATTTTATCTTTACATGCTTTTCTTTTTTTAAAAAAAACAGAAGAAACCATCAACACTGGTAACAAAGAAAATTATTTTCCTCTCTACAGTATCAAATAGACATAAAGCACCCCTTTCCATAAAAGGAAATGGGAGAGGGAGTGTATGGAAGGGACTATGATTCAATGAATAGGCATGAAATTTAATCTGACTCATTTTCTGAACTATAGCTATCAGTATCAGATTCAGTCTCTGCTTCCGCAAACTGAAGCTTTTCTACCCTTTCACATGACAGTTATTTATTTTTATTTTTAAGCATATTTTTTTAATTTTATTTGGAGACACCCACCCCCACCCCCCAATTCTCTCCTTCATTTTCTAGGGGGAAGGATTGAACTCTCCTACTGCTCCCAGGTTACTATGCTTTATGGCTTTCAATGTCCAGGGTTTAGAAGGGCTTAAATATCTTGACATCTGAGCTTTACAAGTAAACTAATACTAGGAGAAAGAGGTGTTTGAAGGATATTAAAAACAAAAATGGAACACAAATGCATTGCTGTGCTGCTTTAAGTTGCCTAAAATTGTTGGAGCACTTTAAATGGTCGAAATAACCAGACTTTTTATTAGCACCCTGTTTTATTATTTAAGACCCTCTGGCCCTCATGAAATTTTGAAATCCAGCAGATTAAAAACAGCTATCAGTTAATTCAGGTGAATAAAATGAATATTCAAACAAGAATTGCTACAAAATAAACCCTTTTTCAATTCAAGTACAGTAGTTGATTTATAAAATAAAATTTCTATTACAGGTAAAGCATACTTGCTTTGTCTCTGCTGCTTTTAGTAGCAATGTTGTAAAAATATTCAGGACTGAAAGCAGAAGCAAATGGGAAGAAACCAGCAGGGAAGGATGAGCACACACAATTTAATTGTGCTTTACTGAAAGAAATGTTTTCAAAAATGAAAACAATTTATCTCAGGAAACAGCTAAGTAATTATGCAACTAAGCAAAATTTATGAGCATGTTTTTACTTATTCACCTGAGGGCTAATAAAATAGTTATATATATATAACTATTTTATTAGCCCTCAGGTGAATAAGTAAAAACATGCTCATAAATTTTGCTTAGTTGCATAATAAAATAGTTTATATATATATATATATATATATATATATATATATATATATATATATATATATATATATATATATATATATATATATATATATATATATATATATATATACACACACACACACACACACACACACACACACACACACATACATACATACTAACAAGGGTTGCCCGGCGTTGCCGGGCTTTTCCCCCCGTGTGTTTTAATAAAAAATGAACCAATTTTATTTTTGCAATAGTTTTAAATTGTGTTGGAAGGTTAAATTGTGTTAATGTTTTTTAAAAATTGCTTAGTCTGTAATTTTAAATTTTTAAATGTTTATTTATGTAAAAAAATTTTGGCTTGGCTGTTATTAACTGGGATCTGCTTTTTTGTTTTTTTTTAGGATTAATAAAAGAAGAAAGTATGATATAATTTTTTCAAATTGTTTTATGTAAGTGAATAATGTTTTAGTTTTTTGAATTTTTTAAATTAGTTGTACTGTAGGTCATAATTTTCATAATGTAAAAGTAAATGTTTTTTACATTCAATGTTTTTAAAATGTGTTTAGATGTTTTGAGTTTAAATTTGAGTTATCTCAGCACAGGATTTTTAAAAGTTTCTATTGTATTTTATTGACATATGTTTTAGTGTAATTTTTTTTACTTGTTTTTATTGGTGTGACCTTTTGTGTAAAATTGTGAATTTGTGTTATGCTGTTGTGTGTTTTTGAATTGTTTTTACTATATTGGCCAGCAGGTGGTGCTGGTAGGGGTTATTGTATTTTGACTTTTTTTCTCTCCTGGCCTCTGGGTGGAGCTTCTTCTGGTAAGTAGTCTCCTTCTTTATTCATTTGTTTTTCAGTCCTGGTGGTGGTAGCACATGTTTTGGTAAGTTTGCTTGTTTTCTTTGTTTTGTGTGTGTGAGTGTGTGTGTGTGTGTGGGCGGGGGGGGGGGTTGGAATTTTTGTCTGTTTGTTTTGTTTTTGATTGTGTCTTTGTTTACTTCGTATTGTTTTTGGTGTTTTTGTTTTTGTGTAGTTTTGGATGTGTTTGACTGTTTTTAGTTATTTTTTTAAAAAATATTTATTTGGTGGTGGGGAAGGGACGTGGTCATTGGGGGTTAGGAAGGGTGGGCTAGGTGGTGGTGAGAGGGGCATGGTCGTTGGGGGTTAGGAAGGGTGGGTTAGGTAGTGGGGAGGGGGGCATGGTCGTTGGGGGTTAGGAAGGGTGGGCTGGGGGGCGTGGTCATTGGGGTTAGGAAGGGTGGGCTCGGTGGTGGGGAGGGTGGCTTTAGTGTGTTATGGTGCTTTGTTTGTGTGGAGTCGTGAAAGTAGATCGCGTTTCCCCTTTAATATCAGTTGTTTTAAGGAGGGGGGTGGGGGATCGATCCACTCTGCCTGTTCCTGTGGGTCCAGAAGTGTTGGGGGGGATACCCCTTTTGTCCCCACAAACCTCCCAACCCTAGGGTAGCCAGCGGAGAGGGGGATCGCAACCCCCACCCACTGATGTTAAAGGGGAAACTCCAGTCGGGACCTTCAGGCGCTGTTGGTGAGGGAAAGAAAGCCAGCTGGTGTTTGCTTGGCTGTGAGGCAGTGAGTTGTTTTTCGTTGGGGGTTAGGAAGGGTGGGCTAGGTTGTGGGGAGGGGGGCGTGGTTGTTGGGGTTAGGAAGGGTGGGCTCGGTGGTGGGGAGGGGGGGCATGGTCATTGGGGGTTAGGAAGGGTGGGCTAGTTGGGGGGAGGGGGGCTGTAGTGTGTTATGGTGCTTTGTTTGTGTGGAGTCGTGAAAGTAGATCGTGTTTCCCCTTTAATATCAGTGGGTGGGGGTTGCGATCCCCCTCTCCGCTGGCTACCCTAGGGTTGGGAGGTTTGTGGGGAGAAAAGGGATATATCGCCCCCACACTTCTGGAACCAAAAGGTCAGGCAGACTGGATGGAATCCCCACCCCCCCTCCTTAAAAGAAGTCCGTTTTTAAAGAGAAGAAAAGATGGAGTTGTTTTAAGGAGGGGGGGTGGGGGATCGATCCACTCTGCCTGATCTTTTGGTTCCAGAAGCGTTGGGGCAATATATCCCTTTTCTCCCCACAAACCTCCCAACCCTAGGGTAGCCAGCGGAGAGGGGGATCGCAACCCCCACCCACTGATATTAAAGGGGAAACTCCAGTCGGGAGTTTCAGGCGCTGTTGGTGAGGGAAAGAAAGCAGGCTGGTGTGTGCTTGGCTGTGAGTTGTTTTTCTTTTTCATTTTTCGGGCGACGGTTTCCTCAGCGCTCTGCCACTCATGGCGCGCAGGATGCTGGGACTTGTAGTTATGGGTTGCTGCTTTGTGTTTGTGCTGCATTTTTTAAAAATGCTTTTCTTTCGATTGGCTGCGGCGTGTTTCTGAACGCTGCTCCGTGCGAGAGCCTCTCAGCCTGATTGGCTCTGGCGCGGCGCGGCGCAAGGAATGTTGGGAAGTGAAGTTGTTTCCCTTTCTTCGCGTTTGTGGGGCTGTTGCCCCACTGCCGGTTTTTTCAATCCTTCATTGACCTGCGTACCCAGATCGGCCGTGTGCACAAAGGGTGAGTGCAGGCAAGTAGGGCGAGGCATAGCAACCTATAGCCAGTTCCAATGGTTAATCCTTGGATTTATAGGTTAAGAGATATATATATATATATATATATATATATATATATATATATATATATATATATATATATATATATATATATATATATATATATATATATATATATATATATATATATATATATATATATATATATATATATATATATATATATATATATATATATATATATATATATAACACTATGGATTTCAAGTACAATAATTTAAGATCTTTGTTCAGCTCACCTGACATTTATAAGAATAAATAAGATACTGAAATGGCTATGGTTTATTACGAGTACAAAACAGATCAAATAAAATGTACTTTCTGAGAAATGAAGATTTTGTTTTTACTTCATATCACATAATCCCCTTATCTGTACAAACATTTTACACACCTTGCTTAAACCAGACATACATTTTATCATTTTATCATCTTTTGCAGTTGAATTGACAGTATACATCCATTGATATTAAGCAAGCAATGAACAGGGATGGATACATTTAGCGTAAACTCACAACCGGGAGTGGTTTAGAATCTAGTGGTTGTTGTTGTTGTTCAGTCACATAGTCGAGTCCAACCCATTGCAACCCCATGGACCATCGCACACCAGGCTCCTCTAGCTTCCACCATCTAAGGCAAATAGGAAGCAGAAATCTTGCACTGCTTCTTCCTTTATATATTCAAAACAGATCTTTTTATAACCCCTTTCCAAAATCCCCACCTCAATCTTCTTGGATGGGGAAACTGTGAGAACTCTAATCTGAGTGGTTTAGAGATGCAGAAAATGGCTATACCCATCCCCTGACCCAATGTCATCATGTCTAAGGGGAATTTAGGTTGTTGCTCTATTTCTAATTGAAATATTTCATATTACTTTCATACATAAAGCTGACCTATAGTCAGTAAGGAATCTAATCTGTCTTTTTTATTTATTTACTAGACCATTCATACCTTGTTTTTCCTTTGTTAAACTCAAGGTGGTGTACACAACCTTTATGGTATTAGTCTTAATTCTATTTATATCCCACCTTTCCTCCAATGAGCTTAAAAGTGTGCACATGTCTCCTTTCCATCCCCCTTTTACCTCATCACAATTGTCAGCGGTATGTTGGCATGACAAAATATGACTGGTTTAAAGTCACTGAACAGGTTCTTAAGCCTTCATGGTGGATGTTTCAGTTCATTTTCTTAAATGATGCAACATTCATGCTAAGATTATTGTTATGGTTATGACAATGTCAATTATTCTTATTATCATTTATTCAATTCTCTTCTACTAAAAAGCAATTTACAAACTTTTAAAATAAGCAAAACTACATTTAACTTTTTTTTTTAAAAAAAACTAAAATCATGTAATCCAGCCCTAGTACACAAAACATTACAAGACAAATACATGAAAACTAGTAAAATCAACAGAGGATACAGCTAAAAACAACACAACAGGACAGAAAAAGCATCATGTGCCAGACTAAAAAGTTGTGCTTTTCCTCCCTTCTTAAAATCAGACAAAGCGGAAACAGATTGCAGCTCAGAAGAGAGCACATGTTTGTTAGGCAGACCTCTGTTGGCACATTTAAGAGCACTTCTCCTGATTATTTAACTGTGCAAACTGATGAGTTTGCACAATTGTAAAAATTCCACATACTGTACAAGTCTGCACAATAATGTGCAAATTTGCAAAAAAATATGAAATAATTTCCCCCACAAAACTCCTTTCCCCCCTCAATGTGAGAATTTTATTGAGAGTTCTGAAATGTCTTAACAGGAGCCTTGGTGGTGCAGTGATTAAACTGCTGTACTGCGGTCAAAAGGTTGTGAGTTCGATCCTGACCAGGACTCAAAGTTGATTAAGCCTTTCATCCTTCCGAGGTCAGTAAAATGAGTACCCAGCTTGTTTTGGGGGAAAATGCTAACTAACTTGTGAACCACCCAGAGAGTGCAATAAGTGCTATGGGCTGTATATAAGTGGGATTGCATTGACTGATTGCATTACTGGTAAAAAGACTATTGCAATTCATTATGGAAAGAAGAATCAAGTGAGGATTTATATTCCACAAGCAGTGCGCTATATAGATCCAAGCAGGGCTTTAATTCTAGCATTTCTACTCAGTCTTTTTACTTGGATTTAACATGGGGCCTTTTACATGAAACACAAAGTTCATGACTGAGTTAACA
This sequence comes from Bradypodion pumilum, assembly GCA_035047305.1. Classification (NCBI taxonomy): domain Eukaryota; kingdom Metazoa; phylum Chordata; class Lepidosauria; order Squamata; family Chamaeleonidae; genus Bradypodion; species Bradypodion pumilum. The sequence continues at coordinate 52,593,636 of JAWDJD010000006.1, read as the reverse complement.
TCTGTCACATCTTGAAGAAAGATAATTCTGAAAATGGCCTATCTGATATTACAATACAGTACTGGTAGGCTTAAGACTGACACTTGACTAAGGACTGTTTTGAAACCTTAAGAAAATATCTAAAATCCTAGGCAAGTTTATTAAAAAACCAAAACAAAGAAAGGCAACACTATGTGCTGCTGTACTGTTTTTGTCTCTGGCACCATGTAAATGGACTTCTCAGAACTTGACTTTGTAGTATAGAAAGTCAAGCAAACTATTCATTACACAGAGTGCTTTTCAAATTTATTTTCAATTTTCCTAATGTAAAATGTCAGGCTGCTTCAGTTCAATTTGTATTACCTAGTAATTGAATGTTGGAGCTTAATTTGCAGCATCTCAAAGTCCTATTTCCAGCTTGTGCAAATGCACAATTAGAGATCCTTAGGGAACAGAGATGAACTGATCTAATGTGCATCTCCTGGACTAATATGTGAAAAAGAACACAGCTATCTTTCACACTACCCCAAATTCTGCAATATAAGTTTTGGTGGGAGGCTGTTTGGAGCATCTACTAATGCAATTACTTTGGAGGAATAGAAAATAATATTTTCTCATGATTGATAGTGTTGGGGATTTTGTATATTTAAGTCATTGTTAAAATAAATGAAAGTTACTTGTTAACCCTTTGTGGTTGTTGCATACCTGCTTTGTTCACAAAGCAAAAAGGCTCCAGTCTGTGCAAATAGCAGAAACATCAATGGAAAAAAGTATGCTCGCCTCATTCTCACACTGTACCCAAGAAAACCTAAGAGAGGTCAATGCCATAGTGCAAGACCAGTTCATTGAGACAGTTTGTCAAAAACAAATAATTCATCACAATTTCTTCACATCCCTCCTTTTGGAAGAGAATTAGGAATGGCAGCAGAACAATGAACTTGAAAATGTAGTATAAAAATGCCTCTCAAAAATACCTTGAGAAGCCTTTTAAAAGTAATTTTAATACAACTAGAAAGTATCATCTTTCACATATTGCAATAAACTAACATTCAGTCTATTTGTTATATTATTTTTGAAATGTAGCATCATTATATTTTTATTAATTCCTGTAAATAAGTAGTTGCTTGTGCTCTGTTAAGTTTGTCTTTTGATAACAAATCAACTGCAAGGAACTATTTTCTAGAGAGCAAAAATCAAGAATAATCTGATTAGTTTAAAAACTAACTGCCCGAGCTGCCGTGCAAAAAATCTAGACCAATAAAGCAAAGAAGTATGTTTGATAGTCTTCAATGTGTTCCACCCCCGCCACCCTCCCCCCTGAAATTTTGCCCAGACCTACATTCCGGGTGGAGGTCAATGACGGAGGTTCAGAGGCTGTGGGTGAGGCTCTAGCCCCACAGACAAGCAAACTGCCACAGAAATACCACCCCCAGTGGCCACTGCAACCTCCAGCATCCAGTAGCCACTGCGAGGCAGAGTGACCAATCACGGAGGCCAGGCCGAGAGAGGGAGAGATGGGACAAACACCAAGTGCCTGGCACAGGAATGGCTGCCGCCCATCTGGAAGACCTGGCTGGACCGCAGCCAAGACAAAACCTCCAATGTTCCTGTGCCCGGCAAAACTCCCCAGTGGCCCACCCACCCAGGCCAGGTACCGTTGACCTCCACGCCAGGTACCGTTAACCTCCACCAGGGCCCCCCTCCCCAGTATGAAGCCCGGGGGGAAATGGAGGTCTGGAGGCAGCCGGTGGGGCGAAAGCCCCACTGGTGGTGATTGCACTGTGGCCGCTGGTGTGACTGCATGCAGTAGCACCCAGGCATCACCACTCTACACCGGATGCCAGGAAGCCATCACCACAGCCACACCCGTCACAGCAGCCCAGAGCCCCTGGCTGCTGCGGCTACCGGAGCTGATCCCAGCACCCAGAAGAAAACTCTGCTGCCCCTGCACAGATGGGCGGGGCCACCACAAGTGGCCCCTGCCTGTTCCTGCTGGAGGGGATCCATCCTGCGGAATGCAGGGTGGCAGAACCTGGCCACTGCATCCTTCCCGGCCAGCAGGGAAAGCAAGGGCACCTAAGGCACCCACTGTGTCCTCCCTGTCCTCCCAGAGAATGCAAGGGTGCCGAAGGTGCCTGCTGCGTCCTTCACGTCCTCCCAGGGAACGCAGGGCCGCAGAACCTGGCCACTGCATCCTCCCTGGCCAGTGGGCACCCACTGCGTCCTCCCCGTCTGCCTTCCCTCCTGCCGGAAAAAATAACCCCGGGGCGAAGCCCGGGTAAATCTGCTAGTGTCCTGTATGACAAATACAGTCTGATGCAGGATTTTAACTCAAGCTAAGATTTATATTGATTTGGCTTCGTACCCACTACTATTCCCCTAGTTTGCCCACACTCTGGTGCTGCAACACTAAACCCTTCAGACATTTTCCAGAGGTGATGGCAGGATGGGAGAGGAAGAAAGGAGTGTGAGAGAGAAACTTTGGTTATAAGACTAGGTCTGTATCTGCTTAGTTCTATAAGAAGGAATCACAGTTTGTTATAAGGAGATTGTTTTAGCTGTGAGTGGTGGGGAAGGAAGTGCTTCAGTTGTGAAGAAAACATGAGAGCTGGGATAATGCTTAAAAAAAGAAGCAACTATATATAATAAAAAAATCTATTTAATAGCATTTTAAGTTTGTGCCTAGAGTCTTTTGTTGGTAGTAGCTAGGAACATTGTCAGTGAATTTTCCTGAAGGAGGAAATGCAAAACTTTCCTTCATCACTTTCATTTCCTTACCCAAATATATCTCAGTAATCCATTCCTTCTCTTTTCACATGGCCTGCATTATGAACTAAGAATACGAGAACACAATAATAAATTCAGGGATACATGTGAGTGATTGTTGGGTTCTATTAGAAGTGAAGTTTCCATGTCAACTAGGTAATTTCAGCAGCATCATTATGTTTGTAATCAACAGATAAAATGCTTTGTTATTTATGTAAAACAATCATATCTGGGGAACGTGGTTTTGGTGAATTTGAGCTGTGCCTGATCTGCATGGCCATACCATTGTGCTACACAGAAATTAATTATCTCCTGTTTTGGGTTGTTCCACACACACACACATCACCAAATCTTGCATGTCCCTGATCTAGAATGGATGAAGAAGGCACCAATTCTACAGAATGAATGTCTAGCTCAGGGTTCCTAAAACATGGCTCTCCAGGTGTTCTTGGATTTCAATTACCAGAAACCCAAATCAATATACCTCCTGATCAGGGATCCTGGGAATTGAAGTCCAAGATCATCTGGAGATCCATGTTTAAGGAACCCTGGTCTAGATCACAACCAGGCTAAATATGTTTGATCCAGCTTACTTTGGTGTTGGAAACCCCCCCTCTCAAAATGTGAGAGGTTGAGCTTTGGGAGCTCCGTAAACCCCAGCTCAGTAGGGATTTTGGGGATGTGAGGGATGGAGGATTTTTGTCATTTAGGGTTGCTGTATATTTACTATATATTTAGTGCCATTGTATATTTATTGTAATTGTATTTATTGCTTTTTTCTGTATTTCTTGGACTTTTGGCATTCTATTGTGTATTTATTTATTTTGTATATTAGTGTGGATTGTATTGTATTTTGCTCATGTACACCGCTTTGAGTCACCCATGAGGGTCAAAAAAAGCGGTATATAAATTAAACTTTGAATTCGAATTTGAATGTGTAACTAACATGGGTTCTTTCTTTCAAAAGACAAAACAGTCTCTTTTGAAATGTATCACCATATAGCCCTTATTATTTACTGGATAAAGATTTTCATGTTTCACATTGTACTTGCTACAATTTGGAGAGACAAATTACTCTTTTTGGCTGAGATGAACAGCTATGCCGCGTCCATTTGTTCTTTAAAAAGAATTAAATATTACATCACTTTGAAATAAATTAATTGACCTGTGCTGTGAACAAATAAATCACCAAGCCCAATATGCAGCTTTGAATTTGCAGCTCATTTCAGCAAGCAGGCTTTGCCCTCTCTTAATGTATGAGTTAAGTAAGCCTTTTTGACAGGTGTAAGAGCCTCTTATATCACTTGCAAAGCTATGGCAGCAAGCTACGACAAAAACAAAATTAGGACTAGTCATAATAACATACGTTGCATTTCACCAAGTATCATAACAGGAAGCTTTGGCAAACCAAATAAAAGGCAAAACACATCAAGCAGTAAGATAGAGGGAGGGAGGGATGACACAAAATACAGGAATTTTTAATAACATTATATAGAGACCCTTCCTATAGGACTCAGCTACAGAGGCATTCAACCTACTGAAGTTTCCAATTTTATTAATCCAGAGCTATTGGTCTAAGCATAGCTTACAGCAACTGTTCTGTGTCCTCCAGACATCTTGCCCCATCAATAGTCCTGGACCTCTCAAAGTCCAACCTCACATCATGAGAGATGGTAAGGTAAAGGTAAATGTTTCTCTTGCTCAAAAGTCAGTCATATCCAACTCTAGAGTTCAGTGCTCATCTCTGTTTCAAAGCTGAAGAGCCAGAGCTGGTTTCTTCTGCAGATGTTTCCATGGTCATGTGGTAGGCAAGACTAGACACTGGAGCGCAAGGAACGTTGTTACCTTCCCACGGAAGTGGTCCCTATTTATCTACTTGTTTTCAAACTGCTAGGTTGGCAGGAGCTGGGACAAAAACGGGAGCTCATTCCATCCTGCAGTACTCAGGAATCGAACTGCCGACCTCCCGCCTTCCAGTCAACATCTTAGCCATTTGAGCCACTGCATGATAACATGTCCAATTAAGGGATTGCTAGGACTGGGTGAAGTATGGCATGGCCTTGCATCACAGGACCACTATGGTAGCCATGAAGGCCATCCTGGATTACCTCAAAAAGACCTGGCCAAAGGGGCTCTGGTGAAGTTGTGACAGGACCAACAAGCTGGCAATGAATAACTCATTGCTAAAAATCTACAAAAGAGATGTAAACGGACTGAAAAAACATGAAAATGCCCATGGCAATGTTAAAAAACCAAGAGAAAGAACAGTCAGTGGTGGGCATCAAAAAAATTCCTACCACACGGTTGGCATGGCCATGTGACTGGGTGGGTATGGTCTGTTGGCCATGTGACTGCTCTTCGCTATAGAGCTATGAAAATAGAAGGGCTCTATTTTACCCCAAAATGGGGCTTTTTGGTGAAACGGAGCCCAGGAAAAGCCTTGGACAAGGGGGAAATGGCTTCAGAGTTTCGCTATAGAGTGATGAAAATAGAAGAAGCTTCTATTTTCATAGCTCTATAGCGAAGAGCCCCTTCAAAAGCCATTTACCCCTTTGTCCAAGGCTTTTCCAGGGCTCTCTTTCAGCCCAAAGTGCCTCCCCAACCACTCTGGATTGGCTGGAGATACGCTTTGTGGTGAAACAGAGCCCAGGAAAAGCCTTGGAGGAAGGGTGAAATAGAGCCAGCCCCCTCCAAAGCCACTTCTAGCAGGAGGAGGTGGGCGGGGCAGGGTGGGTGGGGCCAGCCATTTTTACTACCAGTATGCACGTACCAGTCTGATCTGGCTCATGCCCATCACTGAGAACAGTGAAATATAAAATTAGTACTCTAAATATAACTGGTCTAGAAAATAAAACAGACGAAATTGTATACATAATGGAAAGAAGAAGGATTAAGATAATAGGTCTAGCTCTATCTGATACAAGATGCAAAGGACATGGAAGTAAGGAAGTCCAAAAAATACTTAATTACTCAGGAGGGGCTGCAACAAAGAATGGAGTGGACTTCTTATAGTACATTCAGACAAAGCAAAATGCATACTAGACATTAACAACAATTTGGACAGAATAATAATACTGAAAATCAAGAGAGGAGAGCAAATGGAAACGTATGTACAAATATATGCTCCATGTAATGACAACTACACAGAAGAACAAAAGGACCAGTTTCTCAATGAACTATCTGAGGTGATAGAGGAGGTGGAAACAAATAGCATTTAATGGGAGATTTTAACAGCAGGTGGGTACTAACAGAAGAGAGTACAAAAAGTTTGGGGAAACGAAGGGAGCAAACAAGAATGCATGCAATACCGAGGCATTTCACTCTTAAGCCATGCAGGTGAAAAGTATGCCAAAATAATAGAAACAAGACTGAGACCAGTTATAGAACTGCAACTAGCAGAAGAACAAATGAGTTTCAGAAAAAACAGAATCTGCACAAAAGTAATTTTTTACGTTTAAACAACTAATAGAGAAAAATATAGAAAACAACCACATTGGCCCATTATGGATTAAGTGAATATATTATCAGATTAGGTAAAAGCTTAAATAGTGATTGCAGAAGTGTGGTTAGAACAAGTCAAGAAATATCAAAACCCTTTCAGTAACATCTGGAGTGAGGCAGGGATACATACTATTGCCACTGTTATTCAACTACTACAAAGACAGCATAAGCAAATAATCTATGAATGGAAACAACATCAACAAATTACTTTTTGCAGATGATCTGGCATTGATAGCAAGTAAAGCTAAGGAACTACACCAACACCTTGCATCCATGAGCCAAGAATGTAAGATAAATAATATGAGAATCAATAAAGAGAAGACTGAGGTAATGGCAATTCGAAGGAAACAGCACATTCTAGATATCGAGATAGAGGGACCAAGTATAAAACAAGCAGCAGAGTTCAAATACCTAGGAATAACATTTACTGAAAATGGCAAAATGGATGAACAGATTAACATATGGTGCAGTAAGGCAAACGAAATATTGGGACAGTTAGCTCTGTTCTTACAACACAAGCCAATACCAATCAACACAAAGAAACACCTTGTACAAAGCATATTCATTGCAACCTTATGTTACCAGTGCCAAACATCGACACTTGCAACAAAAAGTAAGTAAAAGTTGGTCACCACGGAAATGAGATGTCTGAGGAAGGCTGTTGGAATAACTAGAAGGGATAAAATCAGGAATGGGGTTATAAGGAAAAGAATTGGAACAGAACCAATCTTGCAATACATGCAGAGACAGAAATAAAGTGGTTTGCCCGTTTGGAGAGAATGTCTTGGAATTCCATACCTTACAAGGCATATGTGGAAAGAGGAGAAGGACAAAGACCACGAGCCAGACCTAGAGGAAGGTGGAGAAATAACGTCAAAGAAATATTAAAAGAACACCAAATAACACCGGTGGAGGCCACTAGAAGTGCCAGAATAAGAACCTTGCATCTCCCTTGACACCTGATGGGGTAAAGGAGGAAACAAAGAATAAGAGAAGAAGAATAGACTTGGAGCCTAAGGACTTGTTGCAACAGTCCATGAAAAAAAGATTGCCACCCATCTCCATTCTTCTAACAGCCCCTTTACCCAGTGCTCCAAAACTAAATAATCTTCACCATTCCTGTAGCGAGGGAGAAGGCGGCAGGCCTGATGGAATGGTGTCACGGGCCAGGGCCAGCCCGCGGGCTGTAGGTTGGTAACCCCTGTAGTAAACATTAACTTTACCACAGGTGCATAAACATTATTATTTTTTCTTTTTACCTTAAGCCTTTGTGTCATATCTCGCCCGTAAAAAGGTGACATGACATTATTTAAACTGCAAAATGTACTATGTGAAGCTTTGTTTATAGTTTGTATAACTGTATATGTAATATTGAGTTTAAAATGCTATTTAGCAATACAGTTAAAAGGAGAAGAAGGAAAGAATAGTATAAACCACTGCTGGTGGGCAATTGCCATGCCAATGGAGCAGACACTCTGCTGAGGCAAGCAAGGAAGTAAATTAGCCAAAATAACAAGTGGGGGCATGATCCAAGTCATTCTTTTCAAAGTATAAATATGAATAGGAGTCTTTGTCATGACTCACGAGCAGCGTCCTGCTATCAGCCACACAGGAAGACCAACAAAACAGGTCACAGGGCCATTCCTGGAAGATAAACAATACTACAGGGGTAATGTATGTGCCATGCTTGTGCTGTAACTGTTTTGATTTCACTCTGTTCCCTAAACAGAGAACGATACTTCATTGAGAACAAAAATTGCTAAACAAAAATACAAGTTTTTCTTATTGTTCTATATCTTATTTTTCTCTCGTCCCTTACAATTAAATGTATTTCACTCATAATGTGCAAAGAACATATCTTTAGAGTTTATATACATTGTCAAAGATTTATTAAGTCTCTCATTCTGTCTTCACTGTCCAGTTCCCAAACCTTATACCCACAGTGTGGCTGGCAGTGCTATCTGGTACCAGTGCAGGGAAAGCTAATCCCCTCCCCTCTCTGGTCCGGACTGGGCAAAAGCCCAACCCCACTTCAGTGCTGCACTTTGCTCACAACTGACAGGCCGGTTTGTTGTGGCATCATCCATGTGTTTCCAATTCTACTCCCATGAGCAGATATTGGTCATATTACATGCCTGCCTCATGGCACTCCCTGCTAAGAGGTACGTTTTCTTGGTAACTTTGGCTCTGCAACTCAAAGTGAGCCTTCAATACAAGCTACGTGTATTGATATATTTGAGATGTTCTTAAACATGTCATATTCACATTGTTTTCTATGTTTGTAAATTCAATTAGTATTTTTAAATAATTTTGCCTATCACTTTTATAAAGCTTTACTCATTGTAAAGCAAAGGCTCCATTTTGATCCATTACACTAATTATGTAGTAACTAGAAAGAGCAGCCTTGAAGATTGTGATATTTTTAAACACATTAGGTGTTCCCCCGGACAACAGCAACCTTGTTTTCCTGGCTAATCCTTCTCACACTAGGCCAGGCGAAAGGAACTATGGAAAGAATTCACCAAAGGTTGGCTTCATTTTGGCAGCTTAGTCTGACCTAAACACAAAAGAAGATTATGTAGCAATTAACCATGCCATATATTAATGTAAAATAAATGTTAAGGAGGAATTGTTCTTTGCAATGTTCATTCTCTCCTAATATTTCAGTTGATAAAGTCAAAAGGGCTATAATGGATATGAAACCTGGAAAGACACCAGGCTTTGACGGTATCCACCCGAAGGTCTTAATTCATGCAGGGATATACACAAAGTTTTGGATAGCTCAATTTTTTCAATTCACTTCAAAGATTAGGATATATTCCCCATAAACTTAAACATGCTAAAATGATAGCATTGTTAAAAGCAGGTAAACCTCAACATGATCGCCCTGCAGTCCTTCTCAGTGCTGTTTACAAGCTGTTGGAACATCTACTATATAATAGAATTAGTGCTATAATACTGTGATGGCCTTGGACCCTGAGTTTGGATAGAAAGAGTCAACTCTCCAGCAGGCTGTCAGATCAGAACTGCCTGGTTAGGACACAAGTGATCAAAGAGACCAGGAAGTGACAGCAGCTCAGCCAGCCCACGCTGAGGCTCCATATGTTAGTGAGGAGGAGCCAAGCACTTTGGAAAGATGTCATCATTATCTGAGACATGAGCTATATGTGTAAAGGAGGGAAGCACATGCTCATTTACACAGACCACTTCCACCTGTGAGTGCAGAGCCTGAGGACTCTTAAGGAACCACCCACGGCAGCTAAGCTTTTGTCGGAACCAATTTTGATCCTCCTGACAATGCTGTGTTTCCATAGTCTGTCTGCCTAAAGAGTCTGACCTCAGCCTGTACTCTTGACAATGCTCCCTAGATTATCCTTCAGACTTGAATGAACTAGTAATTTGAACTCAGCTATCTGAAACATGCTTCTGTTTCTCTCTCTCCAACTTGCTCCTTCTTGCAATTAATCCACATTGTGCCAGCAACAGCGGAGGGGGGGGGAGCCCCATAACAAATACTAAGATTCTAATTGAGCAGGCAGGCTTTTGTCTTTGGAGAAGTTATGTGGACCAGGTTTTGTAGCTAACAACATTCATAGTAGCGAATTATCAGAAGAAGCTAAAAACATCCACTGTTTTTATTTATGTGTCCACAGCATATGACACCGTGTGGCACCAGGCCCTGATATGTAAACTTTTGAAAACTATATTGTAAAATGCCAAAGGACTACCAAACCTATTGATAGCATGATCAGGGACTGCAACTTCTAGGTTATTTTTGGCATCAGGATGCCCTCAACAATGGCTTACCGCAAGGTTCAGTCTTGGACCTTTTGTTCTTCACACTATATATAGATGACCTACCAGCTACACAAAGTAGGAAGGTCGGGTATGCTAACAACTCGGTTATAGCTACCAGGCATAGGTCGTTTGAGACCTTAGAAGAGACCCTTACAACTCATATCTCTGCAATGACAAATTACTTTTGTAGATGGTGCCTTAAACCAAATGTCACAGAGACAGAAGTTGTTTGCTTTCATCTGAATAATATAGCAGTATACAGTAAAACCCTGACTTACATATGCCTCGAGTTACATAAGATTCGACTTACATAATGATTTTTGCACTAAAACCATGTCCCGATTTACATAAATGTCCCAATTAACATAACACAATTTCCTATAAGTTTGCTTTGAGTTACGTAAAAAATTCATTTTTCCTATGGGGTTGCTTCGATTTACATAAATATCATTTTCCTATTGGTTTGCTTTGAGTTAAGTAAAATTCAATTTTCCTATGGACTTGCTTTGAGTTAAGTAAAAAAAAAACTGATTTACATACAAGCCTACAGAACAGACTTTTTACGTAAGTAGTTTTTTTTTACTGTATATGGATGGAAAATGTCTTGGTCATAATAAAGAGCCTAAGTACCTAGGCATCAACCTAGATCATACTTTGGCATTTAAATCACACTTCCTAAAAACAGCAGCAAAAATTAGAACAAGAAATAATATCATACATAAATTATGCGGTACAACTTGGGAATTCTCAGCCACTACTTTACAAACTTCTACACTAATTCTAGTTTACTCTGCAGCAGAATACTGCACTCTTGTTTGGCTAAATAGTGCCCATGTAAGCAAGGTTGATGCACAGCTTAATAACACAATGTGCATCATATCCAGAACAACTGGCTTCCAGTGTTAAGTAACTTTCCTCCACCAGAACTTTGCAGGAAAAATGTTCTTTTAAGAGAGTACCACAAAATATGTTCAGAATCCTGAACTACCAGTAAATTCTGACATATTAGACCTGAATATTAACAAACTCTGCTCAAGACATCCACCTTTATACAGCACCGCTATTGGAGGCAATGAAGAGTTCAATCTGCAAGATGTATGGAGAAGAGGATGGTTGGAAAAGGTGCCATACAGTACCACAATTTTCAATGTGTAACCAAAACACCACACGGTTTTGATCAACCTCGCAAGATATGGGCTAGCCTTAAAAGAATACATACAGGGCACAGTAGAAGTGTGGACTTTTTGTACAAATGTGGGAAACTACCATCACAAGCATGTGAGTGCAGGGCACCACAATAGACTGTGCAACTTGTTATAGAACAATGTAGCCTAAGAGCATATGAGGGCAATAGTGAAGATTTTCTAAGGGCGACTCCTGGTGCAATCGAATATATAAATTGTTTAGATGTTTGTTTATAAATTAATATTTAGTTTTATACATTTTATACAATTTATTTTGGGAGTCAAAAGACTTTCCTTTCTTCTTCTTTGTGGAATTTACTTGCCAAAAAGAACCTAGCTGCAGCAGGGTTAGAGAATTTTGTATGCTGTACATTTTACATGGGGATACTTTTCCTTCCTTGGTCCTTTGGGGCTTGACAAAATGTTCTCAAGGGATTATTTGTTTGGCTATTTGGCTGGGAAGAGGTTTTGGGGATTTTCTTTTCAATTTTAAGCGTAATTTCTGCCCTTTTTGTTGTGCAAAAAAAAAACCCAACAGAACAGTGGTGTAGAAAATAGATGCCCTGCCCTGAGCTATGATTGTTCCTCAACTTTTTCCTTCTCCCCTTTTGCTGTGTGACTGAATCAGTTTCCCTTCATTCTTAACTCTTTCTCAAACTCTTTCAAACAGTCCAGCTCAAACAACCTGTGATGTGGGTGGGGACTCAGAAAACTAACTGTTGATCTCACACTACTCTCCTATTTCAATTGGAAATTAATTTCTGCATTTTGCCCATGTTGGCCTTTCTACTTTTCCACTGGCCTCTCTTTGCATGTGGTGACTTAAAATTTGAGCTCTGTGCTTTTATGGCTTGAATCCAATTGATTGTTCCAACTGAACTTATACCCAACTCCAATTGCAAATTGCAACTGGTGTAGGCCCACAGATTCAGTGGGAATTTGGTGAGTCAGCTCCTCAGTAGGTTCACTGAGTCAATGGGCCAACTTCAGTTGCAGCATAATACAGGATTTCAACTACCTGATCAATTCAATGTTCATATGTATCAACTCATCATTGAGCAGTTTATTCAATAGGTTCCTTTTGTTAGATCCCATGTTAGAAAGATCAGCTGGTAAGATCGTCACCCAGGGTACACACGATTGTCTTCACAATCTTCAAGGAGACTCTTTCTGTGTACCCCAGAGAATGTGTAAGCAAGAGCAAAACCAAATTAGAAGAAGAATGAAGGAGCTCAATGGACAAGGAATAACATTAAAGGAGGATATAGCTAAGAAACTCAACCTCACCTATGTCACTTGGAGAATTCTGAATAGGCTAAGGGTTGGAGTGCCTAAATGTAAGACCAACATGCTCAAGTGGGACTGGCTTGCAGACAACAACATGCTGTGGAGAGATACAGAATCTGGCTCATTTATTGCTTTGCCAATTACTGCCAGAAAAATTCAGTGATGAGGACTTAAGTTTGACCAATGACAGGCCAAGAAAGTGGCTTTATTTTGGCAGTCTAGTTTGATCAGGACACAAATGAAGAAGATTAAATAGGTCTATATGCCTGGGGTTACCAAGCGGATTCAATCATAGCAACTAGATTGTGTGAACCTATAATCTGGTGAAGATTTCTTTTCCATTTTAAAATTTATTATCCAAGGTTTATTACTATTGACCACAAAACTTGAACCTGAGCATGCATCTCTCACACACTCAATCATTCTGTGCTGCATATGATTCAACAGGTCTATCCCCAACCATTCCTCCTTAATTAATGCATCATTCCAGATAGTAATTATTCATTGAGTCTGCATGATGACATGTAATGTCAGTGAGCATGTCAGACTTGGTGCACAAAACTGTGGAACGGCATTCAAACCTTGATGAATAATCAAGGCTTACTTAATTGTAATTAATTTGTCATCACCCAGACAATTTGAAGACAGATTTGTATCATAAACCAGATAGGAGCCAGATACTGATCCTGGTAACACTCGTTCAGAGCTTTACCAAGAACTAGTAAACTCAACACACCTTTCCAAATTAACATTAGTAGAACTGCAAGCATATGGGATCCCAGCTGTAGGATGGAAAGATCTTTGTGAAGTGTTGATTTATATATCTACTGCAAATCAACACCTAAGAAAATCAATTTATTCTGGAGAAGTTACTTTTTCAGAACATAATCTTCCTAAATCCATCAGTCAGCACAACCACTGGCCATACTAACTGGATCATTTCTCTCAACTTCTGCAGACAACTGCTTCACAACAATCCCAGAAGACACCTACTACAAAGCCTTGTTGTATTTCATAGGGACTCTTTTCAGTGGTATATTTTTGTTTTTACATTATCTACATTAGTAGAGTACCTGGAGTGGAGCCCCAATAAATTCAGGGGGCTTACCTCTAAGTAGCTTCATGTATAAAGTATGTAAGATTGCACTCATACAATAATGTAAGAATCAAGTAGACAAAGAGAAATTGTGTCATACTGGTCTACTCCTTTTACACACACACAGACACACATTCACACTCACATGCATGCACATGCACACACACGTGTGTGTGTGTGCGCGCACACACACACAAATTTTGATCAGTGCTTTCTGACAGTAGATTACAACACAGTTTAGCAACCTTTTCCTAGTTAGTCCTTCAAAGATTGAGAAATCACTTTAATAAGGAAACAATGCAAAATACTAATTTGCATTTTCCTTTGTTAAATTAATTCTGAAAAGATGGGGTGCAATAAGACCAACACTTCCCTGATTACAGCATGGCACTGAACACATTTGTGCAGATCAGTGGAAGCCTTTTGAAACACCAATGATTCCAAGATACCAACAGAATTTTAAAAAAGCATTGTTAAGGGATGCCATTCCTCATTCCATAACACTGAAAACAATAAAGACACACTTTAAGTGTATTAGTGTAGCTTTGGATTATCTCCTTTGAGTCTCATTATGTCTTTGTTAGTGAGGTTAAAAAACAGCCTGCTATCAGAAAAATCTGAGACCGTTGTATTGGGAGGTGTGCAAATCACCTCCCAACTGGTACTCAGAGCAAATAAAACAATTGAATTCCTTAACTCCAAACACAGCTCCCAAACTCAGACTCTTCCTTCTTGCTCTTTGCTTGAACTATTCTTCATTCTTCCTGACTTTGATCGTGCAGCCATTGCAGAACACGACCTACATGTCCTTATTTGAACTATGGCTGCATTAATTCCACAAACAGAGTAGTAATCTTTTCTTTCAACTTCTTATTTGATATTCACCTTGTTAAAATGCTTTATAAGATAATTGGTAGGCTGTTAATTAGACTCATGAAAGCTGTACAACAGAGCATCGGGCCTTGTAACTTTCACACGAATCAACTGACTAGGCACGCTCACGTTCTAAAAGAATTATTAATGAAAGGTACTCTGTCAAATATTCATATTGGGCTAAAATAACTAAAGTGTGAATCATTTTAATAGGAAATCAGTTATAGATGCTGCAGCAGTATTTGACAATATCTTCCTTCTCAGATTAAATGGGGAACTAAGCAAAATTGCTATGTTCTGGAGCAATTTTTAAAAAAAGTTTCCTTATTACCAGTAGGTGTAACTTATTATTAGTGTGATGCTGGCATGTGCTTTATTCTTCAGGTATTGGACATTTTTTTCTTCAGGGCTACTATATTAGACTTCTAAGTGGGAAAATAAAATTCTTCTTCAGCTGCTGTATCCGTTCCGGATATTGGCTACCATCATGGCGATAGTCTTCCTGTTCTTAACTCCTCCGAACAGTTCTTCTGAGGACATGCCACACCAGTCTCTCAGGTACTTCAGCCATGAAGTCCAGCCATTTCCAGGGCCTCTTCCCCAGGAATATTTCCTTGCAGAGCAAGTTGGAGTATTCTATATTTTATAATACCTGTCAAGTATCCTGGATTGGCTGGGATTTCCCGTATTTCCGTGCTGCTTCTTCCACTTTCCTGCCGCCTTCTCATAATTTGATCGGGGGGGGGGGGGGAAGTAGTTACTGTGCATGCGTGCATGCACAGAAGGGTTCTGTGCTGGTCCCGTATTTTCCAGAGCCGCGCTTGAGGGGTATGTATTTTATATTGTTCTTCATGATATGGTCAAGGTATTGGAGCTTTCTTTGCTTGGTGGTCTTAAAGAGTTGTTGTTCTTTATGCACCCAGCACAAAACTTTTAAATTAGTCACAAGATCAACTCATGATATCCTTAGCAGACGTCTGTAGATCCACATTTCAAAAACTTCGATTCTCTTTTCAGATGCTTTAGTCCAAGCTTTCCCAACCTTTTCGGGGTGGGGGCCAGATTACTCCCATCAGAATGGCTGTGTGGGCCAGTCATGTGTTTCTGTGTGAGTTCTCGTGCGAAAATACATGTTTCTGGTGAGATCTTGTGAGATTTTGGTGAGATCTCATGAGATTTCGGTGAGATCTCACAAGAGAACTTGCTGAAAATGCACATTTTTCCAGGTTTGCAGTGCTTCCAGGTGGTGGCGGAAATGAGGAGGATGTTGGGGGCCAGATGAAAAGGCTTCAAGGGCCAGGTTGAGAATGCCTGCTTTAGTCAATGTCCAAGCTCCAACTCATATAGCAACACTGGGAATATGTAACGTCTCACCCAGGGGCACTCAAACTATGGTCTGTGGGCCAAATTAGGCCCCTGCATATCATTAATGCAGCCTGCAGTAAGAACGGGTTCACCGCGGACCACCTCCAGCCACCCCATCGCCTGACATCAGCAGTGGTGGCGACGGAGGCAGTGACCACGCTTTGTCCAGTCTGCTCCTAGCAGCCTCTTGCTCAGTCCCATTTCCTCAGCAGCCTTTGCTAAAGCTGATCGTTGCTTCGGGAAAATTTTCGGACCCTCCTGTGTTTCAAAATTTGCAGCGCTAAGAGAGGCCCCTGGTGTGCTCGGGATGACATCACAGCAGTGCGACAGGTTTTTCTTCCAGCAATCAGCTTTAGCAAAGCTGCTGAGAGGATGGGACCGAGCAAGAGGCTGCTCAGAGTAGCCCGGACAAAGCATGGTCACTGCCTCTGCCACCACCACTGCTGATGTCAAAACTGTCAGCAGCTGGAGCAGCCCGCCTCTGGCCCCTGCAGCTGTGTGTCGGGGGTGGGACTGGCCCACTAAAAAAAGTTTGGGGACCACTGATCTCACCATTCAGATCTTTGTAGTGTGAGTTAGATCTCTACTGCATAACAAATGTCGCATTTTTATGAAGGTGGATCCCAGGGAAATAAAGAAGAAAGCAACCCACACTTTTAGAAAGGATGGAATAGCAGAAGATACATTTCACTACCTTCCATTTCACAGAGTGGAAAATTATCCCATATGGGTGGGATATGAATGTAATAAATAAATAAATACATAAATAAATGAATTTAAATGAGAATGTCTTTCCATTTCAATATGAGGGAATCTATGAATTTGTGTAAAATTTTAATCAAGCACAACAGAAACATTTTTGCATTCCTAAATAGCTAGACAGTGCAGGCACTTAATCTGATAATGCTATTTTACCTGCCCAGAGAAGAGTCCAAAAGATCATTGATTATTGCCAAGCCGCCTTTCTGAATGTCTTTTTTTCCTGTGCTGTATCATGAGAGAAACCATGTTTGTTATACAATAGGCTGACTGAGCCAAACAGCTGTCCCTGATCACCTATTGTGGGTAATGCTTTCTAAACATGTAGCTACAATTGGCACTGGAAACAAGCTGATCGAGCAATCGACCTACAGTGTGTATTAACCCCAAAAGCAGTTTAGCCTAGGGCTGTAATATTTCATACAGTTTATATGCAATAGGTCTCAATAAAATCAATGAAGATAATGTCATGAAAAAACTTCATATTCATTCCTGTATCTCTCAAAAGAAAGCTATACCAAATGCCTAGGTAGCGACACTACAGCCAACAAGGTATTGGTAGCATCTGGCTCCAAGAAATCCATCAGCTGCTGCGGATGAACCATCAGAGTTGAGAGTGCAACAATGAGCTCAATAAAGCTCTGTCACCACTGTTGCATTAAACACGGTAATCTTATTATTGCTGTTGTGCACCATCAAGTTGGAACCAGGTTATAGTGATCCTAATAAGGCATTCAAGGTAAGTGAGATTGTTTAAAATATTTTACTTATATACAAACACAAATATAAAAACAATTAAATTAAACAAAATAAACAAAATAAATATTATAATAATACAGTGATACCTCATACAACGTCCAAACTTGGTTCCACAAGTTTGGACTTTATACGGATTTGGACATTGTATGAGGCATGCAAAATCCTAGCCGTGATGCCTCATACAACGTCCAAATCCTTGCCGCGATGCTTCATACAACGTCGTTTCCATAGAGATACATTGTACTGTAACAGCACAGACTTCAGGGCAAAGTCAAGGAAACAGTCAGGAAACTGACAGAACTTTAAGAAATCATTATCTAAAGGCTAAAAACATTACAAAAACATGTCAAACAACCCAGATTGTCCAAGGACCTGA
Source organism: Bradypodion pumilum (assembly GCA_035047305.1). Lineage (NCBI taxonomy): Eukaryota > Metazoa > Chordata > Lepidosauria > Squamata > Chamaeleonidae > Bradypodion > Bradypodion pumilum. The sequence continues at coordinate 52,575,893 of JAWDJD010000006.1, read as the reverse complement.
TGAATGCTGCAAAAATCCCAGGAATGCTTCTAAAAATTCTGACGAAAAAATTCAAAAAAATCCAAAATTGTGCTCAAAACCACTCCTAAACACTCTTCGCCTCATGCAAAACCCACAAGAGCAATGCACGCATGTGTCCTGCCTTTCATACTGCCCAGGCACAATGCAACCTGGCACAACCCCAATGCCTCATACAGAGTCGTACAACTTTGTATGAGGCAACTTTTTTCAAGGAATTAAGCCATGAGGTATTACTGTACTATAATTAACAGTGCACCTTCCACTGGGACCATTAGTGATCCATTTTTTTTTAAAAAACATCAAAATTCTTAGGACACCTGCAGTGGTGAGATTCAGCAGGTGCGCTCCAGCTCGCCAGAACCGGTAGCAGAAATTCCGGTTGGCCATGCCCATCCAAGTTTTGAAATAAAGTAGGCCTAATTCAGGTGCAACATGGGGCTTTCCCCCTGGCCACGCCCATCATACCATGCCCACAGAGTAGGTAGTAAAAAATTTGAATCCCACCACTGGAAACCTGATACCCCTTTCAAAAAGACATTAGATCTCTTTTAGGCTTCTGCCCTTCCCCACAATCTCTCTCCAAAACAAATTCAATAAAATCTTTCCATAGATCATTAAATACATTCTTCTTTGATGTCTTCTTTTTAAATTTTAATTTCACATGTGAGTTTATTATGAGTTGCTATGTCCCAAGCTTTCCAGTACCATTCGTCCAATTGAATTCCATGGCTCGTCTGAAGCTTTCCCCCTCCTGTAATTAATTTTTTAAAGGTTTTTGTAGATTTTATATTTGTTTTTAGATAATAGATGGCATGGCAAGGGGTAATATTGTTATGTTTTTAAGGGTTTTTTAAAATTGTTTTACCTGTATATTGCTTTTAACTTGTGTACACCACCCAGAGTCCTTTGGATAGGGCAGTATATAAATCTATTAAATTAAATTAAATTATTAAAATTAATAACTTTACAGTTTTTTGCAATATACAATCTGGCCACTCTAATTGAATTAGCCATTAGTTCCTTAAGGTGAGATTTTTGAAGAAGTGGTTCAGCAAGTTACATATCCCTAGTGAGTTTCCATGGCTGAGTGGATATTCAAACTTTGGCCTCCTGAGCTGTAATCCATTACTCTATCCACTACACCACACTGGGTATCCACAGTCTTCCTACTTGTAGGTAAGTTATTTTGGGAGCTTTCAGTGCGGTGATTCATTTACTTCAGGCTCAGCACCCACAACAAGATTGAGTAGATGCCCATTAGGATTTCTGCTACTTTGAATAAGTGAGGCCTCTCCTGTTTTCTCCAAATTGGAAGAAAGGGGAGGATCCTACTGTAACTAAGAGCATGGAAACTTGTTTTGACTATAACTCCCAAGATAACTCAGCCAGCATGGCCACCATACCTGTCAACCTTCCCAATTTGGCCAGGATTACCCTGTAAATTGACGTCGATTGACGTCATAACCCGGCCCCCGCTGCCAAAACCCCATAATTTGGCAGCGGGGGAAACGCTTTCTGCGCATGTGCAGAAGGGTTTTACCCCTTCCACGCATGCACGAAAGCGTTATGTTGCTTGCGTAAGGGCTGCGCAAGCGGCGTAGCGCTTCCACGCATGCGTGGAAGGGGTAAAACCTTTCCACGCATGTGTGGAACACAAGCTGCACACAAGCAATGTGCGCAGGTCCCGTTTTTCCAGAGCCGCGGGTTGACAGGTATGATGGCCACTGGCAGTGGCTGTCTTTGCTGGTGGATTCTGAAAGTTATGTTTGAAAATAGAAACTTTTCCACCAAGCCTATTTCAAATTATGGACATTCTGACATATGTCTGGTAACATAATATCATATTTGCATATTAGCACATTTCCCAACCAAGCTCCTGATGGGGTACATAGAAAGAGACTCATTGAAGATTATGGTATTTTTGAACCACAATTGGATGTAGCCTGGCACAGACAATCTTTCTCACACTGGATCCAGGCAAAAGGAACTGCAGAATGAACTCAAGAAAAGGTGCCTTCATTTTGGCATAGTGAAGAAATGAAATCTCAACCTCTAGCTCTGCAGCTAGATACCTAAACCACTGAGCTGTCCACCCAGTGTTTTCTCTGTAGTTCATACCAAGAGCAAAGTCTTAATAATTCCTGTAATTATTAAATTTGGAAAACATCCATAGAGTACATACAAATCTTGTCACTCCCATCTCCAGCATTGAAACTTAATTTAATGTAATTTATTTTTTGAATTTCTATACCACCCACTCAGGTACAACCCAACTCAGGGCAGTTCAACAGCATAATCTAAAAACACAATACTGTATACAATTTCAATAAAACTAGCATAAAAACATACAAAAGATAAAACAGATAAAACCACTTAGTTAAATTCACCCATCCCTATCAATAAAGAAGGGAGGGGAAAGGATCACTAAACTGGATTAGGCTATAAGTCAGAGAGTGGGGCCCCACATTCCCATCGGGGCCCCACACCTGCCCTGCCATCCAGGTTTTCAGACCTTTCCTGAAGGGCAGCAATTCTGTCTGTAAGCTTAGCTCTATTGGCAGGAGGTTCCATAGGGCCAGTGCGGACACGGAGAAGGCCCTCCTTCATGTGCTAAAAAGGCAAGCCCCTCCAGCTGATGGTACTATTAGAGAGCCCCTCTGGTCTGCCCTGGTTGGATGGACAGACATTTTTGGGGTGATGCAGTCTCTTAGTTAACCTGGCCCACTACCATGTAGGGATTTAAAGGTCAAAACCAGCACCCTGAATTGCACCCAGAGGCAAACTGGTAACCAGTGCAGCTACCGGAGCAGTGGTGAGGTGCGGGCATAACGTCCATGTCCCATCACCACCTGGGCAGCCGCATTCTGGACCAGTTGTACCTTCCGAATGGTCGTCAAGGGCAGCCCCATGTAGAGTGCATTACAATAATCTAGCCTGGAGGTGACCAGTGCATGAGTGACCATGAGTAACGAGTCCCGGTCTAGGAGTGGGCGCAACTGGCGAATTACTCAAAGTTGAGCAAAAGCCCTCCTGGCCACAACTGCCACCTGATCTTCAAGCCACAGTCATGAATCCAGGAGGCCCCCCAAGTTGTGCACAGTGCCTTCTTTAAGAAACTCACTTCCTTCTAGCTGTAATGTAGGAATCTAGTGTGTTTTCTTTCATTGTTTATTTTTTCTATGTCTTCCTAATTATGTCTTAAAATCTACAACATTCTGGGGGAGGGGATGAAACTGTATGTCACTCCCAAGACTAGGTGAGACTAAGGTAATGGTAGTGTATACTGTTATAAGTTGAGCCCCTAAAGACTTGAGCCAAAAATCTGCCTCTCGGGTGAATCCAGGGCATTGAAATTTTGGTGGTGGCTTGTTGTATTATGTCTTGCATAATTCCACAACTAACATGGACTACAGCAGGGGTCCCCAACCTTTTTTGCACCATGGACTAGTTTCACGGCAAACAATTTTTCCACTGACTATTAAGGGGCTGCCTGCCAGCCACACCGTTCAACTCGGGCAGTGAGGTATCACACTGTACAGTTGGGGGTAGCCCCACCATAGTTAAGCAAATGTGGAGGAGGGGCCTGGTCATCTATCTGCTGTGTCTGAAGCCTGTGCTCTTGCTCCATTTGCCAGGCAGACATGGCAGAGCACATTGAGGGCAGAAAGTTGTCGTCAGGGATCCCAGCACCACCCACTCCTGTGACCCGAAAAACATAAGAAAATATGCGCCAGGTAGTAATAAGTCTGCAATGATGGAAGAAAATGTTTGATTTTCTTTCAGATTCTAAACTGCAAGAAAATCTAGAAAACAGAAATCTGTGTGAATAAAACGTGGTTCAAACTGGATGAGAAATGTTCAGTTAAGAATTTTACTCTTACAAGGGAGCAGGATGGTATTTTGGAGGAAAAACAGAGTGGAGGATCGAAATAATGAGAGATAATTCTTGTCCTAAATGTGATACTTTAAACTGATGCAAGTTTCTTCTGTCTTCCAGAGTCCTGAATTTTTTTCTGTGTGAACTATCGTATGGAAAGTCAGGATAAAAGGCTAACAGGAAATAAACTGGGACAAAAGTTAACAGGAAATAAACTGGGACAAAAGTTCCAAGTTTTAGGAATGCCTTTCTTGTGGGTCTATTTTGGTCTCAAGCCTAGTCAAATTCTGTTCTTGGGGAAGAGCCAGCAACAGCAGAGACAGAAAAGGCAACTACTATGGTTGATTATGAGTTTTTAGTTTAAAAAGTCACAGCATTAGTCAAAACTATATTGGCAAGAAGAAATAAGAAAAAATGGAAAACAAAGTTAACAGCTAACCTCCAAACGGGATTTAAAATTTTGGTTTTAATTTATTTTTATCTCGCCCCAACACTCATTTAAGGCATGCTGTTTGCAAGACTGTCTATGCTAGCTCCCTTTAAGATGTCAGGTCCAGAAATCTGGGGACCTGGTATAGTGAAATACTTATCAGAATCTTATACTAGTCACAAGACTCATCAAATCTCTATGTACTTTACATTAGTCAAATCAGATAATTACAGAAAGGATAAAAATGTATATTTTCCTAATTTGGAGACTCAGCTGCATTTTTTCTTCTTCTGCAAAGCAATAGCATGGATCACTGGTGGAAATTCTAAAAAGCTACAATTCTGGATGAATTATACCTTCCAAAAAAGTTATTATACCTAGAAAAAGTGGCTTATGTGTTGAAGCATTGAGAAATTGGTATGCTAAGGTAAAAATGACTTTGATTTAAGGGCATCCCTCAATAGTACACTACATTTGCCATGATAAAAATTGATAGCCAAGAACAAGATATATATTTAGTTATTGTGGCAACTAATAATATATATCAAAGTATCAAATTTCTCAGGAGCAATAGTGCATATGCTATGTGTACATAATTATGAGTTATAGGCAAAGTTTGAAGAGAAACCTGTTTTCATAGCCAATGGCAAAAATAAACAAACAGCAACATCAACCAAGTTAAAAAAGAGTCCAGGCTCACAATATAATACTGAATTTGAAAACATTTGCTAACCAAGAAGTCTCAATTAGCATAATCTTGGTCTGCAATAATCATTTCCTTATTTAAAATGCTTGTTTTGCAAAAATCAATGGAAACAGTTTTGAGATTAATTGGTCAAAACAATTTCAACTACCTTTCCACCTCAAAGGTGTGCGAAACTGCTTATGGCCTTCATTGGCTTACATTTCTCAAACTTCACTTTCAGTTTTGATCCTCCAAATATTTTGGTTTACAACTCCAAATTGTGACCTATGCAGGATGGCCAATGTGTAGCAACTGTAAGAGCTATAAAAAGACCAGACATTTTCTCATGTTAATCTACACCAAGACAAGGAAAATATTTATCAGCACTAAAGAAGTATGGCAAGTTCTCTGGTTGACTGGCATTTAATTCAAGTTACTAAAGACAGCCATTTCTGATAAGTCGACTTTTTTAAGTTACACCATCTCTAAAGGGAATAGACCTTCAGTCTTAGACAGATTGAGAAGAGAAGATGACATTCCAGGCCACAAATTATCTTTTCAATGTCTGTCTTTTGAATTGGTCATAATTATTCTAGCTTGAGAACAATTTTGTGTTTCATGTTCTCTGTCTGCATAAGGCACATCAGCAGATTTGACCCAGATGTGCGTGCATTTGTAAATGGAACAAGGAACCTCCAGTGTCTTGTGTTTAATAAAAGTTTTGCAGGAAACCATACAGCTGTCCTCTATGTGCTTTGGCAGTACTCTGATTGTTGCAGGATTCAACGAATGAATCCAACACTGAAAAGAAAATGATGAAAATGCAAAATGTACATGTTTATTTGACATGAATTCAGAGGTAAAGGTCGCCCTTGCTTGAAAGCCAGTTGTATCCGACTCTAGCGTTCATTGCTCATTTCTATTTATAGCCAAAGAGCCAGAGCTGTCTGCATCTGCAGACATTTCCGTGGAATTGTGGCAGGCATGACTAGACACCAGAGTGCATGGAACACACTTTACCTTCTCACCAAATTGGTACTTATTTATCTACTTTCAACTTCTTGCCTTCAAACTGCTAGATTGGCAGGAGCTGGGACAGAGAATCAGAAGATTGAGCTTAATTTCCTTTAGCAGAGGAGCCATAGCTCAGTAGATAGATAGACAGAAATTTTATTTATACCCCACCCTCCTGGTGCAAGCACCACTCAGAGCGGCTTACAACATAGAGAAAAATCCACAATATATAATGCGTAATATACAATAAATACAAAAATGTAAGTACAATAAATACAATACACAGTGTAATAAGAAATATAAATATGGATATGGAGCCCGGCTCAATGTTCCCGACGGAGCCCAAGGCTCAATGTCATGGACGGGGCCCAGGGCTCAATGTCACAAGAGTCCTCGGGCGGCAGCAATGACATCCTTTTCTAGCTCTCTGGCAGGCAGGGCTCGGAGGGCAGGGACAGCGTGGACACCTGCCTCCCATCCCCGGGCCGATGGAGTGGGCTCCGGGGAGAGGCAAGCAAGTAGTGGAACAAAACATTTACAAAAAAGTCCCAGCTTCAGTCTTTGATAGCTTCAGGTGGGATGGAGGAACAGCTTGTGAAATTCTGGAAATCCAGCAATACTGGGCAATAGGGCACCTTCCCCTCCATGTTCAGTCCCTATCCATGTTTGTGCAGAAATAAGTTCTAAAGAATTCAAGGAATTACCACCAAATTTGGGGACAAAAAAAATTCTTACAAGTAAAATACCTTCCAGATAAATATGGTTATTGTCAGCAGTGTGTAAAAAATCAAACCAAACCAAAGAAAGAAATGAATTACATTGAACAGATGAATAAACAACATGTTTTACTGGCAAATTACTGGCTTTTGAGCAAGGGCAACCTTTATCTTTCTGTTGTTGTTGTTCAGTTGCACAGTCGATTCCGACCCTTTGTGACTCCCCATGGACCATTGCCTGCCAAGCACCTCTGTCCTCCACCATCCTCCTCAACCCACTCAGCTCTGTGCTCACAATACCATCTAGCTATCTCATTTTCTGCCTCCCCATTCTTCTTTTGCCCTCAACCTTTCCCAGCATCAAGGCTTTCTCAAGTGAATCCTCTCTTCACATTTGATGTCCAAAGTACTTTAGCTTCATCTTCGCTATTTGACCTTCCAAGGAGCAGTCAGGATTGATTTCTTCTAAGATCGACCTATTTGTTTTGCTTTGACTTTGCAAATTTTTGTTTGCAAGGTGATGTCTCTACTTTTAACTATGTTCCCCAGGTTTCTCATAGCTTGTCCCCTAAGAATCACGCATCTTGACCTATTACTGGCAAAATATTTGGTCACAGAAATCAGAATCGCTGTATTGCATGTTGGATCTACATATCACTAAGTAAACATCTTGTGAATTGTGATTCCAGTATTAGATTCACAATTTATATTTCATTTTAAGAACGAGAGTCCCGTGAAATTAAGGAGAGTCCAAAATGGTTATTTGTGTTCGCTGTAGCATAATTTGCTCACATACACATTTTTCTCAATGGAGTTATTTCTTAGGCTTCACTTCTCTTCCTAGAAATAGCATCCTGAAGGGGAAAAAATTCCTATCCAATTATGTTTAACAGTACAACAGTCTAAAATAGCTTTCTGAAATAATGGGCAATCCTGCAAAATGTATTTCTTACTCAAGTCTGTAAAACAAACAGAATTTTTTTTAACAGGTAGCTCCCATTGAAATATTAATGTAGCAGGTTTGAAAGTTAACAGTTATCCAATCAAAACAACATGTGGTTCTAACCAACAATAATTTTAATAATATCACTAATCTTGATTGATCAGGTTTGTTTAGGAAAATTCTTTTAAAATACAAATTCTCATCAAACTGGAGTTGAATCCATAAGGGCACATCTCTGAGATAGATCAATGCAGGCTAGCAGAATATGGCAGGCTGAAGTGTAAGAATAGAATTATGTTTAAACACAAAATCAGACAGAAAATCTGACACAGTTTTACTGATTTTTGCATGAGAGAGAGCATGGACTAGACAACAGGCAGCCTGTTCACTGAGTGACATAATTTATTTGACCACTTTGGGTTACATTTCAGCTGTGGACAAGGCTAAACATACTGGGTGGCCAAAGTAAACTGGGTGGGGTCCAAAAATCTATATTGCAGATGTATCTTATTGAACAGGTTAGGCACTGAGTCTGGTAATTAGAGTTCAAGTTCCAGGACTACAATACAGGCAGATGTTTCATGAAACATGCACCATCCTTTCAAGCTTTAAACAGTTTCTGGGTAGTTCAGTGAATCATCTGGCTGCAGAACCAGAGGTTGGAAATTTGATCTATCAGTGTGCCTCCTGGAAAAAACAGCTATGGGCCAATTGCACAGTCCAAATGATATCCCAGAAGAAGGAAATGATGAACCATTTCTGGATAACTAGAAAACCTTTGAAAGGGTTGCTGTAAGTAAAAATTAACAGTTCATTATAAAATCTCTGATTGGCAATATAGATAGGAAAAAACTGTCTATATTCACTGCCCTGAGTCATGCTAGTCACTAAATCAGGCTGTTTAACAATACCATGAATCAGCAAGCAAGCAAGTAAAACTCCATAATCTGGACAGCAAACTGCCACAGTCTGGGTTAGGGCTACAAATTGCAAGATTTGCTTCCATGCTGTAGGTCAGTGGTGGTGAATATATGGCACATGTGCCAGAGGGGGCATCCCCTCTGTTGGTACTCCTGCTGTCACTCCAGCAGAGTTCGTCCCGCCCCTCTACCCAACAGCCCAATGGAGCACTTCCTCTCTCTCCCAACCCAGAGTTCGTCCTGTCCCCCTGCACAGCAGCCCAATGGGAGTGCTTTCTCCCTCCCCCCAGCATAGAGTTCACCACACCCCTCTGTTTGGGCACTCATTCTCTAAAAAGTTTGCCATCACTGCTGTAGGCTATTCTAGCAATGTGGATGGGATGTCCTATAAACATGTACAGTACTCCAAGAAACAGCAGCTCACTTGCAACTCAGGGAGGGGGCACTTTCTCTTCACTCTAGTCTTCACAAAAGTTTGGACTTTTATGTAACTAAAAGTAATATTATTATTAAACCTTTATTGGCATAAAAAGGAGGCAAAGGAAAAAAATGTACACAGTCATTCCAACCAGAGCTGACCATACCTTACACAACAGATTGATAGGAATTACAGTTGTCATTTAGTTAAGTACTTTCTCTAGAAATCGAGCAACTGTTTGTGAAATTTCAGTCAGAGAGTCACTTAATAGGATTTAGTGATAAGGCATAGCCATTGTTGGGAATTTATCTGTTAAAGCAGAAGTGTCCAAAATTTTTGGGCCACGGGCTGGTCACGTGGTTCAGGGGGCTGGTCACTATGGCACAGGGGCTGAATCTGACCCTGACGCCAATTCATCTGGCCCACAAAGCCCTCGTCACTTCATGGTGCACCAAGGGCTTCGCAGTCTGGATGAATTGGTGTCAGGAGCCAGATCCAGCCCCTGGGCCATAGTTTGGGCACCCCTGTGTTAAAGGGTTTAAAAGAAATTCTTGGTGAAGAGACTCATAGAAGTGACACTCAGATACAATATGTTGGATTGGATCAAGTAAAAGTAATATTCTAAAACAAGTGAACTATCGACATATTTTGCAATAATTAAATGGACTCTAGAAGATTAGAGTGTGACATTTTGGTGTTACAAAGTGCTGGGGGGGGAATCTTATGACCCATTGAAACAATGAAATGTACTTGTTAGAAACTTCCAAGAATAACAATAACCACTTTTTCACTAGAGATTTTTTTCTGGCAGGGGCTTTGAGCTGGGTTGGCCCCAGAAAAATAGCCTTGAACAGCTGCTTCTGGCACAGAATCACACTTTCCCCATTCCATCTATCATCTATCTAGAGTAGTGGTCAGAAAACTTTGATCTGCAGGTGTTCTTGCACTTCAGTTCCCAGAAGCCCTGATCAGCAGGTGTGTTGACTTGGGCTTTTGGGAACTGAAGTCCAAGAACATCTGGAGATGCATACTTGTTGACCCCTGTTCTAGAGTAAGAAAGATAAGAAAGACTCAATGTAGTTAAGGAAATAAAGCAAGAAGGAATAAATGACAGTACAAAAGTGTTGTTTCTTTGATAAAACATGGTCACTTATTCTAGTTAGTAGAGAAAGCTACAATATTCAGTATTTAGTTCTGTAACACATTAAAATACTTTGGAAGGGAGAGTGATAACATAAAAAAGGATAGGTTGAATGCATTAAACTGTGTACAGTACTGTATTGGCAAATGGTTCAGGACAAATCTGATACGGTCCAGATGCTGAGTGCTTTAATCAGTACGCATTTCCATAACATCATTGCACCTCCTAGTTAGCATGGTTGTTGCAAAATTAAAAATATGAGAATAAGCGACATTCATCCTAAATGTTCAAAGAATCCTTCTCATTCACCACAAACGTCTACCAGAACGATCATTTCCAGTGTGTATTTTTAAACAGCACGTGAAGGAGAAAAAAATTTAGGGATAATTTGGGCAGCTAAAAGATGAGACAATAGAGCAGAACAAAAAGATCAGGAGGAAACCAATTCATAAAAGCATTTGCACGTTTGGCTAAGCAAATATCAAGAAAAGATTTAAATTCATTATATCTGAAGCAAAAAACCAAGGAAGGGAAAGAAAAAAAGAATTAATTAGAGTGGTGCTTGGGGACACAAGGTAGCAACAAGGAACTGCACTGAGATTAAATTATAAAAGGCAAAGTTTAGAAGGGCTGTAAAGAAAATACTCCTGCTAATGAGATTTATTATACCAGGAAATAGGTTCCCAAATGAAATGAGTAAAACACCTTTACCAGAGACATTTAAACTAAGCTGGAGATACAGCACACTGTAGAAATAGCATATAAACATGCACGGTACTCCAAGGAATGACAGCACACAACAATTAGATTACTGTTTTCCTGCAGCACATGATGAAGCAGTTATTATGATGAGTCTGATACTCTTCTTGACCTGGTTTGCTTATATATCTTTACCACATATTCACTCAATTATGGTTCTGGACTGTGAAATAATAGCTCAAATATCACTCTGACACAAACCACTTTTTAGGTACTCTCCCTACTTTCAACAACACCCATCTTAATCTATACCTATAAAATGGTGCGTTAACCGTTGGAATGTGACAAAGGATGTTGCACCAGGCCCCACTAGCCCGTAATGGGCCTCCGTTCACTCGCCCAAACCCGGTTCGCAGGTAACTGTCGGGTTGAAATTTTCGACCCAGGGGCAGGAGCCCCCCAGTCACAAAAAAAAGGGAACTTCAATTCCCAATGTTCCTTGCGCCATGCCGCGCCAGAGCCAATCAGGCTGAGCAGCGTGGCAAAAGGAATGTTCAGAAACGCGCCACAGCCAATCAAAAAAAAAAAGCCACAGGAAAAAAACTGCCACAGTAAGCAAACATGCGCAGGCAAAACTACAAGCCCCAGCATCCTGCATGCCATTAGCGCGCCAAACGCTGAGGCGGCCTGCGTGCGAAAAATAAAAGTAAAAAAAAAAGCCCGCCGCCACTGCCCTTCTTCCCCACGGGCCAGCCAGCATGGCCGGTGGGGAAAAAAAGAAAACCCCCCACTGCCGCTGCCCTTTATTTCGATGGGCCAGCCAGTGCAAGAAAAATAAAAATTAAAAAACACCGCCGCCGCTGCCCTTCTTCCCCACGGGCCAGCCAGCATGGCCCATGGGGAAAAAAAGGGAAGCCACCGCTGCCCTTCTTCCCCAAGGGCCAGCCAGCATGGCCCATGGAGAAGAAAGAAAAAAAAGCACCACCCCCACCAAGAAAAAAAAAGTAAAAAAAAACACAGCCGCAATTGCCCTTCCTTCCCACGGGCCAGCCAGCATGGCCCGTGGGAAAGAAAGCCACCTCCCACTATTGGCCTTCCTTCCCACGGGCCAGCCAGGATGGTCCATGGGAAAGAATGCCCCCCCCCCCGCCAATGCCCTTCCTTCCCACGGGCCAGCCAGCATGGCTCACGGGAAAGAAAGCCACCCTCCTGAAAAAGTAAACACAAAACAAAAACAATCAAAAACACTCAAAAATCCAAAAATGAAACACAAAAACAGCCAAAAACAAACAAGAAAAAACACACAGACACCCTCCCCCCAAAAAAAATCCCAACCCCCCCAAAAAAAAACCTCAAGAGAGCTTACCAAAAGACATCTTCTATCCATGAGGACCGGAACTCAAATGAGAAAATGAAAAAAACTTACCGGAAGCGACACCCAGAGGACAGAAGAGAACAATTGTACAGAGGCAGAAAAGCTCACCACCCCCACCCAGAGGCCAAAAGAGAAAAAACATTCAAAAATATTAAAACTAATACGATTAATTCCAAAATTAATCAAATAAGTTATAAAAACATTCAAAAATAATCACACTAATCTGAAAAAATACCCAAAAAAACAGAAATCACTTTTCACTAAAAAAAACAAAAAATAAAAAGCGTAAAAATAAACATTTTAAAAACCAAAATTAAATTTTAAACTAAAAAATATTAAATTAAATTAATTAAATTAAATTAAATTAAATTTTGCATAAACAGAAAACAAAAACCTTCAAAAACCAATTTAAAGAGCACTGAGGAAGCCGGCACGCAAAAAAAAAAAAGCCAAAAAAACCCCACTGGGAGCGCAAGTCCACCACAGGCGGACGCAGCGCCTCGAAGCCAAAAAATCACAAAACCTTATAACACCATTTAAAACAGCCCAGCACCATTGGTTCAAGAAAAAATATGAAACCCTTTACTATCCAACACAATTTTAAAAAGCCCGGCACCGCCGGGCAAAATATGCTAGTTATATTATACAAATAAGAAGAGCTATGCAGGATCAGACCAGACACCTATATTGACCAGATTTCTCCTCTTACATTGGCCAGCTAGTTGCCTATGGAAAACGCATAAATAGATTAGAAGCAAAATAGCACCCTACCACTCATGTTTCCCAGAAACATAAGCTCCGCCGGATATCAAAATCTTTAGGGAACATCCTTCCTTCAGTCTTCTCACCTTAATAGGTATGGTTGGGAAAGATGGGAAAGAAGACTTCTCCAGTGGGGATTCCATGTTTTGTGAAATGACCTCCCATAGAAAGTAGGCCAGTTTGACCCTTGCCTACAATCTTTGAGCTGCAAGGCAGACCATTCTTTTTAGGCTGGCTTTTGACAACTGAATTGAACAGGTGAGAAAGGAGTTGTAATATGGGTTTGTGTATGTTTTCTCTATCTCTTTCTTTAACATGTATTTAAGTTAGTGGTCTTAATATTATTGAGATGGGATTCACGTTATGACACTATCTTTGTAGTTGTGCTTGTGAACTTGTTTGAAAACTACCTGAAAATTCATTAAACTTGTGGGAAGAAAAGGAAAGAGAACATAAATGAATGCTGTTCAGTGAGAAATAAAAACAGGCTGACGTAAAGCCTCCCTAGGGGCTTCATTCATGTAAGCCTACAGAACAAACCATTATTCTAACACTTATAATTTCCAATGTCTAAAGATTTGCCCTTCCATCAGTAACAAACATTGCAGGCGCACCCCCCCAATAACAGACACAGACAACATTGAAAGTGGATAACAGCATAGGGCCACATTTATTGATTCAATGCCCTAGTCCGAATTATAAATTTGTATTGGTAAAACGACCAATCATAATTCCTAAGGCAAGCAGGCCGAAGTAACACTGGTAAGGTACCACCCCAAAATTGCCAACGGCAATTGGTTACAATGTATCGATTTGTATCAATTTGTTTGTTGACAACAAACAAATTATTGACCGTAGTCAATAACTAACTCATGACCCCACCCTCTGACGCGTATCCGTGAAATCACAGGGGTGATGCATGCTGGTTAGCAATCGTCATCACCCCATCGCCTGGTTCGTCGTTGACCGGACAACGTTTAACTAATTTATTCCTGTCTAGTGTTGTCCAGTCAATTGCGAACCTGCCGGATACTTGTGGGTCATACTGTTTACCTTACCAGTGCTACCCGCCAATGTGACCAAAGTCAACAGTAGGAACACAGAAAGACCCCTATATCAAACCATAGCAAAAGTGTGGGATGGGCAAAAAAGCCAGGACCCGGAAGCCAATATGGGTCCCAACCAAAAATTCCCACCCGGCCCCGAAGCGACCATAATATCACACTGTTAACTAGGGAGGGGGTGGAGGGGAAAAAACTTCTCCGCTCCGTCGCTGAGGTAAAATGGCAGCTCGGCTGCCTCGTGGCCACCCCTTTTATAAGGGAGCTGGCCACGCCCCTAACTACCCGGATTCTCTGTCCTGTGGGGGGGGCCCGCAAAGGGCGCGGCGGCCATTTTGGCGCCGCGCTTGCATTGCAGGCGCACCCCCCCAATAACAGACACAGACAACATTGAAAGTGGATAACAGCATAGGGCCACATTTATTGATTCAATGCCCTAGTCCGAATTATAAATTTGTATTGGTAAAACGACCAATCATAATTCCTAAGGCAAGCAGGCCGAAGTAACACTGGTAAGGTACCACCCCAAAATTGCCAACGGCAATTGGTTACAATGTATCGATTTGTATCAATTTGTTTGTTGACAACAAACAAATTATTGACCGTAGTCAATAACTAACTCATGACCCCACCCTCTGACGCGTATCCGTGAAATCACAGGGGTGATGCATGCTGGTTAGCAATCGTCATCACCCCATCGCCTGGTTCGTCGTTGACCGGACAACGTTTAACTAATTTATTCCTGTCTAGTGTTGTCCAGTCAATTGCGAACCTGCCGGATACTTGTGGGTCATACTGTTTACCTTACCAGTGCTACCCGCCAATGTGACCAAAGTCAACAGTAGGAACACAGAAAGACCCCTATATCAAACCATAGCAACAGTGTGGGATGGGCAAAAAAGCCAGGACCCGGAAGCCAATATGGGTCCCAACCAAAAATTCCCACCCGGCCCCGAAGCGACCATAATATCACACTGTTAACTAGGGAGGGGGTGGAGGGGAAAAAACTTCTCCGCTCCGTCGCTGAGGTAAAATGGCAGCTCGGCTGCCTCGTGGCCACCCCTTTTATAAGGGAGCTGGCCACGCCCCTAACTACCCGGATTCTCTGTCCTGTGGGGGGGGCCCGCAAAGGGCGCGGCGGCCATTTTGGCGCCGCGCTTGCATTGCAGGCGCACCCCCCCAATAACAGACACAGACAACATTGAAAGTGGATAACAGCATAGGGCCACATTTATTGATTCAATGCCCTAGTCCGAATTATAAATTTGTATTGGTAAAACGACCAATCATAATTCCTAAGGCAAGCAGGCCGAAGTAACACTGGTAAGGTACCACCCCAAAATTGCCAACGGCAATTGGTTACAATGTATCGATTTGTATCAATTTGTTTGTTGACAACAAACAAATTATTGACCGTAGTCAATAACTAACTCATGACCCCACCCTCTGACGCGTATCCGTGAAATCACAGGGGTGATGCATGCTGGTTAGCAATCGTCATCACCCCATCGCCTGGTTCGTCGTTGACCGGACAACGTTTAACTAATTTATTCCTGTCTAGTGTTGTCCAGTCAATTGCGAACCTGCCGGATACTTGTGGGTCATACTGTTTACCTTACCAGTGCTACCCGCCACACGGAGGGGCTTCAAAGAAGACCTGACGCCCCCCCAGACCGTCAGCTCGGTCAACAGGCCTGCTCGCCAATCGCCCAACAGGAGGTCCATACCTCCTCGCGACAGATGGACCCCATCCCCTGCGTACAAGTCATAATTTTGTAGACTAATATCGGGGTGATGACTGACCCGTCCCCAAGCCCTGGTGGTAAGAAAACGCGCCACCGCCTTATTGACCGCGCACCTAGCGCGGTCAAGGGCCAGGAGGTTAACGCCCCCTCTGTAAGAATGGCACGGGACAATGTCCGACCAAACCAGGGTTGTGGCAGGCCAGACATAATGCAAGTAGGCGAGTTCCTCGCAAATCGCATGCTTGAGCGACAAGCCGGTGACCTGGCCCAAATCATTGCCCCCCAGGCGTATGATTAGAATGTCAGGCGGGTCAGCACCCAGGCCAGAAAAAAGGAAAGGCCGCAGCTCCCGCCATAACATCCCAGGCTTACCATGCCCTGCGAGACTGGCGTGGTCACCCAGTCCCAGTCGGGGTCCACTCTGTCGCCGCAGCGTAACGCGCTGCCCTGCGCACATAGCTGTGGCCCACCAGCCATACTGTCACCGGTGTAATACGACACCCAGGGTCTGTAAGAAAATTGAGAAAAAAAGGCGGTAAGGTGACTGGATTGGTACTCATGGCGGGAGTGGGCGCACATAAAACTGAAAACATTGCGAGCCCCACCTCCCCATGCTGCGTATGTCAGCCCCAGAGTACCCAAAAGCAGCTGCTGTAGAGGCTGCACCAATCCGGAACGAATGTGTGCCATAACGGGCACCTGGTAGGCCCACCCTGGTGAGGGCTCTGGCTGTCACCTTCCAAAACTGAAATTTAGTAAGGGGAGACCCATCTTGGTGACAGAAAAACGGGCCGTGGTGCATGCCACACAGTGCCAGGAATTCCTGTAGGGCACCAACCGGACAGATGTCTGCCAAAGAACAACGTAGCAGTCTTACACCACTGCCTACGCCATGCTGATCTGTTTTAGAGGAGCGTATCCTCAACTGGGCCCAGTCTTTGGCTACGTAGACATCTCCGAGTTCCAGTGCCCTACCACTTGCATCCGCCTTAGACAGCATCACGAGTTGGCTGACGCGGAGCGCTCCAAAAAGGCCACCGTTGTAGCCGCATGAAGTGGGCTGCCTCATTTCCAAAACAGAGGCCAGGCCAGCCCCGGGCCAATTGGGTGAAAACCCTGGGGAAATCTTGCATCCGCCTTACTCAGCATCTCAAGCTCGCCGATGCGGAGGGCTCCAAAAAGGCCACCGTTGTAGCCGCATGAAGTGGGCTGCCTCATTTATCAAAACTGAGGCCAGGCCAGCCCCGGGCCAATTGGGTAAAACCCTGGTAAAATCTTGCATCCGCCTTATTCAGCATCTCAAGCTCGCTGATGCGGAGCGCCTCCAAAAAGGCCACCGTAGTAGCCACATGAAATGGGCTGCCTCATTTATCAAAACAGAGGCCAGGCCAGCCCCGGGCCACTTGGGTAAAAAACCCCTGGGTAAATGGGGTGGCGGTCGCCCGGGAAACGCCCGCGCACGCGCACCCACCCCTCCAAACATGTCTCACCCGGAAGTCATTGGTGCTGTCACACAACCTCCCACTTTGGCCATAAAGCCAACCCGACAGCTGAGATGCTATGGTGCGTGGTGCAAGGCCCTGGGCATACAGGTAAACCATGAACCGCAGAACATGGGTTACTGGGCTCGGCCAGGTTCCTGGCAATCGAAATCGGGTACATAATACTCTGAAGGAACTAAATGCGTGGTGATACGCCTTACTATGCATGGCGCTATTGACAGGCTAATCGCCCGGTTCACCTCTACTTGCCAACATTCCATCTCTCGTCCGGGAGTGGCGAGGGAAATTCCTCCGCATCCGGGGGCCGAGGCATGGAACCGGGAGATCTGCAGGTAGGACAAAGCAGCAGTAATATCATTATCAACCCTTGGGACATGCCTGGCCCTGAAGGGAACGTTGAGGCGCAGGTTGCATAACACAAACCAGCTCCATGACCCCGGGCGATTTGGAAATCTGTGGAGTGACGATGCGGACAACAGCCGCGTTGCCATGCCGAAATTGCACAACCGAGTTGGCCCACTCCTTGCCCCATAGCATCAAAGCACCCAGGGTAGGTAAACATTCCAGATACGTGAGACCCTGCAGGCGACCCTTGCCTGCCCAGGATGGTGGCCACCCACCATAGGCCCACTTCCCATGGAAGTACATCCATAAACCCAGGAATCCTAAGGTATCGGACTGCATCTGAAAGCAAGGGGGAGCCAGGAGATCAGACCCCAAAATGACACCCCGTTGAACTACCTCTGGACCTATGGCCAGGCAAGCACGTCTGCCCCGATACCCCGGGTAAATCTGAGCCTGTGGTGGGGCCTGGATAATCCCGCCATGGCGTCGCACCAGCGCAGAGCAAATGCCCTGCCCGGTGCGACGACCCTGCCAGCAAAGCTGGGGTGACCATGTAGCACCAGAAGTTCCCTCAGTGATGCCACGCGCTCGGCCAGCAAGACCAAGACAAGGGCCACTAGCCTTGACACCTTATCCCGCTGCAACCTAGAATCCTGCGCTACCGTGTAACTCTCCACCCCAGGAATACTAGCTGTGGAGATGGGCCCTCGGTCTTTTCGGGCGCTAAAGGGACACCAAGTTCCTCCATTAGCGTCTGAAATGTGTTGAGGAGACGTGTATACGTGTCCCAGCCCCGTTCAGCCCCGAATAAAACCATCCAGGGAATGGGCTACAGACCGGGACCCTGACCTGCGGACAAGAGCCCACTCTAGGAAAGTGGTGAAACGCTCGAATACCGAGCCCCCATGGACTAGCCAAAAGGCATGGCATCATTGAAATAATATGCTCCCCAGGACGGGGGTGCAGGGACAGGTCCAACGACCCTGCCCGCATAGACCCTCTTGTGAAAGCTGGCAGCAGCCACCTCCTCCCTCCCCCTAAGGGATAAAAGACTGGGGGCATCCTGAGGGGACCTATTACCCATGAAAGGGATCCGGAACCCCTGCCTAGAACCCTGAAGGAGATAACCCGCATCCTCTCCCTTCGGGTACAATGTGAGCCAACTCTCCAACACGTCCACCTTAATTGGGGAGGGAGCCCTTCGGTGGACTAGATCCATCTGCGGCAGTCTTGCCAGCCCCCTGTCTGCCCCACCCTCTGCCCCGCATCCCTCTAGGCCTGGGACAGGCAGAGGCCGCGTGGGGGCCAACACAGGTGGGACACTCCTGTCTGTATTTGCAATTCTTCCCATTGCAGGAGCCATTGTCCGAGAAGGTCCAGCACAGCAGGCGGGCTGTAACCCCCTGCCCCGCCACTTGGCGGGGTGCCTGCGCTGGAGCAGCTCGCTGGACCGCAATTCCACAATGATACATCCCCCTAGGCGCAGTGCGCGTGGGGTCATGTACAGAAGCCACAGCTTCTGACAGGGCTCATCCCACTTCATCTCCGGGTGTAGGGGCACTCTTGTACGGAATTCTTTTTTTTTTTTTATAAGCCAACCACGACGTGCGTGGTGGCTAGCCAATCATCGGGAAGGCCGTTGTCGGTACAAAATGTAGACCAGGCATGCGCAGCGGGACCTGGATAGCCCATGCAGTGCCACATACTGCCCCGGGGCAGAAATCCCCACCCCCAGGGTCGTGCCATAATGCAACCAAGGGCACTGGGATAGAATGACAAGTGATGCCCCACTAGCCTCTAATTGGCAAGGCGAAGAGCACTGAACCACCCCGCTGAAAGTGGACTGAGATGTGGGCGTATTCAACTTGACCCCATACTCACTAGTTGCACCCCCGTGAGCCGCCCCCACTGGGGGTTCCGGCACACCGTGGGCGTCGGAGCTCGCGACCGAAATCGAGCTCTAGGACGACCTCCAACGCATTCCAATCGCTGTACCGGACAAACAGAGAGCTGCGAGGCAGCGGCAGGCACAGGCTGGACTGTCTCCATAAGCCCGACCCAGCCGGCCACCTGTTACAGAGTGACAGCGGTGGAAGTAGCCGGCGGACAGGAGGGCCCGGTAGATCGGAAAAGGACCCCCCACCCACTGGATTGCTAAGGATGCCTCCAGTACAGCCAAACGTGCCAACCAGGCACCCCCAGCCACAGTAAACCCCCAGTAGGTGGGCCAGGCGGGCCGGACGGCCCGACGGGAAGTGTGCCAGAGGCCCTGAATTCAGAGCCTGTGCCCAAATAAGCCATGCCCCAAAATTCCAGCCCCTAATTGGCAAAAACATGCTGTGAGGCAGCACCAGGCCCTCCCCCCAATTGTCCCGGCCCCTGGCGGGCCGCCGTGGGCCAAGGGCCGCATCCACCGCAGGGCCGGCCTGGGGTTGAAAACGGCACGGCACGGGAGCTCATCCTGTCCTGCATGCGCAGAAATTGAAACACTGACCTTAAACAACCCAGTCAGCTTCTGTAGCACTGGATACACTGCAGTCCTACTTAAAGTTTGGGCACCCCTAAGTTGGAAAAATCAGTGAGCGACGGAGCAAACTTCTCTGCTCCCCCGCGCTCTGAAGGCAATAGGCTGGAAAGCCGAAAGGAAGCCTCGAACAAAGGCTGGCAACTCAAGCCTCTTGCAAAGAGGCAGAAGGGAATAAAGCGACAGAAAAAACTCCTCCTCACCGTCGCTTTATTTTTAGACTCACCAGCCATTCAAGGAGTATAGAGCAACACGATCCCTATCTAGGGCTCAGCACCCACTGACTGGAAAGCCGGAGCACGAGAGCGTTTGCAGTGCTCAGGAATCAAACTCCGACCCTCCAGGCAGCGAGTTCAGGATCTTAATCCCCTGAGCCACAGGGGTCCGACAGAGCGACGGGGGAAAAAACTTCTCCGCTCCGTCGCTGAGGTAAAATGGCAGCTCGGCTGCCTCGTGGCCACCCCTTTTATAAGGGAGCTGGCCACGCCCCTAACTACCCGGATTCTCTGTCCTGTGGGGGGGGGGGCCCGCAAAGGGCGCGGCGGCCATTTTGGCGCCGCGCTTGCATTCTGGTAGGGCAGCGGAGGGTTAGCAACAACTACAGTTGATCAACTATTTATAATTATTTATTTGACTTATACCCCATCTATCTGGGATACACTCTCATTCTGGGCAGCTCACAATGTTAAAAAAATCAGAACAGACACCATTAAACCACAGGAACCCCCACCCAGTCGAATCAGCACCAAGGACCACTAACTCGATTGGTCAATGATCGGAGAGTCTCCTATTTAAACTTCAACAAGCTGCCAAAAGCCTCCTTGAAAAGAAAAGTTTTCAGTTGCTTCTTAAAGGACCCTAAAGAGTCAATCAAATGCAACTCCCCAGGTAGAAACTAACAAAGAAAAGGGAAGATGGGCTTTACAAGAAAAGAAAAAAGGCAGCACACCATGCTTTATATGGTATTTTCAGTCCTTGGAAGTAATTCATTACAAATAGCTGCTAGCTACTCATATTTAATTCCTCTTTACAATAAATAAGGCACAGTTTAGTCACATTATGCATACATGTTAATAAGAGATAGCTTTAGTCCTGGTGCAGTATAATGATAATTTGTAAGTTGCTGTTATTATTTTGGAGGTATGGCCTCACTAAATAGAGGAGGAAGAGTATCATATGGCTCAAATGTGGGCTCACAATGTCTATTAGGGCTTCTGTTTTGCATTCAGCTGTCAGAGTTTAAGCAATGATGGAATGGACATAAGCAGAGTTTGTACAAAATAACTCTAACCTAGGTTTGGACTTTTAAGTAACTAAAATTATATATATATATATATATATATATATATATATATATATATATATATATATATATATATATATATATATATATATATATATATATATATATATATATATATATATATATATATATATATATATATATATATATATATATATATATATATATATATATATAACTTATGAGAAATTAGGAAGAATTATAATGGCAATTATAATTGGGGCTGGAGGGAAGCTTTGGAACTGAATTATAGATTTAATCTATTGGCCAGAATCCTATGCCTCACTTTCCACATGTACAAGGAAATTTAATGCACATGGTCTCTGAGTTAACATTGCTTCTGAAGACCATACATACATACTTTTTTTTACACACGTAAATGGAATATCAAACAACAGACTGTAGATTGTACAACTGCTACAAAAATCACACAAGGAATGTTCTTCAAAATGTAAAGGATCCGAAAAGAAAACAGTTTTCTTTTCAGGGTTGGTAGAGAATGTGTGCTAGAAGAAGCAATTAAAAAAACAATAAGTCAAGTTTGTTTTAAGGACAAAACCTCTTTCTGATCCAATTTGTAATGTCTTCCTCCTCTTTATTTTCCATCAAGACTAAACATTACCAAATGCTTTACAGAAGCTGTGAGATCCCTGCAGAGATCTGGAAGGATAAAAAGCACTATCTATAATGAGGTCAGATATCCATGTGAAAGGGAGGGGAGGGGAAGAAGGGTTGAGAGTCACAGCCACATATCAGGAAATGTGAAACTTTAAACTGGAAGCAATTTGTTCAATGGCTGCTTTGACCATACAGTCTTCTTAATCTTAGTTTCCATAAAGTCTGCCCAAAAGCCAGCTGGAGTGGTTAGTTTCAACTGCAAAGATACCATTCACAGAGGAAATAAAAGGATTTTAATCCATGGAGTATATTCCTTTGGTTCTCAGCTCATTCAAGAAATATGTCCTTTTGGTCAGTGAACTCTCTCAAACTTGTTTTCAGGAGCCTAGGCTTTAAAATGACAGACTCTACGGAAATCCTTCTGAACAAGTGACGGGAGGATTTAGGTTTTTTTTAATTTGGGTTTTCTTGCTTATTGTAAAGAAAATGGTTCAAAAGAGACAAACCTGTTGGTCTTCTCTTCTGAGGGAAACCGAGCCTCTGCATATTGTGCAATTACATGGAACTAGCCTAATGGCCTAGGTATGTGGTGGCTTAGTGGGTTAAGACACTGAAATTGACAATCAGAAGGTCGGCAGGTCAGCAGTTTGAACCCAAATGCTATGTGATGGAGTGAACACCCATCATCTGTCCCAGCTCCTGCCAACCTAGCAGTTCAAACCCAAGAATTTGCAAGTAGATATATATCACTTCGGTGGGAAAGTGTTCCCTGTGCTCTGGAGCATAGTCATGCCTGCCACATGACCTCCAAAATGTATGCAGATGCATACAACACTGGCTGTTTGGCTGTAAACAGAGATGAGCACCGCATCCTAGAGTCAGACACGAGTGGCTTTTGAGCAAGGAAGACCGTAGCCTAATAGCCAGCCCTGGACAGCTCTGTTAATATACTGTAAATTTAAAACAAAAACCTTGAAGAGATTTATAATTAAATAAAAATGTTATCTTTTAAAAATGGCTGGAATCCTAATCTCTCTCTATATAAGAGAGGTGTACTTTTATAGGTCCGGAATGGGTGCCCACACCCATCGAGCAATCCTCCCCAAATTTGGCACACACGTACCTTGCACATGTCAGGCCAGCACTGCCAGGGTCCAGAATGCCTTTGGGGGGGCTGCACCCCACAAATTGGAGGCAATGCAAAAACTACACATCCCAGCATCCACTGCAGCATGGCATAGCCAATTGGGGAGGCCTTCCTGAACGTGGGAGGAACAGGGCAATGGCCATGTGGCCGTCACACCAACAGCTGCCGCATGTGCAGGAGAGCACGGCTGGAGAGCACGGGGACACTGCAGCCAGGCCATCACCGTCACCCTAGGACTCCTACCCCAGCACCGGTGCCCAGGTAGATGCCCCTGGACGGGGAGGCCGCCGGCGGGGATGGCACAGGTGAGGCAACACGGCCACCCGAGGAGGCGATGGACGAGACCACAGCAGCAGCAGCAGCAGCCAGGGGATGCCTGGAGGCCACAAAAGAGAGGCCCAACAAAAAAATCCTCCAGCAGAGCCACTGTGCCAAGCGCTGACAACACAGAGGCCTGGAACCTCCGGTTCCACCACCACCCTGGGAAGTAAGGCGGGGGGCCTAAACCATGACCAGGCAAAGCCGGGCAATTAGCTAGTGTAGTATAAATGTAACTGCATATATTGCAGTAATGAACTGCTAGTAATTACCAAGTTGCTGCTTGTATTACTATTTGAGTGTTTGACACATCACTAGGAATACAAATAGTAACTTGTTAAGGAGCTGCTATTGTTCAGATAATTACAGTTACGCCAGTGCAAATTCACAGTAGGATTCTGGCCACTATGTCAGAATGCTTGGAGCACTACCCACAAACATCACCTACATAATTATTTTCATAGAGACTGCAATGAGCTACACATCTTCTTTGGCTCACCTAGAGCGGATATCTGGGTACAGTAGCCACCTCCTCTTCAGAAAGCAATGATAGCAGTGGTATGGTTACTGTGTTTCCCTCAATGCACGTTGCCACAGTTCAAAGCATAATTAAATTGTCTTTCTTTGGCTATAACTACCTAATAGGTTCTGCACAGGGTGCCTCTCAAAAAACTACTAGCCCCCCATTAATCCCTTGTAGTTCCATGGAGCTTATCCACTCCCACCTATTTCCTCTGTCTTCTTCACAAGATCATAACACAGGTCTGCAACAACAAAACTGCATAGGATTATTTTTTTTGGTTCTTATAGATCTACTTTTGTTTTATTGACTACACCAAGACTTCTGACTGTGTGGACCACAACAAAATGTGGCAAGTAATTAAAGAGATGGGAATACCAGAACACCTCATATGCCTCATGAGAAATCTGTACATGAACCAAGAAGCAACAGTTAGGACAGAACACGGAATGACAGAGTGGTTTGGAATAGGAAAAGGAGCAAGACAAGGCTGCATTTTATCACCCTGCTTATTCAACTTATACACAGAGCACATAATGCACAATGCAGGGGTGGAGGAATCACAGTATGGGATCAAAATTGCTGGGAGGAACATCAACAGTTTGAGATATGCAGACGATACCACCCTAATGGCAGAAAGTGAGGAAGACCTAAAGAACCTCTTGATTGGATTGAAGGAGGAAAGTGCAAAAGCTGGCTTGAGACTTAATATTAAGAAAACCAAGATAATGGCAACAGGTCTGATCAGTCCCTGGAAAATAGATGGGGAAGAAGTAGAAGCAGTGACAGATTTTACTTTCCTGGGATCTAAGATCACTGCAGATGATGACTGTAGCCATGAAATAAAAAGAAGACTGATTATGGGGAGACAAGCAATGAGAAACCTGGGGAATATAGTGAAAAGCAGAGACATCACCTTGAAAACAAAAATTCGCATAGCCAAAGCAATGGTATTCCCGGTAGCAATGTATGGGTGTGAGAGCTGGACCATTAGGAAAGCTGAGCACAGAAGAAATGGTCCATTTCCTGCAGGAAAATGGTCCATGGGCCGCAAAGGGTCGGAATCGACTGTGCGACTGAATAACAACAACAAAATAGATTTTTACTTAGTAAAACCGAGAAAAATGCTTTAAAAAATCCATCTCGTCAAGTTTTCTTGCAAAACTCGTGTTTTTAGTTCAATTTAGCGTGAGGTTTGTCTTTAACCCCAAATCTGATATCCTATTCTTGATTCTAAAAACCCTATCCAAAACTTATTTCTTACTTTCATTTAATATTTATTAGAACTAGAATCAAGAGTAATGCAAAGGGACAATAAGAGGAGTGGTGCGGGTGGGCGTACTCAGTGGTGGGCATCAGCAGGTTCACACCAGTTTGCCAGAACTGGTAGCAGAAATTCTGGCTGGCCATGCCCATCCAAGTTTTGAAATAAAGTATTCCTAATTCGGGTACAACACAGGGCTTCCCCTCTGGCCATGCCCACCATACCATGTCCACAGTGTGGTAGTAGTGGTGGGCTCCAAAAAAATTACTACCACACTGTGGGTGTGGTATGGTGGGCATGGCCAGAGGGGAAGCCCTGTGTTGCACCCGAATTAGGACTACTTTTGTGGTGTGAGGAAGCTCAGAAGATCATGTCCCAACAGGTTTATTTTGTTTGTAGTAAAAGGTGAACATATCCAGGAATCTTACTGGCTGGGTTGAGCATGTTTCGACATGTTCTCAGGGGTATTATAAATTATTATAAACATGCCTACTGTCAGACTTGATCATGTTTCAACATGCTAAATAAGTTCAGGATTTTGGTTGCTGTATGAGCCATACTCAGTTTACATCCTGCATTCAAATGTGACTGTGCTCACTCATTTTTAGTTCTTTAGTATGGCTCCAAGAGGTTGTGTTATTTCTCCAGACAACTTTTGTTTTATTTGTGGTGAACACACTATTAAAAGTCAACGAAGAAACATAAACAATTTTGTGAAGAAAGTGTATTTTACTTACTTCAAGTTGAAACTTGGGGATCAAGACAAAGCATGGGCTCCTCATAAGGTATGTAGAAGGTGTGAAGAAGATCTTTCTTTTTCTGGTTTAAAGGTAAGAAAACCTCATTCTGTTTTGGCATACCTATGATGTGATGTGAACTGCAAAACCACACTACCGACTGTTATTTCTTTTTGGTAGATGTGAAAGGCTTTAATACAAAAAATAAAAAGAAGATATCTTACACAAACCTTAATTCAGCTATTTGTCCAGTGCTTCATAGCTCTGAAATGCCAGTTCCACACCCACCTTCCAGTTTGGATAATATCCTGAGCGATTTTGAGGACGGAGACACATTGCCTTCCCAGGACGAATCTAGCTCAGATTTTTCTGTTGATGAGGTACCACAACTTTTTTCTCAGAGCGAGCTCAATGACCTAGTTAAAGATTTAGGCCTTTCCAAAGATTCAGCCAAATTGCTGGGGTCAAGACTATCAAATAAATACCTGCTGACACCTAGAACATCATTTTCGTGGTACAGGAACCAAGAGAAAGAATTCACTCAGTTTTTCTCCAAAGATGGAAATCTCTATTATAGTGATGTTCAATGGCCAATGAAGTGCTTTGAAACAGAATGTGATTCATCTGAATGGCACCTATTCATTGATTCATCTAAAACAAGTCTCGAAGCAGTCTTGCTGCATAATGGAAATACATTTGCATCACTTCCTACAGGACACTCAACGCTTTTGGATGAAAACTATAATGATTTAGCTGTGATTCTTGACAAAATCAAATATCAAGAACATCACTGGATGGTTTGTGGAGACCTTAAAATACTAACCATGTTGTTAGGCCAGCAGGCATGTTATACAAAATATCCCTGCTACCTATGTTTGTGGGACAGTCGAGCCAGAGACCTCCACTGGACAAAAATTAACTGACCACTTTGAGACGCCTTAATCCCCGGCAAAAAAAACCATCATTAATACGACCTTGGTTCCAACAGAAAAGGTTTTATTGCCACCTCTTCATATTAAATTAGGGCTTATGAAGCAGATTGTTAAATCACTGCCAAAAGATGGGGAATGTTTCAGATATCTGTCTTCCAAGTTCCCAAAAATGTCTGAAGTCAAATTGAAAGAGGGAGGTTTTATTGGCCCCGACATACGAAAACTGTTATACAATCCCCTCTTTTTAGAAACAATGGGGGGAAAAGAAGCGTAGGACTCTTTCAACGAGTTCACAAGTTTTTAGGTAATACTAAAGACCCTCACTACAAAACCATTGTACAATGCATATTGAATGCGTATAAAGCTCAAGGATGCAACAGTTCCATAAAAAAATCACCATATTATGAAATGATGTGGGAGCGAATGGGGAAAGGGGTTTTAAAATTGCAGTATTTACCTCCTCCCTGGCTCTGGTGGCTCCTCCTCTTCTAGGTTCTTGGATGTGCCTGGATTGTGGGGAGGAGGGGGCATGGCCTGGCAGGGAGTGGGAATGGCCAAAAAGTTTCTTATTTTCAAATCAAAAACTTGACAAGTATGCTCTGTCCTATCTTACAGACTTGCTGTGATGATAAATTGGGAAGGAAAAAAGCTATGTACATCACCTAGAATTCATTGCAGAAAAGGTGGAATACAAACTCAACAAACAAAGAAGCATACATAGAACATAATATATTTGTGCTTACCCCTCCCTGCAGGGTGAGGGTCGAACTGACTTTCAGCACCACACAGGGAGAGGGAGGGAGAGAGCTAGAGAGCCAAGGTCTTGTAGCAGTCTTTGAGGGTAAGCCAAAGGCATTGTCAAAAGAAGCAGAGTTCATTTTCCCAGCCAGTGGTAATTCTAGGTCCGAGGGATGATCCAAAAGTGTTGTTGAAGTCCATACAGAGGTCCAAGGTCTAACAAGGGAAGTAGGCAGTCAGGTTACACATGTTACAGAGTCACAGTGTTGGGCAGCAGCAAATGAAGTTGTTCCAATGATTTGGCACATAAATGTGCCTCCTTAAGAGCACTTCTGATCAAGGCTCCTCAGCTAACACCATTCTGTGCAAATGAGCCCTGGCCACCCTGTGGCACACCTGGAGCACATTATTGTTGTGATCCAGCCCTCCTCTGACTCTGAAGATGAGATGGATCAGGGGGCATTCCCTATGCCCAGTCCGGTTCTGCCTGCACCTGAGCCTGAGGATGCCCTGAGCCAGGGGTCTCAGCCTGTGCCTGGCCCAAGTCTGCTCTCCCTGGCAGCTGACCTGTCAGATCAGGAGTCTGGCTCTGACAGGCATCAACCTTCAGTTCAGGAGAGGGCTAGGAAACAGATACACCTGAGAAACAGGCAGGCTAGAGAGAAGCACCAAAGAAGGCTCCCAGCTGACACCAATTAGCTGGGAGGCTTATAAGCAAGCCTCTTGCAGCCTGCCAGCGTCGGTACAATTCTTGTGTGAAGACTGATGTCCTGCTTGATCTCAGACTGCCTGCCATGACCCTGACTACTCTGCCAACCCTGACAAAGCCCCTGGACACCCTATGGATTCGACTACTGACTCGGACTACCGGTAAAAAGACCTTGGCTTGCCTTTTGGACTCTGGTATCTAGACTATCCTTGAATACAACTCGCTGTAGCGCCACCCTGCAGCAATTGTGCTTGCCCGGACGGGTCAGCACAATTACGCAGGTGCAGTCGACATCTTTCTGAGGTTGAGGCTTCAGCCTCATCACTGTCATTTGCCTACTCAGTGATTTCCATTTCTGCATTTGACATTTCTTGATCATGTTCATCAAGAAGAGACAGATCCAGGCTATGAGTGGGCTCAGGCACTATTTCCCCATCATCATTGTCTGAGTCAAACTCCAGTGCCATAGCAATATCACAAACACACTATTGGCTGTGCTATTTACTCTGTGTGCTGCTATGTATTAGACCAACTTCTTCTTCCATGTCTAGACCAGATGTGAAACTGCCAAAATGAAGGCACCTTTTGGTGAGTTCATTCTGCAGTTCCTTCCGATTAACCTAGTGTGAGAAAGATTAGCCAGCAACACAAGGTTGCCATTACCAGGGTACGCCCGACTGTGGTTCAAAAATATCACAATCTTTGAGGAGGCTCTTTCTGTGTAACTACCAATGGACACAATATATGTATCTAGTTTAAACACATTTATATGAATTGCTTTAACTATTTGTTCTAGGAAGATGTATCTTCTTTGATACTATAGTTGCTTGAAATTTAAATGAAACTCTTGCTTTACTTATTCAAATGCTTGCTTGGCAGTCCCACCACTTCAAACTGATTTTTTTCAAAATACCGGTACTTAGGCAACAATCTGGGGAGACATAAGACCATTTCAACCAGTGATACTTTGGAGTAAGCATGCTGTACCAACAGGACTGACTGTTCAAAATAAGCATAGGCTGTCAATAATTGTCCTCCTGGGCTGATGTAGTGTGACTTTTAAAAGGCTCCTTGAGGTCAATCTACACTTTGCACCTCAAACAAGGCTGCTGAAGTCCCTTCAACTATGCTGTTTTTCAGCTGATGGAGGGAGGCTTCCCCTATCTTAACCTATAAATCCAAGGGTTAACCGTTGGAACTGGCTATAGGTTGCTATGCCTCGCCCTACTTGCCTGCACTCACCCTTCGTGCACACGGCCGATCTGGGTACGCAGGTCAACGAAGGATTGAAAAAACTGGCAGTGGGGCAACAGCCCCACAAACGCGAAGAAAGGGAAACAACTTCACTTCCCAACATTCCTTGCGCCGCGCCGCGCCAGAGCCAATCAGGCTGAGAGGCTCTCGCACGGGGCAGCGTTCAGAAACGCGCCGCAGCCAATCGAAAGAAAAGCATTTTTAAAAAATGCAGCACAAACACAAAGCAGCAACCCCTAACTACAAGCCCCAGCGTCCTGCGCGCCATGAGCGGCAGAGCGCTGAGGAAAACGGCGCCCGAAAAATGAAAAAGAAAAACAACTCACAGCCAAGCACACACCAGCCGGATTTCCTTCCCTCACCAACAGAGCCTGAAGCTCCCGACTGGAGTTTCCTCTTTAATATCAGTGGGTGGGGGAGTTGCGATCCCCCTCTCCGCTGGGTTCCCTACGGTTGGGAGGATTGTGGGGAGAAAAGGGATATATTGCCCCCACCCTTCTGGACACAGACGAAGAGGCAGAGAGGATCGATCCCCCACCCCTCCCCCTCCTTAAAACAACTCCGTCTTTTCTTCTCTTTAAAAACGGACTTCTTTTAAGGAGAAGGGGGAGTGGGGATTCCATCCAGTCTGCCTGATCTTTTGGTTCCAGAACTGTGGGGGCAATATATCCCTTTTCTCCCCACAAACCTCCCAACCCTAGGGAAGCCAGCGGAGAGGGGGATTGCAACCCCAACCCACAGATATTAAAGGGGAAACCCGATCTACTTTCACGACGCCACACAAACAAACCACCATAACACACTAAAGCCACCCTCCCCACCACCGAGCCCATCCTTCCTAACCCCAATGACCACGCCCCCCCTTCCTAACCCCCAACGACCATGCCCCTCTCCCCACTACCTAACCCACCCTTCCTAACCCCCAACGACCATGCCCCTCTCCCCACTACCTAACCCACCCTTCCTAACCCCCAACGACCATGCCCCCCTCCCCACTACCTAACCCACCCTTCCTAACCCCCAATGACCATGCCCCTCTCCCCACTACCTAACCCACCCTTCCTAACCCCCAACGACCATGCCCCCTCCCCACTACCTAACCCACCCTTCCTAACCCCCAACGACCATGCCCCCTCCCCACTACCTAACCCACCCTTCCTAACCCCCAACGACCATGCCCCTCTCCCCACCACCTAGCCCACCCTTCCTAACCCCCAATGACCACGTCCCTTCCCCACCACCAAATAAATAAATATTTTTTAAACATAACTAAAAACAGTCAAACACATCCAAAAATACACAAAAACAAAAACACCAAAAACAATACGAGGTAAACAAGGACACAATCAAAAACACAACAAACAGACAAAAAATACAAATTCCAACACCCCCCCCCGCACACACACACACACACACACACACACACACACACACACACACACACACACACACACACACAAAACAAAGAAAACAAGCAAGCTTACCAAAACATGTGCAACCACCACCAGGACTGAAAAACAAATGAATGAATAAAGAAAGAGACTACTTCCAAGAAGAAGCTCCACCCAGAGGCCAGGAGAGAAAAAAAAGTCAAAATACAATAACCCCTACCAGCACTACCTGCTGGCCACAATAGTAAAAACAATTCAAAAACACACAACAGCATAACACAAATTCACAATTTTACAAAAAAGGTCACACCAATAAAAACAAGTAAAAAAATTTACACTAAAACATATGTCAATAAAATACAATAGAAACCTTTAAAACTCCTGTGCTGAGTTATAACCCAAATTTAAACTCCAAACATCTAAACACATTTTAAAACCAAGGAATGTAAAAAACATTTACTTCTACATTATGAAAATTATGACCTACGGTACAACTAATTTAAAAAATTCAAAAAAATAAAACATTATCACTTACATAAAACAATTTGAAAAAATTATATCATACTTTCTTCTTTTATTAATCCTAAAAAAAACCCAAAAAAGCAGATCCCAGTTAATAACAGCCAAGCCAAAAAAAATAACATAAATAAACATTTAAAAATTTAAAATTACAGACTAAGCAATTTTTTAAAAACATTAACACAATTTAACCTTCCAACACAATTTAAAACTATTGCAAAAATATAATTGGTTCATTTTTTATTAAAACGCACGGGGAAAAAAGCCTGGCAACGCCGGGCAACCCTTGCTAGTCAGCTATAAAGCAGGAAATGTGCTGCTACTTTGCAGTGTTTCAGCTGATTGGGCTGCTGGAGCACAATCACTGGTGGACATGGGATGTAAAAGTCACTTTAAAGGTAATCTCCTATACCAGTGTTTCCCAAACTATGTTCCATGGAACAGTGGTAGACTTCAATTCCCAGAAGCCTAAGTCAGTACATTGGCTAATCAGTGCTTTGGAGAATTCACTTAGACTTCTGGGGATTGAAGTTGAACAACCAAAGATTGGGAAACACTGCTTTATACTCTAGGGATGGGATACAATATAGCAAAACAATTTAGTTGCATCCCCTGACTGGGTCTCAAAATGGGATGGGTTGGGGGCAGGTTGAGATGGGTTGGCTTGATTGACATGTTCTTGCAATAAGACTAACCCACCACAAACCTTCCCCGACCAACTGCAAACAGTGGGCCATATGCCTGTATAGACAGCCTCTTATTTTATCATAAGCCCAACCCAAATGTTACATGGAATGCCTCTCCCTTCTCCAGTCCACTGGCTTCTACTCTAGCACAGGTACACCTCAGATGACCTTAAATATATTGCATTCCTGTTTTAACAATCCTGTAGCCCTGTTATTGCCTGAGCAGCATGCTAGTATCACCTCTCCAAATAGCTACAGCTACTTCTCTGACTGTCATTCCAAGAAGATCAGGATAGCAGCCTGACTGTCAAAGATCAAAGCTAGACAACCCACAGCACAAACGTGGGTAGGAGACAGTACATCTTACTTGTAGTAGACACAGGGGTAAGGAAGAGGAAATTCTTAGCAAATTTTAATAATTAGCAATTGTTAGAAAAATCTTTATCATACATTGAGAATTTCTGGGTCCCATCAATGACACATGTATCATGTCCATATTATCCTGTTCAGAGTGAGATCTTCAGAAGAATCTCTTTCCCCAATACCACAGGTGGTAAAAATACACTATGCATGATGATGGGTAGTCTTCTATATATTGGTACCCAGACTTTATACTGCCCCTTATCAAAGGAAGAGCATATTGATCCTATTTTCCTTTCAGCAATACATTAAAATATCCCTTTGTTTTTACACTGAGAAGTTACTCGGGGAGGGGGATTTCTAACATAATGCATGCTCTGTGTTGATCTGATGGTTGAAGATATCAGATACTTCTAAATTTATAATCTTATTGCAGTATATTCTATTTGTCATTTTACAAGGTTGTGTTGAGTATCCAGTGTCTTATGGATAAGGGGAAGTGAGTGAGTGAGTAAGTAAGTAAGGTAA
Source organism: Bradypodion pumilum (assembly GCA_035047305.1). Taxonomy (NCBI): domain Eukaryota; kingdom Metazoa; phylum Chordata; class Lepidosauria; order Squamata; family Chamaeleonidae; genus Bradypodion; species Bradypodion pumilum. The sequence goes on along the minus strand of JAWDJD010000006.1, from coordinate 52,542,691 downwards.
GGTAAGCAGCATTCCATGCACTCCAGTGTCTAGTCATGCCTACCACATGACCATGGAAATGTCTGCAGAAGCAGACAGTGCTGGCTCTTCGGCTATGAAACAGAGATGAGCACTGAACCATAGAGTCAGATACAACTGGCTTTTGAGTAAGGGTGACCTTTACCTTTACCTAAGTGCATGCATATTTATGTAGAACTGAGTTGTACAAGTAGAGTGATGCACCATGGAATGAAAAAACCTAGCATAACATATAGATTTAAAGCACCTGAACTAGCCATGGCAGGCTAAGAAAGAGAAACAAATTTACATCTTGATGAAAAACATTGATGCAGTTGGTGGCAAAAATGAACTGACAATGATTTGATGCTATTTTACACATTTTGGGTGCAACTATGGTCATCAAGTGCAAAAATATGGCTGAGTAACTTCTCTTTATTGTTTTCAATGTTCATGTAACCAGAGGAATAATCTAACAGAGTGATACAATATCCCATTCTTCAATTCCTCTGGATAAAATCCTGTCCTAACGATGTCAATACTGAAATCCACCATTATTTCTAGTGATGGCAGCATTCCTCTATGAATAGAGACAGAAGCACAACGTCCACTGCCTTTTGAACAATTAGCTTGGCATATGTCACACAATAGTGCAAGATGGATTCTCTTTTATTATTGTTGCTACCTACAAAGCCTCTGATCTCTACTGTGCTGGAGAAGTGACCTCTTTGCTTAATGTTTCAGGTAGGCTTCACTTTTAGTAGGTCTCTGACTTTAGATAAAGCTGACACCAGGGAAATACTGCTTTAAAGAACATGCATAAATGAAGTCTCGCCTTATGAGTTAACAATACCTTCTACAGCTCATTTCCTGTTCAAAATTTGAGAGAGATTAAACAATATGAGAGGTATTCTTGCTATCAGTCTCTTCAGAATCCAGTGTTTAAACTCTATCACACACACACACAAACATACACACACCAAAATTGTGCTCAAAGCCATGACCCATCAACCTAATTTGCCACATCCCCTTATTCATCTACTGGCAGATATGCACAGCAAACTTGAAACACAAATTGAAATGATGCTGGCATGATTGGTATGTCTATTAATGCTCCATTTTGGTTAATTAATTAAATTAATTTTTACTTATTTATCCACTGAGAAAAAAAGTGATTTCTTTTATTGTTACAAACAAAAAAAATAGCTTCATAAGCAAAAGTCAGGACATACTGGGAAGCCAAAAGATTGTTATACCGGCAGGCAGAGAAATACCAAAGACAGACAAAAATATATTCATAAGCATCCCATATAGTCTTTCATGAATAGTACAACCTGCATATTGGCTTAATATAAAGGTTTTCTAGTGGCCTCCACTGGTTTTATTTGGTGTTCTTGTAATACTGTATTTCTTTGATGTTATCTCTTCACCTTCCTCTGGGTCTGCCTCATGTTCTTTGTCCATCTCCTCTTTTCAAATATGCCTTGTATGGTATAGAATTCCAATATATTCTCTCCAAATGGGCAAACCACTTTATTTGTTGTCTCTGTAGGTAGTTCAAGATTGGTTCTATTCCATTTTCCCCTTACAATCCAAAATAATTAGTTTATTTTAAAATAAAAAAGTGATTTTCTAAATTTTAGGTCTGTATGTCTGAAGTGAACCCAACACAGCCACTGATGGGAGTACACTCAAAGTTTAACAAAACACCCTGATGTTCCTGCTTTTCTGAGGCTTCAAGAAGAAAGGATCTGCACAAACTGGAAGGTGGCTGTGGAACTGGTATTTCAGAGCTATGAAGCACTGAACGAATAGCTGAATTAAGGTTTGTGTAAAATATCTTTTTATTTTTTGGTAAAGTGCATGTGTATTGTTGTATTACAAATTATGATAATCTGATAAGTGTTTGTGATTCTTTTAAGTTTAACACAGAAGAGAGCAAGTATAGAGGGTGGAGACATTTTCAATGAGACATTCTTAAAATTTGCAATCCACAGTGTAACACCCCGATCTTCCTATAAATTCAGTTTACCTGTATATACTAGAGTATAAATCAATCTGAATATAAGCCGAGGTACTTAATTTTACATGAGAAACCAAGAAAACTGATTGAATAGAGTATAAGCCGAGAGTAGGAAATGCAGCAGCTACTTGTGTGCAGAAGGGAGGGAGGGGGAAAAGAAAAAAGAATGCAAGCGCGGCACTAAAATGGCCGCTGCGCTCTTTGCGGGGCCCCCCCACCCGGACTCATACATCCGGGTTAGTTAGGGGGTGTGGCCATCCCTTTATAAAAAGGGTGGCCACGAGGCAGCTTCACTGCCATTTTAAGAACGACGGAGCGGAGAAGTTTGCTCCGACGCTGCTCGTTCCTTTGGGGCTTATTTCTTGATCGGAGGATATCTCTCCTCCGATCAGTCCTTCAGTGCTTGTGTGGCCATGGCACCCAAGCAAAAGGCTCCTGCGGCCCCGAGGCCGCGTACAAGGGGGAGGGCTCGGCCTACGCCCTCAACCTGCCATCGGGCTGGAGGGCTCGGGTTGGCACCCCACGGGGGTGTGGCAGTGTTGCCTTATCCACTGCCACCAATGCGGGTGACCAGGCCCCTGCTTACCCGCCCAGTCGTGGGACTCGGGCGGGGGCTGAGTGGGCCTGCTCCCCTGGGGTTTCTGCCCCATTGCACCTTTGCCATTTGGGTGCGGTACGGGATCGCGCCCCGCTGTTCCACTGGCCCCCCAAAGGCCGGATTATTGGGCCTGGCCCTATTCTGGCCAGGGATTGCCACACGGCTTTCCCTCTCAGCCCACTTGGCAGCTCCTCGGCTGCAGCCCACATGCCTGGGGGGGGGGGCTGAGTCATCATGGACGCCTCCCCGTGTGGCAGGTAGCACTGGTAAGGTAAAAATTTATGACCCATAGGTATCCGGCAGGTTCGCAATTGACTGGCCAACACGTAGATAGGTACAGGGGAAACAGGATTGGCCGGTCAAGGGCGAACCATGAACGGGGTGATGCTGGGAGCTTCACAGCCTGCATCACCTTGATATTTGGACGGATACACATCAAAGGGTGGGGTCAGTAGATAGTATATTGACTTCGGACAACAATTTGTTTGTGTCAACAAACAAATTGATACATGTAGCCAATAGCCATTGGCATTTTGAGTGGAACCTTACCAGTGCTACTGCGGCCTGCTTGCCTTAAAGAATTACAATTGGATGATACACCAATTGAAAGTTATAATTCGGACTAGGGCATTATTCAATAAAAGTGGCCCAATGCCTTTAATCCAATACCGGTGTCTGAGTCTTTATTTGGGTGGGTGCGCCTGCAAAGAAGCCAGAGAAATCTGCCGCAAGCCGTGCCATACCAAGAGGCAATGGGGGAAGGAATGGGTGAGGAACATCGCTCCAAAAGGAGCAGTTTTGCATGCCACCGAGCACCGCTGGGTGCGAGGAGGTGATGGGGGAAGGAATGGGTGCTATGGGATGGGGGGGGGGGGAGCCTGATATTTTTTTTTGGGAGGATGGAATGGGGTAGAAGAAGGGCTCCTTTGAAGTCAGTTTTCCCCCATCACATAGCTTTTGACTGCCAGCAACTTGGGAAAAATGAACTTTAAATGAGTGTTCTTTCCATCCCATTACCCCCACCCCGGCTGCTGGCAGCCAGTGGCTATGAGGTGGGGGGAAGCCTGTTTTTTGGGGTGGAAAGAGGGCTCCCTTGAAGTCCATTCCCCCCATCCCACAGCTGTTGGCTGCCAGGAGGTGATGGGGGAAGGGTCAGGTGAGGAAAATTGCTCCAAAAGGAGTGATTTTGCCTGTTCCCCTGCTCCAGCTGCCAGGAGGCGATGGGGGAAGGAATGGGTGCGGAAGATCGCTCCAAAAGGAGGTCTCTCACCCAGCCAGGAACTAGAAGCATGTCTTGCCCCTCTACTTGCCAAAGTCAGAAACAGAGGGTTCTGGAATTGCAGAGATTAGAGGTATGATCAGTTTTTGTTCAGCCCATGCGGCTATCAAATCACACATACTCATATGTATAACTGCACTAATTGGCCATTTTGAGATTTTTATAAGTGTAAAAAAAGATTCCTAATCAGTGAAGGCTTCTATTAAGATGAAGAAAATGGTACAGGAAGCTGGACTCTGATGTTTCAGGGTGTGTGTTGGGGGGGGGGGAGTGAAGAGCCTGGGGAACTCATTAAGATGCTGTTGCCTCTCCCAAAGTCTTGACCTTAAAGCCAGAGAGAGAACTGTAAAGGACTTCAGACAGAACAGAATTTAAATGAAAGCAAAGGTGTTATTTGGCATGAGTTGCACTTGCCTCACATATAAAGCAATAATTTGCCAATTGGCTGGGTGTGTAGTGTTGTCAACTAACACTTGTTCAAAAGGGATTTATTTTTAAAACCTAGCAATTGTCAGTAACATTGAAATAATTCTATAATTCCTTGTAGTTGGAAGGTGGCCCCTCAGAGGCATGCAGAAATGTACATAATCTGAAGACTCTGAGTTAATTAACTCAACAAAGGGATTCCCAGTCATTTCCCATTTGCCAAGGACCCTGCCTGTTGCCAAGATGCCTACTAATGCATATAACACCTTCAGGCAAGCATGACAGATGTCAAAGTACAAGCACAAAGGGAAGTTATCTCTTTGCCTCTCCTTATTCTGATATCTGCCACACTGGTCTTTGCAGGCGCACCCCCCAATAAAGGACTCAGACACCAATGAAAGTGGATAACGGCATTGGGCCACATTTATTGATTCATGCCCTAGTCCGAATTATAAATTTCTATTGGTAATTGACCAATCATAATTCTTAAGGCAAGCAGGCCGAAGTAACACTGGTAAGGTACCACCCAAAATTGCCAACGGCAATTACTACAATGTATCCATTTGTATCAATTTGTTTGTTGACCACAAACAAATTGTTGACCGTAGTCAATATCTAACTAATGACCCCACCCTCTGACGCGTATCCGTAAAATCACGGGGTGATGCATGCTGTCTAGCTATAGCCATCACCCCGTCGCCTAGTTCATCGTTGACCGGACAACGTTTAACCAACTTATGCCTGTCTAGTGTTGTCCAGTCAATTGCGAACTTGCCGGATACCTGTGGGTCATAATGTTTACCTTACCAGTGCTACCCGCCACATGGAGGGGCTTCAAAGAAGGCTTGACGCCCCCCAGACCGTCAGCTCGGTCGACAGGCCTGCTCGCCAATCACCCAACAGGAGGTCCACACCTCCTCGCGACAGATGGGCCCCATCCCCTGCATACAAGTCATAATTTTGGAGGCTAATAGCGGGGTGATGACTGACCCTCCCCCAAGCCCTGTAGACAAGGAAATGCGCCACTGCCCTATTCACCATGCGTCTAGCACGGTCAAGGGCCAGGAGGTCAAGACCCCCTCTGTAGGAATGGCGCGGGACCATTTCCGACCAAACAAGGGTTGTGGCGGGCCAGACGTAATGCAGGTAGGCGAGGTCCTCGCAAATCGCATGTTTCAGCGACAAGCCCGTGACCTGGCCCAAATCATTGCCCCCCAGGTGTATGATCAGAATGTCAGGCGGGTCAGCATTCTGGCCTGAAAAAAGGAAAGGCAGCAGCTCCCGCCACAACATCCCGGGCTTACCATGCCATGTGAGACTTGCGTATGCACCAAGTCCCAGTCGGGGTCCCCACTCTGTCGCCGCAGCATAATGCGCTGCCCTGTGCACGTAGCTATGGCCCACCAGCCATACTGTCACCGGTGTAATACAACACCCCGGGTCTGTAAGAAAAATGAGGGAAAGTAGGTAAGGTGACTGGGTTGGTACTCACGGCGGGAGTGGGCGCACATAAAACTGAAAACATTGCGAACCCCACCGTCCCATGCTATGTATGTCAGCCCCTGAGTACCCAAAAGCAGCTGCGGCTGAGGCCGCCCCTATACGGAATGAATGAGTGCCATAGCGGGCGCCTGGGAGGCCCACACTGGCCAGTGCTTTGCCCGTCACCTTCCAAAATTGAAATTTAGTAAGGGGAGACCCATCTTGGTGACAGAAAAACGGGCCATGGTGCGTGCCATACAGTGCAAGGAAATCCTGTAGGGCACCAACCGGACAGATGTCTGCCGAGGAACATCGTAGCAGTCTACTCCACTGCCTACGCCGTGCTGATACGTTTTAGAGGAGCGTATCCCCAACTGAGCTGAATATTGTTCACTCAGACATCTTCGAGTTCCAGTGCCCTACGACTTGCATCCGCCTTATACAGCATCTCAAGCTCGCCGATGCGGAGCACTCCAAAAAAGGCCACCGTTGTAGCCGCATGAATTGGGCTGCCTCATCTTATCAAAACAGAGGCAAGGCCAGCCCCGGGCCAATTGGGTAAAAACCCCTGGGGAAATCGGGTGGCGGTCGTCCGGGCACTGCCCACGCGCGCGCACCCACCCCTCCAAAACATGTCTCACACAGAAGTGAGTGGTGCTGTCCACGACTTGCATCCGCCTTATACAGCATCTCAAGCTCGCCGATGCGGAGCGCTCCAAAAAAGGCGACCGTTGTAGCCGCATAAAATGGGCTGCCTCATCTTATCAAAACAGAGGCCAGGCCAGCCCCGGGCCAATTGGGTAAAAACCCCTGGGGAAATCGGGTGGCGGTCATCCGGGCAACGCCCACGCGCGCACACCCACCCCTCCAAAACATGTCTCACACGGAAGTGAGTGGTGCTGTCCACATGACCTCCCACTTTGGCCATAAAAGCCAACACTGACAGCTTAGATGCTATGGTGCGAGGTGCAAAGCCCTGGGCATGCAGGTAAACCATGAACCGCAGAACATGGGTTACCGGGATCGGCCAGGTTCCTGGCATTTGGAATTGGGTACAGAATGCTCTGAAAGAATTAAATGCGTGGTGATACACCTTACGCGTGCGTGGCGCTAGTGACAGGCCAATCGCCCGGTTCACCTCTCCTTGCCGATGTTCCATATCCCGTCCGGGAGTGGCGAGGGAAATTCCTCCGCATCCGGGGCCAAGGCACGGAACTGGGAGATCTGCAGGCGGGACAAAGCATCAGCAATATCATTAGTAACCCCTGGGACATGCCTAGCCCTGAAAAAAACGTTGAGGCGCAGGCTGCGCAACGCAAACTGGCGCACTGGGTCCATAACCCTGGGCGATTTAGAGCTCTGTGCATTGACAAAGTGGACAACAGCCGCATTGTCACACCAAAGTGGACAACCGAGTTGGCCTCCTCCTCGCCCCATAGCATCAAAGCACCCAGTATAGGGAAAATTCCAGATACGTGAGACCACGCAGGCGACCCGTGCCTGCCCAGGATGGTGGCCACCCACCATAGGCCCACTTCCAATTGAAGTACATCCCATAACTCAGGGATCCCGGGCATCGGGCTGTATCTTAAAGCAAGGGGAAGCCAGGAGCTCAGACCTCCAAAATGACACCCCATTGAAATCCCTCAGGATCAGTAGCCAGACAAGCACTTCTGCCCTGATACCCCGGGTAAGTCTAACCCTATGGTGGGGCCTGGATAGTCCTGCCATGGCGTCGCACAAGCGCCACGCAAATGCCCTGCCCGGTGCGACGACCCTGCCAGCGAAATTGAGGTGACCATGTAGCACCAGCAGGTCCCTCGGTAATGCCATGCGCTTGGTCAGCAAGTCCGAGATAAGGGCCACTAGCTTTGACACCTTATCCCGCTACAACCTAGAAGCCTGTGCTACCGTGTCAATCTCCACCCCCAGGAATACTAGCTGTGTAGGCGGGCCCTCGGTCTTTTCGGGCGCTAAAGGGACACCAAGTTCCTCCATTAGCGTCTGAAATGTGTTGAGGAGACGTGTGGACATGTCCCAGCCCCGTTCAGCCCCGAATAAAATCATCCAGGGAATGGGCTACAGACCGGGACCCTGATCTGCGAACAAAAGCCCACTCTAGGAAGATGGAGTAACGCTCGAATGCCGAGCCCAAATTGGAACAGCCAAAAGGCATGGCATCAGTGCAATAATATGCTCCCCGGAACGGGGGTGCAGGGACAGGGCCAACGACCCTGCCCGCATAGACCTCCTTATCATTGCTGGCAGGAGCCGCCTCCTCCCTCCCCCTAAGGGATAAAGATTGGGGGCATCCTGAGGGGACCTATCACCCATGTAAGGGATACGTAACCCCTGCCTAAAACCCTGAAGGAGATCTCCGCATCCTCTCCCTTCGGGAACAATGTGAGCCAGCGCTCCAACATGTCCACATTAATTGGGGAGGGAGCCCTTTGGTGAACTAGATCCATATGCGGCAGTCTTGCCAGCCCCCTGTCCACCCCTCCCTCTGCCCCGCATCCCTCCAGGCCTGGGACAGCCAGAGGCCGCATGGGGGCCAGCACAGGGGGGACACTAATGTCTGTATTTGCCATTCTTCCTATTGCAGGAACCATTGGACGAGAAAGTCCAGCACAGCAGGCGGGCTGAAACCCCCCGCCCCGCCCCCTGGCAGTGGACCTGTGCTGGGGCCGCCCGCTGGACCGCATGTCCACAATGGTATTTCTCCCCGGGCGCGGGGCGCGTGGGCATCATGTACAAAAGCCACAGCCTCTGGCATGGCTCAACCCACCTAATGTCGGGGTGCCGGGGAATCCGCATATGGAATTACACGTCATAAGCCAACCACGATGGGCCCGGAAAGTCAACCATCGCCCGGTAGATGTTGTCCAAATACTGGACCATCGAAATTGCCAAATCCGGCCGGGCCCTAAGGTACACCGCCATGTATATGAGGTAGGCCGGCAACCAGTCGGCCCACGTACGTGGTGGCTTGCTACGACGTGCCTGCTCCTTATCCTTCTCATCCTGCCCCCCCTACTCCTTGGTGGGCCCTCTGTTGAGGAGTGAGAAGGTATCCACGTAAACCCCCCGCCAGATCTTCTCTTTGGTGGTCTGTGCCAAATGGACACCCAGCGGTAAGGAATACCCCGCCGTCAGCAAGGCCGACACGGGCACAACAGGAACTGCTGGCATCTGAAAGGGGGCCTGTACTAACCCAGCCACCCCCAAAACATTCCCCACAGGGTAGAAAACACCCCCCACCACGGGGCCCTGAGTGGTAGTTATCGTCGCTAGGTGGGGCGTCAGCGGCTGGACCGCCGCCCCACCCGCGCGAGGCCAGGCCATTGGAAACCCCCCCAACGTGGCCACGTGTGTAGGTGCACTAGCTTGGACCGCATACTCACGTGCTGCACCCCCGTAGGCCGCCCCCACCGGGGGTTCCAGCCCACTGGGGCCGTCGGAGCTCACAACCGCCGTCGAGCTCGTCGATGGGGCCTGACCCGCACCGGTCTGTTGAATGGGGAGCTGCGAGGCAGTGGCCCAGGTCGTGCCACGCGCCTCAAGCAGCTCGACCCGTCCCGTCGCCTGCCGCTGCCCAGCAGACGACGTGTCGAAACGAACCCCAAATGGAGACCAAGAGTGGCTAGCCCGGGCCAGGAATGTCTCGAGGGCCGCAACGCGGGCCAATAAGGCTTCCATGCTGACATGGGGCAAAGGACCAGCCGGCCCGCCTACTACAGGCATGGGTACAGGTCCCTGCACCCCAGGGCCCAAATAGGGCAACAACCCCACACCCGGGCCCGTTAGGGCCGATGTAGCAACCTGCCAGGGAAGGGGACCGGACCACCCCCCAAGGCTGGAAGGCCTCGGAGCGAGCCCCTACTGGCCCCGTGCGTGGGCCACCATCCTCCAGCCAGGGGGAATAGACCCCATTCCACCGGTCCCGGTGGGTGCAAGCAAATGCGGCTGCTGGGGAGGCGCAGCCGCGGTCTTCCAACCCAGATTGCGCCTCCGAACCACACAAGCCGCGCTCGCAGCCGCCTTCTTCTTCGCGGGCCTCTCAGCCAATCGATGGGAAGCCGAAGCGAGAGAATTCAGCAGCCAAAAGGCTTCCCGGTAAAAGCCAAAAGTGACGGAGGTAAGAGGGAAAAACTTCTCCGCTCCGTCGCTTCGCAAAATGGCAGCTCGGCTGCCTCGTGGCCACCCCTTTTATAAGGGAGCTGGCCACGCCCCTAACTACCCAGATGCCTTCGTCCTGTGGGGGGGCTCCCGCAAAGAGCGCGGCAGCCATTTTGGCACCGCGCTTGCATTCTTACCACCTGGAAAAAAGAGTGTTATTCCTAAGAATGCAACCTGATGTAAAGGGTACAATAGCCATGTAAACATTTCAAAGCATGAACACACAATGCACAAGTTAAACTAGCAAGCAAGGCTTGAGGGCTGAAAGCAAAGCTTCAAAGCCTAGTGAAATTAATAGGACATCACATTCCTCCTTACTCAAATTAATGTTCCACAAGCTGCACTGTCAGTGCAAGAACATCCAGAAAACCACAGATTATATTCAAGTCAAAGGGTACATTACCTTTAAAAAAAAATAATTTTATTTATTTCATTTTTATCCTGCCCAGTTGGGATATTTTCCTACTCTGGGCAGCATACAACATCTTTCTTAAAAAATTACAATTTTAAAAAATAAATTTAATAAATTACAAATATCAGCAAGAATACACTACACCGCATTTTAAAAATGGCAACAACAAAAATACCTATTGGCGATGGAAAAGTTAGTCTAAACCTATTGCTCAGGCATTGGCAGTGTATCCTTAAAAGCCTCTTTTAAAAGGAATGATTTTAGGTGGGTTTTTTTTAAATAAATGAAGAGATGGAATCTGGTGCAGTTCAACTGGAAGAGAGTTCCACAAAGTTGGTGCCACCACCAAGAAGGCTCTTCTCTGAGTCACAGCCTTTCTTGCCAATCTTGGGGAGCTGTTCTATCTGGGAGGAACAAGTGACGTGGCCTGATATTCTGATGAATCTGAATGGTTTTGTCTTTTGATTAGGTATAAGAATGTGCCTGACTCACTTAGTCTGGTGAGTCCCGCTGTGGAGAAGCGAAACTGCTTTTCGCTGTAATTGTTTTGAATTCCTTAACAGCAGGGTTTCATGCCAAGTTTAAACAGAGCCTCTAGTGAAGCATCTAATTATTAAGAGAAGAATTTGCCCATAAGCACATTCTCAGGTTCACACACTTTGACCCTAGGGTTCAAGCACCCAAGAGTGGGAGAAGGGCAACCTTCAAGTGACCTTGAAGTGACCTTGATGTTGGGGGATGGACAATCCCTAATAATGATCTAACCCCAAGGACATCAATTTCCCATGGGAAAGCAGGTGCATTACATTTCGTAAAACACTTTGTCATTTTTCTGACTTCTTCGGACTTAGAAGAATTATGGATAGCTTTCCTAGCTGAACTTAGAGAATAATCACCATTTGTTATTTTTTTAAAGGACTAAGTACTTATAGTGCTGCATTAGGGGATTAGTTCAGGGCCGCCATCAGGGGGGACCATCAGGACTCTTGTCCCAGGCCCGGAGATGATGGGGGCTTGGTGGTGCCGGGAAACCACTGATGTGTGCAAGCGAAAACAAACCACACATGCGCAAACCACAGGGGCATGGTGGTGTCGGGAAACCACTGATGCATGCATGCACAAACAAACCACACATGCACAGGTAACCAAAGGGGTGTGGCCAAAATGGGGGGACCCCGCGTACTGGGCCCAGAAATTTCTGATGCCGGCCCTGATTAGTTTGCTAGAGAGAGAGCAACTGATAGGCTTCTTAGTTAGAAGTAGGCTATTAACCAGTGCTATGTTTTGCTTTTTGGAGCAGTGTTTTGCCTTATGGACTATGCTTTACTTTTTATTCATATAAAAGCCTAAGGCCATCCTAGGTCTTCTTTCCAAGAAGTTTGGACTTTGCTTGCCATCTTGCCAATGGGCTGCCAGGTTTATTTTTATACGCTACCATATTTTAAATCTTCCACGGCTCAACGTTTGAAGATCACAACTGGAAAGGAAGAGAGGCCGACCAGGAGTGACACACTAGTCATGGGGCAGGAGTTTGGAGCTGTGGGAGTCAAATAGCCCTTATCCTGGAAAAAGAATTTGGCAGGTGCTAAGACAATCACACCAACCCCATTCCTCCTTGGCCACGTGTATCTATTGTGACACCTGATACAGAAAGGAACGGGTAGCCAATGCAGCCCTGCCAAGGCTGAGGAGATATGATCAAATTTTCTCACTCCAGTAATCAGCCTGACTGCTGCATTTGCACCCATTGAAGCACTGTATTTATTTATTTATTTATTAGTTCAAATTTATATTGCCGCCCACTCGCCGTAGTGACTCAGTGCAGCTTACAAACAATACATTACAATACAGTATGTTGATGGGGGCTCAGGGAGAGGGGTGGCGAAGTTCTCGACCTGGCTTCTTCTTTCATGGCAGTTGGTGTGGGCTCAGTGGGAGAGGCAGCAAAGTCATCAACCTGCCCTGGCTTCTTCTTTCCCCGGCCATTGGTGTGGGCTCAGGGGCCGGGGGTGGAACAAGGGAAGCCCCATGTAGAAAGCATTACAGTAATCAATACATGATATTACCAGTGAGAACTAATGTAATTTATGTAATGTGCATATAGAAGGAAGGCCTCGTGGAAGCTGGTAGATGAGAGACATTCTGTAATGTACACAAGTGTAGAAATAATATAAAGTCAAAGCTGGCAAAAAAAGATAAATTCAGCATATAACTGTTATATCTAGAAAATGTCAACTGAACGGTAAGGTCACTTGCCAGATCAAATTTTCTTTGGTCAAATCTTTTATTGTATCTTGCCAAGACTCATTTTAAATCAAGCAAAATATCTCCAAGGACCTACTGCCCTGGGGAAAGCAAGTCAAAATTATTCCCTAGATCTTTTATTTAAAATGCTGTAATTGGTTAAGGTTCAATAGGGGGAAATGTATTAGAATTTAGTTGCAGTGACTTCAGAATGCGGAAAGGGGCGAAGAAGAGAACTATCAAGACCTGCTCTATGACCAGGTGGTACCATAAATTAGAATACAATAATCAGAATACAGTAGTTGCAAGTCAGCTGGTAAAGTAGTGTAACCTACTATGAAGGCCTTTCATACTTTGATCTTCCTTCTTTGTCTTTGCTGGAGAATCTGAATACAAACCTTTTATGGAGCTTGGAAAAATTACTCTTCTGGACTGCAACTCAAAAAAAAACTTTCATCCAGCATGACTATTGGTTCTCAAAAAAAATGCCCATGCTATGAGGACTAAAAAGCAAACTGGTAACACTAAGTGGGAGCTCTCTATTCATTTTTACTTTATAAATATTTCATCAATGACCATGCTGTCAAATCGTTTGTAGTTTAAGTATTTTTAATAAATGTGCATAAAATCGATTGGTTTACCTTATACTGAGTCCATAAGACTTGAAGTCACTAGTGATGATGTTAAAAACTAAGGTACATTGAGCAAAGAAAGAATAACTAGGACAGATTCATTAGCATATTCACTAGGCATTTAGAGACCTGAGGGTATGACTCCTTTTTAAAAAACCACAAACATTTCAAATTTTTTAAAAATATTTTCTTTCCAAAAGGTCCCATTTTCCTCTCAAATTTAGCTCTGATCACCTGCCCGATTTGTTGAGCTTTCTAAATGGGATACGGACATATTTGGTTCAACGTTTCCGACTCATAAAAATGTCAGTTCAGAGAAACGTAAATAACACAGCAGGTTTATTTCAATTTCTGCTATACCTAATAAATAATTTTTATTAGCCAGATAAGTTTTGGCAGGAGTTAGCCACTTTCTTCCCCATTTTTATAATTTCAAGGTACCCCGCTCCATGTTGCTCTTCTCACCCAAGTTCTTCAAGCAGTTAAGAACAACAAAATACTGAGAAAGCTTTTAAAATGTTGCCATATGATTATCATCCATCTTGTAAAACAGGGTACTGTGTAATTTTGGCCACATTACAGAAGTTCCATTACCATAATGCTCTGTACACATCAAAGGTTACCTGAGGATGTTTAATCTTCAAGGTCATAATTAGCAAAAGGCTGCCAATATTCAGTTTGCAGATGTGCAGTTTTTAAGACATCATTTTAAGGCAGCATTAAACAGAGATTGGTTTTCTTGGAAGAGGGTAGAAGAGGATCTCTAGCCTAGTAAATGTCCAAGCAAACAGGAAACTGGCCATACTAGCTGCTGATCTCTTCAATTGGTGTGTCTATAGCTGTCTCAAATATAAGTGCCATTTAATTTCTCCTTTTGCCAAAATCTTGAAAAATATCCTTCTATCATTAGCACAGGAGTAGCAACTGAGCTATCTGAAGTGGCTGACACAATTCCCTTGCAAGATATGTGATTCTTGTACTTAGGTTAATTAGGTGGAGTCCTACAGATTTATTAGCCTCTTAACAGTATAGGGGCTGCCCGCTATGCTACATAGCATGGGGTGATCTAAGTAAGTAACTGTATAAGTAACAGCCACATGGCTTTCTATAGGATCTGAGGCTGAGCATTTACCGTATTTTTTGGACCATAAAACACACTTTTTCTTCTGCAAAAGTGTGTGTGTGTGTGGGGGGGGGAATGAGGGTGCATCTTGTAGTCCAAATGCTGGTCTTCGGCCAGCTGTGACTGTTGTAAAAGGATATTTTACAACAGCCCAACTGGCACAAGATCTCTACTGCTGCCTCTCAGCTGTTCCGGGGCAGGGGAAAGAAAAACCTATGAAAAACAAGTGGCCACTAGAGGGCAAAAATCGCAATTTCCTATTTAAATGCATTGGAAATAAATGTCTTGTATTCAAGTTTTCTGTTTCTATGTTCCTAATGCATTTAAGTGGGAAACTGTTGTGTTTGTAAATATAGTGTTTGCTGTAATATTATTGGGATCAGTACGATTCTCCATTTTGTCTCCTTCTTCTTGGTCTTAAAGTATCGCGGGACTTGTGTTCCCGCCTTAACTATTGAGTCATGTAAAGTCTTCACTCCGGTCCGATGACCTCCCAGTCACCCCACTCCCCTCCCGACCAATCTTGTTGTTTCCTTCCTAAATGTATCCATTTCCGATTGCCTAATAAAGTTGTGTTTGGCCCTGTTATGCTGGCTACTTCGCATTTTTACCAGAATATCAAAGAAACCAAACCTGTGCTTAAAAAGAAAGGGTTTCACTTACCTTGATGCCTTTGTCTCTACTCCACGTGGACAAAATTTAGGGGGAAAACATGCTTCCTGGTTGAAAGGAGAGCAAGAGGCTAGGCTAGAGTATCACTTCCTTCCTCAGTGCAATTGGCCGGCCTGCCCATTTCCCCTGCAGCACCACCACTGGTTGGTGGTGCAAAATACAGTACTAAATATATATTTTTTGTTTCCCTGCTCTGAAAACTGGGTGTGTCTTATGGTCAGGTGCATCTTATGGTCCAAAAATACAGTATTGTTACCAGAGCCTGGGCCAGTTACTTCTCAGACTACAATTGCAAGGACACTCAAACCACTGTATTCTGGAATTTGGAACACTGAAGTAACATTTTCCAGTGATGATTACTGCAACCCATTTAAAAATATCAACCTATTAACACATAGGCAAGTATGCAAATAATTATTTATTTATTTGCATTTTGGGACTTTTGGGGGGAATATTGAAAATGCTAATATTTTGTGCAACAGGTACTATATTTTAGCACAGAAAATCTATTAAAGGCATAAAATGTGTAGAAATCTATAATCCTTCTAAATGAAAGGACTAAGTAAAGAACAGCAGAAAATTTCACACCATCCTTGGAAATAAGAAGGTCAAAAGAAGAGGACTATCAGTAACTTAAAACTTTCATAATATACAAATTGACACAGATGCATATTGAACAATATGCAAATTGACCATCCACTTTGCATAATGTAAAGACAGGGCACTGAGATTTTGAGAATTGGAATACAGCAACTCTATATTCACATTGCTTCCTTTTAACCTGGGATTCTCAATCTGTGGCCCACGGGTGTAGGGTTGCCATAATTATCTCCCGCCAAACTGGGACAGCTATGTGACAACATTGCATTCTTCAAACTGTGCATGTGTCGGAAGGGGCTGTCAAGGAGACTGCAGCTCTAAGACCCCACGGAATCCCCATCCAGAGCGGGCAGCCACCATCAGTTTAAAACAAGCTGCAGTCAAGAGGTTGTTTCCCATATGATTCTTCTTGTAAAAGATGATTCTTGATGGTTCTATTTTTATTCCTTTTCCCGTCTCTGTCCCAGCTCCTGCCAACCTAGCAGTTTGAAAGCAAGAACTTGCAAGTAGATAAATAGGGACCACTTTGGTGGGAAGGTAAACAGCATTCTGCATGCTCCAGTGTCTAATCATGACCATGGAAACATCTGCAGATGCAGACAGCACTGGCTCCTCAGCTATGAAGCAGAGATGAGCACTGAACCCTAGAGTCAGATGTGACTAGCTTTCGAACAAGGGTGACCTCTACCTTTTTAAAAATTTCTTGGGCCACTCTTGAAACCACCTTTCCTTCCCCTGAGGTCACCCCCTCCCCTTCACACACACCCCATTGAAGTAGTCTCACCCTCAAACCCCACACAAGGATCCCTTGGAAGAAAGTACTAAGGAGGGGCCCAGAATGGCAGTGCAATCCATGGAGCCTCCGTTTCCCTCCAGTAGGAGAAAAGCAGGAGACAGGAACGGACTTATTTTGGAGGAAGACCTTTGCAATGGATGACTCTTCACTTTCTATCCACCCTGTTCCCTTCTTCTCTAGGAATAGCAACTCTATGCAATTAACCCTTTTGGTCACATGAAGAAGAAATCCTTTGTCCCAGTGTCTGGTGGAGGTTTCCGGGATTTTTACATGTTTTTTCTTAAACCGGCCAGGATAGCTTCAATCTGGGAAAATCCAGGGAAAATGGGACATATGACAACTCTAGGCCCATTGCACCATTTCATGTGGGCCCACCACCACTTCTACTACACCAGGAAGTGCCATGAGGTGGAGGAAGGGCAAAATGGCTGTCTGGCCCCCAAAGCTGTCTGAGGGAGTGTGACCAGGCCCCCAGCTTTAAAAGGTTGCGAACTCCTGCTTTAAACCATTGCCACTATACCCACATCAATATACGCCAAACTCATGGCAGTATGGAAGGACAAATTCAGGTCAGGTTTATAGAAAATAACACAGACCTACAAGAATTTTTTTTTGTTGGTGCCTAGGATTTTAGAACTGATTTTAGCTATATTTGGGTCGCTGAATCCAAATATGAAATCAGTTTTTCTCTATCTGCTCTACTTTTTTAGATCAGTGTTTTTTAACGTGCAGTTTGACGTGAAATGTGCAGTTCTAACTCCACTTTGTACAATTCTAAATATATACAAGGATTGGTTCCTGTATATTTGCCCTATTGTCATTCGATGAATGAGGCTGAGCAAAAAGCGTGGACTTCATTTGTTGCAGTTGTAGGAAATTTTCTAGGCAAACGCAAAGTTGGAAACTAAGTTGAACTGCTAAATGAGATGCTTAACTGTTTCAAATCCTTGGGTATAACATGAGTATTAAGGTGCACTATTTACACAGCCACTTAGTACATTTTCCTGAAAATTTAGGAGACACCAGTGAGGAACAATGTGAAAGATTTCACCAGGATATTAAAAGTATGGACTCCTATCTAGACCTCTTTCAGTCTGGTTTCAGGCCCGGATATGGTACTAAGACAGCATTGGTCACGCAGATGGATGATCTCTGGTGGGAGCGAGATGGAGGTCATCTGTCCGTTCTTGCTCTCCTTGACCTCTCTGCGGCTTTTGATACTGTCAACCATGGTATCCTTCTGGAACAGCTCCGATGATTGGGGATCTAGGGCACTGTGTGGTCCTGTTTTTCCTCATTTCTGAAAGTCCGGACCCAGTCGGTGTGGTTTGAGAGTGGGTGGTTGAGCCCTAGGCCCCTCAAATATTAATTCACCAGTTGCACCCGTTCCTGGACAGGGACTCCCTGGTCATGGTTACTCATGCTCTAGTAACCTCCAGACTAGATTACTATAATCTATTTATAGCTAATTACAACTCTACATGGGGCTGCCCTTGATGACCATTCGGAGCTACAGCTGTTCCAGAAAGCGGTGGCCCGAGTGGTGATGGGGTGTGGATGTTATGCCCATGCTCACCACTGCTTTGGGAGCTGTACTGGTTACCAGTTTGCCTCCGGGTGCAATTCAAGGTGCTGGTTTTGACCTTTAAAGCCCTACATGACAGTGGGCCAGGATACCTAAGAGACCGCATCACCCTAAGGACGTCTGTCTGTCCAACCAGGGCGGACCGGAGGGGCTCTCTAGTGTACCATCCGCTAGAGGGGCTCGCCTCTCTAGCACAAGGAAGAGGGACTTCTTTGTGTCCACACTGGCTCTCTGGAACCTGTTACCAACAGAGCTATGTCTCCAGATGGAATTGCTGCCTTTCAGAAAAGAACTTAAAACCTGGCTGGCAGGCCAAGTATGGGGTGCAGGTGGAAGGGAGACTTCTGTTGGGTGGCTGGTAGTGAAATTCTGGCCCCCTCGGTCCCTGCATCCTTTTTAGGGGGAGGGTAGTTTTTTAAGCAGCTTTTAATCATGTTTTCATTATGATTAACCACCCTGAGTTAGCTTTGGCCAAGTGGGTGGTATAGAAATTGAAATAAATAAATAAATAAATAAATGGAGGACCACTACCAAGTTAGATGGGATATTACTGCTGGAGTTTAAAAAGGGACTGTTCCAAAATACATTCAAGAATGTCACGGAAAAGAAGCTTCCAAAGTGTTCAGTGACTAGTTGGTTTCATCAATGACTTTTTCCTCTATCTTTGTATATAATAATATGTGTATACTATAATAATAAAAATTCTGTGTTTAGTTTTTTTATTTGTTCCATGGATTTAACTTAAGATAGTGTAACGTATATTTCACTAAAATGTTATATCTTAGAAATTTGAGCTCCTAGGCAAAACTAATGCCATATTTGAATTCAGGGGATCAAATGCATATGAAATCAGCTCAAAAAACCCTGGCACCAAAGCAACTGTTGGCCTGTGTAACTATAAATAATACACCTTTATTTCTTGTAATGAGGCTTGGCTGGAGAAGCTTATTTAAAGACAAATATATCCCTTTCCCTCTAACAAACTGACAATTTAGCTCGATCCTTTGTTTCAAGCAGAAATAAGAATGTCTGAAAGTTCAAGTGGATTTTAAAAGAAATGGTCTCAAAAAGAATGACTGTAAATGTCACTGTGGTACTAGTAGACCAATAAACTCCTGTGACAGCCCTTAGCTGTCTAGGCCAGGTCAAGGTAGTAATGAAACAGAAGTAAATTGACAGACGGAGAGAACTGGCATCCTGAACGGATTGCTGTTAGTCTCCTGGAATCAGTGCAAGACCCATCTGTTCACTTAGCTAAGAAGGGGAAAGCATGCTGGTTCTGTTTTATGTGCTATTTTGAAATGTTTTTATATATGTTCTTTTTAGGTATATTTAGACAAGTGAGAATTTTAATGTTATTCTACTACTGTTAGTTCTTCACGGGTTTTTTAACCAGCTCAATTTGCACAAGTAAGATGTAATTATTTTGTACAAATAGACTAAGACAAGTAATTGTCTTAACAGCTACATTTTTCTCTATACTACACAAAAATCCAAGACAGACACGTTATCCAAGAGTAAATGCGCAAGTCCATCTCAATGTAGCATTTTTATACTAGGTGACCTGAAAGGTTATAAACTGTATGTGCTGATTTTTAAAACATTTTCCCAGTTAAAATGATAAACCAGAGGTGAACAAGTTGTGATCAAGAGCCCTGATGGTGCAGTTGTTAAACTGCTGTACTGCAGCCAAAATGTTGTGAGTTCAATCCTGATGGGGATCAAGGTTGAACTCAACTTTTCATCCTTTTGAGTCGGTAAAATGAGTACCCAGCAGGTTGGGGGCAAAATGCTTATTACCTTGTGTACCACCCAGAAAGTGCACTAAGCATTATGGGATGATATATAAGCGTAATTGCTATTACTATTATCTTCTGGATCAGTAGTCCCATCTTGTTTACCATCTTGTCTTTGTTGCGATAGAGTTTAATATGTATTTGCTTTACTATGGTCCGAAGTCTCGCGAGACTTCGGGAAGGTTCTGAATGAGAGTGCATGAGACAGAGCTGTCAACGGTTCCAACATTTTTTTCCCAACTGTTAGTTCTGATCGGAGATAACTAAGGAATGTGAGGGTGTGTTGTTAGCTCTGGTCACCTATTCTTATTCCGAATAAAGTTGTGTGTTTGGCCCGTATTGCTGACTGCTGTCTATTATTTCCAGAACACTAAAGGAATTGACTTAGGCTTCTGGGAAATGAAGTCCAAAAACCAAAGGTTGGGAAACAGTGTTCTAGAAGTTGTAGGACTGCAACTCCCATCATCGTTTATCATTGGTGACAGTTGCTGCAACTTATGGGAATCATACATTTTGTTGGGACACACAATACCCACCCCTCTGGTAAGCAAAGAAGTGAAGGAAATTGTTGCTACTCACCAGTTTTGATGGCTCATACCTTGTGCTGGACCAAACAAACAGAACAGGGTTGCTTCTGATATAAAGTTTATCCACTATTCAGCAGTCTCCCTGTCTGATCTAGGTGAGGTGATCCCACTTGTGTTCTGGATGACTTTAACATCCACATTGAGTATGTTCTTACAGGCCCTGCTCAGGATTTCAGAGCTATGGTGACAACCATGGAACTGACTTAACATAACATGGGCCTGACATATGTGGCAGATTATTCTCTGGATCTGGGTTTTGCCACTGGAAGAATGAAGGACAATCTGTTACTAGGGTATGTGTTTTTCTATAATTCTGTTGGCCTAGTCAGATAATTTCCTTGTTAAGTTTGGTTCAATGACATCAGGGCTTCCCTGCAGGGAGGGGGAACCTATTAAAATAGTCCATCCTCCAAAGCATATGGACTTCAAAGGATTCCTAAATGTTCTGAGAGAGTTTATGAGAGATAAGGCTGGTGATTTGGTCAATGTCTTGATCTCACTGTGGAACAGTGAGATAGAAAGGGAAGTCAATTGCTCCAGTCCAGTGTAGTACAGTATAGCTTGTACTTCCCATTAGTTTTAAGAAGATCTATGGGCAATAAAACAAGCAAGACAACAGCTACAGTTGAGTATTGAAGCGAGTATGACTAGAAAATAGTGAGGATTTCACATGGTGCCTACTATGCTGCAGTTAAGAAGGCAAAAAAAGTTTTACTTTGCTAATATAACTTCATTTTTCACCTGGTGCCCAGCAGGTTATTCTGAGTAGCTAAGATGTTCCTAGGATCAAACTCCAAAGGCTAGAAGAGAAGTCCTCAGTCATCTTCTATAAGGTGCTGGACAAATGTCTGGACGCTGTAATAATCTGGATGAAGTCCAATAAATTGAAGCTGAATCCTGACAAATTGGAGGCTCTGTTGTTTGGTGTTTCTCAGATCAAGCAGTTACATAGGAGACCTGATGTGGATTTTCCTCTTGAAAAGCTAGTGTGTAGTTTGGGGATATCCTAGATTTATATTTCTCTTTGATATTCACATGCAATCAGTGGATTTGAGTGCCTGGGGTCAGCTTAGATTGGTTTGCCTAGACCAGAGGTGGCTAAACAATGGCCTATGGGCCCGACATGGCCTGCAACACCATTTTATGTGGCCCACAGCTGCCCTTGCTACTCCAGGAAGCAGAAGCAGGCACGTTTATGACAGCCATAAAACGTGCCCACATATGCAAAAATGTGTCTGTGGCTGTCAACACTGCCATAAATGCACCAGCGGATGTCGTAAATGAGTTTATGACAGCCATGGATGCATTTTACAGCAGGAGGAACCACATGACTGGTCTGCTCAACATGACCAGCCTGCAGCATAAAAGATTTAGAAACCCCTAGCCTAGACACTAATAACTCATCAACTGTAGTCCATGCCCTGGTAACTTCCTGGTCAGAAAACTGCAATGTACTCTATGTTGGGCTTCCCTTGAACATGACACAGATGTTGTAGTAGGTGCAGCATGCAGCAGTTAGACTGTTAACAGGAACATCCTTCAGAACCCACATGGCACCACTTCTAAAGAATTTTAACTGGTCTGAGTTGAAGGTGTTGATAATGACATAACAGCTTGGTACCTGAATATTAGAAGAAGCTTTTCTCCCTATTGTTAACTTGCCTGATGGCTAAGATCTGCTAGAGAGGTCCTTCTCTATGTCTCAGTTTGAGAACAGTTCATTATGTGGAGACATAAGACAGGACTATTTTTTCCATAGCACCCCATCTGTATAATGTGCTCCCCTTGGTGCCTCAATTTGCACTGACATTGGCACTATTTCATCACCAAGCCAAAGCACATTTATTTATTAGAGCCTATGAGAGTTGAGAAATGTTTCAGCACCACTGCTGTAGATGATCCTCTTAACATTAACCTTTTCTATCAAATCACCTCTGACTTGCCGCAACCTTTTCTAGGATTTTCAGGTCAAAAGTACTCAGAGGTAGTTTACCATACCTTTCTTCTGAGGGCATCCTGGGATGGTGCTACTTGCTCAAGGCAACATAGGCTGGCTTTCTAGAATGTGCAGTGGGGAATTAAACTCCCAATCTCTGGCTCATGCCAGATATTTAAATCAATGTGTTATCCATACAATTTAGACTTTCCCAAATTCTGAGCCCTTTCCCATTTACAATCTGAGCTGCCCCAAGAGTTGCTGCGAGCAAGATATAAAGAAAAATGGAACATCCCTGATTTGGAAATATAAAAAAACCTTCTGGGTTGGTCAAAGATACAAGTACTTCACGTCTTAAATAAAAAAGGGGAACAAATAATTTATATCAATTGTTCTAGTTCTAACAGTGGGACAAAGTAACTAAGTAGGACACAATGTTTGCGTAACAATTACTGGGGATTTTATGGGCCTGAATTGCTGCTTCCCAATGATCTTACTTGCAATAGATTATTCATCAGTGACCATTTGGTATATAAGGGTTTTACATTTACCCCAGCAGTAAAACTAAACCTGGACAATATTGTTACAAGTTTCAACTACTAATGGATTTTTTTATTGTGCATGTGTGTGAGATATTACTCTCAGCATTGCTGTTATAATGTTCATGCAACCTGTTATCATGTTAGCATTAATAACAAGATGACTATAAACATGTAAATGACCTCAGAAAAAGTGGGCTTTTTGATTCTAGCTCAATGGAATCTTGGTTCTTTGATACAACAATTAGTATAACATAAAATGCAAAATGTGTAGCCAAAACAGAAACAAAAGGGTAGTAACATATTAAAGGCTAACAGATTTAGTTCAGCGTTAGCTTTTCTACATTACAATTTACTTTTTCAGACTGTAGGACCTGGATTAAAAGTGAATCACCATTCTCTTTTTATGAGAGTACAATGCAACCTTGCAGGTTTCCCAAGGTTACAGGCTAGATCTTTCTAGGGGAATCAAACTCTCAACCTGATCTGGTGTTTGGCAGTTCTTATTGATGTTCTCCCACTTTTTACTCTTGTTTTCTTTTTGTTTATCCCACAGGTAAATGATAATCGAATGCTATCTGTTTATTCAATTTATTTTAATAATCTAATAAAAGTATAGCCTGTCTGGCCAGATTATCCAGCTATGGTAATAGAGTAG
This sequence comes from Bradypodion pumilum, assembly GCA_035047305.1. Classification (NCBI taxonomy): domain Eukaryota; kingdom Metazoa; phylum Chordata; class Lepidosauria; order Squamata; family Chamaeleonidae; genus Bradypodion; species Bradypodion pumilum. Next base: position 52,519,127 of record JAWDJD010000006.1, on the reverse strand, counting down.
ACCATACTGCCAGTGACTCAATGTCGAGTGTCAGGCGGCGGTTAACTAACGTGACAACCCTGAGGACTAACAGCCTTGGTGAAGACCACAGGGAAGGGTGATGGTCTCCAAGTGAATTAAATCCCACTTGAATCCATCTTGATGGAGGGCAGCAGCTTCATCAATACTGGCCTGGGGCTGAGAAGGACCTTGCGTGCAAAAGGGCTCAGGACCAGAAAGTGACTCGCGAAGCTGGATCAGTGGTACGGGTGTTATGCTGTGATGCAGAAGGCAGATGAAAGGCCACAGCATTATATGTGCAGGACAGTCTTCATGGTTGATCACCAATATTCAGAATCGGATATGGTACAAGAAAAAGAAAGGTGTCACCTGCTCATGCACTTGTATTATTTAAAGGACCACAATGGTTTTTTTCTCAATATTTCTGACAGAGTCATCCAACCTACCTTGTTAAAAAGAATTCCCAAGTTCTATATATTTTTATATACTAAAAGCCATGGACCTAATACTCAATGACTACATTCAAATACAAATATTTTGCCCATAAACACTTAATTATATATTTTAAACTACACCAACATAACTGAGAAATAGCTGTCCCAGCTCATCCTGTTAACAGAATATCTATACTGAATATAGAGACATGCATATGTAAGATATGCTTATATCCCCACATGATATGTTTCAGAGACAGCACCTACAAATGTATATATTTCTTTTGGAGAAAGAAATAGATATGTTAATCTTTTAGATACCTTCACATAGTAAATGACAGAAGAAAGCAGGAACAATTCTTTAAGTCTGACTATGTATCAACAATAGGTGGTCTACAATGACCTTGAGAAAATTCTAATTTAACTTGTAGGTGACTAGGTAACTATATTTGCATATGTGACTATTTTGATCTCAGTTCAACAAATCCTCAGACATTCTTATACAAAGCAAAGCTGCAAAAGCAATACTCTCACATGCTCATTAGAGAATCACATCACAATAGCTGAAATAATTTGGAAAGATTCCAGTGGGACATGTATGACAGTAGTATAATAAGATCAAAACTGGAGAGAAGTCTGATAGTTTTGAAACTAATGTAAAGTGCTAGTCTGATTAGAAATGATAACGCTATAACAAACTAAAAATGTTTAATTATGTGTATTAATTTTTCATTCATTATCACCATTGTTCAATCAATTGCCAATACAATCATCTGAGGCTGCAGAAAACATGTGTTGGGGAATATACATACAGTTTTATCATGGACACAATGAGCCTTGAATCCTTCAATGTGGTTATGGCTAATTATGATGGTTAGAGTATAAAATCAAGGAGCAAAAAATCAAAGAGCAAAATCTTATTGTATAACTTTCTGCTGGTGTGAACTGGATCAGGGTGCCATAAATAAATAATTTAAATTGACTCAAAGCTGCCTATCTCCCTATTTCTGTTCTTGAGGCACCCCAAGGCTCCCTTTTGCTCTTGGAAAGTCTTTGGGACCCTTGAGATGCCGGAGCAAGACAAAAATTGCTATTAGACAGCCACCTCTGGGATTAGGACAATGGCAGTGACCGCATTTGAAGTCTCCCCATTTTGAAGCTTACCTTGGGTAAAATAGAGCACAAGCTGAAATTAGAAGGGGGATTTTGGGGGGGGGGGGTGGAATGACTTTTGATAATTTTAATTCAATTTCACAGCACCCCAATCCAGTTAAACAAACAGAACTGCAACAACAGAATTTTGCCCAATGTATTGTGAAGATCGGGTATGTTTAACTCTCTCCCTCATCTACTCATTCTATCTATGTAGATCAGGGGTGCCCAAACTTTTCAGGCCATGTGCTGGTCACATGTTCGAGTGTGCTGGTCACGTGGTTCCTCCCACCTGGAAGTGGAAGTAAAATGTTTAAGACAGCTGTGAGTCATTTACGGCAGCATTCTGTTCATGCACGTGCACGTTCAGCACCTGCATATGCATGTTTTACTTCTGCTTCTGGGAGTGGTGAGGGCTGGATCCGGCCTATGGGCTGTAGTTTGGTCACCCCTGATGTAGTTCATCCTCTGAAGCCCTTTTCAGCCAACCACGTTTCAGCTGAGGAGAAACTGAGGACAAATGGCTATGGGAGAGTATGCTGAATGTAGTATTCTAGAGCATACCTGTCATGTTTTGGGGGAAATTCTGTCAAATAAGGGAAATTTCCCGGCCAAAACAGGAAACTGGACAGCTGTGCTTATCCTGTGCTGGCCTCCAGTCAAACTCCAGTCTAATTGCAGTCTAACTAATATGGGATGATGGCGAGAAAGTGTAAAATACAGGGGTTTGACAGAAATTTCCCAAAACGTGTCAGGTATGCTCTGGAGATTAACCCCCTCTCTTTATCTTACTTCAGAGTATTCACATCTCCAATATGCTTGGGACTGAGTTACAGTGGAACCTCACTTAACAAATTTAATGTGTTTTCCAGGACCTTTTGTACTACGAAAAATGTATAAAGCAAATTTTCCACAGGAATGCATTGAATGTAATTTCCCATAGGAATACATTGAAAACCAAAGTTTGTTAACCGAAATGCAGTTTCCCATAGGAATGCATTGAAAACCAATTAATCCATTCCGGGGGGGATTGTTAACCGAGCCGTTTTTTAAGAGAGGTTCCACTGTATATAAAAATCATAGTCATTCATTTAATCTCAGTTCATTGTGAACTGCAATTCATTGTGCTCCTATGAATATTGAAGGGATGCTCATGAACATCCACCTATTACTATGCCATTACCCCAAAAACAAAGATAATTGCAAAATGATAGCTTCATTAGCATTTTCCAACATGAAGTCTTACTCTTGTCAGGATCAGAGGCTACTCATCACACCAATATGTTAAGAATATCATGATTGGTATCAATTCATTTTTGTCCCTATATAAACCATACTATTTAGATAGATTATTGGCAGAGAACAAATGTATATTTTTAAAAGCACTATTAAGAAAAGCAGTGGTGGGATTTAAAAAAATTTACTACCTACTCTGTGGGTGTGGTATGATGGATGTGTCAGGGGGAAAGCCAAATGTTGCACCTGAATTAGGACTACTTTATTTCAAAACATGGATGGGCGGAGCCAGCCAGAATTTCTGCTACCAGTTCTGGCAAACTCTGGCAAACCTGCTGAAACCCACCACTGAAGGAAAGAGAAAAAACTATAGGGGAACATCTATCTAGTAAAAATGAGCAGATTGTCACGTTATGTTCTGTCTTCCCCTCCCTCTTACTTTCCCTGCCAGGGAAACACTCACAGCATGGTAAATCCAAGTAGAAGTCCAAGTTCAGTCCAAGAGTTCAGTCCAGAGTTTCAATAACCCAAGGAGACGCACAAACAGGGGCAGGGAAGCTCAAACTTTGTCCATCACGGAGCCACACCCAGCGTTCTGGCTCCTTATATCCCCCCATGGGGTGTGGCCCAATGCTTCCTTATTACCTCCTGGCCCTCCTCTCTCTCTCTGCCTCTGCTGGAGACACTTTGCCTTGCTCCAATGTCTGGCATCAAGCCACGCCTCATCACCAGAGCTGTCTGTGAGCTGTGGCTGCTGTCAAGGAACATTCTCTTCGTCAGACTGCTGCTGGAGTTCCAACAGAGACTGGGGCAATGTCAGGGGGGCCACTCATGGGGAGGGGGGTCCTGCCAGCTCCTCCTCCTCAGATTCCTCATACCCAAGGTGGGCCAGTTCAGGGGCTGGAGCTGGGCTGGGGGCCGGACTCACAACACATTATTAGAAATGCCATTATTGCATTCCAGAAGTCTTCTGCTTGTAAGTGTGTGACTGTGTGCGTAACACATGTACCTCTGATAAACTATTAAAATAACTTCATTTTAAAGACAAACTATATTTTAAAGAGCTGTTATGACATTTTACTATGTCTCCATTTTAGAAGCAGCCTGTTGGGCCATAGCTAATAGGTGTTCCCTCTGCTTCTACAAATGAAACAAAAAGAATGAGGTTTTCCTTGAGAAAGTTTTCCCAAGAGTTTCACATTTTTACATAGGAAATCAATTTGTATCTCTGATAACATTGTTTAAATCAGATGATACTTTGTGGTTAGAAGGCAATTTACTTTGCCACCGAAGCAATTTAACAGTTGTTCTGATTTGTGATTTTCATTTTGTTTGTTAATGAAAAAAATTAATGAGCAATGTTACTGAAAGTACAACTCCAAGCACTAGCAATATTAAACATGTTTTCAATATACTGTACATTATGTTAATTGCACTGCCAGAGCCTGAACTTCTGCAGCACAAGCCAGTCAATTAACCTAATGTGCGATTTGCAGCAAAGATGTCAGACACTTACCTTTGCACTGATTTGTGTTTTTGTCTAGAATTGCTTTTGTGGACACAATTTTTCCATACCTGAAAAACAAAAAAAAAGCAGAAGTATATATTTGGGATGTTCATTTCATTCCGGTTTTAAACCTTACCCAATTGCCCAACATACTTTAAGACCAAGACTCCAGTGTTTTCAAAAAGTGCAGCGCTAACAGTATTGAAAGCAACTGCATGGTAATGTTCTGCATGCTGCCTCTGCATTTCTGGTCTGAACTTCAAGACTACCCTTGTGGAGGTAGATGGTTTTTTATATTCTCTCTTGGATCATCAAAAAAAATCATTCAAGCATGGTGGCAGCTTTAGGGGATGTTAAGGCAAAGATTTTCCCCCTGGATATGTATTGAGTATATCAGGTTAAACTTCAATTTTCCAATTGATTAAAGGAGAAAAATCTGTGACTTCAAAGGATGTATTTAGGATTCATCTAAATCAGGGGTGCCCAAACTATGTCCCGCAGGCCTGGTCTGGCCCATGGGATGTCATCATCCAGACAATGGGCCAGATTGCCACCATTGTCATAAGTGCCCTGGCACCACCGGAAGTGCTGAAATCGTACAAAGAATGTGCCCCAAAATTCAAAAAATGGCATGAAAATGTGCCGCCCATGGTCCCTCCTCCAAGGAAAGTGGCGGAAGTGTGGAAAATGCCAAAAATGCATGGTGAATTCACATGCAGCCTGGAGGAACCACATGACCGGTCCGCTCAGCTGTTTGAGGGTGTGTGGTCAGGTGCCTGGTGAGAAAAGATTGGGCACCCCTGTTCTAAATCCTAAATTGAAGTGAGCTGATTCAAAGGTAATCAAGAAATGTTCCATCAAAAGATGACTCCCTTGAGGTCAACCTCATCTGAATCTAAATCTTGACAGCTATCTAGATTCAGAAGACAACTAAAACTTAGATTGTGACTAAGTCTGAGGGGAAAGCATACATTTCTCCTAAAATTCTCAATGTAACTAAAATGCCATGGTAGGAAAGGGGAGAGATGGGTGTAGCTTCTTGGCAACCATATAGCTTCTAAACACTGTAGAGTTGTGGTTCTCCAATCTCACTGCACAGGGGTAGGAATAGTAAAGTAACAGACTGTTAATTAGTTTCAAGATCTTTATTACTGCTCCTTCACAAAAGCAGCAATATTAAGAGGCTTTTCATGGAACCGATGGGCAGAGCAAGCCTTGTTTCATACACAATCAGCAAAAAATAAATAAATCCCCAAATCAACTTTTTAATTCATAATATAAAAATAACACAAGCAGCAATTAGAATACTAACCACCCTGCCAGTATTTCTGCTCCTCCACAGAGGATCAGCAGCACCAATGAAGCTACCAAAGTGTGTGTGTATGTGTTACCACAATACATATACTAATAAGTTGCCTTTCTGTAGTGTTTAGTTGAAAGGTTTGGTCAATGGAACCTAAGAAGACCTACCTTCTGACAGGGGAGAGAAGGATTCCTATATCTTGAAATTCTGAATCCTATTTGTGGTCAAGGAGACATTTTTATCTATTTTCCTATTGGCTTATCATTCCTGGGTTGTTTTTTTTTCTGTTTTATCATTTCCCTTCTAGACTAAAGTCAGGATTTGCTACTGGCTCACAGTTCTTGTTTGGACAGGAAAGCAACAAACCATAAGTCATAGCTTCAGGCGTTACATTAAGCACTTGCTTTTTAAGGAGATGATTAGTAAAATGAACTCCCTATAACTCCTGTCATTTTCCAAAATTAATTGCAAATCCATTTTTTTGTCCCTATGACTGTACAACATACAAACCTGCTTTGTATGTAGCATGGATCATGGATCCTTATGTCTAAGTTTGATTAGGCTGATCTCACTGCATTAGAGCAAGTGGCCAAGAATATCATACTTAAACTGGTACATGTGATCCTCTCCACACAGGGATGAATTGTATCTATTGTACCTTGTCTCGGTTTCTAAATGTTCTCATCCTATCATCTTCTCCCTTACAGTACCTCCCTTTACTCTTTCAGATTTTTAAAAACTCATCACCCCATACAAATGGAGAAATAGTGTTACATCATTAAAGTCCTATGTAAGCATTATCAATGCAGCTTAAATAAACACATTAAGCAGGGGAACATAGGGAAAAGCAATATTCTGTATTTTGACATTATGAATCAAATGGTAAGCCTCCATAAAGATAGGAGGCCTTCATCCTAGAAAGTCATTCTATAACGAAAAAAGTGTGCAAGAAGGGAACAAACACATTCTTCTTCCTCCCACTATGTTTATTTTAACCTACAATGTCTGAATAGGGCAGAAGGTATTAATCATTCTTTTTATATTCAGTATGTTTATAAATGAGGAATGTGGCAAACTATTGAAAAATATCTAGGCTGTTTTAACACATTGAAGGAGGATGCAGATAAATCACCAAGAGAGAATCTCACATTCTGCTTAGGGAAGAAAATAAGATTTTGATTGACTTTCACAAAGTTTCTGCAAAATATGTCTGCAAAACCTTTGTACATAGAGGTATCCAAAACCAAACAAAAAACCACAGACTAATTAATAAAAAAGATACAAACAACCCACCTAATGCTTCCACTTTTTAAATTTTCAGGCAGAAAGGTAGCAGTTACTCTTTTCCACAACAATTGTTTTCACAATCCATGTACAATTGTTCTTGTAAATGTGAAAACCTTTGCCAAAAATGAAAAGAACATCTTGCCATTGGAGATGTAGAGCAGGAGTTCCCATCCTATGGCCCATGGGCTGGATCTGGCCCTAATGGCAATTCATCCAGCCCAGACCACCCTTGTGACTCCTGGAAATAGAGGTAAAATGTGCCCACGCATGCACAAAACACTGCCGTATATGACTTGCAGTTGTCATAAACGTGTTTACAACAGCCATGGGTCATTTACAACAGTGTTCTGCACATGTGCAGATGCATTTTACTTCCACTTCTGGTTGGCAGAAACCACATGACCGACCCGCCTAACTACATGACTGGACCGTGGTCCGAAAAGGTTGGGAACCCCTGATGTAGAGGAACAACCAAAGATGTGACAAGCAAGGATTTACAAATCTAGATTTGACAATTCTTGTCCTACCCCCTCAATCTGCAGCCAACCAACCCCCTTCTATGTCAAGGCTAGGTCTTGGTGCACCAACAATCCCTTTTACCATTTGGATACCCATCCTGAGTTCTGGTTGTAGTCACACATGGCTGTCTCATGTGCGTCCTCATCTTGACATCACTTTCTGATTCTGAACATCAGAATCAGCCTTATAAGAACTTTTTACCTATTTTTAAAATCTACAAAAATCTAAAATCTATTAGTTTCATTCCTGACCTATGGCATCATTTTTGCAGTAGCCTTCAGCAAAATTGTGGGCTAAGTCAACATCTGTGTTTAATGGACTGAGAGATACCAAAGAGACAGGAAAGTATTGTCTCTTATACAAATGTGTCTTGTATTGCCTTTCAAAGAACTGAAAATGTAATTCTAATTACTTGTTATAGTAATATTTTCCTATATCATTTAGAATTCAAAACCAATTAGAATTAATTTAAGCACATATTTCCTGAATAAGAATTACTAAATAACTGTAGCAGTCAGAGCATTAATTCTTCTAATTTATAATAAGGATTTAAAAAATTGCCAGATAAGAGTTCAACATAATATTTGATTGTTTGCTTAGATGTGCAAGTACTGTGATTGTATTCTGTTCACAAAGAAGTACCAAAAGTGTATTACACAATAGGATTCTCCATGTAAAAAGATGTAATAAGGCACAGAGGAAAGGTAATGCACTGAAAATCTTGGCCTCTTTTTTTGTTTTGTTTTAATTTTTAAACCAATCACAAACACTTTTTCCTTGAATTCTGACAATATCTATTTCTGTACAAGACTGCTCTAAACAATTTCCCTGTATGTTTTGATTCAAAATAATTATCTATAATATTATCAAAAGCATGCCATACTTCACCTGATATTTCACATTAAAAGTTAACAACCAGAGTATGGTTTACTGAAGCAATATACTTCAGCTAACAAGGTTTGATTATACAAACTATATAAGAACCGGCCCTAGTGAAGCCATCTCTGGCTTCACTAGGACAGTCTGGACTGAGACATGGTTACTGTTTGACCTGTTATCTGGTTGTCCCGGGTCCTGCCATTCATGTTACCTGCCAGCTATCCACGTCCCGGACTCTGACATACAACCACAAAATATGGCACCTCTTATTATCAAATACGTCAAATACGATGTTGGCTTTTATTGTAACAGTACATATTTTGAATTCTGAATTGCTTTTCTGCCAATGTCATTAGCATTCCCTTCACTCTTAAAATGCATTGCTGGAGGAAAGAAAGACTTATACAAAGTTCCATTCTCTGAGACAGAAAAGATGAAAGCCAGCTATCATCTGAGACTGTCAACAAAGAGATCATTGCAAGTTAAGTATTTTATAGAGTTCACAGAGTGCGCAAGAATCACATGTAAGCATATAGAACTTCTTTCCATTGTTTACAAATTATGAATGTCTACTTGTCTCTGTATATATAACTCAGCAAAAAATATTCCTCTATGCTCTATTCAACAGAAATAAAATAGCACCATGATAACATAATTGTGATGACAGCATGTCCAGTGATGCCATTTTTGTCAAATGTACAACACCAAATTAAACTTATAATGGGCAAATTCTTTGTGATGTGGATATGTATGAACATTTAAACTATAGTTCTGAGGTCAACTGGTCAACACACGGTTCTTCTGAACATTTACTATTTCAGAAGACTTCGATTAAGGAGCCTGGAAAGAGAAACATTCACAATCAATCTTTCAACAATCAAAGACTATCCCATTTCAATACTAATATTTTTTCATTTTAAAAAGCAGCAAAAATTGTATGCATCTTCACATGCAAATTTCCCTAACTCATAGTTTTGCAAGCACTTCAAGTATGTATAAATGTCAGTACACACAAACATATAAAGGTATTTTAACCTATTTTTCCTCATATAACTTTTTGTGCATGTTTTTTCAGAGAAATACAACTCTGAGAAAAAATAGAAATATGAAAATATAACTCTATTCTGATTCATATATTAATATAAGAATTGTGACCTTTGTTTACCCTCATCAAAATAAGATTGCAGTTAAATTCTCTCCCATCGACACAATATATACTTATTGCACACATAAAAAGTGGTGTAGTTCCCCCCCTATTTGATGAAGCTTGAATTACAGTAAGCCCCTGGCTTACGTACGCCTCGAGTTACGTAAAATTCGACTTATGTAATTATTTTGTGCTAAAACAATGTCCCTATTTATGTAAATGTCACGAATTAAGTAATGCAATTTCCTATGGGTTTGTTTTGAGTTATGTAAAAAAATTATTTTCCCCTTGGGTTTGCTTCGATTTATGTAAAAATTCATTTCCTTCTGGGTTTGCTTTGAGTTACATAAAAATTCATTTTTCCTATGGGTCTGCTTTGAGTTACGTAAAAAAACAATTTACGTAAAAAACTATGGAATGAACTTTTTATGTAAGTCAGGGTTTTACTGTACATATGAATTTTAGCAGTTAAATAATGCAAGGAGATTTTGCCACTTTTGTTTGGTAACTGCAATTTGCTGTAAATGGAATGTATCTTCATAAAGTGAGTGGTTCCATTGTCATAACCATTTTGTTGCATTTCTTGAGTCTTTAACAACTAGGTTGTGCTCTGTCAAGTCAGATGACAACCCCTTAGTGAAAACAGACATAAACAACATAGGATTACTTTGTCATGTGATAAATTAGTATACACTCAGCACACGTTTTATCTGGGTGAATTCTCTAGGGATTGTAAACTTAGCTTCAGCTATTTTACCACGTTTGAACACAACTGTCCAGAACTTAACTTGATTGGATTTCTGTCAATCAAAGTGTTGATGGCAAATTTCTGAAATCCATGTATTTATTTTTTGGATAAAATATTCAGAGCTGGGCATGCTGTCTTAGAAATGATCAGAGTTCTGATCCAGATGTGTGATTTTTCTAAGTTCTGACATTTACATATCTTTCAACATACACATTCAGTAAAGTAATCAAGTAAGTAAGTTCCTAATGCAAGATTTCAGAACCCTAGAGACACCTATCTTTTTCTTCAACTAACAATGAAAATATAAAATTGATTGTATACAAATAGGCAGAGATGAAGCATTTGAAATTATAGTTTGGCCCACATGGCCCACTTACATACTGCCATTTCCTTCCAGAAACCATTTCCTAGCTTTTGAGTTACTAACAGTGTCTATCGAGGCTTTTGATTTTTTACAAATTTTGTTTGAGTAAGCTTCGAAGTTCAGGTTTCAGTAATAAACAAGGGTACTTCTGAAAATCAAAATGGTATCACTTGGCCTTATAGATGACTGGTAACTGACCTTGCCGAGCAGTTATTTTGTGTGTGTTGGTGGTTGGGGTGGTTTTGGGATATGTGTGCATGCACGCATGCACACACACACACAGGGGGTGGAGCTCCACATTCAGCCCTCTTCTTCCCTCTGGGAGAAGAAGGCAGAGAACAGAACACCATTCTACATGGGGCTGCCCTTGATGACCATTCGGAGGCTGCAGCTGGTCCAGAATGCAGCGGCCCGGGTGGTGATGGGGTGTGGACATTATGCTCATGCCTCACCACTGCTTCAGGAGCTGCACTGGTTACCCGTTTGCCTCAGGGTGCAATTCAAGGTGCTGGTTTTGACCTTTAAAGCCCTATATGGTAGTGGGCTAGGTTACCTTAGAGACCGCATCGCCCTAAGGACGTCTGTCCATCCAACCAGAGTGGAGTGGAGGGGCTCTCTAATAGTGCCATTGGCCAGGGGGGCTCGCCTCTCTGGCACAAGGAGGAGAGCCTTCTCTGTGGCCGCACCGGCCCTTTGGAACCTCCTGCCTGTGGAACTGTGTCTCCAGACGGAGTTGTTGCCCTTTAGAAAAGAACTAAAAACCTGGCTGGTGGGCCAAGTTTGGGGTGCAGGTGGAGGGGTGGCTTCCATTGGGTGGTTAATATAGGGGAGGATGCCTGCCCCATGGTTTCTTCGGTTCCTGCACCCCTCTCTTTTTAGGGGTGGGTTCTTATTGCTGGTTTTTATCTGTTTTTATTTGTTTTCACCCACTGTGTGAACCGCCTGGAGTCGGCTTTGGCTGAGTGGGCGGTATAGAAATTTAACAATAAATAAAATAAAAAATAAAATAAATTCTCTGTCTTTGCTTCCCGGGGAAGTGGCTCGCTTCCCTCCGGGAGGCGAAAACAGAGAACGGAGCGCCATTCTCTGCCTTTGCTTCCCAGGGAAGTGGTTCGCTTCCCTCAGTTGGAGGGGGTCAAAAGCACCAGTGCCTTCGGCCCCTGCCCCCCCATGGAAAGCGATGGCTTCCCTCCAGGAGGTGAAGACAGAGAACAGAGCGCCATTCTTGGCCTTCGTCTCTGGGAGGGAAGTGGTTCAATCTCCTCAGTGGGCGGGGGATGAATTTTTTGGGCCCTACCATTTCTGGAAGGTGATGGCTTCCCTCCAGGAGATGAAGGCTGAGAACGGAGCACCGTTCTCGGCCTTTGTCTCCCTGAGGGAAGCGGCAGGCGTGCGGGGAGAAGATGGGTTCCCCCTCTTCTTCTCACTATCCTGCTGTAGCCATGGCGAGACAAGCTCCCCCTCCTCCCCTCCTCCCCGCCAAAGCCACGGTGAGGCCGGCAGCGGCCGTTGCTGGGGTCGCAGGGAGAAGAGGGGATCCCCCTCCTCCCCACAACCCTGCTGAAGCCACGGTGAGACTGGTGCCAGCCTTTGTCCCCAGGGCCGTGGGGATGGCTTCCCTCTGGGAGACAAAGGTCGAGAATGGAGTGCCATTCTTGGCCTTCGTCTTCTGGAGGGAAGTGGTTATCGCATCAGCAGGGTGTTTTTTACACGCACTTCAGCTGCCCCACCTCCTCCATGCTTGTGCCCTTCAGCCTGATTGGCTGAGGGATTGCGTGGTGTGGAGGATGCTGGGAAGTGTAGTTTTTTTGTTCGGGTTTGTGGGGCATTTGCCACCACTCTCGACTTTTGGACCCTTGCGGCGATGCTGGCAGGGTCCAAAGGTAAGCGTGGCTGGCTCGGTACAGGATGGTTGGGCCGGGTGTGGCCACGCATGCCAGACATGCATGGCCCAACCCTCTTCTTATAGGTAAAGATTGGGGAATTCATTCTAAGAGAACTTTAATGCAACCTGACCAGATCCACACTTCCTTCATTAAAGTGTATATTAGGAAAAATGAGTACTTCCAGGCAGCAACATTCTTCACCAACTTTCTCTTACTACATGACTTCTGAGGAGATATAAGACTGGATAATCAGCTTTACAAATGATGTCTCTGTTCACTTTAACAAATCAATCACAAAATAAACCTTATTAAAACAAAATACATGAAACCGAATAAAAGTGCTATAAAAAATAAAGCCCTTTGATACTGAAGGAAACTCCATTTCTAAGCATATGCTTGTTTGACCTTAATATGTAATCTTCAACTAAATTTCTTGTTAGTTGTTTGCATTCCTTATATCAGGGGTTCCCAACCCTTTCCTGCCGGAGGCCTGATCCTGTCCCCTCAGTCAGCTGAGGGGTCAGTCACATGGTTCTTCCCACCGCTATCACAACCATGCATTTGTGCTGCATTTCTGGGCATTTTCCCCATCTCCACTGCTTCCCTAGGAGGGGGGAGGGAGGAACATTTTTGTGCTGTTTTGGGGGGGGAATTGCTGTGTTTTTGCAGTGTTTTGGTGTGAAAATGCTTCAATTTTGGCACTTCCAGTGACATTGGGGGCTATTCTGGCATCAGTGGCAACTCTGCCCGGATTCGGTCCATGGGCCATAGGTTGGGAATCCCTGCCTTATATATTTCAACTCAGATCTTGGTTCAAATCTTTATCAAAATACATTTAAAGCTATGTATGGGGGAATGTATATTTAAATGTGTATTCTTGCACATATTTTAAATGAAGAATTAGCAACTTAAAGCCAAAACAGAATGGATTTATAGATGCACCCAATTTAATCTGGCACACAAAACAATTCCTAATTTCTCAATCTTGACTCCAGAGACTAAAGCTAGGTACTTCTGATTCATTGATTTTAGAAATTACTAGCATATTTTGCCCGGCGGTGACGGGCTTTTTAAAATTGTGTTGGATAGTAAAGGTTTTTTTTTTCTTGAACAAATGGTGCTGGGCTGTTTTAAATGGTGTTGAAAGGTTTTGTGAATTTGTGGCTTTGAGGCACTGTGTCCGCCTGCGGCGGACTTGCGCTCCCAGTGTGTTGTTTATTTTTACTTTTTGCACTCTGGCTTCCTCAGAGCCGGGCTCTTTAAAATGGTTTTGGAAGGGTTTTGTTTTAATTTTATGCAAATGTGGTTAGTTTTTAATTGTGGTTTTTTAACGCATGGGCTGTTATAAACTGCGATTTTTTATTTTTGGTTTTTGGTTTTTAAAAAGAGGAAAGGAGGACATATTTTTCTAATTGTTGTATTTAACCAAATAATGTGCTACTATGTGTTTTTTTTAATAGTTGTACCTTGGATAATTATTTTTAAAATGTGTAAGAATATGGTTTTTTTAAAAATCAATGTTTCTATACTGTGTTTAGATGTTTTGTTTTTTTGAGTGAAAACTTTTTTTGAATTTTTTGTAATTAGTGTGAATATTTTTGAATGATTTGATAACTTATTTCAGTAATTTGGGAATTAATTTTATTATTTTGAATATTTTTGGATGTTTTTACTCTTGTGGCCTCTGGGTGGGGCTGGTGAGCTCTTCTTGTACTCTACAATTTTTCTCTACTATCCTCTGGGTGTCGCTTCTTCTTCTGGTAAGTATTCTCTTTCTTTTCTCAGTTTAGTTCCGGTCATCATGGAATGAAGATGTCTCATGGTAAGCTCTCTGAGGTGTTTTTTTTTTGGGAGGGGGGGTTGTTTTCGGTTTGGGGGGCTGTGTGTTTTTTCTTGTTTGTTTTTGGATGTTTTTGTGTTTCCTTTTTGTATTTTTTATTTTTGGTTTTGAATATTTTTGACTGGTTTTGGTTTGTGTTTTTGGATGTTTTTGTGTTTACTTTTTTAGGGGCCAGAGGGGTGTCTTTCTTTTCCGTGGACCAGGCTCGATGCCTGGCCCGTGGAAAGGAAAGGGCCAGGGGGTCTTTTTTTCACGGGCCAGGCTCGATACCTGGCCCATGAAAAGGAAAGGGCGGGGGTCATTTTTTTTTTGCGGGACAGGCTCGATGCCTGGCCCGTGGAAAGCAAAGGCAGGGGCGGGTGTGTGTGTGTGTGTGTGTGTGTGTGTGTGTGTGTTTTCCCCCACGGGCCAGGAAGGGCAGCGGCGGCGGTGGGGGGTTACTTTTATTTTTCATGCGCTGGCTGCCTCAGCATTCTGTGTGCTCATGGTGCACAGGATTCTGGGGCTTGTAGTTTGGCGTGCACGATTTTAGTTAGTGCAGCGGTTTGTTTCCTGCGGCTTATTTTTGATTGGCCACGGTGCATTTTCGAATGTTTCTTTTGCTCGCGCTGCTCAGCCTGATTGGCTCTGGTGCGGCGAGGTGCAAGGAACATTGGGAATTGGATTTCCCCCTTTTTTTTTTGCGTCCGGGGGGCTCCTGCCCTACTGGCACAAATTTCAACCCGACAGTTACCTGTGAACCCCGTTCGGGCGAGTGCATGGAGGCTCGGACGGGGCTAGTGGGGCCTGGCTAAACATCCTTTGTCACATTCCAACGGTTAACGCACCATTTTATAGGTATAGATATCATATAACATAATCTCTTTATGATATGAACTATTTAAATTAAAAATGTGTATAACTGGAGCAAAAAGTTACTTAAAACCCATGTTGTGGTTATAAGAGAAGATTTGGCATGAGCAAAAATTGTTGGAACAATTTTAAATTTCAATACTATCCTCTGAATTTCTTATACTGATTAGATCTTTCTAATGAGTGGACCACAAATAAGATTGTTCAATTACATGACCACTAATGTACCGTATTTTCCGGCGTATAAGAAAAATCTGTGCCAAAGTTGGGGGTCGTCTTATACGCCGGGTACTCTGGAGCCAGGGGCCGCTCGGTGGGGAAAACCATTCGCCGCCGCTGCCACAAGGCCTCCGGAGCAAGGGGCTGCCCAGATACCACCACCCCCAGCCTTGCGGTGGAGGTGGTGAATGGCTTTCCACGCCGGTCAGCTGCTGATCCTCCTCCTCCTCACCCCCCCTGGGATGGTGGTATCCAGGCGGCCCCTTGCTCTGGACGCCTCGCGGCGGCTGGCTTTCCCTGCTGGTCAGCTGCTGCTGCTCCTCCTCCTCCTCACCCCCCAGCTGGGGGTGGTGGTGCGGAGGAAAAGGAGCATCAGCTGACCAGTGGGAAAAACCAGCCGCCGCTGCTGCAACGCTTCTGGAGCAAGTAGCCGCCCGGATACCACCACCCTCAGCCTCGCCGGGGGTTGAGGAGGAGGAGGAGGAGCAGACCGGTGGGAAAAGACAGCCGCTGCCGTGAGGCTGAAGGTGGTAGTATCCGGGTGGCCACTTGCTCTGGAGGCCTCACGGCGGCAGCGGCGGTGACTGGTTTTCCCCACTGGTCAGCTGATGCTCCTTCTCCTCCACACCACCACTCCCAACCGGGGGGTGAGGAGGAGGAGCATCAGCTGACCGGTGGGGAAAGCCAGCCTCCGGAGCAAGTGGCCGCCTGGATACCACCACCCCCAGCCTTGTGGCAGCGGCAGTAAATGGCTTTCCCCACCAGTCAGCTGCTGATCCTCCTACTCCTCACACACACACTCCTGGGGGGGGTATCTGGGCGGCCCCTTGCTCTGGACGCCTCACGGTGGTGGCAGCGGTGGCTGGTTTTCCCCACTGGTCAGCTGATGCTCCTCCTCCTCCTCCTCCTCACCCCCTGGCTAGGGGTGGTGGTGCAGAGGAGAAGGAGCATCAGCTGACCGGGGAGGTCTCACGGCGGCTGGTTTTCCCCGCCGGTCAGCTGATGCTCCTTCTCCTCTGCACCACCACACCCAGCCAGGGGGTGAGGAGGAGGAGGAGGAGCAGCAGCTGACCGGTGGGAAAAGGCAGCCATCGCTGCCGTGAGGCCTCTGGAGCAAGGGGCCACCCGGATACCACCACCCTCAGCCTCGCAGCTGTGGCTGGCTCCCCCCGCTGGTCAGCTGCTGCTCCTTCTCCTCACCCACCACCCCCTGCTGGGGTGGTGGTATCCAGGCGGCCCCTTGTTCTGGACGCCTCGCAGCGGCGGCAGCTGATTTCCCCTGCCGGTCAGCTGATGCTCCTCCTCCTCTGCACCACCACCCCCAGCCAGGGGGTGAGGAGGAGGAGGAGCAGCTGACCAGCAGGAAAAGGCAGCCGCTGCCACCGTGAGGCCCCCGGACCAAGGGGCCACCCGGATACCACCACCCTCAGCCTCGCGGTTGCGGCTGACTTCCCCCCCACACACCGGTCAGCTGCTCCTCCTCCTCCTCACCCCTCCACCCCCGGCTGGGGTGGTGGTATCCACGAGCCACGCCTCCCCACCCCCTTCACCAGCGGGGAAAGTAATAAGAGCCCCGTCGGGCTTGGAGATGCCGCAAGCCGCACCTCTCCACCCCCTTCACCAGTGGGGAAGGTAAAAGGAGCCCCGTCGGCCTCAGGAACGCCGCGAGCCACGCCTCCCCGTCCCCTTCACCGGCAGGGAAGGTAAAATGCCCGACGGGGCTCCTTTTACCTTCCCCGCTGGTGAAGGGGAATAGGTTATATATGTTGTAAGCCGCTTTGAGTGACACTTGTGTCAGGAAAGCGGGATAGAAATAAAACTTATTATTATTACCAAAAGGTAATATTAAAATATTAAATATAAATAGTAAAAATGATGATGATAGTACTAATGGTATCCCGATTTATGGCCACACTTCCCAGGATTTCCTAGGTAGGGAGTCTCCAGATTTGTGTTTCCACCCCTAAGGCTCTTGGGATTCTTGGGCCATTTGCCCAGCCCCCACCCCAAGCTGGCTTTCCCCGCCAGTTAGCTCCTCCTCCTCCGCACTACCACCCCCAGCAGGTAAAGGGAACCATCCCCGGCCCGGGAAGCTCCAAAGACGCCGCCGTTGGAGGAGGGGTAGTCATATGGTGATTATATTGCAAACTCTACATTTAAACTAGAAAAGTTGGGGGTCATCTTATACGCCCAGTCGCCTTATACGCCGGAAAATACGGTACTGGGAAATTTTAGAAAAAAGGGGGAAACTACATGAGTTGTGAGTTATTTTCTGACCCCAGTGAAACAACAGACAATTTGGAATTTAGCCAGTCAATACAATTTATACTCATGCTGTGTTACTTGAGTAATGAAAGTCTTTATAAGTTTGAACATTTCCAAATATGCCTTTAAAATATATAATTAAATAGATTTAAAACTGTTAAAATGCCAAAAAGATAGATACACACCATAAGTGTATCTTACATGTAGAAAATCCTAAACCAAAAAAAACCTGCTGAAT